>CANSGD010000594.1:3750000-5000000 GCA_947645195.1 Patellifolia procumbens
ACCGCCACAACCATCTGTTCCAACACCACCAAACGGCCACCACCCCATCGGAAATCAGGCTCACACCACGAACCCCATCTTTAACCCTCGAAACCTCCCTAATTCCACTCGAAAACAACCCCATTTCCTTCCTCATAACCACCCATAATTCCGGAAACCACCGGACTCCAGCAAAAACCCCCTTAATCCAACGAAAATGCACCCCCAGCAAACCCATAACTCACCCAGCCAGCGAAACCGACAAGAACCACCGCGATTCACACCAATAAAACCCAGATCTGCCTGTGGCGACGGGGGAGAAATGGTGGTGGGTGGGTGTTTCCGTTTTTGGCTGGTGGTGTTAAAATTGACGGTGGGGGAGAGATGGTGGTGGGTGGGTGTTTCCGTTTTTGGCTGGTGGTGTTAAAATTGACGGTGGGGGAGAGATGGTGGTGGGTGGGTGTTTCCGTTTTTGGCTGATGACGGTGAGGGAGAGATGGTGGTGGGGGAGAGATGGTGGTGGGTGGGTGGGTGTTTCCATTTTTGACTGGTGGTGTTAAAAATTGACGGTGGGGGAGAGATGGTGGTGGGTGGGTGATAATGAAAATAAAAAAACCAACCCAAACAACTCTTTTCATCAAAGGGTTTCAATTTCCTTTCCCCCTCTAACCCTTTCTTGATTCCATTCCCTTTCTCCCGTGCCAACCAAACGCCCCCTCAATTTGAAGGGGAGACCAAACACAAAAGTGCATGGTTGCCCTTTTAAACTAAGAGAGTGTTTGGTTTGGGGTTTACAAGAAATAGAAAGGAAAATGTTCTTTTTCTTTGCCAGTGTTTTGATCAACATTTTTTGTCCACCATTTTAGGTTAAGTGAGCTACTCTTAACTTATCTATATTGATTCTCTAACCCTCCAAGGTACCTCAGTTCACCCAAACCATTACACTTAGACAATGAACATCTTACCAACATTGGCCAGCCAATGTTCCACCCCCATTGGCTAATTGTCTGCAAGTCATATCGGCTATCATTCTAGAAAGAAATAATCAACAATACTAGGACAACAAACAAGGAAGCAATAGACTTTTTTTTTTTTTGGGTGAAAAGGGGGAAAATAAATTAGTTCAACATAAAGAGTGTATTACAATCCGAGATATACTCGTTCCAACAAAAACTAGGGGGGTGGGGGATAGTCCTAGTTACATTGAAGGACGAAACATGTTTCCTACACATATTAGCCAAAATGTCAGCCACTTTGTTCTTGTCCCGCGGGGTCCATTTGACGACTATTTCTCCGAGTCTATCTTTGAGCTCCCTGCAATTTGAAAGAATGTTATTGTAAACAGTGGGGAACTCCTGTTTTTGGTGTAGCAACGTGGTGACCGCCTTGCAGTCTCTGAAGGTTGTAATCTTCGTCTGGTGCATAGACAAAGCTTGTTCCAGCCCTTCTTTCATAGCTAGTAATTCTGCCTGCAGAGGATCAATAGCATAGCAAACTCTTTCGAAGCCTTTTACCCAACCCCCCTCCCTGTTTCTTATCACACCCCCAGGCCAACTGCACTATTAATGTGAACAAAGGAGGCATTGACATGGATCACGACCTCATGCCCAGACATAGGAAGGAAATTTTGTGCGTTTAAGGTGGCATGAGTCAGATCATGCGCGGTGGCATGGTACAAATTGGCTAGTTCAGTTTTTGCTTGGTATATAAGGGTCTCATGTGTTTTTGTGGTGGGGGTTTCATTAAAATTTGTTTGTTTCGAGCTTTCCATAGGTGAAAGCACAAGGTTGTAAAGAGAGAGCTCCACTCAAAACCGTGTTCTGTCGAGTGTTTGGTGAGGTTGTATTTAACCAAACCTTGAAGTCCATGTCCTGATTATCTTGGGTGCAAGCATAGGTGTTCCATACATCTCTAGGGAGGGTACAAGACCGCAGAATATGGTCCGAGTTTTCGATAGGGGAAGGACAGGAGGGGCAGGAGCTATCTTGGGTAATTCTCCTAGTCATGAGAAGGTCTCTATGTGGAAGACGGTCCCACCATGCTAACCAAAGGAAAAATCTCACTCTAGGTCTGCAGTTCACCTTCCACAACTAACCCAACTCCTCCAGTTGCTCGCCTTCAAAGCCTTGGGCAAGGTACGCTTTTGACAAGGAAAAACCCAAGTGGTTTGAGAAGGGGGGAATAGAAAGGTCTTCATCATTGGAAACACTAGGGCGTAAGATTCTATCCATGATGTTAGTTGGTATGGTGATGGTTAGATCCTCAAAGTTCCATTTTCAACCCAAAAGGTATTCACTTATCGTCTTTCCCTCTTCGTGACTGCTCAAAGGGCCACACACATACCCTCGCAAAGGACCAATAAATAACCAATTATCATGCCAAAATTTAACCTTTTCTCTGTTCCCAAGCAACCACCTATTTTCCTTTTGGAGTAACCCCCACCCTTTCCCAATACTTTTCCACACATGGGAGCCTTTCTCAAAACTGGTAACGCCCCCTTCCCTCACATATTTAGAAACTACGCGGGCTTGGCCTAGGCTAGGAGGTCCTTGGGCCATTTTCCATCCTAACTTAGCCATGAAGGCCTTATTCATGCAAACTTGATCACGTATGCCCAATCCTCCTAGATTTTTGGGTAGGTGCGTTTGTCTTTGGCAACTAGGTGCAGATTTTTGACTACCTCCTTCTCCCCCCATAGAAAATCGTTGCATATCCTATTGAGTTCATAGAGGGTGCTTTTGGGAAGCATCGTAGTTTGCATGAAATACGCTGGGATGGAGGCAAGAGTGTATTGAATGAGACACACTCTACCCGCCCTAGAGATACATTTAGTTTTCCAATTAGCAAGTTTCTTCCTAAGCTTATCTACCACAAACTGGAAATTAGCTTTGGAAGGTCTCCTATGAAGTAAGGGTAAGCCTAGGTAGATGCCTAGGTCCGTGGACTCCTCAATTTTCAGCGTGTTTTTGAACACATCTTTGTCCGTGTCGCAAGTATTCTTAGAGAAAATAAGTCTACTTTTGGCCTCATTTATTTTTTGACCTGACATCTCACAAAATTCCCTTAAGGTGTTCTGCACACTATTTGCCGTTTTCATATCAACCCTCCCAAAAAGTAGGACGTCGTCTGCGAACATAAGGTGTGACACTTGGACCTTCCCTTTGCCCACATTAAACGGTTTCCACTCCCCCCTGTGACATTCATTGTGAATATTTCTTGAAAGACGTTCTAGGCATAGGTTAAAAATGTAGGGTGACATCGGGTCTCCTTGCCTAATGCCTCTAGAATGGGTAAAACTCTCCGTCTTCCTCCCGTTAACTAAAACTGAGGACGAGGCTTGTGTGATACAACTCATAATCAAGTTAATGGTACCTCTATCTAGTTCGAGCTCAAGTAGTGTTTCCCTTATAAAACTCCATTCCATCCTATCATAAGCCTTCTCCAAATCTAGTTTTAAAACAAACCACCCCATTTTCCCTCTTTTCTTATTCATGGAGTGCAGAATTTCCGAGGCTACCACGAGGTTAATGTCTGGACCTCTATGTTTAATGAAGCTATTCTGGTTGGGGGAGATCCAGTCATTCATAAGAGGTTTTAACCTTTCCACTAAGATCTTGGTTGTTAGTTTATAGAGAGTATTACACAAACTAATTGGCCTTAGGTATTTAACCGTTTTGGGGTTGCTTTGTTTGGGAATTAAGCAAATAAGTGCGTGGCATAGGTCACTTGGGATAGAGCCTTTTCTAAACCAGGTTCTAATCTCTTCACTAACTTCCTGCACCATGATATCCCATTTCTTTTGAAAAAGTAGTGCATGAAAACCGTCGGGTCCTGGTGCTTTGAGCGGTTTTATTCTCCCTAGAGTCTCTTTGATTTCTTTGTCTGTAGGAGCGTGGCTCAGGTGGTGTGTGGGTTCTGGGTCCTTCTGAACAAGAGCTTGTGTATGGCCAGTAGTATATAGATTAAGAAAGGCTCCTCTAATGTGATTCCTAATGTCATCATGGTTATCAAGACACCTCCCCACTTCATTTTTAATCATAAGGATTTTGCTTGAGTTTCTTTTAATGATTACACTCTTATGGAAGAAACTCGTGTTCCTGTCCCCCTCGCGTAAGCTCTCAGTTTTACATTTTGCCCACCACAAAAGTTCTTCCTGTTGGAGAGGATATCAAGAAGTTCTTTTTGAATTGTTTTCTCAAGATCAAATAGGAAACTAGAGAAGGGTTTAGATTGTAAGGCTCTTTGTATACCCTCTAACCTTCTCATAGCCCTATTTTTCCTTGCGTAAACATTCCCAAAGGCCTCTTTATTCCAGATTTCAAGTTCATTACTAAGGTCCGATAAGGTACCCAAGATTCCCTTCCGGCTATCCTTCCACACTCTCTTTACAATTTCGTGACACTCTCTCTCTTGCAACCACATTGGCTCGAAACGAAAGGGCTTAGTACCGCTTCTGTTTTGTTTGGTATCAAAATGGAGAATGATAGGGCAGTGATTTGAGGTGAGTCTAGGTAGATGGGTGAGGGCAGAATCTGGGCAGGTCGTGAGCCATTCGGTGTTGACCCAAGCTCGATCAAGTCTTTCAAATTGGGTTTCGTTTCCTCATGTTGGTCCAAGTAAACTTATTGCGATGAAAACCTAGGTCCAGGAGGTTGCACACATTCATAGTATTTAGCAGTAGGTCGCATCTGCTTGTATTAACCGGTCTACCCCCCAATTTTTCACATTGGTAAGTCACTTCGTTAAAGTCCCCTATTGCCACCCAAGGAAGATTAACATGCATTGATAAGTTACAAAAATCATCCCACAAGTACTTTCTATGAATGAAATAAGGACTAGCGTAAATGCTTGATAAGACAAAGGAGAGTTTAGAGTTTTGTACCTCCACCAAAGCATGCACGCCCTGAGCGTTCCTTCCTAAGAAATGGAGCTTGATGGCAGCTTCATTCCAGAGGATAAGGATACCTCCCGCGAAACCACGTGGTTCAACAAGATCCATAGAGTCGTACCCCAGGTTATTGGTTATAGTAAGAGTTTTTTCGCGGCTTACTCGTGTTTCAGCTAGGATAAAGATGTGGGATTGATGTTGTTGTTTGAGTATTTAGAAGTTTGCACGGAAAGAGGGACGTGCAATTCCCCTTGCATTCCAAAAGAGGATGGACATATGTCTAGGTATGGTGGGTATTTGTATGTACCTTTGAAGTACCTCCTCGTTCCCCTTCGCCCATGGCAGCATTTCTATTCCCGTTCCCGGATCTATCATGATGAAATCGTGAGGCCACAGCGTCACCTCGCATTCTCGAGGGAACTGTAATCCTTTTGCCTCGACCCAATTCACTGTTAACCCCATCTGTTTCAGGGGGTATATCAGACCCGCTAGCATGACTGCATTTGTGTTGCTTCTCGCCATTAGTTTTGTTGCGGTGAACTTTGCTAGTGTCTTCACTCTCACTGGTGGTAGTATTGGGCTCGGGTCTAGCCACGGTCCCAGGTGTTTAAGTAGATCTCTCTCTTCTTATTCGACTCCTACCTCTTTCTTGAGGAGCCAACGTAGGAAGATTTTCATTTTTTGTGGGAGGTGAGCAGCATCTTGGAATTGTGGGAGGTGTGGTGGGAGAAGGTCTTTCTTCCAGTACATCAACAGGTTTTTGAAGATATCCTCTCGCGGATATGGGTTGAGTATCAGATTTGTGACTTGTTGGAGAGAGAGATCGGTGAAGACACCTTCTTGTCCTTCCGGTGCAAACAGAACCAACTCTCCGCAATTGAGGTCTGGTTTCGTCGGTCTCACAGGTAGTGAGAAGATCAGTGGTGAAAGGTCCGTTACTTCTTGGACTCTTGGGATGATGTAGTCCAGTGAGTTTGGTGTTTCCGGTGATGCCGGGGGTGACATGCAGTGCATCTCCTCTGGTTGAGCTTCCATCTTTGCTTTCTGTTTTTTTGTTTGAGAAAATGTGTTGGATGGCTTTGACATTTAACTTTTGAAGGGGAGAAAGAGCTTTCTCAGTTGATGGTTGAGTGTTATGCTCAATTTCCCCCGTCCCTTCGTTGCCACGTTTCAGTATTTGGTTGGTCTCTGGCGGGTTTCGAGGGGGGGCAGCTGTAGCAGCATTTGGGAGCTCAAGAAGATCATCTTAATTAGACAAGATGGAGAAACGGTTGGAATTCGCACCAAAATCCTCCTCAGAGAGACCTTTTGCCTTACCAACTACTACTTTGCCTGTACTTTCATTACCCATAGGATTATTGGTCCCACTCTTGTTTTTGTTTTTAATAATCCATTGGGTATTACTTTTTGGGTTATTTTTTGCATGGATCTGCTCATCTTTCCTCACGTAACTGGTGTTGTTGTTTCTTCGTTGAGCTTGTTCCCACTCGTCCCCTTCCCTTGACTCATCACCATTCTTTTGTTGAGCATCCTTCACACTTACCATTTTTGTTGGGTATTCCTTTGTTGACTTGCATCTTCTTCCTTGGTGGCCAAACTGGTAACAAATGTTACATTGCCATGGGCCATCTATACATTCGATTTTTTGATGTACATTGCCTAGCCATAGGCCTTTGGGTATTGATTTATCTGTGTTCATCACTAAACAGATGGCTGCACCTCTTTTATCACTTCGTTCTAGGAATTTTGAGTCGACTTTGATTGTTTTGCCAATTGCGTTTCCCACCTTCTCTAAAAAAACTTTATTGCAAAATTCAACAGGTAATTCTGGCAATGAAATCCACATGGATTTTTCATTACATGTCGCTTCCGAAGGTTTGAACCCCGGGGACCATCTTTGTACCCATACATGATGACCTAACACAAACCAAGGTCCTTCTGCTAAGATTCTTGATCTCTCCAATTCGTTTTCACAAACCGTACAATAGAAACTTTTGCCTAAGTTGTTTAGGTTTAGGTTTCCTCTCCAATTCCACAATTTTGTGAGTGTGGTTTTAAGAAACTCTTTGGAAAAGGATCTTCCCATTGTTTTGAAAATGATTGCATTCTCCCATTCTCTAGATAGGTTTTCATACTCATTTTCCGAAACCGGGATGAAAACTTCATCTTGACCGATGTTCTTGAGGGCTACCTCAGAAAAAGGAAGAGCTTGTTTAGCCAAAGGAACAAGAGCACTGACTTCCCCTTTTCCTGTTCCTGTAGCTACAATCTTGCTGTATAAAGCTAGCTCAACGTAAAGGGGGGGGGGGGTCTGGTGGTTTTGTTGGTTGAAAGGGTGTTGTGGGGTTTTCTTTGGGGTTTTGGTGGCTTGTGGTTGGTGGTGGGGTGGTTTCTGTTTTGGTGTTATGGGATGGGGGGTGGGGGGTGGTGGGGGTTGACTCTTGCATCTTTTGTTGACCACGGTGGGTTTCCTGGAGCAGGCTTGCACACTCTCTCTCAAGCTCTCTCTCTCACCTTCTCTCTCTAACATTTTCTCTCATTTCTTATTTGTCCTTTTGAAGCAAGCAATAGACTTTACCACAAGTAAATTGACCGTGGAAACGAAAACATTAGGAGAAAACCCTTTCATTATGCTATGCACTAGAAATCAATTAATGTTCAAAAGATAAATACAAAGCTCTCAAAGATCTCTTTTTTTTTTTATTCTCATTAACCTAAGAATAATAAGCCTAAACGATATAATGACTTTTTTATAATTTGGTTGATAACAGTAGACATGTGTAAGAGTGAAATCGAGAAAAACAGAGATCGACATATCACCTTCACATGTAGACGTGTGCATGCTCGTGCGAGCCTATGCACACTTTTGCAACCAGGGCACGCTTGTGTTTCACTAGTTTCCCAAAACAGAAGCTGGCTTTTAGGGCACGAGCAAGCGGCTTAAGCACACGCCAGTGTCATTTGTTTGCTACATATCACTTCTTTGTTTCTTTATTGTTTATGCTTCACGCAACTATCTCCACACACACATGCTTTATACACTCAGATGCCCAACAATCTCTCACATGGAAATAGGTGTAAGTGAAAACACTTATTGTAACATAACCTTTTCATCCATTTCAATTCCTAATGCATCCACCCCCTTTGACAATGATGCACAACCCGAGTTTGTCCATATTAGTTGGATTCTTGAACTCAACACTTTCTACACTCAATACTTTCTACAAACACAACATACTCTCTTCCACCAAATTTCTAATGTAGTGAAAGCGCTATTATGTGTGCTTGGTCTTATTAGCCAAATGCATAACACTTTAACTATCTTTGTAAAGCACAACTTTCTCTTTTGGATTGCCCATCCCCGACGAAACCAATCAATTACTCCATCTCTTTACCTACCTCCGACATCGCCATATACTCAGACTCCGTAGTAGACAAAGAGATGTACTTCTAATTTATAGTCGTACCTCCAACTACAGAGATGTACCCAAAATGCTTTCTTTAGTGCCGTTATCTCCACTTAAATCAACATCAACAATCTTCTCAAGCTTTACTCCTTTCTTCCCAAAGCACAGCCCCAAATTTGAAGTCCTTTTCGAATTCCAAGTAACCACTTTACAAATTCCAATGTTTCTCAGTTGGATTTGAAACAAATTTACTCGCCCGCTGCAAAAGCAACGTCTAGCTTGGTGCAAACCTTGACATCAAACGACCAACTGTAAAGGGAACATATAAGCGGAGAATTAAGCGAGTACGAATGCTCCTTTAAAGAGAGAATTCCAGCGCTTCACATCTTGCACTAAGCACATTGAGAATGTACGCTTCCTGATATAACTTTAACATACATGTTGATTTGTCCTTGAAATCCTCATACCTTGTATCTGCATGGCTTCATCCATATCCTTCATCTTAGACTTCTTTGACATTTTCTTCTCCACACCATAAACAACATTCATAATCATACCAACAATCACTATTATCATCAACATACATAAGTAAATAAAGTAAATATACATCCTCTTTTTTTAAAGTAGCAACAATGATCATTTACCGGCTCTTTCGAACTCGCTGTTACACATGAACGTTTCCGGTTCCGTTTGTAACAATCCGGATCTACAACCAACTTAATTAGAACTAAACACAGCTGAAATCCTAATTCGGGCTATTACCATCACACTTACCACGAGTGTGGACCTAAAAACGCTTGACTTATTAGAACTTATAGACTCTAATGACTGCATTAAAACCTTTAACTATAATAAACTAAATTAAGTGATCTTAAAACTCTTTAAGCAACTCGATTTTTATAATCAATTTAGGACTCGTCCACTTATAAACCTATATTTCAAAATGAAAAACCAAAAAAGTCTATACTTTACAAACTCAAACCTTTTTAATTTAATTACAATTTAACTATTAACTATAATATTGCAAAGTTGAATGTCCTATATACCAATGTCACCCATATATGCTTCTCTTGAGCTTGCACATCAAATTCTCTTTACCAAGAACTTTAAAGCCATCCAGTTGTTGATGCACATCTCCAACTTTAGTTCACCATGTAATAACGTCGTCTCTACATCCATCTATTCCCAAAACAAATTCTCAGCAACTATAACCAACAAAATGCGAATAATTGGAGAGCTTCATACCGGAGCAAAAATCTCATTAGAGTCAATTCCTTCTTAATGTAGGAACCTCTTCACCACTAACCTCACTTTTAGAACCGACAACTCCTTCAATATGAAAACCCATTTGTTGCCAAGTGGTTAATTTCCTTCAGCTAACTCCCATGTCTCATTCTTCTCAAGGGACTGAACTCATCTTTTATGGCTAACTCCTACCTCGACGAGTTAATAGATCTCACAACCTTTCTATCGGATTCCAGGTTTCTTGCTCCTATCGATAACAAATAATACATAGAGTAAGTCGAAGAGGAGTTTTGGACACATGCGGATTTTCTCAAGTCAACTTGTGAGACTATTTTCCTTACACTCGAACTAGAGCCTATGGTTAGTGTAGCAACATCTAATTCACCGTGTCATGGGCTATCAATGCTCCAGAATCCGACTCTGTAGGGATATGAACTTTTTCTCGCTCAACCTGTTCATGAACAAAGACATCTTCTTCAGAGATCCCATCTAACTCTACAAACTCCCCTTCATCAAATCCCACTCGCTCAATATTCTCAATTTTTTCACCAAATACATCCATGTACACCTTAGTCTCACTGAAGGTAACATCACAATGTCTCAAAATTTGTTTTCCCGCGGGTTCCCAACATCAATATCCATATTTCTTAGAACCATACCTAATAAGGAAGCATGTAATAGTCTTTCGGTCTAATTTGTCATGTTTATCTGTTTGAACATAGGCAATGTAACTAAAAAATTTCAAGAAAATTTTAGATTTACCTCATTTCCACCCAAACTATCATCACCCAAAATGGAAGCATTCATAGTTGGGTAGAATAAACCGATGAATCGTCACTACTCTATTGTTTGTCCTTATGGTCATTCCCTTCTTCTTTGGTCCTGGGGCACTCCTGAAGATGACCCCTCTTATCACAATTCTAGCAAGTGATCCCATCTTTACCTTTAGACTTGGGCCTTTTTCTCTTCGGCTGAACTACACAGTGTCATCCAACGTAGAATAAATCGATGAATCGTCACTACTCTATTGTTTGTCCTTTTGGTCATTCCCTTCTTCTTTGGTCCTGGGGCACTCCTGAAGATGACCCCTCTTATCACAATTCTAGCAAGTGATCCCATCTTTAACTTTAGACTTGGGCCTTTTTCTCTTCGGCTGAACTACACAGTGTCATCCAACGTAGAATAAATCGATGAATCGTCACTACTCTATTGTTTGTCCTTTTGGTCATTCCCTTCTTCTTTGGTCCTGGGGCACTCCTGAAGATGACCCCTCTTATCACATTTCTAGCAAGTGATCCCATCTTTATCATTAGACTTGGGCCTTTTTCTCTTCAACTGAACTAAACTGAAAAAAAAAACTGAACTGAAATGAAATGGGAGAGTAAGGACATGTTCTTTTCAGCTTATTTCAATTTGGTTCAGTTCAGCTCCAATAAGTTCAACTCAGCTCCAATCAGTTCTACTCAGCTCCATCCAATTCAGTTGAGTTCAATTCAGCTCCGTGCCTCCCTCCATTTCTTAACAATTCCGTTAATATTTTTTTTTGTTGAACTAATTGATTTTACTAATTACTATCACTATTATATTAATAATTATTACTGCTAAATATTATTTTGCTAATTATATCTGTGCTCATTACAATAATTTTCTGTTAGGGGTGAGCATAACATAACCCAAACCAACCTACACAAAAGCAGTTTTGAGATTTTTGCGAACCAACCCTAACAACACCACATACAACGATTGGATCTTGAGTTTGGGGAAATTATTCTACTTTGTCCATTAATTAACAAAATGACGATTAATAAAAATTCTTGTGAAAGCGATTGGATCATCTCTTACGTAAGAAAAGACAAAGTACGATCCAAGCATTTAATTAAACGTGACCAGATCTGAACAACTTAAACTATCATACCCATTTTTCGGCTCATTATAATTAATTAAACATTAATCGAATGATTAACAGTAGACCACCAGTACAACAACAAAAGAAAGGATAGTATGTTAATTCACTTTTTAAAGATCCCTTCTGAAAAATTTTATGTCAAATCCAAGAAAAAACAAAACTAATTTCGCATTATTTTATCGAGTTAGCTACATCATAAATTCATAATGGGCCATCTACGTTGACAAAGCTTTTGGAATATAATTATGAGTCAATACATGATTTCAACTTGACATCTTGATAGCACAAAAGTTTTTTTCTAGAATCAAAACACACTATATAAATACACTACTTCATAGCAAAACATTATAATAACTCCATTTTTACTACATTATAGTATATCATCATTTTCTTCCTCTATCTATTATATTTGATAAGTTGCTTGATATGGAAGGAACTTCAAGAGGGAAGCAACAAGAAGGAGGAGAAGAAATCCGTTACCGTGGTGTCCGAAGACGACCATGGGGGAAGTTTGCGGCCGAGATTCGAGACCCGACGAAGCAAGGGCAACGGGTATGGCTCGGGACATTTGAAACTGCGGTGGAAGCAGCCCGGGCCTATGACAAAGCAGCATTTAACTTAAGAGGACATCTTGCTACCTTAAACTTCCCAAATGAATATTACTCAAAATTAGACCCTATTCATCACCTTCCAACAACGTCAAGATATTGTGGTACTAATTATTCATCATCATCAACACCTTCTAACATTAGTAATGGAAGATGGGTTGAGAGAGGGAGCGGTTCGTCGATGGGTACCGGGCCTAGGCAAGATAGACAAGTCATTGAGTTTGAGTATTTAGATGATAAAGTTTTGGAAGACATGCTTAGAAGATCAGAAGAAGATGATTAATAAGTTAGTTTGCTAAATAAAAGCTCGGTTTTTTGGTCGAGGACTTGTATTATTATTAGTTACTACTATTACAAGAAGAAACATGTTATAGATAAATGCTAGTGTTTTTATTTTATTTTTTTGAGCAAAAGAAAGAATATTATCAAGAGTCCATCATGTAGGGTGTTAAAAACTCCCATACTTTCGATCAAAAAATGATGATCATTTAGAAGTTTTAGGTGTCTCTGTGAACATAAATGGTGCTGGTTTTTCTGAATTTACAGTGTGGTGCACTACATAGATACTTCTATGAGTTCTATCTATTCACTCTTTCCTATAATACTTCTATGATTAGGACGTATTTATCTCACAACTCTTTTTTTATTATCAGTCTTGGAAATACTATAAGAGTGGTTAAGGAAAGTACATATATAGGGCTATACATTGAAGTATGTCAAGAATTATAGGAAATAAATAGTATTATAGATATTATCGCTAATTTTATCAGTACATTGTTTTTGATCTAGGTTCCATGATTTTTTTTCCAAGATGAATTACATGACATTTTCTAATGTAGTCCTGGACTATCTGGCACCCGTAATTCTATCGTATATATTAGAGTATGCTAGAGAACGGTACATCAAATGAGATTCGAAGACGGCCACTTCGGTTGTCATATCAACCAATGAACTAATACCTTAATATAACAATCATATCGGAAAAACTAGACCACTCATATTAGTTATAATTGGTTAAAGTTGCAAATAACATTATGGTAGACCGATAGTGATACAACTGATATTAAGTCGTTATGCTGGCTTCAGTGACGGTTATTGTAACAAGACACTTATAAAAGTTATTCATATTGAAGAAGAAAATCACTAATCATGTTATAATAATTGGTAAGACTTGCATATAACATATGACAAAAAGTTATTCACGTTGAAGAAGAAAATCACTAATCATGTTATAATAATTGGTAAGACTTGCATATAACATATGATAGACATATAGTCATGAATCACCAAATAATACATAAAACTAGATGAAATTAGTATTTACTTCCAACCCTTCATTGAAGCTTTATAGCACACGCAAGATAACATGAAATTAGATTAGCTACAGCCGCAACATAAAGAAGATTTAACTAACCAGGATTCATTGACATTGATAGAAATGAAACTCGAATATCTGGTTCCATGTCTTCTTTTCATTTCAATTATTTTCTGAACTTATATGAGCTTATTAGAACTTACTTAAACTTATTAAACTTATTTCATGAAGTTTTTTGAAACTTAATCTTAACTTATCAATTTATTAAAACTTAAAACTTATTATTTAAAGTGAAAAGCCCACACCCTAAAAATCGTCAACAACAATATCTTAGGGCCCGTTCGTTATAGTTTTTTATTTTCAATTTTCAATTTTTTTGAAAACTAAAAACCAAATACAAAAAACTAGGAAAAGTGGTTTTCACTTTTTAATTGTCATTTTTCAAAATCATCGTGTTCCCAATAAAGTTGACTAATTTTTATTTATTATATGACATATATTATATGACTTTAAAAATAAAAATAAAAATCAAAAAACAGAAAACAGAAAACCACAATAATATTGAACGAGCCCTAGTTATTATAAAACAAGTGAATGAGACCTCTTTTGAGAAACAACTTCAAATACACCCAGGAAAAGAATTCAAGGAATACAAAGGTCAACCCTGCAATATTCGGATAATCAATTTGACTAATTACCCTGCAATTTGCCAAACGATACCTTTAGTCATTAGACAGTGGCAATTGCAAACCTCAAATGTCCCCCATCAGAAAATTAAAGGCTCCCATTAATGAATCATGTACGTCAAGCAAGACTTTCAGTCAAATAAAAGGTAACCCACTTGTAAACCCAAATCTACATCCAAAGTGATATTCAAACAAGAGAAGATTTCATATTTGCATACAACTCAAGTAGGACCGTATAGTTCATAGCTATGGTGCATGGAAATGAGAATTTGAGAAATGAATACACTTTTACCCTATTTCTAAATCCTCAACGGATATGTAAACCCATGCCTTGATTGGAAGAAAGTCTGACCACATACAAATCCATTGTGTTATTATCATAAAACCAACTGATGATAATAGTTGGTATAACCTATTAATCTTATACATTAGTCAAATGGCCACATAGAAGTTCGACTTCATACAAGTCCAAACATGTGCCTTGGTGATGGTTGCGGTTGGAGGAAGCTCGACCACATACATATCCGGTTTGTTGTATCACAAAACTAACTGATAAAAGTTGGTATAGCCCATTAGACTTATACGTTAGTCAATTTCCATCCTTCTCTTTATTCAATGTAGGAATTACATATTTGTTTTCTTCATAACATTATGTCGGCTAAATTTCATCGGATTAACTTGTACGAGTTTCCAATCCAGTAGAGATCTTCTCATCACCATCTTGGAAAAAGAAATGCGTGCACTACAGGTAAGCTCTCATGTGTGGTGTGGAAGCTCAGATCAATTAGTAAAATGAGATCTATAGCACTAACATTAGCAAAAAATTATTCCCCAATCTTGAGAATCTTGCAGTTTCAATCTGATAAATCAATCACTTAAACACTGATCCTCAGGACTCAAGCTCTCAAAGAAAGTGAGCATCTTACAATAAATTAAGTCAATGGTTGGACATAAATTAATTAGATAATAAATTATGAATTTGAAGTCAAAATAAAGTTTATGCCCACCCGTTGACAAGATAAGAATAGAATATAAATTGGCTTACAAATTTGAAGCTTAGAATTAATGGTTTATGATGATGAAGCTTATGTCTTTTAGGTATATTAATAAGATAATTGTGACAAAGATTTTTGGAGACATACCGTATCCTCAAGGACTGAACAAATCTGGTAGAAGTGTCCGTAACCCAAAAGTAGAATGGTACAATTCCTTGTTTGGTAAGATTTCGAATATTTCGTGCCAAGTTTTTCAAGAAAGTCAAGTTTGTAAGTGCATTGCAAAGACATACTCACGTGGGAACACCGTTTTTAGCCAAATCCATGTTGCAACTACACGCATGCTTTTTCTTTTTGGATTGAAATTTCGAATATTTTTGTTATATTATAGTAATATTTTTATTATTAATATTAAGAATAACATTAAAAAATAACAATATTAAAAAAGAAATCAACAATATTAGTAATAAAGATGTTGCGAGATAATGATGATAATGATGATGATAACAATAATAATACGGAAGTTGGAGTAAACTAAATCAAATTAAATTGTACTGAAACAAATTCTGAAATTAAACTAAAGATGATAGTAATAATACGGAAGCTAGAGTAAACTAAATTATATTGAATTGTACTGAAATAAATTCTGAAACTAAACTAAAAATTGAAAAAAAAAGGAAAATTAACTGGAATAATTCCAACTATTGTTGGAAATAAGCCTCAAAGTTTGTGTCCCACAAGGGTGGGTTTAGAGCTATTTCCTTAGTATTTCAATACCAACATTTTTTCCTTTGTTTGTAAGGTACTTGCATCCCACATATGAAGATAGTGGGTTTGTTGCTTAGTTTATTTATCCCCATACCATTGTAACTCTTGTTTGGATACTAGAGACTATACTCTAGGAACCACCACACGCACGCGCGCGCGGGCCGGGCTCGGGCACGGGCCGTGGGGCGTTGGCGCGACGCGGGTGTGGGGGTGTGTATCTTTTTATGGCCCGTCTGTTTTGAAAGATTCTCAAAATATCTTTGTAACGGAAATTATTTGTTTCCGAGTTTGATGCATTTGACTTGCCGTTATTGCCTCCTTGATTTCCGCCATTTATTCTCTTCCCAGAATAATTGATCGCCTTTCTCTCCCACTACTGCTATATATACCCCTCTCTGGTTAGCACAAAATACACAGAAAAATTACTTCTCTCATTTTTACTCTCTCTAAAAACTGTTCTCTCAATTCGGGTTGTCTCTGTCACTCCAACCGTCTGCTTGTGAGTGCACACGAACGGGCGGTGTTGTGCTAATCCTGGAGGGTGGTCGCCGGGAGGAAGTTTGCACCCGTGCTGCGGCGAAATCACCTTTAAGGACAGTGGAGGTCTCCACGACACAGTGCTCATCTCTTTTACGTTTTCCATACTTCAAGTAAGATCGTTCTCATTTATTGTTTTAGTCTCCTTGCGCAATTACTTTCAACAATCTTAAAGGTGATTTTCGAGTTTCTGTTATCATGGCTTTGCGTAACTCCATTCCTGACATGTCTAAGATTGAGTCCTTGGATGGGAAAAATTATAAACGTTGAGCTGTCAGGGTTAGATTCTACTTAGAACAAATTGATGTTGCTTATGTTCTTGAGGATCCTGTTGTCCCTACTGATGAGACTGAAAAACTGACCTATGAAACCAAATTTGCTAAGGATGACAGAATTTGCAAGGGGATGTTACTTCACTATATGTCCAATGCTTTACTTGACATATATATGACTTTTAACCATGCTAAGGACATTTGGGATACCTTAGAAAAAAAGTATGGTGTTGATGATGCTGGGACCAAACGCTACTGTATTAGTAAGTGGATGGCTTTTAAGGTAGACGATGACGAACCTATTCTAGACCAAGTTCATGAGTTTGAGACCCTCTGTACCAATATTGCTGCTGAAGGCCTTATTATTTGTGAGTACACCCAGGCTATTGTCCTTATTGAGAAACTGCTCTCCTCTTGGAAGGACTACAGGAACCAACTTATGCATAAGAGGAGAGACCTTACCCTTGAAGAACTTGTTGGACATCTGAAAATCGAGGAAGAAAACCGCCTTAAGGACAAACCTTCTAACAATTCTGTTTTTCCTAAAGCTAATCTTGTGGAGTCCAAAAACTCCAACTATGACAGGAACAGGCACAAGGGAAAAGGCCCTTACAAAGGGGGCAACAATCTTAAGGCTCAAGGAGGAGTGCAGAAATACAAGTTCAAAGGAACCTGCCACGAATGTGGAAAGCCTGGACACAAAGCTGCTGACTGCTGGAATAAAAAGAAAGACAAAAACCAAGCAAACTTGGTAGAAGAATCTGACACCATTGTTGCTGTTGTATCTGAAGTCAACCTTGCAGGAGACATCGCTGAATGGATCGTTGACACAGGAGCAACTAGGCACATTTGCACCAACCGGTCCATGTTTGACATATATGAGAAGATGGAAGGTGAAAATGTGTTCATGGGAAACTCTGCATCAGCAAAGGTCAATGGCAAAGGGAAGATTACTCTCAAACTCACTTCTGGAAAACTCTTATCTCTTACTAATGTACTTCATGTTCCTGAAATGCGTAGGAATTTAATTTCTGGTAGTCTGTTGATGAAAGCTGGTTTAAAGTTGTCTTTTGATTCTGATAGACTTGTCATTACTCGTAATGGGGAATTTGTGGGAAAGGGTTTTTGTAATGGGGGGCTTTTTACTTTGGATGCAACTGCTGAAATCATGAATAAATCTAGTTCTACTTCTGCTTATATTGCTGAGTCTATTGATTTGTGGCACTCTAGATTAGGTCATGTTAACGTAGCTTCCATTAAAAGGTTGAAAAATCTGAACCTTATTCCTAGACTCTCAGCTTCTGACTTGCCCAAATGTGAAATTTGTGTTGAAGCCAAGTATGCTAGGAAACCTTTCAAAACAGTTGAAAGGCAATCTGAACTTCTAGAATTAGTTCACTCAGACCTAGGTGACTTTAAGAACTATGAAAGTCGAGGAGGGAAGAAGTATTACATTACCTTTGTAGACGACTATTCCCGCTACACAGTAGTATACCTATTGAAATCCAAGGATGAGGCAGAAGAGATGTTTTTAAGGT
Organism: Patellifolia procumbens; assembly: GCA_947645195.1. Lineage (NCBI taxonomy): Eukaryota > Viridiplantae > Streptophyta > Magnoliopsida > Caryophyllales > Amaranthaceae > Patellifolia > Patellifolia procumbens. The sequence goes on from CANSGD010000594.1 coordinate 3,768,145, forward strand.
ACAAGGCTGAGGTTGAAAACCAATTGGATAGGAAAATTAAGAGACTTAGGAGTGATAGGGGAGGAGAATATGATCCTACTTCTCTAAAGACCTTTTGTGAACAAAATGGGATTATTCATGAGTTGACTGCCCCTTATACCCCTGAACAAAATGGTATAGCTGAAAGGAAGAATAGAACACTAAAGAACATGATGAATGCTATGTTGATTAGTTCTGGACTTCCTGATAACATGTGGGGGGAAGCCATTTTATCTGCCTGTCATGTATTGAACCGTGTACCCCATAAGAAACTAGATAAGACTCCATATGAGATGTGGAAGGGTCATATCCCAAATCTCAAATACTTGAAAGTGTGGGGGTGTCTTGCTAAGGTTGCCATACCTTCCTTTAAAAGGGATAAGATAGGACCAAACACTTGTGACTCTATTTTCATTGGGTATGCTTATCATAGTGCTGCTTATAGTTTCCTTATTAAGGATGCTAGAGGTTCCTATGCTTGTGGTTCAATTGTCGAGTCTAGAGATGTTGAATTCTTTGAACATGTTTTTCCTTTGAAATGTTCTTCTGTTGCTTCTTGTTCCTTTACTGTTGATCCTACACTTCCTGTTAGTATTCCTTTAGTGACTAAACCTGTGGAGGAAGAACCTAGGAGGAGTAAGAGACCTAGAAAGGAAAGTAGCTTTGGGCCTGATTTTGTCACTTCCTTTCTTACTGAATCTTGTGTCTTGAATGAGAATCTAGTGTCTGTCTTTATTTTGGAAGAGGACCCTAGAACCTATAGTGAGGCTATGAAATCTGTTGATGCTGTATTTTGGAAAGAGGCCATAGATAGTGAGCTAGAGTCCATTATGAGTAACAACACTTGGGAATTAGCAGACCTTCCTTGGGGTTGTAAGCCTATCTCTAGCAAATGGATCTTTAAGAAGAAGCTAAAGCCTGATGGTTCCATTGATAAGTATAAAGCGAGACTAGTTGTGAGAGGTTTCACTCAAAGAGAGGGAATAGATTATTTTGACACCTATTCACCAGTCACTAAGATTGCCACCATTAGAACGTTGATTGCTTTAGCTGCTATTCACGGCCTAATAGTACATCAAATGGATGTTAAGACTGCTTTTCTAAATGGTGACCTTGAGGAAGAGATCTATATGAACCAACCTGAAGGTTGTGTAGTTCCTGGACAAGAGCAAAAGGTGTGTAAGCTAGTAAAGTCTCTTTATGGTTTAAAACAAGCCCCTAAACAATGGTACCAAAAGTTTGATAGCACCATAACCAGTTTTGGGTTTCTTGTAAACGAGAGTGACACATGTGTATATGCTAAGAATGACTCCCGAGGTTGTGTAATAATTTGCTTATATGTTGATGATATGTTGATCCTTGGGACTAGCTTAGATCTTGTGATTGAAGTAAAGGATTTCTTAAGTACTAGGTTTGAAATCAAAGACATGGGGGAGGCTGACCTTATCTTGGGAGTAAAGATCACTCGGTCTTCTCATGGATTTAGCTTGAGTCAGGCCTACTATGTAGAAAAGGTACTTAGAAAGTTCAATTCATTTGAAGTTGACCCAGTTAAGACTCCTTATGATCCTAGTGTTCATCTAGTAAAGAATAAGGGAGATCCTATGAGTCAATCTGAGTATGCCAAAGTAATTGGTAGTATTATGTATCTGATGAATTGCACTAGACAATGATGTTGCTTACGCTATTAGTAGACTCAGTAGGTACACTCATAACCCTAGCAAAGACCATTGGGGTGCTTTGCGCAGGTTACTCAGATACCGTAGAGGGACCATGGATTGGGGCATTCACTTTTCTTCTTCTCCTGCGGTCTTAGAAGGGTATTGTGATGTTAACTGGGTATCTGAAAATGATGAGACTAACTCTAGTAGTGGTTTTGTTTTTACCTTGGGTGGTGGTGCAATTTCTTGAAAATCTTGTAAACAATCTTGTACTGCTATGTCGACTATGGAATCTGAATTTGTTGCACTTGAGTTGGCAGGAAATGAGGCAGAATGGCTGAGGAATTTGCTGAATGATGTTCCATTGTGGGGGAAACCAGTTCCTTCAGTTGCATTGCATTGTGACTCTCAGGCAGCTATTGCAGTGGCAAAGAATAACGTGTACAATGGAAAGAAAAGGCACATTCGCCTCAGACACAAGGTTGTCAAAGATTTGTTAAGCAATGGAGTTATATCACTGGACTATGTAAGGTCCGAAAAGAACCTTGCGGATCCGTTTACTAAAGGCCTTTCTAGAAATGTAATTGAGGATGCATCCAGAGGGATGGGACTGAGACCCATTTGAATGTGATAATGAAACCCTACTCCACGCAAGTGGAGTTCAAAGGGCAACATTAAGTAATAAAAGCACTTATATTTTGTCTATCCCTCTTGTGTAAAGTCATATTGAGAAGTGCATATCACTTGTGTTTGAGGTTGAGCAAAAGGCTCTTAATGAACCCATATCCACAGTTGTGTGGTGGTGTGTGGTGATACACACTAGATGGGATTCACCTACTTAGATGTGGAAGTGGGGCCGCTTCCTATGAGAAACTGGGGTCGTTTCTCTAGAGCATCTATGAGCATTCAGGTAAGGCGTATGGCCAGTATAGGCGCCACATTGATCGCGGAGTGACTGATTCTAAAGGGATGGATGTGTGGTTTAGATGAAGGTTTCAAGTTCCCTCAAGTTCAAGATGAAAATCACTTATTTGAACGAGACTCCAGAGTCTATCTCACTAAGTGTTAATTCAAGTCGCAAGACATTAACACCTATGCATTCTTCTTTTGCCAAATACCCGAATTGTTCTTCTCTTCTTTTTCTCATTCCGAAACTTTGATTCTTGTGGGGGATTGTTGGAAATAAGTCTCAAAGTTTGTGTCCCACATGGGTGGGTTTAGAGCTATTTCCTTAGTATTTCAATGCCAACATTTTTTCCTTTGTTTGTAAGGTACTTGCATCCCACATAGGAAGATAGTGGGTTTGTTGCTTAGTTTATTTATCCCCATACCATTGTAACACTTGTTTGGATACTAGAGACTATACTCTAGGAACCACCACACGCACGCGCGCGCGCGGGCCTGGCTCGGGCTCGAGCACGGGCCGTTGGCGCGACGCGTTCGCGGGTGTGGGTGTGTATCTTTTTATGGCCCGTCTGTTTTGAAAGATTCTCAAAATATCTTTGTAACGAAAATTATTTGTTTCGGAGTTTGATGCATTTGACTTGCCGTTATTGCCTCCTTGATTTCCGCCAGTTATTCTCTTCCCAGAATAATTGATCGCCTTTCTCTCCCACTACTGCTATATATACCCCTCTCTGGTTAGCACAAAATACACAGAAAAATTACTTCTCTCATTTTTACTCTCTCTAAAAACTGTTCTCTCAATTCGGGTTGTCTCTGTCACTCCAACCGTCTGCTTGTGAGTGCACACGAACGGGCGGTGTTGTGCTAATCCTGGAGGGTGGTCGCCGGGAAGAAGTTTGCACCCGTGCTGCGGCGAAATCACCTTTAAGGACAGTGGAGGTCTCCACGACACAGTGCTCATCTCTTTTACGTTTTCCATACTTCAAGTAAGATCGTTCTCATTTATTGTTTTAGTCTCCTTGAGCAATTACTTTCAACAACTATGACCGTGCCGCTCAAAATAATCCCAACTGGGTTATTCCAGAATAATCCAAACTTTTGGGGGCACCTTCTCAAAATAATCCAAACTCTTAATTTTACTATGTATAGTAGTCCCAAAATGGATCATTGAAGGCAAGAAAAATAAAGTTTGGATTATTTTGGGAAGGTACCCCTAATAGTTTGGATAATTCTAGAATAACTCATAGTTGAGATTATTCTGAGCGGAACGGACATAATTGGGATTATTTCAGTCAATTTTTCCAATGAAAAATCTAAAAAATAAAGCTTGAGTAACAAATATAAGGCGCACCTAAAGACCTTTCAGTAGTGAAAGATATGTTAGACACAGTTTTTTTGGAATAATTTTTCAATTAAATTAGTTTAATCAATTTTCTCTCATAATTATAGTTCAACTCATTTTAGTTCAATTTAATTTAAAAGAAGGAGACTTTAGGCCATGTTCTTTCAACTTTTTCGTAGATCGAAAAGATAAGTTTATAAGTACTAACAAATTCGGATTGATTATGGTAAATTCAGATAAAATCTAATAAATTTTGATAAGGTTTGACTCTCTCACATAAGGTTTATAAGTTAAATGAATTTTAATAAGTTCAGATAAATTATAATAAATCTTAATGAGTTCAAATAACTCTAAAAAATTCAAATAAGTACTAATAAGTTAAAAAGAATGGACCTTTATTCAATATTCCTAACAAAAAATACCCTGCCATAATTCTCATTGTAGACAAAAAAATTCTCACCTGAAAAGTAGTTTTTGATATGATTGCACAAGATTTATTCTATGATTTTTTTAGGCCAAGTTATTCCATAAATAAGATTGATGCTCACCACAAAAATGACATAGAGAGAAAACAACATTTTGAAAGAATAAAGAGAAAAGTGCAACTCTTACAATTAGACAACCTTTTCGTGAGGGATGCAGTTAATACTTTCTCCTTTATAAATTTTATAGCTCCTCAAATAGTGGACGCACACCTACGTAGAAGAATGTGTGCTCATCTGAAATGCAAGTCCAAATTAATAAAATGGAGCAAGAAAGAAGAACCTAACTTGTGTATGACGCGGAATAATCATCAGGCATAAAAACTGGGGCTTACCATCAATAATTTTTGTTGATGGTAGTCCCCTTAATTTTTTTGTAAAGGAGGCTAGGGTTTTTTTTTGAGAGAGAAGGAGCGGGCGGAGAGAAGAGAAGGGGGTGCCACAAATCAGTATCCTGCTTATGTTAGACACGGAATAAACATCAGTTTCTAACAAATATACATGGGAAAACGACAAAAAACATTTAGTTTACTGAAAAATAGTTTTGTAGAAAATGAACATCAATGAGAAATAAATGAAATTTAGTTTTGCAATAGTTGTAATAAACAAACAAGGAATGAACATCAATAATCATATGAAGAACCCATGAATACATTAAATGTATAGGCCACTATTCTTTAGATAATTTTATGTATAGCAGAGATATAGTGTTCCACAATGAATAGATAAAAGAACAATACGTAATTTTAAATGAACATTTGCAATGGGACGGAAGATTTACATCATTTTGTAACAAGTAAAAGAAGAAGATGAACAATATTTGTAGACAACCAGATAATGAACATAAGTTGGAATATATAGTAGAACTGGCAAAACTACATGAACATGGTAGATTTCATGGTTTGAAATTATTTAGCTAAGAAGACTATTTTAAAAAACAAATGACGAACAATGGAAATGCAAAGTACCCCTTAATACATTAGATGAACTATTCTTTACTTAATATATGAAAATGGGCAATGGGATGTATTGTTATTGTCACTGTAATTATGTGTGTGTTAATTTTAAGTAGTTATTGTTAAAATTCATTATGTATGATATATTGTTCATCTTAGTACACATGTTCATTGTGTCTGCTCTAATGTTCATGTATTGTTATCAATATAGACTTTTGTATTGATAATGGTCAAGCACTTATTATCAATGTTTATTGTGTTTGCTCAAAGTTCATCTACTTGGTACAAAAGTTAATTTTGTTTGATCTAAAGTTCATGTATTGTTATCTAATGAAATTTCTGTATTGTCAATTATTATCAATAAAATTCTATATTATTAATATACAAGTACTTATTATCAAAGTTCATTATGTATGGGTAGTATGACTCATTGTTCATCTTATCAGTGCACACTTTCATTATGACTGCTCTAATGTTTATGAATTGTTATCAATTAACTTTGGTATTGATAACTTTTAAGTACTTTTTGTCAATGTTCTTTATGTTTGCTTAATTGTTCATCTACTTGGTACATAAGTTCATTGTTTTTAATCTAAAGTTCATGTATTGCGACCACTTATTTTGTTTAGTCAATTGATATCTAGTGTTCATCTTATTAGTAAACATGTTCATTGTGTCTGCTTTAAAGTTCATGTATTGTTATCAATTAACTTTGGTATTGATAACGTTTAAGTATTGATTATCAATGTCCATGAGATTGCTCAATTGTTCATATAGCTGGTACAAAAGTTCATTGTGTTTCTTAAAATATTTATTGGATGAACCTAGTTATTCATAGTTCTTGATTTGATGTTCATTCATCTATGAGTATATATCTAGATTAGTATTTATTGATTTGACATGTAATAAGCATTTGTTCATTGATCTATAGTTTTTATTCCTTTTTGCCTTGACGATTCAATAACGTCAATTAGGATGATTTGAATAAAGAACGGTGAGAAATGATTCAAGAAATTACGGAAATAAATAAAAGCAAATATTCTTATAGATTCCGAAGAGTGAGAACAATGCTTAACATCAAGTGCTATAAAAAATATAATGATCGAACAATATAGGTAGATGAACAATATAGTAAACAATTGAACAAATGATGAAAAATATTGAACAATATTAAAGAACTAGTTAACAATGAATAACAAATAAAAACTAGTGAACGATGAACAACTGGAAAGTCCTAGTGAACAATAGGAATGACCAATTTAATTAAATGATGAACAGTTGAATTAAATGAAATGATCAAACGAACAATTGAGTGAATGTAATGAACAAATGAGTAATATGATATGACTAAATGAACAATTAAATAAATAACATGAGTGTATAATTTAATAATTCAAACTTCCATGACAACTGTCTCCGTCTAATTATTCGGGAGTGGATGATGCCCAAATACGCTAATTACATCGGTGTAATTTGAATGATTACCCTATAAAACTTGATGAAATTAATCAGGATGAAAACTTATCATCCTTATATACACATCACCCGTCATGATACCTACTTTATTATATGGTCTTTCCTTGGCATTTGATTTGTTATTAATTAGGACACCATTTTCAATTCCATAAAGCCATTGAACAATTGACAGTGTAATTAGGGGCCGTCTTCATCATCTTCAAAAGATTGCTCCTTCTTATTGACCATGGTTATTAATAGCTAGTGAACCAATAATGAATCATCACATGCATAGAGGGCGGAGGAACGACCACTCTTTGGAGGTGGGAAGAGCATCTGCGACGGAGAAGGAGTCATTATGGTCAGTTGGTTGGTGTGAGAGAGAGTCCGTTGTATTTGGTTTTGCAGGGATGAATGCGTGTAGGGGAAAAGGGGCTTTAGGGTGTTTAGCTTTTTTGGCAATTGGTAGATCCTACACACGGAACTATGGTGAGCATCATGCGTACAATGAACATTACCCACTGTCCAATGAACATCACCCAATGAACACACCCAATGAACATTAACCAATGAATAATGAGCGTCACCAAATGAACATCAGTTGGACATCACCCAATGAACATCAATGAACATCACCCAATGAACATCAGTTGCACATCATCCAATGAACGTCACCCATGGATGTCACCCAATGAACATCAGTTGGTGTTAAAAGAACACTAAGTTCACACACAAAGAACAATAACCAGTTCTCCAATGAACAAGACTCCAAAATTGATTTGACATGAAAATTTTCAAATTTTTGAAAATTTGAAAATGTCAACCAATGAACATCAGTTTATGTTAAAAGAACATTAAGTTCACTCAAATGAACAATAAAGTAAATCAAAAGAACCAACTGGTGTTCATTGGGTGATGTCCAACTGATGTTCATTGTCCATTAGGTGGATCATTGGGTGATGTTCATTGGGTGATGTCCAACTAATGTTCATTATTTATTGGGTAATGTTCATTGGATGATGTTCATTGGGTGATGTTCATTGTTCACTGACTGATGTTCATTTGACTGACGCGTTTTGAGCTGTGCGCATGTTGCTCTTCATAGTTCCGTGTGTAGGATAGAATTTGCTCTTTTTTGGGGGCCCAAAAAATTTCTATCGGGTTATATTTATAAAACAAAGAAGTAACGATAAAATAAGGATGACTTAGTGGTTTGAGTGGTGACTTTCAAAGTGACGGGTTGCAAGTTCAAATATTTTTTCAAATTTAATTAAATAAAGGTGACATGTCAAGTAAGTGCGATATGACATACAGTCACCCGTGACTTGTAACACCGGCACGTGTCGCTACTCAATGAGAGATCAACACTTTTAATAATTATAAGGAAAATTTGTCAAAAATCACCTAACATAATGGACATTATTGGTTTAACTACCTTTTCTATTTTTTTTTCATTATAACCACCTTATATATGCAATACCTGTAGATTTCACTGCCAATGGGTGGTTTTTGACCTGAAAACCGCCATATTTTTGTCGGAAAACAGCCCATTTTTGCTAGAAAACCACTCATTTTGGCCGGAAAATCGCCCATTGGTAGTGAAAAACAGCGGTATGACATATATAAGGTAGTTAAATTAAATTAAATAGAAAAGGTTGTTAAACCAATAATGTCAATTATATCAGGTGGTTTTTGACGAAAAATCCTAATTATAATAGATAGACTAGCTGTCTCGTGTGATGTATAAAATAGTTGTGTATCCAATATTAATGGTATTCAATTTTAGGGCTAAATCCCAATGTGTGGAAAAACCTGGATGAGCACAAGCAAGGGCGGACGGACGAGAAAAGCGAAGAACGAAGATTTGTTGTTGTGGCTCCCACCCGGATGGGTACTTGTTTTTTCTCATACGCAGTGCTTGCCCGAACCGATAGTTGGAATTTGGTTCATGACTTGTCATTGGCTCTATTTTACACGGGAGGTTTTTTTTGGCTTATGGGCCTTTATTATTTCAAAGGGACTATATAAGGTATTAGTCTAACCTAAACCTAATAACGATTCGACTGAGAGCCTCTAAGAGTTCTCTGGGGTTTAAGAGAAAGCTAAAAGACAAGGAAAATCAACTTTAGAGTGCTAAAACCTTAAGGTGTGCTGCTCTCTCTAGTCTATTGATGTAATTGCACAAATTCTATCATGGATACGAACATATGAAGAGCATGGTGCGCACCGCTCAAAACGTGCACGCGCTATGAACATCAGTTGGAAGAGGATGAATAAGAGGACATAGAATGAACATCAGTTAGAAGGGGATGAACATGGGGACACAAAATGAACAAGAAGTTCTTCAATGAACAGACTCCAAAATTGATTTGACATGAAAATTTTTAAATTTTTGAAAATTTGAAAACGTCCCAATGAACATCAGTTTGTGTTAAAAACACATTAAGTTCACACGATAAATTAAATCAAAAGAACATCAGTTCGATTTATAAATTTGACATGAAAATTTTTGAATTTTCAAAAATTGTAAAAATATTCTTTTGATTTGATTTGATGTTCTTTCAATCGAAATAAATATTCTTTTAACTGAACTTAATGTACATTGCTTTATGGTTATATATTTCGAACTTTCAAAAGTTTGAATCATATTAAAAAATTGTAAATGTTATTTTGATTTGATTTATTGTTTATTTGAGTTAGCTTAGTGTTCTTTTAACACAAGCTGATGTTCATTGGGTGACGTTTTTCATGTCAAATCAATTTTGGAGTCTGTTCATTGGAGAACTGATTGTTCATATATTGTGTCCCCCTGTTCATCCCCTTCTAACTGATGTTCATTCCGTGTCCCCCTGTTCATCCTCTTCCAACCGATATTCATTGCGCGTCATTGTGCGCATGGTGAGCACCATGGGTCCGTGTCCACCATCGACCTATTACATAAATTGTTTTTGTTTGTTCGGTTGGTTATTTGCTTGTTTTTAGGGCCTACTCTCTTATTCTAGATCTACTTGAACTGAACTGAACTGATTAGAGATGAACTGAACTGAATTGGATTGTAATAAATATATAAATAATAATTACATAATAATATGAATTATAAACAATAATTATAATGATGAGTATATATATATATATATATATTAAAAAGCGTAACCACATGTTGTAATACGCCACGTGTCACTCTCCCCTTCTTTTTAACAATACTTCATCTATGTTATTCTTATAAAAAATGAAAATAATTCATGAGAAGCTTCGAACCTGCGTCATCGAGTATGGATTATAAATGCTCTAATCATTGCTCGATTACACTATCGTTACTTCTTTTATCAATACTAATAACGATATTATGTGATTTCAATGAAAATAATAATTAATTAAGTTACAATATTTTAATTGCATTTATGATACTAATCTATAATTTTAGTTGTCTAAAAGTGCTAAAGTTAATTTATGATGATAATTAATGAATGATGATAACAATACTTTAGATTTATTAAATGATAGTAATAAATTATTATTAATAATAATAATTAATGATAATAATAGTAATTAATACTAAGTAATTAATATTATTTGTATTAATATATTGATATTTGTTGATGTTTATATAATAACAATAATGTCTATTATAGTAATTAGGGCATGTTCTCTTCAGGAATTATTCTCAGTTCAGTTCAGCTCTAATAAGTCAAGTTGAGTTCAGTTCAGCTCTAAAAGTTAAGATGAGTTCAGCTCAGCTCCAATAGGTTCAGTTCAGTTCAGATACAATAAATTCAGTTTCGTTTAATTTACTATTTAACTATTTTGCTAAATATTATTATTATTATTGGTTTAATATATACTCCCTCCGTCCCATATTACTTGATACACTTCCTATATTCGTCCGTCCCGTATTACTTGATACACTTCTAAAAATAGCACGGTCCTACACTAAAAATATATTTAGTTATTATGGGATGGGTCCACATGTGTCCTATTGAATTCTCTTTCTTTAGCTTTTTATTTTACTTTTGCAATACACCCATGATCCACATTGTACTTTATGGACTTAAATAATACCAACAAGTAACTACTCACAATAAAATAAACAAGTCAAATAACACTCTTAAAACTTTGTGCCGGTCAAACTGTATCAAGTAATATGGGACGGAGGGAGTATTACTTATTGTTATTATTATTATTATTATTATTATTATTATTATTATTATTATTATTATTATTATTATTACCATCAACAAAAATCATACAACCTACAAGAAATTAGTGGGCAACCGAAATACAATCCGGGCACCCACTCTTCTAGCTATAGCAAACCCTATCCTAATGAAAATATGGGCAGCAACACGTGACCATATGTCCTGAGTCTTCGAGAAGTTCTGAACCCGCTTCATCAATGCAACATCCACCTTATCCAATTCACTAAGAGAAGAAAAGGAAAAAGGAAGGAAGCCATACCCAATTGCCTAACAATAAACTTCATACTTGACTAGCTCCCGATGAACCGCCTCAGCAACAACACGTTCAAGAACAAAGTCAGACAACCTAGACTTGGTCAAGGGAGAAGACCCTCTCAAGTCGACACACACATCACGACCACGATCCCAAGAATAAAGAAGCACATCTGTAGGCCTGAGGGCCCCGTCGTTCCCCCCAGACAACCCAATGTCAACCTCCTTTCTTGCCCAAATCCAGACCGATAACAAATTTCAAAAAGGGTATCACGAACTATATTATGCCTATTTTTAATACCCACAATAGCAGCACACAGCACCGCATGATCACAAAGATATCCCCAGCAAAAAATGTAGAGCAGGCAGAGCACGGCATCGAAGTAGAAAACATAGGAACACCCAACCGGTAACACAACACACTCCGATAAGTCTCAGGGTTCATCGTCTGTCCCAACCTCGAAATAGGAACTGTCCGAAACCAATCTGAGGTGTGGTCCCCCTGTTGTGACTTCCACAAAGCTAACTGTTTAGAAGATAAAGAAAAAGTAGATTCTGCAGATGCATGCAGTAACCTTTGTGAAGTATATATCTGCCAATTTCTTCATAAACCAAGTAAATTTATTTTTATTTGCTGCCCCCTTATTGTTGTTATTCTAGTGTTTTGCAGCAATAACAAAGCTAATAGCTGCAATTTTAGTATAGAATGGCAGTAGTTAAAATATAATCTTATAGTTGCTGCAATTTTATATTGAAATTGTAGCCAATATAATATATTCTAATAGGTACAATTGTATATTAAAATTGCAGCCAATAATAAATTTTAACAAAAAGATAAATTTAAATAAAACGTAAAACATATTATTGGTTCTCTATCCAAATACACGGATTGCCACTTTGGCAATCTATATAAACTAGAACCCAACAAAACTGACTATGCTTTATTTTATTTTTTAAAAATCTTCTCACTTGAACACTGGTATTAAAATCTCTTTGTTGTACTTTTTCATTTGCAATTTTGTTCAATAAAATCTCTTCGACTCCCAATTGCTTCAGTTCATTTGCACTATCTTGTACTTGATTTGGGTTTTCTTTAGAAATTTGGGGTTTCTTCAGCAATTGAACACTAGTATTAAGTTCTATGAGAGTCAAACAAAAGTTTCTGAAGTCAATTATGAAGAAAGCAATAAACTGCAAAAATGAAGAAAACCTTCAAAACTGGTTTTTGAAATTATTTTTGATATGAAAAAAACCTTCGAAACTAGTTTCTATTACAACTATTATCATGCACCCGGGTGCACCCGGATACAATCTGGAAACAGTGTTATATACTGAAGGTGTGCAACATGTAACATGAAGGCTGCTTAGCCCAGTTGGTCAACGTGCCTATCACCAATGCTTGAGTTGTTGGATGGTCGCGGGTTCAACTCTCTTACCAAGCAACTTATTTGGTTTTTTCAATTTTGTCTTTTTCTCACAATACTTGTCTTTTGAATCTCATTTTTCCTTCTACAATTATTCTTTAAAATAATATTATTTTTTTCTTCCATAGTCTTACTTCTTTTTTTTTTATTATTCCTTTCATTTATTTTGCATATTGTTGTACTATATTTTTATTGTTTCGAAATTATTAAATATTAATTTTACGGGTAAAATATATAGTTATTTTAAATTCACTTTAATTTTTAAGCTTCCAATATATGACTAGTTAGAGCAATACATTATACATAGTTCGAATGAGCGATGTATTTTAAATGAGCAAATATCTATTTCTAATGTTTTGAAATAAAAAATAAAAAGAGTCATAAAAAATAAGAAAATGAAGTTTTATTTACTCATTTGATCAAATGAGTAAAATAAAATTGCTCATTTGATCAAATGAGTAAATAAAACTGCTCATTTGATCAAATGAGCAATCTTTTTTTCACAGGAAGATCAGTAATCTCATCTTGAGTGAGGTAAAATAAATCTGCTCATTTACCTAATGAGATGTTCTATTTTACTCATTTGATAAAATGAACAATCTTTTTTGCACAAGAAGATCAGTTAACATTCTAATCTTGAGTGAGCTAAAATAAACCTGTTCATTCACAAAATGAGCAGTTTTATTTACTCATTTGTTCAAATGAGTAAAAAAAATTGCTTATTTGATCAAATGAGTAACTTTTTTCACAAGAAGATTAGTAATCTCATCTTGAGTGAGGTGAAATAAATCCGCTCATTTACCAAATGAGATGTTTTATTTTAGTCATTTGATGAAATGAGCAATCTTTTTTGCACAAGAAGATCAGTTAACATTCTAATCTTGAGTGAGCTAAAATAAATATGCTCATTCACAAAATGAGCTGTTTTATTTTACTCATTTGATCAAATGAGCAATCTTTATTTGCACAGGATGTTCAATCTACAATCTGATCTTGAGTGAGTTAGAATAAATCTACTTATTTAAGAAATGAGCGACTGTTATAGGTTCTGGTATTTTTTATTCTAAGCTCATATTTTTTCATCTAAGCCCTTATTTTTCACTTCATGAAACAAGCGTTCATCTTTTTAAAATAATCAATTCCATCTTGAATGAGAAATTTTTGTTTCGGATGAGCAACTGCGTCTGCGTGAACAAGAAAAATAATGAGGGAAGACGACAAAACAAAATAATGTGCATTTTTTTAATGGTTTTGAAATGAGCAATTTTTCAAATTAGGAATTCCCTAAGCAAGAAAAATAGGGGGAAAGATAAATAAAAAAGAGGTACTTAAAAAAGTAGGGGAATAAAAAAGAGGAATAGGATGTTATAAAAATAAATTGAAAAAAAATAAAAAATAAAAATGAGTTCAAGGGGGCTCGAACACGCGACCTCCTGAACATTCACTAAGATGGAATGCTAGTTCAACCATTGTGCTACACCTTCTTTATTGTAGAAAGCTGGGCGAAAATAGCATTAGATCTTTTCTGCTGAAGTTCGCAAAAATTACGAATATGCCACCGGGTGCACCATGTGCACGGTGCACCCGGGTGTACGGTGCATGGTCTCAGTTTCTATGAGAGTCAAACAGAAATTGTAGTTCCGTTGCGTTCTTGTTTCTTGTTGTTTTCGTATTAAAAAGTGGCTTGTTCACATTCACATATGAACATATATTGCACTGGAACGAGTGGTGCTGGCTCCTCAAATTTTTGAAGGTCTGAACATGGCGGTAGTCATCACTGGCGCAAAGCTCACAGATCTGAATTTTCTGCTTCCGTCCACAGCTGGCCTTTAGATTTGGACGAGGTTGTTGGAGGACGATCGGTGTTTAAAGCTAAATGATGCGACGAGTTTGAAGTTATTGAACGATGCGTAGGGCTCGCTGGAGTCATTGCCTTACTTTGTTGTTCTTTGTTCCTCTCGGTGGCGTTGGCCTTCAAATCATTTGCTGCTCACTGACCCTTTGTTACTCTTAAATTGGTTGCCGTCGCTTGCATAGCTTTTTGAGAAACTGAATTGCTTTAGTTAGTTTTTTTTTTGTTTAGTTTCATAAATTTAGTTTTTTAAGTTTTAAGTTTTGTTTTCTTTATCTTTTGCTTTAAGTTCTTGCTAGCTGGGTTATCCCTAAGATCTGAATTCTTTTTATTTATTCTCATTTCTTAGTTCATCAATTTGTTTGAATCACGAAGTTTATTTTTTAATTTACATATAATTTGGATGTAATTTGACCATTTATTTGTAATAAAAGTTCATTTTATTTATAACTGCTAATGTTTTTTGAGGTGAAATTTAAAATATGATAATATCGTTATTTTTTAAAAAAAAACAAGTGGTTCTAATTGCTGTTTTAATTTTTTTATTAAAACAACAGCAAAAAGAAGAGTTTTCCTAGGTGGTGCCAACTTCTTATTGCTGCTATTTTTAATTCAATAGCATCAAAAAGGTTCCTTATACCTGCTATTCGTTGGTGAGCAGCAACAAGAAATGTTCTACTTACTACCCCTCTTATTGTTGCACAATGAAAATAAGCAGCAAATGACATAAAATATAGAGCAGCAAATAAATGTTTTTTTATCAGTGATATAAGTTTAGGGGTAGCAACTACACTAGGATTACTTAAAATGTCAGAATCCACAGTTCTATTAAAAAGACGTAATGCATATTCAAAGGGAGGACCAGAACCAACAAATCCTGCATGACGTAGAAGCTTATTTTGTAAACCAGCAGACTACATACGACACGGGAGATAAGCATATTGTTGAACATCACTCGCGCAATAGACACCAAGTCCTCCAAAGGCAAAAGGTAAGTTAGCAAGACGCCACTGCCAATCGTCAAAACCAGGCCCCAAAACAGTAACAATACGCTCCAAAGAAGACCGAAGAGCCCCATCAAAATAATTATAAGCAGCATCAAAGAGACAAGGAGGACAAATACACAAAGTAAAATAGAGTTTTGAAATGCCCGTATACACCCTAAGATTCAACAACTCACACTGCGGATCATCAAGCTTAGCAACCTTATCCATAAGCGCAATGGTCTGAGACACTCACTGCATCACAAGCTCCCCACTGAAAACAGACTCGGATCTGGCGGGACCACCAAGAAATTTAACACCACGCAAAGGCCACGCAATGTCACGGGGGAAGACACCAACAAGCCTATTACGAGGGTCTTTTGATATTATTATTATTATTCTATAATACTTTGTTATTATATCTTTACTCATTATTATTACTATTACTATTATGGCTGAACATGATCTGGGTTGGTGTGCGGTTTAGCCATATTTCATCTAAATACGAGTATTCTAATTTGTTGTTTTATTTTACCGATTAGATATTCTCTGTTACATCATACAAATAAGCTACAAAAACCTAGAAGATATTAAAAGATTACAAACTTGATAATTATACCGGAGTACTATTCAATGTACAACAACGTCTTTATGTTGAATATTAAAGATACTTGATAGTTTGTGGTGGGGTTTGGTTTATAAATATTATAGACCAACCCAAAACCGCAAACCGTGGTTTGGTTAGAAACACAAAACAACCCATGTTTTTAGCTAATATTATTATAATGGAAATATTGAATCAAACAACACAAACTATACATTGTCTGCACAAAACAGCACCAACAAAAAAAGGTGCACAAAACAACACAAACTTTTTCTAATTGGTGCTGAAAACGACATAAGTGGTTTTTTCGCCTGAGACTCCCTATTTCCGGTGAATCTTTAGTCTTTTAGCTTTTTGATTTCTATTTCTCATACATTGTATACATTCCTTTGGATTTCTTCGTTGAACATTTGCAACTCATCCTCCAATTCTAGGACTTGATAGACAAAATCCATTTGGGGAAATTTTAGGGTTTTAAAAAGGAAATAAGGTTATTTTTAGATAAAAGTAGTTTATTTTAAGTGGAGCGAAAAAGATAGCATTATTAAAAAGCTAAAATATTAAAGATTCACCAGAACTAGGGAATCTCATGCAAAAACCACTTATGTCGTTTTCTGCATCGATTAGAAAAAGTTTGTGTTATTTTGTACACCTTTTTTTGTTGGTGTTGTTTTGTGCAACAAACGTATAGTTTGTGCTGTTTGATCCAATTTTCTCTATTATAATAGCTAATTATTACAATAATATTAAATTGCTTCTTAGACATTATTGTTATTATACAATCATCATCAAGTATTAATGTATGAATACTAATAATAGTAATTACTGATAATTAATTATTACTATTATCGGTAAATATTATTTTTAACATAAATCTCAGTAGTACTCTTGTTTATTTATTTATAACTATCATTTAATAACATCAAACATAATATTATCATTATTCATTAATTATTAATCTAAATTACTACATCCATTTATTTTTAATTGTTACACTTTCCTTTTTTGAACGTTTCTTTTTAATTGTTACACTTTTACTTTTACTATTTTTAGTAAACTTTCACATCTTTACATTCCAATTTCCCATATTTTTTGGACCCACTTGTCAATTTCTTTTTCCTACACTTTTTACTTTTACAACATTATATCTCATAATTTATCTATTCTCCAAACAACCTTAGCTATTCCCCAAACAATCATTGCATAGATTTCATAAATTTCCTTCGTTATCCCACAAAGAAAACCGTAACAATTAAAAGAAACGGAGAGAGTATTAATTACTATTACTTAGAATTATAATTATTATTAATTTTCAAAATTATTATTATTTATATATTTATCACAATTCAATTCAATTCAGTTCAACTCCAATAAGTTCAGTTCAGTTTAACTCCAATAAGTTCAGTTCAGTTCAGTTCAGCTCCAATAAGTTCAGTTTAGTTCAGCTCTAATAAGTCCAGTTCAGTTTAGCTAGAATTAGACGAAGAGAACATGCCCATATAATTAATAATATAATAACAACTAGAAATAATAATAATTATTGGGTCGTACCGCACAAAATTGCAACATAAATCATTTTGACACGTTTTAATTGATTTATGGGCTAAAATATGTGGTTTTGTTTGTGCTTGACCCAAAACGCTGCGGTTTTGGATTGGTCTATAATAAATCAAACAGCACCACAAACTAACAAAGTACTCCCTCCGTCCCATATTACTTGATACAATTTGACCGGGACAAAGTTTTAGGAGTGTTATTTAACTTGTTTATTTTATTGTGAGTAGTTAGTGGTTGGTATTATTTAAGTCCATAAGTACAATGTGGGACAAATGTGGGCATGAGTGTATTGCAAAAGTAAAATAAAAAACTAAAGAGAGAGAATACAATAGGACAAATGTGGACTCATCCCATAATAAAAATATATATTTTTAGTGTAGGACCATGCTATTTTTAGAAATGTATCAAATAATATGGGACGGACGAATATGGGAAGTGAATCAAGTAATATGGGACGAAGGGAATATCTTTAGTATTCAACGATGATTTTGTACCTTAAATAGTAATATTATTAGCAACTTTGGCTATGTTCGTTTCAAAATTTTTAAACACTCAATGCTTATTTCAGAAATGATCAGACCAGATCAAAAAAATTCGGATCCGATCAGAAAAAATCAAATCAGATAAGAAAAGTTCAGATGAGAAATTAATAAGAACAAAAATCAACTGTAATAAGTTCAAATCAGATCATATCAGAAAAATTCAGATCAGGTTAGATACAAAAAATTCAGACCAGATAAGAAAAATTCAGACTAGATCAGTGAAGTTCATATAAGATCAAACGAAAAGAACGAACCCTCTGTCATTTTTTTAGAATCTTCTAGCATTTTTGTTTTCAATATCTTCTACCTTTTGGTAGTTTATTTGTATGATATAATAGTGAATATCTAGTAAGTAAAATAAAACAACAAGTGTCAATTAGAATACTCGTATTGGGATAAAATATTTTTAACCGCAAGCCGCACCAACCTAAATCATAGATAACAACAACAACAATAATAATAATAGTAATAATAATTTGTAAGGATATAATAAACAAAATAATATATAACAACAACAACAACAATAATAATAAGAGTAATTGATAATATAAATTAGACTAACAATACTCCACCCGTCCCACAGATCTCTATACGCTTTCCTTTTCATTCGTCCTAGAAAGCTCTGTATTATTCTATTTTTGGACATCGCCCACTACTACTTTATTCTTTTGACTTTTCAACCATGACCCATCAGTCTCTCACATCCAAATAAAATAATACCTCATTAACTCATATCGCATCTATCTTTTTAATAAAAAAAATTAACAACTTATCATATAAAACTACGTGTCCGATCAAGTGTATAGAGATTTCAGAGACGGAAAGAGTAATATTTAACAAAATGGGTAGATATCAAATGAAGCTGCAGTGAACTGAACTGATTGGAACTGAACTGATTGGAACTGAAGTGAAGTGAATTGAATTGAACTGAACTGAACTACAATAAGTTAAAATAAGCTGACCAAGCCCTTAGTATTGTTTGCCAACTTCATTGCGCTGATTGCTATTCCTCCATTAACTGATTGGAAAGATCCTGTTGTAACATCAAAGACACAATAACATATAGAGGCTTCAAATCTGTCACTAAATAGAGGTAATCATGAACATCTAACCTCCAATAATAAACTCCATAGTCAAAATAAAGAGTCAACACAAGAACCAAGTATAATGATTCTCAAATGCCTTAAAGTTGATGTTACGACGGAAGGCATTAAAAACTTAATCTTTTTTATTCCTTAATCTTTTAAGAGTAGCAATGACGGTGTAGTGAAGTTGTGAATATTACTCCTTAATTTTTATTTCATACTTAAGATTCTCAGTTTAAAGCTTTACATTAATAATATCACTTTTTCATAATATACTTCCTTCTTTATTTTTAGTTTTACCTAAAAGCATTAACACGTTTACCAACACACAACTTTAAGCACTTTTATGTACAATTGTATATTCCCCTCAATAAAATCTACAATTGTATATACGTATTAATCATAATATTGATGTATTGAAACTACATACGACGGTGAATCTAGCTATATCATTCCTAATGTAGAAAGAATATAATGAGGTCAAAGTGGAGAACTTGAATAGAGTCGAAAATTAATATGACACAACTAAAAAAATGCAAATAGTATATAGATCTCGGTTAAACAATTTTTTAATTACGGAAATATTTTTACTTTATTTAAAGCCTCTCAAGCATATTGGTATGTTCAAACCTTCTTTCCAAGAGTCAACTTTTCGTTAGCCAAATTTTAGTCGGCTAAATTTTAGTTGTATAAACAGTCATAGCCGTTGATCTTGATCACCAATTTTCCCATAATGGGCTGCTAAAGAAATGAAGATTTAATGGGCTCACATATTGGGCTCGGCTCATTTTGGCTGTGTTGTATTTTATTTGGGCCTGGAATTTTCCATAGAGCCCTACTTTTGCATTTTTGCTTAGACATTTTGTTGAGACAATCTATTTAGTGTTGCAAAACCACCAATGTCAAACACAAAGCAGAGCAAATTGAGGCAAACTACATTTTGGCTTATAAGAAACATTATTTCACTGAAATTATGGAAAGTCATTCCAAAATATAAAAAAAAATTAGGAACACCACAAATTAAAATTATTTTAAAATGAACCCATTATGAATAATGTTTCTTATCATAATCCAATCCTCCCATACACGAACCTAGTTGAACACCATAAAATGAAATTATTTAAAATTGAGTACCACTATGATACTTTTTTTTCTTATCACAAACCAACCCTCCCACAACTCGAACCTACCTGAACACCATAAAAAGAAATTATTTTAAACTGAACACCACTATGAGAACTATTATCTTTTTCGACACCATTTTGAGAAAGCTTTCTTATATATGTTCAAAGTTCAAATTTTAGGGACGGCAAACATCAGAAATTAACACTCGTCACTAAATATGAGAGCTTTATTTGAAAAAACTTTCTTCTAATTTATTCAAAGTGTATGTCGTCCTTCACTCGTTAAAATGAGTGTTCATCTTGATAGAATATAAAACTATTTTTGGGCGTTCAGCCATCAGTTTAATCTTTTGGTTGAGTTGGTTACTTGACATGGTATCAAGAGGCAGTGTTGCCAGAAGGTCACGGGTTTTTAAATCTCATCCATCCCTCCTTGCTAAGTGGAATATTTAGTGCCAGGAATGCGGAGGCCTCTGATGCATCCACACTTCAACGGGCTCTTGTATGAGGGGGCGTGATAGAATATAAAATTATTCCTATACCTTAAACCATCAACTTAAACTTTTAAGAATTGGTTTAAGTTGAGTTGGTTCCTTGACACATCTTTCTCAAATCAATACATTAAGAATTGGTTAGGAAAAAGAGCTGAACTGCAATGTCAATTGTTATATGAATATATTTAAGATAGGTGAACAAAAATTTAGTAGATTTTACCAAATTCAATCCAATTAATCTTGTGATAGTTTCATGCATCTCTATTAGTGAAACATAATAGTTAGTTAAGAAACAATGTGAATGGATATAAAATAGTCACAATCAAACCTTATGATTGCATCCAAAAACAATTGAACCTTATGAGCTAGTGTAAAAAGAATTTTTAACCGAAACAGCTTTAAAAGATAAACAGGTGTGGTTTCGGATGACTGATGCTTTTTATTGTCTTACATTTAAATCATACTAAAAAGATTAGGCAATTGTATTCTGAACTAATTTGAATAATTGGCAAGTAAACCTTAAATTTTTTCTGAAATTTGATTTTTTGAAGGTATCACGTAACCACAATTTGAACTATATAGAAAGGTAATGAAAGGGTGCAATTGAGGAGAGAATTACCGTAAATTTCATCCATAGTATTCATTAGATCAGCAATAAATTGCTTGCACTGGGACTTTGATTTTGAAGTTTACTCCCAACAAATGGAATAAATGTAGAGGAGGAAGAGGAGAAAGAGAATGGGGGAGAAGATTAGGATAAAGGTTGTAGAAGATGTAAAGTTATGATTTTAGTTTAAAACAAAGATAATTGACAAAAAAAATATTCCTATTTTTCCAAAATTATATATGAAGATAAAGGATTATTAATTGGAGTATGACAACAAAAAATGATAGATTGGTGGTAGAGTTAGTACATTACAAATCATCGGTCACGAGTCCAAACTCTCTAACATGCATTTTTGAAAGTTACATAAATAATTGATTGGCATATAAGATGTACAGTAGCGCTATTTCAGCATATGACATGGAGCAACATTTGTCAGGCTACCATGCGTGCTCTCACGTTATACTATATATATACTAGCCTTATATGCACACAATGTGTGCAAAAATTATATCATAGTAGTTTTAGTATTTTAAATCAGTTTTTTTTTATGTTATTTATTTATTGAGGTTGGGTGAGTGGATGAGTGGGTGGTAGGTAGTTGTTTTTTGTGATGTAGTGAGATTGTGGGATGATTATAGGTGGTTTATTTATGCAATTGTTCTCATTAATTTTTTATTTATTTTTTATAATAAATTATTTTTTTCTGTAAATTATTAATTAAACAACAAAGGGTAAATTAGGCAATACATTAAGTTTGGTGTCCCACCCCTCTTCCGTTACGGTATATATATATATATATATATATATATATATAACAAGGACAAAAATGTATACAATCCTAGCTTGTATTTATTCGAGTTATCCACTCTAGGTATACTTAAAACTAAATTTTTTTCATTTGCCTCAATCTTTTTAATAGCTTTACTGAGCAGATAACGAAAGAGCAATATCCAGTTGCACAAAGACCATGTATCATATGTGACAAGTTTTATCAATAATATAGTGAGATATAACTATTTATTGAAGAATGAGTCTCATCTATTAAACAATAAGCTTCTGTGTATAGATTGACTAGTGGGTCTCATATATTGGACAATGAGCCTCAGCCCTCAAGTATTTTAGAATCAAACAACCAGTTGACTAATGAGTCCCAAATATCGAACAACGAGTCTCATCTCTCATGTAGTGAACAACAAGTCTAAGATATAGAACAACGAATCTAAAATTTACAGTATTCAACAATGAATTTCGAAGATTGAACTCCACGACACCATGAGTCATCTTTATACAACGAGTCTCTTATGTTCAGCTTAGATTTTGGACATTTAATATCAGATTTTGAACAATGATTCTCATGTTTTGAACATTGTTTTTTTGTACTGAATGAACTGAACTGAATTGGACTGGACTGGACTGAACTGAAACAATCTGAAACGAAGTGAGATTCATATAACTGAACTAGACTAAAATTAATTTAATTTGCATTAATTTAGTCCAAAAGAATAGATCTCAAATTTTGGAGCTGCTATATCAGATTTCAGACATTTTACATGTATCAAGTTTTAGAGTGTTAATTCCGAGTACATTTTGTCTCATATTTTAGAGTTGCAAGATCAGGTTCTGGATATTCTAAATTAAGTTTAAGAGTGTTAATTCCCAGCACGAGAACTTTCCTACACTTACTCTTAACTTTAATGCAACCTAACCAACTATTTTATCATATTTTTATAATTCAAAAAGGAGAATTTGTACGAGTATTGAGAATAATTGGCTAACTTGTTTGAGTTGTCTGGCACTTTGTATATAGAGAGAGAATAAAACCATCTTTAAATAATAGTGAATAAGAGTCTAATTAATAAATAATCAACTACTCTAATACACCCCCTCAATCTTTACGGGGAGAAATAACGGATAGATTGGAGCGATGTTTACAAAACAACTCAAAGGAAAAACCCTTAGTAAAAATATCAGCAACCTGTAACTGTGTCGGAACGTGCTTGACCTGAAGTCCACCTTTAGCAACCATCTCACAAACAAAATGATAATCAGCATCAATGTGCTTACTATGATTATGATGAACAGGATTGGCAGTAAGATACATAGCAGAAACATTTTCACAATAGAGAATGTAGGCCGTCGATGAAAAAATAATACCCTAAACGATACTCAGCTTCAGTGGAAGACTTAGAAACAATAGGTTGCTTCTTGGAGCGCCAGAAGATCAAATTATTCCATAGGAAGACATGCAGCATAGCTAGTAGTAGTACGCCGAGTGTCAGGACACCCGGCCCAATTAGTATCGGAATAGGCAATGGTCATAATATGGGAGCCAGTACTGTGAAGAAATATCCCATAATCAGTTCCCTGCAGATACCTAAAAATTCTATTCACAACAGCATGAAGGTGAGTAGTACGAGGCGCATGCATAAATTGAGAAACCGAATTAACAGCATAGGCAATATCAGGACGAGACATAGTCAAATATTGCAATATACCAACCATACTACGATAATCTGTGGGATAAGCAAGAAGTTCACCATCTAAGAGAGAGAGTGTGACACGAGAGACAACAGGATTACGTACGAGTTTGACTGTATGAAGATGAAATTTATGAAGACGATCAATGACATATTTGTTTTGGTACAACATCAAACCCAGAGGAGTACGTAAAACCTGAATGCCTAAAAAATAATGCAAATCACCCAAATCCTTCATAGCAAACTGAGCAGAGAGAACAATGATAAATATCTGAAGCAAAGAGGAACTACTACCTGTAAAAACAATATCATCAACATATAGCAAGAGAATGATAATATGACCACCATTTTTGAGAGTGAACATGGAGGTGTCACAACTGCTGCACTTGAAACCAATAGAGAGTAAGAAATTGCTGAAACGAGAGAACCTAGCTCGAGGAGCTTGCTTCAGACCATAAATGGATTTTCGTAACCGACAAACATGATGTGGTTGAGAAGGATGTTCAAAACCAGGAGGCTGACACATATAGACTTCCTCATTGAGGAAACCGTGAAGGAAATCATTTTTAACATCGAGTTGACGAATAGGCCATTTAAAAGTAGCAGCAATGGTTAAAACTAAGCGAACAGTAGTAGGCTTAATAACAAGACTAAAAGTTTCAAAGTAGTCAATTCATTCCTGCTGATGTTTACCAAAAACAACAAGTCTTGCCTTAAACCGCTCCACAGAACATCAGAATTATATTTAATCTTATACACCCACTTACAACCAAGAGCGTTTCTATTGAAATTGTGAGGCACAAGTTCCCATGCATCGTTCTCTATTAATGTCGTATACTCATCACGCATGGCTTGTGTAATACCCCGAATTTTTAAAACTTACTAAATAATATTATTAGCCTAAAAGACGCCTTAATTTGAAATTTTGCGACTTGTTAGCAAACTTTAAAATACGTCAATTATTTATAATGTAATCTTCGAAACGTAAACAAGTCTAATTAAGGTAAAGAGCCTAAATACGGACTAAAGGGAAATGGGAATAAAAAATATAAATATATGTGTATTACATTCCTTTCATTTAATACAAAATGAATAATTTAATTGAATTATAAAATAATTTGGGAAGAATGAAAATTATGAAATATAAAACTTAATGCTCATAAAAATAAATGGAAGTACAAATAGAGTAAGAAGGAGTAGTACTAGCAAACAAGAGCAACTTTCTATTTTAGGAAATCAGAAAATAAAAGGAAAATAAAATATATTAAAATAACTTCTTGTTCCTCCTCTCTTCTTCCAACCTCACATGGTGAACTCCAAATTGCTCAACCAAATGAAAATTTCTGCACAATTCTTACACAAGCACTCAATTGCATCCAATTTCTGAATAAACTAATCTTTGTTTCACAAACATTTGCCTATATTACTTCATGTAAAATCACCACCCACAACTCTTCTTCCTCCCTTCTCTTCTCCTCTTTGTTTTCCCCACCCACCGGACCACCTCTCCTCCGGCAACAACGCCGTAGACGACTGACAGCAGTCCCACCGCCCAGGACGCCGGCAGCTCGCCGGCAGCTCGTCGCCTTCCTCTCTTTCTTTCCCTCTTTTGCTGCCCCCCTTCACTGCTGCATTGCGGCCTGTGCAACCGCCATCAGGCAGCAGCGGCTGCTGCCACCGCCAACGCCCCTCACCGGAGCTCCACCCGTCCTACCGCCGGCCACCAGCTCACTACAGCTGCCCATTTCTCCCCTGCTCTGTTTACCTTGAGTTTTAATAAGAGATACTCCGTATGTTACTACCTCCTTTGTTCTAATTAGTTACTTTAATTCTTAAATGTTAAAATACTAACAATCTTAAACTCTAAAATGTTAATATGCTGTTAATTAAATTGTTAATACTTATTCATGGGTTCTAATTTTATTTATAAGTTCTAACTATTCAATGCTTATAATGTATACTTACTATATTATGACTAACATAATTCTTGGACCACTAATAACCACTTATTGATTATTGACTCTAAAGTTAATCAAAATAAGATATTAATTTAACTAATAATATTATAACTCTTGCTTATTTTATTAATGAAAGCTAACTATATGGATACCTATGACAAATGCATTTGGACTTTCGTGATGGACAACTATAGGACCGATTCCTACTAACTTTGGACTCTTGGTCTACTAATATGACATTAACGTTCTAACATAAGACTAAAAGGTTAAACAGAAAAATGACTAAATTTATTATGCTTTGCTTATTTAACTTTCATAATTGTTTATCTTAAGCTAATGATTTATTTATGCCAATTTAATGATTTATATTTCTAACATTATTAAAATGTTATTTAGAACTCACCTTTATACTCCTTCTGTTCCAAAAAGCTTTATAAACTTGATCGGGCACGTAGTTTTAGATGATAAAGTTGTTTGGTTATCAATTGTATTATACTAAAAAGGTAGATGTGATAGGAGTTAGTAGCGCATTATTTTATTTGGATGTGAGAGAGTAGTGGGTCATGGTTGATAAGTAAAAAGAATAAAATAGTAGTGGGCCATGTCCAAAAATAGAAGTGTATAGAGCTTTTTGGGCGGATGAAAAAAGAAAGTGTATAGAGCTTTCTGGGACAGAGGGAGTATGTATTTATAATTATGCTTTATTTATATTAATTTATAATTATGCTCATTTATTTATAATTATGCTTTATTTAAATTGTTTAGTATTAATGTTCCTATAACAAGTTCTAATGTTTAAGTAAATCGTTATAACGTTATAAATTACTTTTGTTTAATATAAATATACTTATTTCAATATCGCCAATGACTTAACAGAATAATTATGAATATAAGTTTATATTCCGTTTTAATACTAATATGAATTTCTAATAAGGTTAATAACTTTTGGTTACTAAATTATAAAATACTTGAAAGAAAATCAAGTTATATATTAAACATGAAATTTGTAATACGGATAAAGGACTTTATGACGGAAGAATGATAATAACAACGCTAATTTTATAACTATAAGCTTGTATAATAAACTCAAACAACACCTTTAAGTAATGGTTTAAAGAGTTAACAAGAAGGACTCTAATACATTAATACTTGGCTAGATTAAAAGGAAAGGGTATTACAAGCTTCCTCGGGTTCTCAAGATGACTAAGCAAGGAACGAGGTAACGTCTACTTCTAACATCCGCAACCCCTTTATAACTATGTTTTATGTCGGATTACATATATGTTTATGCAAATGTGATTTCATATGATTGCGAGATATGAAATGTTTGACGAATATGATTTGTTAATAATATGTTTGCGTGATGGTCTTTACTTGTCTTGTGGGACAAAATCAAATCATTCATAAATGCTTATGATTAAGTATGTTGATGCAAAATAATGTTATTAGTGACTATGAATGTGTTCATTGCCTATGATGTTTAAGATGGATTTTCTAAACTTCTATAGAGTAAGGTTACATATATGAAATAAAAATTATCAATAACGAAAGTTATATATATATATATATATATATATATATATATATATATATATATATATATATACCGAACAAAGGAGAGTGCTTTTTGAGGGAGACGAAACTGTAAATATATGTCCAACAAAGGAGAGCGCTCCTTGAGGAATACGAAATTACAATATACCAACAAAGGAGAGTGCACCTTGAGGAATACGAAATTACAATATGCCAAGAAAGGAGAGTGCTCCTTGAGGAATCCGAAAATGTCCAGCAAAAGGAGAGTGCTCCTTGAGGAATCTGAAAATGTCCAACAAAGGAGAGTGCTCCTTGAGGAATACGAAAATCACAATGTACCAACAAAGGAGAGTGCTCCTTGAGGGATACAAAGTTTACGAATGTGTACATCTAACAATGGAGAGTGCTCCTTGAGTAGTACAACGAAGTTATGAATGAGTAGTACATCCAACAAGGGAGAGTGCTTCTTGAGGGGTTCTAAAATGTTAAAAATTGAAATGGATCCAACAAGGGAGAGTGCTCCTTGCGGAGTATCAAAACTACCAAGTTAAAAAGGATATATGGAAACTATGAAATTTTAAGCTATTATATTATATTTTAAGTTGTATGTGTTAATGTTGTTTGACCTTATGTCTACCAAGTGCATTTCTCAAAGGTTTTATGACGTTTTACTATTCTCCTCTCCCTGTTTGCAAATAAAATGAATTGAAATGAATTTACGATGTTAGAGTAGTATGTTACTGAGCCTCGGCTCACGACGTTTTATTTTTCAGTTTTAGGTACTGATGGGGATGAAGGAATGTCGTAGGTGTGAGGAATCATTTATAAGTTAACTTACTCGATATGACGATTATGAAATTTCAACTTATGGATTGCAAAACTCTAAGTTAGTAGTTAAGTTCACTAAGTTAATCATGATTATTATGTCAACTCTGATTTTAAGTAATGATATGATATAGTTCTATGAAAGTATGTTGCCTTGTATTTTCCAAGCGAAAAGTACGGCAGTAGCGCACCGACTAACTAAGCTCAAGGTCAGATCTTCCGCTGCTAATCTCAGATTAACCAGCCTAAACAAAGTGGTTAGAAGTCGGAGCGTTACAGCTTGTTGCCAGCGGGAATCTTTAGACACTTGTTTAAAATTAGACGGTTCAGACTCAACAACACCAGTTTTTAAGTTAATGAGGTTCTTAGTTTGAACAATTCCATCTTTCAAACGAGTTGTCATAGTATGGACATTGGTGGGATCGACACACCTAGACGACTTAAGAGGACGTCGAGGAGGGGGGATGAATGGAGTTGGGGATACAAAGAAGACGACTCTATGTGTAATCCCCCATATTTTTTGAGTTATCTAATTAAATAGTTTTAGTCATTTTTGAAGTATTAAAACTATTTAAAAATTAGCATTTTCATTGAAAAGGGTTTTTAGTAATTTCAAGAAGAAGGGTATTTTGATAAATTTTATCATTAAGGGTATTTTGGTCTTTTCACCAAAATGTAGTCTTTTTCCACTATAAAAGGAGGAATTAGGGTTTCCTCCATCATTTACTAGCCACCATCTTCAAGGAGCAATTAGGGTTCCTCTTTTTCTCTCTTCTCTCTCAAACCCTTGTTTTATTCTCCATCAATTCCTCCATTGATTCAAGTTCTAATTTAGTTTTCTCCATTGATTTTTGTAGGAGGATCATTCAAGCATTCAAGTGAAGAAAAGGGTTTTATTTTTCTCCCTTTTCTTTCTCTTTTTCTTTCTCTTTTCCTTCCCTCGTTTTTCCGGCTTTGCCGCCTCCTTCCCTTGTGTTTCCGGCCACCGTGGTGGCTGGGCAGCTGCGAGTGCCACCCTGCCCACTGCAGTGTTGATGGTGGTGGCGGGTGGTGCTCGTGGCTGTTGGCCGCCTGTTTGAGCGGTTTTCGTTCGTTAGTTTTGTATCGTTTTTGTTGTGTCTTTTTCGAACCATGATATTTATTTTATCTATTAATTTATTTACTGTTGTATTTTAATTAATAAAATATTATTTTTTAAAGAGTTTTTAAGCACTAGTTTGTATTGGGTTTCGTCTACTAGTAAAGGTTTTCAGGTTTTATGACTTAAAAGAGTATCTAAAGCATTTTAAAATAAAAATCAGATTTATTATTATTATTTAAAAGCTGATTTTTATTTATTAGTAGCCTTGAATTATTTGTTGTTAAGTACTAATTATAAGTACTTCTTTGATGTATGTTAGGTTCCAAGCATTACAAAGGCAATTGAGGCTTTTGTTTGGTGATTCCATTATAGTAACAAGGTACATCCACTTTGACCTTTGACCTTAGTAGTCTAAGGATTATATGTTGAGCATGATAAGTAAGGAGAGACTTATGCCTTAAGATTGTTTGAGGATTATGTTGTGAACATAGAAAGGTGACTAAGAATGGAACTTTTGAGTCATTCCTGTCATTTGAGAATTATATTATTGATGTTTATTGCTTTTGAGCATGATTAAAGTTTAATTATGTTATTCTTGAAGCTATGGCTTGCATGAGTATTTATTGAGCAAGGTCTCATGAGTAGTTTATTTTATTGAGCAAGGTCTCATGAATAGTTAAAGTTATTGAGCAAGGTCTCACTAGTACTTAAAGGTATTGGGCAAGGTCCCATAAATAGCTAACCATTGAGCAAAGACTCAATTGGTTGGATCATGGATCCTTAAGAAAGAAGAAAGGACTCAAGAAGTCATTTAAGTAAGAAGTTGAGCAAGAGCTCGAAAGAATAAGAATTGAGGTTGTTTGTGATACTTGTTTGTCATCACTTATTAAACGAAGATAAGAAATTAATTTATATGCTTATTTGTATTAGTCGTGTGTGTCTCACATATCGGACTTTGGCAATAAAACTCTTGGGTAAGATCCCCCATGAGTATTGAAGATAAGGGGGGAGTTAGTGTGTAACTATACTCCTGCATTGGCATAGCATGACGATGTTATTGCTTTTATTTTTATCAAGAAAGCTTTATGGAATTCTAAATTATCAAGAAGGTTATCGAGTGAATCAGGTGTCACTCATAGTGTCCTTGTCGAGATGTTGAGTCTAGGGACTCACTCTCATTCTCTCTTTATTTTACTAACAAGCGTGTACTTCTCGAGTCAACTTATTTAAAGTTCATGGAACTTTACTTTATGAGTAAGAGGTGTGGAATCTCTTAGGCAAGAAATAGTAGCCCGTATATCACTCCAGGTGGAGGACGGTGCCCGTTCATTGCCAATACATATTAAAGAATGAATTTAGTTAGTTCAGTCTTTGTTGTGCATTTAGAATCATGAGAAGAGCAAGACGATTTATTTGAGGATTGCATATATCATTATTTATTGCATTGGCTTAGTAGTGTTACGTACTCAGCGTTGCTGATGTATGTGTTTTGTTTGTTTTGGTTATTGTTTTACCTCAATGACCCTGTGACGACCCATTC
The DNA here is from genome assembly GCA_947645195.1 of Patellifolia procumbens. Taxonomy (NCBI): domain Eukaryota; kingdom Viridiplantae; phylum Streptophyta; class Magnoliopsida; order Caryophyllales; family Amaranthaceae; genus Patellifolia; species Patellifolia procumbens. Next base: position 3,799,099 of record CANSGD010000594.1, read on the forward strand.
ATGAATGTGTTTGTGAATGACGAGCAGATCTTAGAGGTTGAGTTTCAGGTACATGTGTTGCTGTGCATGGGGATCAGGAGCATCAAATGGAAATTTTAGTGCATAAACACTTATTTCAATAAAGTTATTTTGGTTTATGTTTGTTTTGATTAAGGAACTATTATGGGGTAGTTCTTGAGTTGATAACTCATTTATTGAATTTTATATTTTGATTTTATTAAAGTACTACAAGTTATGTTTCAAAAGACTTCCGTTGTATTCTCTATTTAGCCTTACGTATTATCATGTGTGGCGTAACATCTCCACAGTTCTCTGTTTTATTGAGGTTTGCAAATGGAGGAATTGTGGAGGTGTTACGTACACTATGAGTGAGACACAAGGCTCTAATGGACTAGAAGAGGTACAAGACGCAAGCGACACACTTAGGGACAAGGAAGGTGATGCGGGCATGGGAGAAAGGGCTGGCAGCTGGCTGCTGGTGCACGCATAGCCTGCGGGCTGGCAGTATTAATGGGGCTGGGCTCGCATTCGGCGGCGGGAGCAGAAGGAATCTGCGGGCTAACGAGTGCGTGCGTGGTGATGGCTGCAGGCGCGAAGAATTCCTGCGGCCTGGTGGTAGGCATAGCAGCAGCTATGGCCTGGGCTACAGGCGCAGGTAAACTCGCAGACAAGAAAGGGGTCAGGGAGGAATCGAAACTGGACGGACGAGCATGAGACTCACTAGGAGATGCAACCGAAGGCAAACGAGACGCACTAGACGTTGTGAAAGTCGGAAACAAAACCAAGGGATCTAACTCATCGTCAACGGACGAGTCATTTGACGTGCTAGACACAAGGGAACGATAAGGGAATTCACGTTCAAGAAACAACACATGACGACTTGTATAAACTTTCCCAGAAAGAGGATTAAAACATTGATAACCCTTATAATTTGACGCATAACCAATGAAAACGCGTTGAATCGATTTAGCCTGTAATTTATTGATTTTAGGATCTAAAAACAGAGGAAAACAGACACAACCAAAACATTTCAAAAACTCATAGGAAGGAGGACGATGAAAAAGTTTGGCAAACAGGGATGAACCCTGCAATGCCGAACTCGGAATACGATTAATCGTATAAACAGCCGTATAACACGCATTGACCCAATGTCGAGTTGGAAACTCAAATTGAATAAGCATAGTACTTGCCATCTCGATAATGGTGCGATGTTGCCTTTCCGCAACACCATTTTGCTTGACTTCTAGCACAAGATTTTCGAAAATAAATTCCCGAGTCACAAAAGTATTGCAGTAAAGGCGTATCAAACTCACGTCCACCATCACTTTGGGAAAACTTAAATTTGAATTAAACAAATTCTCAACAAGTTTTTGAAACGCTAAGAAAGTCGAATAAACATCAGATTTCAGTTTAAGTGGATAAAGCCAAGAAAAACGCGAATAATCATCAGGAAAACGTGAAAATATTGATTTGATTTATCAAGCGATTGCCAAAGGTCACTATGTATCAAATACAAGGGATAGGGGACATGGTGAGTCACAGACTCAAAGGGCAAACGATATATCTTTCCTACTTTACAATGAACACAATCGTCATGAAACTTAGATTTACATGAAATTAAATTGTTTGAACGTAAATTTTCTAAAACTCTAGCAGAGGTATGACCAAGGCGACAATGCCAAACATCTCCAGACTCCTTAATTGCAATGAGAGCAGGGACAGACGACTCTGAGCTGACTGTGGACGACTCTAAACAAACTTGGGAAGAAGACTCTGACTCAAGAATTTGAGGCTGAAGAGGATATACACCATTCCTACTAATTCCCCGCAACAGAACCGCCCCCGTGATCTTGTCCTTAACACAAACAGAAGACTCGTCAAAACAAACTATGCAAGAATTATCCTGACATAACTTTTGAACAGACGTCAGATTATGTTTTATCTGCGGAACATAACACACCTTCGTGAGGCGACGGGGGCGACTAGGGAAAGACAAAGTTAAATTTCCAAGTTTATTAATGGGATGTCTTGTGCCATCACCAACAATAATAGAACTCGAACCAGTGTAAGGAAGAGCATTAGATTGCTTACCATCCTGTGACGTCATGTGAGATGCGGCTCCAGAATCTGGATACCAAACGGAGTCATTCTTTTCACCACCAACAGACAGTGCAGCTAGGGCACGTGTGACACCATCAAGAAAAGAAGGTAAAGTGATGATTGAAACGTTGAGGACAATATCTTGCTTGGTGATCTGGATACCAACAAAGACCACAAGTATCGGAGGAAGCAGGGTTGTTGGCTAAATTGCCGTTAGAAGGATTACTTCCTACTGAAGACAAATTATTAGTAATATAATTGCCACGGCCACCCTGTCCTCCATTGACCTTGACCTTTCGAATTCAAACCACCCAAAGAGCCAGACTAAACGACAACTAATGCCTGATGTGTAGTAGGTGTGTCATCATAGGCACGCATATCTTTAATGTGTTGCTCATGCTGAAGTAGCTTAGGACGAAGATCATCATTTGTCTAGGACGTTTGAAATTGTAACAAAGTAGTGACAAGAGTATCATAATCAAGATCTCGATCCAATGCAATCAAGGTATACTGAACAAGATCATACTGAGACACAGGGCATTGAATAGCAGCTGAAAAGTCAACAATAATCTTTATTTCATGTAAAAAGGCTACCATAGTTTGTTGTTCCGGCTTTTTCATATGACTCAACTGACCTTTCAATTCCTTAGACCTAGCCATACTAGCATGCAAAAACCTTGACTTTAATCTATTCCAAATTTCCAAAGAAGTGTGTAATTCATGTACATCAAGCATAATGTCACGTGATAACGTAGCATACAACCAAAGTTTTATTTGTTCATCAATTCGTAAATACTCGTAAAATTGCGAATTAGGCACGAAATTGCCAAGATGATCAACATAAGTAGGGAACGTATAGAGACTGTACCTTCGACAATGCCAAGTAATTGATGCATTAACAAGAAACAAGTAACCTGAGTTTTCCATACAAGAAAATCTTCAAGCGTATTTAATTTAATCTTGACAAACCTTGTGATATCATGACTTGAAAATTGTTGTGCGGAGGTATGTAGTTGTGAAAATTGAGAGGAGGATGGCAGGGGAGGCACATATGGACCAATTGGCGCAAGTGTGTTAAACTGAGAATGGGAAGACAGTAGTGGAGCCGCAGATCAGGAGAGGAAATCACCACCAAAACCTGGCAGAAACTGACTTGAAAAGCTCTGTGAGGGAGAGATAGCCACAGAGGCACTGTTGTGCGTCACTGCTGGTTAAACACCGACGACGTGAAGGTTAGCGGTGGTCGACAGGGAGGCGACCAGCGTGGCGGCAGACAACGACAGGAAGGCTGGACTGACGGTCGGAAACGGATTTCCGTAACCACCGTCGAGAACGCTCATGGTGCTACTCGACAGAGCAGGAGACGCAGCCAATAGTGGCTGGTGGCCCGGGCGGTGAACTGGCGTTGAGGGGTTGCCAGTCACGCTGGTCGGTATGTGAGGCTCTGATACCATGTACGAGTATTGTGAGTAATTGACTAACCTGTTTAGGTTGTCTAACAATTTATATATAGAGAATAAAACCGTCTGTAAATAATACAGGCTAAGAGTCTAATTAATAAATAATCAACTATCCTAATAGAATTCATTATTAGTACACTGTTCAATTTTTTTTGTTTTCTCCAAAATATCCGATTATATTTTTTAAAATGGGGAGCGCCTGCACTCCATGCACCTAGCTGGCTCCGCTAGTGGCTGTACATATAACATAACCCTTAAGAAAAAGGGCAAAAGCCAAAGTTACAACTAAGCAAGTGAAGTTAACAAGAACTTTGCTTTGACTTAAACTAAAACATGTAATCGATGCAATCAATCCAGCAAAGAATCCTTTCCTTGTCAAAAATTTGGAGAATAAGACAAAGAGCAACATCAGCCCATAATGGAAGCAAAAGTCTACAGTCTTTCTAAGAATTTCACACTGATCTGTGTGAATTTCCATCACAAACGTATAATGCTGCTCGTTAGTTCGCAATCAAATATGTAAAACCTATCTAAAACCAAGGTTTGTTGGTTAACTAGTCCTTAGGCCTACTGGCTTAGTGATATGGTTGCCATCTTGTGATTAAGAAGTTAAGGGCTATAATTATACCATGTCTTTATAGAAAGAATAAGGTGAGATTCTTTCTATCACTTCCTCTTCATTTTTATGGGAAGGAACAAGGAGTTGAAGTCGAATATGAGTTCTTATTCTTAGATTGCCAATTTTTAAACAAAAGTATCGAGATCGTTTTATAATAATCTTATTTTCACTTATTGTAACTTAACTAGTTGCTGCTACTGACAATATTGTGAGTCTAACATTAATGATTATGTATTAGAATCATCACTTTATTAGTTGCGTCAATTTAAAATAAAAACAGGTCAATCTAAAAAAGAAATAAACTCATCTAATTTATATCATGCATTTGATTGTAACTTTCATTAAAACCTCGTAATATCAGCTTATTTCATGATGAAAGAATTAATAAGATTGTAGATTTGTAGTGGAGTGATAGAACTGTATAATATAATCAGCATACTTAAGGCATAGGCGGGAATAACGACATGATCTATTCAATCAATGTAGCCCGCAGGAAAAAGGAGATAAAATAGTAAGTTTTAGAAGAAGATCTTAAACCTGCGAGGAAAATACAGCACAAAACCACAAAATTCTCCTGTCTCCACCAACTCAATTCTTTCCGCACTCCTCTGGGAAATTTGAATAGGCAAGAAAGTACGCTCACTATTTCCTTCTATTTAAGAAATTATCGACATTCTGCTCTTGGTCTTACTAGTGCTTTAGCAATATATGTTGTTATAGTGAAATCATCTGATGTTCCAGTAACCGGTGCTAGTGGTAGATTAGTTGTAGGAGTTGTTGGTCAATTATCGTTGGTGATGCAGATGAGGGTTGAGGGAAAAGAGGATTACATTAAAGCTAGTAAGGTAAGGTGCATAGCGGTAATGACTAATTACATTCCCACGACCATGACGGCGAAGTAAATAGGTTGTTTTTTAATTTTATGATTCTAAAGATTTCGGTATTCATAAGCTAGACTCATATCTCGAATTTTTTCTTTCATACTTCACATTATGAGTTTGAATCTTCATGTTGATCGATATTTTTATTTTTTTTAATGATATTATAGTGGTTGTTGGATAAAAAAGAGAATCACATGATGACCTGCAAGTGTTTCCGAAAACTCAACTTGTATTCAGGCTCAGATTCTTAGTCACATAGGGAAAGACTTTTTCTTCAGTGCTTAAGAGTGATGGGATAATATACCATATACGTACTTTTTTTCATAGAACCATATACCTAATTTAAAAGTTATGTATTTTGATAAGACTAGTGAGACGTAAGTGGGCTCATCAGGCAACTTGGAAAATCAGTTATGAATGAAAAGATGGCCGGGCTTTTGCTGAAATGGGCCGACATCTATCTTCATCTCATCCCTCACCATTTTTTACGAAAATTACCAAACATTAAATTTTTAATTCTATTTTATTTTTTAGTTTGAGTCCATTTAATTTGTATGTGAATGGTTTTTCTTTTGATAAAGATTTTAGACATCTTTGAACATTAATGAATTTAGGTTGATCATAGCACACTTTCGACAAACTTGACATTTCTCTGTCTATATTAGATTGATATTGTACAGATGGAAAACAACCATTTTGAATAAGAAACTTGAAATATGAGTTTTTTATACCTCAAAAAAATTATGGGTTGGCTCTGTATACACCATTATAATCTAATTCTTGACTCATGACACATACTTAACATCTTCACCCATATTTTATTTATGGAAACCCATGCATATTTTCACTCTCTCTCCCACCCCCCCCCCTCTCCAATGCAATAAAAGACTAAACAATGCACCATCAAAATGGGGAGGTTAATTACATTATGTATCATATCAATTCAGAATGCAATATTAGCATGCACTTGAAAATAGAAAATTCATTTACCTAAGGATCTTTAATTGTACAAAACCTTCAAAAACTTAAGGAGATGTAGAAAATATCACATAGAAATCAAGTTAGAATGGTTATTACATGAATACATTAAGCTTGTTAAGAATCACATAAAATCTAAAAGGAGAAACAAAGGATGATCTTCATGATAAAAACATTGGAGAAGAGAAAAAGAGATGTTACAATATGATTTATGTTATAAATCCTTGAGGTTTGAAGGAGATTGAATTCAAAATCACAAGCTAAGTAGCTTCATTTTCTCCCACCCTTCATAGTATCATCATAATCAAGCAATTCTTCCAATAACTTGTCATCTAAACACTCAAACTCAAAAACTTCTTTTCCCCTCTCTTGTCCCACATGTCTCGACGTAGATGATGACGAAGAACCTCCCCTAGAGCCCGAGGAACCACCAGGAGGCATGTTGTACTCACTTGGAAAATTAAGAATAGCTAAATGACCTCTCATAGTATAAGCAGCACGATCATATGCCCTAGCAGCTTCCTCAGCGGTATTAAACGTACCAAGCCAAACTCGAGCACCATGCCTAGTGGAATCGCGGATTTCAGCCGCGTACTTCCCCCAAGGCCGCTTCCTAACACCTCTATACTTCACCTCTCCTCCACCATCTTTGTCATCCTCCATTTTTATTTTTTTTTGTTGTTGAAATATATTTATTGGTTTATATGTTGCTAATGTAGTAACATGGATGGATGACCAAGACTTAATGAGGTGACTAGATGTTATATAAGGGGAGAAAAAAGTGCATCATAGGTTGGCAAAATTGATGGTCCAAGGTTTGCCAATTGTAGCATAATAGGGTCTCAAAAAGGTAGACTAGAAATGTTCGCACGTTTGATAAGAACCTTTTTAAGTTTGTTCAAAAATGAAGACTAAAAATTAAAATGAGTCCAATGCACCTGGATGGGTGAGTGGAAGAGTCAAGGTGGTGGCTTTTGAAATCAAAAAGAAGTCTTCTTTTGTGTATGCATTCGCCTCTGCCTCTAATTAACCAATAATTTTATAGATTGGGACATGGTTGAAAGACTGGAGTTAGTTATGAGTTGGTTGTCACACGTGTGGGATTCTAGAATTCTGCTAAACACCACATACTGGTTGCAAAACGTAAATCTACATCTTTGATTAGTTACACAAAAAATAACAAGTTATAGAGGTCTTTGCCAAATGATGATGTTTAGGTAGTGCTTTTACTATTTTTACTTGGTCAAGTAATTTAAAAGATATTTGGTAAATGATTTTTAAAGTGATTTGAAAGTCGGCATTTTGGCCAAAAGTCAAAACTATTTTTATACTTTTGTCTCCATTTTGTAGTAAATAGCTACTATTATTACTAACAAGCATTTTTACTAAAGACTTTTATAAACAGTCAATAATTACACTCCATAATTTAGCTAGGTTTGTGCTCTTTGATATTGAGCAATGTTCCGAGAATCATTGTCTTTCCACGACTGTCCCATATATATTAATGGATAATTTGTCGTTGATTTAATGCACTTGCCGTTCCCCTAAAAATAACGGCAAAAAGAATAAAATTAAAACATGATCAAATGCAAATAAAAAAAAAACTACTCAATGTATATATCCGAGACATCTGCCAGACACACTAGTTTCTTATAAAAGCGTTTTGACACAGCACCACTGTATTGGCTACAGCTAGGATGATATTTACAAGTTCTCAAGTCCAAGTCAAATGTTGACTACTGCATACTGTATTACTGCTTGTGGTGCTAAAGTTATCTGCTTTTAAAGATGGTTGCTAATTTGGCCATCAAAAGATGGTTTCTAATTTGGCCTACTATTAGAAGTTGATGTAATGGCCTGTTTTCGGTTGAAAAAAAAAAACTAAATTGAAAAAAATTGAACTGAATTTAAAGATGGTTTTTAATTTGGCCATCAAAAGATGGTTTCAAATTTGGCCATCAAAAGATGGTTTCTAAGGGCCTGTTCATTTCAGCTTAATTTCAGTTCAGTTCAGCTCAGTCCAGTTCAGTTCAGTTCAGTATAGTCTAGCTCCATTCTTTTATAACCATTTTGTTATATATTATTATATTGGTCTAATTTATTTTACTAATTGCTCTTATTATAATTATTATAATAATAATAATATTATTATTATTATTATTATTTATTTTATATATTATTAATTATTATTATTATCATCTGTATATTATTTTGTTTATTATAGCTTTATTCATTATTATTACTAGTATCATTAGGGAGGAACATGATTTAGGTTAAAAACATAAATAAACCCGCGTTTTCAGCCCATAATCCAATCAAATCGCGTCAAAACGGTTTATGATACAATTTTGCACGGTCCAACCCAATCATTATTTTATTACTAAATATTATTATTTTATTAAATCTAATTATTAAAATAGTAATATTAATTTAATTCTTAGATATTATTGTTATTATATAATCATCATCAAGTATTAATATATTAATACAAAGACTATAAAATAATTGTTATTAATTATCATTATAATCATTAATCATTATTATTATTAATTTATGATTTTTAATATTATTTATTTATAATTATCATTTAAAAATATCCAAAATACAATTATTATTATTATTCATTAATAATTATTCATTATTATTACCTATCATCATAATTATTATTTAATATTCATATTATTATTGTTTAAATATTATATATATATTTATTAAATTCAATTTAATTCAACTAATTCAATTCAATTTAATTCAATTAATTCAATTCAATTCAATTCAGTTCAGTTCAATTCAGTTCAGTTGAATTCAGTTCAGTTTAGTTCAGTTTAGCTCCAATCAATTCAGTTCAGTTCAGTTGTTTTCAGTAAATCTAAACAGGCCCTAAAGGCAGTAGGTAAACCTGGACTAAACTAATATTAGAACAACTAAACTGAGCTGAAAATATCTCAGGGAGAACATGCCCTAAGCCCATAATCACAATGGTCTCTAACCACATTCGAAAAAAATATTGGTATCTTTTAATTTGTTTGGCATAGAAAAAATGGAAAATGATAAATAAAATCTTTGTTAGCACTGTTTTTATAAACCTAAAAAAGAAAATTTAGATAGCTATCAAACATTAGTAACAGCTATTAACACGTGATTATGACATAAATTTCCAACTTAATATTAGGGTGTTCGTTTCAGATTGTCCGATCAGATCCAAAATCTAAGTTAATATCATTTTTATTAGACAATGTATTTAATACTTATATACGACGCTAAGAGTTGTATATATCATTACTCTTAAAAAATACTTATACTACTTCTTTTCCAAAAATTTAGTGCTAAATTATTTTTTATTACATAATTTTTATATTGGTACTAAAAATGTTTAGTGGTAAAAATTTCTCATCTTGGTAGTGCTAGAAATTTTTCAGGTGGTATTACTTTTTCAAAATAATAAATTAATCGCTCATATTCATCGATTGTTAATATGAAATAGCTTGGTGGCATTAAGAGATAGTGAGGTATTACCATGATTTTCCCTTCAAAATTACAGATTCCATGAGATACTTTGGTTCAATAGATCTTCGGTCTTTTACTCAAATGGAAGCAAAAAGTATTTCTAACTTGTTAAATATTATTATAAAAAGTAATTTCATTATTTTCTTCTTCTTCTTATATATTATAGTGCTTCATGTTAAAAATAATATTTTTACGTAAAATATAAACAAATTTGTATAGAAAAATTACCAATTTGTCGTCCAATCTAGAGATTCACTCCGGATTATGAATAAATGATGCGAACGACGAAATATACGAGTGATGAATGTGTCGTGTGAAGTGGATGGAAGCGCACCATAGATGTAATTAAGTTAAGCGATTGAAAAGAATGATTGACATGCATTATATAGATAATCAAATGCTATGCAAAGATTACAAAGAAATATGTACATAACTTATACACTTCGACCTCGTAGTCGAAGCGACAGATTTCCTTACACCGATGCTCACATATTATCAGAGAGTATGGTCATAATCCTTTTAGCGAAGGTGTTGGCAATTCGATAGTGGGACAGAACGTGACGGGCACAGATTTGTCTACATGTGACGTTCTTATGTGCTAAGTGGATATAAATTTCAATATGCTAGCTAGTGCACTGATGTTTAACGGAAAAACCAGCGGGATCTATCGCACTGATAACATTGTCACAAGAAACGAGTATAGCTCGTAGATTGATAGTGAAATTTTAATAGTAGATTTTTGATTTAACGTGATTCCGAGAAAACATTAGCCACCCCTCTGTACTCGGCTTCAACACAAGACAAAGTAGGTTGGTGCTTAAAGGACCAAGAGATCGAGTTATTGTCGAGGAAAATACAATAGGCGTGGAATTGCATTGTTGGGGAACTTGACATCTACACACTCCGGTCCACGTCAAGAGCTGACACCAAATGCAAAAGATTTATAAGGGTGCGGTACAAAGTCTACAGTGCACTTAAAATATTGCGGAATATGTTTCATCACACCAGTCATATGGCTATATTTTTGGATCACGCATATAGACAAAAACATCTTACACACCATATGAAGTAGGAAAAATTGACCAGGATAATCCAAACTATGCCTGTTCCGCCAAGAATAATCCCTACTAAACTTTATTCCTGTATAATCGCAACTATTGGGGAGGTCCGCCACTAATAGACCGTGATCGGATGGAAATTTATTTAATAGGTAAACATGACACGTATCATGCTCTTAGTGGCTGTTTACAATTATTATTATTTTTTTAAAAATTTCAATCCTTACCCTCTTCTTCCCCATCCTACCAAAAATCTTCCTCACCCCCACCACCACCCAGCTTCGACCTCACCACCACCCAGCTCCGACCTCCCTGCTACGTTGATGCATCACCCACAAACCCACCACACGCATCGCCAGCCCCTACAACCCACTAACCACCCTCGCTCTCCCCATTCTCTCTCCAAACACACCGCCACACACCACCACCACATTCATAACCTCTTCGCACGCACTGCCCTTTCACCACTTCCACCCGCACCACCACAACACCACCACTTCCCACCGCAGCAGCACAAACACCGGTTTTTCGTATGCACCACCACAACAATAACGCAGCACCACCACTTCCAACCACAACAGCACAACACCAGCGATCTCTCTTTCTTCCAACCTCTCCTTGCGCGATCTCTCTCTCTTCCATACTCTCCTTGCATGATTTCTTCTCTCCTCAAGCGAGTTCTTTCACCTCCATTGGGTTTTCGGTTACGGTTTTGAATTGGGTTGGCTTGTTGGTGGATTTTGTGGTGGTGGTTGTTGGGTTTCGTAAACTGGTGGCTGAAATGGTGGTCTTTCGTTGATAGTCGAGCTTTTCAATTGGGATTTGGTGGTGGTGGTTGCGGGGTTTCGATAAGGTGTTTTGTGGTGGTTTTCGATTGGGGTTTAGTGGTGGTGGTTGTTGGGCTTCATTGGTTTTGGTTGGAAATTGGTGGTAGTTGTTGGGTCTGTGGTGGTGATGGAAGGTGATTTGTGATGGTGGTTGCTGCAGTGGCGGTGTGGCAGTGGAGGTGATGGGTGGTGGTTCATTGGTGTTAGAGGACTGCTTGTGGTAGTGGCTGGTGATGGATGGGGGTTGTTGTAGTGACGTTGTGTGGCAGCGGAGGTGATGGATGGTGGTTTGCTGTTGGTGGTGGCTGGTGATGGATGGTGGTTGATGTAGTGGCGGTGTGTGGCAGTGGTGGTATGTGAGATTCGTGGTGGTGGAAGTATAAATTAAAAAAAAAAGAATTAAAATATTTTACGTGCTAACAAGTTGCAAGTCACCTGGGTCTATTAGTGGCGGTCCTCCCCAATAGTTGAGATTATACAGGAATAAAGTTTAGTAGGGATTATTCTTGACGGAACGGACATAGTTTGGATTATCTTGGCCAATTTTTCCTATGAAATATTGGTCTTATTAAAGTAAGATATTATGAATTGAGTTTAGATTGTGTACACGGGTGTAAATAGGTGATGTTGGAACAGGAAAGCATCCATCTTATTAGTAACACATTTCATGGATCCTAAAAATAACTTAAAAGGCCAAAGTCCTTCCTAGAAAATTTAGAAGCAAGGAGCGAGCAAGGTAGAGCATTACATGACGCCTAAGAATGATGTCATCAACATTGTGTAACATATGAACTTCATAAAACTGGGACAAATGCTATTGCTTCCTAGCTAGCTATTTTCCCCATTTTGTCACTTTTGCTCCTGTCTATGTTGCATGCATGGAAAGTTCCAAAACAATTCGACAATATTCTGTCATCCATTAAATAGAGATATGATTCTTGATGCACCATACATATGTCCATTTTCCTCTAGAAGTTCAGTTATGCCATCACTAAGATTCTACAGTAATGAGCAAATGAACTTAAACAACAAAGGACTAAACAGGATATAAAAGCAAAAAGTGGGATCTGATTCCTTTAATTGGTTCAGATTATTATGGGTACGTTTGGGTTTGGGATGCTTGCATTTTCATGTTAAATCATGGCAGCTGTGAGATACTCTAGCTTAGCATGCCTACATGGCTACATGGTATAAAAAGGCTAGCTTTTGTGAATAAATATCTTGATCCTGAAGAATTATAGACGTTTATATATTAAAGTGGCTTCCAGAAACACAAGATCCTTTACCTATACCATATGCTGAATAATTTTTAAACGCACAAGAAAAAGGGGCTTCCAGAAACCGAGTTCACGTGGATTTGAAAAACTTTTTTGAAATATTTTGGCTGTTGTAAATGCTTTGATTATGGGAGCATTTCGCGAAAGTTTTGAGTTTTGTATCGAATGCGATAGAGGTGGCATATGGGCAGGGTCGGGCCAGCCCAACCCATCTCAGGGGCTTCGTGGCCAGGCCCGTTTAATCCGTTATCCAGTCCCGTTCAATCTATGAAAAAGAAAAACTTGCACCGGGCTCGGTTGTTGTAACCCAATCCGATAGTAACCGCTCAACCAATCCGCATCTAATCATCCACTGACCCACCCAGTCCTAACCACCCAGACCACTCGTTACCACCCCCACAAGCCACCCACCCAACCCAGTCCGCCTGACCCACCATAATCAAAACTTTTCATTTAACTCGAAAATGTTTTGCCATGTCTCTTGATAACGCAACTGCTAACACGAAAGCCATAGACTTTTTGAAACAAGACCCTGAGTTGCCCCTACTTTTAGGCGATGAATTACTTCATGTTTTGTTGTGCCCATATCCTAAACCTTCCAGTCCAAGAGGGTATAGATTGAGTTACAACCATTACTTGACCCCATTAGAATTGTTACTAGATGGAATAAAGTAACGAGGAGTGTTAAGAGACAGTATATGACCCTATGCAAAGAGAGAGGACTGAAGAAGCGCCAATGGAGTGTTGACAATCCGACCAGATGGAATCCCACTTTCAAGTTGTTAAACCAAGCTATTGTTTACCGTGAGGTTCTCACTATTCCCTACCATGAGGCACAGACGGACCCTAAGTGTTTGATTACCGATGACCAATGGAGCATTGCTATTCTTATTCGCGATGTTTTGAAAAGTTTTGATCATGCTACTAATGTCATTTCTTTTGTTTATCAACCCAATGTTCACTTAGTCATTACTGAGTGCATTAAGATTGTTAATGCTATTGACATTAGTATCGATGTTGCTGCTATTAAATCAATTTTTAAAATTTTAGTTTAATGTAAAATTAAATTAAAGTTTTCAAAATACTAGCTCAAGCCCCCCACACTCTAAATTACTACCCCCTTTTTTTTTAATATGCATGTTTGCTTTTACGCGTGGACCAAGAAAAAAATGTAAAAGTAAGAGATAAGGTTAGTAAAAATAAGGAAAAAGTGAAAAAGGTAGAAAGAAGAAAAGAAAAAGTATGAGAAAAATGTAATAATTAGGTGGGCCAATCTTCTATTTATGGAAAAAGGTAGAAAGGTACCATTAAAAAAACACCCAAAATGGAAATAAGTGCATATTAAAAAAAACAGAGGGAGTAGTAAATATAATTACTAATGCATTTGTTATAGGTAAAAAAAACTACGTGGGCTTTGATTCCTCAGGTTAAATATCTATAAATAAGTTTGCTTGTATTTGTTAAACATAAGTCACTGGGAGTTCAGTGGTAGGCATTTCCGTGCAGTTTCATCTTAAGGTTTAAGAGGGCAGCGGTTCGACTCTTGCTAATCAACACAAGTCCCCATTATCTCTTTTTTTTTTCTTTTTTGCCCATTTTTTCTTAATTCAAAAATAACCCTTGTCCTGTTTTTTTATTTATTTCTTAATTAAATCATGTGTAAAACAATTTTGAGGGCAAATCATGTTAGATTATTATAATTAATTGATTCATTCAATATTACATTATGTTAGTATCGTTTCATATAGAAATGATATATTAATATCATTGAAATAATATTTTTTTAATCATTATCATTTATATCAATTAATTAATATTTTTCTTTCACTACATCATCCTGAGTGTTTCACTTTTCTAAAATGTTGAAGAAATTAAACCCGTAATGTTTAAAATATATATATATATATATATATATATATATATATATATATATATATATATATATATATATATATATATATGTTGACTTTATAAGAGCTCTTATTGTTTGTCTTCATGCCTCCAAAACGTCATACAAAATTCATAGAAGTCACCATTTATCCCATTTTTTGTATTATGAGTTAGGGGCCCATTTTTTTAGCTTTGCCCCGGGCCCTAAAAAGGTCAGGAACGGCTATGTTCCTCCGGGATACGTAGGCAACTTATTCTTGAAATCTTACTTTAATTGTAATGTTAGATTAAAGTTTTCAAGGTAGACTCAAACCCCACATTTGAATTTTGTTAATAATATAACTAATAAATAAGTGTGAATATTTATTTATTCTTTAATATTGTATAATTACCAATGCATTTCTTGCAGGTAAAGAACTGTGTGGGCTTTGATTCCTTCGCGATACGTATGCAACTTATTCTTCAAATTTTACTTTAAATTGTAAAGTTAAATTTAAGTTTTCAAGGTAGGCTCAAGCCCCCCATTTGAATTTTGTTAATAATATAACTAATAAATAAGTGTGAATATTTATTTATTCTTTAATATTGTATAGTTACTAATGCATTTTTTGCAGGTAAAGAACTGTGTGGGCTTTGATTCCTTCGCGATACGTATGCAACTTATTCTTGAAATTTTACTTTAAATTGTAAAGTTAAATTTAAGTTTTCAAGGTAGGCTCAAGCCGTCCCCCCCCCCCTACAATCCAATTTTTTTTGTAATTAATATAACTAATAAATTAGTAAATATGACTTATTTATTTTTAATTGTATAATTAATAATGCATTTCTTGCGGGTAAAGAACTATGTGAGCTTTGATTCCTTCGGGATACGTAGGCAACTTATTCTTGATATTTTTACTTTAATTGTCAAGCTAAATTAAAGTTTTCAAGTTAATCTCAAGCCCCCCCCCCCCAAATCCAAAAAATTTATCATATTATAACTAATTTATTCACATTTTACCATCAAAGAGTTTTAAAACGACGATAATAGAAAATATATAATTTCGATAATATAAAATTAATCATTAATCAAAATTATTTAAGAATCTATTATTCAATATTCAACACTCATTATAATCTTATTCTTTGTTGCTATAGTAAGATTATAAATAAACGACGAGACTAGAAAAGAGATGATATTAAATAATTACGATATTATAAGAACTAATCATTATTTGTAATTATTAATAAAATGAAATTTATTAAACCAAAAAATTTCTTATTTCCCATAAACATATTTCACAGTTATATCTTAATTGAATTATAGAAAATTACAAATGCAAATATAATTCATAAACACATAATTCATATTACATCAAATTTATTAACTATTTCAACACAACCAACCCAACTAGCTAATCCACCTAGCCCATCAGCCCATTAACCAACCCACCCAAACCACCCAACACACCCAACCCATTAACCAGCCCACCCAAATCACCCACCCATTAACCAGCCCACCCAAACTACCCAACCCATTATCCATCCCACCCACTAAGCCCACCCAGCCCGCCCAATTAACCGCTACACCGCTACAGGCCCACCCAAACCCGCAATGGGTTGCCTCCACAACCCAGCCCACCGACCCACCTAGCCCGTCAGTTTTCTAGGCCCACACCGGTTCTTAAATGGCCAGTCCAACCCGCCGACAACTCGGCCCAGCCGAGCCCGGCCCACCCATTTGCCACCTCTAGAATGCGACATGTTTTCATGTTTTGGACTATACGAAAATATTTTTATGGGCAAAGTTTCGTTAATGCACCTGTTTTCATATCTATTTTGTATCTATTTCTCGTTTTCCACACAACATAGTATGAACCCATTGTCCAACGATCTCAACGGTTAAAATGTTATACCCAACAAAAGATAGGATTTACTAGCCTCCTGAACCAAGCTAGGGATGGGCATGGGGAGGTCTAGTGAGATCCAATACTGTAAATTTTTATGTGGGCTCAAAGACGAGTATGGTCTTTCAAATTTAAACCCTTACTTAGATACAATAGGTCTATCGAGTCTTGAGTCCAGAATGGGTCTTAAATTTATTTCTAATTTTCATTGTCTATCTACCCGGGTGTTTTTCGCTCTCGCTTTTGCTGGATTATGCTCCAAAAGTGATCAAATGATTTTTCTAATAGTTAAGATTAGTGGCTAGTAATGGGTTAGTGGGCTATTTGATTTATAATCAAATGTGTTTATTAGTTTGTATGTAGTTAGGGAGTATGTGTGTGGGGGTCATGCTGCACTACTCAGTTGTGCGCCTAGCTTTTTAAGTTAGTTGCTTTTTATCGTAATCCTATAAAAACTCTAATTCAGTTGAGATTAATTGAGCAAGTTTAACGCAAAACTTCTCTATATTTTTGTTTACTCTCTTCTCCTCTCTAAAACTTATCAACTTTTACGAGTAATTTATATAATTTGACAAAATATTAGCCTGTACATTCAATAATTCCTACGGTTTCAACTAATACAAAAGTATTATAGTTTGGTCTTTTGATGTCATCGAATACCGATCATTTGTCAACATTAATGTCATAACTAGTTCACTTTTACATGATAAACAAGTATAAATAACCACTCAATGTGAGTAGTGATGGCAGTTGGACCGGGTCAGCCCAACCCACCCAGTACAACCTGTCTCGTGGGCCGTGCGAGCCCAGCCCGTCTAAACCCATATTCAACCCAACCTAACCCGTTAAATATTAAAACCCGCACGGGGCTAAATTTTGTCAGCCCAGCCCATCAAAACCAACCCACAAAACCGCCCAGCCCGCACGTTAACCCACCCAACCCAACCCATGAATCACCCAACCCACCCATTTAACCAACCCACAAACCCGCCCACCCCACCCATGAGCCCACCCACGAACCCACCCAAACTCGCCCAACCCGCATGGACCTCCTAACCCGCCAATTTTGTTAAGTTAAAAGGTAAACTAGTTAGTAACTAAACATAAATTACGACTATACGAAAATTAATCATTATTCATAATTATTAATAACACGAAAATTTTCAAACCAAATATTTCATATTTTCCATCAACATATTTCTCAATTATATCTTAATTGAATTATACAAAATTACAAATGCAACTATAAATCATAAACACATAATTTATATTCCATTAAACTTACTAACTCATTCAACCCACCCAAACCCAATAACTAACTCACCCAGTCCACCAAACCCACCCAACCCATTTACCAACCCACCAAACCCACCCGACCCACCCAACCCATTAACCAGCCCAACCCGCCCTATTAACCGCTAAAGACCCACCCAAACCCGCAGTGGGTCCACCCTCCAACTCAGCCCACCAACCCACCAAGCCCGCTAGTTTCCCAGGCCCACACTGGTTAGAATTTGTCCAGCCCAGCCCGCTGCCAACCCAGCCCAGCCCGGCCCACCCAATTGCCACCACTAAATGTGAGTATGCCTTCATGTTTGTTGAATATGCCTTAAATTATATGTCGGTTCGAATAACCAAGTATAGGGATCTCACTGTGTGTTAAGGTTTCTAGACCCAATCTAATTATGTTATACTGTTAAGGGTATTATATGAACACTAGAGTTAACTTCTGCCTCATTATTCAATTACGTGTTGCCTAAGACAGTACAGTTGTAATCAGTTCTCTCCCATAATAAAACTATTCTATCTTTGTTTGGTGGACGTAGCAAACATGGTTAGTGAACCACGTTCATCTCTGTGTGTGTTCTTTATTGCTTTATGTTCTTATTCTTTATCGTCTATTCAATCTGTCACAACAAGGTTCATACTAATTAAAGCGCATAAAATCATGAACTCAAGCTAGTAACTATATATATTTGTTGTTTAATG
This sequence comes from Patellifolia procumbens, assembly GCA_947645195.1. Lineage (NCBI taxonomy): Eukaryota > Viridiplantae > Streptophyta > Magnoliopsida > Caryophyllales > Amaranthaceae > Patellifolia > Patellifolia procumbens. The sequence continues at coordinate 3,817,571 of CANSGD010000594.1, forward strand.
ACATTGCAACTACTAACATAATCATGATAGAATTTATTTATGGCTACATACTTGACGCTTAATGAAATTCTGAGACACCACTTATAAAGATTGGCTTGTTGCAGAATTGCTCCAAGATAAGTATTTTGTCACTGGCACAGTAATGTTCTATAATTTCTTTCAAACAATTCGCACTGAAAGGGCTCATACAGCAGAGTCAAGCAGAGAACAATCAACAAGATTGGTAACATGGTGTGTGGGAATTCCACTGCAAACAGGAGCAATCGCATTACAGCAGCTGTAAATGGTGCATGGTCATACTCAATGCAGAATACTTCAAAGGCCTGCACAGCCGCTATTGGATGGAAAGCGGATGGTACACGCACGCAGCAGCGCTATGAAAGGGCAGCACGGAGATCTGTTTTGAAGCTTGCACACTTATCTGCTACAAGCTTGTACACAGATTTGATTTATGAGCGAAGATTAAGACAGGTAGCCGTACGTTGCAGTAAAGCAGTCACAAGCATCAATTAAAGGCCAAGTAAAGCAAACAAAATCATAATAACAGTACGTAGTGATTTTGTTCAAAGACATAAGACATCTAGTTATGTCTCTTTAGCTTCTTTGTGTTAGCTGGAAAGTCAATTCTGCAGGACTTATACATAAGGGGCACATATCATGGCTACATCTGCTAGGAAAGTGAACTGATTCTCTTTATGTTACTTTGTAAAAGAAGGGGAGGTTCTGAATTAGTTATAGGCTTCCGAGACACCATCCACATTTCAGATTTTCAGCAGACAGTAATAGTGTTGGATAATGCTCCAAAAGTAGTTCCTAATAAGTAGCATTAGTGGCTAGTAGTGAGTTAGTGGGTAATTTATTTTATAATTAAAATGTGATTAGTGGCTAGTAGTTATGGAGGATATGGTATGGGACATGTTCTCCACTACTTAGATATGTGTCTATCTTTTAGGTTAGTTGCTATATATTGTAAGCCTATAAAAGGCACTTATTGTATTGAGATAAATTGAGCAAGTTTAACGCAAAACTTCTCCATATTTTATTTACTCTCCTCTCTACTCTAAAAACTAACAAATAGCACAACCGTGCAATTTCACCCTAGCTGTTGTCTTGACAGTTACACCAAGAATAATGTACGCAGAATCGAAACAGAAACCAAACATGTTGGGGGGCATTGAAATCAACTGTCGTGGGTCTCGTGCTATTATAGTAAATTTATAACACGACAAGTTAAGAAATTATAAACCAGTAAACCACTCCTGACGAGAATATGAGACAATATTAGAACTAGTAATCAGAAAGTGATAATGTTTGTGATGAATATCCTACATAATATGATGATGTATTCTTCATACAATGATGGTGTATCTTTGTATCTAGCTTAGATAGATTTGGTTGTTTAGTTAGTTACATATCTTGCCACCTCATCCTTGTTTGTTAGGAAGTTTGTTAGAGTTTGTTAGCTCATCTAGAGCTATTAGCTTGTAATAAATTGAGCTTCTAGCTCTCTTATTCATTTCAACAATGATAATAAAATTCTGTTCTTAGCTTCCTCCTTTCTTTCTCTCTATCTTTTCTTTCATGTTTACAATCTCTAAAATGGAGATTCATTACATGTTTTTACATGGTATCAGAGCAGGCTCATAGCAGCTGCTAATCTGAATATTTTTCCGTAAAATCACAATCAAGAAAAGATCATAAGATCCTGAGAATCACTTCATTCCAGTTTCAGTTTTTCATAAGTTTTTCGTTTACAGAACAAAGATGGTAGAAAGTGAGCAATCACAAACACAAAATCAAAGGAGTATTGATCCATCTCAAGATCCAACAAGTCCCTATTTCATTCATCCATCACAAGATACTAATCTAAAGATGGTTTCATCAGCTTTCAATGGTATTGGTTATGCAGACTGGAAACGATCAATACTGATCAGTTTATCAGCCAAAAACAAGCTAGGATTTGTAGATGGATCCATAAAATCTCCCAGTATGAGAGAATCTCTTTTTCTAGCTTGGAAGAGATGCAATGATATGGTAATATCATGGATATTGAATTCATTAGAGAAAACAATTGCAAGAAGTGTATTGTTCTTTCCTACAGCAAGAGAAATTTGGTTGAATTAGAAGAAAGGTATGGTTGCTCATCTGGACCTCAATTATTTGCATTACAGCAGCGGCTATCAGATTTATCTCAAAGAAATCTTAAGATAGCAGAATATTTTACTCAAATGAAGATGTTGTAGGATGAACTAGATGCTATTAATCCTCTACCAATCTGTTCTTGTGGAAGTTGCACTTGTAACTCACAAACCAGTAAAACTGAGAGAAGATCAAAGATTAATCCAATTCTTGATGAAATTGAGTGATGAATATTCATTGGTTAGAGGCAACATATTAATGATGCAACCTTTACCAGCTGTAACTCAAGCCTATAGATTACTTGTGCAAGAGGAAAAACACAAAGAGTTAGCAACTCTTAGTTCAAATAACAATACTGAACCTCTTGCTTTTGCTGCTGATAGAAGACATTTTTCAGAAAGAAAGCCTTTCAAAACTCAACCACAGAATGATAGAGTTAAAAATAGAACCTAATAACAGATCTTCCAATCTATACTGTGATCATTGTAAAATGGCAGGCCATATTATTGATAGATGTTGGAAAATTCATGGCTATCCTACTGGACACAAGCTAGCTTCAAATACTAGAAGAATGGTTGCTTATAGTCAAGGAGATGCATCTTCTCATGAGAATTTTGATCAAAATTCTGACAAGATTTCTGCAGGATCAACTATTCAGACTAGTAACACCAATACTAGCTTGACAGTTGATCAATATAATTAATTACTACAACTTCTTGGAAGCTCTAAGAGGCATAATGACAGTTCATCATCTGGTACAACAATGTTTGCAGGTATATCTTGCTTATTATCCAATTCTAAATTAGGTTGGATTATTGATAGTGGAGCTTCTGATCATATGTGTCATGATCTCTCATTATTCACTACTTACCATCCTATTCAACATACACCTCAATTTGTTACATTCCAGATGGCACAATCATCAACATTACTCATATTGGAACTATAAAAGTCAATGATTATCTCACCCTGCAAGATGTTTTATATGTTCCTGGTTTCAAATTTAACCTGATTTCAGTTCAAAAATTGTGCAAAGATCTCTCTTGCTCTATTACTTTTACAATCAATGGATGTTTGATTCAGGGGGAGCACCTGAGCAAGCTTCTTGGTAAGGCCAATGCTGGACTATACTATACAACTAGTAACTCTCCACAGAATTCTACACAAGATGATGGTGTTTGTTTTTCTACATCAGTTTCTCAGAGTAGGTGATCTACTGAAAATGAAGAGAAGATCAAGCTACTACACCTTAGACTTGGACATCTTCCATTTACTCAAATGAAGCATTTGGATTCAGTTTTTCAGAATAAAGATAGCAATCTTACAGATTTTTGTCAAATCTGTCCTAAAGCCAAACAACATAGGCTCTCTTTTCCTCTTAGTTCATTCAAAACTCATAGACCTTTTCATCTTTTACATTTGGATGTATGGGGTCCTTTTAAGGAATCTACTTACAGTGGTTGCAAGATTTTCCTTACTATTGTGGATGATTATAGCAGATTTACATGGATACATTTAATGAAATCCAAATCTGAAGCAGTTTCTGTTCTTGAAAATTTTCTATCTTATGTTCATACTCAGTTTCATTCTGATATCCAAAGCATTAGATCAGACAATGCAAAAGAATTATGTGAAGGTTCTATGAAGCACTTCTATCTTAAACATGGAATTCATCATCAAACTAGCTGTAGTGATACTCCTCAGCAAATGGAGTGGCTGAAAGGAAACACCAACACTTGTTAGAGACTGCCAGGGCTCTCTATTTTCAAGCAAACCTTCCAATACAGTTTTGGGGTGAGTGTGTGCTATGTGCTGCTTTCCTAATCAATAGAATGCCCCTCAGCAGTATCAAGTTCAAAACTCCCTATGAACTAATGTTCCAACAACCACCAAAATATGATTTACTTAGAGCATTTTCCTGTCTTTACTTTGTTTCTACATCAAGAGTTCATAGACATAAATTCATGCCAAGAGCATCTCCTCATGTGTTTATTGGTTATTCATCCTCTCAAAAGGGTTACAAAGTACTTGATTTAGACACTTATAAAATCCATGTTTCGAGGGATGTTGTTTTTCATGAAAAACACTTCCCATTTCACTATTCTTCTCCACCACTTACTAAAAGTTTTCAGTTTTTTCTTCCCCGTTTCACTGAAACTTTACTAAATGATTTTCATATTCCTACTCCTTTTCAATATACACAACCTGAAACTCCTATGTCTCCTATTACTTCCACTACACCAACAGCACCTTCTACATCCTCTCTTTCACATTTACCTTCTTCTCCTCCCTCTCATTCTGAAAATTCTACTTCAAACACTCCACTCATCTCAGAATCTCAACTTGTTACTTCTCCATCGGATTCTCTTATTGATCTCTCTCAGAATATTCCTATTAGAGTTTCTTCTAGATCACACAAATTTCCTAGCCATCTCAATGATTTCATTTGTTCTTACAAACCTAGTAAAGCTAATACCACTCATTGGTGAAACCTAGTTGCACATACCTCCATTCCTACACCTCCTACTATTCAACTTGAACCTATCTCTTATTCTGAAGCAGTTAAAGATCCTCTGTGGGTTACAGCTATGAATAAAGAACTCCAAGCCCTCACTGATACTCATACATGGGATATAGTTGATCTCCCACCTGGTAAAAAACCTATAGGCTCTAAATGGGTCTACAAAATAAAGCTTAAAGCTAATGGTGCCATAGAAAGGTACAAAGCTAGGTTAGTAGCCAAGGGTTTTAACCAAAAATATGGCATTGACTATCAAGAAACTTTCTCACCAGTTGTCAAAATGACTACTGTTAGATGCTTATTAGCTCTTGCTGCTCATAAGAAATGGCCTATCTATCAACTAGATGTCAATAATGCCTTCTTACATGGAGATTTGACTGAAGATGTTTACATGAAATTGCCTGAAGGTTTGTCTTTTCCTTCTACCAAAGTTTGTAAACTCAAAAAGAGTCTCTATGGTCTTAAACAAGCTTCAAGACAATGGTTTGCTAAGCTTTTACATGAGCTTCATCATCAAGGTTTTCACCAATCAAAGAATGATTATTCTTTGTTTATAAAAAGGCAAGGTAATTCTGTCACTTATGCTGCAGTTTATGTTGATGACATTCTCATCACTGGCACAGATCAAGCTGCTATTGATTCTCTTAAACAACACCTTCATATTTCATTCAGTATTAAAGATCTTGGCCTTCTTTCCTTCTTTCTTGGCATTGAGGTACATCATTTTTCTGATGGCCTCGTTCTCACACAAGCTAAATTCACAAATGAGCTTTGACACTTTTGTACTAATAACAATCTTGTTCTTCCCAAATCAGCTGTTACACCTTTACCATTAAATATCAAATTAACCTCTTCTGATGGACCACCTCTCTCAGAACCTCTTTTGTATAGATCTTTAGTTGGCAAACTAAATTTCTTAACACATACCAAGCCTGATTTGGCTTATACAGTTCAAACTCTCAGTCAATATATGCACCAGCCTACTTCTCATCATTTTACAGCATTACTTCACACTTTAAGCTATGTTTCTCACACAAGAGGTCAACGTATTCTTTTGAGAGCTACAGATCACCTCACTCTACAAGCTTATAGTGATTCAGATTGGGGTGCTTGTTTGGACACAAGAAGATCTAATTCTGGTTATGTTTTACTACTTGGCAACTCTCCTATCAGTTGGAAATCTAAGAAACAATCTGTTGTTTCTAGATCCTCCAGTGAAGCTAAATATAGGTCTATGGCTGCTGCAGCTTCTGAAATCACATGGATAGTTAAATTACTTGAAGAGCTTGGTATTACTAAGCTCAAACCTATTACATTACTTTGTGATAACCAATCAGCTTTACATATCGCCAAGAATCCTGTTTTTCATGAGAGAACCAAACACATTGATATTGATTGTCATTTTACATGAGACAAAGTCCTAGAAGGTCTTCTTCAACTCTCTTATCTTCCCACACAAAACCAACTAGCTGATGTTCTTACTAAGGTCCTACCATCTGCTCAGTTCAATACTTTACTTTCCAACCTAGGACTGTTTACTCCCCACCATAGTTTGAGGGGGGGTGATGAATATCCTACATAATATGATGATGTATTCTACATACAATGATGGTGTATCTTTGTATCTAGCTTAGATAGATTTGGTTGTTTAGTTAGTTACATATCTTGTCACCTCATCCTTGTTTGTTAAGAAGTTTGTTAGAGTTTGTTAGCTCATCTAGAGCTATTAGCTTGAATAAATAGAGCTTCTAGCTCTCTTATTCATTTCAACAATGATAATAAAATTCTGTTTTTAGCTTCCTCCTTTCTTTCTCTTTATCTTTTCTTTCATGTTTACAATCTCTAAAATGGAGATTCATTACATGTTTTTACAGTTTGTGGGGATTGCACCTTTCCAGACCCCCTTGCATCTTTCAAGCAAGGGGCATGTACTACACGATCAATTCGGTAACATATTTTTCATATATGCTCTTACACGATGCTTCTATGTGCAGAACAGCAGAAACATGAATAGCGACTCGTGTTACTTATATCAAGAAGAAGCTTCATTTACACGACACTCCATGAAGACTACTATCTGATCTTCTAGCTTAGTAATTACGGCCAAAACAAGATTGTATAGATAAAAGTTAAGGTGAGACGCAACTTTTACTGCGTATATCATGCCAATTACACGAGTAATCAGCATGAAACAGCAGACACAGTAAGGCATTAAGGTAATCTTCCTCTATCAATATCAAGGAGATAGTAGGAGGACTCTAAGGAGTAAGGAGACCTAAGTCGATGCAAAGTTCGAAGTGTGCTAATATGAACAAAAGAGCTTGGTGAACAAAAAAGTAACGTACACCTGCTGCAGTCTAGACATTATGTATGAACAGATACGCTAAAACTCAGTACATCCAGTGAGCTATTGACAGTGTCATAGCTATCTGTGCCTGTAAGAAAAAGTTTGAACTCCTTGTAATTTGTTTAGGCCAGAAATCATCCTAACATTGATTCTGTAATGTTGCTCGCAATCCAATCACTAATATCTATTCCTGCCAAGCCTCAGTTTAGTAATCATCAACCACCATCTGCTCTCGTTTGCCACGTATTGATGTGTTGGTTCAGTGCCACAATAGCCAATGTAAAACATACCCAAAAGTACCAAGCGAAAAGCAATCACACGTTTTTGTTCACATATTATATCTAGTAGCCTGACAGAAAAGGGAGAATAAGAAGGCCAAAAATCTGAGATACCTAAAAATTTGACAACTGAATTACATTAGAAACAAGAAATCAAAGTTAATACTAATTAGTTGTTGAACAATATCACTCTCGAAGTTTATCTCTAACAACATTTGTCCTAGGTGGATGTTTCTATTCTTGTAAGAGTGACTGACTGAGTGATCAATAACTACAATGAAGTTTATACTCTATCAAGCCCAAATATGAGCTTGGACCTCTTCTCACGACTCAGATTGAACACAAACCAATACCAATTATCATGAATCGCCGTTTTATTATAGCTCAAAATATATTTGTACCAAAGATCAGCCTATGCAGCACTATCACGTTCACAAATACTCTTTCATTTCCCAGACTTCAATGTACGTGTCCGACTGCCACCAAGCGTCGGTGCTGCAAGTTTTTCTCAAAGATGAAAGCACCTTGAAACCAAGGCCTACCATGAATATATTCATCCATCGATCCGACAGAACACAGACACTGAACCTTGGATTTAAACCTTATCAAGTTATCGGTATAGTTTAGTTTCTTCATCATCCCTAAAAAAGATGCTCTAGTTGCACAAAAAAGATAGAGTACAATAAGGGACAAAAGTTGCTCAATCTCAGCAATGTCTAAGAAAAAATCAATAACTTATATGGTTGAAACTATGCATGCCAATGAGCCGCAAGCACTACTAATACCAAAAGCTTCATTTCAATGCACGGTTACATGCAAAACACCCTGATACAAATAAGAATTAGAAACAAATCCCAAACTGATATAAAATAGCATACACGATCAAATCTCATGATCATTCTCCTCAGTGGACTTGATTGCTCCAAAAGGTGAAATCAGTGTCTCAACATAATCTCCTGCACCCATTATTCCTATATCACCGTAAAAATAAACATCTCCTTGGGGTTGTCTTTGGATGTCCTTGCTTAGGTCAATGATCTTGACGTAATTTGAATATCCATTATTTAGCAGCAGCTTCCCTGTAGGAGTGACATAAGTAGGAGCTGACTCGCCATGATCAATCGAAAACGATTTCTCCCAAGAACTCCAATCGTCGTGTTGTTTCAGAGTCCAAACATCGATACATAAGTCACGTATTTGGCAAAGTAATGACAAGTAACCATTCATTACAAAAAAGTCTACCATGTCGTACACAGTAAGCCAACCCATCCAGGGAAATTCTTTCAATTGTTCATGTACTAAATCAAACCCAACTATACGCTTGGGTCTGATTTCACCTCTTGGATACCGGGGAGACCAATACAAAACATCATTAAACATCGTTGTACTGCAGCTCAATTTATCAAATTCAATCCTATCAATATCACAAATCAATTTCCATTCCCCAGTCCTTAGAGAATACACATAAAACTGTTTCGTTTTGTCATCACTACTGCGCGGTGCAAACATATTATTGGGTCCAAACTGAGCAACAATTTTAAGGTCATCTATGAATGATGTACAACCAAACCAAAAACTTGCAGACATATATTCTGGAGAAGTAGGATTAGCAACATAATAACACTCATGTGAAGCAGGATTACATATGGAGAAAAAACTATATTCTTTATTCGGTAATCCTGTAGAATCAAAGCTTACTGGATAATAATAATACAAGCATACCAATCCATTACAAGAACCCACAAACTTTATAAAAGGTAGGTGATCATGTTGAAATTCTTCAAACCCTAAATCAAGATTGTAATCTATTTCTTCAGGGTGTTTCACATTGTTGAGCTCATCATAAGGCAATAACATTAAACTGAATCTATATTTCAATGTAAGTATGATAAATTGATTAGAGGAAGTAGAGGATGAATAAATGAGATGGGTTTTTGCAAATTCAGGAGAAGAAATAGTAGAACGCCAAAACTTGGAAACAGATTTGGAACGAATAAGAGTTTTTACCGGAAGTCTAGGTAGTATATGATCGACTATGAGGTGTTCTGGTATAATATGGTGCATTTTCGCCATCTTCTTCTTTGAGGTATACATTATGTTTGAATAATTATGAACGAAAAATCAGTACTTTGCATTATAGTTTTACAAAAGAAGGGGTATCAATTGCTGCTATGTATTTGCATTTTTTTTGGGTTTGTAGTTGACAATGCTCAGTTGACATAATGCAACTATATAAAATTATGCAGAGATGATACAATGATTACTCATGAATATGGACTTCAATGGTTGATTAAAATGAGAGAATCATGACATATTATAGTTCGCCAGCTAGATGATGCCTCATGCCACAACTGCCGTGCTGAAAATAATAATTGATTAGTGTCCTTTATATACGGCACATGATTAATGAGATAGTGACTTAAGTGCATCAGACCATCATATTAGTCATTTGATTTCACTCCCCTAAAGTTGTTGTTATATATGCCTTAAAATATGTTGATTGGAGCTGTGCTCGTACGAGCACTTGTTTGACCGAATAAGTAAGAAACACGAAAAGGAAAACACGCTCTTTGACCCTATTGTCCGGATGGGCGCTGCGTTTTTTCGTCAATTTTGCGTTTTGATTTTGTTTTTGTGTTTTTTTGCTGATTTCAATAGGATGTTATATATTTTTTGTAACGGCTACTTAACATATCTACAAGGGTTTGTAAAGGCTCCAAGCTATAAAATAGAGTCCTAGGATCATTAATTTGATCATGACATTAGAAATACTCCTCTTGTAATACTCTTAGGGATGCCTCGAAGAACAGACTCTTAGTCTATTTTGTCACTTATAAAGATTGGCTTGTTGCAGATTGCGCCAAGGTAAACATTCCTTGATTTGAAGCTAAGTATTTTGTCACTGGCACAGTAACGTTCTATACTTCTTTCAATCTGTTATAACGGAAGCGTAATCTAACAAATCGCGCAGCAATCAAATCAAGCAAACAACAATAAACAACACAAGAAATTAATGGGGTTCTGATAAGTGGTTTTTAGTGTGTCGTTAAGGCACTAAGAACCGCTTAGCAAACAAAACTTATAAACCTAACGAGCGACTACTAAGAACGTAGTAATGGCAAGTCAAGGGTCGAACCACAAGGAAATCGGGATTGACTATAGTCTACTAAGTCCAAAACTACCTAAGTGAAGGGTTTTTAGGGGGTTAAGATTGAATAACATACCAACTAATCAACTAGCTAATGAATACCAACTAATAATCGAATAGGAGAATTAATATAATAAGGAAAATACTAGAGTTCGGGCTACTCGTATGAACATGGGCTAGACAACGATAATCGACGCTATAGTGATTCACAACGATGACCATACAAGGTTAAGTTTCCCTCTAATTTACTTGAGTCCTCTCTCGAATGGTCTTCAAGAGTAATCGATTAATCAACCAACCAAATCCTCTTTCAAATGGTCTTTGTTCCATTGATTAATAAATTCAATGAGATCGGAAAACCCCTAATTAAAGGATCCCCTTAATTCCTATCCAATCCCTTGGTCGAGAAATCAAGTCGAAACATGGAAATGACAAAAGGGATTAAAGTTCGATTAAGAACAATAAAAACCCTAAGTGCCCTAGCATAAACGTGATCAAGATCTATCCTAGGGTGTCAAAACACCAAATTCAATGCATAGACAAACAATTGAATCATAAAAAGCATAGAAAATCTACATTAAGCCCTTAATTCATACTTTTGCCCAAACCCTAGATAAGAAACTACTCACTAATCACGGATTCTAAGCAATTGAGATTGAATAAATTCAACACCATAAACAAAGCAATAGAAATAAAGAAAAGAGATTGAAGGAAAATTACTTGAATTGAATTAAGGATTCGATCTTCAAAGATGAACAATTGAGAAAAATAAGAGTTTTGAGAGAGTTTAGGGCTAAGCTAAAGTAATTAGAGTCTTAGAGTATGAGATCATTCATCGACAAAAAACGCTAAACTATAAATATGGTTCATTAAATTAAGACGGAAAAACGGGGTCAAAACCCAAAATCAGGTCGACACGGCCGTGTAGACCTGTTATACAAATTTCTTCAGCATCCCAAAAGTTACTGCTTCCATGGAAATAGATCGACACGGTCGTGTCTAAAACGACACGGCTGTGTAGACCTGGACTTCTCAAATCAGTGGGCAAGCAGAACAGTTCGTAGAAAAAGGTCAACACGGTCGTGTTGAAATCAACACGGCCTTGTAGACCTGCTGGTCAGCGGACAGCTCAACTTCAAACGGTCATATCTCTCTCGTCTCTTATCGGAATTGGGCTTATGACCAGTCGTTGGTAAGCTATCGAAACGAGCTAACACCTCCCACTCGAATTACCTTAATCCGATTTATGGAGCAAACTTTATGTCCATTTGAAGTTCAACAATGCATAAGTAGTCTTCTAATGATCGTATGGCTTCAAAAACCTGCTAGTTAGCCTGGAAATCATCCAAAAACAACTAAACAGATAATGAAGCGACAATATAACTCAAAGGTAACAAATACCATGCAATGTTAGGCTTAAATGCTCTAAAATACATGCAAGGACACTAAAAATGACCTACAGTTAAGCACAATAAAGTGCTTATCAGGTTCATTATCAATGCGATACGTCCTCGGGGCAGGGATACTCTCTGTTACTATGAACTGAGAAACTTACAGTTTACAATAGGCATGAATTCACTCAAACCTCTCTTTGATGAATCTCACAAGACTCCCTCTTGAATCTCTCTATTGTCAATCTTAATCTATCTCTCTGCTTTTGTGGTAATCAATCACTCTGGAAATATAAAATATGCTCTCTCTGATTCTCTAAATCATACAAGTGTGTTCAAAGGATAAAAGACGCTCTCAATGTATATACAAATATATCGCATAAAGAAAACCCTAATCGAACAAGGAAAAGATCGTCCGAGCGAAGCCCACGCAGCTCGCGGGCCGCGAGCCACGTCGGGAATTGCGACTACTGGTGGGGACCACGACCACTGGTGGGCGGACCGCGACCCGCGCTGAAAACCGCGACCAATGGCAGGCTCTCAGTAAATTACGCGAGCCGCCTTCTTCTCCGTGATCAGTGGCTTATCTACCAAGTTCGACTTCAACATTCTTCGTCAATAGCGACCTCCGATTCTTGTTTTTCGAAAAGCACAACTTGGGCGGCCAATCCTCCATGTCCCTTCTAATTACGCGAGCCACCCAAGTTGTACTTTTCGAACCAATCAGATTAGGAGGATTGGCTTCCAAGTTTCGGCCCTTGAACCGCCTTCCTCCATGTAATTTGCGGCGCCGAAATTTCAGCTCTATGCTTTGATTGGATGATGAATTTGCAAGTTGTTGTTGATTGGTGGAGATGGGGTGGTACTGTGTTGGTGGTGCGTTGAAGAGGATGGATGAAGGAGAACTCTGGCTTTGTTTCTCTTTTTTTCTTTTTTTCTTTCTTTCCATTTTTTGCGTGTGTTCTTCTCTAATGAATCAGGTTGCTGCTTGCTGGTTAGTACAAGTGGGCCTGCCCCATTTATGTTTCAAATTATAAATGCAATTTAGATATATGGGCTGCAGGTGTGTAACATAATTTCGACCCCGTAAGCGACTAAATTAGCTCTTGATTTCTCTTAAGAAGTTGTAGATCTTGATCTCATCTTTCCGTAGCCACTTGAATCGTCTCGTGTCGACTTCATATGAATGAGTTATGCCCAAAATACTATACCAGCCCTGCACAACTAATAATGCACGTATTAGGTTAACACTGAATAATCAATATAGACACAAATTAATCATTTACGCTCTAAAATATTGAACACATAATTGAATCCAAAATATTACAAAAATAAAACATTTAGCGCATAATACTCATTCGACGACACTATAAATGTTATATTAGAGGGATAAAATATGTATAAATAAGCCTTTATCACCGTACAACATTACTATGGTGTTTGTTTATTAATTAATGAAGGTTGTGTGAATGGTTCGAAATGACAATGTCCCTCGTTCAAATGGTATATTATTTGATAAGAGAATCAGAAAAATCCTTTTTCATTTGATAACCAAACAAGAACATTGGGAAAATGTCATATCTTGTTCGGCTATATTTCTTGATTTTTTTTTGATAACATATATTTCTTGATTCTTTCTGTACTACTTGTAATTACTATATTTCCTTTTTACAGAAATAATGTCCCTCTTATTTACATTGACATGGTAATTAGTACTCACTCAGTTTTTATTTGATAGGGACACGTTGACATTTGTTACTATTCACAATTTACTCTTTGACCACCTTGTGTTATCTATACCTGAGAAAAAACATAGACATGTAAAATCTTGTTTGATTCATCTTAATGTGTAGATTTTAATATCAATTTTTCATAATTTTTACTCATATACTATTAGAGATATTCGTTCTCAAAGATATACATTGACAAGCGTGAAAAGTACAAATATCCCAATTCAATAAAACATAGAGAGTACTATATTTCCCTTAAGAAAAATGTCATTTCTTGAAAAAATGATGTCCCTCTTAAGCCTTTCGGTTTACTTTTTTAAATATTTTTAGCGAGCTCCAATTTTAAAGGTCTCTTTCTAAAATAATATCGCAACTATTAACCAAATGTCCTCCTTATCTCTGGAAACCATGCCCATCCAAGCACCACATGAACAGACGGCCACCGACCCAACCCAATCTCCTCCTGAAACTCTTTAGCAAGCTTTGTGTAGCCCCCATGGTTTCTCCAACCTTTGCTTCCTAATTTCGACAATTCTGAATTGCGTATGAATGCAACCGTTGGTCATGCTGAATTTGTTGCTTTCGACCGCCACTTCTCGAAGCCGTCGTGCTTCTCTGTCCGGGTGGTGGACCACAGTCTCCACTGCTAAGGACTCTTCTTGGCTACCAAGTCTAATATAGACTGCGTCTACACTAAATTTATTGTAGACCTAGTACAGAGCCCAAAAGTTAAATGTAGCTCACCAAAAGTTAAGTTTTCTTGTAGCAAAAGTTAAGATTTTGCAACTAAAAGTTAAGGTTTAGTAATCAAAAGTTAAGATTTTGTGATCAAAAGTTAAGTGTTATGAATGAAAAGTTAAGGTTTCTTTAGCAAAAGTTAAGAAGTTGTATTAAAAGTTAAGGTTTTGTAATCAAAAGTTAAGTGTTATGAATGAAAAGTTAAGATTTCTTTAGAAAAAGTTAAGATTTTGTAATTAAAAGTTAAGGTTTAACAATCAAAAGTTAAAGTTTCGTAATCAAAAGTTAAGTGCTATAAATGAAAAGTTAAGGTTTCTTTGCAAAAGTTAAGATTTTGTAGTTAAGGTTTAGCAATCAAAAGTTAGAGTTTTGTAATAAAAAAAATATAAGTATTATAAATAAAAAGTTAAATTGTTTTAAGCAAAATCTAAAATTTTGCAATTAAAATTACTGATTTAAAATGAAATTAAAAAAGAAAAACTTAAACCCTCCCCCATAACAACTGTAGCACCATCCCGTCATCTTCCTCGGCCCAACTCTCCTCCCACCAACCTCCCTCCGCCTTTCTCTCTCCTCCTACGCCACCTCCACCGCCGTCTCTCTCCTCCCGGAATCTCTAACCCTAAGCAAATCAATCTCCTTCTTCCTGACTGTCACAATCCTCCAAAAACTTTGGTAATCCATCCAAATACAAAAACCTTTCAATTTCATCAACAAACCTTCATCACCATCAACCTCACCTTCTGGTGGTGCTACATTGTCTCGATCCTCAGCAACTCTGAGGCTCAATGCAAGCTTCTTGGACTCCTCGACTCGACCGACAGAGCCTTCGATTGTAACCTCTCGTTTTTTAAGGACTTCGAGAGATTGCTTGGTTTGATGATCTAGGGTTTGGATTTTGCGCTTTAGAGCCTCGGATTTGCGCCGATTGTCTTCTTTGAGAGTAGTGAAGATATCTGAGAGCTCTTTCCAGAGAAGAGTGCAGGAAGCCATGAGAGATGTTTGTTTCTGGAAATCGTCGAAGCTTGGCGAGTCGGAAGGAGAGCGGTGGATGGAATGGTGGTCAGGTAGTAGCAGGCGGAGTGGTAAGTGGGGTTGGTAGTAAGGAGAAAGAGTGGGTCTACACTATTTTTAGTGTGGACCAGGTCCACCCAAGAGTTTCACCTTCTTGGGCAAGTGTTGTGTAGCTTATTCAAGAAGCTTGTTTTTCTTTGTCATTTATGTTTTATCTAGTTTTATTTTCTTTCGTAGTTTATTTTAGTCTTTTTTTAAGTTTAGTTAGTGTTTTAAGTTTTCCAATCGCTGAGAAAGGGAGGCTTTAGTCATATTCCTGTACGTAGGAATGGTAATGGGTAGGGTTTAGGTCGGGTCTGATCAGACCCAGACCCTTTGGATTTGATGGGTCTAGGGTCCTTAGTGGGTTCTTTTGAATTTCAAGTTTAAAAGCATTTTTTTATCTAATAAATTTATTTCGCCTATTTTATCGGTTCGCGTGACCATTGTTAAGCTTTGTTTCGAAACAATTAACAAAGTATAGCTCATAAAATCTTAAAAATGTTTCAACATATATCATTATATGCCTTAAAATTTAGTCACAACTACTCATAAAGTCGTAATTTACAACTTACAGTTTTTTTAATCATTTTATGTAAATGGGTCTGTGAGTAGGGTCTAAACAAGGTCTAAACAGGGTCTGGGTCTTATAAATGGGTCTATGGGTCTGGATTTAGACCGGGTATAAGACCCATTGTCATCCCTACTTGTACCTCCTGAAAAAAAACATATTTGCATTTACTATCGAAATGCCTGTTGATCATGACTAAATACACTCTTAGCGAAGCCTTTTGTTTGATTAAACTGAACCAGAGTTTGATTTGTTACAGTTAACCCTTATATGTTACTAAAATGTAGACGAAGGATTGTCAGGGGAGGACCCCCTAATATTAGGATTACTAGAAGATAATCAAATATTGGGCCATTTTTTTTGCAACTCGACCAAATTTGGAACTAGTAGTGTCATACTGTCATTTATCTCAGTTTATAATATGTTCACTTAATCTTTATGGTCCGGAATCTTCACACGAACTTATGTAAGTGAAATTTCTTAGATATAATGGGTCTAATCAACCCTAATCTAACCTTATATTTTACACAAAATTGGATTTAATAATATCTTATTAAATACGAAAAATTTGGAAATTTATTTATTTTAAGGTAAAAATAATACAACGGACATATTTTTTGAGACTAATACTATAATCTTTTGAATTCTAATCAGTTTAATTAATTTCCTTTCATAATTTCAATTAATTTAAGTTCAACTCAACTCATTTTTATCGAAAAGAACAGGGTTATCTGCTTGTATGATGATGAGAGATTGTTGTAATAGTTTTATGATATACATTAAATTTTCGAGCCCAAACTTTTTGCATCCTAAGTTGAGCACATTTATGGGCCCGATCTACCACCATTTGCAAGAATCCCGCTGCATAGGTCAAAAAAATAAGCGCAACATATATTATCGTCTTATCTATACGAGTATTGAGAATAAATGGCTAACTTGTCTAGTTTACTAGAGTCATTTGCATCCAATGAAGGATGAGACTTGCTAGAGACAATGGAACGGTAAGGAAATTTATGCTCAAGGAACAAAACATGCCGACTGATATAGACTTTTCCCAAAAGAGGATCAAGACATCGATAGCCCTTATAATTTAATGCATAGCCAATAAAGATGCACTGTTTACATTTATCATATAATTTATTTATTTTAAGATCTAAATACAGAGGAAACAAGGCACAACCAAAACATTTCAGAAACTCATAGGAAGGGGGACGGTGAAAAAGTTTGGCAAACAGGGATGCACCCTGCAAGCCGAACTCGAAAGTCGATTAATAGTAGAGTCGTATAACACGCATAGACCCAGTACTTAGGTGGCAAATCAGATTGAACAAGCATAGTTCGTGCCATATTAGTAATGGTTCGGTGTTTCGTTTCCGCAACATCGTTCGGTGCCTAAGTTCTAGCACAAGATTTTCGAAAATATATTCCCGAGTCACAGAAGTGTTGTAGTAAAGTCGTGTTATCGAACTCATGTCCACCATCACTTTAGAAAAAAATTATTTTTGAATTAAACAAGTTTTTAACAAGTTTTTGAAACGCTAAGAAAGTCGCATAAATATCAAGTTTCAGTTTAAGCGGATAAAGCCAAGAAAAATGCGAGTAATCATCAACGAAAATCACATGATACCGAAAATATTGATTCGATTTCACAGGCGATGGCCAAAGATCACTATGTATCAAATAGAAAGGATAGGGGGCACGATGAGTCATAGACTCAAAGGCAGACGATGTATCTTTCCAACTTTGCAATGAACATAATTGTCATGAAATTTAGAAGTGCATGAAATTAAATTGCTTGAGCATAAATGTCCTAAGACTCTCTAGTAGAGGGATGACTAAGGCGAGCATGCCAAACATTTCCATACTCCTTAGTGGCAATGAGAGCAGAAAGTGACGACTCGGAGCAGAGTTGGGAAGACCACTCTGAACTAAGAAAATGAGGCTGGATAGGATATATACCATTCTTACTAATTCCCCGCAACAGAACCTCCCCCGTGGTCTTGTCCTTAACATAAACAGAAGTCTCATCAAAACAAAAGACACAATCATTTTCCCGACATAACTTTTGAACAGACATCAAATTATGTTTTAATTGGGGAATATGACACACCTTCGTGAGGCAAAGGGGCAACTGGGAAAAGACAAAGCTAAATTTCCAAGTTTATTAATGGGAAGTCTTGTGCCATCACTAACAACAATAGAACTCGAACCAGGGTAAGGAATAGTATTAGAGAGCTAATTACATCCTGAGAGGTCATGTGAGATGCGGCTCCAGAATCCAGATACCAGACGAAGTCATTCATTTCACCACTAAGGCACCAACTGACAGTGCAGTTAGGGCACGTGTGACACCATCAGAAGAGGAAGGCACAAAGTTATGCTTGAAATGCTGAGGACAATAGGCTGCTTGGTGACCTGATTACCAACAAAGACCATAAATATCGGAGGAAGGAGTAGTGGCTAAATTTTCGTTAGAAAGACTACTTCCTACTAAAGACAAATCATTAGCAATAGAGATAGGAAAATAATAATCAACCAAAGAAATGTTAGAAATATTACTCATAACATTATTTCGGCCTGCATTGCCACAACCACCCTGTCCTCTATTGTCGTGGCCTCCATTTCCACGACCACCATTGTTACGATTATTCTGATTCTTGCTTATTCCACCCTCTTGACCTTTAGAGTTCAAACAACCCGAAGTAGATGATTGCGACCCTGGAGATCCAGACTGAATGGCAACTAAGGCATGATGATGAGCAGTAGGTGTCTCATCATAAGCACGCATAGATTTAATGCGTTGCTCATGCTGAAGTAGCTTAGGGCGAAGATCATCAAATGTCAAAGACATTTGATTTGACATTTGAAACTGTAACAAAATGGTAACAAGAGCATCATAGTCATGATCCTGATCCAAGGCAGTCAAAGTATATTGAACAAGATCATACTGAGACACAGGACATTGAATAGCAGCTAAGGAATCAACAATAATCTTTATTTCTCGTAAAAACACCTTCATAGTTTGCTGTTCAGACTTCTTCATATGACTCAATCTACCTTTCAATTCCATAGACTTAGCCATACTAGCAAGCAAAAAACGTGACCTTAACCTATTCCGAAACTCCACAGTATTATGCAAAATATGAACATCCATCATAACGTCACGTGAAATTGTCACATATAACCACAATTTTATTTGTTGATCCAGTCTCAAGTACTCGTAAAATAGTGAATTAGGCAATGATTGGCCAAGATTATCAAGATAAGTAGGAGAAGGAATCGTAATTTTACCTTCAACGATACCAAGTAATTGATGCGTCGAAAGAAAACACGTCACCTTATTCTTCCACATACGATAATCCTCGGGTGTTGCTAACTTGTTGGAAACAAAACGTGTGATGTCTTGATTAGTGAGAGAAGAAGCCTGGGAAGAGGAGGAGGAGAGTAAGACGATAAACCGGTCAAAGGATGATGACCACCACCGCTAAGAGGTGGCGCAAATACCAGAGGATACTGTGAGGGTGTGCGAATGGCAACAGGGATGCCATGTAAACTGTTGGTTGAACAAACCATAGTCGAAGGCTATGAAGATGGCCACAGCGGGACTGACATTCCAAAGAAATCGCTGAGCAGCCTGTATGGCGGCGCCTGGACAGGTGGTTGTCAAGCCCTCCAAAAATGGAGGCTGCTGGCAGTGAAGTCATGTGGTGACTTAGCGGCAGCGCCGCAGTAAGGGACGCACGGGGTTGATGCACCAGCGCTTGAGGGTTGCGGAGGCTGTGATGGCGCCGGAAGTCCGAAAGCTGGTGGCAATGGTGGAGTGTCGCCGAAAACTACTAGGGTTTGGGTTAAAAAATCGAGAGGTTAAACGTGGGCGAAAGCGAAAAAAAATTTAACCTAGGCTCGTGATACCATGTACGAGTATTGAGAATAAATGGCTAACCTGTTTAGGTTGTCTAACATTATTATATATAGGGAGGAATAAAACCGTCTCTGAATAATACAGATTAAGTGTAACATCCCGTCCGAAACAAAGAGCAAAAGAGACAATAATAAAGTAAATAAAGTACTAGTGGTAGCGGAAATACCACTAAGACGGAGATGCCACTCTAAGGAGTAGAAATAAACTATGAAAATAAGCATAAATCCTCCAAATAAACCGTTAACTTCCAAAGATCATATATAAAAGGGAATGAGGTCTCATACCCTCATCCCAAGCAAAGTTCCAAAATACTTAAAAAGATAATCCAAAAGAAACTTAAACAAGTGATCCAAAGATCCCAAAGACAACTAGAATTCTGAGGTCCAACATAGGATAAAACATTAACGGAAACTACTTAAGGCCTACTAAGAAACTAGTCCTAATTCCCGACTCATAATGCTCATCTACTATGACAAGCACCACCTTCTTGCTCACAAGACCAAAACGCACTTTCCCGGTCCAAACCGTAATAACCCTAAACAACATCGTCATCTGCAAAAATGACAACAACTTCCACAATCAGTGGGGAGTAACTAGCAGTTCTCCCAGTACAAACAAGAATAAATAATAAACTTAAGAAATTAGAAACTCACAAGACATATATCACAAGTAACGTAACCCAAACACATATAACATGCTACTACAAAACATTAACACCAAAACGTGCATAAAGAGACAACCAAGTACTCGAAACATATCAACACACACACAACCAAATTCCTACCTATTCAAAGACAACAGACCATACCGCCTGTGAGTAGACTCATTGGACCATACCGCCCAAGGCCTACTATGCATATTCGAGGACCATACCGCCCTGCCGAATAGCAATGCACATCCGAGGACCATACCGCCCTGCCGAATGGCATACTCAACGAACCATACTGCTCGTGAGTGAACCAATGGACCATACCGCCCATGGTTAAGTAACCAAATCCTATGACCATACCGCCCTCAGGATACAAACAAATTCCTAGGACCATATCGCCCTCAGGAAACAAACAAAGCAACGTATACTCGTCAAGGCATACAAGATACTTCAAATACTCAACATATGTATACACGCCTAGGTATACAAATCAACCCAAATAACCAACATACGTATACACGTCAAGGTATACATGCATAACTCAATCCATAAAGCAACAATACAAACATGTTGGGGCGTACAACACAAAAACGTTATCTGAGTTTGGGTACGAAGTCAATTATGACCGAATCACAATATTCCCCGTACATAACTCTTGGCGAAGAGATGCTAAGGACAGTATTATCCTCCCCTAAGCATTTCGACGTCGACAACTCAAAGTGTAGACCCACAACACTCAACAAACCGTAAACTATCAAGACTACCCAACTAACTAGGGCATGTTCCTTAAAGAAAAATAACATCAACACCACTTAACATGCTCAACGTACTTACATAAGGCCAATAGCATACATGAGAACATGTTGTAAACCAAAAGAAGAACTAACACAAAAACGTACACAAGCACGGCAGCAGCAGGTCGCGACCAGCGACGACGGTCGCGACCAGCGACGACGGTCGCGAGGGGCGACCTAGCTGTCGCGAGTCGCGAGCAGTCACTGCTCATGGCTTGCGGCAGCTCTCGTCGTCTCTTGCCTCGTCCCCTTTGGTGCACAACTTGATTCCCAACAGCAACATAACACACAAGGCACGTCCATACGCAAACCAAGCACATCCTAGCATGCTACTATACATCAATAACATCTCAAACTCAACTCCAAAGTTGAATCAAACCACAACAATCAACATGATCACCGAATTCAACATTTCAACGACATCAAAACTCAAACCAACAACGGAAACACAACAACATGCTCCATACGAATAAAGTACCATAAAGACAACATCCTAAACTTGATACTACGCTATACTACGAGCATAAAATCAAACGAATTCCACCTATCATGATACTAAGTTCCTCTAACGCGAATCTAACAATCTAAGTTCAAGAATCTATTGCTATCGAACTAGAAAAAACGCTAGTTACCTTGATCTTCGCGTGGGAAATAGTGGAACGCTTCAACCGTAGTCTAAACACCTTGAGCAACGTCACCAACTTCATCTCCTACGATCACAACGGCAAAGAACTTCAACAATAGCTTGAAACCGGTACGAAAATGGCTTGAAAACACTAAGAAAACTGATTTTTGTGTGGGGAAGAATGATGAAGGAAAACAAAGAGGACTCTTCTCTATTTTTTTGGCATGGGGCGTGTGAAATGAAGGTGAAGGAGAGAAGTGAAATCTGATTTTAATCTCAGCAATTGGAAGGTGAAATGAGGGTGATTAAGGGAGTGTTAAATGGTGGTTTTGATGACCATCAATAGGGGCTTAAAGAGGGTGAGTGAAAGGGGTTAGCTCATAATGTTTTAACGTTACAAAGCTGTCCAAACTCTTCACGAACCCAAGTGAAAATCAGATTTTTCGGACTCGTAGGCTCAATAGCAAAAACGTGCGCAAACACTAGTACAATGCACGTTTACGAAATGAAGTTCAACGTTTAAAATAAATATTATAAATAAAAATTTTTATAAATAAAAATTATATTTACCAACGTAATATATATATACATCTACAAGGCTATCACATTATATGATTCGCACATAAACGAGCGCTACATTGCCCGTTAAAGAAATGGACGCAAAATACAAGCTTTGCTCGTATACCACACAATGCCACACTTAAATTCACAAATAAAATATATAATTATTTTCAAAATAAAATGTAGACATATAATATAAGTTTATAACAGAAAATATATTTACAAAACATAATTTACCGTCTAACATAGTAATAATAAACGCGCGAAATTTTCACGAAAATTCGGGGTGTTACAATAAGACTCTAATTAATAAATAATCAATTACCCTAATATTATCTTATCCCAAATGAAAATAAATAGTCACAGGAAATTCTGTTTCATTGAGTAATACTCGCTCCCTTTTTTGGTTCTTCTTACTTTCATTTTCATCAGTCTTTTTGTTTGTCTTACATTTTTCATTTTTTTATTAAGATAAACAAAAATTATCAAAAACTCTACCTTAATGATAGTATGGAGTCTATCTACTTAAAAAGCTATTGTTTAATTTCTTTAACATGTTAGATTCTCTTCTTTATGACTATTTAGCTCCCATTTTTCTTAATTTATACTTTATGCCTTGGTCTGTGTGAAAATAAGGTAGGAAAATAAAAAGGAACATACGGAATACATAAATTTTTCAATGAAACCGTTGTATGTCAGGCAATTTATTTCAAATATAAGATGTTTTAGCATAGATTATACGTATCTCTTTTTTTTATAGCCACCGATAATACTTAATGAAGAAAGTTGGTTGTCAAAAAATTGATCTAAATATAAATATAGCTTCTATTTTCTAACACAAGCTCACTTAAAATCTAGAAAATTAACTACTGATGATTCATTGATTCTAGTTGGCTTCTTGAAAGCCTATAATATTGTATTGACATCAACAATGACATTCGATGTTTTCGTTAGTTCTGTTGAGTATTATTGATGTAGAATGACTTATTGTTAGTGGAGTTAAAAAAGGTATAATAACTTATATATCTTGAAAGCGCGAAAGTATTTTTTTATTATTGACAACAGCAATTACATGAAAAACAAAAGAAGTTGTCATTTTGTCAAGCCTAAAGCAGCACGAAAATTAAGGATCAGCCATTTGAAGCAACTGAATCCTAGAGAATCAGGAGATTTTTCAATACATTGAAAAAATATCATATCTATACATGTTCAGATTAATCATTTTTATATTTGGAATAGAATTTCGTGATGAAAGCCAACAAATTGAACCTTAGCATAAATGCAAGATAAGTAATCTAGATTTACTACTCCTTCACTTCAGAATTTCAGATTAAACAAAAGGTATCTTCAATATCATAGGACTAGATTCAAGGAGCTAATCGTCAATGATTTAGTTGCAATATTTGGTGCAATATCTCACACAACATTGAGGAGATTTCATGTGAAAACATGTGGATTATGCATGATCAATTCAGATGTTAATTTTCATATATAATGTGAGCTACTTTAATCTATTCTTTGTATAAGTACGACTATATCTACGGTCTAGTATAGTATATATACATTCTCTAGCAAGAGAATACTCTCATCACTGAAGTTATTAATTGTATCTTTTTGTTGCATGCTGAAATGGTGAGTGTCATGTTATCCAAAATTTTCAATAACTTTTTCGTATCTTTTTCATTGAAGTATTAGTCTTGAAAAGACGAACTCATGTTTTTAAGGAGAAAAACATAGACCATTCTCATATTGTTCAAAACTACTTTTTTTTCCGAGAACTGACTAAGAATTTTGGGTCATTACCAAAATAAAGTTGGTAACCCATATCATATAATAATATGTATGTATGAGCGTGTTAGAGGAGTAAGCAAATAAATTTACCGAAATTTTGCTATTTTTTCAGCTAATATCTGGGTTTTTTTTATAGGACTACCGATTGGTGCTCTTCATCGTTGCATATGTTGTAACTAGTTTGCTTGCTTCAAGTAATGGGGCTAGAGTTGCGAGACGAGCAAATGATCCCCTTACATTCAATGTATTGTACTTCGGAGCCGTTGGAGACGGAGAACAAGATGACACTCAGGTATTATTTCAAGCTTATGATTTGTTAATGCTTATACCACTAAAATTATTTCAAAATATACTTCCCCTATTTCTAAGTTTTAACATGTATGTCAAATTTCTTATGATGTAATTTACAGGCATTTTCAAAAGCATGGATGGCTGCTTGCAATTCGAGCAATAAACCAACCTTAGTGGTGCCACAAGGAAAAACATTCTTATTAAAGTCCATTACGTTTAAAGGTCCTTGCAAGTCTAGTAGCATTCATGTTTCGGTGAGCAATACAACAACATACACTTTGAAATTCTAACTCTTACATATTTAGATGTTCCCTCTGTTCCAATTTAGTTGTTATCTGCAATTTTTCAAAGTTAAAATTATCTACAGAAGACCATAAAAGCAAATGTATCAACTAATTTAGAGGAAAATGTTCTTTTTCACTATATACGAGTATACTATATTGTACACTAAGACCCTGTTCAGTTCAACTTATTTTTACTGAACTGAACTTATTTTTACTGAATTGAACTTATTTTTACTGAACTGAACTTATTTTTGCTGAACTGAACTTATTTTTACTGAACTGAACTTATTTTTGCTGAACTGAACTTATTTTTACTGATTCATGTTGTTTTTTCTTCTTTGCTCTACTGATTTTTACTGATCTGAACTTATTTTTACTGAACTGAACTTATTTTTGCTGAACTGAACTTAACTTATTTTTACTGAACTGGACTTATTTTTACTGAATATTATTATTTTAAGGTGAACTGAACAGGGCCTAATTTGGTACGATTTCTTTGTAAATAACAGATTCAGGGGAATATTGTAGCGCCTAACAGCATTGATAAGTGGGGAGAGTGTGATGGCAATAATTGGCTACAATTTGCATTTGTTGACAATCTCTTAATAGATGGCCGAGGTCAAATTGATGGGAGAGGCTCAATTTGGTGGGACAAAACATCCATCTTTGACCATAACAACCATGCTATGAACAATGTATGATATTTCTTTGCACCAAAAAAAAAAAAACAATGTATGATATTTCTCCAAATAGATTATTTCTAACCAAAAGATAGCATCTAATGCAATGGCACAAATAGCGGTCATAATAGGGCATGTAATCCTCTTTCCATATTTAAAAATCTTTATCTTAAAACTAAATTCGAACATATATAGTATTTACTTATATATGAAAATTCCATACCATATTCATGACATGTTGTTTTTACTACAATCAATATAATGTTATGAACCTAATCCTCTCCTCAATTAATGAAACAAGAAGTCAAAATTATAAACTCTTTTATTTATGTGCATGAGAATCATGTAAATTTTAAATTAACTAATACTCCGCTCATTTATTGCAGGATGCAAGCTCATGTCATAAACCAACCGTAAGTATTCTTTTTAATTTTGATTGATAATGATGTTACTAACCAGACACAAATGTGATTTCAGTCCATATGAGGATGCTAGATCACATATTCTCTTTGTTTTTTCAACTTAACCGCTATGACTTTTATGATCCAGTAAGAAGTTATCAACCGTAAATCATCATTGATACAAATATTGAAAATTACTATGGGTATTCTTTTGTAAATTTTAAGCAAATTAGTAAACTAAACAAACAGAACTTACAGATGGTGTACGTAATCTAAGTCAATCAGATAAAGATTTCAGCGGTGTAGGAGTGACTAACTAGAGGAGTTGATTATTTCAGGCATTGAGGTTGCAAAATTGCAATGGTGTTCAATTAAGGGGCCTAACACATAAAAATAGTGCTGGAAATCACATAAGTTTGTCAGCCTCCAACAACTCAATCATATCAAATTTAAGAATAATTGCACCAGAAGATGCCCATAACACTGATGGAATTGACATTTCATGCGCGTCCAATGTTCAAGTCCTCAACTCCGTCATCGGAACGGGTATGTTTTTATTTATTGAGATTTCAGTAGAATGGTATGTTATTGTTAATTTAGCGTGTATCAAACAAACATTGAATTAAATTGTAATATGACAATTTTCGACATATTGTAGGTGATGATTGTATTGCTATCGGGTCACATTCCTCATATATTAACATAACTAACATCATCTGCGGACCAGGCCACGGTATAAGGTACGTGTGCTATAATTTCCATGTTTAAGAGTTCATAAAAGAAGTCCAAAATCTCGTTTAAAACAATCTTGTTAAAAATTTTACTTCATATGAAGAAGCTTGTGTTGCATCCACGCTCCAAGCCCAAAGGACTCTTGTATGAGGGGGTTTATAAAGTATCAAACCAAATCAAGCTTTCAACCATCAATATAGGCTTTTGATTGAGGTGGTTCCTTGACAATATACTCCCTCCGGTTTTTTAATAGAGACGTTTTGCCATTTAGGAGTGTTTTTCTTAATTGGGACATTTCTACCTTTTTCCTATAAATGATAGGTTGGCCCACCTAAATATTACACTTCTTTCCTACCTTTTCTCTCATTCTCTCTACTTTTTTCACTTTTTTCTTACTTTTACCATCCATCTCTCTCTTACGTTTACACTTTTACTTTTACCAAAAGCAAACATCCCTATTAAAAAACGAAGGTAGTACTTCATATCTCTATTCTATAAAGGAAGAGGTGAAGGGACACCAAAAATTAAATTTAAAAAACACAAAATAGAAATCTATCTCTATTCTATAAGGGAAGAGGAGGGGGACACCAAAAATCAACGTTACTAATATTTTTGTAATTCCTAATCAAATGACACAACTCTCTCTCCATTACTAATTTTTTTTATCTTTAAAAAAAAGAGCACTTTAAACTAACTATCCGTTCTCGTGCATCTCTCTCCCAATTAATTTTTATATGCTTTTTTACGCATCGTTAAAGCTAGTCTTCTACTAACAAAGCCTTTAGGGGGGCTTTTGTTATTTAATTTAAACAACTTTTTATTTTTTTTCAATTCGCATCAAAGTTTTTAATAATACGTTTCCCTCAAGTACATTGTACACTTATTAGTTATCTACTTCTACCCACATTTCAGTTAGGGTGTTACTAAATATAGCCCGTATTTACCATCTCACAGCCAGTATTGTATAGCAAATTATCCAAAATACCCTTATTAAATATAATTATGTCCGGTTTTTTAAAAAAAAATCTAAAAAAATAATTTTTTAAAAAAAGTTTTAAAAAAAAAATTTTAAAAATTGAATTTTCACGGAACCGGATGGAGTTTCCGAAGTCAATCCGGTACCGTAAAAATCCATTTTTTAAAAAAAATTCAAAAAAAAAAAATTATTTAAAATTTGAATTTTCACGGAACCGGATTGACTTTCCGGTACACGGTACCGGAAATTCCATCCGTCAAAACTGATAATTTCACAGAACCGGATGGAATTTCCGGTACACGGTAACGGAAAGTCAATCCGGTTCCGTGAAAATTCAATTTTTTTTAAAAAAAATTTTTTTTTATAACTTTTTAAAAGGAAGTGAGTAAAGGAAGAGAGGCAATTTAGACTTTTATACCACGTATTTATACGTATACGGGCTGTGAGCTAGTAAATACGGGCTGTGTTTAGCCGCACACTTCAGTTATGATATTCAAGAAAACATTCTTCTAGAAAAATTCATCACATTAGAGGTTGTTCGGGGAGTGGTTGTCTATCGTTGGCCTCTATGGTAGAATCAGTTAGTCGGGGCTTGAGAGACGATGGTTTACCCCGAATATTCGATTTTTTATTAGTGATCTTTTTTAATTTTTTGTCAAACTTCCTTCTTTTCATCTCTCTTTTTCCTTTTTCCAACATGTTATTCGCGTGTTATTATGTAACTCTGTATACTTTCGTACGCATCTCATGCAAATGAAGCTAGTGTGTGTATACACGTTATTCTCATATATAATTAAAAAAACACAAACATTGTCCAGAAGTTTCAAACTCATGACCTCAAGTATCTGGAAGATAAAGATTTAACTATTACTCCGCACTATACTATTGTTGCTTTTTGATGGATATTAATAATAACTTATGGGTTTTCAAAGGGAACCAACAATTAAGTTACAATATTTAAAATGACTTAATTTCTACTTTCTACGGACATCTTTCTATACCAATAAATTAGTTGTCTTAAACTAATAAATTGCAACACTCATATACCCCAGGACACGCCCGAATCTAAAAAAACTAGTTTTTTTCAATTAGTGTCGGGAGCTTAGGAAAGGACGGAGCAGAAGGGCAAGTGGAAGAGGTACATGTGAGTAATTGCACTTTCAGCAAGACTATGAATGGAGCCAGGATCAAAACATGGCAGGTAATAACAATAAGTATATATAGAGAGAACTAAAGTTCTTTGATTTTTCACAAACCATTGTATAAAGTGTTAATAATTTCTTTCATTTTCTGCATATTGGTTTTAAATTCTTGAATACAGGGTGGATCTGGCTATGCAAGGAAAATTACTTACGATAATATTCATCTCATAGATGTCAACAACCCTATTATCATTGACCAATTTTATTGCTTTGGTCAGTGTCCAATTAAGGTACATCTTTCCCAAACTTGAACCTCTTTGTCATAAAATTATTAAACTTCTGTCTTCAAATAATTGTCAAATTTGTCAACTTCTAATGGAATTTTTCACCACCATAATAAAATCAATCTTTATGTATAATTTCAATATGCCCATTTTTTTATGCCCAAAGTTTGATACTAGTTATTAATATGCAAAAAGCGATAATACTGGTCAGAGTCAAATTTTTGCAGTGTAGACAGTAAAAGTCAAATAAGATAACTTTTTGAACTAAGAGAATATATTTTAGTCATACAACATTAATTCTTACTGTTTATTGAAATTGATTATCTGTTTCGATAATGAATAAAATTTTTGATCAAATAAAGCCATCGGCGGTCGCGGTGTCGGACGTGAGATTTAGTGGCTTCCAAGGAACTTCAGCAAGTGTAGCAGCAATTACTCTAAACTGCAGCCAAGCTCTTCCTTGCAACAACATTGAAGTTGCAAATATCAATATTAATCCTTTTGATCCTACCAGAATTAACAATGTCACCTCTTTTTGTCAACATGCTAAAATACAAGAAAGTGTAGTGGTACCTCTTGTGAATTGCCTTAATTAGGACTGTACTACATGGAAATTGCCTTATTATCCTCACAATTGCAATATAATTTGTCAAAGATGTTGCAAATGGAGCATCTCTGGAGAGGACACAGATCTGTTACTACAGTATCATTTATATTCTTTTAGACCAAATTAGTGTATGTAATTGGTTTTCTACAAAGAAATGTAATTTCTTCTTGAAGTGGTAATTAATTATAAGAATTATTAAATGGCAATAATGGTAATGAAATCATATGCAATTAGAAGGTTATCTCTAACTTATTAGTATGCAATAAAAACTACTCCCTCCCTCTACTTCCGATTACTCTTAACACTCACACTATATGTAATTTTATGTAAGAAGTTGTTGTTTGATTATCAATTATTTTAAAAAAAAATTGTAAAAAAGTATTACAAAGTTTACACTTTTTGAAAAAAAACTCCAATTACTTTTTATTTTGAATTTAACTATTATAACTTTGCGAAAGTTTGCAAAGCACCACCTTGGCACCTTCTAATAGAAAATGTTAAGTTTTTCTTTTGGTGGTGAACTTGTGGGTTAGGTTTTTTGACAAAAAACTTAACGTTTTCCGTTAAAAGGTGGTACTTCACAAAATTTTGCGAAGTTATAGTAGTTAAATTCAAAAAAAAAAGTAATTGGTGATTTTTTTTTCAAAAAGTATCAAGTTTGTAATGGTTTTTTACAAATTTTCTATTATTTTATTATAAATGTAGACGATACAGAAGAATAATGTGAGAGGAGTTAGCAAGGGGTAGTTAATAAGATATGATATCGGTTCCTTGGTAGGTCATCACTATATATGTAGATAGATTAAAATAGTATGTGGATCTTATCTAAAAAAAATAGAATTATAAAGAGTAATTTGGAATAGAGGGAAAAGGAGGTAAAGAGTAATCTAAGACGAAAGAAGTAATTCCAAAACATGCATATGATTTCTTCATAATCTTCCATTCTAATTCAATACTGATAGAATATGTAATTAAATATGAATATATTTTAATTACTAATGAGTTAGTTTGTTGATATTAGGAAAGTGCATATATTTAGTTCCTTGTAATTAGGAAGTAATATTGACTTGAGTTGATGGTTAGTATATAAGCCTATTTTGTACAATTTATTAATCAAGGAATATAATTCTTCATGGTATCAGATTTTTCCTAGGGTTTTAATGGCTGGTAATGTAATATATATGAAGAAAATCATAGATTTTGGACTACACAACTATTATAACCATGGGCATCAACATATAATAGTTACTCCCTCCGTTTGTTTTTAATTGTTACACTCTGCTTTAGGGGATAACCA
Source organism: Patellifolia procumbens (assembly GCA_947645195.1). Lineage (NCBI taxonomy): Eukaryota > Viridiplantae > Streptophyta > Magnoliopsida > Caryophyllales > Amaranthaceae > Patellifolia > Patellifolia procumbens. Next base: position 3,848,523 of record CANSGD010000594.1, read on the forward strand.
AGAAAATTGATTAAATCTATGCAACGATTGTTTGGGGAATTGATAAAGTTGTTTGGGGAATAGATAAAGTATGAGAGATAATGTTATAAAAGTAAAAAGTGTGGGGTGATTGGGTATTTAATGGGAAAATATGATGACATGTGGGTCCCAAAAGTGTTGGAAATTGGAATATAAAGATGTGAAGTTTACCAAAATTAGTAAAAGTGAAAGTGTAACAATTAAAAAAAACGTTCAAAAAAGGAAAGTGTAACAATTAAAAACAAACGGAGGGAGTACGATACAAAAAATGCATACAAATATGTAACCATGACCACCATTTATTTACCATTTACCAAATGGGTTGTTAGGGTGCTCATTTGACAAGCAAATAGAGAAATTAGAGAGACATATCATGGGCGCAGGGAGAAGGAGAAAGCTCATTAGTCAAATTAAGAATGTTGTAATTATTTTAAAACTTTCTAAAATGAAAAGTTCTGCATTTTCTTTAGAACGGATTGAGGAAGTATTAACAAATACATATAGCAAAGAACCAAATTTCAATAATTGCAAGAATTCACAGGAAGTCTCTAGAGAGAGAATATGAAGAGAGAGAAAAATGCTCTCTTTACAAGGGAAAAAGAACCCAAGCAACAAAACTAAGCAAAATGGACCATCTCTCCTCCCACTAATTGACCTGAATCCTCTACATTCATGGAAACCCTTCCACTTTTGGAAGAAGCAGCCACGTAGCTTCACCAAATTACAAAGACCCACTAAATCCCTTTTTTAAAATCAAAATTTCAAGAACTCTACTTCACTTCGACAGCTGCCGCAACAGTGTTCCGACACCACAACGGGTGCACTCTTTTCACATCCCGGGTTGGAATTCGGAGCTCACCCAGAAAAAATGGAGGTCTACTCATTTTCAACCCCTACAGGTAAGTCCTCTATTTAGAACTACTCCCTCCGTCCCAATTTAAGTGTCCTATTTGACCAAAAAATACTTTACTTTTTGGTCAAATGGGGCACTTAAATTGGGACGGAGGGAAATAAAATAAACAAAGCTATTATGTAAACGTGGCAATGGGAAAATTCACCCCATTAACAAGTTTTAACCTAGAATGCTTTGTTGTCACCTTCCTGAATTTTACAATTTGCATGATAATTTCTATGTCTAAGTATAATTTGACACAGGTAACTCAAATCTTAAAGCACTATAAATATGCAAAGAAGGCTTGGACCTTTCCCTTAAATGCTCTACCCCGCAATTCCCAAATCAGAAATTCAAACAATTCAAACCTCCTGTTCACAAATCACACTGTTAATGTCAAACCATCCTGAGACCCCAAACAACACTGACAATGCACCTACTATCCAGCATTTTCATGGTGCCAATCTACCTTTTCACTCCACAAGAGTGGACGTCCCTGTAATGATGGCAATCTGGGTTCAACCTCTTGCTCGTCAAAACAGGACACAAAGCAACTCAAGAGTATGGGAAGTGACAATATCCCTCTTAACCCCACTCCCCAATCTCAACACAATGACCCTACTCACTGCAATCCAGTTTCGACTCGCGCTTCGTCACCCACTGTAAGTAAAATTAACGATAAGTGAAACAAATGCTCCTCACAAGGCTCTTATAACTGACCTTTCTGTTAATTGCTTACTATGAAAACCTTTTGGAGATACAGTAGCAATCCCTGTAGTTATCACTAAACTAAAAAAAGATTGGAAAGCACTTATTATTGAGGCCAAATTTGTGAATATATATGGATAATGGATGGCTCATGTTCGAATTTACCTCTGAAAGAGACAAAAATATAATATGGAATATGAGGCCTTGGTATGTACACGGTCTTGTCCTTGCTTTAATCCCAAGGGTTGAAGGCTTTAATCCTTTTGAATATAAAATAACTTCATCAAGATATCACCCACCTCTCCTTTTGAAATGTAACTACACTAGTTTAATGATCAATGTCATAAGGATCATTATGTTTTTAGTTTGTCAGCTACTTGTACTAGTAAAACATATTTTGGTATATAATATCTTCAGCACTTTGATATCCTTGCAATATACACTATTAATCCCTGCTCATACCTTATGCATTCATTTATTAGTTACTAGAAGCATAGAAAGTCCATGTAGTGAAATTGATACTCCTTATTACTGCATTAGTTATAATTTAAAGCACTTTCATAGTTATGAAAAGTATGTTGTTACTCCTTCATACCAGCATTTTACAAATTCTCAGTATCTAATATTGAGACACCACTGCCACATTCATATTTATTTCTCTAATAAGAATTACCACCAGTATGTCAGATCATTTTCTATGCTTTCTTTGTGGCAAACCAATTACACTCTACACAATAGCAAAAATGCTATTAGCAATTGGCAGACCATGTTTACTCTCAAAATTCATATACAAAACCAATTTCAAATTGGGGCGTTCACTAATGATATATCATGTGTAGGTATCATCAAAGGGTACAGCTCCATGATCCGAAGTTACAAGCCACAAACCAAGCTTGGTTGGAACACAAAATCTGACAAATGGAAGAATAATCAATTGTCCGGTAATTCAAGGCATCGGAAATACGAAAGTTGTAACCACGCTCTAAAGATTGTTATGAACTTCTTTTACTATGGGATTGGTATTACATCATGCCCGACATTTTCGAATGCAAGCCAGGACACATATGTGTCAAACAGAAAAAATATCAATTATTTACAGCATGAGGCTGTTCAGTTTGTTCTGTACACCCACTCAAAAAATGGGGTTAGAAGCAATTGCTCCAGTCTCCCAAATGTCCACCAAACAATATCATTGTATAATACTAATTGCAACACAGGCAAAACAGGAAACTACATTAGTATGCCTACAAATACAAGTAAAGGGAAACGACAATTTCCCAAGACTATAGGGAAAGTCCCACCCACAAACACAAAGTCAATAATATGAAAATTTTAAGCTGGAACATTCAAGGAGCAAAGAAGCCCCAAGCTCTAGGGGAAATCAGATTTCTTACAAAGAAACACCGACCAGACATAGTATTCATACTTGAAACAATGACAACAACTATAAACTACCAACGAGTTAAGCAGCTTCTTAACTATGACAACATTAAAAGTATCCCCCCTAATGGTCACACTGGAGGCATATGGGTTCTGTGAAACTCTCAAACATGTAATGTCCTCAAAACTGACTTATCTCACAGGATTGCAAATCTAGAAATGATCTATATGCCCACTAACACAAAAGTAAACATAGTAGGTGTTTATGCACCAGCACAAGAATCAGAAAAACCATTATTTTGGGACAACCTCACATCACAATTTGCAAATCAAACGAACCCCTGGTTAATTATTGGAGATTTAAACGAACTACTTCTCCTCAGCGACAAAAAAGGAGGAGTACCGGCCCACACATGCCATCAACATATTTGTAGAGATCATGACCCATGAGTTGTGCTTGGAGTTGTGTTCTCCAGGCAATATAATTGGTTGAAGTGAGTTTAATGGTGTTGGGGAGATGGAGGAGGGTAAATGGTTTGGTTGGGTCATTGATGTTGGTGAGTTGGTTGGCAGCCATAGCAAGAGAACGTGAAGAAAAGAAAAAAAAGAAGATCTATGCTCTTGATACCATGTAAGACAAACTGATTGCTTGAATAAATAAGAGAGTTTACAGCCTAATTGTTAGTACAAGAGAAACTAGTATACAGAGAATAATCAAAAGAAGGAAGGAAGAATAAAATCCTAAGTCAGAGGAAATTATGTACATAAATAGAGATATGTTTGATATGTTAACATATAGCAGAGCATAATATCAAGGCAGGATAATATGCTGATGTAGCTAGCTGGCACTATCCTTCTACAGTACCAAACTAAGAGCATCATTAATGGTGAGGCAAAAAAAAATCTCAATCTTCTCTTTCTTCATTTCTCTCTCCTCCACATCACCAATTGAGATTTTTCAATTGAGAATTATTTCCACTTCTTGACACTGAGCTTTTATAAATTCTCAATTCTATTCCCTCTCCTACTTTTTGCCTACCCCACCACTTTTTCTCTCTCTTCACCCAATTTCAATACTACACTACATATTAATTTATTATAAATTGTTATTAGTAAATTGTATTATTAAGGTGATTATTATTAATTAATATGAATTAAAAATAAATTTATGTAATAAACATTGATGAATAAATAATCATTAAAAATTAATAGAGAATTGCGTATGTAGATGTAGATGTAGATGTAAATGTTTAATTTTTAAAAAAATGAAGATTTAATTAAGAAATAATGTATATATTAATCTCGTTAATGCTTGTTAATAATTTATTAATCATAAAGCTATAAAATTAGTATGAATATTAATCGATAATTAAGCTTAACATAAAATTAAACATATTTTTATTGATATTACAACAAAATAAAAGCAACGAAATTAATGAGAAATTACTTAGAGTACATGATCACTTAAGTAGATGACACACATAATAGATAAATATTACTAAACATTTAATTAACTAGTAGATCAGTGTCGATTACCACCAAACTTTTGCCATATGTGTTCCACTAGATCCTTTTTTAGTTGCAAATGAGTGTGTTGATCTTGAACATTTTGTGTGTTTTGTAAGTAGATGTTAATATCCACGATTCGATTGGTATGGTACACGAATGGCTCTTCGTTGGTAAGCACTGCTGCGCGCCGAGGTCTTCGTCGAGGTCGATCCGCAATAAATTCTGAGGTATCAGCGTAGCTCGCATACGAGTGCCTTTCATCTTCAACAATCATGTTGTGCATTATGATACAACACATCATAATGTTATGAAGTATGTTCATGTCCCAAGCAAGGGACGGTTGCCGAATTATTGCAAATCGAGCTTGTAGGACTCCGAATGCTCGCTCTACGTCCTTCCGCACAGCTTCTTGATGTTGAGCAAACAACCTGTCTTTCGGAGTTTGGGGACTTGGTATAGATTTGACGAAAGTTGACCATTTTGGATAAATACCATCCGTAAGGTAATATCCCTTGTTATATTGATGGCCATTAACAGAGAAATTAACGGGCGGTGCACGACCTCTCTAAAACATCGTCAAAAACAGGGGAACGATGTAGGACATTCAAATCGTTGCATGAACCAGCAATTCCGAAGAAAGAATGCCAAATCCAAAGGTCACAATCCGCAACGGCTTCTAGGATAAGTGTGGTATTCCCATCCTTGCCTTGAAATTGCCCTTTCCAAGCCATGGGACAATTTTTCCACTCCCAATGCATACAGTCGATGCTACCAATCATGCCTGGAAATCCACGGTCCTCCCCAATTTGGAGTAGCCTTGCAACATCATTAGAAGTTGGTCGCCTCATGTACTGATCCCCAAATTGAGTGATGACGCCCCACGTGAAATGGTGTAGGGCTTCTCTTGCTGTACTTTCACTTATGCGTACATATTCATCAACAGCATCGGCTGCTAAGCCATACGCTAACATCCGTATCGCCGCCGTACACTTCTGTAGAGGAGATAACCCTAACTTCCCCGCGGCATCCCGTTTTTGTTGAAACCAAGCATCATTGGCCACAACAGCATTCATTATACGGAGGAAAACATCCCTACGCATTCGGAATCGTCGACGGAACAGACTATCGTTGTACACTGGCTGTTCTGCAAAGTAGTCATTGAACAAGCGGACATGCCCGGCTTCCCGATCCCTATTACAACGTGGGTTTCTTCCACCCGGCCTTGGTCTAGGAGCGACTGCGGCCATGAGGTTAGGAAGATGAACACTTATTGCAGTGTCAATCATTTCCTCAATTTCCCGATCTTCATTGGCTCTCCTTTCCTCTTCAGAATCAGAAGATGAACTTGATGTGGAACTTATAGGCATGTTGAAGGGGTTAGTAGAGAAATTGGATAAGTGGAGGAGGAATTTCAGAATTCAGTAAAGTTATTAGTGGAAAGTGTAGTAAGATACCAATGCACAAGTATTGTTATATAGAGTTGGTTCCACATTAACATTGGATTCTCCAATACTCACATGAGTAACAAAGACAATTGGCTCTCCACCACAACTTTTGAAAAGCTGAGTGACAAAGACAATTGGATGGTATATCACTTTTGTATCATATGGTCTACTACTCTATTATATAAATACTGCCCCTCAACATCTGAAAAATGATGGTTGCTTTGTCATTTGCATTGGATCCCTATAGCATGGTCCACTACACACTCTATTATATAAACATGTGACCATTGGATGCTCTTGTCACAATCACTTTTTGCAAAAGCTGAGTGATGTTGCTTGGATGCTATTGTCACAATTATTTTTGTAGAACAAATATACTTGCAAAAGAAATAATGTAAAAGAAGACATGTATGAATAAAATATTGAAATAGCATTACATAATAATAGAGTTACATAATTATAGCATTACATAAAATATTGAAATAGTAGATTAATTAAATCCTGGGTGATTATCGAAATATTTCATCAAGTCCTCATACATTTTTTGTTCAAAGGGCAATCGATCATGGTTGCCTCTTAAATCACAAAGAATGTTCCAATTGTTGGTGTACTCCTCCCTTGCCACCTGCTTCGCCTTGCGAGCTTCTTTCTCCCTTTTCAACCGCAATTTCTCCTTTTCAATCTCCATGAAAGCTTCTCTGTTATCAGTGTGAAGCTTGAGTTTTTCTCCAAAATCATTAAAAGCTTCAAATGCTTCATCAGCTCTCGTCTTTCCTTTACCTCTTGCCAAGGCTTTTGCCTTCTTCGAACCGTCAGGACGTACATTACTTGTTGGTGTATCATTACCTTCAAATTCTTCCCTGGATCTCTTTCCACTGCTTCCACTGTCCTGGGGAACCACATTTCTCGGTCGTCCTCGAGGTTGGTTGATGGACATGGCCACATTTTCTTGCCACTTAGGAAATTCAATAAGTTGTTTCCAACATTGCTCAGACAAAAAATGTCTTCCCCACTTGTTCTCATAGATGAGGTAAGCCTCCCGAAGGATTCCATCTTTGCTCTGCCCACTAGTCGCCCTACGAGTGGCTTCGTCGTAGCAACCAACCCACTTCATTATTTGTTCACTTAGCCTCATCCAACGACTGTGTATCGATTTTAGAGTTCTTTGTGGAATTTTGCTTGGGTTGGCCAACCTGATTTCCTCGTACTTTGCTATCACCTTATTCCAGAATTCTTTGCCCGACTGATAGGTTCCGGTTATACTGTCACATGAAGTGTTCATGTACACCGAAACTAGGGCTTCATTCTCCAGCATAGACCAATTTTTGGCCCCGTGACCTTCATTAGATGTTTGTGTAGGATGTGTGTCGAGCCCAGGTTGTTGTTGCAGGAGCTGTGTGAAGGTTTGTTGCGTTTGCTGAACTTGAAACTCCTCCTCCTCATACTCCTCCTCTTCCTCCTCCTCCTCGGGCTCATCTTCATCCTCCACGTCAACCTCGTTTTGGTTGGTGCTCGAACCCCCACCAGGAGTAGAACCGCCCCCAGGAGTTGGAGATCGATCATAGTGGTAATTAACACCAGACTCCATTCGAGAGAAGGAGTAATTTTGTGAAGGATGGGAATAGCTTTGAGACATGGTATAATTTTGAGGATAATTTAGGGAGTTTTGCGGCCAGTTCTGGGGATAACTTTGAGAGTTTTGAGGCCAATTTTGAGGGTAATTAGGTGCAGAATTCATTGGATTTTGTGGAGTAATTTGTGGGAAAACTTGAGGATAGTTTGGTTGATTGATTCCCATATTTTGTTGATTTTGTGGAAAATATTGTGGGTTTTGAGGATAATTTTGAGAAACACCTTGTGGATTTTGAGAGCTATTTTTCCTACTTCTACGCTTAGGCTTGGGATTAGTAGGATGATTAGGATTTCCAGATTCCATAATAATGGTTTTGAATTTTTTAGTAGGAATTTTAAAGAGAAGAAAACTCAAAAGATAATTAATTTAGCTAATGTATGGAAAATCACAATTAAGTAGGAGTTTTTGGATGGTGTTCAAAATATATGAATATGGGTGTCTATTTATAGAGAATGAAAAATCATGAATTTTGATTTTTTTTTTTTTTTTGATTTTTCGTTTACAAGATATAAGGCGTGGAAGTTTTACCTCCACAAAATAATCGGTCCAATCACAGGGTGCCAGCTGGACTGACGCGCGTCAGACCCAGCTGGCTCCCTTTAATTTTTTTTTTTTTTTTTGGGGTTAAACGCATGAATCTCTCTTCCTCTCCTTGCGTTTTGCTGTGTAGCTTTGCACTGAATGGGCCCCTTTCTCCAACTGAGATTTCTTTGAGAAATCTCGGTTGAGCGAGAATTTGGCCAAAATCTCAATTCTTGAGATTTTCTCCCCACCCCATTAAGAGCTCATTTTATTCTCAAACAAATCTCAATGCAATTGAGAATTGTTTGAGAATACCATTAATGATGCTCTAAGGAATTTTCTCACACAGACAAATTCATTTGACGTTCCCAACAAAGGGAACCCATATACATGGAAAAAAACACTTGTCAAATACAGGATATTAGAAAAACTTGATAGAGCAATTGCAAACGAAGACTGGAATGTTTCATTCCCAAACAGTATCACCACAACGGAAGCCTTTACATGCTCAGACCATGCCCCGATAATTCTAAACACGGAAACTCAACAACCACATTACGCCACCAGATTTAGATTTCAGAATGCATGGGTAAATAACCCAAAAGTAAACAAAATTATACGCACAAACTGGAACTCAAGAATTCCGGGATCAAGATTCTATACAATTTGCAATAAACTCAGAAGAATCAAAACAGAAATAAAAGAATGGAGCAAAACAAACACTGACTTTTCTCAGAAAAAACTGGAAGAAAACAATGCAAAAATTAGAAATGTTGAAGCTCAACAACTGCAAAATCCAAGCAACCCCCACATTGAACAACACTTGGCGCGAATATTAAAACAACACGAAAGAATCCTCTCATTTAACCAACACTATTGGGGAAAATTGGCTAGGAAAACATGGCTGACTAAAGGTGATCGAAATACAAGATATTTCCACATGAAAGTCAACGAAAAAAATGATATACCGACTCAAAAACGATGTCGGTCAGTGGATCACACAACCCAAAGACATTGAACACGCTCTTAGACAAGAATTCAAATCGAGACTGACGTCCGAAAAAGAAAACAACAGGGAAATAATTATTCCCTGCCTCGCAAATAGTATCTCCACAGCAGATAACGAAGAACTAATTAAGCCTGTTTCAGAACAAGAAATACAAACTGCATTGTTTGACATAAATCCCTATAAAAGCCCTGGATCAGATGGGTTTGGATCAAAGTTTTTCCAACACTACTGGTCATTACTAAAAAAGGACCTATGTCTAGCCATCCCAAGTTTTTTTTAAACATGGACACTTCCTCAAAAGTATCAATCACACACTCTTATGTCTTATCCCAAAAGTAGAAGACTCACAACGCCCCCACCAATTTCGGCCAATCAGCCTATGTTCCACTTTATACAAGATAATATCTAAAGTTATGGTCAACCGACTTCGACCAATACTTAGCAAGATTATAAGCCCACTACAGAGTGCTTTTACAACAGAAAAAGAAATTCATGATAATGTCCTTATAGCTCAGGAAATGTTAAATACTTTCCATAAGTCCAAAAATAAGACTGGGTGGTTTGCCTTAAAATTAGACATGGAAAAAGCATATGACAGAATTGAATGGGATTTCCTCTTCAAAACCCTGAAAATATTAGGATTCCATAACACATGGATCAAATGGATCAAGTACTGCGTCACTACAGTTTCGTATTCTGTGACAGTCAATAACAACATATCCGAAATTTTCCATCCATCAAGGGGTTTACGACAAGGAGACCCACTTTCTCCATATTTATTTATTATATACATGGAAGTCCTAGCTCGACAGCTTGCCTATGCCGCCAAAGATAAAAAAATCCGGGATTGAATTTAAGCTTAGCCCCCAAGCCGCAAAAATGCCGGGCCTCTTTTTCGCAGATGACTGCTTACTCTTCTGTAAAGCAACTCATTCGGCCAGTAAGAACCTTAAAGGCATATTGGATCTATACTGTCAAACTTCTGGGCAACTTGTCAATTACCATAAATCATCCATTCTTTTATCGAAACATACCACAAAACAAAAAAGACAAGTTATTGCAGCTGGTTTTAACATGAAACCAAAGTCAACACTCGGTCGATATCTCGGACGATATTTTTCCTCCTACAAAAGTTTAAAAGTAGATTTCCAATCTTTGATCACCAAAACAAACAAATTCAACAATTGGCAGCAAACTCACCTGTCTAAAGCTGGCAGAGTAGTCCTCATCCAAAGTAATTTAGAATCAGTCCCTACATACACAATGGCCACCGCCAAAATTCCAAAAAGCATTTCCAACAAACTGGACGCCATCAATAGAGCTTTCTTCTGGAAAAATAATGCTGAGTCCAAAGGTACACCGCTGATAACCTGGGACAAAATATGTGCGCCAAAAGCCCTCGGAGGGTTAGGCCTTAGGAAAACACACCACGTAAATCAGGCATTACTAGCTAAGCTAGGATGGAAAGTTCTAACTGATCCCCATAATCTTTGGGCCGCACAAGTACGAGAAAAATACTTAAAGAAAACCACATTCTTTGAATATAAGCCAAAACCCAGTGATTCAATCATATGGAGGGCCATCCTACAAACACGAGACCTAATCAGAAGAGGAATCCGATGGAAAATTGGATCAGGAAAAGACATCTACTTTTGGCTAGATAATTGGTGTGGACAGAACAGCATCCTTGAACAACTAAACCTCAACACTAATCAAATTGAAAATATAAATCTCCGAGTAGGGGAGATAATTCGACAAGATATGACATGGGATAACGAAAAAATTAACACTCTTGTCCCAACTCACATTAGCCAAATAATAACAAGCATTCCCCTTCCATCTAAAACTCAAAAAGATACTCTGTGCTAGGGGCTAACAGCCACAGGAGATTTCTCAATAAAATCAGCAACCTGGCTATCTCATGATCCCGCGTCATTTCATAAGCCAAAGTGGGATTTCCATTGGCTCTGGCAGATAGACATCCCACCTAAAATCAAAATCTTCTTATGGCAAATTCTATTAAATGGCCTCCCCCACAAGGGACAATCTGGCACTTAGAAATATTTCCATTACCATCGAATGCCCCCTTTTTCACAATGACCAGGAAAACATCGAACACCTGTTTCTCCACTGCCCAATCATAAACAACCTCTGGAAGTCGCCGAAAGCCAAATCCATGATGCCAAACCTACTAGTCCCAAACAATATAAAAGATTTTCTCCTTGAGAATAGAAAGCGAAACCAAAAATTACCCCCGTAATTTGCCAGATATTATGGAGCATCTGGAAAGAACGGAACTTATCAATATTCCAAAATGAGTCTTACAATACAGAAAGACTCTGGCACCGCGCAACCAATACAATAAAAGAATGGGATTTTCGTTCCAACTACGACAACCAAATCACTTCCTTTCCCCCCACCCCTTGCAGGAATAAGGTTACGACTCAAGTTGGATGGAAGCCTCCGCCCACTGGTCACATCAAACTAAACACGGATGGATCTTCCACAAACTCCTCCTCTGCGGCTGGTATTGTACTTCGAGATTCCATTGGCAAAGTTTTAGCAGCAGCCACATTCAAATTAGGCCACACAACACCTCTTATTGCTGAAGCAACGGCCCTTAGAAATGGCCTTCTCCAAGCAAGAAACATGAGGATTAAGCACCTACATATAGAAAGCGACAATCTAGTCCTAGTCAACACAGTCAAAGGCATCTACAATACCCCATGGACAATCCAGACATTAATCGACGACATCCATCATCTTATGAACAACTTTGATTCAGTGGCCACATCACACATCTGTAGAGAAGCAAATCGTGTAGCTGATCACCTTTCCCAGATAGGACATCACATCAACCAGCAAAATCAGCCTATTGATGTCCACAAAGATCCAGATCTATACAAACTTATTTCTTTAGATAGCTTAGGAACAACCCTTGAGAGAAGGGTCCCCTAAGCCTCTCCGTGTATCCTTTCAAAAAAAAAATATAGCAAAGAACCATCTTATTTGGATAAAAATATTTTGTTTGTTATTAATAGGAACCAAATCATTTCTTTGCGATCTGAGTTGATTTACAGTTTCAAAAATACGGGATTGTTGCTTCAAGTTTTTAACTAATATATCCTCGTTTTGAGATTTGTTGTTGGTTCGAATCTTTGTAAATCAAACCACACCAAGAACTGCAAAATTAATGCGGTATGGGTTGTTTGAAGTGGCCCAAATAGTAAGATGGTATATGAACTTTAGAGTTGTTTTACAATAAGTTTATACCGGATGTACAATAACTTACTTTATAATAGATCAACTAGTATTAGTCCCCAGCGATGCTCGGGTTATTAGTTGGCGATAACTAAGTAATCTAGCTTGTAAAATATCATTTAAAAAAATATAAGTCATCTTATTTAACTCTTGGTTTTAATTTATATATCATCATTATTGTTGATAGAAGCATCAATAATAATATGATGGCATAGTGGTTAGAACTATTCATTTCATACATGAGGTTGGGGGATCGAATCTTCACATTAACAAATTTTTAATATATGAGAATATTGTTGGATAAAATGCTATTCAAAGAGGGATGGTGACACGTGGCGGATAGCAACGCTTGCTTACGCTTTTTAATAAATATATAGATTATATACTTATGGTATATTAAAAACACTTATCGTGGATAAAGAAAAATAATTAAAATGTATATCACATCCCATCATTAATGCAATGTGGTTGGGTAAGATGTGGCCCAAAGTGCAATTTGGTTTGCTTTGTTAAAATCTCAAACCATTTTTGCATTTCGATTTAGGTTATCTCCCAAAACACGAACTCCCCTAATTAAATTATTTCACCCCTACTAAGAAAAAAAATAGTGGATAGAAGAACTAGTTTTCTTGAAAGAATTTTTATTCAACCAAACATGGCCTTAAAATTATAATTAAAACATGACTTTTGCTAAAGAGTTATTATAAGGAAAATCTGTCAAAAATCACTGCAAACTTTACACTTTTTGGAAAACAAACACTAATTGTTTCTTCTTAATTTAAATGCTCTAACTTTGTAAAATTTTGTGAAGCACCGCCTTCTAATGGAAAATGTTAAGTTTTCCGTTTTGTGGGCCCACTTACTCATCTCTCCCTCTTTTATAATTATTCTTCTCTATAGACATTCACAACCTTCATTTTTCCTCACAATTCAACATTCAAATCAAGTCCACCTACACACAAATTTGGGGTTAGGGCACTCAATTTGCGATTTTTAAATTTGAGGTAAGGTTTTTCGAATTTGGTTATGAAATTTAAGGTTTTGAAGGTGGGTTGTGGTGGTTAGTGGCGGAATTCCGAAAGGTGGTGGTGGTTGGTGGCAAAATTTTGAGTGGTGGTGGTGCTAGTTGGTTGGTGATCAATTAAGAGGCTAGGGTTTCGAAGTAGATGGTGGTTGGTGGTAAAATTTTGAAGGAGGGTGGTTATGAGTGTTGGTGGCGAAAATTTGGTGGTGGTGGTGGTTTGTTGGTGGTGAATTTAAGGTTAGGATATTTGAAGGTAGCGGTGGTAGGTAGTGAATTTACGGGTTAGGGTTTTTGAAGATAGAGGTGGTGGGTAGTGGGTAGTGGGTGGTGATTGGTGAGTGGTGAGTGGCGAGTGGCGAGTGGTAGTGAAGGTTTAGAGTTAGGTTGTTGGTGGATGTTTATGGTGACGGTAGTGGCAATTGGAATGATGGTGTTAATAGGGATGAAGATGGTGAGTGGGCCCCATCAATGAAAAAAGTTAATATTTTTCGTTAAAATGTGTTACTTCATAAAATTTTGCATAGTTATACTCCCTACGTCCTCGAAAGCATTTCCCATTAACCATTTTTATTTGTGTCAATTATATATTTTTCCCATTTCCTTATGTGAATATGGTTCACCGATTATTATATTATTTTTCTTACAAAAAGTAATTGACCCACTCTATGTTTCCTTAATAAAGAATTCTAAAAAATAACTATTACCTTATTTTTCAATTATAAAATGAAAAGTTAGATTATCACCAACCTCCCTTCTTAAACTTTGCGCCTAAAAGAGATGGGAAATGTTTTGGGGGATGGAGGGAATAGTTAAATTACAAAAAGAAGTAATTGGTGTGTTTTTAATAAAAAGTGATTAATTTTGTAGTGGTTTCTCACAAAGTTTCCAAAAAAAAATACTCAAATTAAAAGAAAAATTGGGTACATTGCAAAAAAAGGCATATTGCAACGGTTGATGTGATCTCGGGTTTCTTGTAGCTTTGGGATTGATGAGATAGTTATATATCTAAGTTTATAGCATTAGGGTATATTCTCCCGATCTTAATTTCAATTCTCTATTCAGTTCAGTTTAGTTCACTTCAGTTCAACTCTACTCATTATTTGACCATTTTTCGTTGATATTATTATTGTTAATCTAATTTATTTTACTAACAACAACAACAAGAAGAAGAATTTTTTCCTTGTATAATGCTAAAAGTTTACGAAATTCCCTAGAATTGCGTCGTTTTGAAACTTAATTACCTTGATACCGTCCATGTAGGATCGGTAATGGGTCCGTCTTTTTTTCACGGTATCAGCCCAAAGTCGTTACTTGGAGTAGCGATTTTATAGACAAAACCGCTACTCCAAGTAGCGAATCTTAGTACAAAGTTGCTACCTAGAGTAGTGGTTTTGTTTATAAAATCGCTACTCCAAGTAGAGATGTAAGGCTTTGATCTGGAACACCTAATATGCTTTCAGATCACATTAGTATAACGCAAATTGCAAGTTTCATAAAAAGTAATACTGCCCAAAGTCGCTACTTGCAGAAGCGATTTTATAGACAAAACCGCTACTCCAAGTAGCGACTTTGCTACTTAATCGCTACTTGGAGTAGTGGCTTTGTCTATAAAGTCGCTAATCAAAGTAGCTACTTCAGGGTGAAGCAAAAAGAAATAGGTCCGTTCTCGCCCGATCCTGCATGGACGGTATCAAGGTAATTAAGCTTGAAAACGACGCAAATAGGGAATTTTGCAAACTTTTAAAGAAAAAATTACATCAAAAACAACAATAATTGTTACGATTATCATTATTATTATAATATTAATTATTATTATTAGGAAAATTTGCTTCTAATTATGTAACCTTTTGGCGATTCGCAAATAATAAAGCAACCTTTTGATTATTCAATAATGTAGCAACCTTTATACCCCCATTAACGTTGAGTAGGATAAAATAAAATTAAAGTTATAAAAGAGGTAAACCTAAACATTGGTCTCTTAATAATTGGTCAAAAAGTTGTTATAAAGGTCAAATAAAACCTATAAAAAGAAAAGAAATTACTCATTCTTCAAGTAAAGTTTTATTTTATTCTACTCAAAGTTAATGATGTCTAAAGATTGATATATTGTGGAATAATCAAAAGGCTTCTTTAGTATTTGCGAATCGTCAAAAAGTTGCATTATTAGAAGCAAATAATCAAAAGGTTGTTGTTGTTGTACAAATAAGGTTTCACCTTCTCACAAAGAACATTTGAATAAGTAAAAATAATTTAGAGAAATTAAGATAAATTTAGATAAGTTCATATTAGTGTTAATAAATTGAATAAAATAAACACTAAATAAATATAGAGCAAGCATTTGCAAAGGTCTCAATAGTTGGGTAATCTTAACCAAACGAGAGCGAGACATAGGTTGGTCGAGTGTCTTTGCTGTTACATTATGGTGAATATGGAAATGGAGAAATAGTCGTTGCTTTGAACGTGAAGTGGATATTCCCGTAGATCAGCTTGGTTGTATTATGGCCAAAGTAAGCTTGATTAATCAAGCTATGAATACTTGCATTTCACAAACCATTGGAGCAAAGCGGCGCAAAATTAAGATTCTTGTGAAATGGATTCATCCACGGCTGGATTGGGTCAAGTTGAACACTGATGGAGCCTCCCGAGGAAACCCAGGTGAGGCTGGTGCTGGCGGGATAATTAGAGGACATAGAGGTGAAGTGCGTCAAATGTTTGCAGCCAATTGCGGAATCTGTTCGTTCACTAAGGCTGAACTCCTAGCCATTCTGAGAGGACTAGCTACGGCGTGGAATGTTGGACATTGAATAGTACAAGTCTCAGTGGACTCGGAGGTGGTGGTCAAGTTGCTTACAGAAGTGACACCCACTCTTCTCCTTATTATCATATCCTTCGTAGATGTAAAGAACTACTTAGTAGACCAGATTGGGATCTTACCCTTCAACGTTGTCATCGCGAGGCAAACCGTGCGATGGATTGGCTAGCAAATTATGGTGTTTATCTCTCTCCTAAGATGGTTTTTCTTGAGGCGACCCCTCCGAGTCTTCGTGCTATTTTATTGGAGGACCTCTTCAGAGTGGCGTTAACTAGGCTAGCTTCGGCTGTAGCTGCCTGAGTAACGTTATGGTGTGTTTTAGAGTAGGGGTCAGTGGAGTCTAGTGCCTGGGTCTTAGGCTCCGTTTGTTTTGGTGGAAAACCATTTTCTTGGAAAATGATTTTCCTCCATCTTTCATTTTCCTTTGTTTGTTTTGGTAAGAGGTGGAAAACAATTTTCCTAAAGGTGGAAAATGCTCTTAGAAAAGGAAAACCAATTTCATTTTGTAAACAAGGTATGCCACATTTTCCTCTCCACTCCTTACTCCTCTTGATTCTCTCCTTCTCATGTTTCCTTCTCTTTTGCTTCATTTACTTTTTTTCCCTAAGTTTTCCTCTATTCAAACAAACAAAGGAAAACTTTTTGTAAAATCATATTTTCCATTGAATATTATTTTCCTTGAAAAGCGATTTTCCATGAAAATTGTTTTCCATTAAAACAAACGAACCCTTAATTTGGTTTTGTTTTTCTTTTTTATTTAGCTTTGTTTTTCCTTCTTGCTTTAGTTCTAGTCTGGTTGTTTCGTTTTGGTTTTTTTGCGTCTGTTTTCTTTTTAGCTTTTAAGTTTTCTCTATCGGGCTTGTCCCTCATTTACACCAAAAAAAAAAAAAAAAAAAGAAAAGGTCTCAATAGTTTTTATATCAGGTAATTTGGGACAAAACACGCTATTTGCTCAATTGTCGCCTCTGGTCCACTGGCTAGTGGCTACCATTTACTTCTTTGGACTTTTTCTCTACAGAAAGTACTTGGGACTTTGACCCCCTACATATGATGATTGGGCTCAGACTATGGGCTTATTCTACGACCTAAGCTCAACTGTCAAATATTTTTGAAAACTTACCTTTAAAACTTTATAATACCTTTTAAATAATAAAAAAGTATTATATATATATATATTTATTTATTTATTTAAACACGTAGGTAAGGATTGCAATTTACCATGTGTCATCCCATGTAAGTGTTACCAAACAACATAAAATTTTTATTGGTTCTTAAATTACGCCTTAATAAAGCTTTACCACCAAGTCACATCTCATTGTTGTCATATTGCAATCAACAATATCTTTAGCCTTAATAAAGCTTTGGTAAAAAAAATTAAGAGATATCCTACATTACACTATTTAATGATTTTTTTAGATTGTTTTGGTTCGTAAATTACGTCTTCAAATTTTAAATTTAAAAATAAAATATAATTAATCATCAATTATTGATTTGATGAGGAATATTTTTCTAACCCAGTAATAGGTCTGGGGCATTGCCGGGACACAAACTAGCTATAACCATTAAAAAGTGTGGCCTCTCATTATAGAGCAACATGAGTCACTTTATTTCACAGTTTGACGTGACGTCATTGTGCTTTCACATTACACATTTTGGACACTATGCACGTTGAAATGTCACTTTTACCATCATGATTTGACAATGTTAGTTTAAAGATTCGGGCCCATGACCATACACTTAAACATATAGACATCTATCATTGTGTCACATCTACGTACTAAGATGAAAATATAATCTATTGTTAATTATAACAACCCCAATCTAAGAACTAATTAAAAAAAGAAAGCAACCCGAATTAGAATTCTCAAATCCACATTTCTTTATCTTCAATTTTTTCCCACTTGTTCTTCTTCGCGTCTTCATCACTATAAACTCAAGACTCTATTACTTGAAAAAACACGAATGCACCAATATTCCGCACCTTTTTATTTTACTAAATTCTCCAACCATATGAACCATGGTTATCTCTCACCTGCACCTTTTTACATTTTTTGAAAGGACCCACCAAGCCACCACCCTTATAAAACTTTCTCTTTGCAATTTTGTTATCGACAACCACCACAATTACAATAATATACCACTACCACTACAAACAAAAAAAATATCTTTAAAGGCAAAGAAATATATGGTAAAAATATATATAAACAAGAATAACAACAAACGGTCATGGCGCAATGACCGACAAGTTTTGCCACTTACGGCCTATTCATATAAGTCCGTTTTTGTGAATCAATGCCTCGTAAATTCAAAAATAAATGACATTAAATGTAACACAGTAACATCTACTGGAATATTGTCTGGGCCACAAAACTAGTTTGTCTAATGAATCGCATGCTTTGAAAGTAAATGCCTATTTTCTTTTCAAAACAAAACAAAATTAAATACTTTATATGAAGCTTATGTTTTGGTAATGTTACCATGTATGTTTAGTCATTTATCCCTTTTGAATCTCTCTTACGATTGCTTTATCTTTTTCGTTTTCTCACTTTACACGACGATATTCGCTTTGTAAATACTCTTACATTCTTTAGAATTTGTTCAATTGATCATGAGTTTAATTTAGGTTAAGGTCGTGAAAGGACAAAACATCAGCTTGAATCAAGTCAATCGAAGTCTCAAAGTTTTGGTTAGACTTCATAACTCTAGCTTAGATGACTCAAAGGATGACGAATGGGACAAAGAGGGCCATGCACAAAAATGGTCGAAAGTAGTAGATTTTAGCGGTCTTTTCTAGTAGGATCGTTCCCATAAACAATTTAAGAATTCATTGTTGCCACCTCTTTATTTATGACCATTACTATTAAGGTACAATACATATCTCTAACAAAATTCTCACCTTATTGACATACTATGACTCAGCACTCCCGATATCATCATAGATTCATAACTCATCACCCACAATATCATAACCCATGACATGACATGACATAATATGACGTATTATAGTATGCTATTCATCGTATAAGATTTCAAAAAAAATAGCGAATCGAGAAAAAAAAGTCGCAAATATTGAAAACTATGTTTTGAACAAAAATTAACATGTAAATTATCCCACATCAAATAAGAAAAAGATAGAGAGGGTAAAGAAGGCAGACTAACAAATTCAATTAAAATAAAAATCAAATTGAATTTGCTTATGGTCTCACTCTCTTTCAAGATTGACTTTTGTGGATGGCCATTCATGATTTTTGTTTGTAAGAGGCCTAACCTTTTTCTTTTTCCCTTTTCCTTTTTGTTTTTTACCTCTTTACAATTGCAACACCAAAAAAGAGAAGGCCTACCAAGTAAAGACAATTGATTTCCCAACCAATGTAAAGCCCAACTTAAACGCAACGACCATAAATTAGTTTTGGAAAAAGTTCACGGAGCGTTTAAATTGCGGAAGAACCGAATTTCCTCGTAGGGCCCATTATCGCAACTTTTAGAGGTGAAATTGGTTTGTAAACGTGAGTATAAAGTTGACAAATCTTCTTTGGGGTTGTGGAAAGATGATTCAATCATGAATAATGAGACTTACAAAATTGCCATCTAGTGAAGTAATAATTGATTATGATCATAAATCGTAATCATGGCTGTAATCCAACAAATTATAACTCATTGGCCCATTAGTATTATGTCATATTGCATTCAAACCTAATAGCAACAAAGATACGGTAGTAGGAAGGAAATAAAACAAGGAAGAAAAAACAAGGATTTCAACCGAAACTTTTCTATATAATTATTGTATTTTAGACGTATTGTAAGTCTTTTAAGAAAGTGTGTATTAGTCAGTGTAATAACTCATAACTTTTACCAAGTAGTACTTGGTTTAGGGGAAAGGAGTGTGTACCCTTCCAATCTCAAGGTTGGAGGTTCAATCCCTACTAGGGGCACTTTGAGGGTAGGAATTTTCCTTACCCTTCTCCCTTACTCTAAAGTGTCTGGTCCAATAGGAGCCGAGCGGAGTCTGCGCCACTTCTTCTTACCGAAAAAAAAATTTAACTCATATAGTAGTCACTAGATAGGAAATCTTATGAGATAATAGTATATAGCATGACAAAAATTTGGTTATGATGTCACTATGGATTTGATTTCAATTGCGTGGTTAACCAGCTTGCACAATGGTGTCGAGTCGATGCCAAATTCATTTTTTTGTTTTTTTTTTTTGGTAAGGAGAAGTGGCCCGGACCCCACTCGTATCCAGTTGGGCCAGACATTTGAGAGTAGGGGGAAGGGTAAGGGAAATTCCTACCCTCAAAGTGCCACTAGTGAGGATTGAACCCCCAACCTTGAAGTTGGAAGGGTACAATCATTTCCACTAGACCAAGTACTACTTGGTGAGTCGATGCCAAATTAATGGTTCTAGTATTTTGTAAGCTTTCAGTGCTATGGTATAATTATACGTAAATATTCTTTTCAATTTTTCTTTTTCTTTTTTTGCTTTGTAGCGTCATCGGGACTTATTGACATATAATAGTACTAATAGATGAAAAGATTATTAATTGATCATCACTAGATACTTATTTTTAGAAGTTATCGAGATGAAAGTTGTCTTTGCTTCCACCAAGATTTGAACCTTGGTCTCCCATGTGGAAGAGTGGAAGCTATACCATTAGACCCAGTGGTCCTTGGTGATTTTGTTATGGTGTGTTATTCCAAGAGTACTATCTGATTTTGTAGAAGCTTTATGTATCTTGTTATGGTGTGTTATTCCAAGAGTACTATCTCGAGAGAAAGGTTCAACTCAAAGAAATAGTTTTTCTTATTTTTTTTTATCCTTGTTCAGTATTACTTTACCCTCTTGATAATTTTACAGTACATCTTTCACCTCATTCTGCACGTCATAGCATTTGCTGATCTACAGTATGTGTTCAACTTAAAATACTTAAATC
Source organism: Patellifolia procumbens (assembly GCA_947645195.1). Taxonomy (NCBI): domain Eukaryota; kingdom Viridiplantae; phylum Streptophyta; class Magnoliopsida; order Caryophyllales; family Amaranthaceae; genus Patellifolia; species Patellifolia procumbens. The sequence goes on from CANSGD010000594.1 coordinate 3,869,667, forward strand.
CTAATGACATGTTGCTAATTTAATCTGACATATTTTTGTAACTTTACATATAACCCATATCCAAATTATAACAAAATCTTAAAATGGATGTTAAAATTGTAGTACAATACCTATTCATCAAATTAAATATATCCTAAGTATTGTTTGAACATTTACACATCGAACTATATTATAATGGGCGTAATGCCAAAACCTCTATGCATAAAAAAAATCAAATAAAATACAAAATGAATTTCGTTTCTATAACAACCTATCCAATTCTTATACCCTTCCAAGTACTATGTCTCTACAAACTTGTACACCCTAAATAAAACTAATCAAACAAAACAACCATTAAAAAAAACTAAACCTCATTACCTCATGGATCCAAATGAACTGGTTGAACAGAGCATCTGGAACCTCTTCCATACCCAAATGAAAAGATAGATCTTCTCACTTTACTACTACTACTACAACTAATTTCAGTTTCTTGCAAATTACTCCTACCACATTGCCGAATCTCATTACAAAATTCTCTATCACTTGACAAATCCATAGAAATCGACCTTCTTACAGGTTGAACTCCAAATTCCTCATCTTTCTTTCTCATATCAATAAATTCATCACCCATACTATAAACATGTCCTAATTTCTTCCTCCTTTGTTTATTTCCTTCTAATTCTCTACTTACCAATCTTGGTTCATCCAAATTATTCCCTCGAATCTCAATCACAACATAACCATCATCATCATCCTCCTCGTCCTCGTCCTCGATTACACCCTCGCCATCGTTGTCGTTTGTTGCTTTCTCATGTGATCGAGGACGATAATTAACCATTTGTTGTTGGGTATTATACAATATAGAAGCAGGAGATATCCCTGTTCTACAAAGTGGACAATTTGCATTACTTTGTAACCATACATCAATACAATCAATATGAAAAGCATGACAACAATATGGGATCACACGTAAACGTTCTCCTTCTTCAAACTCACTTAAACAAACTGCGCATTCGTATGATGCACCAACCTCATTTTGTTGTTTTTTGTGGTCTTCGTTTACTCTTTCCATGACTAACTTCCTGAACTCGATCACGGGTATTGATCGTATTAATGCCTCGTCAAGGCCCTTTTGGGTTGTGGTGTTACCGTCAGGGGAGGATTGGTTTGTCGTCGAGGATTCGATATCGTGTTCCGGGTCTCTAATGCGTGAGAAGAACCGGTTGAAGATGTCTACTCTATGCCAGTTTAAGCAGCATTTTATGACGAAGATGTAGTAGCTAACGAGGAGGAAAGCGGTCGCTAATATGCCGATAACTGCTATTGCTATGACGGGGAAGTTGTTGTTTCCTGGGGAGTGGAGTGGTGGTGGGAGGTGGAATATTGGCGGAGAATACGGTGGTGGTGGTGTTGACGGATCCATGTAAGTTGGTTTATGTTGGTTGCGAGTATTGGGAAATAGAAGAAGTAGGACGTAAGGGGGGTGTTTGGTTGGTTTAGTTACATGGAGAAAAGAGGGTTAGGAGGTGGGAAAAGGTGGGATGGAAGAAGTATATAAAGGAGGTGGGAAAAGGAGTGATGGGTACGAGTGAGTAGGAGAATCCATGGGTAGTTGGTTTGAGTGTTGAAATTTCTGAGTAGCCAGCCAACCATGAGAAATTTGGCAGAGGAAAAATATTTGTTTAGTGGAAGTACCATTACTTTATAGAAGTGTTTAGTACTTTTTTATTTGTTTTAGAGAGAAAAAGATAATCCAATGTTTGGGTGAGATGAATAGTGTGTCCATACATGTTATTGACTATTTGACTCCATAATATCCATGTAGAATTAGTAGTTTACTAATTGAACATATACATAAAGGATTCCCTTTGTTTTAAATGAGTGTCACATTAAGTTTCGGCATAAATTTTTAGGGGAGTAAAAGAGTAGAGAGAAAATAGTGGGTTGGTGAATGTAGGGCCTAACTTAAACAAAAAAAAGAGAATTTTTTTTGTTGAAAAACATTTCATTTGGGACATCCCGAAAAGGAATATTGGCATTTGTTTTTTTTGGGAAGGTAATATGGTGGATCCGTGACCAGATCTCAACTAGTACAGTTTTTTGACCTGCTATTTGTGGGGCCCAATATTTGGAAGTAGGGGGAATGGTAAGGGAATCCCCATCCCCAAATGCCCCTAGTGGGATTTGATCTCATGACCTTTAAGTCATGAGGCCAAACCCTTAACCACCAGGCCAAGTCTTGCTTGGTATGTTGGCACTTGTTTAGAGATTAAGAGGGTACATTGATTTCTGGTGTATTAGCGTTAGCTGAAACTTATCTGAACTGAACTTAATGGATTTTATTAGACTTAATTATCCCTGATTTCCCCTTAATTTCATACTTGATAGGACCTGCACAATCCTGATTGGATCTAGCCAGATCTGAAACCGAAAGTCATTTTTAATGTGAAGACAGCGCATCCTTGTGTGTAGAGGATGTTTGTTAAGAGAAAACTTGTGATTGCGTAGTCATTGTTTCTCTAAGTTCTTGAATCTTTAAGAAGATATGGAGGGGAAATCCAGTATACCTGCTATTGTGTATCACAATTCCCATAAGTTAGTTGACGGCGATGGTGAAGTAAAGGAATTGTTTTAGAAAATTGAATGCCTAAAGGAAGTCATTTCCTCTGTTGTTTACTCAAGAAGCAGGGAATTCAATATTTAGACTAAAGGACTTTGGTAACGCCTTTGTCCAATATCGTAAGACTGCTAAATGTTTCTGTTTTTTCATCACTGTGTTTTATGTAGACTTCAAGAACCGTTATATCAAACATCTGTTTCTTGAGCTTGTTATATCTCTTAATTAGTTTGAACTTGCTGTTTGTGCAATAAAGTTGGATAACTTGAGCAATGTTATTATGCTTTGTTCATTGGTTGGGAGTTCGTTGATGATAAGAATGCGAAGGAAATGGGCACAAACGTTGGAACCAAAGAATCCAGAGATACTTATCAAGGAAAGTGAATGCTTAAAAGGAGGTCGCTCAAATCCCACCTATAAATGTCGGTGCAGCTCATGTGTCTGTGTCTTAAGGGGCTCAAGGTTGTAGACTTGTGGTTCAATGGATCTTCGATTCCGGTCCTAAGTCGCATGGAATTGATATAGTAGTTAATAGGTCAGCGGTCGACTGTGAGAAATCCTCTAGGCATGGAGCTCAAGTCCACGACACGTGCAAGTAGCTCAGGATAGTGTAGTTAAGCCACTTGATATTGGAAAGGCGTCGCATAGTTCCCCCTGTTTTGACGGTGAAGTCGTTGGCCAAGGTTTCCTTCGTCAACAATCGAAGACCATCAATGAGTTAAAGTCTTTGACAAGGCGCAGCATGGGAAGGAGCTACAATTTTATTAACCCCACTAAATATTTCGTGTTAAAGGTTTGCACTTTCATTCCAAAAACTTGTATCTCGAGGGAGACTCCTTGCAACGTTGCCAACTTGGGAAGCAGTACCCGAGCCAACTTTCGTTGAAAGTCATGGCCCACATACTATTCGCTTGAACGAATTAAAGGTGTTTATATTGTGGTAGAAAAGCCTTGTGTTGGTACCATAGTTCTCGAGGTTGAATCTAAGGGTTCTCATGTTGCCCTTGAAGTAGATGTTTTCATTTAAAAATTGTTTGACTTGTGAAGGACCGATGCATCTTGTTCGTGTTCCCTAAGAGGTGTTGTAGGTTTGCATACTTGTTACAGCTCTATGGTACGAGGAAAGCATGGTAATGAAGGTGTGATCCATGCAAGTATAAAGAGGATGATTATTGCCCCTCTTTATTCAGATACCCCTACCATTGTCAGAGTGCGGATCATCTATCCCACATAGCGTCCCATTTGGTGTCCCATTTTCTATTATTTGGTCCCATAACTTAAATAAAATAATTTTTTAATTTATTTTGTACATGCTCCCTATTAATAAAGCCTCCTAAAACACAAAAATTAAAAAAAATTAACTTCACATAGTAAAATAAATGGCGAAAACGATTTATTTCATTTTTGCTCTTTATTTTAGTAAGTGAAGTTTATTTTCTATATTTTTGTTTTGGATAAGGCTTTATTAATAGGGAGCATGTACAAAATAAATTAAAAAATTATTTTATTCAAGTTATGGGACCAAATAATAGAAAATGGGACACCAAATGGGACAGTATGTGAGATAGATGATCCGGTCTCCCATTCTCGGAAGAAGCTGTTAGTTGAGAGTGAGAGGTGTTAGTTTAAGTCTTTATCTTTGTCAGACTCAGATTGTTTTGTTAGCGACCCCATTCTTGTTATAGTGATTGCAAACTCTGTAATTTGGTAGGGATTCTCTGTTAGTTTTGTCTAGTGTTATTTCTTTAGCTTTGTTGGCTTATAATGCAGTAAAATTATATTAGTTTTTAAAAAAATTATTTTAAAAATAATTGTAGCAATTAAATTAAAATGAAGGCAATAATTGGGTAAAAAGAAAAGAACCCTAACTTCTAGACCGAAAAGCTTTGGATTTCGGAATAGCTAATGGAAATCCCAAACAATATTAAGATGTAGAGTTTAGAAGATTAGGATCTTCAAGTTGACGCTAGATCCATTGATGATATAATAAGATTGAGTCAATCCAAGTCGTATCTACTACTAACTAAATTTTTACATACTGTAATTTTTTATTTCGTGGAGTTGTAAATTAGGTATTGTTTGGTTGCACTTAATTTCCATAGGCATTCAAAATTCCCATGAATTTGCTTTTATATGTCTTGTTTGGTTCACTTGTAAAAGTAGAAGTGGGGGAATTGGAAATTCATGGGAATTTCAACTTCCCACAAAACATGGGAATTTATTCACCCACCCTACTCTTGGTCATTCACAATTCATGTGATTTATAAATTCCCACATGACAACCAAACAAGATTTTTCAATTCCTAGAAATTTTATAAGGGAATTAAATTCCTATGAAATCCTAATTCCTATGGAAAATAAATTACCAAAACTACCAAACAACACCTTATTGTAATATACAAAGAGTGTGGCTGTGTGGGTGTGTGGACTATTTGTCCACTATCCATCCACCAACTGTAGTTTCCAAACTGGAGTAATCAGAGTTTTCGGAGTAGATTTCTCGATTGCTGCGACCTTACTCTTTCATGACTTTTCATTTCTTTTTTTTATATGGGAAAAAAGTTGTGGAGACAAAACTGTGATGTACATGTGTCTCTATATATCATGCCAATGACAAAACACCGTCAACAAAGATGGGCATTTCTCTTTCTTTAGTGACGACTAACATACGTCCATTTTTATTGAACATTAATGTTTTCTCAATGTCTTAGAATTGTTTCCTAAAACAAAAGGTTATAGAAAGTTTAAGAGGGGGAAAAAAGTTGTGAATAGTATAGGAACGGTGAAGTTTAATTGAAATGGGAAAAATAGTTTATAGGATATCGGGAGCAGCACCTTCTAAACTTATGACGTATATATATATATATCTTATTTTCATTTTTTAGCCTTTTTTAACCTAGTCCGTTTAGGTTATTAGGAAGGTCTAATATAAACACTCTAATCTCCTTTATACCTCCAATTTCGTACTTTATAGTATCTCTTCTCAAAGATAATAGTAAATCATATTCTCCCGTTATTTGTAGACATTATTTTCAACTTATCCGAACTTATTAGATATTTTTAGACATTATTCGAACTTATTATACTTTATTCGACCAACCTTATTAGACATTATTTGACTTTATTAGACATTATTTGACTTTATTAGACCTTATTTAAGCTTATTAGAGCATATTCGACCTTTTCTAAACTTATAATAACTGAAAATACCCTTAGATGTCAATAAGCGAAATTCTGCTCAACTTGCACCTATTTGATTTTCTTTAAAACTACTCTTACAAACCTAACCATTTTTGCCTGAATGTGGGAAGCGTGTTGCGTTATTCATAGAGTCATAGTCTAGAGTTTTACCTATTATCCTTTGAGCGACTATTGGGTCGTCAAGTTATAGCGTTGTCAAATGTGACTTGATATAATCAAATTTCTATTATCTATACTCTAAAGTGCATAATCATATTATTGTAGTTTAAACCCTAATCCAATCGCAATCTATCATCACTACGTCTCCGTGGAATGAAAAAGATTAGTATTGAAGGAGGAATATAATTGTATGTATGTGAGATCTGATGACTGACAAGCATTCTTTAAGTTTTACCCCCCAAATTTTATGATAAGTGTTGTCATCTCTTTGTTGGAAAGAATAAGAAAGCATCCGAAATAGCTGAAATTTGTTTTTGGCTAGTTTAGAGTGATCTTTTTTCTCATGGACCCTTAAATGAGATTTTGGACCATTTAGAATCTTAAGCATGATGTGATGGATGACCCATTTGGCAATTCATTACTTGGTGCTTTGGTGGCCAATTTTGTGGGGGGACGACCGTCCATTAATCTTTATTCTTTCTCCAGTTAAAAATGCTTTTTTTGGAAAGTTTAAGAGTAGTGTAATCGTATGAACGAAATTCGAGATTGATCTTAAATGTTGGGTATAATTAGTATAAATGTATGATACTTTACTAACTAAATTAATAAGCATTCATCTTATACCAAGATTATTGAAAGAGACCTGAAACGTATTATGATTGGTAGTTTGAGGGTTTATTTCATCAGTAAAGAGAAGGAGGTTGATCAAACTTCAACGGTCACAATTTTTTGTTTAATATCTATGAACCAAGTATTAGACAGTAGGGAGAAAGGCAAGGGAACCCATATCACGCTTCCTTGAGCATGGCCTCTCTTCTCTCGCACTCTCATATGCCACCACCTCCATAACTATCAGCCCCTGCCTTGCTTTCTCCTCTTTGGGCTCCTCCCTACTTCTGTAATATTGAGAATTCTTTTGGATGATGAAAATAGTTTGAGGAAAGACCCGCATCAAAGGCTATGAGTTAGGGGAAGATGAATCGAGTGAAAGAAAAAGGAAGAAATACGAGTGTCACAAAGTTGACTACGCGGACTTTTTAAGTCAATTTATCACCAAAATCTGATATGTGATACTTATCTTCAGCGGAGGATCTACATTGATACAAACAGTGTCAATCGACACCCATATTCAAATTGTTTTTAATTATTTATGTTTTTATCTGACAACTATATAATTAAAATAATGTGTTAATTTTCGATTTTGCAACTTGAAGTAAGTAATTTATAATTTTTTAACCGTTTGACACCTAAATACTAAAATCTTATATAAGCCGCCACTATTTCTTTGCAAGCAAAAGTGTTTTACAAACTTTTCACCAAAAAATTGATGAGTTAATTTTTCACAAAACTTGTCTTATAAAATGTATTTCCAACATTTTTTGTTATAATTATAATTCAAAGATGTTTTGCATGAAGTTAATCAATTGAATGAGCATAGCTCCTCGATAGCTAACCTTTCCTTGAATTTTATTTTTTTACGGATATCTTACCTTTCCTAAAACTCTACATGTTCTAAAAATTTTGTAAGGAAGAAAGTCTTTGGCAGGCGGTGGTGCCCTAAAAGTTTGACCATTGCATGCACTAATAATTGATCCCAAGATATTCAAAGTAACAATCCCTAGGCTTTTTCTGCCTACCGTTGGGGGGTGGTTGAGTTTAGAGCATTAATGTGGTTATGTGGAGTTTTCCTTGTCATGGAAGCTCATTTGTTGCAACATTTGTAATCTACTGTTTTGTGGTGGACCTTGCTTACATTTGGTCCTCCTTTTTCCCCATGTCTTTCGGAGTCTAGTATGGTCCCTTTTTACCCTATGTAGGCACTAGGCACTTATATTGGGATTTTGGCCCCTCTATTCTCTCCTCATTCTTCGGTTTCTTCTCCCTCTTTTTGTACTGACAATTGTGAATTCATCCACATATTTGCATAGGTCACATTATTTCGTTTCATGTAGGTGTATTTGTTCCCCCTAATTAAACTTTGATTAATCTAGTCTCACTAGACTTTATTATGAATGTTGAATTATATTTAAGTCATGAGAATTGTTTATTTATTTTTTCTCTAATTGTAAATTGTAAATGAATCTTGTTGGTTGATTTTCATCTAAATTTACTATAACTTATTACTTGTAAAGTTGTAACTATATGAACTTGTTTCTTCTTAGGTAAGTATTTGAAGGTCAAGATAGAGAAAGCTTAGTATGTCACTTTGTTGTCCTCCAAATTATATAAAACAATATCGTTAAAGTTTGATGTCTATACGTTAAATTTTGAATTTATGATATTGATGTTAAAAAATATCTTAGCTACTTGGTTTACTTGTCATGGGGGTTCCTATAATCCTATAGAACAATGTATATTGAACCAATTATGATAGAGAATGAAAAGAAAAGAAACAAGAGGAATAATGAGATCTTGAGTGATACCCTAAACAAATAGCTCATAGTTAATTTTAAAGTTACATATAGCAAAACCTTTTGCAAAATAACGTAATAAATGTACAACTCTAGTTCTTAGACAGTTAAAGTAGATCATGTTCTCTATATAAAGCGTCATATGACCTTGCTCTCCAAGTCAAAATTATAAAATTACCCATTTTTGTTCCTCGTAGAACAATTCTCTAAATAGCTAATTCTTCTAAAATTTTCAATAAATTAAAGAGAAATAGTAAAACCTCGCCTAATGAATCAAGCCACGAACGACAGCTTCACCCGCCTTCTTCGTCCTCGCACCGCCATATGTACCTTTTGAAACGCCATAATTCAATTTATCACCACCCATCACCCAACTTATAGGAACTATAATATACCATTTTGTACTTGAATAATATAAACTCTAACCAACTTATTCGATTTAATCACTTACATATATTATAATTCTAGGAAGTGGTCTATCACTTTTTTCCTTTTTTTTAGTTCGCTATCACAATATTTGAGACCTGAGCCGTGTTCATTTTGTTTAGTTAATATACACGAAGATGTTTGTGCTTGTTTAAAAAAACTTTTCCTAATCACTCGAATAAATTAATTAAGTTAAGATTCCAATTTAAACATCAAATTGATTCCTAATAACACTTCTTTTTAGAATTTCAAGATACATCTAGGAGGAAATTTAGAAGAGAAACCTTATTTTACTAACTTCTATTTTAGTTCCTTTATATAATATAGATATTAGATTGCATCTATGCTTCACATTCATGCACCAGTTGTCTTCAACTCCTAATTTTTCATAAACCCATCCTCATACCTAACCAGATGTTAGACTTAACTACCTAGGGCAAACATGCCAATCTAGTTCAAAATTTAGAATGTTTTGTGGCATTAGGTTCTGTAGCTTAGGCGGCACAATCAACTTATATAAATGAATATTGGCAATACTCCAAGTCCTACCTACCTTAATCAAGGAATTATCAATCAAGTTTAAATACCTTATCCCCCATCCATGCATGTAGGCATATGATTAATTCTTCACAAGTCATCAATTCACCAATTATTCTTTTTTGTTTGTTGCTAGTTGCTTAATTTTATGCGCGTACAATGGACTTTCTAATTTAATTACTATATAAACCATTCAAGTTTCCTACCTAAAAGTTTTCTTTGTTTATACTACTCCTATAGGGGTTTATGGTTCTAAAAGAAAGTCGCATTCAAGTTAACTAACCAAATGATTGCAATTCTCTTCCATATAATTGGCATCGTCCATGTCACCTTATAATATACTTCCTCCTGTTGTCACTTCAAATATGCTTTGAAGTATATGGTGGTTCGAATAATCAAGCACAAGGTTAGCGAGTTCTAGGGGTGAAACGTCCTTGTGGGGGTGAGGGGGCAACCGCCCCTTAGCTTTTCGGGTTATATAAGGTTTAACTAAACTTTATATATATTCTGTTTTGGGTTTTAGGCCCATTCTATTTAGGTTAACTCTAAGGGTGGTTATGTAAACCCTTAGGTTAACTTTTTAGCCGAATCATTCTAGTAAATTCGTGTTGCCTAACATATCTGTAATCTGTATTCTGGCTCTCTCCCTAATAAACTACTCCCCTCTGGTATGGTGAACGTAGTTAGCATATTGCTAGTGAACTGCATTAGAATATATGCGTGCTAGTTATTACTTTTACGTTCTACTATTCTTTATCGCCTCTATCTTTCATAACATCGATAAATAGAACACTTTGACTTTTACGTTTGGCCAATATAATATTTTGGGTCTTATGGATAGACTATAGTAAAACTAAAAAGTTTAATGTAAAATAATAGAGTTTTAACTTATAATTTTACTGTGACATATTTTATATTAAAAGTGTAAGGCGTTTAAATTTATTAAAAAAAAAATTAAGTTCAAACCTTATAATTTTAATTTCAATTTTATATGGTCTAACCAAATGCTCATTATATGGACCAAAAAAAATGCTCATTATATGAATAGACCGTCTAACACAAATTTTAGTAATTATTGATAAGTAAGAATTAGAAAATTGATATTTTAAAATTATATATTGAGACGAATCGAACAAAATCTCATATCACTTTGATCTTTCTTACGTAGAAATCATAACCAATGATCAAATTGAAGCATGCATGTAGATAGTGTTAAAGTGAACATGTTGCATTTATTAGTGAGCGAAGGAAGAATATGGTATGAGTTTCCAAAATTATGGTTCTAAATAATTACTAATACATTTTTTTTCCTATTGCAACTTTATAACTTTACACTATTTAAATATGGCAAACGTCAGGGCTATGTATAAACATTTAATACTTTCCTAACCTAGTAAACACAAATAATAACTAATATTGATTGACACGTGATTCATAGATAATATTAGGGCTATGTTAACTTTGATATATATTTTTGATTTATTTATAAAACTAAAAATTAGTAATTAAGGTGTCATTGAATTCATCCAAATATACATTTTCAAAATATTAACTTTGATAACTTTTATTGGTACTTTCTATGTTCCATTATTCTTGCAACACTTGCAATTTTCGATCCATCTTTATAAACTTTGACCACATATGCTTACTATTATGAAAAATGATTAATACAAGTACAACCCTCAAACTTAAGTAATTTTTAAACATCAATAACACCGATCTACCCGTGATGTTGGCATAAATTCACAACATAATTCCATCAGGCAATTTAGTTAATACTTATATATGACCCTAAAGGGTCGTATATATCGTTATCATACTATTATATTATACTAGTCTTATATGCACCCAATGCGTGCAACTGTTAAAAACTTTATTAGTAAAATGATTGATTATTTAATTAATAAAGCATTTAAGATTTTTTTCCTTTTTTTATTTTCGGTGTCGACCCCCACCTCTTCCCTTATATATATAATAGAGATATGAAAAGAATAGCCATGTGAAATTTCGTTAGATTTGACTCAATGTGAAGTTTTTAAATATCATATGTTTATGTTTTTTGCTAATATATAATTTGGAGATATTAATATTCAAATTAGAGCATGGAAGACCATGAAATGCAATTGTTGTAAGAATTAGGGAACAACAAAATAATATAAATAAATATAATAAATCTCAAAGTTGTGCATTGACAAGCTTAAAAGTCTAAACATTACAATAGAAGAAAAGACCGGAAAATTATATGTATTTATACTAAAATTTTAAACATATTGTCGAGAAAATATATTGTATTTCATTTATTTGTATCGCTATGTTAAATTTATTGGCAAGTAATAGTTATAAAAAGTCGATATGATATATAATGAGGCGTATCGAATAAGATTTCACTGTTATCAATATGTTTTTTTCCTGGCAGGCGAATTACAAACAACGGTCAATATAAACACATGGGATAAGAATAATATTAAAATCAAAGTGTTATACTCCTGGGGTTGGTGCCGTAGGTCATAGCCTCATAGGTCATAGGTGTGCCGTAGGTCATAGGTGTGAAATTGTCGTGGCTAGTATGTTAAGATAATCCTGGGGTAGGTGCCGTAGGTCATAGGTGTGAAATTGAATTGCTAAAAGTGCTAAATTCATGTCCCAAGCGTGTGGACTAGTGTCTCTCAGTCAAAAATCTGTGTAATCAAATCCCGAAAAGATACCCCTTTAAGGTTATTACCCCTATTCGTGTTGACGAAATGGAAATAGACAAAGATTTGCACAGCCACTTAGGTAAATGAAGAAAAGAAGCCTGAGTAATCGTTACAAAAAAGCCTGAGTATTCAGGTGTTGCATAGTTGCATACAATATTAAATGCTTCAATAGTTCAATCAATTATTTAAAGGACAATTAGCTTTAAGTACCTCCCCATTTCGTCCCTTAAATTCAAGGCTACCTCTTATCCTATTATAGTCAAAAAGTAAAGAAATTGGCACCTGCACTTCAAACTTTGCCCTTTCCATGCACGCATACACGACCGTGCAAAACTCACATGCATGATCCATTGATCCGTGAAGACTTTCCAATTTGCAGATGGTGCATATGCTAGGACTTTACTTTATTAAACGCTTCAAAACTTTGTTCCCACTACTTTTTTCGGGAGAGACAACTCTTTTTTTGTTGAATAGGGTAAATAGTTAAAGTGGTGGAGAAGAATGGTGGAGAAGAATGGTAGAAGAATAAAGGAAATAAATGTAGGATTAATTTATTAGACAAGTTTCACGATACTATGAAATTTCATATTTATAAGTAGCATCTACAATTCCTGTTACGTATTATATAAAGCACGAAAACTCTCTCTATAAACACCGTTTCGAAATTTGGCGGAAATATTTGCAAAACTTTATTAGTAAACACTTGGTACGTTTTTGTTAAAAAAAAAAAAAAAAAATCTCACAAAATATCTATTTTTTTCCTTTGAATAATCTCTTAAAAGAGTCATACTCTACATATATCCCTTATAACATGTAATATCTCCAACTTTTGAAGTTTAAAATGGATATTCGTGTTTCATTTTTCCGTTTCCTTGCAACATAATCCGTTATTTATTAATCAACAAATTAAAAATAGTAATATGTAGTCGCTACTAAACATGCATGACAGGGAGGCAAGGCCATCTCAAAGATTTGAAAAGACCATTTTCAATTTTCCATACAATGGGACCACGTAAAATATACTCTTTAGTCTCTACATTTCTTATTTATCTGTCATGTTTTTCTTTTTTGTTTGTCTTATTTACAAATTTTTTTTTTTAAAAAAATTCTCCTTTAACCTTACTTTTCTATACTAATTGGTCCAGCATATTTCTTCAACATGTATTTTTCTCTCCTTACCCTTTAGGCCTTTACCCCCAAATAACAATTACATCATCTTTCATCCTCTTCCTTTGACTATTAAAGTACCTATACCAGACAATATATACTTCCTCCGTTTCGCAATACTCGCAACATTAGCATAGTAACCACTATTAATCTACCAATCTTCTTTTATATTTTTTTCCAAGTGTATAAGAAAAAATATAGCAAAGTGGGGTCTTATTTGATTCGTCTTAATGCATACTATTATAATATCAAATTTTTATAATTTTTACTTATCAATAATTAGAGATATTAAAGTCCAAAGTATTGCATTGAATAGTGTGCAAACAAGAAGCGTTGCGAGTATTGCGAAACGGAGGAAGTATTATATATATACTCCTTTGTTTTTTTATAGGGACGTTTGCCTTTTTTATGGATCAAGGAAATAGTGCAAAAGTAGGAGAGAATGATGATAAAAGTAAGGGTAAAGTGCAAAGGGTAGAGAGAAGTGTAATAATTAAGTGGGTCTACCTACCATTTAAGGTAGAAGTGCCCAATTTATTAAAAAAAAAAACTAAATGGCAAAATATCCCTATAAAAAAACCGAAAGGAGTAACATATGAGCAATAATAATGAGATAATTATCAATATACTAGAATGTAAAAATCTTAAACATTGAACCATAAATTACAAAGAAATATTATTGTAAGAATTATCTTCATTAATCATACGAATAATGAAAATAAATAAAAGTAATAAAGAAAATAATAAGGTTTTTTTTACAAGAAAGTTTATATTGATATTAACATTTAAGGAAAACGGAAAACGGAGGCGTAAATGTAAGTGTTTGATAATTGGCTAGTGTAAGCAACATCTACTGGAAACAAAGAGGGAAAGCAAAATGGATTCAAGATGGGGATCTCCCTACAAAACTCCTATACCACAAAGCAAAGCAGAATCAGAAAAAGAACGAAATATTGATGCTAAAGGATAATAATGGTGATTGGGTGGAAGGGAAGGAACGGATAACACACTTGGTTACGAACTTTTGGAAATCAATCTTTACGACAAATACAAACCCTATTTCTAACCCCGAAAGTGAAGCAGATCTTTTACTCAGGGAACTTGAACTCCCTTGTCTTTCAGATGATCAAAAATATGCTTTGACGATACCTTTAACCTCCACAGAATTCAAAAAAGCCATGTTCTCTATCAAAGGTTCCAAGTTCCCGGGGCCAGATGGTATGTCTGCGGAATTTTTTCAAATACACTGGCACATAGTAGGCAACTCGGTGATCCAAGCCATAAAGCATGTTTTCTCTACGGGGAATCTCTTGAAAGAATGGAACAGAACAATAATGATCCTTATCCCAAAGGTAGCATCACCGGAGGAAGTTGGTCAGCTGCGTCCCATCAGCCTGTGTAACACCATCTACAAATGCCTCTCACAATGTTTGGTGAACAGAATGAAAAAGACTCTTCCCACCCTCATCTCAAATTACCAACTTGCCTTCGTCCCAGGTAGGCATATGACGGATAATGTACTGCTTAATCAAGAACTCCTCCATCTGATAAATACGACTAAAAGTACTACAAATCCTAGAGCCGCGGTTAAAATTGACATGAGTAAAGCTTATGATCGAGTAGAATGGCACTTCCTTCTAAAAGTCCTCCAGGCCTATGGTTTCCCTCCACTATGGCTTCATCTGATTCAACAATGCATCACTACAGTTTCTTTCAAGATACTGGTTAATAACAACCTACAAGATCAGTTTTCTCCATAATGTGGGTTACGTCAAGGCGACCCCCTATCCCCATATTTATTTCACTTCTGCATGGATATTCTATCTCGTACTCTAAGTATCTCGGAGGATATCAAACTGTTTAAAGGACTCAAAATAGCACGTGCAGGACCCTCCATCTCTCATCTCTTCTTTGCAGACGATGCAATGCTCTTCTTTCAAGCTAATAAAGAGTCATGTGAATCAATAGCCACCATTTTGAGGCGATATGCTAAAGTGTCAGGGCAACAGTTAAACTTGAATAAATCCTTTGTCGAGTATAGCCCTGCTATAACCGCAGAAGATCGGGATTCATGCAATAACATCCTTCGCATGCCGGCAGTAAGTACTATGGGTCACCCCTTAGGCTCTCCGATTGATCTGATGGGCAAGAAAAAATAGCACTACCAATTCCTGGTTGACAAAATTATGAAAAAGCTTCTTGCTTGGAATTCAACCCAGTTTTCCCAATCAGTTAAGATCCTGTTAATTAATATAGTTTTAGTCCCGATGGTCTCACATGTTATGAACAGTACCTTGCTCCCAAAATCGATATTGAGTAAGATCGACTCCCTCATGATCAAGTTCCTGTGGACAAAGGATGGCTCAGGTGTACACTGGATAAATAAGGAAGTGGTCCAGCTTCCAAAGGGCATGGGAAGCCTAGGGGTGCGAAATCTGGAAGCAGTCAATCACTCCCTCTTGATGAAACAAATTTGGAGAATGCATGTTAATCCTCAGCTGCTGGTTTCCCAAGTAATAGGAGGTCGCCTAAAAATAATGAGTTCATTGAAAAACTCGAACACCACAAACCGGGATACTGCTATTGCAGGCAACAAATCCTTTACCACAAGAGGAATGGAAAAAGTAGGCACAAGATTCATGCCTGGTTACGCTTGAAAATTGGAAACGGCTCCCTGGTTAAGGCCTTTCAGCACCCCTGGGTTAACGAAAAAATTCCCAAAGCCAAAGATAGTCACCAAACAACGACCACAAGCGATTGGAAGGTAGAAGATTTCCTATCCAACAACCCCAGGAGCTGGGATGGAGGCAAAGTGAGGCAGTATTTTGCGACGGAGGATGCATTACAAATTCTGGCGTTAGAAGTGATAGAAGAACAAGAAGCCGACTCTATCTATTGGAACCACGCGAACTCAGGAATGTTCACCACCAAATCCGGATATGCTTTCTTATGAACCAAGCACGGAGAACAGCTCGAGGGGAGGAAGGGATCGACCAAGGAGAGTCTAGAGTGGCAAAGAAAATATGGCACTCTCACCTACCTCCAAAATGGAAGCTATTTTTATGGAAATCATGGAAAAATATACTTTCGACAAAAGATAACCTCATTACCCGGAGGATTATACAGGACCTCTGTTTAGTCTTTGCGGATTCGGCATTGCATCTCTTCTGCCAATGCCCGATCATCAGCAATTTATGGCGGGACACGCCAGCACTTAGACCCCTAATCTCACAGCTACTTCTACCAACTTCCGGGAGATTGTGCACAACACAATTGATGGCATTCCTACCTCGGTTATCCGAGACGAAGGAAACATTGCGACTTTTACCATAAATTTATGGACCATTTGGTGCACCAGGAACAACGTTGTCTTCCGCAATGCAAATGTCGAATTGTCCCAAATGCGTGAACTACGAAATAGAGCTTGGGAGGAATTCCAAATCTACAATGACAGAGCTTCAGGACAGGAACAGGGAAATCAGGACCTTACAGCAAGCGACCCGGACCACCCCCTAGGGTTCTACTTGGCCAACATAGGCCGAATGATTCACGGATCACCGGAGGCCACTATAAAAATAGATGGTTCCTGGGACAGAATAACTAAGGCGGCAGGGATGGCTTGGGTATTGAAAGGCCCTTATCCTCTTAACCACCCAGGAGAGAATAATGATTTCATCACAGGGGGCGGAGCTTATGGGGCAGTCACGTCAGCTCTACACTCAGAGGCCAAAGCATGCCTCCATGCAATTGAATAGGCAATCAGCCAACAGCTGGACCAAGTCCAAATCCAAACTGACTCGACAGAGCTAGTAAATCTTCTACGTACAAACGCTCCACCGACAATAGAGATAAAATGGACCGTGAAAGCAATCAAAATGAAAGCAAAATACCTCAACTGGTGTACCATCATGAAGGTGCAGCGTACGGAAGTTCGACAAGCCCACAAGATAGCTAATGATTGTCGCCGTAATTTAATTTCCTTTAATTTTTCTCACTAGAGTAACTTTTAGCAGGTGTCAAAAAAAAAGAAGATAATTGGCTAGTGTCTTCTTGTGGTAGTTAATTTGACCGAATTTTTTGTGTCTTGTTTGACCAGTTGTGTAATGTTTGATTATTTATAAAAGTATTTGATCATTTGAACCAAAAAAAGTATGAGAACTGAGTTGAACCAAATATTCGCATATTTATTCTGAATGGTCAGTGTTGCTA
Organism: Patellifolia procumbens; assembly: GCA_947645195.1. Lineage (NCBI taxonomy): Eukaryota > Viridiplantae > Streptophyta > Magnoliopsida > Caryophyllales > Amaranthaceae > Patellifolia > Patellifolia procumbens. Next base: position 3,887,069 of record CANSGD010000594.1, read on the forward strand.
GTTTTCATATTAGCATGAGATTTGAACCAAAAAGAAGGAATTAGGAACCCCTTTTTATGTGGGTTCCTGTTTGACTAGCATGAGATATAGTTATCCATTTCATATTGCTAGTTTCTACATTCTTATTTGTCATACATGCTCTTCGTTGACATTGTATCATGTAGTGGCGAGGTTGGCCACAGTATATGCATAGTTTATCACTAAGTAGGTCAACATATTTCTTAGCCTTGTTCCTTTTCTTGTGATTTTTGTAGCCTAAACCCTCCTTCCTTTTTGTTTTTGGTTGTTCAATCCCCTTAGAAACAACCAAGATTTTGCCTATGTCCCTTGCTACCTCAAGTTCCCTTTCGAGATTACAGATCTTTTCTTTTAAAGCAAATTTTTCTTTAGTTTGATTTTCAATTTTCAGATTTGTAGCCTTTTATGGGAGTTGATCTGAAACCAAAGGAATTTAGAACATCAGGGACATATTCTTTTCATTTTTAACATTCTCATATTGCACTTTATAATTTAGTGGTAGTTAAAAATTACTAAAATCATTTAGGAGTAGAAAATCTCATTAAAAAAAGCTAAGACCCTTTGGTGCTCAGTAGATATCGGATAGTTGATATATTAATTGATTTGACTAGCTAGTAATATTAGTTGGTTTGATGAACTGTTTGTATTAACTATGTTTTATAAAAGTATTTGGTAAGATAAACTGAGGGATGATAGCTGATTTTCAATAAAATGACATATAAGGACATGAGCTATAAGTATAAAATGGTGTGAACGCAAATAATCTAAGGCATGATAGTCTTTTACAATTTGCAGCACCAAAACTCCGAGTAAAAAATTGTTCATAACAATTTCTTGGAAATTTGAGTTTTGGGGTTAATCCTTTCATCCAATCCGCTTAGTAGCAGACAATCCTAAAAGAGGATTGGAAAATCAAATCTCTAATCTAGGTCAAATCCTTTAACTTTCGCTCAGAACTCTTACTACCAATTACCAAACATGGCCTTTTATAATAGTATGAATTTCAAAGTCAAGTAGTACAACTTAACTCTTGAATTCCATTCATATATAACCATTAATTTTGATTAGAGAAGCAATAATAGTATTATGGAGGAATGATTGGAGCTCTTTTGTTTTATACTTGAGATTGAAGGATAGTGACACGTGTCGAGTTACAACTCTTTCCACGCTTTTTAATACCCCTCCATTTTTTATTAGATGTAACATTTGACTTTTCGCATTCGTCAAGGCACAGATTTAATCCACTATATCTCTAATTGTATAGTTGTAAAAATTATAAAATTATATATTTGGAAAGTGTATACCGACACAAATCAAACGAGATCCCATATAACTATATTTTTCGTTATGTGTAAGTAGCTATTAATAGACAAAGTGGATTAGATGAATAGTTCCTAAAGTTAACATGTTGCATCTAAATAAAAACGGAGGGATTATATATCTATAGAGAGAAAGTCCGGATATGCTAAAAACCTATGCTTTTCTTAAAACAAAAAACTAGTAGTCTGACTTGAAAAAAAGGATACATATAAGATTCACAAGGGTAAATAATACGATTAAATTGGTATGCGTGCTTCCAACATAAAAGTTGTCACTATTTACAAAAATGGCATTAATGAATGCAAGTGTACCCCTTTATGCTCTCATGTACCCCTCTTACTTGGTTTTCACGGTAAAAACAATTTTCAGTCGATCCTATTCCTATATATATAATGGCATTTATTAATGATAGTTTTATAAATACTGATAATTTTGATGTTAGTAACACAACTTTAATGTTAGAAGCACGCATACTACTTTACCGTATTATGTACCCTTTTAAATCTTAGATGTAATGTAACCCTTTTTCCCGTCAAGACTGTTAGTTTTCAGTGACGTCTTCTTCTTCTTTGCCATGATGAATTATTCCTATTTTAGCATTTCTATTTTCCGAATTTTTAGCTCCAATTAGCAAAGGACCGGAGAAACTTTCTAGTTACGAATCGGGTATAGAACCTATGGTAGATGCTTAGTTACAATTTCGAATCTGTTACTATATGTTTGCTCTATTTGTTGTTTTTAATGTTGAAACCATTTTTCTTTATCCACGGGCAATGAGTTTCGATATATTTTTAACAAAGCATAGGTTTTTATCAGATCAGGACTCTATTTAGAGAGAGAGATTTGCGCTACAATTATCACTCCTAATCTAGCTATTGAGAAACCAAAGCTAAGGAGAGAGATTTTTGTGAGGTGGGTGGCGTCTCTGGATGGGTGTATTGCTTTGAACACCGACGAGGCGGCAAAAGGAACACCAGGAAGAGGGTGGTGGGGTATTGAGGAATAACTGAGGGGTTTCATTAAAGCTCTTTCATTGAAGGTGGGGATATGCTCTGCTTTGAAAGCTGAATTGAGAGCACTGTAGATGGGGTTGGAGATGCATAGTGAATGTGGAGTGAGGAAATGGATTGTCCAGATGGATTATAAGAAATTTGTTTAATGTTTAAATCAAATCATGCATATCGTGGTGAGTGTCTTTAGCTTATTCAAAATTGTGAAATTTGAGCTTAGATCCGAATTGAGAAGTCCAGTTTACTCATTGTTATCGGAAAGCGAATAGTCTGGCGAATTGACTTGTTAATAAAGAGGTGGATCAACATCAACAACTGAAAATCTTTCATGAAATTAGGTCTAGTTTTTTTTTGAAGATGTTAGTAGAGTACTGGCATGATCATGAATAGGTACTAGGCACAGGCAATGCTCCAGAACTTTGTGCTTTATAATTTAGTAGTAGTTAAAAATTACTAAAATCATTTAGGGGTAGAAAATCTCATTAAAAAGAGTCAAGACCCTTTTGGTGCTCAGGAGATACCAGATAGTTGATATATTAACTGGTTTCACTATGCCTCTTCTCTTCGTCTATTTTTAGCTGAAGTGAACTTATTGGAGCTGAACTGAATTGAATTGAACTGAAGTTATTAGAGTTGAACTGAATTTATTAGAGCTGAACTGAATTGGAGCTGAACTCAACTGAACTGAATTGAATTATAACGGATATATAAATAATAAGTAAATTATTATTATTATGAATATTAAATAATAAGTAATTATAATTCTAAGTAATAATAATTAAATTAATAATTTAGAATAATATCAAATGAATAATGATAATATTATTTTTGATGCTATTAAATGATAGTTATAAATAAATGAATAATAATAATAATGATAAATTAGTTTTAAAAATAATAATTATTGACAATAATAATAGTTAATAATGAGTAATTACTATTATTATTATTAATATATTAATACTTGATGATGATTATATAATAACAATAATGTCTAAGAAATAAATTAATATTACCATTATAATAATAATTTGCTTAAACATGGGTTGATGTGTGCTTCTAACCAAAACCACGATTTGTGGTAGGTTGGTCGATAATAGAGACACACCAAACCCACCACCACAAACAGCCAAAGTATCTTTAATATGCAACAATGTAACGACAATGTTATACCTTAAAACGTACTGTAGTACTATTAGCAACTTTGCAATTTTTACATATCTTCTAGCTTTTTGTAGCTTATTTGTATGATGTAATAATGAAAATTTAGTCGGTAAAATAAAACAAAAATTGCAAATTAGAATACTCGTACTGACATGGAATTTGGTTAACCGCACACCAACTCAAACCTTGCTCAGCCATAATAACAATAATAATAATGAGTAAAGGTATAGTAACAAAAATAATATATATTAAAATTTTAATAATAATAAGTAAAATAAATTAGACCAACAGAATAATATTAAACAAAATGGTTAAATAATTAATGGAGCTAAACTGAACTGAACTTATTGGAGTTGAACTTAACTGAACTGAACTTATTAGAGCTAGACTGAACTGAACTGAACTTATTGGAACTGAATTGAACTGAACTTATTAGAGCTGAACTGAACTGAACTGCAAATAAGCTGAGCAGAATAGGCCCTAACTGGTAAAATTAGTTGATTTGATGAGCTGTTTGTATTAACTGTGTTTTATAAAGTATTTGGTAAAATAAATTGAGAGTTGATAGCTGATTTTCAATCAAATGACATATAAGGACATGAGTTATAAGGATAAAATGGTGCGGAGGCAAATATTTTGAAGGTATAATAGCATTTTTACAATTTACAGCACCAAAACTCCGAGTAAAAAGTTTTTCATAGCAACTTCTTGGAAATTAGAGGTTTGGGGGTAAATCCAATCCGCTTAGTACCAAACACTCCTAAGATAGGATTAGAAAGTCAAAACACTTATTTAAGTCAAATCTTCTAACTTTCACTCAGAACTCTTACTACCAAACGTGACCTTTTACAATATGAATTTCAAAGTCAAGTAATTTAACTTAACTCTTGAATTATATTCATATATTGTTTTATACTTAAGATCGAGGGATAGTGACATGTGCAATGACGGGTTACAACTCTGGATGCATGCTTTTCAATATATATATATATACATAGACAGATTTGCGCTATAATTCTCACTCCTAATCTATTTCTATTAATTCTCACTCCTAATCTAGCTACTTCCTCCGTTTTAATATAAGTGATAAACTTTGTTTTTCACACTTATCAAGGAAGCGATTTATGGGTGTAAACGAGTAAATTTTTCGATGAAATATTAATACAAGCAAGAATGAGACTCTATATTCCTTGTGCTAAAATTTCATCGAAAAAATTAATCGTTTACACCCTTAAATCACTTCCTTGATAAGTGTGAAAAACAAAGTGTATCACTTATATTAAAACGGAGGAAGTATATATGGAGAAACCAAAGCTGAGGAGAGAGGTTTTAGTGAGATGGGTGGCGCCTCTAGATGGGTGGATTGCCTTGAACACTGATGGGGCGACAAAAGGAACACCAGGAAGAGGAGGGGGCGGGGCATTGAGGAATATATAGCAGAGGGGTTTCATTGAAGCTATTCCATTGAAGGTGGGGATATGCTCTACTTTGAGAGCAGAATTGAGATTACTGTAGATGGGGTTGGAGATGGATAGTGAATGTGGAGTGAGGAAATTGATTGTTCAAATGGATAATACGGAATCTGTTGAATGTTTAAATAAAATCATGCATATCGCGGTGAGTGTCTTCAGCTTATTCGACATTTTGAAATTTGAGCTCAAATCCGAATTGAGAAGTCCAGTTTACTCATTGTTACTGGAAAGCGAATAGTCTGGCGAATTGGCTTGTTAATCAAGAGGTGGAACAACATCTTCAACTGAAAATCTTTCATGAAATTCCTAAGGGATTAGGTCTAATTTTGTTTGAAGATGTTAATAGAGTGGCATGACCATGAATGGGTTCTAATTAGTGTTTTTTCATACTTTTAATTTTATGTTTCTTTGCTTGAGGTTTTAGCCTCTCTTTTGCACCAATAACAAACAAACAAACTCCCATTCCAACTTCCAAGTACCAAGGGTCCGTTCATTTCATATGATCTGATCCGAATTATTTTGATTTGATATAAAATTTTCTGATCTGGTCTGAATTTTTCTTAACTGATCTAAAATTTTCTGATCTAATTTGAATTTTTATGATCTGAACTGATCAAAACTTATTTTACTGGTGTTTTGTTCTTATTATTTTCTAATATGATCTAATTTATTATGATCTCAGCTAATCTGATCTGAAATAAGCACTAGAGTGCTTAAACAAATTGAAAAGAACACAACTCAAATAATGCCCGACCCCTACCGACTAAGGATCGGTTCTTTTCAACTTATTTTTGCTTACGTGAATTATCTGAACTTATATATCTAAACTTATCTTAACTTATTAGACCTTACTTGAAATTATCTGAACTTGTTAGAACTTATTAGACTTTATTAGATGAAATTTTATTAGACTTTATTAAAATTTATTCGAAACCTAATCTGAACTTATCCAAAATTATCGAGACTGAAAATAAGTTGAAAATAAGAAACCTTTATTCTTGGTCCTTATCCATGAGACGAGTCATGAGTCATGCTTCCAATCCTCGTAATGCCCACGTTGGCGACGTACCCCGAAATTCTTAAACTCTTCTCTTCCTACACACTTCCCTCGTTTTCCATTTCCCTCAAATCTATCATTTTATCTCATCAAAATTTTCGAAACCCTAGAAAAGACGAATTTCTTCTAATCAAATCGGAGTAATTGTAGAAAAGACCAGTTGCTCACTTGCTCTAATCAAATTGGCGAAGCCGAGAAGATGAAGATTATGGTAGCAATTAAGCGTGTCGTCGACTATGCCGTCAAAGTTCGAGTTAAACCTGATAAGGTATTCTTAACTCCTCAAAAATTGAATTCATCTTGTTTATTCATGAAATTCGTTGATTTAGATAGTATCAGTCAATTTGAATTTGGATGAGAAAACCTATCATTTCTGTAGCCTTTAAACATTATAGATTATACATAATTTCGTAGTATTTGAACATTATAGATTATAGATATATTATCTTCAATCAAGAGCTAGAATAATAATTTGCGACATTGTTCTTCATTCGGCGAAGCTTTTGTTTGACAGGTCTACATTAATTGGATGAACGTGGTGATTAATTATGCTTTTTTTATGTTTGATAGAGTGGGGTGGAGACTAAGAATGTTAAGATGTCGATGAATCCGTTTTGTGAGATAGGGTTAGAAGAGGCCCTCCGAATTAAGGAGGCTGGATTGGCTTCAGAGGTGGTGGCAGTGAGTATGGGACCGACGCAGTGCGTGGATACTCTACGGACGAGTCTAGCTATGGGCGCTGATCGAGCAATACATGTGGAATCGTCATCGGCTGATCATCTTTACCCTTTGAATGTTGCTAAGTTGCTTAAGGCTCTTGTTGATGTTGAAAAGCCTGGGCTTTTAATACTTGGCAAACAGGTTTGTCTCTTGCCCTTGGATGTTTTGTTTTCGCACGTGGTTGTTGCTTTTTGTTGCATTTCTTGTACCCTAAGGTTTAGAATCTGTGAATTAGGAGGTGTATGTGAAGAATATGGAGCTGGAGTTGGTAGGGGAATTAGAGGTTGATGTTTGAGGAAATTTGGAGTTCGTTAGTGGAGTTGTGGGTGTGATCTTTTGTCGCTGTTGTATGATAGATGTGGGAAGCAATCAGCCTTTTGATGGGAAGAGAATTCAATAGAAGTAGTAAGGCTTATGTGTGTATATTATATGGGCTCTTTTTGATGGAGATTATTCTTTAATTGATGGGTTTGTCATTGAAGCAGTGAAGCTGTTGATGTTATCAGAGATCTTGGTAATTGATGATTGGCTTTTACCTTCATCAATATTTATGTTGCTGCTAAGAATAGAGAGCTGAGTGGAAAGAGAGTTTATTGAAAGGATTATTCTTGTGTGTTAGAGTAGTGGAAATGTGGAATTGTAGAAAGATATTGGCTCTTAGGTTTGTTGCTACTGTCTTGTCGTGAAGGAGAATGAATAAAGTCAAATAAATAGATTCATGTGTGAAGTGTAGTTGGAGATGATGATATCTGAACTTCAGTTTAGTGTTTCATTGGGGAGATGAAAACAGATTTCTTTTTAAAATGGTAGTGGAATAGCAGACAGTTTTTCTTGGCTCTTAGGTTTATTGCTGCAATTTTATTTGACAAGGGAGTGAGCTTTAGTCAAAGAAAGTGATCTATACCTTAACCGCAGCTAAGATGATGTTATCTTAGCTTAATTTTCTTATTTTATCGTAGATTACTATTTTCAGTACTGCCGATTCGGCACGTGATTCGTCTGAAACATTACTAGTTTACTCCTAATATTTGCCGTTTGCTCTCACAAATAATACAACATTTGGTTGTAGCATCATAGTTAGAATGTAGTTTGATTTTGAAGATACCCAAATGTCATAATTATTACTTCTCTATTATTGCTTCAAATACTGCAACCTTTGGGCGATTCGCAAATAATAATGCAACCTTTATACCTCATTTATTTTAAACAGGACAAAATCGGCTGCAACCTGGATAATGGGTAAAATGAGACATGTGTCACCTAATAATTGGTTCTAATAAATTAATTTTGAAAAAAATTAAAACAAAAAACATAAACCCCCACCCCACCTCCAAGCCACTCCACCCCCACCCCCAACCCACCCAACCGTCTTCCCCATCCACAAAAACATAAACCCTCACCCCACCCCACCCCACCCCACACAACCGTCTTCCCCATCCACAGAATCCGCTGGTGGTGGTGATTCAAGTTGTGCATGCGGTGAGAGAGCGAAGGGACAGAATGAAAAGACGGGATGCGTTTCTGTGGTCGTCGGGGTTGCTAACAGAGAAACGAGAGGAGGTTGGTTGGGTGGCGTCAGGCGGTGGTGATGACTGCGTTTTGTGGTGGATGCGAAGGGGATAAAGGTGGTGCGGGTGGTTGCGGTGGTGTTGCGAACAACAAGTGGGTGGAATCGTGGGAGCTAGGGTTGTGGTGGACCGATGGTGTTGCGAACAGAAATAACAGGGCTGCGAGCAGAGGCTGTGTTTTTCGTGGCTGGGGAAGGGGTGGGAGATGTGCCGGTGGGTGGGTGGCTGGAGAGGGGCCAGTGGGTGGGTGGCGGTTTCATGGATAGGGAAGGGGGAGGAGGAGGTGGTTATGGGTTGGAAGGGAAAGAAGGGGGAGGAGTTGGGGGTGGCAGTGGGGGTTGGCCAGGGGGTGGGTTGTTGGGGGATTAATTTATTTTGTTATTTTTGAAGTTTATTAAATATATTAATTAGAATTAAAAATTTTAATTAAAAATTTACCTTTTCTTCAGGTCACCGGTAATTTATCCCGTTTAAAATAAATAGGGTATAAAGGTTGCATTATTCCAGAATAATCAAAAGGTTGCATTATTATTTGCGAATAATCAAAAGGTTGCATTATTATTTGCGAATCACCCAAAGGTTGCATTATTCGAATCAATTTTTCCTATTATTTTTGTTAAACAATAACGAAAAATATATCAACAATTATTTCTATGATCTTAATCTTGTGTATAATATTGAGTAATTACTTTTATGATACATTTTTGTAATTTTAATGGTCCAAGCATAATCTCTGTTATCATCGGTACTACTATGACTGAATAAGTTCCAGCGTGGTCGAATAAATTCCGGTAAGCTCTTGGCTAATATGCATAAGTTCAGATAAGATTACATCTTTGCATGTAAGTAAAATTCAGTGGAAAAAAACACGCTGCTAGGGGAATATGTGTGCAGAAGGTAACTGAGCCTTTTTGTGGAGTATCCTGTTGTAGAGCTTCTAGTTTAATGCATGCTTCGTGGTCACTTGCTTTGTCGGGGTCTTGGTCTTGGGGACATGAAATTAGTAGTGGAAGTGGAAATTAAACCAGGACTGTGATTCCTTTTTTTTACTTGTTTTTTTTATTATGATTTGGTGGAAATTCTATGAGTTATTTCCGTTTTGAAACATCTTAAATTATTTAGATTTTGTATCATTGATTGGTTCTGTACTTTCCTTTTAGATTGGGTTTAGCATTGCGAAGGATGTGAATTTGGTAACTTGTTAGTTGTTACAATTGCAGTATGAAGTGGATTATGGCTTTGTGATTTGTGTTGGGAAAAGAATCTACTATAAGTAATGAAGTTTTGTTCCTATGACAAGGATTATTATATCATTACATTTTTTATGATATTGTCAAAGAATAATTTTAATTCTTCTTAGTTGTAATTGATATAAAATAGGAATTCTGTCTACCTTTTTTCTCAAATATAATATGTGGTAAGCTACTGTAGATTACTCCTTCTTGCAGGGTCTATTTTCTATAGATTGACTCGAGTATAATACACCTCTGTTCTCTCCAACATGACAAGGGGCCAAAGCATTGATTGCTTTAACTTGTGAAATATTTGAGTTTACAAAGGGAAGGTATGTTAAGTCATTTAATCTAGATTAAGGAACATTGTGGTTCAAAATTGGCTTTGAGAGTTTCAAAAGAAGGGCTTCGAAGGAATGTAGATTTTATTTCATACTTGGAAGGATTCTTGGCGTAACCAATGTCTTAGAGGAAATGTATGATGGGCTCCCATGAAGTCATTGGTGGTTTTGTTTGGAGAAGCCTACAGATGGTTTTCGTTTACACCTTACTTTAGCGAGGTTAAGTATGTGAAATGAAAGTGTTATTTTAAGGAAGTATGAGAAATAGAGATTGAGTACTTGAATTCTAGAATTTGTTTTAGAAAGTGGTTTGCACCCAGCTATATGTTTTACTGTTTCTGGACACGCATAACAGGGATGATCTGCACAATGTATCCTAACTGTTTTAGCAATTCAGTTATGCTTAGGGCAGAAGGGAAGTGAGGGTCACTTGAGGGATTTTGAAGACATTTAGTATGGAGAGAGAGTGAAGTAAACGGTAGAGGTAATATGGTCGAGGATTTAAGAGAAACATTATTATGTGAACATATTACGATCGACGTATCCTTTATCCTAAAATCTGTCTTTTTTTTTTGTTTTCAAGTCTACTTCTTTCTTAGAGGAAAGATTGAAATTGGGGTAGCCTATAATGTGTGATGTAGTGTAAACAACAATTGCGGATGGGATTTTGAGTTTCTTAAACTAGGATTTTGAAGGTATCGTTGTATGTAAATCATTGTTGTGGTGCTTTTACAATCGACATATCCTTCATCCTAAAATTTGTCTTTTTTTTGTTTTTTGTTTTCAAGTTCTACTTCCTTATTAGAGGAAGGATTGAAATTGGAGTAGCCTATAATGTGTGATGTAGTGTAAACAACGATGGCGGATGGGATTTGAATTTCTTATACTAGGCTTTTATATGTATCTTTGTATGTAAATTATTGTTGTGGTGCATTTAAAGTTCGTTTAGCTAATTTTTAAGAAGATAGCAAAGATATTCTTTTTACAATTATTGGTCAAGGTTGTTATTGGAACATATAAGGCGATAAGGGTATAAGGGTATGTATCTCACTAAGGAATAAATTCTTAATCTTTGAGGGTTTGTTAATTTTGTCATGAAAATATGTAGATTGAAAGAAGAGTTCAATTTTGGGTATTCGAACATATTTTATAATTACAAATAATGGTTCATGTGATGTTTCTGAAGATTAATTTTTTGCATGCAAGAGATCATGGGTAGGTATGGCAAGTATGCGAGTTTGGTGGATATTGCACTAGACCCTCCACTTAGGGAGGTGGTCTGAGTTATCTTGTGGTGAATAGTATGGCTGATGTGGTTATGGCGGTAAATAATAACAGTACTCAGGACGGTAGTCACAACTTACAAGGTTTTTTGATGGAGTTATTGTGTCCTTTGCCAATTTTTTTTGATGTCTTTTAGAGGTTAGGGAATGTTTTTCTTTTGGTGTCAACATTGATTTTGTGCTACATCAACTATAAAGGAAGATATATGGAAATTGAGTGAATTTCACTGAAAACTAGGTGAAATTGTTAATGTATATTGTGGTGGTTGAGATTTGTGAAAATGAGTTGATAATTTGGAACTAATAGAAAACTAGGTGTATCTAAAGAGATTTTCTATTTGGTTTTCAATTGACTAGCCAAGATTAGAGTTTATGGCTTAAAGATCGATACGCGTTACGTCAAAGGAATGGGCTGTTGTTGATTGTATTGTAAAGGTCCGATAATGTATAAGGAATAAAAGAATTTTGCTATACGTAACCATATTTTCACAACCCAAGTATGAAGGCGTGGCTTTGTGGTGGACTAGTCTTTGTGGCTCGACTTAGTAACCACCTTAGTGCTAAATGTGAGGTACTTCTTTTTATGGATTCAGAATGAAAATCTGGATTTCGGGATTATACTATTGGAAACTGGTATGAAAACCAAAAAATCTTGTTAGGATAGCTGATGTACAAATGGTTTCTAAGCTAGTATATAGAGGTTCTTAGATGTTTCTGATGAAGTTATTTTACTTTATGTGCGTTGTGTTTTGTATGCCTTTTCAATGCTGTGAATGATTTTAGGCATCAACGTTGATTTTGAACTACATTAACTTCATACAAGTGTTAATTGTGATGAACTAGGTAAAGCTTATTGAAGAATATGGGGGTTTGGTGCTTCTTGAAAATAAATATAGAAAATTAGCTGTATTTAAAGTGATTGTGTTTATTTTGGAATTGAAATGAACTAGGATCTGAGTTTATGACTTCAACTTGAATTGTATTAGGTCAGAGGAAAGAGGAATGTGATGTAGTTTCTTATGCTATAAAGATCCATTAGATACGAGGAATGAAGAAACCATGTTTTCGATATGTATGTAGCACCCCAATATATCTAAGAGTTTTGCGTTCGTACTTGATATTTTTACACAAAGTGTTTCGTTAAAAACATTTTATATCGATTTCTTTTATTGAGGATTGAATTCTTTTTGGTTGGAGCTTTTTTTCCCCTAAATTCCCAAGGGTCTATTTATTTGATTACTCAAAAGAGTTTCAAATTTATTTGATAAGGACTATTTTTTTTCATCTTATTTATTTATTCGAATTCAAAGTATAAATTTTTACTTACCTTTTTTCTTATAGTGGTGAATGTAGTTTTGCAAATTCCTTTCGCGCGTGCATTTTATTAGCTTTTGCTTTAATAATCATCTATGGGATTATCGTTAACATAGAGTTCCTTTTGTGTATACCCCCGTGATGATGAGTTGAGTTGAGTGTGTTGATAAGTTTGAGTTAGAGAGCTAGTGACTCGTTTATGAATATGCAATGATAAAGAAGTTTAGAATGGTATGAGCATATGAATCATGAAGAAGACCATTTTTCGAAGCAATAAGAGTCTTTGTGTTTTGTGTAATGGGAGACCAAACTTATCTTCTTATAGAGATTGGTAGGTCGTTGGGGTCTTAATTCATTGGGAAGTTAGAACAAGATTTGAAGAGTGTGAGTGGAAAAATATATTATTCACCCCATTGAGATTAGTGATTTTGATAATGATTGTAACAAGAGTTAAAACTCCCTTAAGCTTAGCTATATTGCGGTTGGGGTTCGCGAGATAAAGAGGATATGGTATTTATAGAGGTTTACCGAGGCGCTTAGCTTGAAAGGAGATTTGCATGCTAAAGATGGAAGAGTAGATTTTGGAATCTTTGTGTGAGGTCAATGATGAATTTGATTTTGCTTTGAAGAAGAATCTCAACCTATGGAAGAAATCTTCTCGTGCTATGACCATGATTGTGTTATTGAAGAAAAAGGGGGACAAGAGCTATGATGTTTCCCCACATTTATATTATTGTTACTAATTTGTTATTCCGTCCGAGGATGTTTTGTAAAGATTATGTTTTAGGTTTTGCTCAGGCAGGAATGGAAAAATATGAAGCAAGTTTCGAGTTTACCTTGTACCCACATTAGGAAACCTAGTAGGTTCCATTAAATGAGTTAAGTGAACGGAATGAGATCAAGTAATTGGGTCCTAGGAATATGGTTCGAAAATACGGTTTTGGTTTCGGAAACGGGAACATAGTTCTTGAGAAGTCGCGCCTTCGCCTTGCTCCTAGGCTCTAGAGCGCCTTTAGCTTTTTTTAACTAAGCCTTGAGCTGGACGATTCTAAAGTACTCCTCTATGTAGAAGAGGAAGTTCTCTACGCTTTTTGCATCTCTGCGCCGGTGTAGTCACGAGGTTTGGGAGGCTTGATCCTTAAAGCTCCAATACCCACATTGCTTCTACCTACAACGCGCAGTGGGATCTTGCACTTTTTTAGTGTTTCTTCCGCTTGTGCTAACATGCAATTCAATTGCTCGTGAAGCTCTTCCTTTTCTCTTAACAAAGCATCGACGGTTATGTCTAGCCAATCGATTTATTTTGCTTGCCCAACCACAATTTTTTCGAGCTGACACCATGTCGTACCGCCAGTCTTTCCATCACAGATTCCATCTTGAGTCACTCGATCTCTTGGTGGACCCGGCTCTGATACCAAGGTATCACGGTCTCAGTGTTTTGACCTCGGATTGTGCGGCACGCCTTTGCCTTCTTTGGGCAAGTGCGCTAGCCTTAATGCGGAATATGGACTCTTGGGCTTGTGAGGCACGAGCACTCGGTATTGAAAGGGCATTCTTGCCTATTGGCGACAAGAGTACGAGAAGAGGGTCGATTGGGGTGCTTGTGTACACAAGGCGGGCACGAGCTGGGTCGATGACGAGATGTACCTTTTTTGAGTTTGGGTGGACACTTAATAATAAGTGGCGGCACAAACTCTAAGTTGGCTAACAACATCACAATATTATAAAGCAAGCAGCAACTGATAGGAGGTTTCAAGTTTAATTCGTTCACTCTAACCCCCTAAAGAGGCTTAAGTGTGAGATAGTACATATTTTCAGTAAACAATGGTTTTACATCAACTCAATAATGGAACTTTGAACCTATACATGAGTATTAAAACATAAATTAAAGCATTAGAAAGCATAAATTAAGGAAAATACAAGTAAAGGAAGGTTGGATTCTAACACTTATGCTATCTGTAACGTTTTTGCGGTCTACGGAGAGCCGAATTGGGGTCAATAGTAGCGGACGAATTACCCACAGATTGTATTGTCATTAGAGAAAGGAGACTCCTAACATAGGGACAATATTATTGGCACAAATGTACCACCTGTAGCACTTGGAGATACTTGCACTTAAAACGGGGTGATATGGTCGTTACATGATGATTGTCCAAAGATGCAGGATTGCAACCTCCGTGGATTTCCATGTATCCATTATATATCTAATGAATGATCTCAACCTTCGAATTATGATCTAATGGCTGAATATTAAAAGAATCTATATAAGGCTATGCCTATCTTATAGGTAGCTCATTATAAATAAGCATTGTTTGGGTTGTAAGAGTCAAGATTTGGGTTTATGTGAAAAGCTTGTTGTTTTTTAGTTAGTTGTCTACTCAATTTGGGCCCTTTGGGTTCTCCCTATGTATAAAATAGGGTATTTCTCTTGTAATATGTAGCTGCTGTATAAATAAGGATTTAGCTTAATTAAATCCCATAGTTCTTTTTGTTCTTCTCGATTTTCGTTTTTTATCTTTAGAATGTTCTTTTTGTTTCTATCCACATGCAATACTCCATCCACCTTTTTCTTACACAAACCCCACATGCAACATACTGTTCTACCTACCTTGATCATTCTGTTTGATGCTAAAAAACTTACATTTGGGCTATGATGGGAATAATCAGGAAGAAAACCATCAGAAAGAAAAACCATCAGGAGTATACGTAAAGCGATCAATTAAGTTATAAGGTGACTTTATGTTAAGTTGGGAGATAGTTGTCACTAGCTTTATAGTTTTGTACTTCTGTTATGTATCTGGTTTTCATTCCATAGCTATATGTGCAAAAGTGTGCTCTTTTTTCCTTGCTCTTTCTTTTACTATTGAGGGAACTAAAAGCGTGTGGCTACACCTATTATATATATGTGTATGTAGGCTATTGATGATGACTGCAACCAAACTGGACAAATGGTGGCAGGACTTCTTAATTGGCCCCAAGGGACATTTGCATCGAAGGTATTCATACATGGACATATCCCTCAAGTTTACAACTGTTTATTAACTAATGGCATAACTACATATAAATATCACTTGTTTTCACTCTCTTGTAGTCTTTTCCCTTTTCCTTATGGAATAGGCTTGTAAAACCAAGGTGGAAGCTCCAAGTTAATTACAACTAATTATATATTACGAGAAATCCATGTTACCAATGTATTCATCAAAGCTTTTTGATTCTTGTGTTCTCGTCCGAACAACTCATCGGAATGAAATATATGGTTCGGCTTGTCCTAATAATTCTTTTTTTTTGGCTGAGTTCTTTGTTTCCTCCGTTTGGGCATTAGCATCTTTGTTGACGTCCTCCCTCGCTATTACTATTTAAAATACTATAATGCCACTCGATTTTCCGACAAACGATTTTGAAAATTTCATGACCCAGTTCTTTGATCTCACCTTACCTAAGCTCTGTGGTCGGATTTTGCAACTTTGTGCTGCTCGAATGTTAGTACATTATCTGGATCAATTTTCATTTTTCCTGATCTTTTCTTAAAGTGACAACTGACAAAGGGACAGCAAAAGAAAAGGAAAGATCTCATAAGGAAGGTAAAGTAATTAATTTGAAGCAGATGATGGTAATAGGTATGAGGATGATATTATATGATTTTTTCTGTTTACTGTGTTAGTATTTGTTACTTTATAACCACAGCCTTATCAAGGTATTTGAACGTGTAAGTTATAACTTTGGGTGGTTGTATTACCATTCTTGGTCATGAGTGGTTTTTCCTTGGAATTTGATTTGTCTAGTATGTTTTATTTTTTTTTGGCAAATATCAGGGCATCTTTTCTTCGGTTGAACTGAACTAAAGTGAAAACAACTGAACTGAAGGAGATAGTGAAATGTGAGAGTAAAAGTATTGTGAAGAGCTGAACTGGACTGAATTGAAAATAACTGAACTGAACAGGCCCTATCTTTATGTACGATTCAAGAAACCAGTTATCAAAGAGTTTAGAGTTGACCCCCAAGTTCTAACTCCGACCAAACCCTCCCTAAAATATCATCAATGTAAACTTATCCTCCTCTTTCTAGGAGGGTTTGAGACTCTTGAGAGGGAAACTCTTCACGTCCTAAGGAAAAGAACAAACTGTAATAGAAAACAAACAAGAAACAGTAACTGGAACCAGAGATAACAGTAATTTAAAGCAGCAAGCAGCTTCCATTGTATCATTACTTATGCAGGGAACTCTGAAGTGGATCTTCCAAACCAGAAGTTGCTAAGATTTAAGTTTAATTGTAAATGTAGACCAATCCTCTGAAGCCTTACGTTACAAATGGCCTCCACGATTAGCATCAGATAAATTAATGCTTTGCACCAAATCTCCTGTCTGGCGGCATTAGCAATGTCCATATCCAAACCACCTAAATTTCTGCTATACAACACGAGCAGCAAATTACTCCATATGGCAGATGCTACTGGCATTAGAAGAATAAGTGATTCACAGTCTCAAGAAAAGTGATTCACAGTCTTAAGAAAAGTGATTTATATTTTGATCTCCCTCACCAGAAGTAGATGAGGTTTAAGTTTTAGCTAAAAAGTTAAAATGCTTGACTGATTCTCTGAAGCCCTATGTTACGAGTGGCCTTCACAGACAGCATCAGATAAAATTATTGCTTTGCACCAGATCTTTAGCCTGCCTGACTGCATTACCAATGTCCATGTCCAAATCACCTGGATTCTTGCTATAACCCAAGACGAGCAGCAAATTACTCGATAGTGGCGGATGATTACTGGCATTAGAAGAATTAGTGATTTACTTATGCTTTAATCTTTGTTTTGCTAATTTGTATATACCAATCTTTTGATTAACCAGAAAATCTTTTGTCAAATGACATGCCAGGCTGGGTCATGAATTTGGCAAATTCTGATTGATGTACTTCTAGAGCTCATTAATACATTGTCTTCTTTACGTTTGATTAAAAGAACATTTTCCATGCTCAACTGTGATGCTCTGTTTTTAGTAGGTTGTGCTGGACAAGGAGAAACAAACAGCAACAGTGGACAGAGAGGTGGATGGCGGTATAGAGACGCTATGTTTGGACTTACCAGCAGTCATAACGTGAGCATCTAGTCCTGCTTTTCCTTTTAGTCACTCTATAACTATGCTTATCAGTCTATGCAGCAGCGAAGCCAGACAATGAACTTCAGGCTATAAAGAGGTGCCTGGTTTGGAGGGCTCTGGACTAAGTAGTCAAAACCTGTTAGTAGGGTAGGCCCCTCAGATTCTTTTGCTTCTCCGTGATACAGAAAGCCAGGATGTTAAATTGACCCTGTCTATTGCTTTTGCCAATGGGCAAAATATGAGGGTTGAACCTAAGATTTTGCTATTATGCTATGCTATCACTGAATGGACAGTCACAATTCTGAGCAAAAGTTTAGATGCTAGCACTTTTGCTTTGATATTTATTACCCACTCGTTTCACTAAAAGAGTTACTTTTTGTATTTTGCCACTGCTCACATAGTCCACTTTGACTATCATTTGTGATTTACACCTGGGGAAATTATAATCATGTGAGGTCGTGCTGAATTCGTTTCAATGTATATTTTTGAAGTATCATTTTGTAGATTTTTTACAAATACATAATGATGGTCTTAATGGTCGAAGTTTTTACATTGGCATTCCTGAACAGAGTGAGTATCTTGTGTATTTACTCCAAGAACTGAACACACTTGTCTTCGTAAACGCAATCTTATACTTTGACTACTTTTATTGGCTTTGACCTGCTTGAAAACTGCACATGCATATATTCTTGTCTTCTCTTGAATTAGTTTTCTGATGGATATTTTTTTCTGAAAAAACAGTAAAACCTAGTTGCAAACTTCTTTCTTTGTCATGTACTATTTTGTATAGATTCAGGGGCTTTCTTCAAGTTGACGTTTTGTACCTTGACCTGATTTGAGATTGAATGTGCTTTTGCTGCAGTACTGATTTAAGGTTGAACCAGCCCAGATATGCTACACTTCCCAATATCATGAAGGCAAAGTCAAAGCCTATAAAGAAAGTGACTCCTGAGGAGCTGAGTGTCCATATAAGATCTGACTTCGACGTGGTCGAAGTTTCAGAGCCTCCTAAGAGGAAAGCAGGGGTCATATTGTCTTCCGTGGATGAACTGATAGACAAGCTTAAAAATGAAGCCCGTGTCATATGATGACCATTTCAACATATATGGTTCAGATTCTCCAAGTTGTACATATTCTCCCTTTTAGAGTTAATGGTCCAACTGAAATTGAGAACATTTCGGCAGATTAACTCCATTCTGTATGCATGTATATGTCTGAATAAAGCTGCATGTTCGGCTTTGTTGATTAATTTCCTTGGAAAAGAAAGAATTTAAGTTTAATATAAAAGCTCATTCTTTGGTAACACCTCAATTCTAGTTTGCAGGGGTTAATTGATTGCAAAAGGTTTGATTTCTAGGAAAGTTAATATCTACTGGCCTAAGGTGGAATCAAATTAACTGTCAGGATTTCCTCCTCTCCCCCTAAACTCATCTTTTCAAAACTATTTTAATCATTTGTAGTTGTAATCTCCATGTGATGATCAAACACAATTTTATTATACACCCGGGTGTACTATGCTCGAGCATAACAGATCCAACACTATTTTTTTTGCTCAAATAGCATTGGGTATACCATTAGCATGGTACATCCGAAGCTATTTTGTTGCTCAAACGGCCTTGGCTTTTGGTTTATGGTACACTCGGGTGTGTAATGTATAATCTCATGATAAAAACGCAAAGCAAGCAGGATTTTTGCTAGAAGTTTTGATAATTAAGTTCTTAAGTTGGTACCAAAATAATTAATTAAAATTTCATGAAATTCGTATCATGGTTTTAGATTCTTGTTTGATTAAGAACCAACATGAGGATCTCGTAATGTTTGAAGTATTAAGACTTCTGATCTTCGAATTCACTCCAATGTTAAAAAATTTTTTGTTATCATTTTATTTATTACTCCATTCGTCATATTAGTGAGACTACGGGAGAGATAAGCTAACCAATGCGTTTTATTTTCTTCCCCCATAAAGTTATCACTTGATTATCGACCTGGCTTTTCATTGATAGAATCATGATTTGGGATTATAGAATTTATGGTTAAGATGATAATTTGCTTGCCTTGCTCACTAGAATGTCAATAAGCATTTGGACTCCATCGGATTCGTAGCATTGCATGCGCACTTCTTTGGTTTTACTACTAAGATGGTAGCTTGCATGATAACTTGGATAATAAGCTGAATGTCACGTCTAATTTGTAAGGGTCCGTCCATAATTGTTTTTTAATTCTAATTTCAGTTTTTTTTTTTCAAATCAAAATATGAAAACAAGAAAAGGTAGTTTTCAGTTTTTACTTGCCAGTTTTCAAAATAAGTATGATTACTATTGTTATGACTAATTTTAAGTTTATTATACTGTTTATATTGTATGAATTTAAAATCATAAAAACAAAAAACTGAAAGTGATATTGAATAGACCTTCAGTAATCGTGTTTAGCATACAATTTTTTCACTACTTTTTTTGGAGTTGTTTTTTCTTGGTTTAGGCGTAGGTTTTGCATTGATTTAGAAAAGTTTGTTAGGTTGTTACTTGTTAAGCATGAACATTTCGAGGTCATGTGTAGTGTGTGAATACTACTAGGCCATATGGTATGAGCACATGGTGTGACTGATGGGAACTTGTTTTCCTAGTAGTTGGGTTTAGTTTCCTTATTTCGATATCCATATAATTAGGTCTTTGTTTCCTAATTGGTTTATCATTTTAGATTTTGAATTCAAGTAGGTTGTTTAGCGTACACTCGAACCTTGTGTGTTCATAAGTAGTATCATTATATTACGAGTGACTAAATTCTAACCAACTGAGGTTAGCATGAGTGGTTAACAGCCTCTTGCTCCTTAACCAAGGTTTCAGAATTGAGTCTTGGTAATGAAAAAAATCTCAACTGGAAGGGATGCTGCCCATCGAGGTACTCATGCAAACACCTGCGGAGGATTAGTCAACTCGCCTAAGGCGGTGGGAAACTCCTCGTAGTAGTACCCAAAAAATAAGTGACTAAATTCTTCAAATTTTTAATCGATTTGGTCCCTTCGTTTTTATATTTTGTGATCAAATTCATTAGAGAATAATCATAGTTTATTTTATTTGCATAGCATTCCATGGTCCAAACACTTGAACAAATCAATTATGTAAAAAGAAGAACACTTGAACACATCATAGTTTATTTTATCAATTTTTAAGAAGAACAAGTATTGCTTAAGTATAACTTAATACACAACGCAGTGTTACCAAATGTTCAAAGAGTTGGGATATTATTTGTAGGAGAGGAAAGAGGATAACATCATACATCGGTGATCAAATTGAAGAAAATTAATTTCCTCTTGTCAACAAAAAAAATTCTAATTTTGTACCCCGTTGAATTGAAAATGGAAAGCGAGTAAGGGAGAATGCAGCTGTTTAGAACATCTATTATGATTCCATGTTACAAAAGGTCATACACAAAAAAATTTCATTCTCTCCATGTGTCTTTCTAATCTCTATACAACGAGAAAGACGAATATTGAAATCAATAAATGTTAACTAAGTGGAAAGTACATTGTGAAAGAAATGAATCCACAATCAACAATACTCAAGCAAACCAAAACTGATTCATTTTTGAAAAATGTAGACTAGATTTTGTTTAACAAAACTAAACATGATCGGATACTCCTTAATGACTTTCACATCCACACCATTCCTTAAGATTTGAGGAAGGAAAAGCCACCACGCGGTGACTCCAAGGAAGCCAATCGTCAACGGCCTCGAAATCAACGGAGGAAGCCGGAATTTCCCACGGACCGCCTTCTTGGCCACCCCCTCAACCGTGGTACATAACCCATGTAAAACAAAAAACCACGTAACTTCCCACGTGGGACTTACACGTGTAAAATAAAAGAATATGAGCTCGTGCATAAGCCCAGATACAATAAAAGCCCCAAATATACCACCCAAGTTGGCCAAACTCCTCCCAACCAAGGGAGTGGCCACACGTCGAACGGGTTCGAACACTGAGAGGCGCAAGATATCAGATACCATAAGATTCCATCTACGGCCCCAAAAATCCTGAAGTGAGGTGGCCAAGTAAGGCTCATTAAACTGTGGGTCCAAGTCTAAACCCAAAGTGACCCGAACCAATGCAGCAGTAACTGCTAAAGTTACCTCAATACCAAGGTAAAGATGAGAGCAAAAATTTAACAAGAGAACAAAAATGGGTAAATCATCCCTATAGTCATAAATTTTTACCACAAGAGCAAAGGTCAATAGTTTAATCACCCAAAACAAAACAGATCTAAGTGTGCACTTTTTCTGAATGGTTGGTTGAGATTGAGAGTTGACTTTAATGGGAAGAAGAGCAATGGCAATAAACTGAAGAAGAGATAAAGGGTTGTTTGGATTAGTAGTGGAAAGAGGACCAAGATTAAAGGAGTAAAGAATGAGTTTGAAATTAGCAAGCCAAACAAGGAAGAAGATGGTGGGACCAGCAAGATGAAAGGAAGATAGAGATAAAGGAAGAATTGTGAAGAGGAATATGATAGGAAGGATGAAAAAGAACCTGAGGATACCTGGTGGAATGTGCAAGATTGTTGATAAACAGAATGAATAAATGGCTGAAGCAATTGCCAAACTCCATATCTTTATGAAGTTCCTGATCTCTGTCTCCATTCTCTTGTAATCTGATTCTGATTTTTGTGATTGTGATTTTCGAAGGAGTTTAAATAGTTGAAAGGTAAATAGATAGCAATAAGGTAGCTAAAAGTGAAAATATGAAATTAATGTGTAACAACCTTCCCAAGATCTGTTTGTGTTGAACAGCAGGAAATGTATTTTGGTAATTTTACTTTTTTTCAACCCTACTAACTTTCCTCACTATTGTTTGGTTTGTTGTTTAGTCATACTCTTTCGAGAATGGAGGGAGTATAAAAAATACTTTTTTACGCGTATTTGTGTATATTTATGAAATGTTAGATAGTGGAACACAACCATATTTCCCAAATGCTGGCATTCATTGATATAATCGCCCAACCAAAATTTGAAAATATACAGTCAGATGATCTCACAATTGAAAGACGCAAATAATTGATTAATAACCCAGTAATGAATATTGGTTAGTGAATCGTATCCGAAACCAATGCTATTTATGAAACGATTTCCTCCACCTGAACAAATGCAGCTTAAAACATCAAATGGAATTCATACACAGCACAATGAAAAGAAAGAAACAGACCTCAAGTGATTTTATGGCAAAACAAGGATTGACCACCCTCAAATTCACAAGCTTATATCATTCAGACCCAATTTTACTCGACCTAAATTTCTAAAAAAATTTGGAAAAAGGAGCGGAGCTTAAGCTGATGGTTGGATGGCCGAGAATAATTTTATATGAAGTGTGTATGCGACATAGGCCTCCGTATACCTAGCCCTAAATATTCCACTAAGAAAGAAGAGATGGATGAGATTTGAACTCGTGACCTTCTGGTCATAGAAACTCTTGATACCATGTCAAGGAACCATGTCAATTATAAACTTAAGCTGATGGCCCAAAAATAGTTTTATACTCTATTAATGTTTTGTCAATACATTTTACGCGCATTTGTGTATATTTGTTGGGAATGTTCATTCCAAAGTCACACATGGAAAGAATAACAAATGGATGAGCTATTCATTATGTGGTGCTCAATACACTAGTACAAGGCCTTTTGGGAAGGTGCCCAAAAAAATCTGTGCGTGCTGGGCCCAAAGCGGACAATATTGTACTACTGTGTGAATGAGCGTGCGTCGGCGGCCCAACAAATGGTATCAGAGACGGACGGTTCGGTCTGGGACGGGAGGCTGCTGTGGCGGTGTGTGGGAGTCCCTCGTGTGTCCTTGAAATTGGTGATCTGGTGGGCCCATGTATCGAAAGTCCTCCTGATGTGTGTTCAGCTGTGTTGAACGGAGGTTGCCGGCCCTGAGACTGGTGGTGGTTGTCTTGTAACTCGTGGTCAGAGCGAGTGGGCATGTTGTCTAGTAGGGCGTGGTCCGATAGATGGTTCGTGATCGGGTGGTTGGCCTTGTAACTTGACAGGCTAAAGTCGTATCACCCAATCAAAAATAATCCTAAAGTCAGGGAAGTAGGGTCGAATCCGCAGGGAGATAATAGGTTTTGAGAGTTAATATTTAATTAAAAAGATACTTCAGATGAAATCAGAAAAGAATCAGCTAAACTACTAATTAAACTAATGAAAGCAATATAAAAATGGCATTAAACTAATGATTAAAGGACTATGGCATTAGTTCGGTCCAGTATGCTTATACCAATCAAAAGGTTTAAACAACTATCAATACATAAGGCAAGAGTCGAGAGTTAGAGCACGTGTTAATATATGGTTAAGTCTTAACGCTCATAATTCAACATATGTCGTATGGTCACTAACATAATCAGAATTACTGGTGTGTACTAGGCCTCTAATCGTAAAGATGGAACTGCACAATTAATTATTAACCACAAGCAATCAATGAAACTGCGTAAGAACATTAATCACTCATCAACAACAAATCACACCATAATCGCTCTAATCAAAACATAGAAATAGTAATTCAAATATGAATCATCGTATAAACATGGTTTACCTCCCTAAAACCCTAGAAAGACGACTACTCACTCATAATCGAATCAACAATGAAGAATATAATATGAAAACCTAAACTTTGCATCATGAAGGATTAAATAATTAAGCTTAGCAATCAAAGATTAAATAAATAAATTAAGAGAGAAGAACAATACGGAATGACGGAAAGCACTAACTTTAATTGAAATAATGCGAGGTTTGATCTCCTCCAAAACTAATCTAAAAGTGTTTACTCTAAAAAGCTCCAAAAACTAATACTAATGACCATGGAAAACCTAGTCTCTTCAAAAGCTTAGCTATCTATAATAAGTCCTAAAAACTAAAAAAAAATACGACAAAAAGATGTAGTTTCAGAGCCTGCTGCTCCACGATCATGCCACATTGCCCGACCCAATCGGGCCAAGCCAAATCATGAGTTTCTTGCTTCGCTTTAATACACAGTAGCATCACAATTTTGGGCTTGCCTGACCCCTTTGGGCGCTGTTGTCCGGACCGGGCCAAACACCAAAACGGCCTAGCTCTTCTTTCCTTCATTCGTTGAAGCAACAACAACCAAAATCTGCCCGCCCGATCCGGTCGGACCACACCTCCCGATCGAGTTAACAGAGCCGTATTGCCACGCGTGATCGGGCTGTACGGCCCGATGCCTTCGGGGCAAGCTCCACTTGGCTCTTTTCTTTGCTTTTCTTTACATTCCGAGCTCGGTATTCACATCCATAGGCCTCGGGAATCTCCCAAAGCACCAAACGTGCTCGGAATAACTCGTACGTGCCTCGTAACAACTCCTAAAGGTGCGATTTGCTTCCAAATAACTCGAAAATAGGGAGAAAACTTCCTAAAACTTGGAATTCAACTTAGAACAACAAAACCACAACTATATATAGTAATTAGCACAAAATAGCTCCCGAGAGCGTCAATAACGCGTGATTTTGCTCATAAATAAAGGGGAAAACTCTATATAAATCCATGTATCACAACTCGTGGGGATCGAGTGGGCATGTGGTCGAGAGCGATCAGTGGTAGCTGATAGTGTAATCAGGCGGCGGGTCCCGTGGTGTATGGTGGTACCGAAATGGGCCATTAACATATCGGGTTTATAGTATGAGGGAAGGCCATATGAGTTATGTGGTCCTTGGTCTGAGGGAAGGATTGTTGGGAATTTTCATCCCAAAGTCCCAGATGGAAACAATATCAAGTGGAGGAGCTATTCATTTAGTGGTGCTCAATACACTAGTACAAGGCCTTTCGGGAAGATGCTCAAAAACAAATCCGTGTGGGCTGGTCCAAAGTGGACAATATTGTACTAGTGTGTGAATGAGCATACGTCGGCAGTCCAATAATATTTTTGGTTGCATAGATGCTAAGTTTGCAACTTAGAAAACATAGTGTTTGTTTGTTCTTTGGCTTAGCAATAATTTCAATTTATTCAGAGCTTTTATACATCCAATCCAGATATCCAATCCAATCCAATCCAATCCCTCTGTATCGGTTCTTCTTCAATAGTCAAGAGAGTAATGAAGTATTTCTTCTTCATTCCTCAAAGTAGTAAAAAAGCACAACATATACAAAGTCTCCTTAATTATCATTTTATTAGGAGGTTAAATGCTTTTAATTTTTGCGATAGCAGCTTTAAGAATGTGTTCTAGCTAGTATGTTAGAAGTAATGCTATAGGATGCAGGGGAACACGGGCGTGTAGTTTTTGACACGCTCGTGTAGTCGAGTGTTATGAGAATCAGGAAGTTCATGATTCTAGTATTCCAGAGGGACACAGACGTGTCGATATTGACACGCCCGTGTTGGGCTTGACACGCCCGGGTCATAAGGGACACACCCGTGTCTCCCTGTAACGCGGGTTTGAACGACCCACGTCTTTTCAGTTTCTCCTTCTTAATTACGGGATTATTTGAGCTGTTTTTCCTCTTTTTATTTATACCCTCTCTTAACCTCACTTCATAATTCATTCATTAGAAAAACCCTAAACACAATTAGAGAGTTTTATCATCTTTGTAAGAGGTTCCGAGCAGTTCTTGAGAGTTGTTCCAATCTTCCATCTCGGGTGAACGAGGTTGAAGATATCTGTGTTAACCTTGGGGGACATCGTCATCGTGTAGACCTTCACTGGTGGTGGCGAAATTTGCTTCTAAGGCATCGGTTCTTCCACGGCGCAGATTGTTCATAGATTGAATCTTCATTGAATAATTGTTCTTTCTCCTTGATTTATTTTGGTATTAGCAATATTATTTCCAACACTAGTATTAGCAGCTTTCATAATGTGTTCTAGTATGGTTAAGGAATTTCTGTCTTAGAAACTATTCGCAGAATAAAGTTTGGTGCTAGTTGTAATATTGATATCACGTATTTATATAGAGTTTTCTCCCTTATTTACAAGCTAATTTGTGCGTCATTGGAGCTCTTCGGAGCTATTTTGTGCAAACTATCGTATATAGTTGTGGTTTTGTGTTTAAGTGTTGAATTGCAGGTTTTAGGGAGTTTTCTCCTTATTTCCGGGCCAATTGGAAGTAACCGCGACTTTACGAGATGTCACGAGGCACGGTTGGGTCATTTAGAGTATGTTCGCTTGTTTTAGGAGACTCCCGAGACTTTAGACTTGTCGATCGAGTTCAAACCGCAAACAAATGTTCAAAAAGACAAGCTAACGATATCAATCGTACAAGGATCGGGTGAATATGGCCCGATCGGGCACTATATTATGCATCGGGTATGAAAGTCGCGAACCCAATCGGGCAACCCATACCCGATCCAATCGGGCGAGCAACAATGCACCAGACCCGATCGGGTCTCCTCCATATTAAGCTGCTGCTGCTGTACGTGTAAAAATTGAAGCGCTGGGCCATTTGCTGAGGACCCGATCCCAGACCCGATCGGGTGCTGGATCGGGTTGACCCAAATCTCATGCATTTTCATTGAACTGCTGCGCTGAGCCCAAGAAACAAAGCTGAAATATTTCACTATGGGCCCGATCGGGTGGCCTTTGGCCCGATCGGGTCCCGTGCATTTTCTCGCGAATTTCGTCTTTTTAATTCCGTTTTTAGCTAGACTTGAGGGGTATTATAAATACCTTTTCCTCATTATTTTAGAGACATCTTTTATTATCTTTCATTAGCTATCACTCTAGTTTATTTCTCATAGTCATTAGCTTAGTTTAAACACTTTAGATTAGATTAAAGGTGATTGAACCTATTCGATTTCAATAAAAGTTCCCGCTTTCTGTCAATTGGTATTCTTTATTACCCTAATCTCTTTTATTATTCTCAATTGCTTAGCTTAGTTATTTAATAATTCATGATGCAATTGTTAGGGTTTCATATTAGTTTTGTTGTTGTCAATTCGATTATGAGTGAGTAGTTCTCTTTCTAGGGTGTTAGATAGGCAAGCCATGTTTATACCATGATTGTGATTTAGATTTCTATCAATTTCTAGGGCTTGATTAGGGTGATTGATGTGGTTTGTTCTTATTGAATAATGAATGTCAGTGTACAATTTCATTAATTGCTTGTGGTTAATAGTTGTTTGCACAGATCCGTCTTACGACTAGAGGCCTAGGACACGTCAGTAGTTCTGATTACGTTAGTGAACATGCCGCGTATGTTGAACTATGAGCGTTGAGTCTTAACCGTAGCTCAACACATGCTCTAATCCCCCGACTCTTGACTTAGGTTTTGATAGTAGTTGACCCTATTTGATTGGTATAAGCATGGTGGACCGACCTAATACCCTAGGTTTTTAGTCCATAGTTAATTCCTCGATTTAATCCGTCTTCTTTAGTTTAATCATTAGTTCAGTTAATTCTTCTCTGATTTCATCTGGAGTAGCTGATTGATTGAATATTAATTTAGAAACTCTGTCTCCCTGTGGATTCGACCCTGCTTCCATTGACTACCTTAGTTAGAGGACTGTAGGTTTATCTTTGAATAGGTGATACGACTAAATCCTATCAAATTTTGGCGCCGTTGCCGGGGAGACGGGTAGTTTTCTAAGTTTTTATTTGCTTATTTGGTCTACTTCTCTGTACCTAATTGGAACTTCATTGTTCCAATTGAGGTACGTTTTACTGCTTCTTTTTGTTTCTTTTGTATGCCCAGGTCTCAAAGAAACGGTTCCCCCATTCCAGCGGATCCCGATCTTACTAGGACAATAAGGCGGATTCGAAAGAAAAATCAGAAAGAAAAGTAGTCTATTCAACTGAACACCTCTGGAACAGACACCTTGAGTTCAGCTATGTAAAAATCACTGAAGTCATATGGGGTGCCCAACCCATATGGTCTCTCCATTGGACCTACTATGCCCACCATTGCCGCGGCAAATTTTGAAATTAAGCCTGGACTCATTAGCATGGTTGAGCAAAATCAGTTTGGTGGGCATCCTACTGAAGACCCGGCAAATCATCTTTAACGGTTTCAACAGCTTTGTCGAACCGTTAAACATGCCGGTGTCACTCCAGATCAACTTAAAGTCATGTTGTTCGAGTTTTCATTGAGAGATAGAGCCCATAAATATTTGAAAGACGTGAAGGAAACTGAATGGAGTGAGATTTCTACTGCATTTATGAGAGAGTATGACCCACCTACTAAAACGGCAGAAATCAGAAACAAACTAGCCACGTTTTCCCAAGAGCCTGATGAAACATTACGGGAAGCGTGGGCTAGGTTTAGATATTTACAGAGAGAGTGTCCACATCACAACATGGACAAATGGTTCTTGACGCAGACATTATACAATGGTCTGCAGCCTCAGACGAAGAGTATTGTTGATTCGTCTGCAGGAGGAGTTTTTCTGGATAAGGAAGTGGATGTAGACTATGAGTTTCTATCAAACCTCGCAGCCAATGATCATTCCACTTCCCGAAGCCTCACGAGGAAGGTACTGGAGGTAGATGCCATTGCATTATTGACTTCGCAGATAGCGAAGCTGAGTCAGCAGATTAACACCTTCAAATCCTCTCCCTCAGCAGCACCTCCCTTGAGCATTAATGCTATGTCTGCCGTAGCACTCATTACCTCATCTTACTGCGAGGTATGTGGTGTCCAGGGTCACTTTGGGCATGACTGTCAGTTCAGTCAACATCAGATGGAGCAGGCAAACGCATTTCAACAAAGACCACAAACCTTCCTCCCTCCACATGCCTACCAAAAACAGCAAAATTTTCAACCTCCACCTGCACAAAATCATCCCAAACCCTATTACTATCAAACCCCACAAAACTTTCAGAGACCCCCATCACAAACTTCCACAACCACAATAATTTCCAAACTCCACAAAATTTTCCCACCCCACCTCTACAAAACAATAACCCACAAGAGCCTAGCAATGCTGAACTGATGAAACTAATATTGTCTATGCAAAAGACAAATGAGGAAGCACAAAGGGCCCAAGAAAAGCACATCAAACTTCTCGAGGCTCAAGTTGCACAATTAGCAAGCACAAATGCTCAGAGGCGTCAGGGGGAATTGCCAGGGCAACCCATTCAGAGAGAACATGTGAATGCCATCACTCTTCGTAGTAGCATTGCTTATGACGCTCCTCCATTGCCCGTTGATGAGGTTCCCAGAACTGCGGGGAAGAAGAGGGTGGTAGAGGAAGGAAAAAGGAAGAATTCGACATCTGAAGTCGACTTGTCTGCAGAAGCTGAACAGACAGGGAAGAAAAAGGAGAAGGTTTCTGAAACGCCTTTTACACAAAGGCTACCTTTTCCTCATAGGATGCAACAATCAAAGGTCGATCAGCAGTTTGGTAAGTTCTTGGCTATGGTCAAGAATCTTGAGGTAACGATTCCATTCGCAGATTTAATTACCCAAGTGCCTGTTTATGCCAAATTTCTGAAAGACATGATAACAAAGAAAAGAGCCTTTGGTGGGGTAGAACGTGTCGCTCTTACTGAAGAGTGTAGTGCTTTTATTCAAAATAAAACCCCACCAAAGTTAAAAGATCCTGGTAGTTTTTCCATACCCTTCCATCTTGGACCTATTTCTATTGATAAGGCTTTGTGTGATTTAGGTGCTTCTGTTTCTGTTATGCCATTATCTGTTTATAAGAAACTGAATATGGGAGCACTTAATTGCACACAAATCACTTTTATATGGCTAATCGTTGTATATAAAATACCCACTAGGTGTTTTAGAGGACGTTCCTGTGAGGGTTGGGAAATTCTATATTCCTGTAGATTTTGTGGTGTTAGATATGGATGAGGATGCCCAGATTCCCATTATTCTGGGTAGGCCATTTTTGTGTACTGTTGGTGCTGTCATTGATGTCAAGTCTGGGTCTTTAACTCTGAGTGTTGGTGATGATAAAGTGATTTTTAAACTAACCAATGCTGTTAAGGCACCTATGCTTGAACAATCTTGTTGCAGGGATGAGATTTTGGATGAAGTAGGTGTGGAGAAGGTGCCAACTACACCTAAGGTTGCCTCA
Organism: Patellifolia procumbens; assembly: GCA_947645195.1. Taxonomy (NCBI): domain Eukaryota; kingdom Viridiplantae; phylum Streptophyta; class Magnoliopsida; order Caryophyllales; family Amaranthaceae; genus Patellifolia; species Patellifolia procumbens. The sequence goes on from CANSGD010000594.1 coordinate 3,917,674, forward strand.
CCGTCTGGAAGCATTATCAAGAACATTTGGAGAAGAAAGATATTTGATGAGGGTGGCACTCATTGCCAAGCCCCTCCTATTTAAGAGAGGGAGGATTAGGGTCGTGCGGGACCTTTATAAACCAGCGCTGTGCGAGAGACAACTCGTATCTTTCTTTCCCTTCTTCCTCTTCTTTTTATTTTTTTACTTCTTTTTGTGAGCGACAGTGAGGGTACTAACATTGTTTTTCCTCTTAGCATAGTCCTTGTCACCTTTTGGCATTGAGGACACTGCCAAGTTCAGCTTGGGGGAGGAGTTATGTTTGTATTCTCTATCTCTTTTACTGCTTTCTAGGATAGATTTACTGCTTTCGAAAAATTCTGAAAAAATCAAAAAAATATGGTTCCATGACTGGTTTAGTTGCCTCCCTGTGCCCCTTGTTGTGCTCTATTTGAAAATAATTTGACTCTGTTTTCTGGATAGCTGGGCATTTGTGATCTTGAGGCTATGATTTGATGTCTGATTGCTAAGATTTCGAGCAAAGTTTGATTATATTACACCACTTTGTGCTGCATACCTGAATTGGTTAGACTGTGAGGCCTCTTTGTAGCCTATTGGATTCGTATTATTATCCAGTCTGTTTTTGTGTGTTAGTTCCTCTGTAGTGGATTGATCTTGACTTTGACTTCGTACTTGTCTGATTTTCGATGACTTGTAGCATTTGCTGTGATAGAGGCGTTCTTTTGTCTTATTCTTGAGCGTCAGAGTGAATTTTTGATATACTTTTATCCTCCTTAGCCCCGCTGAGCCTAATGACTTGTTTCGTGTTACTTAAACCTCTATTATGAGCCCAAGGCCTTCACTTGATATTATTCCAAGCCTAGTTTGGGGGAGCTTATGTATGGGTTGAGTTTGAGATTGGTTTCTTGGTTTAGTTTGGTTGTTGAGGAATTTAAACGTGTATTTGTTGCGGTTTGAGAGTGAGAAAAAGAAAAGAAAAAGCAAAATTAGAGTTGCGTGAATGAAGTTCAGAAAAATGAAAGAAAAAAAAATGAAATAAAAGTTCAAAAGAATTCGAAGTTCTTTCATTCACGTACGTTCTTAAAGAAAAATTCGCTTCATTGCTTGATAATTGGGTTTGTTATGAGTTTATCATTGATTTATTAGAGTTGGGTCACTTTATGTGGTGTTATGGTTTTGTTGGGAGTTGTGTAGGCCATCTTAGGCCTTGTTTGAATGATTCATGCTCCCCCTTTCTTGGTTTTTCTACCACATTACCCAAAAGTATCACATACCTCTTACCTAAGCCCCATTACAACCCTCTAAAGTCCTCTTGAGCTCGTGTCTGCAGTGTTTATTTGATTGATTTCGAGTCAGTTTGTCAAGGTTAAAGAGTATGTCTGCTAATTGAGTCGACTTGACTAGGATGAGCATCATTGAACCTTCTAAAACACATGACAGTGTGAGTGGGAAGGACATTTATGGTCAGGTTGGCGAGTGTTCGGGCATATTCTTTGTCTGCCACAAAATAGAGAGGAGTGACACCCTTGTGAGGGCCTTTTCAGGATTTCTATGCCTTGTGGATGCTTGAATTTGATAAATTGCTTGGATGATAGGTGGTTGGATGGATTTGATTAGCCAAACTTGAATTTTGCCTGCTTAAACGATTCTTAGTCTTGAAAATGTTTGAGCTTTGATTGATTTTTATCTATGGGGTGAGACAATCTATTCCATGTTCATGTTCTGTCTCCTTGAGGACAAGCAAAGGTTTAGCTTGGGGGAGTTTGATATCACGTATTTATATAGAGTTTTCTCCCTTATTCACAAGCTAATTTGTGCGTCATTGGAGCTCTTCGGAGCTATTTTATGCTAACTATCGTATATAGTTGTGGTTTTGTGTTTTAGTGCTGAATTGCAGGTTTTAGGGAGTTTTCTCCTTATTTCCGGGCCAATTGGAAGTAACCGCGACTTTACGAGATGTTACGAGGCACGGTTGGGTCAATTAGAGTATGTTCGCTTGTTTTAGGAGACTTCCGAGACTTTAGACTTGTCGATCGAGTTCAAACCGCAAACAAATGTTCAAAAAGACAAGCTAACGATATCAATCGTACAAGGATCGGGCGAATATGGCCCGATCGGGCACTATATTATGCATCGGGTATGAAAGTCGCGGACCCGATCGGGCAACCCATACCCGATCCAATCGGGCGAGCAACAATGCACCAGACCCGATCGGGCATAATGTGCCCGACCCGATCGGGTCTCCTCCATATTAAACTGCTGCTGCTGTACGTGTAAAAATTGAAGCGCTGGGCCATTTGCTGAGGACCCGATCCCAGACCCGATCGGGTGCTGGATCGGGTTGACCCAAATCTCATGCATTTTCATTGAACTGCTGCGCTGAGCCCAAGAAACAAAGCTGAAATATTTCACTATTGGCCCGATCGGGTCCCGTGCATTTTCTCGCGGATTTCGTCTTTTTAATTCTGTTTTTAGCTAGACTTGAGGGGTATTATAAATACCTTTTCCTCATTATTTTAGAGACATCTTTTATTATCTTTCATTAGCTATCACTCTAGTTTATTTCTCATAGTCATTAGCTTAGTTTAAACACTTTAGATTAGATTAAAGGTGATTGAACCTATTCGATTTCAATAAAAGTTCCTGCTTTCTGTCAATTGGTATTCTTTGTTACCCTAATCTCTTTTATTATTCTCAATTGCTTAGCTTAGTTATTTATTTATTCATGATGCAATTGTTAGGGTTTCATATTAGTTTTGTTGTTGTTAATTCGATTATGAGTGAGTAGTTCTCTTTCTAGGGTGTTAGATAGGAAAGCCATGTTTATAGCATGATTGTGATGTAGATTTCTATCATTTCTAGGGCTTGATTAGGGTGATTGTGATGTGGTTTGTTCTTATTGAGTAATGAATGTCAGTGTATAATTTTATTGATTGCTTGTGGTTAATAGTTGTTTGCACAGATCCGTCTTACGACTAGAGGCCTAGGACACGTCAGTAGTTCTGATTACGTTAGTGAACATGCGGCGTATGTTGAACTATGAGCGTTGAGTCTTAACCATAACTCAACACATGCTCTAATACCCCATCTCTTGACTTAGGTTTTGATAGTAGTTGACCCTATTTGATTGGTATAAGCATGGTGGACCGACCTAATACCCTAGGTTTTTAGTCCATAGTTAATTCCTAGATTTTATCCGTCTTCTTTAGTTTAATCATTAGTTCAGTTAATTCTTCTCTGATTTCATCTGGAGTAGCTGATTGATTGAATATTAATTTAGAAACTCTGTCTCCATGTGGATTCGATCCTGCTTCCATTGACTACCTTAGTTAGAAGACTGTAGGTTTATCTTTGAATAGGTGATACGACTAAATCCTATCAAATATCTTGTCCTCGTGTCTAAAACACATATTGGCTTTGCAGCTATCTCATAGCTTCCATGGCTTTGTAAGTAATGTGGAGCGTAGGCCTCCGGTGATGGATGCTTATGCCATTGCAACTTTGCAAGTAAGAGAGCGTTCCATAATCTAATTCTTGTCAATCTCTTTATATGAACAAAGAAAAATAAGCATGCTACTCTCAATGCCGATCCCTTCCATAGAGACTAAGGCTTTGAAGGTGTTATAGTTATTAACGCAATGTGAAATGTGCTAATCAACATATTGCCAAGAAACATAACCAGAGATTCAAATTGCTTTTCTTTACCTGCATCATTTTTATACAGATTTGTTATTCTTTTTAGTTGGAGTAAATGGATAATTTTGGGTCTCGTGTTGGCTTCCCTTTTTCCACATATATGGTAAACACGATGTAAACTTATAAGATAGATGGATTAGATACTACATAATATGACATCTTCATCAAATCGGGTCAGGCTAAAGTTGTTTTCCTGCTCATGTCGCATCAGGTTCTCTCAGTAACTTTGTGTTTCAATTGTGTTGTGTCAAAGATTGTCTTAGTTGAGTTATCTCTTGACAACTAAACGAAGCAGCTTCCGCCTCTGCAGGAATTACGGTCTTATATTTTCATGACATCGGAGGTTGTACAATTGTGGCTTCTGCTGTTGCTTTTGCCTTTCTAAGCTGGATAAGAGTGTCCATTCTTAGTGAAAGTGTTATTTGATTTTGTCAATTAGTTACAAAAAGTTGTTTAGAGGCAACAAGCACATAAATTCTGCTTATTGGTCTTTTTAGCGCTAAACTTGAACTAATAACTTATTAATCATGATGTTAGCTTATCTAACTTTTTCTCCAAGAAAAAATTACCTAAACTTGTTATAGTATAACATCATTTAGTTGTTACTTAGAACTATGATAGCACGCATTGGCCTTAGCTGATTTGAATCCACTGAGATTTATTTGCCCTAATTTGTATTTATATGAGCTAATTGGTTATGAAATTAACTTGATTGAAATTATATGTTCTGAAACAAGATAAGTTCATGGCTAACCAGTTAAGTGCTATCAGAGCAATGTTATTGGAATCGGGATTCTACTTTGAATCGGAAGGGGCTCTTATAATCGTATCGTAAGATCGAATCGTATCGTACGATTTTACAAACTTGCTGCGTCAAAATCTTATAGTCAGCTTCCATTAGAACATGCTCATATTATAAGTTTAAAAAGATAATAATTAGAGAAAATAGATGTTTATACTATAAATAGGCAATATATGACAATATATATTGATTAATACCTTTGTTTCCATGATTTAGTCTGATTTATAATTATAAAGTCCTCTTAAGTAATTACTGGAATCGTATAGAATCGGATGACTATAGTTGAATCATAAAATCGTACGATTCTATGATTCGAATCGTGATTCTAACATCTATGTATCAGAGGTCAATTCAGAATTACAAGAAGCTCTAATAAAATGTAGCTATATTGGCTTGTCACTTAATGTTTGCACGAGTTATAAAAATGCTTGGAAAAAGGAAGTGAAGACTAGTGAAATTATATTGTCACAATGCTCGAGTAAAGATATCAAGGACAAGTTTCAAATTAGTTTAGCGTTGATGGTGCATCTTTGCAAAATTTAGTTTGTCATCTGCAAAAAAAAAACCCAAGTAGGTCGCGGGTATTAGTTGCAAGCTTAATCCCCATACTAGTTTTAGGCTGATGAATAGGATTCCCTTGCAACGTATAAGTATATATAGAGATAGGGGTCACCCTCTCGGATACCACGAGTGGGCGTAAAAACTTTGGTGGTGTCATGGTTGATCCAAAGTGTCACGGTCTGAGAGTTTTGACTTCGGAACGTGCGGCACGCCCTTGCCTTCTGTGGGCAAGTGCGCTAGCCTTAATGCAGAAAAGGGTCTCTTGAGGCTCGTGGGGCACGAGCACTCGGTATGTGAAAGGGTACTCTATTGCCTATTGGCGACAAGAGCACGAGAAGAGGGTCGATCGGGGCGCTCGTGTGCACAAGGCAGGCACGAACGGGACCGACAACGAGATATACCTGTTTTGAGTTTGGGTGTGCGCTTTATAATAAGTGGTGGCACAAGCTCTAAGTTGGCCAACAACAACACAATGTTATAAAGCAAGCATACAACTGATAGGAGACCTTAGTGGTGAACAAACATTTCATTCATCATCTCCCCTAAAGAGGCTTAAGTGTGGGATAGTGCAGAGTTCCAGTGAAAACTGGTTTTGCAGTAACTCAATAATGAACCCTTAAGCCTATACAAGAGTATAAGAAAGTATAAACTAAGGAAAATACATATAAAGACAGGTTGGATTGTACTACCTCCGTCCCATATTAGTTCCAACAATAGCTTGTGCACATAGTTTTAGGAAATTAATAGAGTATGGTGTAAGTTATATTAATTTATTGTAAAAGTTGATGTGATACTTTTAAGAAGTTGATAGAGTAGGGCAGTAATATTTTAATGTTTTTCACATAAATCAATGAATGAATGGGGTATATTAGTTGGGTGATATATAATAAAATATTGGTGGGTCCATGCCTAAAATAGAAGTGTTGCAACTAATATGGGACAACCATATATAAAAAGTGTTGCAACTAATATGGGACGGAGGGAGTAACACAAAGGATGAAAATCCATTAACTTTATGGCTTGAATAATAAAATCCATATGAATATATGATCCTATTGTATGTTTTTTCCATATCAAGTTTAAGGGCAAATCAATCTGTTTTACAAACAATATATAAAAGGTGTTCAAAACCCTTTTTAAACAATCACCACAATAACATGGATTTTGCATCCCTAAACAAAAGCGTTTAGTAGTGGGCCAATAACTTTTGAAGAATTGGGCAAAGACAATTAACTAGAATATTGGAAATGATTTTGTAGATTGTCTTGCATGAACTAATGGGCCAAAATTGACTTAACCGTTTGGGATTACCCATTGATGAAATTAGGTATATTAGAGAATGGTTGATGCACTTTAGAAAGTGACCATGTCTGAAGAAACCTTAATAATAGTTTGATATGAATCATGCCCTAGAATAGGCCAATAGGTTAAGAAATTTAACCAAATTTATCTATTCTGGGTCAATATCCGTTGAATATGCTTTGAATTAATCTATTGGTTTAAATAATCAAGTCCTCATGGGGGTGAAGGGGCAACGGCTCCGTAGTTTTTTCTAGTTATACCTTATATTCTGTTTTGGATTTCTAGGCTCTTTATATTTAGTTTAACCTTTAAGGGTGCTTATACATAAACCTTTAAAGTTAAAACTTTACCAATCTGAGTGTTGCCTAACACATCTGTACTATATTCATTATCCCATAATAAAACTACTCTCCCTTGTCATTACATCTATGTGTGTTACTTATTGCTATCTCGTTCTTATTCTTTATCGTCTATAATCTGCCATAACAATATCTAATAAGATCGTGAGTATTTCTACATCTTGAACCGGCTTGATTGATTATCACTCTATGTACTCTGAGTGGTTTTTTTCAACTTATTTTTGGTTATCTGAACATATTTGAACTTTTTCAAACCTTATCCATGAGAGGGTTAAACTTTTTATTTTCTTACTTTAGCTAAACTAAATTTATCTGAACTTATTTTTTTTAAATAAGAAATAAGCCCTTATTTAGTTGACATAGGAAGCGAATTCCAATGGAAAGTTCATTTTCATGGGAAGATACATCCTCAATGAATTCCCTCGCATATTCCTTGCTCTTGTTTGGTTGGCACAAGACATTCACACTTCATAGGAATTGATATGGAAGTGTGGCTCACCAAGGGTAGGGTGGGTAAGCCACTTTCCATGTCTTGTGGGAATTCTCACTTTCTTAGCAAGTTTTACTTCCCCTATTTTATCAAGATTATGTTAACCAAACAACTTGACAATATGCACTTCCTACAAAGTCACACTTCCCTCCTCAAGTCTTTAAAACCAAGACGACTATGAGTAAGTTGACAAGAACGGACCTTTAATGCTAATTGTAACACAAGGACTCAAGGAGGAGCAGATAAGCAATATCTCCCCCATAGGAAGCATTGCCAAGGGAATAGTTCCTTGTTCTGTTGTACTGAATACTGCTAGTGCCCTATTTCTTCACCTGGCATAAAATCTAAGCCTATATTGTGATAACAAAATGTCAAGAAAAAGGAATCTAACTAAAGTTCTATCCAAGTTGCTTATAATATTTTTCTCATGTTGGATCTAATGTGGTTATAAAAATACTTATTATTTAATTCAAAGGATAAGATTCCAACAGATTTTCATATATTTTCTAATGCAACTATGCAAGATGCACATCATCCATCATCTTTTATCTAGACTTGCATCATAGAAAAGAATCAAACAAGCATATTCTATAGAAAATATTTATGAGGTAAATTTCTTTTGTCGCCATTCAATTGTCTACATACTACTTTATGACAAAACAACTATTGTAAATAAAACTGTATAGAGTATATATTGTTTAAGTATATTTGTAGTAGTATCTAGTTTATATTTTTAATAAAGCAGAGACAATAATTGCAATTTGTTAGATCAGTCCTCTTAATTTGAACATTATTCTACTCACATCATCCTGATATATTTTAAAATATTGTTAATGTGAAGATTCGTACCTCTAACCTCAAGTATGAAATAAAAAACCCCAACCATCACTTGCTCCATCATTTTTTGTTGCTTCTTTTGTTAAAACTAATGGTGATATATGAATGGTGACCAAGAGTTACACATGCATATTATACTGGAAAAATTGACTGGAATAATCCAAACTATAACCGTTCTGCCAAGAATAATCCCAACTATGGGTTATTCCTGTATAATCCCAATTATTAGGGAGGTCCGCCATAAACACCCCGTGACCTGAAAGGAACCTGTTTAACAGGTAAAAGTGCCACGTGTCATGTTTTAATTGGCTTTATAATTAATTTTATTTTTAAAATTTTTTTTTCTCCTCCCTTTACGCCTTTCCATGCCCACCTTCAACCTTCAAGCTGCATCACGCCTACCAGTCATCACCTTCCCCTCGCCACCACCCCTAGTCCCATCCACCACCCTACCTCTTCAGCACCCTCCTCCTTTCTCCCTCTACAACCCACCCAACAATCACCGCAAACAACACCACTCCGTCCTCCCTCTCTCTCGCCCCATTCTCTGTTGCCCAGCCACACCACACACAACCACAACCTTACCCAACAACAACCACCTCAACACCACTCTCTCTTTTCACCGCAACCTCCGTTCCTCTCGCCCTTCTCTCTTTCTCTCGTTCTCTCTGTCTCCTCAATCACTCTTTTTTTCTCGCTGCCGCAATCCCACCACCGCAACCGCCCTCTTTCCTCACTTTGAAAACCCAACCCAACACCACCTCATTCAAAAACTATCGTAAACCTTCAGCTTGGGGTGGTTATGGTCACGATTTTGGTGGTGTTTAGGGCTTAGTGACGATTTTGGGGTGGTTAGGTTTATGGTGATGATTTGTGGTGGTCAGGGAGGAAGATGAAGGGGAGGGGGAGGCAGGGGCGGTGGTTTCAAGTGGCTGGCAGAATCTAGGGAGGGGGGTAGGGAGGGGGTTCGGGAATGGGGGAGAAAGAGGAGGGGAGGGGGTGTTGGTTTTGGTGGTGGGTGGGAGCTAAAAAATAAAAGGAAAAATAAATAAATTTATATTGTTAACAGGTTGCAAGTCACTTGGGGGTGTTTATGGTGGACCTCCTTAATAGTTGGGATTATTCAATAATGATAAGTGTTGGTTATCTTTATTCTTTATCGACTACTAAATTATAACGAGTAAAAATTTCGGAACATCGCCCGAGCCTAAATACTAGTTTGCTTGTTAATTGCAATAATTTAACTTCTACACTAATTATATAATACTGTTGACATCATTAATTTTGAATTGATGTATAAACACAAAAATAGAACGTGAGATGTTGTTGAATTTATCTTTATGTACACAAAAACTTAAATGAGACTCTCTCATATCATGATTAATGTAACATTAGTTAAGATTTTCAGACCACTAGTTATGTTTTTCTAACCAATAGTTGTGCTTGTAGTATATTTAGTCAATTCCAACCAAAGACCCCCTCACAATTCAACCCACCCCTCCAAGGCCCATTGCAAATTACCCCAGACCCTATTTTAAATGGATTCTAAATCAACCCCCCCCAACCAACCAACCAACCACAAACCTAGCCTACATCCCATGAACAATTGTGTTTTTCTCATTATTTATGATTTTATTATATTAAGGTAACTCGAACCAAATACCTCCCAACCCCTTAAAATCCACCCATCCCTCCAAAACTAGGGAAAAACTTACCCAGCTTTATTTGTGAGAGTAAAAAGTAGTAATGGTGGAACCCCCACCAAACTAAATAATAATATTTCAATGGCTCTATTAGTAGTGGGTAGCTTACCCACTGGATAGATATAGTCAAACCCTCCAAAACCACTCTTAGAAATCAGAATACCCAATCCCCAAAACTCATGCTCCCTCATAAAACCCCCTCTAGAATCAATAAGTGCAAAAATTAATTAGAGAGAACTTTCAACCTTTTCCAAACAATCTCCTAAAAGCACATCCACGTTATAATATATTTAGTTTCATGATCATAAGTTGTTGTTTTATTAATAAAAAATATTATTTTTCCATACAACATGTTAATTTTAGTTATGAATTTCTATCGTACAATTCAAAACTTTAAATTTTGAATCAATTGTTATCACCCCTCTGTGCGTGAGATCATGTCATAATCGATCTCACGATTCTATAAGCTGGTCTCAGGAGACCAACTAATTTTCTTAATATCAAATTTTAATAATATTTATAAAATCGAATTTAATGTTATCAGTGTTTAACCTCGTGTATCGATAAGCATAAAAGTTAGGAAAAATTGTGAAGTAGTACCTTTTATGTAGGTGATTTTGTGAACTAGTACCTTATATGTTTTTTTTTGTGAAATAGTACCTTAAGTTGTTTAAAACCCTTAAAATCAGTACCATAGTTAAAAACTCCAGCCAATAAAGTCTATTTTCCGACTGTTGACCTACGATTTCCCTCGGTTTTTAGAGCGTGTATTGCACACATTATATATGCCAAAATTTCAATTTTCATTTTCACCAACTCACTGATAGGATTTAGTCGTATCACCTAATCAAAGATAAACCTACAGTCCTCTAACTATGGTAGTCAATGGAAGCAAGGTCGAATCCACAGGGAGACAGAGTTTCTAAATTAATATTCAATCAATTAGCTACTTCAGATGAAATCAGGGAAGAATAACTGAACTAATAATTAAGCTAAGGAAGACGAATTAAACCGAGGATTTAACTATGGACTAAAAACCTAGGGTGTTAGGTCGGTCCACCATGCTTATACCAATCAAATAAGGTCAACTACTATCTAAACCTAAGTCATGAGTCAAGTGATTAGAGCATGTGTTGAGCTATGGTTAAGACTCAACGCTCATAGTTCAACATACACCGCATGTTCACTAACGTAATCAGAACTACTGATGTGTCCTAGGCCTCTAGTCATAAGACGGATCTGTGCAAACAACTATTAACCACAAGCAATCAATGAAATTGGTCACTAACATTAATTACTCAATAAGAACAAACCACATCACAATCACTCTAATCAAGCCCTAGAAATTGATAGGAATCTAAATGACAATCATGGTATAAACATGGCTTCCCTATCTAACACCCTAGAAAGAGATTACTCACTCATAATTGAATTGACAATAACAAAACTAATTGAAAACCCTAATAATTGCATCATGAATGATTAAATACTTAAGCTAAGCAATTAAGAATAATAAAAGAGATTAGAGTAGAGAAGAATACCAATTGACAGAAAGCAAGAACTTTTATTCAAATCGAATAGGTTCAATCACCTTTGATCTAATCTAAAGTGTTTAAACTAAATAAAACTAAGCTAAGAACTATGAGAAATAAACTAGAGAAAAAGATGGTGTCTAAAAATAATGAAGGATAGCAATTTATAATAGCCCAAAGTCTAATTAAAAAAGATAGAATTTCGGAAAAGAGTTGTCCGTGCTTCAGGCCCGATCGGGTCAATTCCCGCCCGATCGGGTGGGTAAACTGCAATTCTGCATCAACTTGCGAAGGCCGTATCTCTCAAACCAGAGGTCCGATTGGGCGTGTGACCTATCATTGGAAAGCTCTTGAAGTCTAGAATCCAACCCAATTGAAATTTCTTGATTATCAATATTCTATAAAAAGTTATAATGAAAATAGTGAATGTGTATCAGTTTTGGCACTTCTTTCACTAACTCCTTGCTTCATTCCAACTCAAAATTGTCCCAAACGGATGTATTGTGATCCTTGTGCAAGCTACCTTCATCTTACATGATTAATAGGCTACATCCTTGGTACTCATTATCACTTTGTATCAAAATACCCTGAAAATCATCGAAACACACAAACGGGGAGTAGTAGAGCACAACTTGTGTAATTCATGTCATTATGCACCTAAATGCTCAAAAAGGAGTTCTAAATGCAATCTAAATGCATCTAAAAACTATATATAAATGTGATACATCACTCACCTTTCACTTTCCCTTCTCTCTCCTCATTCATATTCTTCTCTCTTCACATTTCCCTCTTCCTCTCTCTTGAGTAACTCAACACCTCAGAAGTTTGGTCTTCTTACTCTGCTGTCACAATTGTGGACCACAATCAAGGAATTTTATGGGTACGTTTTTTTTCTACTTTGCAATCAAAGGTTTGTACTTTAGGAGTTGTATATTGAACTATTTAAACAATTCACCCAAAAAATCGAAATCTGTGAAGTAAATAAATAATGGGAACTCTACTTTAAATTATGCCCTAATTTTGCATTGCTGTTGAAGTAATTAAAAATTGAAATGGCTGTTAACTTTTCTTTACTTTATGCCCTAATATTGATATTATAGTTGAATTGGTTATAGTGTAAAGTGAACTCTATTTTTAATTACAGGATGAGAACAAAATGTGAATCAATTAAACAAAGAACCGACCTTGGTAGGGCTGCAAATTTGAAAATATGGCATGGGGGTATTTTACAGAAATGAGCAGGAGTAAGAGAATCTTATATGATGGAGATAAAGTGTCAATCTATATTAAGGAAGGGGTATCTAACATTTGTTATAGAACAATTTCAAACATAATTAAGGAGGACTTAGAGTATCCAAATAAGGGTGATTTTTGGTTTGTGAAGAAGGGTTTAAGCTTAGCAAAATGTCGTAAGCATTACATCAATGATTCATGTTTATACGAGTTGTTGCAAACTAGGGATGTGAACAATTGTTTGATAATTTGGGTGGAGCATTGGGAAGAAACAGATTGTGATGATGATGATGATGGCAATAGAGATGAATATGATGATGAGAATGGAGATGATGATGACAGTGAAGGAGATCCAAATTATGAGGGCCCAAATGAGGAAAATGATGAGGTGGCTTATAGGGTGGGCCACTTGGATGGATTTGATATGGGCCTAGATATGGACTGTGATGAGCTTGGTCCAAGAAATGCCGAAGGTGCCAGGATACCTAAACTGCAAGTGAGAAGAAGAAAAAAAAGAAGCCCAACCAACCTCAAAACTGAAATCTAAAAAGAGCATTGACCCTAATAACCTAGATGATGTGTTATACACTGAAGAAGAAGATGAGGATAGGCCAATACCAGATTTGTTTTCTGAAAACTTAGGTGGTGGTTTTGGTGAAGCTGTTAAGAACACCCTAAATGTTGATGATGGAAGCTTGCTAGGGTCTGATGAGGAAGAAAACAGAAGGGAAGAAACAGAAAGGGCAACAAGAAATGAAGAGCATGCCATCCCAATTCCAAGAGATGCTGATCTGAATGAAGACTTTGATGAGGAAGGAAGCTTGCTAGGGTTTGATGAGGAAGCAGAGCAGTATGTAACATTCAACCCTGAGGTTGACTTCAAGAAGCCTGTGGATTTGAAACCGGGGATGAAATTTCCATCCAACACTGTCCTCAGAAAAACAATCAGGTATCATGCTGTTAAAGGAGGTTATGACTATTATTTTTTGCATAATAACCTTGATAGAATAACTCTGTATTGTAAATTTAGATGTAATTGTGAATGGAAAGCTTCTAAAAGAGTGAGGTGTACTTGTACTTCAAAAAGGAAGTGTATATTTAAAATTCATGCAAGAAAAATGAGGAGTGAGGAGACATTTTAGATCAGGAGTCTAAGTCTTAGGCACAGTTGTGGTTTCCAAAATGCTAATGCTAAAGCTAGTTGTGCTTTTATAGCAGAGCACCTCTTAGATGCTTTTAGGGATGATCCAAAAATGAGCATTAAGGTGTTTAGGAACAGAATTCAGAGGGAGTTAGGAGTGGATGTGAAATTTTACAAGGCTTACTATGCAAGACAAATGGCACTTGAATACATCCATGGTAGTGCAGCAGATCAGTATCATAGGGTATGGGATTATGCAGCTTCAATCCAAAAGTATAACCATGGTTCATCTGCATATGTGTGTGTAAGTGATATAGAGAGACCACCTGTTATGTTTGAGAGGTTGTACATATGTCTACAACCTTGCAAGGAGGGGTTTGTTCAAAGGTGTAGACACATATTGGGTGTAGATGGATGTCACTTGAGAGGCACTTTCCCAGGGATTTGTTTGGCAGCTGTTGGCAAGGACGTGAATAATAACTTGTTTCCAGTGGCTTGGGCAATAGTTGAGGTTGAAAATAAAGACACTTGGAGGTGGTTTCCAGAATTGTTGGTGAAAGATTTGGGCTCAGTGACTGATCATGTAACTTGGGTACATGAGAAAGATGATTTGGCTTTCATGTCGGATAGGCAAAAAGTTAGTTATTTCACTTGACGCTAATTGGATTTTTAAGCTTTCATTACACTAACCTTATTATTGCTAACATGTTGCCATATGTGTATATTGTAGGGCTTACTTGATGCTTTTTCTAAGGTAGTTCCCGATGCCCAAGTGAGGTACTGTTGCAAGCACATATGGGCCAATTTCAAATTGGCACATCCAGGGGAAGCATTCAAATTGTGCTTCTGGAAAGCAGCTAGGGCTTCAACTAAGGTGAGCTATAACTGATTTGTAATGTATTTGGTATATTGGCATGCATATATACGCAGTTAGTAATCAATAAGTTGTAATGTATTTGGTTAATTTGCAGGAGTATTTTGAGCATCAAATGGAGTCAATAAAGGTGCTTTCACAGGATGCGTTCAACTACCTGAACAAGATCCCACCCAAGCATTGGTCCTGACATGCTTTTTCAACCAAGTCAAAATCAGCAATGATTTTGAACAATGCATGTGAGTCCTTCAACAATGTAATCAGAGAAGCAAGGGCACAACCAATTTTGAGCATGATGGAGCGGATTAGACGTTATGTGATGCAGAGGTGTTGTGAGAAGAGGGAAGGCATGGATAAGTATGAAGGTAGGTTCATGCCTGCAGCATTAAAACAGCTCCAAGTTGCTCAAGAATTTTCAAGAAATTGCTTTGAGACCAAGTCTGATGTTGACAAATTTGAAGTCAAACATGGTGATAATCAATATGTGGTGGACTTAAAGGAGAGGACTTGTGGTTGTTTTAGGTGGAATGTGAAGGAATCCCCTGTTGTCATGCATTTAGATGCATCACAAGAAATAGGGCTGATCCTGAAGATTATGTGCATGCAGCCTATAGTAAAGAAGCATTCCAGCTTGCATACTCACCTGTGTTTCATCCCATGCTTGGTATTAAGCAATGGGAGAAAACACCTCATGTACAACCATATCCACCACCATTTAGGAAGCAACCAGGCAGGCCATCCAAAATGAAGAGGATTAAAGAGCAAGGGGAAGGGGAGCCTGAGAAGACAAATCAGTTGGTTGTGAAGAAAAGGAAACCAGTCCAATGCTCTAACTGCAAGAACTATGGCCACAACAAGAAAAAATGTGTCAATGATCCACAACCTTCAGCCCCCCCTAAGAAGAAAGGTAGGCCTGTGAAAGAAGGACCTTTGACAATGAAGAAGAATCCTAAAACAAAACAAGTACAAGTTCAGGAAAGCCAAACTTTCTCAACATCACAAGCACCTTCTGTATCACAAGAACACTAATCTGTTTTGGCTGCTTTGTTTTTTGCTATTTTTGACTTATTTTGGTTTATGCAGCCTTCTTATGGCTTGTTCATCACTGTTTAGGGCTTTTGGATAATAGTGTATTTGGGTGCTAGCTAGCAGTTTATTGAAGATTGCTTTTGGATGATTGCTTTTTGTGTATTTGGTTGCTAGCTAACAAGTTATGCTTGTAATGACATTATCCTTATTTTAATATAGCCTATTTGATGTCAATTGTAATGTGTCAAGCATTTTCATTTTGCACTTGCTAATTCTTGCAAATACAACATTGAACCAAAAGTACCATTTCTCCATTTCACCATACAACAGCAAAATACAACAAGTTTGTGGACTTGTTTCTAATGCCACACAAAATACAACTACTTAGACTATTAGAAATTCCCTAATGGCACTACTTAACTAGGAGAATAACTAAGAGAAAGCAAACAACAACAACCAAATATTTCAGAAACACCAACACATTGTTAGTAACATGCTTGGTAGCCCCTGGCCTTAGCTCTTCAATTTCAGCAACCATCTTCAACTTATCATCTTGGTGCCTATTCACTTCCCTCTTCAACATCTGACATTGAGATTGAAGAATTTTCTTCTCCAAAACCAACTGATTAATTACATCCTTCTGCCAATCTACACATCATCAATCCACTGAAAAAATTCACACCCTCGATGACCCGTTTCATAATCATAAAATTTGCAAGCAAGAAACTTCCTCCCCGGATTGTCAATTGTCCATGACCTTCTTTCGGCAAGTGGCACACCACAACCGCATTTTTTGGGGCGTTTTTGGGATGAAGATGTTGATCTAGAAGTAGACATGGCTGCACACATGAAACATTGAATAATGTTTGTATTAGAATTTCAAAATCTGCCCTAATTTTTACCCCAAAATCTGCCCTTCCATAATTATAGAGTAAAAGATTAAAAGAAATCAAATTGATTACCTTAGAGTTTCACAAGAACCCTAGAATTTGCACCTTGAGATAGAGCTTCAATGTCAAAGTGAGCATGAGAGTGAGAGTGACAGTAAGAGTAAGAGTGAGAGTGAGAGTGAGAGTGAGAGTTGGTTAAAAGAGGGAGTGAAAGTTAAAAGAGGGAGTGAAAGTTAAAAGAGGGAGTGAAAGTTAAAGTTCACTTCCCTCCTATATGTTTGTAATACACTCTCCAAAAAAGGACGGAAATCGAAGGTCAACAGTCGGAAAATTGACTTTATTGGCCGGAGTTTTTAACTAAGGTACTGATTTTAAGGGTTTTAAACAACTTAAGGTACTATTTCACAAAAAAAAACATATAAGGTACTAGTTAACAAAATCACCTACATAAAAGGTACTACTTCACAATTTTTTCTAAAAGTTAAATTGTCAAGATTAAAGGAGAAGGAGTATTTCATATATGTTCATAGTAGAGTATTTTATATTTATTCACAGTAGCATTTGCTCAAAAAAAAAATAAAACCTTTTACCCCCACTTGTCCTTGAAAAACCTCCACCAATTAAAATCCTACCACGTGTAAGATTCCTACTGGCCTTCCCCATTTCTTGTTCCATATCCCTGTCCCTGAATTCATCTTCCCTCTCTTCTTCTTCTGTCTGTCATTATTATCTGCTTTTCTATGATTGGGGAACCTTATACTTATTATTCACTATACCTTTTTTTTTGGAGATTTTTCAGTGAATAATTGAATTTCTGCTGACCCAAATTGAAAAATGGGTTCTTTTGATGATACCGCTTGGGATCTTCCCCTTAATTATTTCATTGATGATGTTGCTTCCCCCAATTTCTCTTGGGTTGATCCCAGGTTATTTTCATTTTTATGCATTGAATTTCTCATTTTTGCATCTTTATTTAGTTTAAATTATAGTTCAATAGATTATTTCTTTTAGTAACTGATTGAATGCATGAATGTTTCATATCTCCCACCCCCCAATTTTGTTGGAGAAAAATGAAGTAGTAAAATTCATGGATGGCATGTATCATAAAGTTATTTTTTTTACCTGAATGCTATGTTAGTCGAATTCTCGACACTCTGACATGGATATGGATACTCGACAATTCACTTGGAATTATGTCTATTTTTCATAAATTACCCAAGTCAGATACTTGGACACGTACATAGTTGGACACGTACCCATGTCCGATATGAGTACTTGAGTCCTAATAACATTGCATGAATATATTTGGCATCTACTAGCTCTTTGCCTATTTGTAGTGTTTGCTTATGTTTGATTGAAAAATGTCTTTGGGTTTAATGTTTGATGATACAATTTTAATCTAGAGAAAATTTATCTTTGCAGTTCCAACCTCGATATTGACTTTTCACGATCAGGTAGTATGATACAAGAACAAGATTATGGGAGGCAACGGCCCAGAAAAAGGTGTTGCTTTGCTAGTTTGCTGAATAAGTTATAGTTTATCATTAGTGAATAAGATTATTGTTGAACTAAAATTTGTGTAAAAATGTCTTAAATTTGAGTAATTTCTTTGCAGTTCTTGCTTCGAAATCGACTTTTCACAGACAAGTAGTGCTCTACAAGAACAAGAATCTGAAATGGACTGCCCCAAGAAAAGGTATTACTTTGCTTTCACATATAACATACAAGTTACTATATTTCATCACAACTGTATGCTTAAGAGCTGCAACTGTTATTCCTTCATCTTGTTTATGTTATAGAATCTGACTATAATCAATAGATTGAGGTAGACTGTAATCTTAATTTAAGTATCGTCTTGCTGTTCTGCAGAGGACGTTCAGCTGTGTCCAGCAAACCAAAGACTAAAGCATGCCGTGAGAGGGAGCGAAGGGAAAAGTTGAATGACAGGCATGCAATCTGCTATTGTGTTTATCCTCTTATTTTGCTTTAGAATTGTACTGTATCTAGCAGCTAGAGAACTGCGTTAAACTGAAAAACTATTTCGCTAATGATTTGGTACCAAACAAGCAACTCCGATCACCATTTACCCTTATTAACTCGTGTAAAGAGAGGAAGAATGGGTTATGAGGTAAGAGCAAATGAGTAATTGAACCTCTTGTTTGCTACTAATCTGTGTGCCAGTATAGCCCAAATTAGCGATATATGGTATGAGGGAAAGAAGCTAATTTGATTAGTAATCTCTGTTCTTGCTCCATTTCTTTGTACTGGGTTTTGCAGCGCGTTTGTTTGAGGTAAAAGGTTAAGGGAATGGTTCTGAAGTTCATGCTGTTATCTTCTGTGGAATAGCTTAATGTCTTACAGACATTTGTTTGTCTTCTATTTTCATTACCTATTACGGTATTAGCATAGACATCTAAGTGAGCCATTCCCTACTAAATTCCCCAGAAAATTCATTACTACTTGTTCAAATCATTAGCACTTTATACTGGATAAGTTAGGGATTTGTTTCTTTTGTTGGCGGTTTTCAACTCTAATGTCAATATTCTTCCTGATGCAGCTTTTCGAACTTGAGCACTGTCTTGGAACCTGGAAGAGCTGCAAAAACTGACAAATTGGCTATATTAAATGATGCAATTAGAGTTGTGAAGCAGCTAAGGACTGAAGCTGAGGAGTACAAAGAGGAGAATAAGAAACTACAAGAAGAAATTGAAAGTTTAAAGGTGAGTTCTTCTTTAATCCCAAATAATTAAATTTTTATGTGAAGTTCTGAGCTGCTTTCCTCGTCCTGTGAAGGAGAATAACATCTAATTAGTTTGTGTTTCATCTTTACTTCTTTTAGAAGCTTGTTTTTGCTGTTATATTCTTTGACCTTAACTTGTTACTACAGGCTGAAAAGAACGAACTTCGTGATGAGAAATCCACATTAAAGGCTGAAAAAGAAAAGATGGAGCAGCATTATAAAGCAATGGGTGTTCCTGGATCTGGGATGATTCCTCCTTATCCACCAGCCTATCAAGCTGGACCAAATAAAATGGCTCTTTACCCTAGTTATGGTATGTTTCCTATGTGGCATTATTTACCACCAGCAACTCGTGATACGTCTCGTGATCATGAACTCAGGCCGCCTGCTGCTTAAGAGCCAGGATGTGCAGGTTTTTAATCTATGCAAGAAGTTGATGATATTAGTCTCAAGTTTTGTCTTTCCTTTTTTTTGTATATAATGTTGTCGAACTTGTTTCCTCCTACTTTTAGATTTGAGTAGCCAGAAACTCATGGCTAAAGCCATATGCTAGATTATGTAAGTACGCTAATGAACTCCTATTATTTATATGCAGCTTTTTTTCCCCCGTTATCTTGCTATTATTTTTCTCTCAGCTATGTGCTTGATCTGAAATAACCTATGTTATTGTGACACGTCATTTTACCTCAAGTACCCGGTCAGGTCCTTGACACCTCCACATGGTTATGGTCTTACGGAGTTATGTCTTATGGACACTTCAACTCTTCATTTTATGCCAAAATTGTGAATGAGTCGGACAATTGGACAATTGGAAAATGACCACCTCCTAATCCCAGCAGTTCATGTGATGTAAACCATATCTTAGCGAAGTCAATATCCTTTTTTTGTGTGGTTGAAAAGCTTTGGAAATAGCTAATTCAGCAAGAGTTGTGGAGGATATCAATGGAGGTCAAAGCCTGTAATTGTTTGTAGAAGTTGACTTTTAGCATGTAGCATAATCTGTTGAAGGCAAACAGAAATATTTTGTTATTGTTATAGTGTACATGTCTCTTAAGAGGAAGGCATGATTCATGACTCTGTTCTTATTATAAAAAAGACGATTCATGACATTGTGATTTTAATAAATAATTTCAATGGTGTCGTGAAATGCAACTCATTCAACTTGTTCTTGTTAATAGTTGTATATCCTCTAAATAAATAGTAGGAAATCTTAGATTTTCCCCTGTGACAAGCCCCTTATGCCATATTTTGATTTATGACAGTGGCACCTCCGTAGCTGCCCATGAGGTTACGTTTGCGGGAATCTCAATTATTTAGAAAAAAAATGATGTATTATTCGATTTCATTCAAAATATGAAGAACTAGGGACTTCCTTGAAGATTAAGATTAAAATTAAGATAAGGGCACTTACAAAGTAGTAGTAATATTTCTACAGAGCATTTTTAGGTATATCTCCTCAAGTTTAAGTCTAAGATGAGGGCTAATGCTATTGAACCTTGGTTAGAGAACCAGATAAGTACTAGGCAAGAATAGCTTAATATGCGAGCATCGGTTCTACCTCTTGCATTTCTTTCCTGCAAGCTGAAATTACCTTCATTTCTCGATAATCAATGTTATCTCATGCTTTAATCTTGGCCAAGTTTGAAGATGACTGATGTATGTTGGTTATTTCCAGCTTCTATCTTCATAATTGTATCAGTCATCTCTTCTCTAAGCTTGTATCTACGGTTCTGTTGTCACCTCTGATGTAGCGAATGCTGCCTCTGTTTTAAGATCTTTCGAGTTTCCATAGGTTAGGTAGATCCCTGCTAAGTTTGTTCGTGCTTCTTCTTTTCCCCAAATTAAGAGGTACATACCAACGATGACAATAGCTGCTCCCATTATGCTGAGCATACACACGAAGGACAAACTATCAATCATTTGTTCTCAACCTGTCTCTGCTTTCTTGTAGTAAAACTGTATGGAAGTAAGGACTCAGGAACTTCTGTTGAATGTTAGCATCGTCTATCATGTGAAATTTTTTCATGTTTTTTCATTGAAATGAAAGTGTAACCTTATGCATGTCAGGATCTCTAGAATCTGACTAATGTACTTGAGAAATATACGAGTCCAACTAATTTGGACTCTGGTGTGCAACTCAAGTAGCCGGATCCTCGACAGTCGTACATAGATATGGGCATACTTCATCATTTCATTTTGGGCCAAAATTAGGTTTTTTTCATAATTCCAACACAAGTTCCCGAATCAGAGTAATATAGCGAGTAACAGTAGGAAAATGAAAATTCTGGATTCTGAAGTTTACCTGCCAATGTAAAGTTTTTCACCTAGGACAAAATATGCTAGTAAGGCAACAAGGATTGTTGAGAGAGGATTGAACATGGTCACAAAGACAGGTCCTTTTTCTTCTGTGCACCACAACTGCAGGGAGACTATTAAACCTGAACAGACCACTCCCTGCCATATGTGATGGTAGCAATCCATAAAACATACTCAAGGAAAAACTTTAGGCAAATGAGTAATCTTAAGAAGTTTAAATGCAATTCTTACAGCATAAACAGTCGACAAGAGGTCGATGTTGAAACCGATTGCCCAAGCTGCTGGCTTGCGCTGTACAAATGCAGTGAAAATGGCAGACTGTGCAGCCCCAAGGAAACTCATCCATGCCGTCAGTGACAGATATGCAGGATATCGTTTTAGAGTGAACGCCTATATTTATCAATTAACATGGACTTCTGAGGATTAGTGTTCTTGACTTTGTTAGGCATTAGCAGTCAGCAGATAATAGATGGCAGCAGCTGACTTGACTGGCAAATCGGATTTACCGTTTTCATACCAAGGAAGCTGTTTTGTTAGTTGTTAGATGTCATAGTACTAATAGTAGTTACTTTTTTACTAGATGTTAGCAGTTAAATGTTATTTGTAGCAGTTAGATGTCATAGTAGTTACTTTTTTTACTAGATGTTAGCAGTTAAATGTTATTTGTAGCAGTTAGATGTTAGATTAGTGAAAAGAACAATTTGTGTTAGCTGTTATGATAGTTATCAGCTGTCGTAGTAGTTTTAAAACAATTTGTGTTATGTAAAACTAGCTGTTGGATTAGCGAAAAGAAGTAAATAAACTATGTTCTATCTACAAGGACTACTCAAAAAACTATTGTTACCTCTACGTCAGAAATCAACATTTGTATGGTTTTCCAAACATCTATTTGTTTTGTGATTTAGTTGTTAGCTCATAAAACAAAGAAGCGAGGGGAGAGCAAGTGGTTGTACCACTGCTTTCCACGACTAGGGTCCTGGATTCGATGCTTCTTACCCTTCTTGCCTTGGTCATGGTACCCCCAGTAAGCCCCGCATGGGGCCAATCGTACTCGACAACAAAAGGTCAAAAAGGTCTTGGGTTAATAATTCCTAGCCTCACTATGGGACTTGTAACTTGTATGGGGCACATCGCATACCCGACCAAAACAAAAAAAAAGGGTTTGAGATTCAGTCTAAACACCTGCATGATATACCATATGGACCACGAAATGCAACTTGCTGCAGTTAAAACTGAACCTATCAACCAGTTCTCATTTGTAGTTTTACTTCCTTGGATTTGTAACAGAGGATTCCATATGTTTCTTATGACAGATCCCTTGTACAATGTCATGGCCAAAACACCTCCCAATGAAATTAGGGTTCCAAGAACTTTTGCTGCCCCTCTAGGGTGCCAAATGTCAAGAACTTCCATCCTGCATGAATTTAAACTTCAACATTTATACTTGTAAACTAAACAAGCGAATTCGTTATGTTATTTACACTTCAGAGCTTTAAGTTTACTCACTTGAGTGCAACTGCAATCACAAAAGTTAAGGAAGCTATTGTATTGATCATTGATGCAACAAAGGTCGGTGAAGTATACTTCAAGCTCGCAAAATACATGTTAAGCGTCAGCCCTACCCTGCCAAAATCAGCGACAGTCACACTTCGTTTGGATAACAATGATGGACGTAGGGGAAAGGAGAGGGAAGGCGGGAGGAAAGGAAGAGGAGGGAAGAGTGAGATTGTAACTTAGTTAATGTTAAAAAACCATAAGATCTGAACCGTATATGTCAGGTGCCTATTACAGAATTGTAAAATGCCTTCTGGTAAGTTTCAAGTGATGTTACTCAGAGTCGAGTATTCATATCATATACAGGTACGCATGCAAGTGCCCGTTCCAGCTTATTTTATTAGGGTTGTCCATAATTTTTGTCCATGAGGAAGTGTCAGGTTGTCAAAATCCAATATGGGTATATAACTTAAAACAAAGTGTCGGCTTACCCTAAGAGCGAAAGCACAAATATTTCTGCCATAAGAGCTACTGTCAACTTTGGCCTTGCTTGTCTGCATGGATAAATTAAACTTTCATAGTCATGCATGTAGTAGAGATATAAACATAATTAAGTGCAATATACATGAAGATGTAAACATTAGGAAACCTTTCTAGAAAATAAGCAAAAGGGAGCATCACCACCCCAGCAACGACATGGCGGTAAGTTATGTAAACATAAGGATTCATCCCATGGTTGAATGATGCTTCAGTAATGAAATACAGTAATGTCCACCCTATCTGTGATAAAATCATGAACATATGTGGTTTGTAAATGCTCCAAATATTACCACTATTATTCATAGCCATTGTTTGGTTTTTCGTATTCTTTTTTCTGATTTCCGAAGCTCGGATTTCATGACTATTTAAATGCAGTAAAAAAGTTGAATCTAACTTCATGTGATTCTTGTTCATGTCATTTCATTGTTAGCATCCTGTTCCAGTTTCTTAGGTTAATGATAAAGAGAAATTGTGTGGAGCATCTTATGATAAGTTATGTATCATAGTCAGAGAATAAATATGTCGGCGAATATGATAGCATTTCGGCCTGCAATTTCCAGGAGTTTTATGTTAAACCATTCTTTATTATCCTCAGAATTTATGCATATGCTTGGTACCCTCAAAGATCCAATTTAGCATCTTATACTTAAAAGGGAAATACACCTGATCAAAGATACAACAGGAGTATACCTCATTCTCTTATTACCAGTCGAAATTGTTACATATTGATGCTAAAACTTTTAAGGTAATCCTAAATTCCTAAGATTGTTGTAAGGAATCAAAGAATTACAGAAGTTATTGGTATTTCGCAACCATATATACATCAAAACAAATGTAGCAAGGTCCGCATTAATATATTTATTTATGTAGAAATTATGATCGAATGTGAAATGAGTGTGTGAGTAGTGCATATGCATACTACAAGAAAGCGCGTTTAAAGTTTATTGTTTGAATCATTAGGTTAGGATAAGAGCATTAGCTTGGATTAGCCCTCCTTACGAGGGGAGTTCTTAATGTATTGAAAACTAGGATGAGTGATAGGAGGAGCTTACAAAAATCATCAATAACTAACTTTAAGGTAATAATTAAGATGGTCTATGGTTGCAACCTAGGGTATAAAATAAATTACTTTGAAAACGAGGCTTTCTTTTTCCAATCCGTACAACTTTTGGAACAAGATTCAAATGTCTTTACTTGTATGTGCTAATTGTAAGGGGAGGTCAGGTTTCGATATTTGAATTTATGAATTGATAACGAGATTATCATCTTCTACGTAGAGAATTTTTGTTTCAATTTCTAATGATAGGGAGATACCATAGTGAAATGGCATAGCTTCAACTATGAAGGATTGAGTGGACTCCAGGTAAAAGTGCATGGCGAGTTGGCTACCTCTTTGTCCCAAAGAATGACACTAGCTATGAGTTAGTTTGAATTGAGCCATTTAAGTTAGGTTTGGTGAAATGAGCTAATAAAGTCTGCTAAGTAGCTTCTTTTGAACTGAGTCAATGAAAATTTATTTCATTAGTGTAGTTCAGTTAGACCGCTTTGGTTTCCTCTTATAAATTCCCTCTAAATAATTTTGGTGCAATTATGTTTAGTCCAAAAGAACAGACCGTACCTTTTGATTAGCTTTTGTAGGATGGGTTGGAGGCTTGCACGAGTTTAGAAAAGGGGTACTTGCAAGTTGGCAAGAATGGAGCGACGTGCCATGTTGGCTCGTGATACCGAAGTCAACTTAATGGTAGACCCTTCCAGACTTTAGTTACTTCATTTGTAAGATTCAGGAATTGAACCCCTTACCACTTGTTTAAGGGATGAGGATACTTACAACTCACACCAACCAACTTTAATTGATACACTCATTATCATTTATCATAGTATTAAAAAACCCATCTTCAAACTCGTGATATTATCACCACCATTGATCACTATCTACAAAACAAAACCGTTAGTTTAAGCGGTTTCTATCAAATTGCGCTGATGTGCCAAAAAAAATATGATTGTGTTTTATAATATGATAACGCTTAGCTTATAAGACAAGAGCTGCCATACGAATACAAGTGCTCCCCAACTTTATGATCCAATATGAACTATTAAAAGTAGTATTTGTGGATGCCACTAATGTAGAGGCATCAATACATCATAATATGTGTTCTCCAAATGGACAACAACAAAGAGGACTTGTCCTTAGGAAAAAAAAGGTGAAATGTATGTATATGTAGCAAAAATTATACACAATCTCTATTATATAAGGGAATATGGAATTTGACAAAAAAAATAAAAATGAAATAGTTATCCTGACTATTATTCTAATACGATTAATAAGCGCTTTACTAATTAATTTTGAAACCGTTTTCGCATGCATTATGTACATATGACACTAGTATATTTTTAAATTAACGCTTATATTCAAAGTTTCAAACTGCATCAGGAAAAGGGTGATGAGTAATATAGGTTGCTTTTAACTGGTAATTGTAAGGTCCTTGCGATTACGCTAATCTCGTTCATATATGTATTCAAAAAATCTTCCTAAGGCACTTTTGGAAGATTATGCTGTCAGGTGATCTCATGTTAATTCGCATAACAACAAGGAAAAATTGTTAATTACCACCTTTTATAAACAACATTTTGTAAATTACCACCTTAATTTTTTTTTTTTTTAAATTACCACCTTTTATATGCAAATCTTTTAAAACTCCCACCTCTTAACATTTTCCGTCAAAAAAAACGTTATGTGGGTCCCACATAGATTTATTTCCCTCCATCTCTGTTTTCTCTCCCCATTTCTCACTCCTCTTCTTCTTCCTCTGTTTTGCTTTTCGCTTCCCACTATTATTAGGGATTTTTTTACCCCAATCTTTTTCTCTCCTCCATATAACTCAATCTCTGTGTCTCCTCCTTGTTCCTGTGCAAAGCACTGGGCTGATGGTTGAACATTTACCGAATGATTAGTATAATAAAGGAAAATCGTATAGAGGAGAAGACTAGTGTAAAATATGCAAGCAGAGGGCACAATCTCACAATCAACAAGTAACTTTCATTTATAAAAGAGAAAGTTGTATGGAGTGCTGAAGCAGAGTACAGGATCTTCTCAAAATGAAAGATAAAAATTGCAGTTCCTCCTAATTTTATTGCATCTCAGTCGGACTCTGCTTCAGAGGGATGTAGCTGAAGAAATGTAGAAAATCCTAACATTCTTCAATTGATTGCTAAAACATGGCTAGAAGGCAATGTCCTTGGCGACCTGCTTTCTTTTCCCGCTCCGAACCCAATATCATTCTCCTGCAAACTGTAACAAGAAAACCTAGGCTAACTTCAGTGCTCATTTTCAATCCAAACTAGCCTGCTTCAAGGGAATTGTACGACTCAGCAATTAAGAAAATATGGTTGGTCATTCCTTCTGATTCCATCATAAACCGAGGTGTGGAGTTTAGCTGAAGTTTTTGTGTTTGTAGGGATTATTGAATTCCAGATAAAATTACGGAGAGGGAAGGCAGAAGTGGAAGGCACAGGCATCTGAGAATTAAGACTTGCAAATCAAAGTACCATAAGAATCTTCATCCAACCTTCTCTATCCATGTACAAGTGTGTACTAGAAAAAGCTTTGCATTGCTATCCAATGAGGAAGGAGAAATAGAGAGTGAGTGGAGGAGAGAGAAAGATTAGGGTAAAAAAAACCTAGTAATGGTGATAAATGGGGGAGGAAAACAGAGGAAGAAGAAGAGGAGTGAGAAATGGGAAGAGAAAACAGAAATGGAGGGAAATAAAGCTATGTGGGACCCACATAACGTTTTTTTGACGGAAAACGTTAAGAGGTGGGAGTTTTAAAAGATTTGCATATAAAAGGTGGTAATTTAAAAAAAAAAAAAATTAAGGTGGTAATTTACAAAATGCTGTTTATAAAAGGTGGTAATTAACAATTTTTACTAACAACAATAATCATACTAGCAAAAAGGCTTACGAATTGTGGACCGCCGTCAAAAGGAAGGAGTGTGGAAAAGGGGAGGGATGGGGTGTTATGTTTCTTTTCGGCTCGGGCCTTGAGATAGCGTGGCCTTGCGACATTCTTATAACTTTTTTTTCAATAATGAAAAAAAGATTTGTTCGAATCATAATCTTTTAAAAGCTCGCGTTGCCAGTTTCTTTTCTTCATTGACAGCATTTTACCCTCATTGACATCTCCTCATGCTAACCCATTAGCAGTCGGAATTGTGCCAAAGCAAGTAAATACCATGGAAGAACTCCGAAGCTTCGACTCTGATCCAATTGGTAAATCCTTTTCCTGGGCGGTTGAGCCACTCTTCAAGCCAAGGAATATGTAAAGGCACAAAAATGATACATATTATTACAAAGAAGAAAAGCTATCAGGATTCACAAAATTGAGTAATATCATTAGGCATACTTTCTACGGTTACATTAAAATAAATAATCAATTAACAAGAGCTATACAAAAGTTCAAAGGGAAAAAACAAACAATATGAGAACCCATGTATTTCTCTCTATACTTTGATCCCATTTGAATGTATTTACAATGTAAAATGTACACGATTTCGCGTTAAAAAATCAGACAAAGAGACTTGTTTAAGTTGAAGCAAGAAGCCAGAACATGATGAAAAATGAAGTGAACACTGTTATCCAGCTTAGAAAGGCAAACGCAACAGCAATCTGGTATTTGAAGCATTCTGCCACAATTGTACAACCTCCGATGTCGTGAAAATATAAGATCGTAATCCCCGCAGAGGCGGAAGCTGCTGCAAGGGACAATGTAGCTGTTACCTGTTAGCAACACATTACCCGTTGTCAAAGCTGTGCCTTACAAAGCCTGATGCCACACATGTGATACCTCTGTTTCAAATGTCCAAAATAACTCAACTCGACACTCTTTGATAGTACACGATTTAAACACAAAGTTATTGATAGAACCCAATCCTGACACTGAACCCGACGCGACATGAGCAGGAATACAACTTGAGCTGACCCGATTTGATGAAGATGTCATATTATGCTTATCTTAAGTTCATATCGTGTTTATCATATTTGTTCAAAAGAGGAAACCAACACGAGACCGAAAGCTATCCATTTACTCCAGTTGCCAACTCAAAAGAATACAAGGCCAATCTGTTAAAAAGGATGCAGGTAGAGAAAAGCGATTTGAATCTCAAGTTATGATTCTTGGCAATATGTTGATAAGCACATTTCACATTGTGTCAATAACTAAAACACCACCAAAGCCTTAGTCCCTATAGAAAGCGACCAGCATTGAGTGTAGCATGCTTATTTTCTTTGTGCATATAAAAGTAGGCAGCAATTGCGAAATTCAGAAGGAGAATGTATTAATAGAAGGAACGCCTACCCAATCTCCGATTACAAAAAGACTGACAAGGATTGGATTATGGAGCACTCTCTTACTTGCAATGGCATAAGCATCCATCAACGCGAGGCCTACACTCCACATTACTTGCAAACCCATGGAAGCTATGAGATAGCTGCAAAGCCGATATGTGTTTTAGACACAGGACAAGATATTACAAATTTACAACTAGCACCAAACTATTTTCTGAAGATGATTCCCGAGACAGCAATTCCTTCATACTAGAACACTTTCTGAAAGCTGCTATCACAAAAATTAAAGCATTTAACCTTCTAATAAAATGAAAATTAAGGAGACTTCTTATACGTTATGCTTTTTTATTGCTTTGAGGAGCCATCTAAAGCAAGAAAAAGTAAGAAAAGATAAGATTGAGATTATTGTTATGCAAATAATTGATGTCTCACCAAGCTAAATAGTGACAAAATTCTGCTTAGACAAGTTTTTAATTCGTTGTTGAACTGTATGACTATATCAGTTTAAGAAAACTGTAATGCAGATTACTGTAGTATGCAATGACCAAATTTCTCGCAAATCAGTTTGTTCTTTACTTCTTTCACATTATGTGTACCTATTGAAACTGATATTTTACTGATCGAAAATCATAACAACTGATTAAAGCCGATTTTTACTCATTGGAACAGATTTAGATAATTCTAACAGTATTTGTTATATAAAGTTTAACTGATAAAACTGATTTTTATAAAATAAATCTGATTGCCACTGATTATTAATGAATATATAATTTCTTTAAAATGAAAAGACAACGGCTAAGCCTTCAAATGACACTACTCAGTTTAGTTCCTGTATTTCTTTGTCTTCATATATAAGTGTTTTAGTTAGCGAACTCACCCCAGTAAAGAGAAATCACAGCATTTTGTTGGAATACAATAGATAAATAAATATAATGATTCAACAGGTGATTGCTAAATAGCCAATGCAAGCCTGAACAAAACCCTCTTTACCAGAATCTTAGACATGAAACTACAATGATTCGGAGTTTGCAACTTTGTACTCGGTCATTATTTTCTTGAAATGAAACCCTTCTAACTAGAAGAGGGTTTGATCCCAGGGGCCAATCAGAAATGTCACAAAATCCCCCGCGCTTTGCGGAAGCCCTCAGCGCCGAGGAACATCTACTAGGGTGTATGTTAAAATCATCAAAAGACTATGTGATGACAACTAAACCTTTTTGTCATACTTTGCTGTTAAAGAGGAAACTAAGTAACCATCTTTTAGATGACAGCAGCCTTACTTTCTGCTGCACGACTTAGTTCCTTTTTCTCAGCTAAGAATCATATTGTAGAATCAGTGTTCATAGCCACTAGTTTTTATGTAGAGAGACAAATGGAATCTTAAAGGACAGGATGTTAGAATTTAATGAACATGCCACATATGGCGAAGAGGAACCAATCAAAGTGAGAAACAGGAAGAAGCATGACAACCTCTGAAGAGGAAGTCATTCTAACAAGAGCCCAAGGAATACTTCATTACTCTTATGACCATTGAAAGAAGAACTTATACCGAGGGATTGGATTGGATTGGATTGGATGTATAAAAGCTCTGTCTAAATTGAAACTATGGCTAAGCCAAGGAACAAATACTATGTTTGCTAAGTTGCAACTACGCAAGCTAGCAAAGTAGCTATCTAACATTTCATAATTATACACAGACACACATTGAGTTTCTTTTGTTTTGTTTTGTACTCCCCCCGTTCTCCAAATAGTTTGAATAAACAACAAACCAAAGAATAGTTAAACATTGAAGAACGGAGGAAGTATCGGTCCTTCACTAGTTGTGACTACTAAGAATTTTCATAAAAGATAAGTATTGCATCCTTTGGGAACGGATGAAGTATTAGTCTTTTCACTAGTTTTCAGTCATCACTACAATTCACATTCAATGCTAGTAGCACCAAATCAAAGAAAAAATTGGGATATAATTCTACAATTTTAATACAAAAATTACCTAATTACACTCTGTCTATCATCTATGTATTCCAGCCACATGATAGGACCAGAAAGATTCTCAATCCAAATATCTACCCCACCACTACTCTATAAACTCACATAAAGAAAGAAGAAAACTCTAATTAAACCATCAAATGAAATATTTAAGGGTGCGTTCTCTTCCCCTTAAAAAAGTATTGATAAGTTCCAATAAGTTATAACACCTTGTAAAATAAACTACAATAAGTTCCAATAGTTTTACTTCAGATTAGTTCATATAAGTACCAATAAGTTCTAATAAAATCGAACAAGTTCAATTTAGATCATTTCAGGAGTCCTAAGGTAAACAGAACGGGAACAGATGGACATAATTAACAAACAAAGAACCTAAAATTATAAGAAGTTGATATAACAATCTAGAACAAAGAATGCAAGTTTGCAAGAACAATCCTATTATAGTAATCAACATAGGGAAAATATTACTAAGTAAATGAAATTAACAAAAGTTGATATTTTGAAAATACATTAAGACGCAATAAACAAGACCCCGCAATTGGTCAAAGTATAGTACTTCCTCCGTAACGAAAAGAATGCACCTTTAGCTTGGGCACGCATGCCAAGATAAAACTTTAAAGATTAATATCTCTAATTATGTATTTGTAAAAATTATAAACATTAGATCATATAAAACTACAAGTTGAGACGAAACCAACAAGACCCCACATGATTATATTTTCCCTTATGTATAAGTCACAAATTGCGATTAAATTTAAAACTGTGAATAGTGTCAAAAGTGCAAAAGGTGCGTTTATTTTGTTACGGAGGAAGTATATGAATAGCGTAAAAGTACAAAGCGGGTAAATACCAGAAAGCAGTGAAATTGAAGAAGCTAGAGGTGGTTGCCATAGAAGCAATGGAACCAGCAGCAAAGATGAATTGAGATATTCTAAGAGCAAGACCAGTTACAGTTCCTGGTGTTCCTGCAAAATCCTTCATTTTCTTCAATTTCCCAATTCAAAACAATTAATTTCTCAATTACCCATTAGCAATATTCTATATTGTGACATAATTTCAATCATTAATCCAGAATAAAAGAGGGGAAAATGACGAGTAGGGAATTTGAGGGGGAAACAGACCAGAAACAGAGTTGGGTTATTAATTTTATTTTATATAGGCAAGAAAACAGAATTGAAGAAGTGATGTGGAAAAATAAGAATTTGGGAATTTAGAAATGAGAAGAGGTAATAACAAATTAATGAGGAATTGATTAAGGGGTGTAATACAAGTAATTGGGAAAAGGGTGTATTGAGAGTTACTCTATCTCGGCTGAAAATCAAGAATCAAGGCCATCATTGAACACTATACATGCTTGAATTCGTCCACTTAACTAGAAAATTCTTGACTCACGCGCCACACTTGTTAGTGGAATGGTGGTCAGAATTTTGCTTTCTAACTTTGATTATCATTAGACTCTGTTTGGTAGGGTGCAAAACATTTTCGGATGAAAATAATTTTCTAGGGAAAACCTATTACATTGGAAAATTCATTTTTATAAAGGTTTTCCGTTATTTGGTTGCATGTAAAATGATTTTGCATTTTAATCATTTTTCATTGATTGATTGTACTGGAAATCAATTACTTCAATTGTGAGAGAAAATGTTTTCCTTCCACTTGTGATGCAAAATATTTTCCTCCCAATTTTGGGGATCATGTTTTCAATAAGGTGGAAAATGATTTTCCATCCCAAATTTTACATTTTAATGTTTTACTCCAAACCAAACAATGCAAAATGGAAAATAACTTATGTGGGATCTTGTTTGATTCGTCTCAGTGTACACTTTCCAAATATATAATTTTTGTAATTTTTTCTTATGCCAAATTCGAGATATTAGTTTTGAAATCACATCTTGAAAACTTAGTGTGAATAGCAAATGTGAACGTAGCAAATAAATTGAGACGGAATGAGTATCGTTTTTTATAATTTCCATTTTCTAAAGACCAACAATCAGAAGAGCTAGTAAATCTTGTGATAGTCTATTTATATATTTATCCTAAAGTCTTGCCGTGTAAAATGTTAAAATTTTAAAATCAAGTTTTTGTAAAATGTTACTCCCTCCGTTTTTTTAATATGCACATAATGCTTTGCACTAGGACCAAGGAAATTCTAAAAAGTAAGAAAGAGAAAGAGTACTAAAAGTAAGAAAGAGGAAAAGTAAGAAAGAGAAAGAGAAATATGATTAAATATGCACTTTTAGGGCCCACTTTTAAGTTTGAGGATAGACTTCTCATATTGTCAAGTGATTATATGAAAATTTAGAGTTGTCGATTTATGATCTAACATTCTAACCAAACAACTTAGTTTAAAATTGAATTGAACTGTGTTCGAACAATCCTACTATATTTTATCACTATACTATAAGGGAAGAGGGGAGGTGGACACCAAAAATAAGAAAAGAGAAAATAATAAAATAAATCAAGGATTTCAAATACAATAATTAAGGAAATAAGTTTTATTTCCAAACTTAGAAATCAGGTTTTTAGCAAAAAATATTTAAAACTTCAAACTAAAATATCTGAAAATCTACAAAGTAAAAACAAATTTTAAAAATATCAATGGTTATATTTTCTTGAGATCTATAAACAGACACCCACTTTGCTATATTTTTATATACCTTTGAATTTTATGTTAATTTTCAAATACATGAGTAATTGATTACTCATGCATAGGGTGCATTTAATCAAATTGATCATGAAATATGATAATGTATTTAAGGATGAGTGACAAAGTGGTAGAGAGAGGGAGATAATGTATATTATTTTAATATTTAAGCTCTTTTGAAATTACAATTACACCCTCTTAAAAAACAAAAGAACTAAAACTTAACAATTATTTTTAAAAGTATGAAAAATTTGTTTATACTTCACTAAAGATGTAATTTCTCCCAAATTCTTACTCCATATTACTCTTTCGTACGTGGCATGCATCGCGTGCATATAAGGCTAGTTGTTATATAAAGGAGGAGCTTAGTTAGAGGCCATAAGAAAGCGAAATAAAGTAAAAGGTAACCATTCTCTTATATTTGGTTGGGAGATTTCCTTTTCCTTTTCCTTTTCCCTCTCCTCACCGCCTACTCTTTTTACTTGTCATTCCTCATCTCCTTCCACTAAGATATACAGTTATAGAAAACCCCCTTTGACCACCAATGTCACCCCACCCCTCCCTTTGAGGCTTTGATCACCCACCTCCATCAACCACGCCACAACAATCACCTCTACCCATTGAAAGCTACACAAAACCTCCGGAAAACTTTCGTTGCCGTTGGAAAAAAGAAAGAGGGAGGGCGGTGCAATTGTGGTTTTGGGGGAGGAGGAGTTAAAAGAGAGAAAAAATAATCGAAACAACCTTTTTCATCAAAGGAGTTGACTTTTTTTCTTCCCTTGTACCTCTTTCTTGATTCCATTCTCTTCACCCCATAGGAACCAAATTCTCCCTATATTCTCAAATATTTTAAAATGGTTCAAAATGCCATCCCAATAACATCCTTTTCACTTGTTGGCCGTCCAAACTCTTCTCTATTAACGTGGATCCATTTAACAATTTATTAATTTGACATGATATCAAAGCTAGATTAGGCCTTCACAATTTAGAATCAATGGGACTGTGTGTAAGTTGTTGACAAATAGACGACCCATACAAAAAAAAAAGAGTAACGAAGTTGTGTTTTATAAGTAGTTAGTTATCTTTAAAATTGAGAGTGAGGGATAACTCAATTAATTAGAGCTTTTCTCCCGATTTTAGAAAATTCAGGGATATTATCATCACCTATCCTTGTGAGTTGTGACTATCTAAACAGCAACGGAAAACTTTTCTCTAAAGCTTCAATTTTTTTAAAAGAGAGATGTAACAAGGTGATTGGATTGGGGTTTATTGGAACATTGTTGATCTTCCAATAGTTCCATACTTGCATCACATTAAGACCTATACAAAAAAAAGGGCCAAAATGACGTATGTAGCAAATCATAAACACAACTACATTGCAAATCATAAACACAACTACATTGCAAATCATGAACAGAATTATACTTCCTCCGCTTTTTTTTACTTGCATAATTTCTCATTTTTGGAAGTTGCAAATTACTTGCATCATTTCCTTTTATGGAAATACTTCCTCTCTACCTCTTTCCAATCACATGGGTCCCCTTTTTCCCCCTCTCTCTATCTCCCTACTTTTCTTAATTCTTGTGCTCATGCTCAATGATGCAAGTATAAAAAAACGGAGGAAGTATAACAATCATAAACAGAATTAACCCCAGTAAAATTTGGCTGCAGCTTAATGAAGTTTGAAATAATCAATTGCAAGATCATCAAGGGATTTAGAGAAGAAGTATGTGAGGAGTTCCTCAATTGAGAAGTCCCTATACTTGGCCGGATTTTCTTCAGATGTTAGCTCTTTTAGTGGACCAAATATCTTCTTCGATGAGAAAAAACCTTGGACAAAAAATGGTATAGAGATTCTTGGTCCAATACTTTTTGCAATCACTCTGTGATAAACGCTTCTCAACATGCCATTGGATACAATCTGTACAAATGATACGACGAAAAGTACTATTAGAACTAGTGTAATAAAACAATACTACTATAATATAGAGCTAATCATGTGTTACTCGGAATTGGGTACCCAAGGGTACGTGTCTAAGCGTTCACTAGTTTGTATTATGAAAAGTTTCCAATGTTTTTGGCTCAAATAGGGTGTCGAACTATCCGAATCCATGTCAGATGGTTGGAATTCGAAATGAGTACTAAAAGTAAAGAGTGCGAGTAACATAAGTATGTAGCTATTAGTAAGAGAAGAAAAGAACCTGAAGGGCATCTCCAATGTTAACAATCAACGCGCCTGTGATAGGCTCGACATTAATCCATTGATTCTCATAAAGAACTTGAAGGCCTCCAATATGATCTTGCAAAAGAACAGTGATGAATGTGATGTCACCATGTCCATTAGTTCCTAATGTCAGTTGTGGCTCTGGACATGCTGGGTAGTAGTGGCAACCTAATGACCAACCTTTAATAATTTCCATCTCTCCGAGACATTCTGGTTTGAGTCCGAGACCCACTGATAACAGCATAAGTATGCGGTCAATAAACTTAAGGATGTTGTTGACATAGTCCAGTATCACATCCCTGCAAAAATAACTTCTCGTCTCAAATAATAGGAGCAACTAGTACTATTTATAAGAATATAACAGACAATAATGTGCTCGAGTTTTCAGACTCAACTAGCTTTCATCTCGTGTAATGATCAAGGTCGTCTCAAATATCTCTATTATATAAGTAAAGAGGTGGGGTGGACACCAAAAAGAAATAAAGAAATAATAAATAAAATAAATCAATGAGTTTATTAAGTAATTAAGTTTTATTTTCAAATTTAGTCATCAAATTTTTAATAAAAGATGTTTAAAACTTCTAACTAAAATATCTACAAATCTACAAAGTAAAAACAATTAAATAAAATATCAACGATTATATTTTCTTGAGATCTATAAACAGACACCCACTTTGCTATATTTTTATATACTTTTGAATTTTTTTTATTTTGAAATACATGAGTAATTGATTGCTCATGAGTGAAGGCACATTTGATCAAATTGATCATGATAAAGTATTTTAGCATGAGTGAGAAACATGATAAAGTATTTTCAATTACTTGAATTTTTTCTCATTTGGACAATAAGCGAAAAATACCTTAGCGGGTACGATATAACAAAAATTGTAGTTGATGGTGGGGAGTAAGGGATGTTTTCAAAGAAATATAAGCCAAAATGAATTTAGCTTGAAAACAAAATATATTGTGTACCTTCACATTTTATCATGTTACAAACTTACAGTAGCCGAAACGCACATCGTATGCAAAAAAAATGGATCTTTTGTTCAAAACCACCTAAAATTTTCACGTTCTTAGAAACTCCCACCTTAATGAATTTTTCTCTAAATTCCACCTATCATTCCCAATTTTATTAGAAACTCCCACCACTTAATAATTTTTGTTAAAATTCGTTAACAAAACCGTTAAGTGGGCCCCACATATGCATTTTATTATTAGTTTACGCTGAAATTGAAGTCAATTTCATCAATTTAAGGGCAAATCCTCAACAAATTTAGAGCAAAATTGGAACGAATTACAACAATTTGGAAAAAATTGCAACTATTTCAAGTTCCATTTTGTTAACAAAATGTATATGTGGGACCTACTTAACGATTTTGTTAATGAAATTTGGCAAAAAACGTTAAATGGTGGGAGTTTTTAATAAAATTGTAATGGTAAGTGGAATTTTTTTTTAAAAAATCATTAAGGTGGGAGTTTCTAAAAACATGAAAAGTTTAGGTGGTAAGATGCGACTGTCCATAAAATTATCTAATGTAAATTATGAAATTTCATAATAAATTATCGCACGCATCGCGTGCATAAAAATCTAATACTTCTAACAGAGAACTTATCATAGTTATTACCAACTTACTGTTGAAGTTAATAACATAAGAAAAGATGGCAGCGGAAGAAGTAATGAACTACTGCATATTTGTTATTCCAACACACATTCTCTTAGTACATATGATCAATATATATAGCAAGCTAAAGGTAACAATAACAACTTAGAAATAGGACCCATGATCTATCATGATCAAGGATCAAGGGCCACTAACAAACCCAACTAACACTAACTTTGACTAGGTAAATCCTAATAATAAGAAGATAAGAATTAACCAACTAACTCCTAATACTTAGCAACTAAGCGTGCCATTAACTTAACAATAACTAAAGTTTGAATCATTAACCCAACACTTACCAAATGGTGCCATAGAAACTGTGTAACAACGTAATACAAAAGACGAGAAGGAAAACTTTCCAAAGATACATTCACGTGATATTATTAGCCAAAATAATAAAAAAAGTACTTACTTGCATATTGGAGGTAGCTCTTGAGGATCAACATCACCAGTCAAAGCATTGAAATAGAATGTATCCCTCCAATTAGCAGCATTTGAATTATACAAGTCATGATTGGAAACAAAACTGACCTTCTTTGAGAAATAATCACGACTATAGAGTTGTTTCTTAGCCTCGTCATCTTGCTCATGGAACATCCGGCCACCTTCGATCATCTTTTCCAGCAATTCCAAGGAAATCCCATGATTTATGACTTGAAAAAAACCCCATTTCTTTGATGCCTCGAACATTTGCTTCACAATCTCTTTAGTTTCATCACTACTTTCACCAATATGAGCAATATCTATGACGGGCACACTTATATTTTTAGGACAAGTGCCCAAATCCTTTGAACGATCCTTGACTGGTCGTACGAATATGCTAGGAATACTATTTGTTCCTGCATCAACCAGCCCTTTTACTCCGGTTTTTCGTTCATCGAAAAACTTAAGATCGTTAATTCTACCAGAGCTAGCTTCTGTGTTATTCATGGTCTTTTGGCTGCTCATTAGTGGAAGCACGTATTCAAATGGAGTTTATTGACTAGTTAAGAAGGGGATAATGCAAAGATGAGTCTATTTATACAAGTAGAATTTCATGGAAGAGGAGTTCATGTGCTAATCCATGTGCATTAGGAAATTATACGAGTATCTAGGTAAAACACATGGATTAACACATGAGTTTTTGTTGCTAATACATGTGCATTTACAGATTTTATAAAGTATGAAGACAACAACCGAATTTAACAAGCTTATAACCTTTCTTAATTAAGAGGGGCAGATGCGAACAAAGAAAACAGTAGATGCTAACAAGATCTAATGAGAAGGGATTTAGAGTGAGAAGTGAGTAATTTGAGCAGTGTGGGAGCTAGTGAGAGTTATATTGCTTCTGAGTTTATCAAGGATCAACTCAACCAAAAGTCTAAATTGATGGTTGAAGGCCCACAAATAGTTATATATATATCACGCCTCCTCACACAAAGAGCCCATTGGGCTTGAAGTGTGGATGCAGATACAACACAAGCCTCCTCATACTTGGCGCTAAATATTCCACTTAGAAAAGAGGGGTAGATGAGATTTGAACCGCGACCTTTTGATCACACTAGCTTTGATACCATGTCAAGGAACCAACTCAACCAAAAGTTTAAATTGATGGTTGAAAGACCAAGAGCTTCTAGTTATATAATCTATTAGAGTTACACCATAAAAAATTGAAATCACATATTTATCAAACGAAGAACTTTTTGAAACGTAGGAGGCACCATTGAAAGACAGCCATATCACAAATTAAAGAAAAAACAAGACGCATTGCACTGAGTATAAATCTACTCCCATGTAAATATATAATATCGCTTTAATTACGAAATTATTATTATGGTAGGAGAAAATATTCTGGACAACCTCAGCCTTCACACAAGGCCCCTACTAAGAGACTCATTACAAGCCGAATTCCTCCTACCCCAACCCCTCCCCCGCAAATGATTGTAAGGCACTATAACCAAAAGAAATTGTTTCAATAAAGACATTGTATGAATATACATTGAACAAAGTATTAGGCTGATCCAGTGTTAGGGTTCTTAAACATACATTTTCCAGGCAACTAAAGAAGGGTGATGGGTTTGGTGTGTGGAGAATGTAATGCCCCGAACTTAGGAGACCTTAATTAACCTTAATTAACATAACTGATATTGAATACACAACAGAAATTGACCTCAAACCTGTGGGTTATGGGTCAGAAACTAAATAATTGCCTTAAATCGTTGTTGGGGATAATACAATTATGCTAATGACCATCACTTAGATTCTCCTATAAGTCTCAAAACCATTTCACGAAATCCATAAGAGTCTTTCCCTCAGTTTTATTAGAAACTGACTGTTTACAATGGCGGATAAAAGAACGATTTCAAGGCTGTGCCGTGGTAGAAGACCACTGACTTGAAAACAATTACAGCCCAACAAGGGTGGTAAACACAACTGGTCGGAAAGATCTCCAAGGTTAACACATCAACCTCACTTAGTTACCATTAACTGAGAAAGGCTTTGGAGATAAAGCACGTATTTCTGGATGCAAAACAATAGCAGCATTGGTCTGATTTTATAGCAAGACAATCAGGACAAATTAGGAGTGTAATAAACAGATGGGGGAAATAAAGGGCGATAGTAAATCGTCATAAACACTATAACATTTAAAAACGTTTCAGTGTAACAAGTTACCGCGACACACAATTGGGCCCGGATCCAAAAAGATAAGCTTCATCTTAGTCCAGAACCCAGAACCTAGGCCAAGACTGAGCCCGGCCCGGTCCGGGCAGGCGGCAAGCGCGCGCGCTTGTGTGGTAGCAAGCCCAAGCATGACCTCCCACTGCAAAAGCCAATAAAGTAACCAACTCAAACAATAAGGAGAGGAAGGAAGTTAATAAACAAGAGAAGACTTCCTTCCATAGATGATATGGGACCTTTGGGAAAAAACCCAAATAGGCTTTTCATATGCCTTAACTCCAACAAGTTTGACTTGAGCCATGTCCATATACCTGATTATTTTCATAAAACAGAGAAACAAAAAAAACACAAAAAAATTCCAAAATGAGTGGAAAACTTAAAACCCTACTCCAGCCTGTAAAAACAAATTTGGTTCGAAAACGTTTTTCTCACATAGGCGGCACATATCACATCACTTTGGTAATCGTTTGGAAATACTTATCATAATACGTTACTTTAACTTTGGACAGTTTAACCAACAAGGACCATTCACATAAGCCCAGATCATTGGCAAGCATAGGCTTTGGACAATACATTACTTTAACTTCCATCGTCATTCATTAACATTTTGACCATCTCGATCCATTCATAGATCATTGCATAAACATTTCCGCCACCTATAACTTGCCCATTTCACCAGTTCATTTCATAACTCCAAGCCATAAATACTGTGCTCTCTCCACTTTTCATTAGCGTATCTTAATTTGTAAAACTTTCATATATCTTACATTTCTGAACAATAACCATCATTTATATGAGCATAAATAGTTCAATATACATAAAATCATAAAATAAATTAATCATGATCATACTACATTTATTCACATGTATATATCATGCATGCACAACACTCCACATAATTTCGTATAATCACATAGTGTTAGATATGCCTTGAATATCTGTTGGTTCGAATAACCAAGCACGGAAGTCTTGCTATATATCTTTTCGGGTGTTATAAGATTTGACTAAATCTTATATTATGTTATGAGTTGTAGGCCTATGTCTGTTTAGGTTACTCTAAGGGTGTTATATAACCCTTAGGTTAAACCTATAGCTGTAATTCACAATCTGATTATTTTAGTGTTGCCTAACACTATTCTGTATTTTGTGTTTCTCTCTCCTAATAAGCTATTCTCCCTCTGGTATGTGGACGTGTGTGCTATTTATCTTTCACGTTCTTATCTATCTTTAGCGCATCCTCTGTTATAGAGGAAGTAGAAGCTTTGAGAAGAGTTGATAATGTTAGAAATAAGGGTTGTAAAATGGCAAAATAGTAATAAAGCAATAAAACCCGGAACACTTCTCTAAGGCATGTACCAATACACTTTCCTAATAGTGTAATATCGACCCGCTATAACGAAGTAACCGGGTTACACGATATCACTATTGAGATACAATAGAGAAGTACAAATAATCTAAGTTACTTGTTTAGATTATTCCACACTAGTATTATGTATTTGGTTTTGTGTTTACACTCTCAAGTATTAGTTTATAAGTCTAATAAAGAGAGAAAGCCATTTATCGAAAATCAGATTTTTTCTTATGTTTTACACAAATGAGACAATGAGTATTTATAGAGTTACAATAGTTAGTTATTAATAACAAATAGCTAACTAAAAACCCACCAATTAATTAGTCACGGTATTGTTTCATGAATCATCACTTTGTTTCATTAGTGTATAATGCATGGCAATTGCATATATTAGCATGCCACGTCAATTCATGTAGCAAATGCAATTCTTTACAAAATGCCACATCAATAGTTGATGTCAAATGCATTTCATAAACTCATGCCACATAAATTGGTGAAACATGGTGTTTCGCCTAAACCAACAATAACCAACAAATTGATATTTGACATCAATATCATACATAATTAATTTATAATTATTAACACCTCAAACAAAGATTATAATAACTATAATTAATTATCAACTCAATATTATATAATGTCATTTTTACACAACTCCATGACATTATAAAATATACATGTGTAAAATAATGGAGCCTTACCATACATAAATATCCAACAATCCTCCTCCATTTATGTATTAGTAAGTCTAATGCTCAAAACATGCTTTTATAACACTAACCAAAACTTATGGATAAATGAATGTGTCTAAACGATTGAACATTCATATAGTATAATATTCTTAACAACACTTCCAATTGTAATGGTAGTCTAAGCTTTGAACCATACATATCACTATGAATTATTAAAGATAATATACACATAAGTTTTCACTAATACATAGTAACATGACACCAATAAGCCTTGTGTCCATATCCATTCGTGAGCATGTCCAAACTAAATCCGCAAAGTTCGGTGAAGGGGCCGACTTCATACTCATATAGGTAAATCCTTTTATCGTTCCCTACAATAAAAGCACTTTATCAAATGATTTATTAAGAAATTAAATCAACCTCTTAACATTGTAGTACCAAGCACTTACCGCGGGATTGAAATATTATTAGTGCTCGCAATCACAAGATGAATGACTTCCTCATTTGAATTCAAGATCTAACATTATATTAGACGTCGAATTGAGTTATCATACATGTGTGATAAATTTCACGGATTCAAGACCAATCCCTTTAGCCGTTTTGTACACCATATCCCTAGGTAACCCTTTAGTAAAAGGATCCGTTAGGTTAAGATTAGATCGTACAAAATCAATGGAAATAGTTCCGTCCTTAATTAGTCCTTTCACATAATTATGTGTCACACCTATGTGACAGGACTTTCCATTATAGACATCGTTATAACCTCTTGATAGAGTTGACGCACTATCACAATGTAGATAGATTGGTGACAACGATTTTGGCCACAAAGGAATCTCATAGAGCAAGTTCCTTAACCATTCCGCTTTTTTACAAGCCGAAGCTAAAGCTACAAACTCGGACGGCATTGTAGAATCAGTGATGAAAGTTTGTTTCTTGGAACTCCAAGAGACCGCACCTCCTCCAAGCAAGAATACCCAACCGGTCATGGATGAGTAATCTTCTTGGTTAGTTATCCAACTTGCATCTGTGTATCCTTCTAATACCGAAGGATCACCCTTAAAGGTCAAACCAAAGTCCATGGTTCGCTTTAAGTAGTTAAGAACTCTTCTTAATGCTTGCCAATGTACTAATCCGGAATTGCTTGTATACCTACTAAGCTTTCCAACCGCAAAAGCGATATCCGGTCTTGTACTTGTCATGGCATACATCAAACACCCAATAGCCCTAGAGTAATCCAATTGAGAAACCATCTTACACTCATTAGGTTGGAGTTTCAAAGTTGGATCAATGGGTGTATGAACTGGCGAAACATCATGACACTTAAACTTATTCAACACCTTTTCAATATAATGAGATTGTGATAAGGTTAATGTATCATTGTTTCTAATTATTTTAATACCGAGAATGACATCTGCCTCCCCCATATCTTTCATCGAAAATTTAGAGGAAAGGAACATTTTAGTCTTTTCAACTTGTTCCAAGTCAGTTCCAAAGATAAGC
Source organism: Patellifolia procumbens (assembly GCA_947645195.1). NCBI lineage: Eukaryota > Viridiplantae > Streptophyta > Magnoliopsida > Caryophyllales > Amaranthaceae > Patellifolia > Patellifolia procumbens. The sequence continues at coordinate 3,961,275 of CANSGD010000594.1, forward strand.
ATATCATCAACATATAGACAAATTATGACTCCATTAAAATCATTTTCGAATTTGCTATATACACACTTATCGGACTGATTAATTTTAAAGCCATTAGCCAAGACAACTTCATCAAACTTTTGATGCCATTGCTTTGGTGCTTGCTTGAGTCCATATAAAGATCTAACAAGTTTACAAACTTTATGCTCTTTTCCTTTGATAATAAAGCCTTCTGGTTGCTTCATATACACTTCCCCCTCCAATTCACCATTAAGGAATGTTGTTTTGACATCCATTTGGTGAATTACAAGTTTATGAATCGTCGCTAAGGCAATTAATACTCTTATGGTGGAAATTCTTGCCACGGGTGCATATGAATCAAATACATCGACGCCGTACTTTTGAGCAAATCCTTGTGCTACTAACCGAGCCTTGAATTTGTCAATAGTACCATCGACTTTTATTTTTCTACGAAAGATCCACTTGCAACCAATTGCCTTACAACCGGGTGGTAGGTCCGTAAGAACCCAAGTATTATTACCCATAATTGAATCCATTTCATCATCAATGGCCTCTTTCCAAAAGGAAGCATCTTGAGACTTTATAGCCTCATCATAGGTCTTAGGATCCTCCTATATTTTAAAACAATATAGATATTGAGAATAAATCTCTTTTCTTGACCCTTCCATCAAATAAATTTGAAAATCGGGACCAAACAATTTTTCTTTCCTCATTCTCTTACTCCTTCTCAATTCCGGATTAGATTCTTGATCTTGTTCTTGTTCAGTAATTGGTACTTGGGATTCACTAGTGCTAGGCACTAATTCCCTTGAATTGGTATAATTTATAGTACTAGGTACTATATATTTGGGTCTAAGAATTGAAGTGAAACGAGTTTCATCAAAAACCGCATCCCGAGACTCAACCACGGTGTGAACCGAAATATAGTAATTAGGTTCTATAACATAGAATTTATATGATTTGCTATGTATCATAACCTATAAATACGCAATCAATTCCTTTTTCACCCAAAGTTTTCCTTTTAGGTTGAGGCAATCTAACAATTGCTCTACAACCCCAAACACGCAAGTATTTGAGGTTAGGCTGCTTCTTATACCACAATTCATAAGGAGTGATTTTGTTCCTTTTATTGGGAACACGATTTAGGATGTAACAAGCCGTTAACATGGCTTCACCCCAAAAACCATCACTCAAACCCGAGTAAGATAACATGGAATTAACCATTTCTTTTAAGACTCTATTTTTCCTTTCCGCTACACCATTTTGTTGAGGTGTATAAGGGGCAGTTGTTTCATGAATGATTCCTATTGATTCAATATATTTAGGGTCATAATATTCGCCACCTTTATCAGTTATAAATTTCTTAATTTTCATATTAGTTTGTAACTCAACTTCAGTTTTAAAAATCTTAAACTTATCAAGGGCTTCATCTTTAGAAGATAATAAATAGACATAACAAAATCGAGTGCCATCATCGATAAAAGTTATAACATATTCTTATTTCCTAAAAATGGAGTGCTAAGAAAATCACATGAATCACTGTGCACCAAATCAAGCATGCTAGAAGACCGTTCAATAGTAGGAAATGATTGTCTTGTAATTTTATTTAATTGGCACGTTTCACGCTTCTCCATGTTAATGTCTTTTGGTGGAATTAAGTCCATTTTAGACATATCACACAATCTTTTATAATTAACATGACATAACCGATTGTGCCATAAAGAAGAAACATCAATCATATAAACATAAATATCATTCATATTATTGATACTAAGTTTAAACATGCCATTACATAAATACCCTTGACCTACAAATACACCACCTTTGCTTAAAATAAATTTATCGGCTTCAAACACCATCTTAAAAACCGAATTTATTTAAAAGACTACAAGACACTAATTTTTCCTAACAACGGGAACGAAATAAACATCATTTAATATCAATTTCTTTCTCGATGTGAACAATAATTCTACTTGTCCTACTCCTTGGACCCGAGATGTAGATTCATTCCATATGTACAATGTTGGACCATTTTCCAAAATTTTGTAAGTCTTGAAAAAATTTCAATTATTGCACACATGCCTTGTGGCCCCCAAGTCCACCCACCATGAATCATCAACCTGCACAAGATTGATTTCAGAGATCATAGCCACAACTCCATAACCGAATTTGTAGTAACTAATGAAATCTCACCTTGATTCTCATGGCCATCTTTAGAGTGACCACCATTTTGGGCTTTCTTCTTCTTCCAAGCATGACAATCCTTCTTCAAGTGAGGACCACCACATTCCCAACAAGAGACCAGTTTCTTTTGTTTCTTGGAAGATTTGTTAGAAGACTTGTTAAAATTACGGGGACGCTTTTTATTATTTTTCTTATTAGCATTAGAAGTACCTTCCTGCAACATATTAATGGTGGAAGCCGGAGTTGTTGAAATGATGATTATGTGTCGGGATCACATTCTTAATGTCATGTAGGGCTCCTTATTCGACATATATCTGGAATCCGCTAAGTCATTGTGGGACTCGTTTGAAACCAAGTACATGGCCAAGGATGCTTCTAGTAAGAAATTTCTTATTAGCAATTTTAATAATTATAAAATGGTTGATAATAGGCCGGTAATGGAACAATTTCATGAAATCCAAAGAATTTTGGGCCAAATTGACCAACATAACATGATAATGGATGACACCATAGTAATAGCTTCCATCATTGATAAATTTCCACCTTCTTGGAAAGACACTAGAAATTCTTTAAAGCATAAGAAGGAAGAATTAACCATGGCACAATTGGTTACTCATCTTCGTATTAAAGAGAGTATCCATTTGTATGATGGTGTTAAGGAATCAACAACCCTTATTTCTAACAATCTAATAGTGTAATAAATCGAGATAACTTCGACGGTTCGTGATCTTACTACCAAATTTCAAAATTTTGGACAAGTTTGAAGGTGTCGGATTTCGTAGATGGAAAAAGAAGATGCATTTCCTTTTGACTACGCTTAATGTGGTGTACGTGTTAAGCACTCCAAAGCCCCGGAGCCCCCTGAAGGAGAGCAAGAGGAGACTATCGAGCAAACGAGGAAAAGAACCAAGTGGGAAAATGATGATTATGTGTATTGGGGTCACATTCTTAATGCCATGTCGGACTCCTTATTCGACATATATCAAAATGTGGAATCCGCTAAGTCATTGTGGGACTCGCTTGAAACCAAGTACATGGCCGAGGATGCTTCTAGTAAGAAATTTCTTATTAGCAATTTTAATAATAATAAAATGGTTGATAATAGGCCGGTAATGGAACAATTTCATGAAATCCAAAGATTTTTGGGCTAAATTGACCAACATAACATGATAATGGATGACACCATAGCAATAGCTTCCATCATTGATAAATTGCCACCTTCTTGGAAAGACACTAGAAATTCTTTAAAGCATAAGAAGGAAGAATTGACCATGGAACAATTGGCTACTCATCTTCGTATTGAAGAGAGTATTCGTTTGCACGATGGTGTTAAGGAATCAACAACCCTTATTTCTAACAATCTAATAGTGTAATAAATCGAGATGACTTCGACGGTTCGTGATCTTACTACCAATTTTCAAAAATTGGACAAGTTTGAAGGTGTCGGGTTTCGTAGATGGCAAAAGAAGATGCATTTCCTTTTGACTACGCTTAATGTGGTGTACGTGTTAAGCACTCCAAAGCCCCGGAGCCCCCCTGAAGGAGAGCAAGAGTAGACTATCGAGCAAACGAGGAAAAGAACCAAGTGGGAAAATGATGATTATGTGTGTCGGGGTCACATTCTTAATGCCATGTCGGACTCCTTATTCGACATATATCAAATTGTGGAATCCGCTAAGTCATTGTGGGACTCGCTTGAAACCAAGTACATGGCCGAGGATGCTTCTAGTAAGAAATTTCTTATTAGCAATTTTAATAATTATAAAATGGTTGATAATAGGCCAGTAATGGAACAATTTCATGAAATCCAAAGAATTTTGGGCCAAATTGACCAACATAACATGATAATGGATGACACCCTAGCAATAGTTTCCATCATTGATAAATTGCCACCTTCTTGAAAAGACACTAGAAATTCTTTAAAGTATAAGAAGGAAGAATTAACCATGGAACAATTGGCTACTCATCTTCGTATTGAAAAGAGTATCCGTTTGCAAGATCGTGTTAAGGAATCAACAACCCTTATTTCTAACAGATAATGGTGGAAATTGAAGGTGAACAACAAACGTTTCTTGTGTTCTACCTTAATTTGGTGGATTTTGTTGAGGAGTTGTTAGCCAATGGAGTTCATACAATTTTCTTTTACTGACTTCTTGACTCGTAAATTTTATGAAAAAAGAAACTCAAGGAAGAAGGGGCCCTTTTCTGTGTTCTTTCACCCTTTTTTTTTATAAATTACTCAAAAATATAGGTGTTTGCTCAAAAATATCTAGATGGGAAGTATTATTTTATTGCTTTTGGTGCTCAAATAATGGGAAGGAAATGGGTGTTTGCTCAAATATATCTAGGTTTTTATACTCTTATTTTAATTTCATATTTTTGGAGTAGATAATTGTTAGTGATTTTTCTATAACCTCTAAAAGTTTACTTATAATAACAAGATATTTTGATTTGGAGTATAATAAAACATTTATATAAATTTTACGTATAAGATAAATCTAGTTCATTACTCCTTCACTAACCCTCAAAATATTTTCGGAAAATAAATTAGGATGCATTTAAGTTAATAATCTCATTTATTAATTATTTTCGGGGTATTACAGAGTACGAGTAACATAGTAGAAGAGACAAACAAAGAAACATTGAAAAGATGAGGGTGAAGCTTGGCAAAAGTCTCCACTCGACAAAAGCCACGAGAAGCGGGTGAGGCAGATTGTTTGTTCTTTGCTTTCTTCAATTAGTAGCAAGTTGCAGCTGGCGGGTAAGCTTTTGCCAATTACACGCTTTCGGTTTTCTTCTTATAGTCAATTTAGGCTTTTCTTCTCCACTATAAATGTGTATATCCATTTTATATCATTAAGTATTGAGAAGACATTCTAATCTAGCGAGACCTAAGAACTAATGTAGAGAGTAGAGGGGATTGAGAATTCCATGACATCTCATATATAGTATTGTAAAGTTATAGTATAAAGCCAGTGTTTTTCACTCACATTTTGGGTTTTCTTGCTATTTCTTGCCTGTTCTTTATTGGTCACTCTTATACTTTTTGTCTCTTGTTTTTCGTATATAACGCTCTCAATTACACAATTTGAGACCGTCTAAACCGAGTTTTACATCCTTAACAGATCTCAAGCTCATTCTCGGTGAGGATTTTGTGCACTCATTGATTCTACGTGAACTAGTTTAAAGAGATTCAAATGGTAGGGATAATGTTGAACCCCTTCATTTGTTCATATTAAGATGTCCCCACGTTAAAAGGGATTCAAAATTTTCTCCATTATCATTGGTTTTGAGATTAAACCTCCTTTAAATTTGTAAGCATCATAAATTCTTATCCTTCAACTCTACAAAATTTAACATGGACTCACACCGCTACCTTTTCCGGCTACTACTGTGGTGGTTAAGGTGGCTAAACAATACAATTTAGGGTTCAACAAAAAGTAAGAAAGGGGCTTCACTCCTAAAGTTTATGTTTTCTATTTTTATATAGAGGAGTCTTATTAACTAAATATTCCTCAATTTTGAGGACAATAGAACTTATTAGGACTTTCTATTTTTCATGTTTTTTATTTAATCTAAACAAGTACTTTACTAAAAAAGTGAAGGATAACCCAACAATGTGACGTTGCCGCTTTAAAAACCCTTACTTAGATCATGATCAATCCACCTTAATTTACTGAATTAATTTTTATTGAGACGTATTTTATTTCTGGTGAATTGAACTTATTTCTACTAGACTGAACTTATTTTAACTGATTCATATTATTTTTTCTTCTTTGAACTACTTATTTTTACTGAACCGAATATATTTTTATGGATTAATGTTGTTTTTTCTTCTTTGTACTACTGATTTTTACTGAACTAAATTTATTTTTACTGAACTGAACTTATTTTAGCTGAACTGAACTTATTTTTACTAAATTGAACTTAATTTTACTGAATTGAACTTATTGTTAGTGAATATTATTGTTTTAAGGTCAACTGAATAGGGCTTTAAAATAATTCACATGCTCTCTAAATTTTTTTTGGCAATTTTTAAGATTTAGCTTGTATGATTGTTTTAGTATATTAAAAATTCTTATGTATTCACAACTAGAAGTTTGCTATAGATTCCCTATTATTTGATAGATAAATAGAGGTCCATATTCCTTGCCGCATGTTCAATTCCGATACATGATACCAACACAACCTCGATACAACAAGGAGGCCAATAATCTCATATAGTCTTGTAATTATAAGAAAATCGCTCGTTGTCAAACAATATATGATTTAGAAAAATATAGTGGGAAAGAGAATACAACTCCACAGTACTATTAAGAGATGGAAGTATATTAATATAACATATGATCGAAGAGACAATTATTGAATATTCAATATTGAAAATTACAGAAGTAACATGTGTAACAAAACATTGGAAATTGAGGCTTACGACCGGCAACAAGAAATCAATTTAAGTCATTACAATAACCAAGTAACCAACTATGAAGTTCGAGGTTTAAGAGAGAGTGGTGGCTTATTAGGGTTTTAAACAATTCAACACGATGGTGTAACACCACATTAGGTCAACTTAATTTAGCTACCATCTTTGGGATCCTCAAGCTTAAAATATTCAATTCCAATATCATCAAGGGATCTGGAGAAGAAGAAAGTGAGGAGCTCCTCAATTGTGAAATCCCTATAAATTGGTGGATTTCCTTCGGATGTTAGCTCCTTAAGTGGACCATAGATCTTCTTGGATGAGAACATACCGTGAAAAAACATTGTAGTAGAAATTCTTGGTCCAACACTTTTTGTAATCACTCTATGGTGAACACTTTTCAATATATCATTTGATATAATCTGTAATAAGGTTGAAGATAAACATTAGAACTAGTGTGTAGTGTCTTACAAGACCTAAAATTTCATACAGAGCTTTATTGTTTATTCAAGGAAGAAAATAAACAAACTCGTAATTATTTGGTGTTGTTTGAATTGTTACGTTGATAAAAAGAAAATTGGCTCAAATTGATATGGATTTTTTTTAATAGGTATAAAAACTAAACTTCATTCTATGAATATAATGAACTTTATTCATGATTGTGCAAAATAATATGAGGCTCAGCACGCAACAACATAATTATTCAAGTAATTTCTGTTTGAAACTTTGAGGAAATAGATAAATAACAACAAAATCATATATACATCATCATATCTAAAATTTATTTTTTATTTTGCATGATAAAGAATAAAATTTAATATTTGGGTAATGATATATACCGCCTTAAGGGTTATATATAAGCATTAAATACATTACCTAAAATAGTATTAAGTTGGGAATTTATGTCACAATCACGCGTAGATCGATATTATTAATATTTGAAAGTTACTTAAATTTCGTTATTTAGGTTCTTATATACTTATCATTTTCCTTAAAATTTTCCGCAAATAGAGGTGGTCAATTTTCGTATTATTTTATACACATTAATAAAAGTTTAGCCAATATTCAGTAGAACGGACTAGCTAGTATTTAAAGAAAGCATAAACGTAATGGAAAAGAAATGATACCTGCAATGCATCTCCAATATTAACAATCAAGGCACCACTAACATGCTCAACATTCACCCATTTGTTTTCATGAAGAACTTGGAGGCCCCCAATATGATCTTGTAAAAGTACAGTGAAGAATGTTGTATCAGTATGTCCAGGAGTTCCCAAGGTCAATTGTGGCTGTGGACATGCAGGATAGTAATGGCAACCATAAGACCAACCTTTAGTACTTTCCAATTCTCCAAGATATTCAGGTTTAAGTCCAAGACACATTGAAAGCAGCTTAAGTATGTGGTTACTTAGCTTAATGATTTGATTGATATACTCCAATATCACATCCCTGCAAATAGCTTCTTTTATCAATATTTCATCAAGTTAAACTAATTAATTTCTTTGACCAATTGAAGTTAAAACCAATTTTTCTGACTGAATAATTTTTTTTTGATTACACTATTTTAAGTAGAAATGAGTAGAATAAAACTCTTCATAATTGCAATACTAGCTAGATGATAATTGTAATGGATTACTCTCGACTTTTTAGTATTTAATTATCACTAAAATGTAAACACAATGTAATTCACAACAATTTCACATTCTAATCCAAATAACCAAAACTACAGAAGGGTCCTCCTAACTTGATCTCAATAGACTAGAATTTTTTTTTTGGAGACAAAGGAGAGTTACTAATTAAAAACTACGATACGGTGACCTGGGCTTTTACTTTTGTCTCTCCCTTTGCCGCTGCGTTAACTAGTGCTTTGACACGTATATGTCGATGTAAATCACAAATGAATTTAGGGATGGTGGTCTGGTGGAGATTCTAATACTATTTAAGACTTATATTATTTAATTTTTTAGATTAATCTAGAAGGTGGATTGTATTATGAAAATAAGTTGTGAATAAAAGACGTAAGGAATAAAGTGCATGGATCTTAAAATTGTATAAGGGGACTCAAGGGTTTCTTACACATGTAATTCAATATGAAACTATTAATTTGGAACAAATAAAACATTAGTTAAATTATTTAGTTTATGATAATTAGGGTTTCAGGCAATATAATCATGTTCAACCCTACATTTCTGTTCTAACTACGGGACTACAATTAAGAAGACAATCTTACCCTATTCAATTAATTAGAGGGGCCACTTGAGAAGTAGCATAAAGTAACTATGTAAAGATAAATAGTGACACTGACTCGTATTAAAGTTTAATTGTCTATAAATCTGAAAGATAGAAAACAAAACTCACTTGCATATTAGAGGCAGCTCTTCAGGATCAAGTTCACCAACCAGAGTATTGACATATAAAGTGTCCCTCCAAGTAGCAGCCTTTGATTTATATAAGTCATGGTTGGAAAGATAGGTTGTTAGAAACTGACTGTTTACAATGACTGAGCAAAGACAAAATTCAAGGCTGTGTCGCGGTAGAAGACCACTGACTTGAAAGCAATTACGGCCCGACTATGGTGGTAATCGCAACTGGCCGGAAAGCTCCCCAAGGTTAACACAGCGACCTTTCTAAGTCACCACTAACAGAGAAAGATCTTGGAGACTGTTTATGCACGTACCCAGTGTTTAGAAGAGAGGAAGAAGAAGAGAAGAGAAATGATTTTCGGATACAAACTGAAGTAGCAGTGGACTGATTTTATAGTAAAAGAATCAGGCCAAATAAAGAAGGTAATAAACAGAGGGAGGAAATCACGGGCGACAATAAAGGCGCCATTAACACTGTAATAAAGGCCATTTAACGCTGTAACGTTTCAGTTTTACATGTTACCGTTACACACAGTTGGGCTCGGGTCCAAAAAGATAAGCTCCATCTCAGCTCTTCCCAGAACCCAGAACCCAGATCCCAGGTCCCAGGTCCCAGGTCCCAGGTCCCAGGTCCCAGGCCCAGGCCCAGGCCCGGTCCGGTCCGGGCGGGCGGCGCGCGCGCGCGCGCGTGTGTGTGTGATAGCAAGCCCAAACCCAAGTTTGATCTCCAACCACAAAAACCAACCAAGTACTCAACTCAATAAACATAAAGAGGAAGGGAGTTAATAAACAAAGGCAAGCTCCCTTCCATAGGAGATGTGGGATGTTTGGAAAAAACACAAGTAGGCTTTGCAAGCCTTAACTCCAACAATCCCCCACAAAGGCTTTGAAAAGCAAAAGAAATTCCTGAGTAAAGAAAGAGAGGTACTTAAGCATCAATATCTTTCGATTTGAATTGATACATAGTGGAGTGAGGCAACAACTTACTTTCTAGTGAGTGAATTTCTCTTGAACTCACCAGAGTTCCGTTGAGACCCCCACAACACATACCTACCTTAAGAACGTGCAGTCTCCGCGATACAACACAAGCGCTTTATAGCCATGCGCACACCTTGGGTCTCATAAGTGCTCTAGAAAGACAGCCCAGTCTTTCATAGAAGGCGGCTTAACCTCCACACTTACGTAGGTAGTCCATTAAGTGTTCCTCAATAACACCACCCCGAGGGATATGAAACTATTAAGAGCAAAAGCTCAACCTCTCAATATAAATCCATCAAGTGCGTCTCAATAGCACCACCAAACAGGCTATGGATTTAGAAAGCACTACCAACATGCCATAGGGATGAGTAATGTAGTGCAAGCTAAGATTCTATGGCTTCGTTTGACCACAAACGGGTATCCACCATAAACTCTCAACTAATGGGCCTAAGCCCCATCCCCCTCGACGACTCTAGGACAACTCTCCTAGATAATCCCTTAGTAAAGGGATCAGCAAGATTTCTTTCGGACCTGACATAGTCCAAAGAAATCACCCCATTTTTCAGGAGTTGTTTCACGACTCCATGTCTGATCCGTATGTGTCTTTTCTTACCATTGTAGACACTGTTCTTAGCAACGCCAATGGCTGCTTGAGAATCACAGTGAAGGGAGACAGGAGCACCCTGCCCTCCCCATAATGGAATATCAGACAAAAGGTTTCTCAACCACTCAGCTTCTTGCCCTGCCAACTCGAGTGCAATAAACTCAGACTCCATGGTTGAGCGTGCTATACAAGTCTGTTTCGAAGACTTCCATGAAATAGCACCACCACCAAGAGTAAACACGTAACCACTAGTTGAACTAATCTCATCATTACCTGAAACCCAGTTTGCATCACAAAATCCTTCAAGTACAGCAGGAAATTTAGAGTAGTGCAAACATAGATCAACTGTTCCTTTCAGGTATCTAAGAAGACGATGAAGAGCATTCCAATGTTCATTACTAGGGTTATGAGTATACCGACTCAGTCGACTCACTGCATAGGCTATGTCAGGTCGAGTACAGTTCATGAGGTACATCAAACTACCTATGACTTTCGCATATTCACTTTGAGAAACACTTTCTCCTAAATTCTTAGTCAAATGAATACTAGGGTCATAGGGTGTACTCACTGGAGCAACATCAAAGGAGTTAAATTTTTAAGCACCTTTTCCACATAATGAGACTGACTAAGGGAGATGCGACCGGAGGTTTTCTTAAGTCTTACTCCTAAAATCACATCAGCTTCTCCCAAATCCTTCATCTCAAACTTCGATGCCAAGAAAAGTTTGGTATCATTGACCACCTTTAAATTGTTACCAAAGATCAACATGTCATCCACATAAAGACATATGATTACACAATCTGATCCTATTAGCTTTGAGTAAACGCAAGAGTCAGAGTTGTTGACAATGAAGCCATTTGACACAATAGTACTGTCAAATTTTTCATACCACTGTTTTGGTGCTTGTTTGAGACCATATAAGGACTTCCTCAACTTACACACTTTATCTTCTTGACCTTGCACCACGAAACCCTCAGGTTGAGACATATAAATCTCCTCCTCTAAGTCACCATTCAAGAAAGCAGTCTTAACATCCATCTGATGTATGACTAAGTCATGAATAGCAGCAAGAGCTAACAGGGTCCTAATGGTGGCTATCTTAGTCACAGGAGAATAAGTGTCAAAGTAATCTAGTCCTTTCCTTTGAGTGAAGCCCCTAATCACAAGTCTGGCTTTAAACCTCTCAATGGTCCCATCAGGTCTCAACTTCTTTTTAAAGATCCATTTGCTATCTATGGTCTTTGATCCCTTAGGTAAGTAAGTTAACTCCCAAGTGGAGTTAGACACTATGGAATCTAGCTCGCTCTTAATGGCCTCTTTCCAAAAACTAGCATCCACAGATCTCATTGCTTCCTCAAAAGTCTTAGGGTCCTCTTCTATCATGAAAGCATAGACCAATTCATCACTTAACAAGTCAATACAAGAGCTCTCAGACAGAAAAGCAGTGACAAAATCAGAACCAAAGTCTTTTGCTACTCTAGGTCTTTTACTTCTCCTAGGTTCATCTGTAGCACCAGAACTACCAACATGCAAATCAACTGAAGTACTACTTAAAGTCAAATCAGCAGTAACATTACTAGTAGGTAAGGAAACGTCGTGCGTAGAACAAGTAGGTAAAACAACCGTAGGAGAAGAACATGAAGGCATGGAAGCAACATCACCCTTTTTCAAGGGAAAAACATGTTCAAAGAACTCAGCGTCTTTGTACTCACAAATAGACCTATCACTCAAAGTCATGAACCTATAGGCAGCATGAGCATAACCAATAAATACTGCATCAAAGGTCTTAGGTCCAATGTTTGACCTTTTATAGTCAGGTAGCCCAACTTTAGCTAGACACCCCCACACTCTCAAGAAGCTCAAGTTTGGAGAAAACCCCTTCCATAATTCATAGGGAGTCTTATCTAACCTTTTGTGAGGTACTCTGTTAAGAACATGACAGGCTGAAAGGACTGCTTCCCCCACATTTCATCAGGCAACCCAGAACTTACAAGCATAGCATTCATCATGTTTTTCAAAGACCTATTTTTCCGTTCAGCTATACCATTCTGTTGGGGTACATAAGGTGCACTAAGTTCATGAATAATACCCAATTTCTCACAATGGTCATTCAAAGAGAAGTTTTCAAACTCTCTACCTCTGTCAGATCTAACCCTCTTGATTTTCCTATCAAGTTGGTTTTCTACTTCGGCCTTATATTTGATGAAAGCTTCCCCTGCCTCACTTTTGGTTTTGAGAAGGTAAATCTTAGTGTACCTCGAACAATCATCAACAAATGAAATATACCAGAATTTTCCTCCTCTACTTCTAGTGTTCTGGAAGTCAGCTAAGTCCGTATGAATCAACTCTAGAAGTTGTGTGGTCCTTTGAGTCACAGTTTTGCAAGGTTTCTTAGTGAATTTTGCTTCAACACAAACTGGACACTTAGAAAACTCAGTAGTCGACAGATTAGGAATTAAAGCTAAGGTCCTTAGTCTCTTAATGGAAGCAACATTCACATGCCCTAATCTACCATGCCACAAATTTAAAGACTCAGCAATATAAGCAGAACCAGAAACAGTTTTATTAAAAACAGCAGAAATAGAAGAAGCAACATTCAGAATAAATAACCCTCCACTTAAATACCCCTTCCCAACAAATTCCCCACCACGAGTCATTACAACTTTGTCAGCCTCAAAAACAATTTTCAAACCAGCTTTGTTTAATAAGGCACCAGACACTAAGTTGCGACGCATAGTAGGAACATACAACACATTAGAAAGGGAGAGGGTTTTTCCAGAGGTAAGTTTAAGAGTGACCTTTCCTCGTCCAAGTACTCCAGCAGTTGCAGCATTGCCCATGTAGACACACTCGCCTTCAGAAGCATCCTGAAAATCATGGAGCAGCTCCTTGTTTGCACAGAAATGTCTTGAGGCCCCAGTGTCCAGAATCCAAACAGTACTGTTCTCGATCAGATTTGCTTCAACAACCACAGCAGCGACAATGTCGTTTGATTCAGCAAGGTTGACCTGAGGTCCTTGTTTTTGCACAGAACCTTGGCGTTGAGGGCATTGGTAAGCCTTATGATCTGGCTTGCCACAGACATAACAGAGGACAGACTTCTTTTGAATCTTGCTATCCGGTTTGTTAAATTTGCCTTGCTTTTTTCCTTTGTTATTACCCTTTTTCCCTTTTCCCTTAAACTTATCAAAGCCTGATGGAGCAGCAGATTCCACCAGGTTAGCTTTAGTGGTATTAACAGAGACTGAATCTAGATTGTCTTTAAGGCGATTTGCCTCTTCAATCCTCATATGACTAATTAATTCCTGAAGAGACAGGAATTCTTTTCTGTGTTTCAGATTATTTCTAAAATCTCTCCAAGAGGGGGGAAATTTTTCTAGTAAAACATTAGCTTGAAATACTTCACAAATTTTCATGTCCTCATTAAGAACATCAGCACAGAGATTTTCGAACTCATGAACTTGATCCATGACTGGCTTATCATCAATCATACGGAAAGCCAGCCACTTGCCAACAACATATTTCTGTTTTCCAGCATCATCAGCCCCATATTTTTTCTCAAGGGCCTCCCAAATCAGTTTTGAACTTTTATGAACCATAAACAAATCATACAGATTATTGATCATCAGATTAAGGAGGTGGAAACGGACAGTTTTATTATCTTTTACATATTTTTGAATTTCGTCCTCTTTCTTCTTAATTTCAGTAGCAGAAGGAGAAGAGGATGAGTCACCTGTAGTAGTAAGCGCAGTGGGACAGTCCTTGAAAAGGACGTAGTCAATGTCCAATTGCTCAAAGAACATAAGCAGTTTGGAAGACCAACGTTTGTAGTTGTTTCCGTCAAGAGATTCGAGCTTGGACAGATGAGACACGGATTTGCTTGAAAAATCAGCCATTGCAAATTATATAATTGCTTTCAAATTGTTAGAAACTGACTGTTTACAATGACTGAGCAAAGACTAAATTCAAGGCTGTGTCGCGGTAGAAGACCACTGACTTGAAAGCAATTACGGCCCGACTATGGTGGTAATCGCAACTGGCCGGAAAGCTCCCCAAGGTTAACACAGCGACCTTTCTAAGTCACCACTAACAGAGAAAGATCTTGGAGACTGTTTATGCACGTACCCAGTGTTTAGAAGAGAGGAAGAAGAAGAGAAGAGAAATGATTTTCGGATACAAACTGAAGTAGCAGTGGACTGATTTTATAGTAAAAGAATCAGGCCAAATAAAGAAGGTAATAAACAGAGGGAGGAAATCACGGGCGACAATAAAGGCGCCATTAACACTGTAATAAAGGCCATTTAACGCTGTAACGTTTCAGTTTTACATGTTACCGTTACACACAGTTGGGCTCGGGTCCAAAAAGATAAGCTCCAGCTCAGCTCTTCCCAGATCCCAGGCCCGGTCCGGGCGGGCGGCGCGCGCGTGTGTGTGTGATAGCAAGCCCAAACCCAAGTTTGATCTCCAACCACAAAAACCAACCAAGTACTCAACTCAATAAACATAAAGAGGAAGGGAGTTAATAAACAAAGGCAAGCTCCCTTCCATAGGAGATGTGGGATGTTTGGAAAAAACACAAGTAGGCTTTGCAAGCCTTAACTCCAACATAGGTGACCCTCTTTGAGAAATAATCTTTACTATATAACTTCTTCTTAACCTCACAATCTTGTTCATGAAACATTCGAGTCCCTTCAATCATTTTTTCCAACACTTCCAAGGGAATCCCATGATTTACCACTTGAAAAAATCCCCAACTTTTTGATGCATCAAAGATTTCCTTCGCAATTCTTGCAGTTTGATCACTACTTTCCCCAACATTATCATGACCCAAATCTATAACAGGCAAACTTATCTCTTCTGGGTACGTATCGAAATCATTTAAACGATCCTCGAGTGGTTGAATAAATATAGCAGGAACAGAAACTGTTCCTGCATCTACCACCCCTTTCAACCCGGTTTTTGCTTCATCGAATGCCTTAAGATCGTTAATTCGATTATTAGTAGCTTGTGTTCCATTCATGTTGCTCATTGATATTGTTGGCTTTTGAATGTAATGGAAGAACAGATTGAAGTGGGTTGTTTTCTTAAATTTGGAGTTAGGGCAAATTACACTCCTTCATATTAGTAGAATATATCATGCAAAGTAAGGAATATAACTTGACTCCAAATGAATCTATCGTCAATTAATTCATGTCCATGTGCTAATCCATGTGCATTAACAAGATGTACAAGTAGAAGTATGATGTTAGATAGAACATATGGATTTAGATTAAATCCATGTGCTAATCCATGTGAGTTAACAAAAATTACTATTATCAGGATTAAAGATATAGGTTTACCATGCTAAATGCCTAAATTTGTGTGCTAATTTAGTGCATTAACACATGCTAATAGAATCTCTTTCCATTTTGAGGCTTCCTCTCTTTTACCCATTGTCAATATTAATACTAGTCAATAGTACTTGATTATATAAAATGCCCTAACACTACTAAGCTTAGCGTTCTAATCTAGACACCCTTAAGACTAAGATATCCAATCCAAAACACAGTTAGTACATACACACACAAACACACTTACACAAGAAGTAGAAGGATTATTTCTAAATATTCCCTTTAATAACTCTTTCAAGTGGCAACAAAGAATTATTGTAGATTATTTGATGGTAACAATAACCCTTGCCTGATTCTCATAAGATACTCCCTTTAGCCCTAAATGTACATGTCGTACGATTTTTTAATTAAGTTAGAGTCTAAGTGTAAAAACTTTAACATGTATTATCTCCAATAAGGAAAAATATTGTCAAGTGTCGTCATACCTTTAATTAGCTAGCTTCCTCTCTATTTATATTTATATTTGTAAGATTGCACAATTGAAGATATACTAAAGCTTTTAAGTATCTTCTTGGAAACTGCTCAAAATCAGATGGAGCATATAACATATATTAACACACTTGGAGAGTATAACATTTTCTTTGTGGCTCAGTTTTCCTTTAGTGTCGATACTGTAGGAATTCATAGATGCGAATAGCGGAATTTCAGGAAACAATTTCCTAACATCTATGACAGAATCGCATGCATAACAATATATGAATCGATACATAGAATAGAGAATACACAAACCTTTTTATTCACGACTTGAACAGGTATGTAAGGTTTGAATACTGCAAAGTATTATCACAGATCTAATACTTTAGAGATAAAGAACTACACTTGTAATTCCTCTATTTAGTCCACGAACACCCATTAATACCCACGTCTGCTAGAACGGAAGAGTATGAACTATTCACTCTCTTACTTTTGATGGGATAGGCGCCTAGACTAAAGAGGGAGAAGGGTTTTTCTTTTTCTCTCTTTTGTATCAAGTTACTGACTAACTGAATTGTTCTATCTCTCTTCTTATTATATCTATATATAATAGACAGAGATTAGGTTAAGAGAAACCCTAATCACCCTAATAGTGGCCGGCCCCTTACAAGCCTTTATGGGCTTATTTATTTATTAATTGGTGTTACTTAGTGTGACCTTATAGGATTAATTATATTAGTTGTAGCCCAAACCAATTTGTCTACCAACCGTAATTTATTCTCTAGCAAGCAAATACGGTTACTAAAATAATTAACTATATTATCTCAATAAATACAATCCTATTTATATTCAGTAATTGCGGAAATTGTCTAAGGACATATTCCTTCAATCTCCCACTTGTCCGTAAGACAAGTACGCAATGTCAAACTCCTTAAGTCTCTTAATGCCAAATTTGATAACACAATGTCATTCTCAAATTTTGTTTCTTGATTGCTGAGTTCGAACTGTTCTCATAAAGGATTAACACTTTAATCACATTCCGCATGGCCATGCAATTTTTCAGTTCTTGCTCATCAAGAGGCCCAGACACCATTCCTATCTGATAGGAGGACTTATCCACTCTTGTATGACCATAACTCCCACTCAACTTTTAGTTAACCTGAACATTGCCTTTATAACCTCCTTTTACGGCACGGCGTTTAACAATGTCAAGGTTAAACCAATTATATTGTGGTAATCATGACATACTCATGTCTAAGGAATCCACCAAATATATTATATTTTGATTCTACTTTTAGAATCTAATTAGGTCAAGTCACAATGTATCGAATATACAACCATATAATCAATTAAACATCTCTATGTTTCCATAGCCCATGGAACTGCGCTATCAATTAATTATACACTAGCCTTTACATAAATCACTTATGTCCAATTTAGTGATTTGGACTAGGGACTTTTAAATAATGTTGTGATCCAGTTCACTTTATAGGGTTCCATTATCAAAACTTTTTTGATAAATCCTATTTGAATTCACAAATTATTTGGACATTTTATTCAACGCTAAACCAAACGATTAAATAAGAAATAAACATTTTATTTTATTGATAAATATTCAGAACATAATGAAGGTCTTTATAATTGCAAACAAGAAGTAAACAACCTAAAGCCATTCTCCCATATGTTTCAGCCCCATAGACCTAGTATGACTCTCATGCTTAGGTTGAGCAAGCGGTTTAGTAAGTGGGTCTGCCACATTCTCATCAGTGTGAACCTTGCTTACTTTTACATCCTCTCTACTAACGATCTCTCGAATAAGATGGAATTTTCTGAGCACGTGTTTCGATCTCTGATGTGATCTAGGTTCCTTCGATTGAGCAATGGCACCATTGTTGTCGCAAAACAACTCAATATCATTCTCAATGCTAGGGACCACACTAAGTTCTGAAATGAACTTCTTGATCCAAACACCTTCCTTTGCCGCATCGGCTGCTGCAATGTACTCTGCCTCTGTTGTAGAATCTGCGATGGTACTCTGTTTGGAACTCTTCCAGCTCACAGCTCCTCCATTAAGACAAAATATGAAACCAGATTGGGATCGGAAATCATCTTTGTCACTCTGGAAGCTCGCATCGGTGTATCCAGTAACAACCAACTCTCTTTCTCCGCCATATACCAAGAAGTGATCCTTAGTTCTTCGTAAGTACTTGAGGATATTCTTTGCAGCCATCCAGTGTGCGTCACCTGGGTTAGCCTGGTATCTGCTACATATACTCAAAGCATATGCAACATCTGGTCGAGTGCAAATCATAGAATACATAATGGAACCTATCACTGAAGCATAGGGAACATTACTCATTCTCTTGACCTCATCAGGTGTTGATGGACACTGAGTCTTGCCAAGTGATGTGCCGTGTTGCATGGGAATGAAACCTCTCTTAGAGTTTTCCATCTTGAACCTAGCAAGAACCTTATCAATATAAGTTTCTTGACTAAGTCCAATAAGCCTTTTAGATCTATCTCTATAAATCTTGATTCCCAAAATGTACTCTGCCTCTCCTAAGTCTTTCATAGAGAAACAATTCTTAAGCCATCCTTTGACTGACTCAAGCATGACTTTGTCATTTCCTATCAGAAGTATGTCATCCACATACAAGACTAGAAAGGTTATACTACTCCCACTCAATTTCTTGTATACACAAGATTCCTCTTCATTTCTGAGGAAACCAAACTTTTTGACTGCCTCGTCAAATCTGAGGTTCCAACTCCTGGATGCTTGCTTTAGTCCATAAATGGACTTCTTAAGCTTGCATACCATCCCTGGATTTTCTGGATCTTCAAAACCTTGAGGTTGCGTCATATACACATCCTCTTTCAAGAAACCATTCAAGAAGGCGGTTTTGACATCCATTTGCCATATTTCATAGTCATGAAATGCAGCAATCGCAAGGATTATCCTAATGGATTTTAGCATGGCTACTGGGGAGAAGGTTTCGTCATAGTCTATACCATGAACTTGTCTGAAACCTTTTGCCACTAACCTAGCTTTGAAAACACTAATGTTTCCGTCTTTGTCTGTTTTCAACTTGAAAATCCATTTGCATCCAATGGTTTTTACTCCATCAGGCAAATTAACCAAGTCCCATACTTGATTTTCAGACATAGACTCCATTTCGGATTTCATGGCTTCAAGCCATTTGTCGGAGTCCTGACTCTCCAAAGCATCTTTGTAGCTAGTAGGTTCATCACTTTCTAAAACCGTTAATTCAGAATTTTCAGTTAAGAGAAAATCAATAAATTTCCTTGACGGAATGATGGTCCTACTAGATCTACGTTGGGGAACAACAGGAGAAGGATCTCGGTCGTTAGACTCAGAAACTTCGCATGGATTAGATCCAAGTGGGACGGTAGGAGGTTCGTGGATAGGATTCACCACCTCCTGAGCATTTTCATGCCGGGCCGCCTCTAATGGGGTGTTAACCCCATCCATTTGTTGCTCATCTAGAACTTCTTCGAGATATATATTTCTCCCACTTGTCTTTTTGGAAACAAATTCTTTTTCAAGGAAGACACCATCGCGAGCAACAAACACTTTGTTTTCGCTACGGTTGTAGAAGTAATACCCCTTGGTCTCTTTGGGATAACCCACAAAGAAACACTTGTCAGATTTGGGTGAAAGTTTATCAGAAATCAAACGTTTCACATAAACTTCACATCCCCAAACTCTCAGAAAAGACAACTTAGGAACATTTCCTGTCCATATCGCATATGGAGTCTTATCTACTGCTTTGGAAGGAGCCCTGTTGAGTGTAAATGCAGCTGTTTCTAGAGCAAAACCCCAGAAGGAAATGGGGAGATCAGCAAGACTCATCATGGATCGTACCATATCTAATAGGGTCCGATTCCTCCTTTCAGAAACGCCATTCCATTGTGGTGTTCCTGGTGGAGTCAGCTGTGAAAGTATTCCACAATCTTTCAAATGATTACCAAATTCTTGGCTCAAATACTCACCACCACGATCAGATCGCAATGCCTTGATTTTCTTACCAAGCTGGTTTTGCACTTCATTTTGGAACTGTTTGAACTTTTCAAACGATTCCGACTTTTGCTTCATTAAGTAGACATATCCATATCTACTTACATCGTCAGTAAAAGTGATGAAGTAACTGTACCCTCCCCCTAGCCGTAGTACTCATAGGTCCACATACATCAGTATGTATGAGAGCTAAAAGGTCATTGGCCCTTTCACTTGAGCCAGTAAAAGGTGACTTAGTCATTTTTCCCATCAAGCAAAACTCGCATATATCAAAAGATTCAAAGTCAAATGATTTGAGAAGTCCATCTTTATGTAGCTTCTCTATGCGTTTTGAGCTTATGTGGCCTAATCGACAATGCCATAGGTAAGTAGGGTTTGAATCATTTGTTTTTCGTTTCTTGCTGTCTATGTGATAGATATGATTTTGTAAGTCTAGAACATACAAACCATGTGATAATTTAGCAGAAACATAGAAAACATCATTCAAATACGCAGAACAACAATTATTCTTAATATTAAATGAAAAACCTTCAGAATCCAAAACTGGAACCGAAACTATGTTTTTGGTAATAACAGGAACGTAATAACAATTATTGAGTTCTAATGTTAAACCAGACGGCAAATGTAAACTATAATCTCCAACAGCCAAAGCAGCAACTCGTGCTCCATTGCCCACTCGGAGATCTACTTCTCCTTTGCCCAAACTCCTACTTCTTCTTAGTCCCTGCACATTACTAATAATGTGAGAACCACAACCAGTATCGAATACCCAAGAAGTAGTTGTAGCTAAATTAACTTCTATAACATATATACCTGAAGTCGAAGCACCATTCTTCTTCTCCTCCAGATAAACGGGACAGTTCCTCTTCCAGTGGCCAATCCTGTGGCAGTGGTAGCACTCATGTAGTGCTGCTACTTTAGCCTTAGGAGTAGCTTTTGGTTTAGGAGTCACATTTGCAACAGATTTGCCCTTGTTCTTCCCTTTAGGAGTCCCTTTCTTCTTGAACTGTTTACCCTTCCTAACCATCAGAACATCTTTATGCTCGGGTTCAGGAGGTAAGCTCCTCTCAGCCTGAACAAGCATACCATGTAACTCTTCCAAGGTAGGCTCCCCTCCTTGCATGTAGAAATTCAAACGAAAGTTTTGAAATGTTTCAGGCAAGGACCTGATCACAATATCAGTAGCCAGTTCATTTGGGTAAGGAAAGCCCAATTTTTCCATGATCTGAAAATGTCCGATCATATCGAACACATGCTGACCAACAGGTTTTCCTTTTCCCAACTTGCAATCTAGTAGCTTATAGTGTGCCTCAAACCTTTCCATCCTAGCATTTTTCTGAAACATTGTCTTAAGCTGCTGGATTATGGTGTAGGCATCTAGATCTTTAAAACGCTTTGAAAATCATGTTCCATGCAAGCAAGCATCAAACATGTTACTTGCACAGAATTAGCCTCTAAGGTTTGTTTAGCTCTCCTTTCAGCTACAGTTGCAGTTGCTGGCAAGGGTCCAGGGAGTGGATTGTCAAGAACACTTTCTTTTCCTTCGGCTTTGAGAACAATTCTCACAGCCATTTCCCAAGCTAGAAAGTTGGTAGCATTTAGTTTATCTTTATCGAGTACAGAACGCAGATTAAAAGCAGAGGCGTTGTTGTTGTTGGAATTAGACATGATAACTACAACAAAATATAAAGCAAGGTTCAATGAATATTTATCAAAAAACAGCAATTAAACAAATTTTAATTGACTACAAAGCCTTTATTCAAAATTAAAATCCCCATTGAATAAAGAAATAACCAAGATTCTCTCCCACTATAATTAAACGGACTTTGGCCCTGCCTTTAAAATATAGTAGTTAAGGTAAGTAAGCATTTTACTAATTATAACTAATTATAATTCCTGGTAGGCAGGTTAATAACTCTTTATTAACTCTACCTCATTGCTTCAAAACCCAAAACTTTGTCTTTTGATGATTTTGTTGAGTCAAACCAAACATTAACTTGTAAGTTTCAGAAAACCTACCCTACTATCCTCGGAATTATGAGCAACACCCTGCTTTGGCAGAACCTATTACTCATGATCTAAGGCTTTATAGGTGTTGTTTGGAAAAGCATTTAAACTCAATATCACCTTTGGGGACTCAAGTTTATTATGTTGGTTATATTACAAGGTGAACTCATTACATAAATAACCACACATAAACTTGAGCAAGCATTTAAATGAAATTAAACGCATAAGCAATCAAAGAAGAACTTAAAACGCGATCCTAGTATGGCCCCTAAATTTAGAAAATCTAATCTTCATGAATCCTCCCTTGGGACTTTCTTGGATCTCCATCCTTGATTCTTCATTTAAATTATTCTAAGCAAAGAATTTAAATTACATAAATACAAACGATACGCAGATCGTATTTTAATTACAAAAATACATAACGATGCACAGATCGTATTTTCTATCCTAATTTGGGCCATACCAGTCACGATTGTGCAAATATAATATCAAACATATTATAATATACATCTAAGCAAAATTATAATATCAACATATTATAAAAGATATCGACGCAGTATAATATCAGACATATTATATGCATTCATGAAAGAAATATAATATCATCATATTATAAATCATAACTTATTTACTCCATTAACGTTTAATGGGTAAATAACAAATATTTTCAAAAATATATAAAACATTCACGCATTTATTTAGAAAATAAAATGCAAGTAAAAATAACACAATTATATAAATACAAAATTTATTTACTCCATTAACGATTAATGAGCAAATAAAACTTTCCATTATAATTTTTAAAACTTAACAACTTTAAGTTAGAAAAATATTTAGGAAATATTAATCGAATTAATAATTTTCCTAAAATTAGCCATCTTAACAAATTTAAGAATATAACTAATAAGGAAACTTTCATTCTTTTAATTCAATTACAACTTTAATATGATATTAATCTCCATTAATATTAATTTGCATAATTGGAAATATATGAATTTTGCCTAAAGTAATCATAAAACAGAATTTCAATTACCATTGATCAAAAACAAAACATAAAAAAAAAATTAAAATAAGATGGACTGAGCTAGGCCCGGCCTGTGGCCCGCAGCCCAGCCCAGCCCAACTGCTGGCCCGCGAAAAAGGACAGCACAGAGGCTGCTGGCTTCTCGCAGACACGCATGACGCAGCTAACACAGGGCTGCAGTCAGGCGTGCGACTCGCCGGAAAGATGGTCCTGGCTCGCCGGATTGACGCCGGTCAAGTGGTGCAACTGGTTTGCGCCGCCATACTCGCCGGAAAAGCAAGGAGTAGCCCAGATTTTTGGAACAATTTTCGAAAATTCTGGGTTGTTTTCAATCCAAATATCGAGTGATTTTTGACTCAAAACAACAAATTTCACTTTTGTTTTTGTGATTTAAACTTACAATAAGCTTATAAACACAATTTGGTTAACAAAGTACAACTCAATTGCAGAAATTTAACCATTAAACGAATTGGGGGAAAAAATTAGGGTTTTTGATTGTTTTGAATCAAACTATTTGATTTCGAAACGAAAATCACAATTAAATACATCAATTTTCAATTCAAATCAAAACAAATCAAAGCCCTAATTCAATTTCACAAAATAAACTCATTGAATTGTTGAATTTTGGAACCAAATTTTCGCCCTTACCTTAGGTCGAAAAAAAAACGAAATTTTCTTCTTTTTAAATATTTTCGATTTTATTTTCGTAAAACAAATCAAAACATTTAATATTTGGGCAATTATATTAACATAAAATTCATAATTTTATGCTTTTCAATTTATTAATATCAATATATTAATCTTGCAAATTAACACATATTAAAAATCTTCCCTGAATTGAATTAAAATAATAAACTTGATCATATAAAATTATACAAGAGGCTAAAACTGATACCACTGTAGGAATTCATAGATGCGAATAGCGGAATTTCAGGAAACAATTTCCTAACATCTATGACAGAATCGCATGCATAACAATATATGAATCGATACATAGAATAGAGAATACACAAACCTTTTTATTCACGACTTGAACAGGTATGTAAGGTTTGAATACTGCAAAGTATTATCACAGATCTAATACTTTAGAGATAAAGAACTACACTTGTAATTCCTCTATTTAGTCCACGAACACCGATTAATACCCACGTCTGCTAGAACGGAAGAGTATGAACTATTCACTCTCTTACTTTTGATGGGATAGGCGCCTAGACTAAAGAGGGAGAAGGGTTTTTCTTTTTCTCTCTTTTGTATCAAGTTACTGACTAACTGAATTGTTCTATCTCTCTTCTTATTATATCTATATATAATAGACAGAGATTAGGTTAAGAGAAACCCTAATCACCCTAATAGTGGCCGGCCCCTTACAAGCCTTTATGGGCTTATTTATTTATTAATTGGTGTTACTTAGTGTGACCTTATAGGATTAATTATATTAGTTGTAGCCCAAACCAATTTGTCTACCAACCGTAATTTATTCTCTAGCAAGCAAATACGGTTACTAAAATAATTAACTATATTATCTCAATAAATACAATCCTATTTATATTCAGTAATTGCGGAAATTGTCTAAGGACATATTCCTTCAGATACAACTTCTGTTAAAGACATTTTTCATGAGTCACTCTAAGTTATCATAAAACACAAACAAAAAAAAGCTATCATGTAATCTTAAGATTTGCATCAAATCCACCATACACCTTTGATGTTTGACACCCGTCAAAAATATTTTTAATTAACCTTGAACAGTCAATTATCTTTCTTTCTATTATCCGTCCCGTCAATATCAACAAATATTGGTGTTCTCATTCACTGCTCTAACGGTTAATTAACAAGATTTGTATGTCTTTTAGTTGTTTAGTGGTACATGATACAATTTTCAAAATGCAAGGTACTAATACATGCGTCTTTGAAACTCCTAGGGTACCTCTTAAAAATTCTCAACGTTAAAGACTTAGTTCTTGTTCTCTAGGTATGTACACTATTTCATACTCACTTTTTTAAGGAGCAGAAAAAAGTAAGAGCCTACAAGGTTTACTCAAAGCCCTACCACATAGTTGATGGTTTTTTGTTTTCTCAACCATAGCCCTTTCTAAGCCATTTTTAACCAAAAGGTCTGTCATGTTCAACTTCTATAGCCAAAAATTACAGGCCTATCAAATTTCACAATATCAACTTTGTAATTCCTTTGGCTCAAATACCTTCAAGAACTTCAATCTAGAATTAACGAAACCATACTCCCAAGGTTGTTAGAATCGAAATTCTACTTTGGATAGGAAGGGCCTCTCAGAATCGGATCGTAGAATCGTACGATTTTACAAACACGTATAATCCAGATATTACACACATCTTATAGGTTTAGACAAAAAAGTCATTAACTCTTAACCATTAAATTAACGATAATCAGTAATATAGGTTATTATTAGCTTTGGTTGTATGACTAAATCAAACATAAGTTTTTAAAGTTTTCGCTAATTGAAAGAAAGTTATAGAGTCGTAAGTAGAATCATATGACCATATTTGAATCGTAGAATCATACGATTTTACAGTAGGATCGCGATTCTACAGTAGGATCTCGATTTTAACAACAATGCATACTCCAACTCCTACGACAATAACCTTGGCTTTGATACCAATTGTTGGAAAGATCCATAACAAGTAGAAGTAATAAGCAAAAACAAGCAAAAAAGAAAGAAATTAAGTAACAAGAAGACTCAATATTAAGAAGTAGAAATATTTAGCAAGGGATTAACAGAAAATCATTAAACCAACTTAAAATGAGGGCATTATGTTGTACTAATATAGAATAATTATTACAAGAGTGAACTCATGGGGCAAAGATATTTCTCAATGAGGATTACTTATTGTTTAAACTTAGCTTTTGCTCTCAAAATATCTAATGTTCATTTGGATGGAAAAAGCCTGGATTGACTAATTAACTAAACTAAACTCAACTCAAATAGAATAGAGTTTGTTATAGCTAGAGGAGTGGGTGCCCAGATTGTATATCGGTTGCCCACTAATTTCTTGTAGGAGGTATGACTTTTGTCCATTTTATTATAATAATAATAATAATAATAATGATGATGATGATTTTTGGCTTCGGCAGTTCCTATTTCAGGGTTGGGTCAGACGATGAACCCTAAGACTTATCGAAGTGTGTTGGGTTACCGGTTGGGTGTTCCTTTGTTCTCTACTTCGATGTCGTGCTCTGCCTGCTCTAGGGTTTTTGCTGGGGATATTTTCGGTGATCATACGGTATCGTGGGTATTAAACATCGGCATAATGTCGTTCGGGATACTCGTGTTGATATTTGCTATCGGTCTGGGATTTCGGCAAGAAAGGAAGTTGACATTGGGTTGTCTGGGGGGAACGATGGGGCCCTCAGGCCTGCAGATGTGCTTCTTTATTATTGGGATCGTGGTCGTGATGTGTGTGTTGACTTGACAGGGTCTTCTCCCTTGACCCAGTCTGGGTTGTCTGATTTGTTCCTGCACGTGTTGTTGCTAATGCGGCTCATCGGAAGCGGGTCAAGTATGAAGCTCGTTGCCTAGCAATTGGGTATGGATTCCTTCCCTTTTCCTTTTCTTCTCTTGGGGAATTGGATAAGGTGACTATTGCGTTGCTCAAGCGGATTTAGAACTTCTCGAAGGCTCAGGACATAGGGGCACGTGCTGCTACCCATATTTTCACTAGGATAGGCTTTGCTATAGCTAGAGGAGTGGGTGCCTAGAATGTATCTCTGTTGCCCACTAATTTCTTGTAGGTTGTATGATTTTTGTCAGTATTTTATAATAATAATAATAATAATAATATTTATAATAATAATAATAATAATAATAATAATAATAATAATAATAATAATAATAATAATAATAACAATGATAATAACTACAATACGAAGATGATCATAGTGGAGTATATATACAATTATTATTCAATAACAAGTAAAAGTAAGTAGGTTAGAAAAACAAGCAAAAAAAAAAAAGAAATTAAGTAATAAGAAGACTCGGTTTTAAGAAGTAGAAAAATTCATCAGGCAATTAATTGAAAATTATTAAACCAACTTAAATGAGGACATTATGTTTTACTAATGTAGAATAAGTGCTGATAAGAGTGAACTTTGAGTTAAGGGTACAAGAGGACCCAAACTTTTGTATTTTTGACCTTTTGGGACCTCAAAATTTTTTTTTCACCGTTTAGGACCCAAAATATTTTCTAGTGAGAAAAAGTAACTAGGGTTAGTATATGATCTGAAAAGAATTATGTATTTTTTAAAATAAAAGTTTTTTTATTATATTCTCCTAATTTCTAAACCTCTTTATCACGTCATCTCCCCTACCCTGTTTGGACTTCGGCCAAACACAAACTGTCATACCTTAAACACTCCATTGATGAAAGAGATTTGTGTGAAAAATCAACCTTGAACGCGAAGTATGTTGGTTGATTATAAAATTTAGTGTTTTTATTTGCAAAAGATTCAAGAGCTAGTGTTTGCCTGATCAAACTTTGTGTTTAGGTTTTGGATATTTTTCCCTATTTAAAATTGAAATGGAAATTGTATCTTAACCACATATCATGGGTCCTTATATCGAAGCTTGTAGATCGAGGTAATATTTACCATATTGTTGTACAACAATAAAGAACAACAAGAAAGTGCAACAATGAAGTGAAATGTTATGGAACAGAGTGCAGCTTGTAACGACGCTAAAAGACGATTATAATCCAGGTTTAACAGTAGAAGAAAAGACCTTTAGCGTTTTAACTTTGAGTTTATGAAAGAAAAATAGTTAGCCCTATAATTTGATATTGTTTTAGATGGCGTTTGTATTGATTATATTTTGGAAAACGATTATTATTATTCTTTTTGCTAGAGCTCAGAGCTCATGGTTAAGTTGCTAGAATATTAACCACAAGTCCCAAATGGTGGGGACAAAAAATGAGGTCCCAAATGGTGAAAAACACAAAAGTTTATGTCCTTTTTACATCATTAACTCACTCTTTTGGGATCACATACTAACGCTAATTACTTTTTCTCATTGTAAAATTGTTTTCGGTCCTACAAGGTGAAAAAAAAAAATGAGGTTCCAAAAAGTAAAAAATGCAAAAAGTTTAGGTCCTCTTTGTACCCTTAACTCAGTGAACTCATGGGGCAAATATATTTCTCAAGGAGGAATCCATATTGTCTAAACTCAGCTTTTGCTCTCAAAATATTTCTACTAGCATGTGCATTTGGCTCGAAAAAGTTAGAACTGAACTAGATCAACTCAAGTCAACTAAATAATAATAATAATAATAATAATAATAATAATGATAATAAGATTCACAATGATAATAACTATATAAAATGGTTATAGTGGAGTACCATATTAACTTTAACGTTATTCACATACTCTACTTTGACCAGCTTAAATTCACCATTATGTTGGTCTCACTAGTGTAGGGATGCCTTCAATTGTATGACACTCATCATGGAGTCTTGCTAAAAGACAGATTAGTTGTCTCCCCTTCTTGTGGATTAACTAATAACACATTATTGTTTTTATGTTTTTTTTTTCATTGTTTTTGTCGTAACATTTAGATTCGTCTTAATATATATATAGAAGTATGAACCTTTTATAATTTTTACTTATTCAATATTCAGGATATTAATAGTCAAAGTTATACTTATACCAATTGAAAAGTATATTCAATTTCAACAAAGGAGAAAGTATGTTATAGTACCAAATTAAACTAACACAATTTATCTTTCAATACATAGCTAAGAAGTAAATACTAGTAACAAAAGATGTATCTAGCAATTCATAAAGATAATGGTAAATAGTCTTACGTGTATCTTTCAACAACTTTGATTATAATGAACCATTTTAACCCAATTCTGAAACACCAACTAACAAAATTTAGTTGCAATCTTCCGAAGGATGAAGTTTGAAATAATCAATGCCAAAGTCATCAAGCGATGTGGAGAAGAAGTACGTGATGAGCTCCTCAATGGTGAATTCCCTATAAACAGGTGGATTTTCTGCTGATGTTAGTTCCTTAATGGGACCATATATCTTCTTAGATGCGAAAATACCATGTAAAAAGAATGCTATAGAAACTCGTGGTCCAACACTTTTATTAATCACTCTGTGGTAGGCACTTTTCAAAATGTCGTTAGATATAATCTGCATAGTTAAAGACAAAATTAGAACAAGTATTTAGAGCTTGAAATTACTTACAAAGCAAGAAACTGGAAATTGACAGTGATATACAATCCTTTAAATAAAAAACAATGGAAAAAAATGAAACCTGAAGTATGTTTCCGATGTTAACAATCAAGGCGCCCGTTACAGGTTCAATATTAATCCATTGATTTTCATGACGAATTTGGAGTCCACCAATTTGATCTTGTAAAAGTATTGTGATGAACGTGTTATCAGCATGAACGTTAGTCCCTAAGGTTAGTTGTGGCTCTGGGCATGCTGGGTAATAGTGGCCAAGTAAGGACCAACCTTGTTTACTATCTTCTAATTCACCTAGATATTCTGGTTTGAGTCCAAGACCCATTGATAGCAATATAAGTATGTGATCACCAAGCTTTAGGATATGGTTAATGTACTCCATTGTCACGTCCCTGCATAAAGATGTAATTACCATTATATTCATGGAACGGAGGAAGTAACTAGCACCCACTACAACGAAGTTATACTCAACAACTATACTATTCAATATCATTACAGAAAGACACATGAGATTTTGATATAAAAAAATGACTTATTCAAAAGTTTGCTAGTTCACTTGGTAGTATGTGGTACCCCGTACCTAGAACTGGAACCGGTCCCACTGGATTTGGGATGATTCCTCTTTTTCGGTTTCAGATTACAATCGATATCAGTTTCGTATTCGATTTTTTGCAACAAGTTCTAAATGGGTTCGGTCCCATCAACCCCTAGCTTTGACCAAATTTGATGGAAAAATAATTTAATAAGATAAGATAATAAATAGAAAAACTCACTTGCATATAGGAGGCAGGTCTTCAGAATGAACTTCACCAGCCATAGTATGGACATACAAATTATCCCTCCAATCAACAGCATTTGATTTATAAAAGTCATGGCTCGTAAAGTACGTCACCTTCTTTGAGAAAAAATCACGACTGTAGAACTGCTTCTTAGCCTCATCATCTTGTTCATGAAACATTCGAGTTCCTACAATCATATTTTCCAACAATTCTAATGGAATTCCATGATTTAATACTTGAAAAAATCCCCATTTCTTTGATGCTTCAATGATTTCTTTAACAATCTTTGCAGTTTGATCATTTGTTTCACCAACATTACCTAAATCTATGACGGGCACACTTATATTTTCAGTACAAGTACCCAAATCTTTCGAACGATCCTCGACTGGTCGTACGAATATGCTAGGAATACTAGTTGTTCCTGCATCAACCAGCCCTTTTACTCCGGATTTTCGTTCATCAAACGCCTTGAGATCGTTAATCCGTTTAGAGCTAGCTTCTGTTGCATTCATAGTACTCCACCTCTTAGTAGGGTCTTAAAATTTAACTTTGTGGAATAGATGATTATGATATGGGTTTAATGACTAATGAGGGGTTAATGCCTTAATGGAAGACATGTATTATACTTATAAAACTGATTATTAGCCGAATTGAAGGTCTATTCTTGTGCTAATCCATGTGCATTGAGAAGTTTTACGAGTATATCAAGATAAAACACATGGAGTAGCCATCCAAATTCATGTGATAATGTGCTAATTCATGTGGATTAAGCCATTAACAAATTCTATATTTAGCATCAAGGCAGGACATGCAATAATAATTAAGCGGAGGAGAATCCAAGCTCAATACCATGAAAAAACAAAGTCTAATTGGCAGCACTAAGTACACCCTAATCAACTTGTTAAACAAAGTTTAATGAAATGGATATGATAACTTAAATTGAAAATGTAACGACTAAAACAAACGACGAGCCCACCAACAAACAAATAGGACAAAACTGATTGAAAATGAAACTACTATATTAACTGATTGTATGAGTGGTTTGGTTAAATTGATTGTTTAAACATGCTTTATTATGAATAATAAGATAGAAAAGAGGGATAGAAAAAAAAATCAAGTTCTTATTGTGAGAAACTACTCGAAAGTACTTTACAAATTTATTAAGTCAATATCAACTCTCTAAATTCTATATACAGTTGTAAACATTTCAACTCGTGATTATTGAAGGTTTGACTCAGTACCCATTTGTTGGGAAATTAAACTGTTTATGTACGGTAGATAGTATATAGATGAATGATTTTTTTTGTTAGAAACGCCTTATTATAATGCACCGTGTAGGTTTACCTACCGAAGGAATTTTGTTCAATTTGAAGTATTTAAGATTACAAAATGCATGCTATAGGTAGTCAAATTTTAATATGAACTTAAGTGAGTAGTTTTTCAATTGTAGCTATATAGTTGTTATTTTATGTGAGATCATCCATCATTTATGTAGAAAGAAAAGAGAGAATAAGAGAGAAAGAGAGAAAGAGATACTTAGATTGAGAGAGAATCAAGAGCTTTATTTCTCATTATTTCGTATGAAATGAGATAGAGCTTTACAAGAAGCTTTTATACTATAAATCTCTTAAGGTGAGATCATTTAACAAACTAACTAATAATGTAGTTGTTATGTAACTAACTCTACTAAGTTGTTACAAGAGTTGTTATTGTATGTGATGAGAGCACATACTAACTATGATACACAAGCATACACCTAGTGTACTTCATTATCTTCAACACCCCCCTCAAACTAGGCATAGGTTGAGACATTCCTAGTTTGTTGAGAAGAGTATTGAACTGTGGTGATGGAATAACTTTTGTGAGAGTATCTGCAAGTTGTGAAGAAGTACGTACATAAGAGAGTTGTATTAACCCTTCCAAAACTTTATCTCTTGTAAAATGTACATCAATCTCTATGTGTTTTGTTCTTTCATGGTGAATTGGATTCTTTGCAATGTGTATTGCACTTTGGTTGTCACAGTGTAGAGTAATAGGATGAAACTTAGAAAGCCCTAACTCTTCAAGCAATCTTGTCAACCAAACAATCTCAGAGGCAGCTGTAGACATAGCTCTATATTCTGCTTCTAAAGAGTTCTTAGAAACTGTACCTTGTTTCTTAGATTTCCAACTAACAGGAGAATTTCCCAAGAGTAAAATATAGCCAGAAATAGATCTTCTAGTATCCATACAAGATCCCCAGTCTGAATCTGTAAATGCTTGTAGAGTTAACTGATCACCACCCTTCAACAAGATACCTTGTCCTGCTGTATATGAGACATATCTCAGAGTGTGTTGGGGAGCATCCATATGTGGCTGTCTTGGGGTCTGCATATATTGGCTAAGATGCTGCACAGTGTAGGCTAGATCAGGCCTAGAATGTGTGAGAAAATTCAATTTGCCAACAAGACATCTATATTCTTCAGCATTGGAGATAAGAGGTCCATCTAGTGCATTCAACTTAAGATGTATAGGAAGAGGTGTGACAGCAGGCTTGTGTGTATCAAAACTGCATGAAGATAAGAGCTCTTTAGTGAATTTACTCTGAGTGAGAGTGATACCCTTTGAAATATAGTTGATTTCCATTCCAAGAAAATAGCTCAACTACATCTATCAAGATGTCATTTGAGATTATGTATACTGTCAATATCATCCCCAGTAAGAATAATATCATCTAAATAGACTGCTGCAATTGCTATCTTCCCACAAGAGTGTTTAGTAAATAGAGAGTAGTCATTTTTTGATTGACTAAAACCCAAAGCAACCAAAGCACTAACTAGCTTGGAAAACCATTGTCTACTGGATTGTTTCAAACCATATAAAGATTTCAATAGCTTGCAGACTTTATTAGGTGTTGTAGAAAGACCCTCTGGAGCTGTCATGTAAACTTCTTTAAATAAATCCCCATGTAGAAAGGCACTGTTCACATCCAATTGAAGTAATGACCAATTTCTATGAGCTGCAATAGCAAGAATACACCTAACTGTAGTCATATTAACTACAGGTGAGAAAGTCTCTTCAAAATCAATGACATACTTTTGGTTATATCCCTTAGCTACCAACCTTGCTTTGAATCTTTCCATTGAACCATCAACTTTTAATTTGATCTTGTAGACCCATTTACAACCAATGGCCTTTTTGTCTTCGGGTAGATCAACTAAGATCCATGTATGATTTTGTTCCAGAGCCAAAAGCTCTTTGTTCATGGCTTCAATCCATCT
The DNA here is from genome assembly GCA_947645195.1 of Patellifolia procumbens. Lineage (NCBI taxonomy): Eukaryota > Viridiplantae > Streptophyta > Magnoliopsida > Caryophyllales > Amaranthaceae > Patellifolia > Patellifolia procumbens. The sequence goes on from CANSGD010000594.1 coordinate 3,994,955, forward strand.
AGGATCAAGAGATGCTTGCTGATATGTAAGAGGTTCAGTCAATGCAGCAGCTTCAGTGAGTAAAACTCTGGCTGAGGGAGAAATCTGATTAAAGCTAACTAAATTGCACCAATGATCAGAAATGGTGAGACATTTCTTTGAACAAATGTAATTATCTTGAAGATAAGTAGGAAATTTAGAAGGTCTAGTTGACTTTCTAATAGGTATAGTAGGAAGAGAAGTGTTTTGTGGTGTTGGAGTGGTAGAGAAAAGAGGTATAGTGGAAGAAACAGGTAAAGGAGAAGAATGTGTACTTGTAGGAGAATTATGTGAAGGTGGTGTAATAGGTGGAGATGTAATAGATGAAGGAGATGTGTGAGTACTATCAACTGAAGATTCAGTTTCAAGAGTAATAAACTGAAAAACATCAGGTATTGTGGCATAGTCAAAATATATGATTGATGTGGAGATTGGGAGAAAGATTTTGAATGAGGTATTGTGTTTAGGTTGAGAAAGATGAAATGGAAAGTGTTGCTCATGAAATACCACATCTCTAGATACAACAATAGTGAAAGTTTCCATATTTAATAATTTATAACCCTTTTGCCAAGAGAATAACCTATGAAAGTGTGAGGTGTTGCTCTAGGGTGTAATTTGGATCTGTTATGAGCTAAAGTAGATACATAGCTCAAACAACCAAAAACCCTAAGATGTTCAATATCAGGAGCAACTCCAAACAGTTTTTCATAAGGTGTGATATTATGTAAAACATTAAGAGGCATTCTGTTGATTAAGTGAACAGCAGTAAGAACACATTCACCCCAATATTTAATAGGAATCTTGGATTGAAAATACAGTGCTTAAGCTGTTTCTAATATATGCCTATGTTTTCTTTCCACCACTCCATTTTGCTGAGGTGTATCCCTACAAGCTTTATGATGTATAATGCCCTTTTTCAGGAAAAACAATTTCAGTGCACCTTCACATAACTCCAAAGCATTATCTGTTCTAACACTCAAAACATGTTTTTGAAACTGTGTTTTTCTGAGTAAGAAAAGAAATTTTGTATTATCTCAATAGCATCAGTTTAACACTTCATGAGGTATAACCATGTCATCCTAGTGTAATCATCAACTATAGTGAGAAAATAAGAACACTTATTATGTGTTAAAACTCTGCAAGGTCCCCAAGTGTCTATGTGTATCAACTCAAAAGGAGCAAGAGTTTTGATGGTACTAAGAGGAAAAGAAACTCTTGGTTGTCTAGCCATAGAACATACTTGACAAATGCAATCTAGAGAACAAGATTGATAGGTAGAAAGACCTTTGAGATGATGCAGGTTATAGACAGGCATGTGACCCATCCTAAGATGCCAAAGCTTTATCTTCTTTTCATCTGAAGCAAGTGAAGTAAGGGCAGCTGATGTAGTTGTACCTCCTTTATTGAGATCTGATAAGCAATAGAGACCATTCTGCAGTCTACCAAGCAGCTGTGGACTCATTGAATTGCTTTGAATGAAGCACTCATCATTAGTGAAAAGAGTTGTACAACTCATATCTAGGCAAAGTTGAGGGATAGAAATAAGGTTGAGCTGTATGTTTGGAACAAACAATACATTCTTTAAAATTATAAGATCATTAATATGTAATGTCCTTGTGTGTGTAGCTGCAACTTTGCTGCCATCACGGATTTTTATATGTTGATCATGTACATTAATGGAATGATATTCAGCAAAAAGAGCTAAATCACAACAAATGTGATTGGTTTCTCCACTATCAACTATCCAGGTTTTCTTGTTAGTAGTAAGAAAACAGAATTTACCTGCTACACAAGCTGTAGAGCTATCATTGTTGCTCTGAGTATAAAGAGAAGCTTGCTTGTTTAACATTTCCATGAGTTGGATGTACTGCTGATGAGTGATTGGCAGAGTAGACTCAGAATCTGTAGAATCTGAGGGTGGATGCTATGGAACCTCCATTTCAGTCTCACTTTGAGTAACAGCAGCCATCTTTCTTCCTCTGTCAAATCTAGGATTATTATTGTTGTTATAGTTGGAAGAATAGTTTTGTGGATTGACTTTGAAGCATCTCTGAATACTGTGCCCTGGAATCTTGCAATGATCACAATAATAAGTGACCTTCCTTGTGTCATATTGTCTTCTGTCATTGAATGAATCTGTATATCTTCTTCTTTGTAAAGCAAAAGCCATAGGATCGACTGAGGTATCTCCACTTCCATATCCCTTATAGAGTTGTTTGTGTTTCTCTTCTTGCATAAGTATAGGCATGAGATATGGTAGGAAGAGGTTTGTTGCAGCAGAATATTACCTCTTACTACTTCAAAACTATCTTGTAACTTCATCAAGAATTGTATCAACCTCCTATCTTGATGTGGTTTGTGAAGTTTTTGTGTGATAGTGCAGTTAGAATTAGTACAAATACAAGAAGGTAAGGGATCTACATCATCTAATTGATCCCAAACTCTCTTGATTCTAGTATAGAAAGTAGAAACATCATCATTTCCTTGTTTCATTTCATTGAGAGACTGCTCTAATGCATATAGAACTGTGACTGATGCTGCACCAAAACGTTCTTCTAAGTTATCCCAAATTTATTTTGCTATATGAAAATACAACACACTTCTAGCTAGATTATGATCTAACACTCCAAGAATCCAAGAGATAAGCATGCTATTACATCTCTCCCATGCTTTAAAATTGTCATGATTATTTGCTGGTTTAGCAATGGTTTCATCTAAGAACCCTAGCTTATTCTTAGCTTGTAAACTAATGATCATAGATCTTCTCCAATCACCATAAGCATCTCCAGCAAATTTATCAGAAACTAGCTTCATACCTGGATTGTCTGAAGGGTGAATAAAGAAAGGAGAAATTGGATCTTGAATAGGATTTATGAGTGGTTGATTATGATTGTGATTAGAATTCTGTTCTGAAGAAGCCATTATATGAATGAAAAGAGATTTCAGGAAGAAAAAATCAAGAGAAGTAAGAACAATAATGAGATCTGTTTGAACTGAGCTTGAAATTGGTTTTGAACTATTGACAGAATGTTGAACTGATCTAGAATGATGAACTGAGCTAGATATGTGTTTGAGATGAACAAAAAATATGAGCAGAGATGAACTTCAATGTTGAAATACAAAAGAACTGAGATGAAAAGTTGAATACACTACTAGAAAGTTGACTTTAGGTAACATATGTTGGTAACACTTTTTAAACGACAATTCTCTTGCTTATATTTGTAACACTTTAGTAACACTTAATTAGTAGGTAACACTTTAGGTAACACTTTTGATATAAGTAACATTTTATAGTAACATTTTACAAATAGGTAACATTTTAGGTAACACTATAAATTAACTCTATACTAACTATTTTAAAGTAACACCCTAAAGTGTTACCTTTTTTTTAAGTGTTACCTTTTTATATAGTTTTGTGAATTTATTTGGTTAATAAATTGTAGACAATACAATTAAGTAAACTTTGAAGTTGGATTTTCGTTTTAAAAAACGTTTAGCGCTAATCCCCAAAAATTTTCGCGCAAAAACACTTTACTCTCCCTCAGAATTAGCAATACCTAGGTTTCACAATTCACTGTTCTATTGCGCTGAGCCAGACTTCATCTTCAACCTCGCTTCTCTTCTTCAAGCTTGAGTAATCAGTCGAATTCCGCCATTGATTCTGGTGTTAAAATTGTGCATCTTCAACGGTTTCTTAAGGTATGTTGATTTTCGAATTGCTTGGAGTTTATGTTGATGCGTTCGTTGCCCAATTGCTCAATCAATCATTGTTCTATTGCTGCGAATTTGTTGGGTTTTTTTGCCAGACCTTCGATCAAACTGCTATTACTGCTTGCTGCATTTTTTTTTGGGCTTGTCTGAGATTATTTGTTTGCGGCTCCTTATTTTCGAATAGGAATTGTGCCGATTGTTACCGATGACTATAAGCTTGTTAGAATTGTGAAGATTCATCAATCTCGGAAAACATAATACAGTGAAATTAAGGTTTTTAGTGTGAAAGCGATTTCGTGGAGATTAATTGAACAAGAGCTTGATGATGTTGGGAATATCCACCTGTTTAAAATTAATTGCGGGTTTTGACGAGTAATGGGTTTGTGGCTTTGAAAGGAAATTGGAGATTCTATGGCTGCTTGTGAATAGTAATGGTTTGATGTTCTTTGAATCAAACAAAAATGGTGGATTGAAATTGATTCAATTATTTTCAGGCTGTTAATGGTTCTATAAAAATAACTTTTTAAAAGTTATTCCTGTTAATGATTATTACTCATGAAAGCATTAGGTTATTAATAAAATAAAAATGAATAAATATAAACATTAATATAAAAGATAGAAAAGTTAGGAATTTGTCTAAGTTCCAGTTCCTACGTCAATATCCAAAGTTAAGAAAACTTGATTTCTACGGGATAGGACTTAGAGTTTAGCTATTTGTCGATAGGATCAATAAGTTTTTTCTTGTTTAATGTAGATAAGTAGGTAGTTATTGTGGTAACATTTTTTATATATAAAAAAAGAATTTAATACATAGCGGTACACGTCATTTACCGGATAGCGGTACACGACGTGAGAAAACAGGCATATGTTTATTGTGCTAAAACTTGGCTTTGTATGTGTTGAACCGTTGAAATTAGGGATTTGATATTTATCGAACTAGCATATGTTCATTATCATCTCATCGATTTGTGAGAAAACAGGCTAAATTCTAATGTTAACGTGGTATGTGAATTGTAAACTTAAAGATTAGGAACTATATCAACGAATGTCTAAGTTAAAATCGGTTGGGCTTTGAGCTAAAATTTAGAATGTTTAATTGTGACATTGTACTATAATCATCGAAACCATGCTTAATACTTAAACATATATAATCCGAATGGTAGATGATATGATTAAAACATTATTTTAGTACTATTTGATTGTAAAATGAATTTTATGAGTTTTGGAATAAAAATTTGTCATGAAGTACTTTTGAGAAAAGTTAAAATGAATATATCACATATGATGGGTAATGAATGGTGACCCACTGATAGGTTTTAGTCGTGTCACCTAATCAAAAATAAACCTACGGACCTCTAACTAGGTAGTCAGTGGAAGCAGGGTCGAATCCACAGGGAGACAGAGTTTCTAAATTAATAATCAACCAATTCAGCTACTCCAGATGAAATCAGGAAGGAATTAATTAAACTAAGGAATAGACTACGGAAGACTGAATAAATCGAGGATTAAACTATGGAATAAAAGTCTAGGGTATTAGATCGGTCCACCATGCTTATACCAATCAAATAGGGTCAACTACTATTAAAACCTAAGTCAAGAGTCGGGGGTTAGAGCCTATGTTGAGCTATGGTTAAGACTCAACGCTCATAGTTCAACATACGCCGCATATTCACTAACGTAATCAGAACTACTGATGTGTCCTAGGCCTCTAGTTGTAAGACGGATCTGTGCAAACAACTATTAACCACAAGCAATCAATGAAATTGTACACTGACATTAATTACTCAATAAGAACAAACCACATCACAATCACCCTAATCAGGCCCTAGAAATTGATAGAAATCTAAATCACAATCATGGTATAAACATGGCTTTCCTATCTAACACCCTAGATAGAGAACTACTCACTCATAATCGAATTGACAACAACAAAACTAATATGAAACCCTAAGAATTGCATCATGAACAATTAAATAATTAAACTAAGCAATCAAAGTAATTAAATAGATAAAGAGTAGAGAAGAGTACCAATTGACGGAAAGCAGGAACTTTTATTGAAATCGAAATAGGTTCAATCACCTTTAATCTAATCTAAAGTGTTTAGACTAAAATAAAGCTAATCTAAGAACTATGGAAAAAACTAGAATGAAAAGATGAATAAAAGATGTTGAGGAAAAGGTATTTATAATACCCCTCAAGTTCACTAAAAACGGGAACAAAAAGTGAAAAAGCGCGATAAAGCACCAGACCCGATCGGGCCCGAGCACAGTACCCGATCGGGTCCACATACAAATTCTCCCAACTTCACTTCTGGGCTCTGGCAGCAGCAGTGCAGCAATAAGGCGAGAAAACGGCCCACCCGATCGGGTCGGGCGGTAGTCACCCGATCGGGTCTGGCGACAACTTGGGCCAGCGTGTTCCCCTCGCCTGTAGCACCGCAACGAGACCAAGCGGCACTCCACCCGATCAGGTCGGGCGGTAGTCACCCGATCGGGTCTGGGGACATGCTTCCTCGCCCGATTCGATCGGGCAAACATCGCCCGATCGGGTCCGCAACTTTTATACCCGATCATAAATACTTCGCCCGATCGGGCTATTTCTGCCCGATCAGTGCACGGAAAACTCCTTTTGACTCCTTTGCTCTCTAATCTTCACGTTTAGGGGTCTTGGGACCTCCTAAACTATCCATAAAGCTCGTGAGCCACCTTACGTGCCTCATAACATCTCGTAAAGCCGTGGTTGCTTCCAAATGGCTCGGGAATAAGGAGAAAACTCCATAAAACCTGCAATTCAATACTAAAACACGAAACCACAACTACATACGAAAGTTAGCACAAAATAGCTCCCAAGAGCTCCAATGACGCACAAATTAGCTTGTAAATAAGGGAGAAAACTCTATATAAATACGTGATATCAAACTCCCCCAAGCTAAACCTTTGCTTGTCCTCAAGCAAACAGCACATGAACATGGAATAGATTACCTCACCCCAAAGATAAAAACAAATCAAAGCTCAAAACATTTTCAAGACTAAGAATCGTTCAAGCAGGCATACTTCAAGTTTGGCTAATCAAATCCATCCAACCACCAATCATTCAAGCAATTTATCAAACTCAAGCACCCACAAAGCATACAAGTCCTGAAAAGGCACTCACAAGGGTGTCACTCCTCTCAATTTTGTGGCAGGCAAAGAATGTGCCCGAACACTCACCAACCCGACCATAAGTACCCTTCCCACTCACACTCTTATGTGTTTAAGAAGGTTCAATGACGCTCATCCTAGTCAAGTCGACTCAATTAGCAGAAATACTCTTTAACTTTGACAAACTAACTCGAAATCAATCAAATGAGCAATGCAGTCATAAGCTCAAGAGGACTTTATAGGGTTGTAATGGGGCTTAGGCGAGAGGTAGGGGATACTTTTGGGTAATGTGGTGGAAAAACCAAGAAAGGGGGAGCATAAATCATTCAAACAAGGCCTAGGATGGCCTACACAACTCCCAACAATCACCATAAAACCATGTAAAGTAATCTAACTCTCATACATCAATGAAAAGCGCATAACAAACCCAATTTTCTAGCAATGGAGCGAATATTCCTTTATGAACGTACGTGAATGAAAGAACTAGAATTCTTTTGAATTTTCATTTCATTTTTCTTTTTTTTTTCTGAACTTCATTCACGCAACTCTAAACTTGCTTTCTTTCTTTTCTCTTTCTCACTCTCAAACCACAGCAAATACACTTTTAAACTCCTCAAAAACCAAACTAAACCAACAAACCAATCTCAAACTCAACCCATACAAAAGCTCCCCCAAGCTAGGCTTGGAATAATATCAAGTGAAGGCTTTTGGCTCGTAATAGGGGTTTAAGTAGAACGAAACAAGTCATTAGGCTCAGCGGGGCTAAGGAGGATAAAAGTATATCAAAAATTCACTCTGAGGCTGAAGAATCAGACAAAAGAACGCCTCTATCACAGCACATGCTACAAGTCATCTAAAATCAGACAAGTACGAAGTCAAAGTCAAGATCAATCCACTAAAGAGGAACTAACACACAAGAATAGACTGGATAATAATATGAATCCAATAGGCTACAAAGAGGCCTCACAGTCTAACCAATCCAGGTATGCAGCACAAAGTGGTCTAATATAATCCAGAAATGCTCGAAATCATAGCAATCAAACATCAAATCATAGCCTCAAGATCACAAATGCCCAGCTATCCAGAAAACAAAGTCAAATCAATTTCAAATAGTGCACAACAAGGGGCACAGGGAGGCAACTAAACCAGTCATGGGAACCATATTTTTTCATTTTTTTCAGTATTTTCCGAAAGCAGTAAAACTATTCTAGAAAGCAGTAAAAGAGATAGGGAATACAAACAGAACTCCTCCCCCAAGCTGAACTTGGCAGTGTCCTCAATGCCAAAAGGTGATAAGGACTATGCTAAGAGGAAAAACAATGTTAGTACCCTCACTCTCGCTCACAAAAAGGAAGCAAAATAAAACGAAAGGGAAAAGGGAAAGAAAAGAAAATACGAGTTGCCTCTCGCATAGCGCTGGTTTATAAAGGTCCCGCACGACCATAATCCTCCCTCTCTCAAATAGGATGGGCTTGGCAATGAGTGCCACCCTCATCAAACATCTTTCTCCTCCAAATGTTCTTGACAATGCCTCCAGACGGTGAGGCAACCTTAGGTGGAATTGGAACCTTCTCCACACCTACTTCATCCAGAACCTCATCCCTGCAACAAGATTGTTCAAGCATAGGTGCCTTAACAGCATTGGTTAGTTTAAAAATCACTTTATCATCACCAACACTCAGAGTTAAAGACCCAGACTTGACATCAATGACAGCACCAGCAGTACACAAAAACGGCCTACCCAAGATAATAGGAATCTGGGCATCCTCATCCATATCTAACACCACAAAATCAACAGGGATATAGAATTTCCCGACCCTAACAAGAACATCCTCTAAAACACCTAGAGGGTATTTTATAGAACGATCCGCCATCTGTAAAGTGATTTGTGTGCATTTAAGGGCTCCCATGTTCAGTTTCTTATAAACAGACAATGGCATAACAGAAACAGAAGCACCTAAATCACACAAAGCCTTATCAATAAAAATAGGTCCAAGATGGCAGGGTATAGAAAAACTACCAGGATCTTTTAACTTTGGTGGGGTTTTATTTTGAATAAAAGCACTACACTCTTCAGTAAGAGCGACACGTTCTACCCCACCAAAGTCTCTTATCTTGGTGATCATGTCTTTTAGAAATTTGGCATAAACAGGCACTTGGGTAATTAAATCTGTAAATGGAATCGTTACCTCAAGGTTCTTGACCATAGCCAAGAACTTACCAAATTACTGATCGACCTTAGATTGTTGCATCCTGTGAGGAAAAGGTAGCCTTGGTGTAAAAGGCGTTTCAGAAACCTTCTCCTTTTTCTTCCCTGTCTGTTCAGCTTCTGCAGACAAATCGACTTCAAACGTCGAATTCTTTCTTTTTCCTTCCTCTACCACCCTCTTCTTCCCTGCAGTCGGGGTAACCTCATCAATGGGCACTGGAGGGGCATCATATGCAATGCCACTACGAAGAGTGATGGCATTCACATGTTCTCTCTGAACGGGTTGCCCTGGCAATTCCCCCTGCCGCCTCTGAGCATTAGAGCTTGCTAATTGTGCAACTTGAGCCTCGAGAAGTTTGATGCTTTTCTCTTGGGCTCTTTGTGCCTCCTCATTAGATCTTTGCATGGCTAGCATCTGTCGCTCTTGGGCTCTTTGTGCCTCCTCATTTGCCTTTTGCATGCTTAACATCAGTTTCATCACTTCAGATATGGGGGGCTCTTGTGGGTTGTTGTTTTGTGGAGGTGGGGTGGGAAAGTTTTGTGGAGTTTGGAAGTTGTTATGGTGATGGAAGTTTTGTGGTGGTGGTCTATTGAAATTTTGTGGGGTTTGATGGTATGAGGGTTTAGGATAGTTTTGTGGAGGTGGAGGTTGATAGTTTTGTGGATTTTGGTAGTTATGTGGAGGGGGGAAGGTGTGTGGCTTTTGTTGAAAGGCATTGGCCTGCTCCATCTGAAATTGACTGAACTGACAGTCATGCCCAAAGTGACCCTGAACACCACATACCTCGCAGTAAGATGAGGTAATGGGTGCTACTGCAGACATAGCATTGATACTCATGGGTGGAGGTGTCGGACTAGAAGACTTCATTAGCTGCTGAGTTAGTTGCGCCATCTGAGATGTAAGCAATGAAATAGCGTCAACTTCAAGTACCTTCTTAGTCAAACTCCTAGATGATGTATGGTCATTGGCTGCAAGATTTGATATGAATTCATAACCCTCATCAACTGCCTTGTCTAAAAACACTCCTCCTGCAGACGAATCAACAATACACTTCGTCTGAGGTTGCAGACCATTGTAGAATGTCTGCGTCAAGAACCATTTGTCTATATTATGGTGTGGACACTCTCTCTGTAAATCTCTAAACCTAGCCCACGCTTCCCTTAATGTTTCATCAGGCTCTTGGGAAAACGTGGCTAGTTTATTTCTGATTTATGCTGTTTTAGTGGGTGGGTAATACTCTCTCAGAAATGCAGCAGAAATCTCACTCCACTCGGTTTCTTTCACATCGTTCAACCATTTTTGGGCTCTATCTCTCAGTGAAAACTCGAACAACATGACTTTGAGTTGATCTGGAGTGACGCCGGCATGTTTAACGGTTCGACAAAGTTGTTGAAACCGTTGTAGATGATTTGCCGGATCTTCAGTAGGATGCCCACCAAACTGATTTTGCTGGACCATGCTGATGAGTCCAGGCTTGATTTCGAAATTTGCTGCGGCAATGGTGGGCATAGTAGGTCCAGCGGAGAGACCATCCGGGTTGGGCACCCCATATGACTTCAGTGATTTTGACATAACTGAATTCAAGGTGTCTGTTCCAGAGGTGTTCAGCTGAACAGACTGCTTTTCTTTCTGCTTTATCTTTCGGATCCGCCTGATTGTCCTAGTAAGATCGGGGTCCGCTGGAATTGGGGAACCGTTTCTTTGGGACCTGGACATACAAAAGAAACAAAAAGCAGCAGTAAAACGTACCTCGATTGAAACAATGAAGTTCCAATGAGGTACAGAGAAGTAGACCAAATAATTAAATAAAAACTTAGAGAACTAGCCGTCTCCCCGGCAACGGCGCCAAAATTTGATAGGTTTTAGTCGTGTCACCTAATCAAAAATAAACCTACGGACCTCTAACTAGGTAGTCAGTGGAAGCAGGGTCGAATCCACAGGGAGACAGAGTTTCTAAATTAATAATCAACCAATTCAGCTACTCCAGATGAAATCAGGAAGGAATTAATTAAACTAAGGAATAGACTACGGAAGACTGAATAAATCGAGGATTAAACTATGGAATAAAAGTCTAGGGTATTAGATCGGTCCACCATGCTTATACCAATCAAATAGGGTCAACTACTATTAAAACCTAAGTCAAGAGTCGGGGGTTAGAGCCTATGTTGAGCTATGGTTAAGACTCAACGCTCATAGTTCAACATACGCCGCATATTCACTAACGTAATCAGAACTACTGATGTGTCCTAGGCCTCTAGTCGTAAGACGGATCTGTGCAAACAACTATTAACCACAAGCAATCAATGAAATTGTACACTGACATTAATTACTCAATAAGAACAAACCACATCACAATCACCCTAATCAGGCCCTAGAAATTGATAGAAATCTAAATCACAATCATGGTATAAACATGGCTTTCCTATCTAACACCCTAGATAGAGAACTACTCACTCATAATCGAATTGACAACAACAAAACTAATATGAAACCCTAAGAATTGCATCATGAACAATTAAATAATTAAACTAAGCAATCAAAGTAATTAAATAGATAAAGAGTAGAGAAGAGTACCAATTGACGGAAAGCAGGAACTTTTATTGAAATCGAAATAGGTTCAATCACCTTTAATCTAATCTAAAGTGTTTAGACTAAAATAAAGCTAATCTAAGAACTATGGAAAAAACTAGAATGAAAAGATGAATAAAAGATGTTGAGGAAAAGGTATTTATAATACCCCTCAAGTTCACTAAAAACGGGAACAAAAAGTGAAAAAGCGCGATAAAGCACCAGACCCGATCGGGCCCGAGCACAGTACCCGATCGGGTCCACATACAAATTCTCCCAACTTCACTTCTGGGCTCTGGCAGCAGCAGTGCAGCAATAAGGCGAGAAAACGGCCCACCCGATCGGGTCGGGCGGTAGTCACCCGATCGGGTCTGGCGACAACTTGGGCCAGCGTGTTCCCCTCGCCTGTAGCACCGCAACGAGACCAAGCAGCACTCCACCCGATCAGGTCGGGCGGTAGTCACCCGATCGGGTCTGGGGACATGCTTCCTCGCCCGATTCGATCGGGCAAACATCGCCCGATCGGGTCCGCAACTTTTATACCCGATCATAAATACTTCACCCGATCGGGCTATTTCTGCCCGATCAGTGCACGGAAAACTCCTTTTGACTCCTTTGCTCTCTAATCTTCACGTTTAGGGGTCTTGGGACCTCCTAAACTATCCATAAAGCTCGTGAGCCACCTTACGTGCCTCATAACATCTCGTAAAGCCGTGGTTGCTTCCAAATGGCTCGGGAATAAGGAGAAAACTCCATAAAACCTGCAATTCAATACTAAAACACGAAACCACAACTACATACGAAAGTTAGCACAAAATAGCTCCCAAGAGCTCCAATGACGCACAAATTAGCTTGTAAATAAGGGAGAAAACTCTATATAAATACGTGATATCACCCACCAAGGATGAAATCCTACATCCGCCACTGGTTGTGAGCAGCCGCCTTAAAGACTGATTAGTATCCCTGCCTATGATGAGATTGAGAAGGTACCCGTCTAGTCTAAGGTCTCTAACCTTTATATTCAAAGCATTATTATAATGTAATCGTAAATTCTTTGTGGGTTACTTCAATCTTTTCTTCAAGGGTCTTAACTTCATAGGGGTCACAGAATGACCATTTCTTTCTATAATCTATTATAACGAATCAAACTAGCAGTATGGTTATTGTTGATAAACAAAAGTAGTATATTGATTGATAAGATATAGCTTGATATAACTTGATATAAACGAAAAGGATAAGTTGTGAAATTCGTATATTGCTTGATAAGATAATAGTGTGAATTTTTTGATTGTATCTTGTGGTTTCATGACAAATTCAGTGTTGGTGTTTAAGGCTTAAAACCTTTTGTTTTTTCTATGCGTTAAGGTAACAATATGAGTAGTTGGACCGATTTCTTACGATCTAGTAATGAGTATGAGAAAGGCGTCGAGGATTATTTAGATAAAGCATTTGCTACCCTAGCAATTGGAGATCAGATAAGTTGTCCGTGCAAGGCTTGTTATCATCGCTTTTGGCATCGAAGAGAGAAAGTGTTCGATCATTTGATTGCAAATGGGGTTGAGCCCGAAGAATTACATTATCACGAGAAGGGTATGTCCTCAATGCCGAACACAGATCAGGATATTGATGATGGTGGCAATATCCCCGACATCCAAGATGACATGAACGGTCTCCTAAATGATATCTACAGGGATGTTGCAGAACAAAACCGTGAAGGTTTAGGAGACGATGCCACTTTAGAGGCAAAGAAGTTTTACAAGTTGGTTGAAGATGGGAAACAAGCGTTGTTCCCTGGGTGCAAAACATTTTCGAAACTATCATTCATTATTCGTTTGTATCTTTTGAAGTGTCTTCATGGGATATCAAATACTGGTTTTTCTGAAATTTTGGAGCTGATTCAAGAATTGCTTCCAGAAGCCAACTTGCCTAAGTCTTTCTACGAGACAAAGAAAATGGTGAAAGATTTAGGTCTTCACTATGACAAGATCGATGCGTGTCGCAATGATTGTATGCTTTATTGGAAAGAACATGAAGCTGCTACATCATGCCATGTGTGTCATGCTCCAAGGTGGAAAGAGGTTGAAAACCAACAAGATAGTGAAAATCCATCATCTAAGAGACCTTGTCAAGTCCCTGCCAAAGTTGTTTGGCATTTTCCCTTGAAACCTAGGCTTCAAAGGGTGTACATGTGCCATGAAACAGCTGAGTTAATGAGGTGGCATGATGAAAAAAGGGACAAAGACGAGTTGTTAAGACATCCCGCTGACGCTCATGCTTGGGAGGAGTTTGATAGAAAACACACCTTTTTTTTTTCTAACGAAGCACGTAATGTTCGTTTAGGGCTTGCAAGTGATGGATTTAATCCTTTTCGAACTATGAGCACTCAGCATAGTACATGGCCTGTTGTTCTTATTAATTACAACATACCTCCATGGTTGTGCATGAAGTCAGAGTACCTTATGCTGTCTTTACTTATCCCGGGGCCCACTTCTCCCGGGAATGATATTGATGTCTACCTTCAACCATTGGTAGAAGAGCTAAAAGATCTATGGGATAATGGGTTGGACACCTATGATGCATCTAAGAAGCAAACATTCAAAATGCATGCAGCTTTGCAATCTACAACAAGTGATTTTCCAGGATATGCTATGTTGTCTGGTTGGAGCACCAAAGGGAAGGTTGCTTGCCCCCATTGTCACTATGAAACAGACAGCCGATACTTGAGAAACAGTAGCAAAACAGTCTACATGGGACATCGTCGATTTCTAAAAGCTAATCATCCTTGGCGGCGTGATATGAAGTCTTTTGATGGTACAAAGGAAGAGAGGGCAGCTCCTGATCCTTTAACGGGAACTGAAATCTCAACCTTACTCCGAGATTGGGAGAATAGGTTTGGGAAGCTGCAACCAAGGAAGAACTGGGGGGATTGTCCATCGAGAAAGTCCTCCATCTTTCATACTTTGCCGTATTGGAAAGATAATAAGTGTCGCCATCATTTAGATGTTATGCATATCGAAAAGAATATATGTGATAGTATACTTGCTACTTTGTTAGATGTACCCGGAAAATCCAAAGATCATCATAAGGCTCGGTTAGATATGAAAGAAATGGGAATAAGGCGAGAATTACATCCTTTGAACTCAAGTGATGAGCGGTATGTGTTGCTGCCAAAAGCATCATTTTCATTGACAAAGGAGGAGAAAAGCATATTTTGCAGTGTTCTGAAAAAGGCCAAGCTACCACAAGGGTGTGCATCAAATATTGCAAGGTGTGTGCAAGTAAAGGAGGGGAAAATATCAGGGTATAAGAGCCATGATGCTCACATTATAATGCAACATCTTCTTCCGGTCGCAGCTAGAAACACATTACCAAAGCATGTGGCTTTGCCTTTAATTAGATTGAGTGCCTTTTTTAAAGGCATATGCAATAGAATTATCAACCCAAAGGATTTAGAACGCCTTAAATCTGAGATTACAGAGACTATTTGTGAACTTGAAAGAATATTTCCACCATCATTTTTTGACATTATGGTCCACTTGCCGATTCATTTGGTTGATGAAATAAAGCTTGGTGGACCAGTCTGTGATTGGTGGATGTACTCTATAGAGAGATACCTAGGGAAGCTCAAATCTTATGTTAAAAATCGAAGTCGTCCGGAGGCTTCCATTGCTGAAGGTTATATGGCTGAAGAGTGCTTTTTATTTTGTTCTAGATATTTGCATGATGGTGCAAAGATGCGTTCTAAGGGAGTCAAACGGTCTCATGAAAAAGATAATGATGTTGATAATGAATCACATTTCCTCCCTAAGATCGGTTATCCTCTTGGGAGGAAGAAGAAGGGGAAGAAGAAAGGGATGGCATACACTCTTGATTCAAACACAATGACCCTAGGACATCGATATGTGTTATTTAATTGTGATGATAAGCAAGTTGAGAAATACATCAAGTGAGTAATTTTTTTTATACATCTTTTTTATACTTAGCAATTTTGTTAACTAATTTTTGTTACTTTTATCTATTGTGGTTACGAATGAAGTGAGCACGAAGAGGTTGTAAGAAAGATGACTAGAGACAAGAGGAAAAGAAGGTGGAGAGAGGCACAACAACATAGTCATGAATTCATGGATTGGTTCAGAGCAAAAATTGAACGGGAAAATGTCGATGATCATATAAAGTGGCTGTCATTAGGTCCTTCTAGTGTTGCAAGGAGGTACAATGGATATTTCTGTAAAGGCTACAAGTTCTATACAAGAGAACTTGATAGAAAGCATAAAACCCAAAATAGCGGAGTCTCATACACAGCTTTAACATCAAGCTTTGCAAGTAGCAAGGATCGCAATCCTGTTCTTGGTAATGTTACCTATTATGGGATTATAAAAGCGATAATTGAGCTAGACTATTGGAGTTCATTCAACGTCGTTTTGTTCGAATGTGATTGGTTTCATACAGAAATCGACGACTATGGCCTCACTCGTGTAAACTTCAAAAAATTATGCTCAGTTACTGATCCTTTTGTCTTGGCATCACAAGTGCATCAAGTTTTTTATGTGGAAGATGGTATCGAAAAGGACTGGCATTATGTGGATCGAAAGCTGCCAAGAGACTTTTTCTATGTTGAGGAGGCTTGTGAAGATACATTTCGTGATGTTGTTGTTGAACCAGCCGACGATCTCAATCTTGCCACCGTTAATGACGATGACATAAGCTGGTGTAGGGAAGGTGTATGTGACAGAATTGAGGTGCGGCAAAACGAGATGAGCAATGAAACAAGTGTCGATAGCCATGAAAATAGCTCCGATGTAGATGACACAGATTGGGATTGGATGGAGCCATTGATTTAACTTGTGTAGCGGTTTTGTTCCAAAATAAAATTGTTGACTAAAATTTATATTACTTTTGCCATTCGATTAATTTGCATTTATTTTGTTATGGTCAAAGTAACTTGATGAAACCTATTTCTGAGTTGTTCCTATGCCTTTTCCTAAAGGCCTGCATTTACTTCACTTTTTGGCTCCATATGTCAAGGTTGATGTACTGTGTATTATTCTGCATATGGCTGATAATGTTGCTGATTCCTTAATGAAAACCTTCCTTTGGATGCATTTGAATGGTGTTGATTCCTTAATGATCATATTTTGCCCTGTTGTGATTGATATATGGTGCCATTGTGTATATGGATGTCATAATCACAAGAAAATCATGTGATATTGACTCTTCGATAGGGCTGTGATTGGGTCTTGCTCCATGTAATGTAGCTCTGAACTATGTCTAGACATTCATAATGGAAGGGATGATGAAGGCGATGTTGTTGGAGCCGAGGTTATTGCAAAGAATTTCTTGGCTGTTCCCTATTGCTTATCTTTCATGAACATCTTAATCTTGTTTGTTTGTCTGTATAAATTTACTTGGTGCTGTGAGCCAAATTGGGAGAAAACACTTGATCACGATTCATGTAGGGGCAGCTATTTATCAGGCTGTCCATGTAGACGTACATTACTGCACTAATGTCTCGTGGCCACAGAGAATCCTGTATTAGTATTAGTATTAGTTTGGTTTGAACTTGAACTGATTTGCATTACGGCAGTATTAGTATTAGTTCTTTGTTTGGTTTGAACTTGAACTGATTTGCTGTTGTTTTTTAGAGGATAAACCATTATGTGCCTGTGAAGAATACTGTTGATTCAGGCTTAAGTTAAATGTAGTTAGCATGGTTGCAAATCTACTTCTGAAGTAGATAGGTGCATTCCTTTGTCTAATTTTTTTAGGTTATGTACTTCTTTTTGGGTGGGTGGGTGTGGAGGGTGGCCGGGTGGGTGGGGCGATGATGGGAACTGGTGCTTGGTTATGTTTTCTGTCCAAAACGTGCTGTTTTTATACTGAACAAGCTCTTCATGAGCAGGTGAGCCAAATTGGAGTTATAGGTGCTCGAGCAGATGTTAGTACACGAGTTCAAGAACTTCTCAGTGACATAAAAGAGGTGCGTGCATTTGTGAAATTGGCATTTTTACTCCCTTTTTCCCAAAAACTTCGCTCAATTTTCCTCTAAGCCTGATTGGAAGTCTTTGCTCCATTTTCTTTCTACCTTTTCTCTTAAGTTTGGGCGCACACCACTCATCCACGTTTTTCTCTCTACTTCTTACTCTTCTGAAAAGGAGTGCACAAACTAATTGAGCATAGATATTGGGACAGAGGGATTATCATTCATTAGCTAAAACAAGAATGATAAAACTGATTAGTAAAGATTTTTATACCTTATCTTAGCATTGCCAGGCATTGCAAGATCCTTCTCTTAATTGTATGATTTCATCAGCCTAGCGTAGTTTTATAAAAAAATAAAACCCACTTCATCACTTTTATATATATACCTGTTGATGTAATGTTTACATGACCCTTTCTCTTTTCGTTATTAGGCTACTAATAAGCCGGTAGCTGTTGGCTTTGGCATCTCAAAGCCCGAGCACGTAAAACAGGTGAAATACTTACTAATCTAAATACTTACTAATCTAAAGCACGTAAAATATGCGATTACAATCTCACTACTCCTTTTGTTATATTCTGTATGATTTAATGCGATTACAGGCTCAGAATCTACACACATAGATTGCCCCATATCCTGCTCACGGCAGTATTAGTATTAGTTCTTTGTTTGGTTTGAACTTGAACTGATTTGCTGTTGTTTTTTAGAGGATAAACCATTCTGTGCCTGTGAAATGAGTGATGAAATGCAATTAACATGTACAAATAGTCACAGCAAAACAAATAGTCATTACCTGGTATTCGGTTTCTTGCTCCTGGTTAACATGTGATCTGCGTTGATACACTATTAACTTCTCTTCATGAATGTGCACCGTATCACCAAGTTGTACATGTTCATCAATATTTTGTTCTGAATCACATTCATCAAAGCTAAATGTAAGAAGTTGTAACGTTGTAAATTGATTGAAAAGCGATTAGAACTCGACAAAGTGGCAGCCGATATTGGTCGGATTGCTCAAGGTACTCATGGAAGTCACCACTAACAAACAAACTTTTAGAGAAGGACTGTAAAAATAGTCTAAAAATACCTATTTGTATACACTTACAAGTTGTTCAACCGTTCTCCATAAATCTGAGTGCTTTTACAAGGAATTATACTATAAATGTATTATGTACTACTTGCATATTCTTGATCTGCTCTATAATAGCATCTATATTCTGCATGATTTAATGCCAAAAAGCTTCATTTCTGACACTCCAAGGGAGAAGATCACACTAGTAGCGTCATTATACACTCTTTGTATGATATTGCTCCCTTTGCTCTTACTCCTTATCGAAGAAAACATTTTAGGAATTCTAGCTAAGACTCTTTGACTAAACTAAACGCAACCTGTAAAATTCTAGCTAAGATTCTTTCACTAAACCCACACTAAAGAAACAGGCGAGTGTTTAGGTACAGAGAGTTGTAACCTTTCCCATGTGGATAACATGCTATCAAACTATGTTTAGGTACAGAGAGTGTATTCTACATTTAATTCACCTAGATCGTACTAGGAGCAACTTATTTAAACAGTTAATGAGTGATGACTCTACATTTTGAATCACTCTACATTTTGCATTATCATAAGCTGGATTGCTTGAACAACCTAGTATTAATGAATGTGATCTAGAATGGATATCTAAAAAATCAAGGAAATAGAAGAAAAGCAAGATATACAAATAACTACTGCTATGCCTAGCACTCACAGGAATAAGGTGGATCACAACGACATCAAACTGGGAAGAGAAATGATCCCGAAGATCCATCGGACTGGAAGCAACTGCCTTGAATAACCAATGCTTGCAATAGGACAAACAAATCAAAGGAAGACATGCCTGCTCATCCTTTGCCTTTAATTAGATTAGCCTTTTCTTAGTGTGCAATCTTTGCCTATGTTAATGTTGCTTTTACTCTTGTTAATACTAATTTTATTTTCTTCTTTTCAGAATTCGATATCAAGATGACTGATTATGAGAAATGTAGACAAACAAGGATTAATGAAATCAAATTGAAAATGAAGGAACTGGGGGTTAGTTCAATGGCTTATGAGCTTTTGCAATTAATGAAGCGCCCAAATCAAAGGAAGCGAACTAAGAAGGATTCCCAAGCTGACCAGTACGTACCTACTGAAGAAAGTGAAGATAACCACTCCGGTGAAGAGGAAAGATATGAGGAACCACCACAATGTATAAAGTTGAGGTCGCACTCTAAGAAGGTGGTCATTTCCTCCACGAATTACATTTATTTACTTAGCAAGTATACATTTTAATTTTATTTTTGCTGTAATACTTTATAGGTTTCAGCACAAAAAATGAGAAGTCCTACAAAGACTAAACACACACCACGTATCTCTCAAGTACCAATGGCAGAACTAGTGAAGATGCACCGTCAAAGTCAACATCAAAAAGAGGTAGCTGTTGCTGCCCATGCAAAGACAATACAGAGGAAGGTAGTGTGTGCTCCTGGCACACTTAGTGCTTATAGGATACTCAAAGCGAGACAAAGAGAGAAGGAATTGAGAGAGAAAAAAAGTGTCGCTGTTAGGGAAAATCGAGTAGAGCATTATGCTTTGGAGGAAGACTTTGAGAACTATGCGAGCTTTGATGAATATGATTCAGAACAAGCTATCGATGACCATGTAGAACCTGGTGATACGATGCATATTCACGAAGATGAGCTAGTAGCAATGCAAAGCGGACCAGTTATTAACCAAGAGCAAGAAACTGAACAACCAGGTAATGACCAACTGTTTTGGTGTTGGACACTTGTTGTCGTTTGTTTTACAGTAATGAACAAATTGTAACTCGGATTCTGTGCGTTTTCCACGTTTTCCGCAAATTGAGATTTGGTCACAGAAAGACCAACTTGTATCCATGGATAGTAGAATTTGGAAAGAAGAGTGCTTCCTAATATGATATCAATAATGGCTTATATCATGGCCCATTTTACATGTTTTGAATCTATTTATTAACGTTTGAAGGGCGACCATTAGATCAAAATAGTTCACAACCCATTTTATATGTTTCAACCAGGGAGTTTGTATCTGCACTCAGGATCATAAACCTTTATCACTCTAACCTTTGCTTCTCTGGTGCATTTCATGGTTTCGAATTTTATAGTACTTGTTGGTTATTAATTACTATTTTGTTTGTCTATATCGAGTAGCACCTTTGATAGAGAAGCGAACTAGAGGTCCAACTATGTGCAAAGATGTCCATGAATGGACATTGGAGGAACGTAAGCTTATTATTCTTAATGAAATGGGCGAGCCTATTGGTCCCGATAAGAAGACCTTAGATAGATTTTCAAGATTCTTGGGTACTATAGCTCGTAATTCTACTCTTGCACCGTTGAACAAGCCTAATTGGCATGGTGTTGAAGACAAGGGAAACATTTGGAGTTTTGTGAAGGTATGTGCCGTTGATATGGATTGTATCAATTGTTTGTCTCATGTAATTAATGTTGTAGAAAAAATACATTATTTCTGAAGAAGGTGAACGACACGTGTTGGAATCGATTGGAAAACTTTGGCGTAGATATAAATGCAGCATAAAGAAAAAGCATTATACAGCATATAACAATGATGATGACAGGAAAACATATGCCCCTAAAACTATGCCATATTCGCATTTCAAGGATTTGGTAGATATTTGGAATTGTGAAATAACACAGGTATCAGCTTTATTTTTTCCCGCTATATTCATAAGAAGCAAGTACTTATTCTAGCTACCTTCAATATATAAAAAGGGGTACTCTCGATAATACATGAGTGTATAAGTTTTATATTGGTTTATTATTTATGGTGGGCCCGTAGGAGGAAAGTGAGAAGAGAAAAGAAAGCAGGTCAAAACAAAAAGATAGGCACACTATGGGTCCTGTGAGTTTTGCTAGGAAGCAACATGAACTGGTAAGAATTACCACTTAATCTTCTTTGTCATTATCTTCAATAATTGTGTAAATTTCTCTAACTTTAATTTTTGTTGTGATGCATTTTCATACTAGCAACAACAAGATGCAGAAAAGAAACTACCATCACAAGCACTAATGTATAAAGAAACTCGTAAAAGAAAACCGGACAAAATCTACAAAACATCTTACGAGCCTATTAAAAGTAATATTGTAAGTATTTCTTGTCTATTTATTCATTAGAACATGCTTATTTGTCTTAGATATATAGATATTTATGATGCTATCCTTATAGGACAAGATGGAGGAGATCCAAAAGATGCAAAGTCAAACGGATGGAGATCGTGCATATTATGAAGTAATGAATAAATGTGAAAAATCAAGGAAATGTTTTGCGAAAGGAAAGGTTAAGAGATCTTCTATGTGTGGTGTTATCATTCCAGATGAGTTTTTGCAGCCTTATAAAGACCAAATTGTCAAAGATACAGTTAAAGAAGTAATGAAGGCATTTAAGCAACAACTACAACCTGAGATCTTTGCAGATTTAGCTCGGTCACTAGGAGACGTGCCATGTGATCTCGAGTTAGGAGACGATCTACAAAATTATGAAGGCACGGGTGATCAAGAGCAAAATCATGTAAGCATTCTTCTATTATGCTTTTCTTCCACAATCTTATTTTTTAGGCTTATTAATATATTGATATTTGCTAAGAAATTTATATTTAATATTTTTTATAGGACAATGAAGAGGATCACGAGGCTGAAGATGATGAATTGATATAGTTCGTTATGGCATCAACACCTTTATACATATTTTTGTTGGGAAAAGCCATCAAATTATTAGACTTAGTTTTGGAATATTTTGGAATATTAGATAGTTATGGTTTATACCGAATGTATTGTTCCTCATTATTAGCGCAGACTTTAAATTTAGATTGATATTAACTAATATGTGTAGGAATATAACTTATCATTAAAATAATTATATAACCTATTTATCAATATTGTAGCAGTTTCTCGAATACATTATTGTCAATGTTTTTGTTGTTGTAGTTGTTTTATAATGATAATAATAATAATATCAAATATTATTATTATTATTATGATCATTGTTGTTGTTGTTATCATTATTACTTGCTATAATTTATTATTATTAGGTTTCTACCTAGGAAAAGTGTTACCTAATAATTAACAACATGATACATTTAACTACAAAAAGTGATACTAAAGGTTAATTAAAGTGTTACTATAGGTCATTACACGACAATCAAAATGTTACCAATGTTACAAAAAGTGTTACATAAGATATTTAAGGTAACATTTTCAAAGTGTTACAATAGGAATCAAAAGTGTTACATAAGTGGATATTAAGTAACACTTTTACAAGTGTTACCATAGAATTGAAAAAGTGTTACCTATTAGCATAGGTAACATAGGCAGATGTAACACCCACCAAAGTGTTACCTATTAGCATATGTAACATATTTTACACTATATGTAACACTTTTTGGGTGTTACTTATGGTTAACTTTGTTGTAGTGATAAGAACTGAAAATTGATCAAGAGATGAACTGATGAACAAAAGAACTGAACAAACTGATCAGTGATGAACTGATAAGATGAATCAAAAAACAAACCAGAATTCGTGCTTGCTTGATTAAATCCTGAAGCTCTGATACCATGTTATTTTATGTGAGATCATCCATCATTTTATGTAGAAAGAAAAGAGAGAATAAGAGAGAATAAGAGACTTAGATTGAGAGAGAATCCAGAGCTTTATTTCTCATTATTTTGTATGAAATGAGATAGAGCTTTACAAGAAGCTTTTATACTATGAATCTCTTAAGGTGAGATCATTTAACAAACTAACTAACAATGTAGTTGTTATGTAACTAACTCTACTAAGTTGTTACAAGAGTTGTTATTGTATGTGATGAGAGCACATACTAACTATGATACACTAGCATACACCTAGTGTACTTCATTATCTTCAACAGTAGTCATCATCATTTATAGAAGTTATGTTTTTAATATGACAAGAGATTTTACATGAACTTACATCTATAACGTAAGTTGATTTCTAAACCAACACCATGAAAACGATGTTGATCAAGCAGTAGTATAATTTAACTAACACCATAAAGTTCCTATCGAGAAACCAAAGCTATCGTCCAAATATCCCTTAAACACAAATTCGGCCATGCTTTTTATCAAGAATTAACCATATAATTGCTTCATTCTATATATATTTCTATTCATCTATTACTATAATGTCGCAAGAACAAGCTAATATACTTTCTTTCAATAATAGGAGTACATGCTAGGAACAACATATTAGAATACGACTATGCGAGACGTACATACTAAGTGGCTAGTCATATAGACAATTACATATAGCTACACGAATCTTTCTAGTTTGTTTATTGTCAAGAAATTTAGCATGACGTTGTAATACATCTAAAGGAACATTTGGTTGTCGATGCACGACCGGAGTTTGAAATGATCAATTCTAAGCTCATCGAGGGATTTGGAGAAGAAGTATGTCAAAAGCTCCTCAAGTGTGAATTCCCTATAAATAGGTGGCTTTTCGTCTGACGTGAGCTCCTTAATTGGACCATATATTTTCTTAGATGCAAAATAACCATTTAGAAAGAATGGTACCGATATCCTTGGCCCAACACTTCTCGCAACCACTCTATGGTAGGCACTTCTCAACATGTCGTTGGATACCATCTGCATGATAAAATTCAATTTCAAGGACAATATATTACAATTCAAAGCTCGGCTTGTTCGTAATTTTTTTTAAACACTAAACTTACAAAAATGAAAACAAGAAAAAATAGTTTTAATTTTTTGTTGTCGGCCTTCAGATTGATAGAACTAGTGACAATGATGACGAACAAGCTAGGCTTAACTTTTTCAGTTTGTACTAAAAAGGAAAAGATATGAAACCTGAAGGGCGTCGCCAATGTTGACAATCAAGGCGCCAGTGATAGGCTCAATATTAACCCATTGGTTATCATGAAGCACTTGAAGTCCACCAATTTCATCTTGTAAAAGTATTGTGATGAATGAAACATCAGCATGTCCATTAGTTCCTAAGGTCAGTTGTGGTTGTGGACATGCTGGATAGTAATGGCAAACTAAGGACCAACCTTTACTACTCTCTAGTTCTCCAAGGTATTGTGGTTTGAGTCCAATACCCATCGATAGCAACATAAGTATGCGATCACCAAACTTAAGCATATGGTTGACATACTCCAATATCACTTCCCTGAGATTAAATAAAAAAAACTTTTGTCATTATATTTCACCAAGTGAAAATCCAACAAGTAACAACGATGCCTACTACTTACAATATTCATCATAATTTTGGAAATTTTAGGTAGCCCTTTTTAGTATGTGATCTTGTCACTTTTCGTGTTTTGAAAACTAAGTTGTAGATTAGGAACTGAAAGTCGATATATATTGTAGTTTGGAGACCTATTTACCTAATTAAAAGAAAGAGATCATATGAAACTGACTCTAAAAATAATTCTGGGGTGTTTGACAATTGACTAGTGGCTGTTGGTCGGTGGCTTTATGTTTAGTTGTAAATTACAAAATCTGTTTTCAAAAGACTCCAATTGACAAAAGCACTTAATGAAAATGTTATAAGAGACAAATAGTCCTATTTTTTTTTTTTGGACAAATAGCCCTTATTTTGATCGAACCTAAGGACGATGGAATGGTTTTTGGCTGCTTTTTCTTTGGCTCTTGCCCTTTGTTTATGCCTGTTGTCAACTAGTCAAAAAGTGTTTATTTTTGTCTTTTTGGCTAGAAAGTTATAACGGTCAGTTATCACTTTATCGGACAATAGTAACCGTTGGTTTAACCATTTTTTTGTATTGACTTTTAAATTTAACTTTCATTTTGCTTTAAACGGCCAACACCAAAGTGATTTAACCAAAAACTTTAATAAACAACCAATAGTAAAGCAACCAATATGAACCGTTGGTGAAACCAGCCAAGTAAAATAGCCAACCATTAACAACAAACATACTGAAGTCTAATAACTTGGTAAAAAAAAACTCACTTGCATATTGGTGGCAGTTCTTCAGGATCCACTTGACCAGCACTATGTAGCGTATTAACATACAAACTATCCCTCCAATTAGCAGCATTTGAATTGTATAAATCATGGTTAGAAAAATATGTTACCTTCTTTGATTGAAAATCACGACTATAAACCTCCTTCTTAGTTTCATCATCTTGTTCATGAAACATCCGAGTTCCTTCAATCATATTTTCCAACAATTCTAAGGGAATTCCATGATTTGTCACTTGGAAAAATCCCCATTCCTGTGATGCCTTAACCATTTCTTTTACAATCTCTTCAGTTTTATCACTGCTTCCACCAACATAAGCAAGATCTATGACGGGAACACTTATACTTTCAGGACATGTACCCAAATCTTTCGTACGATCCTCGAGTGGTCGTACGAAGATGCTAGGAATACTAGTTGTTCCTGCATCTACCAGCCCTTTCACGCCGGTCTTTCCCTCATCAAATGCCTTAAGATCGTGGATACGATCATAGCTAATTTGTGTTTCATTCATGGTACTTAGGCTGCTATTCAATAAGTCTAACAAGAGATTCTTTTATGGATTAACAGATGAGGTTAGAATGGAGTTCATTGGCTGATCATGAGTTAGTGCAAAGCCTCCTTTATATTGACTTCTGCACACCACTGATGGCGGCTTAGGAAATTTGGTTAAAAAAATCCATTAAATAACGTGAACAAAATGCATTATTGGGTGTAAACAATTGGAGAAATGAAAACTTCTGTATAATTATAAGCAAATGTTATCTCTAAGAACAAAATCCTTAGAATAATACGAAATTTTGTGTTCCTTAAGGAAACTAGTTTGTCTATATATGTAAAACTTGCTTTTATGTGTTACCGAGTGGATAGATGCCAACTATTTTAGTTAGCAAAATTAGATTAAGATATGCATCTTAATAAATCAACTTCACTAGCATCAAAGAAAAACTACACGTTACGGAAAACACGCAATAGGTTATATCTCAACTACTTGTCTAAAAAACCTTCGTCCTCTTTTTTTTTGGTAAAAGATACAAGGAAATGACTAGGTCTCCCTATCTGATTGACCAAAGTTATGAGTACATACAACCAAACTAAAACTAGAGCACAAAACAAAAATAAATTAAAATTAAATGTAAAACTAAAAAACCTTCATCTGATAATGCTAAAAAGTACAAAAATTGTTCAGATACAATTAAATAAAGAGTTAGACAGTCATTTTATTTTCTCTATACTTGATTTAAGCAAGGGCAAGTAGAGGTTCCCTATTTATTTCCAAAGAAAAGTAATAGTGTACTATGTTTAATTCATTTAGGCCATGTTCTTTTGTACTGAATTAATTGCAATTGATTTCAGTTCAGCTCAGTTCAGCTTCATTATCTGAGGAATTTCAGTTCAATTAATATAAGAAATGTCATGTTTTAGAATATACAGAAAAAGACATATAATTGAAATCTATACTAACTGAACTAAAATTCTTGAGATAACTACCATTAGTCCGGCCCGTCCAAAAAAATAGGGCTGAAAACCATAAAAAGGAAAGAACTAGTATAGCATCAACCACTATACTGGACATTGCCAATAAATCCTCTCTTTACACACATGCTAAAGACAAGAAACTTTTTGTAGACATATAAGTATGACCCCCACTGGCCCACCCGTACTTCTTATCTCATGAAGGGAGGGGGTGGGGTTATATGCCAAGAGAGGAGTTGTGAAGGCTCGAACACGGGTACAGGCCACGGGGCAAAACTCCTACTTCACAGAGCTGGGAGGGCCTCAAAATGATATACTTCCTCCATTTTGCAATGCTCGCAACATTTTTTGTTTACGGACTAGCCAGTGCAATACTTTGAACCTTAATATCTCTAATTATTGATAAGTAAAAATTATAAAAAGTTGATATTATGATAGTATGCACTAAGAAGAATCAAACAAGACCCCATTTGTCTATATTTTTTCTTATACAATTGAGAAACAAATACAATATAAAATTGGTAGATGAGTAGTGATTACTATACTAATGTTACAAGTATTGAGAAACAGAGCAAGTATATTTTTGCAAGTCCCGATAGCAAATTGAACATAACCATAGCAATACAAAGTATTTGGTGAGGTTGACTTGTAATAACATATTGTAAAATGCTAACAGTTGTCTCTCATAACATTAAGGAGTTAATTGTTAAATTAGAGACTTTATTCCTATCTTACGATAAATTATTATATGTCCGCCTTCCATGCATTGCCTTCCATACATTGTTTATTTATATTCTCTATAAATAGGAAAATTTAGATGCTGAGCTTGAAATGATCAATTCCAGGATGATCAAGGGGTCTAGAGGTAAAATGATTGAGGAACTCCTCAAGTGTAAATTCTCTGTAGATAGGAGGGTTGTCTTCGGATATTAGCTCCTTGATTGGGCCATACAATTTTGGGGACGAGAAAAGGCCTTTGAAAAATAAAGCAATTGAAATTCTTGGCCCAATACTTTTTGCAATCACTCTGTGATACACGCTTTTAAACCGGTCATTGGATATTATCTGCTTAAAGAGAAAATACAAAGTAATTAAAAAACAATATTTTTAAAAAAATGTGTTCATTTTTCAAATAATAATATTCCTAAGGATCAAGTATACATAATTTTCAACCCAAAGTTTAAAGGTTCAATAAGTTTTAAGCCATGCCCAAATTTAAGGCAAAAATAAAAATAAAGAGACATAACCCTCAGGTCCCAATCACATTTATAGTACTCAATTTCCTTGGTTCTCTTAAAGCTTACCATTTGATTTTTACGCTTCCTAATATAAAACTTTGGTAATTTATGTATTTTATCATGTATTTGTAAGACAATTACTGTTTTAAAGAAATGTATTGAGAAGATTGAAAATAAGTTTTTAGTTACATGTTAATTACATATGGTCAAAGTTGTGTATACGAATAGTGAAAAGACCTTATGATTGTCAGTATGGGCCCTCACCATCCATCAGTGTCAAAATACATAGTATAACAATGACAATGAAACAGGGCTATTATAACAACTATGACCTTAACACCGTCACTCATACAGTAATAAATGCTGGTTATGGACTTATAATAATAATTTTTTGTGAGAAATTTTATAAGAAAACCCTTATTAAATCCCCATGGCAATGATAAACCATAATGAGTGAGAATGTAAATTTGTGAAGAAAATCACATATTTAAAATGATTTCATTTTAATTACCCTCATTATAAATCGCCTATCAAACAGGTGACTAAAAAAACTCGGTTGTAGTGAGGGAAAATAGATCAAACCTGAAGTGCATCTCCAATGTTAACAATAAGGGCACCATTAACAGGCTTAACATTAACCCATTGATTTTGGTGAAGAACTTGGAGTCCACCAATTTGATCTTGCAAAAGTATGGTAATGAAAGAGGCATCAGCATGTTTGCTGGTTCCTAAGGTTAATTCTGGCTCTGGACATGCTGGATAGTAGTGGCAAACGAAATTCCAAGCTTTTGAACTTTCCATTTCTTGTAAATAACTTGGTTTGAGTCCAAGACCAATTGATAACAACATAAGGATGGTATCACCTAATTTAATGATATGGTCAATATACTCCAATATCACATCCCTGCAAAAATTTCATTATTTTTGAAACCGATTTCGATGAAGTTAAATACATAAGAGAAACAACTACTATTCACATAAATCTCATCATAGACATTCTACAATCTTTAATAGTCGAGTTCATATATAAACCGGTTGAATCCTTTTTAATCTTAATTCATCTTATTAATTAAACACGCAAACAACCCATATGTTTATTAAATGAATCATTTTACCTGTTTATTAACTAGTGTGTCACACATGCATGTACATGTAAATCAACCAAACAAATCACATGATAATAACAACCGTAAGTTTTCATTTATGAATATTAAGTCAAATTTTATCAAATATAATAACCAAAGAACAAGTGCTAAGTAATTAAGAAGAAACTTTAATTCATTAGTAGTCACAAAAATATAGCCTTACAATTAATTGAATATTGAATCCGATATGCATTTGAGAGGTTAGCTTTAATCCAACCGTTTAATAAAATAGGTCGTGTTTACATTTAAAATGGGTCATGTTTACATTTAAAATACTTCTACATAAGTTTTACCAAACAAACTATGCGAAATCCATCTTTGTGACTATGGTGATAGTATTGATCTTTAACGAAAGCTGAGTAATGAAGTGAACAACTTATTGCCAATGCATGATTAATCAGTCTAGTGACATTTTGCTAGGCTGTGATCGGCCTTGACATTATACTTAAGCGACAGCACAATCTGTTTAATTTGGACCGTTCTCATGGGCCGAGAATATGATTCTTTTATTATTTTATATAACTGGGCCAACTTCTAAAGGTGATTCCTCCATTTTTTAAATGACTACACTTCTTAATTTACGGAATCCTAGGCAATTTTTTAATGAGTGTGTAAGAAAAAGTAGTAGGAGAGAGATAGAGAGAAAAAGTTACTAATAAAAGAAAAAAGGAGAAGTGTAGCCATTAATTTTAAACTTCCTAGAAAGGAAAGTGTAGTCATTAAAAAAACGAATGTAGTAGTAAATCTGATATTTTTTGGTAAAACCATGAGTATTCATCACGTGATAGCGATGATTATTTTCCCTTTATACAAGAGCTCCCTTAAGGTAAGTAGTTGGCTAAAAAAAATTCCATTCTCAAAAGATCAAATTAATCCTCGCGCAATTGGTTAAGGTCAAGACCAGCTTGGCCAAGAGGTCTCCAGCTCTTCTCAAGCTCTTAATTATTCAATTTACAATTCATTATCGAACACCAAGGTACGACTTCTACGTGTGATAAAATGCCAATTGACAACCCGAAACAACACATCTATTCGCCTTATCAAAATAACCAAGGGCATCGTACAGTCTAACAACTACTTTTGTTTGTCTAGTGAGAACACTTTTGTAACTTCCCTTTTACGGGATTCACATCCTACTCTATAGCATAATTAGATGTGGTTATCAACTAGCTTAGTTAGTTATTTTTGTTATAGTAGTGGCAACGGCATCCACACCTAGGATCAAATCTCTTTTACATCACAGCTCTATTTCACTCCTTACGCATCCCGAAAAACTATCTCTTTGACCAATTCATTAAGCACATAAATCATGAGTCATGGGTTAAAATTTGTGGCCCTAAGATTTATTTGACCTAAACGTTCGGACACAATTTGCTCAAGGCTAAATTTACCTTTACTTTTACCCAATTATACTTATTATACTGATTTAACTCATTTGTAGGAAATTGAACTTATTTTTAGTAATTTCCCGCTGCTATTCTTATTTTTACTATATCACACTTATACTAAAATTTATCGTTTAAGATGAATTTCGAGGGCCTGATTTCATAGAAGTATAATATGATATCTTACTATATAGTCCATTCCTACCAAGTACCAGGTAGCAACCATCTGTTTGCTCCTTGGAGCCAAAAAAACCCACTAAGCCTGCGTGTATCAGACCAATTGCCAATTGGCCATCACCCCAACACTCTATCAACCAGACCACAAATGCAATTGACTTACGTTCATTTTAATATTATCAAACAATCAAGTTTAAGCTCTAATATTCCAATTGCTATCATACAACAAAGCTAAGCTTTAATAGCACTAAAACTTAATCAAAAATCAAAATATAAAAAGATAACAAGATAAGAAAAAGAAACTCACTTGCATATAGGAGGAAGCTCCTCAGGATCAATTTCACCACTCATAAGAGTACTAACAGACAAAGTATCTCTCCAATTTGCGGCATTTGATTTATAAAAATCATAGTTCGAATTAAAGATGACTCGTTTTGACTTATCACGACTATAAAACAACTTCTTCGTCTCATCATCTTGTTCATGGAACATCCGAGCTCCTTCGATCATATTATCCAATAATTCTAAGGGAATCCCATGATTTACCACTTGAAAGAATCCCCATTTCTCTGATGCCCAACTAATTTCTTTGATACTTTGATCAACTTGAGCTAAATCGATGATGGGAACACTTAAATCTTCAAGACAAGTACCTAAATCTTTCGAACGATCTTCGACTGGTCTAACAAAGATGTTAGGAACAATCTTTGTTTGTTCATTTACAAGACCTCTAACTCCTGTTTTTCGTTCATCGAATGCCTTGAGATCGTTTGTTCGATCATAAGTTCCATTGATGGTACCATGGATACTCATCTCTTTCTCACTAGTTCTTATGTTTAATGAGTTATAATGAAAAGACACTCATATGGAGTTTGTATATTCAATGATATGGGTAGAGCAAATATTCTTTGTCGGGTAGATACAAATGAAGCTGTGTAGGCACTTATTGGTAGAGCTGTCAAAAGCTGACCTGCTCCAGGATTTTGAACCGAACCCGACCCGAAATCGACCCGATCCGACCCGAGAAATAATACACCCGAAACCGACCTGCACCTGACCCGAACTCAACCCGTAACCGAATGACACCCGCCAATCCTCGACCTGAACCCGACCCGCACCCGACCCGACCTCAACCTGTAACCGAATCGACCCGACAATTGTCGACCTGAACCCGACCTGCACCCGACCCGAACTCAACCCCTATCCGGATTTACCCGGCGTAACCTGGTTTCAACCCGACCCGATCATGACCCGACCTGACCTCAACCCGACCCGATCATGACCCGACCTGATTATGACCCGACCCGAATATAACCCGACTTAACATCAACCCGACCCGAACATGACCCGACCTGACCTCAACCCGACCTGAACATGATCCGACCTGATCTCAACCCGACCCGAACATGACCCGACCCGAACATGACCCGATATGATCTCAACCCGACCCAACATGACCCGACATTTCCTCAACCCAACCGGATCATGACCCGAATCGACCTAACTTCAACCCGACTAGATAATGACTCAACTTAACCTTAACCTGACCCGATCATTAAAATCATTATCATTCACTAACATCTTGAATTGTTAGTTTGGTTGAAAACCGTTGGTTGAACTACTTATCAAACCGAAACTAACTAGTGGCCTTATATTATTGGTTCTTCACTTTTCTACATGGTGCCGGTGGTAACAAATTTTTTGATTTTCTTTAGTAACCTCGTATTTGGTATATTTAACTACACTGCAGTAAATAGATTTTGAATAACTAATCTTAATGTTGCTTAACTTAGCCCTTTAAAACAGATCATCAATTCATTATTTTCCTTACACCATCCACAAACTACCAATTCCTCGAAAATCTGGCAGGTTTGGCATTAACACAATTTCACAAATATTGGTAAGTTGATATGGTGTGATCAATTCATATTGATTTGGAATTTTTGGGTTTTCTTCAAATTCAATTGAAAAAACCAATATCTGGCTTTTAAAGCACCATAACCCTTTTTAACTCAGATATTTACCAACTCTTATTTGACAAACTGTAGAATTCATAGTTTTGTGATGAGGTATAATTAGTGAATAACTAGAGAGAACTGTATCACAAATTCTACAATCAGTTGAGCATACGAAATTCGGGAATGCGTATACTCCTCGCCTTTTGTTCCTTCTCATTAAATCATCTTCATCAACGTCTTTAGTTTTTAATTTGGGGGAGTAAGAATGAAAGAGGAATGGGGGATGTTTGATTGGAGAAACATTAACTTCATAACGTCAACTGTAATCACAATGCCCAGAATTCCCTAATTCTACCAAAGTTGAGATTCACCTCCAAAGTGAAGGATTTGAAATTACTCTATCAAACTCCAGAAAGAGAATTAATGTGCAAGATGAAGGCACTAAGCCTGCTCATCTCTTTCATCTCTCAATAACCAACAAAGAAACTGAGTAAAAAACAACAAAAAACAGAAGAGATTGAAGAGCCAAGTAAAGCCAAAAACTTTGAAGAAAAAAGAAGATAAATGAGAAAACACAAAACCTGGAACAGTTTGAAGCATACTTGAAAAGCCCAGAAAATCAATTATTAGCATGTAAAGTTCTCGTCAAAAAAAAAATCTAACATTAATCCCAATTCCAAATTTCAACCCTTCCCCTAATTTCAATAACAGATTGAAATGTAAAATTACATAAAACAAATGGAACAAAGATGTAAAGTATCAAACAAATTCCACTTCATACAATTAACATAAAACATGAACTAAGAGACAAGTAGGCAAAAAAACGAGACGTAAATGGCACGAACAAGTAGATCACTCTGAGATGGTGAGGGGAGCTTCAACTATATAAACTTTAATGGTTGAATTCGACCATAACAGCTCTAGATCTAGAACTTTTGTGGTCGAATTCGACCATCTAAAGCTAAAAAACGCCTGAATTTCGAACAAATTTAGGGTTGCACCATAGAGAAAGGGAGGCGAAGAAGGGGGGATTTTGGCTGAAGAGGCTGGGGGGAGGCCGTGAGGGAGAGGTGGGAGGGATGGAGGTTAGGGTTTTGCCTTTTTATATTAGTGGAGTGACTTATGAAATTTTAGAGACAGATAGGGGGGAACCGGGGAAGAATTTTTGATTTTGATTTTTGATTTTAGAGAGTAAAATTTAAGTTTTCATCTTTTGAATTTTTGATTTTGATTTTTGATTTTGAATTTTCAAATTTCAATGTTAGTTTTTATTTCCATAATTTTGTGTAGCGGCATTTTAGGTTATATTATTAGTTTTTTTGTCTGATAATATAAGTCTTTTGTTTTTCTTTGGAGTTAAATTTAAAACTTTAACCAAATATTCTTATTAATATATATAAATAAATATATTCAAATAGGGTCTTGTTAGATTTGTCTTGATATCTACTTTCATAATATCACCTTTTATATTTTTAACTAATACGAAATTGAATAAGTAGAAAAAGTGCGTCTTATAGACTGTGCAAAAGAAAACATGACTTACTAGACGGAGGGAGTCTTACTTATACGAGTTTATTATTATTATTATAGTGGTGTATCAATAAAACCTTCTTTTTACGTGAAATAAAACATCTTGAAACCGGAGTTAATGTAACCATTACTATTAAAGCTACTTCCATTGTTATTACATATTATTAGATATGTTACCATCACTAGTACATAAAACTACAACTAATACTATATGACCCAACACTAGTAATTACAATCAAGCTTAGCTTGTTTAGGCTATGACTAGTAATTAGAATCAAGCTTAACTCGAATAACCAAAAACTCGGCTTCACTCGGCTCGTGAACAAAGCTCGAACAAGTCTAACTCTTAAAGAACAAGCTCAAATAATAGGAATTCTAAAACTCGTTCAAGCTCATGATAGCTCAAACAAAGCTAGAACAAGTCTACTATTCTGGAACATATAAGTAAATCGATATAATACATTGTTCTTCAGTATCTTATTCTTTGATCTAATATAATGATGGTTGATCTAATATATTCGTGGCTGATCTAATACATTGATCTTAAATATCTTATAAATTATACATTGATCAAATGTATTAATCTAACATGTTAATTGATCTAATACATCGATTAGTTATCTTAAACGTTAAATTGATGTAGTAGTACTAATTTTATAACTATTATTACTATTACTATTAAAAACTTACAACAACAACGATCTAATCACATAATTTTTCTAAGTTTACTAGATGTATTCGGATTCTAAATTAACCCTATGCATTGATTCAATGTTAAAACGATGACAATATGTTAAAGACGCATGACAAGTTGACCCGACAACCCTTAACACAAACATAATCAAAATTGAATATGCTACAAAATGAGTTCGACTACGAGTTCTAATCGAGCAAGACAACTATGAACTACTCGAGCTCGACTCGAGATGCTAATGAAGTCAAGTCAAGACTCACAAAACTCAACTCGAAATTTGTAAGAAACTAGGAAGATATAATATAGGGTTAAATATGCTTTTTTATATATAATTTATCTTATATAGCTCAAGATTGACTCGAGTCAAACTCTGCTCGAGCTCGTTCAAGTTGGTCAAAACTCGACTCCAGATCTTAACGAGACGAGTTGAGTTATGTAAAACTCGATACGACTCATTATCACCTCTAAGTTCGACCGAAATCGAACTTGCTTGTCCCCTAAATAACCCGAACCAAAATCTATCTGACCCAAAGGCCACCAAACCCGGATTGACCCGTACAAATCCGATAGTTAACTGACTCAGGTTTATCCGAATCCGTTAATACCCGATCAAAAGCCACGGCAAGAACTTGTAAAATTTCTTAATGTAACTGAAAAAAACTGTATAGCGAAGTGAAAAAAACACAATGAAAAAAGCAAAAACACCAATGCAAAATTGAATACTTTGCAACTTTAATTAAACTTTCGCCATTGATTTTCATCACTTACTGTCAATGTGCAAGGATAACAACAAATTTTCTTGCACCTTGATATAGTATATAGATGATTGATCTAATACATTAATATTGATTGTCGTAAATATTGATCTAATGTATTGATGATTGATCGAATACATTGATGATTTATCTACTGTATTGATCTTAGCTTTCTTATTAAATTGATCTAATATATAGATGATTGGTCAAATACACTAATCCTAACTATATTGATGCCTGATCTTCTAATACATTAATCTTAACCTTATACGTTGATCTAGTATATTGATAGTTGATCTAATATATTGATCTTAAATATCTTATATATTGATCTAATACGCCAATGATTGATCTAATACACTAATATTGTTTGTCGTAAACATTGATCTAATGTATTGATGGTTGGTATAATACATTGATAGTTATCTACTATATTGATCTTAGCTTTCTTATTAAATTGTTCTAATATACTGATGATGAATCTACTAAATTTGCCTTAACGATTACATTGATCTAATATATAGATGATTGATCTAATACACTAATCTTAACTATATTGATGCCCGATCTTCTAATACATTAATCTTAACTAACTTATACGTTGATCTAGTATATTGACAGTTGATCTAATATAACGGTGGTTGATTTATTGGTATAAGACTTAACAAGTAGTCTCGTTATATTGGTTCGCGATCGATCATACTAAAACTAAAATGGAAAATTTATAAACTCATCGCCACTCAAATATACTTCCTCCGTTTTTATTTAGTTGACACGTTTTGACTTTTAACACTATTCACATAATCTACTTTGACTATCTTTTGTGATTTATACGTAAGAGAAAATATAGTGATGTGAGGTCTTGTTAGATTCGTCTCATTATATATTTTAAAAATATCATATTTTTATAATTTTTACTCATCAATTTTCCAAGATAAAAGTGATTGAAATCACGCGTTGGCAAACGTGATAAAAGAAACAGGTCAACTAATAAAAAACAGAGGAAATATATTATATATATATATATATATCAAATTCGAATAATCTCAGTTTCGAAATTTGATTGACTCGAACTAATCCGATATGATGTTAACTTGACTCGGACATAATTTGACCTATACATAGCCGAATCCGAGATTGACCCGACCTAGACCTGAAACAAAATAGATCCGAACTAGACCCGAAACGAAATCGACCCGAACTAGACCTGATCCTAGGCTAACCTGACCCGATCATAACCCGATCCGAGGTTGACCTGACCCGGGCATAACCCGATCCGAGGTTGACCTGACCCGGGCATAACCCGATCCGAGTTCAACTCGACCCGATCATAACCCGATCCGAGGTTGACCCAACCCGGACATAACCCGACCCGAGGTTGATCCGACCGATCATAACCCGAACCGAGGTTGACCCGACCCGTGCACAACCCGATCTGAAGTTGACCCGACCCGGGCATAACCCGATCCGAGGATGACCCGAACCGACATAGACCCGACCCGATGCTTACCCGAACCCAAAATTAACCGTCATAACCTGTTCCAAACCCGATCCGAACCAAACCGACCCAAACTTGACCCGACCCGAGTTCAATCCGACCCGAACCCGAACCGAACCCGAAGTGATTTAGACCTGAACCAACCCGACCCGAAACAGACCCGACCCAAACCCGACCCGACCTATCTAGATGGATACCCGAACTTGACCCGACCCGACCCGAGCGACACCCGACCCGACATGACCCGACCCAAACCCGACCCACACACCCGAATTGACAGCTCTACTTATTGGCCTCAAAAGTGTATTATGCATTTATAATTACTTCCTCCGGTTTTTTATTGGCTACACTTCTTATTTTACGGGATACTAGGCAAAATTTTTGTGAGTAAATAAAAGTATGTAAGAAAAAGTAGTAGGAGAGAGATAGAGAGAAAAAATTACTAATAAGAGAAAAAAGGAGAAGTGTAGCCATTAATTTAAAAACTTCTTAGAAAGGAAAGTATAGTCAATAAAAAAAAGGAGAAAGTATATTCTATGTTGTCATTAACCAAAAGTTTTTTTAGAATTTTTGGCCGAAAATTACCTATTGAGATATCTCTTTTGTTAATTTTAGTTAATTTTAGTTATGTAATTTTTTTTTCTTGCGAATTAGTGCCTAAATAAATTAATCTCTTACTAACTTGTTGTCATTTCACTAGTTACACTACTAATCTATAGTTTGACCGGTCAAATCATGTTTAAGATTTTATAAGAAATATTTAATTTTCGAATACTTTGAAATATATTTTTTTATATATATGACGTGATAATGGGCACGTATTTGGAGACGATATTTAATCACGTTTTTTGGATTGAAGACCACTTTTTTCGAAAAACAGGCACCACCGTACGTCCTTTAAGGGCACGAATTTCAAAAATCCCTATGAAACGAGTACTAACAAGTAAGCTTTTCCGGTATATAAATACGGGTTTTTTCGGACTAAAGGCGACGTTTTTTTTCTTCAAAAAACCTAGTTAATTAAAGCAATATAATTATACGTTACTCGTAACTAATGTCGCGTCAGTCAAGAAACCCCTTAAACTTGCCACGTCGCTCAGGAGACTCATGAGACTTGTCACATCACTTATGAACCTAAAGAGACTTACCACATCACCCAGGAGATCGCCTTATTGAGTTGGGTAGTATAACTTTTCAGAATTTGCATTGCTAATGAAATTTTATTTCCTAGGACGTAATCCTCGCTTTTATTTAATAGGGATACTTTGACTATTGTTACTTACCTTATGCTAGTTATACGTAAAGAAAAACATAGTCATGTGAGATCTTGTTTGTTTTATGTTAATGTGTAGAGTTATTATATCAACTTTTTATAATTTTTACTCATGTACAATTAGAGATATTCTTGATCAAAGATTTGCATTGGCATGCGTGAAAAGTACAAATGTCCCAATTAAATAAAAACAAAGGGAGTATATTTTTTGTTTGGTTGAACATGGGAAATTCTATTTTTCATGGGAATTTCCACTTACCTAGGGGGACCTAGGTTATTTCCTCCATTTTCTAGGAAATAGAACTTTTATTTCCCATGTTTTTGTCAACCAAACAACAACACATATATTCAATTCGTAGGAATTCTAATCTTCCATTTATTTAAAGGTTAACCTAACAAACTCTAAGAATTTATATCACAATAAACAAAAATATTTTCATACTATGTCTTCTCTACTAAAACATTTCTTAGCTTTATCCGAATTTTTCTATTTTTTTCAAAACTATTGGAACTCTTTTTTGACTTTTTTGCTTTTATAAAGAAAAAACAATTAAAATTAAGTCGAATAAAAGAAATCTTAGCATCTATAATCCCTCTGATTAACACATATAATTACTGACTAAACTAGCACTCACCCTCTTAAATCAGAATCTATCTATTATAGATAAGGTCACGGGGACATATCCTAAGACAAAGTAGCTCAACGGTGGTCTTTGGTGGTAAGTTGATTGAAGATAAGATAAAGCGACTCTGAATTTTTCCTAACCACTCAAAAATGGTAAAAATGGACAATATTTTTAACACCAAAAGAACAAGGAGTATATTTCCAATTCAAGAAAAGATATTTTTTATTAATATTGTTTATAATTATAGGTGAGTTCGAGTTCAGATAAAGTACAAGTCCAATTGAGTCTACTTTGGAACAGTGATATCTACCTGCATATTTTATAAGTTTGGAACTGATAAAAAAAAGATAACTAGTCTAACTTGGTTTAATAGTCTCTAATTATCTTTTTGAACTAACTATGACTTAGCATGTGATTCAAGATTTTATTGTTAGCATCACTAATATTTCCTCCATTTTCTTCCTCTTATTTTTTTTTCTCTATTTATGCACTCCTCCTGACTATAATACATAAAAACTATTGATAAATATGACAATGTTGAGTTTGTCTAAAATCGTAGATAGTTAAATATATTAATAATTTGTATATTGAGAAAAGTATATAAAGTATTCCCTCCGTATGTTTTAAGTGTTACATTTTTCTTTGGGAGAGAACCTAGAAAATGTATGAAATTAAGACAATTATTGCAGTGAGAATACATAAAGTAAGAGAGAGAGAGAGAGTTGAAAAAGCAAAAAAGTAAAGAGTAGAGTGGCGGTGTTACTGTTGTAGGGTGTTTTAATTGTTACATTTGTATGAGAAAGTGGAGTGTAAAGATGTGATAGTTTACCGTATATGGAAAGAGTGTAAATATAACAATTAAAATAAGACGTTCAAAAAAGAAAACTGAAACAATTAAAAACAAACGAATGGAGTATATATTATCCCATAGTAATATAAGATACACCTAGAGAAAGTACTTTATACAAGTGTCGCAAGTTAGAAATCTCTTATTCATAACCTTCACAAATTAACACCCAACAAAAGAGCCTTAAATAGACATACTTTCTACATTATTTGAAACAATACAAAGAAAGGGTAAAAACGCCAAGACAATTTTCGATAATGCCAAGACAATTACATTATATATGGAAATATTGTAGACTTCATCTTTATTTATGCTTTAGCACCTTCAAAAATTGTTTCAGCGATATCTTTATTCGAAAGAAATGATGCAGCGACACTCTCTTCTAAGTGTATA
This sequence comes from Patellifolia procumbens, assembly GCA_947645195.1. Taxonomy (NCBI): domain Eukaryota; kingdom Viridiplantae; phylum Streptophyta; class Magnoliopsida; order Caryophyllales; family Amaranthaceae; genus Patellifolia; species Patellifolia procumbens. The sequence goes on from CANSGD010000594.1 coordinate 4,035,604, forward strand.
TATGTTATGCCACTGGGCCTTTTAACTTGAAATAATCAATTCCAGCTTGATTAAGGGGCCGAGATAAAAAGTTTTTATAAAACTCAGACAGGATAAAATCCTTATAAATAGCTTGATTATCTTCTGATATCAACTCTTTAATTGGACCATATATCTTTGTGGATGAGATATGACCGTGGAAGAAGAATGGAACGGAAATTCTTGGTCCCACCTTGTTAGCAATCACTCTGTGGTACACACTTCTAAGCTTGTCATTAGATAAGATCTGTAGAGACATAATATGTCCATAAATAAGAACAATCAGTACCACAAAAATTAGACTTCACAGTAATTAGACAGATTAGTACCACAAAAAAATAATCTTTTAGTTAATCAGATGAGGACTTATAATGTATACCTTGGAGTACGTGGAGGTAGGTACTCCAAATGCACATTATCATTACATTATTCATTTTTCTATTATGAGATTACATTGATCTATACACCAAGATGTATCTAAGAAATTGACATCGATCATGCTTTTACATTCAGAACACCCGCTATACTTCCTTTTTTTTAAAGACCCATCATACATTCTTTTTCCATTATCCAGTCATTCTATAGATAACGATTAATATAGTGGGGGTGTTTGACAATTGATTTTTGAACAACTTTTTCATTATGTGATATCCGTAAAATTCGTATAAACATATACTTCTGTTCCATTCTGATTTGAACTTTTTATAATTCTTACTTTTACTTGTAAATGATATTCGTATTCGAAGTTGTCCGTTTACAAAGAAGATGTTAGATCTTTAAAAAGTACTACTATCTTTTTGTTTGTCTCATCCTGTTCTAAGCAAACAAGAAGTAAAGGATAAAAGGTTGAGATCTATGAATTCACACATGTGACTTATGTGAGACAAAAAATAAAAAAAGATGGATGAATATAACAAAGTACGTTAAACTGAAAAAAGGGACAAACAAAAGCAAACGAAAATAAACCTGGAGAATATCGCCAATGTTAACAATCAAGGCACCAGAAACAGTCTCAACGTTAACCCATTGATTCTGATGAAGCACTTGAAGTCCACCAATTTCATCTTGCAAAAGTATTGTGAAGAAGGAAGGATCAGAGTGTTTGCTAGCTCCTAATGTCAAATTTGGCTCTGGACATCCTGGGTAGTAGTGGTAAACTAAGTTCCAAGCTTCTGAAGCTCCCAAATCTTTGAGGTAATCTGGTTTCAATCCAAGACCCATTGAAAACAACATGAATATAAGGTCACCTAACTTTAGCATATGGTTGATATATTCCAATGTTACCTCCCTGCCACCAGAAGAAAAAACAATAAAAATCACTCTTACAAAACATTAAAACATGCATCTTCATAAACAAGTATTGACAGAATTGTGCTTCCTAAGGTTTTATAAAATGCACGAGCTACCTTCACGTCTTGAAAATCACATTTTATATCCCTAATGTTCATTAAAATCCATCATATCTCCTTATGATTTTAAATGTATAAATAGTGTTAATTAAAGTCTTGACCTGTTAAGCAAAACCCTTAAATCAGCTATTGTTTTTGTTACTATCACCCCCTTCTAAAATTGTCAAGGAAATTTCGGAATTTGGTTAATTGCTCGGAGGTTAATCAACAATAGTCATTAAAAATACGTGGTGGCTTCATTACCAAATTCAAAGATATCCATCCATTCTTTAAAGCTTACTGAGTAACCACTTTGTGATAAGCAAACGAGTCAAACAATTTGAGTGACAGAGAAAGTAGTGACAATAAAACAGTGATAGAAAAGTTCCCCCGATCAAACAAGCATATAACTTTCAACAAAAGTACAGAATTAGTTGATGAGAAAGTTATGATTTTGGTACTAATTAAAAGAAACTTTTACCTGCATATTGAAGGGAGCTCTTCAGGAATAAGTTGACCACTAAATAAAGTATTGACATAAAAACTATCCCTCCAATTAGCAGCTTTTGATTTATAAAGATCAAAATTGGTGTTATATTTGACAGTCTTCATATTATCACGGCTATAAAACTCCTTCTTAGCCTCAGCATCTTGTTCATGAAACATACGAGCTCCTTCGATCGCGTTGTTCAACACTTCCATGGGGATTCCATGGTTTATCACCTGGAAGAATCCCCATTTCTGAGATGCACTAAGGACTTCCTTAGCAACTTCTGAGGCGCGATCATTTGTTTCGCGAACATGAACAAGGTCTATGACAGGGATGCTTAACTTTTCATGGCAAGTACTAAAATCCTTAGATTGTTCTTCAGCTGGTCTTATGAATATGCTAGGAACTTCATAGTTCCCAGCATCTAGCAACCCTTTCACCCCACATTTTCGCTCATCGAATGCCCTGAGCTCATTTTCTCGATCATAACTAGGATGATATTCATTCACCATAGCATTGATCTCTTGGTTGCTCATCTTGTTGATTTTATTTTGTAGTCAAAATAGTGAGAATAAGGTAGTTTATGGTCTCATTAAACACTTAAGACACTCCAGTATATATAGCATAACTAGCACGTGAAATTTGAAAACATCTATTACCCCCTCTGTCACGACTTACTTTTATCGGAATTTGTTATAGCACAATTTTATATAGAAGCTAATGTATTACTAATTAGACTTAGTTTAGTTGGTTTTTAATCACAAATTGCATAAAGAACTCGTGAAATCGGATTCACTTCATACCAACAGCTTTTCCCCTTTCATACAGTTTCATTTTTAAATTGTTAATTCAAGTCCCTCATTTGTAATTCCTAGCTCCGCCATTGTTGGACACGAAGTTTTAGGACCTAGATAGACTAGAGAAAATATTGTATTAATTTATTGTAAAAGTGACTTGAGTAAAAGCAGTGGGATAACTTATATTGATATATTTCATCCGTTTCTAAATAAGTAACAAATTTGAATAGTTTCTACTATTCACAATTTAGACTTTAATTAGACTTGGTGATTTACATTTTAGGAAAAACATAGTCATGTAGGGTTTTGTTAGATTCATCTCAATGTGAATTTTTTTAATATCAACTTTTAATTTTTTTTACTTATTCATAATTGTAGATATTAATGTTTAAAATAATACATTGGCAAACGTGAAAACAAGAAGTGTGTCACTTATTTAGAAACAGAGTAAGTATTAACCATATGAGTCCTTGCAAGGTTGGGGAGGGGAGAATATGTGTTACTGGAAATATTTCATAAATATTGTAAAAAATTAGTTGATCCATATCTAAAATAAAAGTGTTGTTATTAATTTGGGATGTTCGTGTTTGAAAAGTGTTGTAATTCAATTGGTATGAAGGAAGTAAAAAAATTAGTATATCAGGAGTTGAGATATCTTTTACTGAAAAAGTTTATTTGGTAGGAGAGTGGGTAGGAGTAGAACCATTTTAGTGTAGTTGAATGATATCTTCAGGCGGTCAAAAATTAAAGATGTGTATTAACATACTTCCTCCGTTTCGCAATACTCGCAACATAAGCATAGTAATCACTATTCATTTACTATTCTTATGTTATATTTTTTCACACGTGTATAAGAAAAAATATAGTCAAGTGGGGTCTTATTTGATTCGTCTTGATGCATACTATCATAATATCAACTTTTTATAATATTTACTTATCAATAATTAGAGATATTAAGGTTCAAAGTATTGCATTAGATAGTGTACAAACAAGAAACGTTGCGAGTATTGCGAAACGGAGGAAGTATTATTGAATGATATCTAAAAATAATAGGATGAAATAATACAGGACAAATCTAAAAGGATAATTTATTTTGATAGAAAAGCTTTTTTGTTGGCTAAGAAAAATTGTTAATAATTACTAAATAACCATTTTAGTGACTTTTCCTCTTAAATATCTACTTTCTCATTTCGTATTAGAGACCTCATTTATGTTGTCTCACATCTCTTCATTTTGTTTTCATTAGTTTAACTAATTTTACTTGCATGCGACGTGTACGAGATTATAGAGTAATATAAATAACACACTGTAAAAAAGGAAAAAAAATTACCGAAATGTGAGGAAGAGTAGATAACACATAAGTGTAGTTGAGAGAAAGTTTTATTAAAAAATCATGATGAAAAAAAATTGAGACGTTGTTTGAATTAACTAATAAATGAAGAGGCCCCACCTTAATTAAAAGAGTTGTTAGTGAAACGTGTGCAAATTTTTATTTTGAATTTAATGTTTATTTTAATTTTGATGTCATCCACAAGACCATGTACCGTACACTCGGGTGCACCGTGCACACGGTGCACCCGGTGGCATAATCGTAATTTTTGCAAACTTCAGCAGAAGAGATCTAATACTATTTCCGCGTAGCATTCAACAATAAAGAAGGTGTAGCACAATGGTTGCACTAGCATTCCATCTTAGTGAATGTTCAGGAGGTCGTGGGTTCGAGCCCCCTTGAACTTATTTTTATTTTTTATTATTTTTTTCAATTTATTTTTATAACATCCTTTTTCTCTATTGTTTATTCTCCTACTTTTTTAAGTTCCTCTTTTGTATTCATCTTTTCCCCTAATTTTCTTGCTTAGGAAATTGCTAATTTGAAAAATTGCTCATTTCAAAACTATTAAAAAAATTGCTCATTATTTTGTTTTGTCGTCTTCCCTCATTATTTTTCTTGTTCACGCAGTTGCTCATCTGAAACAAAAATTGCTCATTCAAAATGGAATTGATTATTTTAAAAAGATGAACGACTGTTTCATGAAGTGAAAAATAAGGGTATAGATGAAAAAATATGGGTTTAGAATAAAAATACCAGAACCTATAACAGTCGCTCATTTCTTAAATAAGTAGATTTATTCTAACTTACTCAAGATTAGATTGTAGACTGATCATCCTGTGCAAATAAAGATTGCTCATTTGATCAAATGAGTAAAATATAACAGCTCATTTTGTGTATGAGCATATTTATTTTATCTCACTCAAGATTAGAATGTTAACTGATCTTATTGTGCAAAAAAGATTGTTCATTTCATCAAATGAGTAAAATAAAACATCTCATTTGGTAAATGAGCAGATTTATTTTACCTCACTCAAGATGATGAGATTACTGATCTTCCTATGAAAAAAGATTGTTCATTTGACAAATGAGCAGTTTTATTTACTCATTTGATCAAATGAGCAATTTTATTTTACTCATTTGATCAAATGAGTAAATAAAACTGCTCATTTTGTCAATGAACAGTTTTATTTTATCTCACTCGAGATCAGAATGTTTACTTATCTAAACAAAAATGCTCATTTATCAAAATGAGTAATTTATCTTACTTCACTTAAGATCAGAATCTTTACTGATCTTCCTCTGCAAATAGATTGCTCATTGATCAAACGAGTAAAATAAAATATATTTCTCATTTGAAATACGAACTGATCATTTTAGTAATATATTCATCAATGTGAAACAATATACACATCTTTACTAATCAATAAAGAATTATAGAATTGCTCGTTTAAAAGATAAATTACTCATTTATTTATTTTTCACATTCGAGTGTAAATCTACTACTCATTTGAAAGCAATATTGTTCATTTTCTTATTTTTTATGACTCGTTTTATTTTTTATTTCAAAACATTAGAAATAGATATTTGCTCATTTAAAATACACCGCTCATTCGAACTATGTATAATGTATTGCTCATTCTAGTCATATATTGGAAGCTTAAAAATTAAACTAAATTTAAAATAACTATATATTTACCCGTAAAATTAAATATTTAATAATTTAGAAACAATAATTATAGTACAACAATATGCAAAATAAATGAAAAGAATAAATAAACAAAAATAAGAAGTAAGACTATGGAAGAAAAAAATATTATTTTAAAGAATAATTGTAGAAGGAAAAATGACATTCAAAGACAAATATTGTGAGAAAAAGACAAAATTGAAAAAACCAAATAAGTTGCTTGGTAAGAGAGTCGAACACGCGACCATCCAACAACTCAAGCATTGGTGATAGGCAAGTTGACCAACTGGGCTAAGCAACCTTCATGCTACATGCTGCACGCTTTCAATATACAAGTGTTTCCAGATTGTATCCGGGTGCATAATAATAGTCGTAGTCATCCACCTATTTCCTTAGAGTATCGAGATAAATTCTATCAAGAAGAGAAAAAGTTAAGTCAAGCACCAATTAATTAAAAAAAAGTGAAGTTTTATGGATAAGAAGTTAAAATAAGTGAAAATTATGGAAAGTAACATTTTTTAGAATTTTTTCGAATATATTTTTTGAGGTTCCGTCTCTTTTTAAATGTATCACGTTCCTAACTCCACTTTTATTTTCCTAAAAATGTCATCATACAAAACGAGAAATAAAAAGTATATCTTTTTCAAAAAATATAAACCGGGTGGGAAGAGAAGTACCCAAGACTAAAAACACATAAGGTAAAATATGATCATTTACTATGCTTATATATTCAAGATCAAAATACTAATGATACGAAAAGCATTGGTCACACAATTAAATTATTGGAGCTAAACATTGTAGACCAACATTTGGTAGTTGGCATGTTTATTTATTTCTAGCTTCATTTAAACTAGGATAAATTGGATCAAATAGCACAAACTATACGTTTGTTGCACAAAACAGCACCAACAAAAAAAGGTGCACAAAGCAACACAAACTTTTTCTAATTGGTGCAGAAAACGACATAAATGGATTTTCCGCCAAAGATTCCCTATTTTCGGTGAATCTTTAATAATTTAGCTTTTTAACAATTTAACAATGGAATTTATAACTTTATATGAAGCTAGAAATAAATATACTCATGGTATTTATAACTTTCTATTTTCTCCATTCAATATTTAACAATGGAATTTATAACTTTATAAAAAGAAAAACTCATGGTATACATACTACTATGACCTAATATACTTGCTTCAACAAATTTGTTCCATTCAGGCTCTGTTTTTTTCAACTTATTTAAACACTTACGTGCTTATTTAAGAAATGATTAGACCAGATAAAAAAATTAGATCAGATCAGAATAGTTCAAATTAGGTCATATCCGAATAACTTAGATCAAATCAAAAAAGAATAAGAACAAAAAAACTATAATAAGTCTAGATCAGATTAAATAAGAAAAATTCAGAGCAAAGAAAATTCAGACCAGATCATAAATATTCAAATTAGATCTGCAAAATTCAGAACAGTTAAAAAGAACAGATCCTTAATACCTAATTCTATAAAAAAAATAAAAATAAAAAACCAGAATATACTAAGTTGCACATGTTTCACTAATAGTAACTCTTAGTAATTAAGGTGGGGCCTCTTTATTTGCTATTAAATTTAAACAACTTCTGATTTTCTTTGCAATCTTTATTTTGAGTTTTTACTAAAACATTCCCTCAATTGCACTTGTGAATCATCTACTCATCCCCACATTGCGTGTAAAATAAGGCTAATTAACATATTAAAATAATAGAGCAATTCAAAAATTTAGCGATTGGATATTGTCTATTTAGTTTTTATTAAACTTTTTTACCTAATGGCATGAATCATATTGTCGTATTTATATAATGTAATAATTTTTTTTTTTTTTGAAAGAATATAATGTAATAATTTAAGTATATAAGAATAGATCGCTTTTCTATATAAACAGGCCTAGCTCATAGGACCTGTTCTCCCAAACTTATTTTCAGTTTAGTTCAGCTCCAATTAGTTGAGTTCAGTTCAATTCAGTTCAGTTCAGTTTAGTTCAGCTCCATTCTTTTATAACCATTTTGTTAAATATTACTCCCTCCATTCCCATTTGATGTTCCCATTTTCCTTTTTGGGATGTTTCTAAAAGTTCTTCCCACTTTGAATCTTTTCCATTTTAAAAACTTTTGTTTTCCCATCTTACCCTTCAACAACCAGATATTTACTACACTTTTTTACTTTTTGTCTTACACATGGGCCCACTTTAAAATCTTTTATTTCTCAATCACTCACTTTTCTTTCTCTCTCTTACTTTTTCAAAACCAAAAAGTAGCAAAGTACACTTTATATAATATAAAATTAAAATATTCTCATCCACCTCACTTTGCATTGGTTTTCTCCCATATTCCAAATGGGAACATCAAATGGGAACGGAGGGAGTATGATTATTATTATTTATTTTATATCTTTATTATTAAGTATTCTTATTATTATAGCTTTACTCATTATTATTACTATTATCATTAGGGAGGAACATGGTTTATGTCAAAAGCATAAACCAATCAATCACGTCAAAACGGTTTATGATGCGATTTTGCACGGTCCGATCCAATCATTATTTTACTACTAAATATTATTATATTATTATACTTCCTCCGTTTTTTTTAAGTGATACACCTTCTAAAAAAAGGGGTGTTTTTTTAAAGTGATACACTTTCAAAACTTTCCAACTTTGGTAATTTCCCTTACAAAATTACAATATTACCCTTAATTACTTATTTAATCAAACATAAACCCTTCTACCCATTCTAATTAATCTTACCTATCTCATTAATGATTCCCACCAAAATTCATCTATCCAACCACCCTCATTTATTAATCAAAACTGATTCATGAACAAACCCTTCACATTTCTAGGGTTCGTTCATTCATCAGTTGATTCTCACTTCCCCTTCTCCAAAAATCCTCCCCCTTCTCACGCCTGTTCTAGGGTTTCTCTACTTCTCTCGTCTCTCTCTCTTCATCCTCCTAATTCTCTCTCATCAAACCTCTTTCTTCATCCTTCAACCTTTCGTCTCCCTCTGTTTAACTTTCATTCTCCAAAAACTCGAACCAGGTCTGCACTCTCCTTTCCCAAAAAAAATGTCAAAAGTCCCTGATTTGAAGCCTTTGGTTGACGCGCACTTCAGATCCAGGGATGAAGATGAGGCCTTGTTCATCTATGATGTAATTGAATCTCTCGAACATGGATCTCCTTGGCCAAGGCGATTATATGAGAGTGGGGGTGCAGAGAAGGTCATGGGTCCCCGTGCATGCCGAGCTTTAGGTAAGGTTCTGGAAGCCCAGAATAACAACACTCCGGTTGTTTGGAGTGATGCTGATGAAAGCTTTACTTCCGATTCTGAGTTTGGCACTTTCAATTACATTGAAATTTCATCTGATTCTGAGAAAGTGAAGGTGAAGGATGAGGGAAACGAGGTAAGAAAAGGAAAATAAAAAGTTGGGTTGAGTGAGGACAGAGAAGAAGAAGTGAAGGTTGAAGGGTTGAAGGAGATTGAAAAAGGGAAGGGGAAGGAAATCTGCAAAGGGAAAGGGAAGGAAATCTGTAGATCTGTGGGTCAGATTGTCTATGCCCTACGTGCTCCTCAGCCAGAGGATTTGTATGATTACAGTAAGAGAATGCAGAGAAAGGGTTTTATGGTTTGTTTTGATGCTACTGGGAAATTGTGTGCTCTTCCTAGATCTGGTGCCCCTCCTTCTGTTTCTGGATCTGCTGGTGGTGCTACTAGTGAAGGGTCCCCTCATGGTGGATCTGGTGGTGGTGGTTCCTCCACTGGTGGGAGGAAACCTTACCTCAGATCCGACTTTGCTATAGATATGGCTTCCTATGCTGCTGCTACTTCCTCTTCTAGAAAGAGGAAGGGAGGTGTGAATTTCCTTTTTCTTGCTTTACTGCTGATTCCTTCAAATTTGGCTTGTGGTTGTTATTCTTGTTTGATTGCATCACTTAACTATGAACTGTTGCTGTTAACATTTGATTAGTATTGGATGCATATATGAGTCCCTTTAATAACTGTTGGGTTGGTTTCTGTTGGATAATGTTGATGACTTCATTCTGTGCTGGTGCTGCTGATAATTCATTCCTTTTATGATAATGATTATGGTTACTGAGTAGCATTTGCTTTGACTTAGTGGTTGATGCCTAATTTGATGGATGATGAAGATGCTTATTTATGAATTTTAGATGATATAAATTGGCTTGTAGTATGTATTGCACAATTGTGAGTCCTTGCTAAATTGAAAGAATATAGAGTCCCTAGTCAAATTTCACTCAAAAATCCAAATGATGAAGGGACTCACAATAAACTCGAAGTAGGTCAATGAATTGCTCGGCAACTTGTGTGCCTTGAGGTAACATTGCCCTATCTTCATGAGTTACACTGTACTTTCTGATGGATTTAAAGGTCAAATGATGTTATTGTGATGCATATTAGGGTTCTTCCATCTTATTCACCTATATCAATCCCTTGATGAACAATAAATGAATGAAGTTAATCAGAAAGCAATGACAATCATACTTGCATATAACTCTAAAATGGTTAACATAACATGTTTTAAACTGCATTTACAAACCTAGTTACAAAAACAACTTCTAATTTGTACTCCATCCTCCTCCTTAGCTACATAAGGTTTGTTTTGCAGTTTAAATACCCAAAAAAGACCAAGTAGTCACCCAAAAAATGTCTTACTTACATGTACTCTGTTTTTTGTACTCTGTTTTTTCTGTACAATGAACTTCACAAAAAGAGCAACTTCATTCTTCTATTTTCCCCCCAAAACAGTCTTCACCCTTTTGTGCATAGAAAAATATTCTTTCATTCTTCATAAACAACATCAGTTGTTGTTAAACTTGAGTCATTATCAAAAAGGAGCATTTCTTCTTCATTTGAGGGCATTTTTTCATTTAAGTACTTCACACTTTCTTCAATCAATGAGTGATCCACCAAAACAGCTTTGGGGAGGAGGCCCAGTCCTAATCTAGCCTTACCATGATGAGGGTTTTTGTAGTTGTTACCACCCTTAACTTTCAAAATTTCAACCATCACATATTGTAATTGTAGCCAAGTGTACTTCATAACTTGAGGATCAAACCTTGCATAAACATCATTAACACTTACAATAAGTTCATCAATGTTCTTTGGAAATGTTTGATACATCAAAGCTTGAATTGCTCTAAAAACCCTAAATCTAAAACATTTAAATCAGGGGATTGTGGTGGTTGTTGAATGAGTTGGATGTTGAATCCATTTTGGCTTGCTGCTACTTTGAATTCCTCATCATTAGGGTTTATGTGTGGCCTAGCATTATCTTGCTGAATGAATATGTCTTTAGACATTCCTTCAGGCCATTTACTCATGATTGAGGGGATGACATGTTGAATGATCATGTCTCTGATGAACTTTTGAGTGATTCTTTCAATGACTTTTGTTTCAATTGTGCCTGCATCTCTGTTTTTGCTTCTCTTCTTTGCTGGTACCTTATCCACAAAGGGGAAAATGCCAAATTTACCATCATGTACCACTTTTCCTTCATTGTCAAATATTGGTTCAGAAGTGGCTGCCATGAACATTGCCTTAATCTTGAACCTTTTAGATTGGCAGTACCTATAGGGATCATCTTCCCTTGGCAGCAAGTAGAACCTTCTAGTTTCTGGACTTAGATAAAACCATTTTTCATCAATATGGATTATGTTTTGTAAGTTCATAAAATTGGCTGGCTGTGTTGAGGTTCCTGGTTCAATATGGGATAAAACCCATTTCATCCTAGCCAACTTATGTGCTTCTGTTAGACTTGGGTGATTACTGCTTGTATGATTTCTTAATCTCCCCTTTTTGAGGAGTGTGTAAACTGCTGAGGGGTGGATTTTTGATGCCCCTGCAAAGGATCTCACACTAGTCCTCAAATTTAGAGTGACTGATTGTAGGAATTCCTCACTGTATACCTTTTCTTTTCTGCCAACTCTGCCTTCTTTTTGGTTCCTGACATCAATGGCATCACCACTTGCTCTTTGTGCACATGCTCTCCTCCATAATCTGTCCATTGTCACCCTGGAAACACCGTACTTCAAAGCTGTTTTGGAAATTGCTCCACACAGTAATTTGTTATGCTGAAGCTTTGCTAAAAGCTCATCAATTGCTTGCCTTCTTTTCTCATTTGATAGATTTGGCCTTTTTCCCCTAACAATAATTTGTGTTTCCTCTGTTTTAGGAAAGGAATGACTGTCCATGGGAGGCTCCATTTGTTTTAGAATCTGTTCATAGTAGGCTTCCCAATTGTCTTCATCAACCATGGCTTGGAAGAAATCATTTGTTGGATCAGTCATTTTGTAAATAGGGTTGATGCAGTTTTTGCTTAAGTAATTGGAAATTTGGATTATTGGGATTTTTTTTGGTTTTGAAGGGATTATGTTTTCTTATGGATTGTGATGTAAAGTCTCTGTTTGGGATTTGATTTTTTTTTATGTTGAACTTCTATTGTTGCTGTGACAGCAACAACTTTGCTCCCAAAAAAATGGGAGTTGTAAGCCCTTAAATAGGGCAGTATCTGTATTTAGGGGGGGAAATTTGGGGATGAAATGCAATGGAGGGAAAACTTTGGCTGAATTTTAAAAAGTGGGCCAGCACCCTAAAATTTTAGACGCCACAGGGCTGTGGTCCCCTGCTTTGCCGGGTAATTAAAAAAACTAGGGATGGGGACCACACACACTTATACTACCATTAAATATACCTAATCACACTTAAAATCTTTTGCCTCAAAAAACGTAAAACCCAACATGTATCACTTAAAAAAAACGGAAGAAGTATTTAATTATTAAAATAGTACTATTAATTTACTTATTAGATATTATTATTATTATATAATCATCATCAAGTATTAATATATTAATACAAAGACTATAAAATAATTGTTATTAATTGTTATTATAAACATTAGTTATTATTATTATTAATAATAATTTATCATTATTAATATTATTTATTTATAGCTATCATTTAAAAATATCCAAAATAATATTATTATTATTCATTATTAATTATTCATTATTATTACTTATCATTATAATTTTTATTTAATATTCATATTATTATTGTTTAAATATTATTTATATATTTATATTTTTTTTTGGAAAGATACAAGGAAAAACTTAGGGTACCCTTCTCTCAAGGGTGTATCCTAAGCTATTATTTATATATTTATTAAATTCAATTTAATTTAATTCAATTTAATTTAATTCAATTCAATTCAATTCAATTCAATTCAGTTCAGTTCAGTGCAGTTTAGTTCAATTCAGCTCCAATCAGTTCAGTGTTCAGTTCAGCTGAATTATTTCGAAGAGAACAGGCTCATAGTCGTGTGACTTGTACAAGTAAATCCTCTATATTGGTTTTCGTTATTAGCTAATCCCTCAATTTCGGTCCAAGTGTCACTACTAAAAAAACAGAGGAAGCACCTAATAAAGACGAAAAACAATATAGAGGATTTACTTATACAAGTAAAAAAAACGGAGGAAGTATATTTACTTCAAGAGATACAAGGATAAAGATGAAAGACTCCCTATTTCCGAGAAAGACCAACATCAGTTTACTAAATTAGATGGAAATAAAAAGGAAAATGAAGAATACTAATAACCAAACTAGTTTATCAAGGAAGCAAAACAAGACTTCCTAAAGAAAACAAACTAAAGATTGGTGAAGCAGTATTGATGGCGGCGAGAAACACCCAGTCGATGATTTAGATCTGCCTCCTCACGAGCAAGAGAGAACGACGGGCAGTTAGTGTAACTTGTTGCAACGGGGTCGGCTTCACAAATTATCAACTAATAATTTTCTCTCTTTTGATAAAAAGGACTCGACCAAACTTATTATAATCAGCGCTTACCTTGATAGGCTCGACAAAGATCTATCAGTGGCACATTTTCACAACATAATAATTGGGGACGACTTTTAATTTATGACGTGGTTATAGTGTATGGAAATACAATTTTGTCGAACATTGAAGTTGGATCTAATAAGGACACGATTATAATAGAATTATAAAATTTTGAGTATTGTCGTTGTTTATAGGAGGATTTAATGATATTGTGAAAAAAAGTCAAATAACTAGAAAAAGTTCTAATTTTTCTTGAAGGAATTTTTGTTTTGATAAGTATGGATCAAAGTAAAAAAGTAAAACGAATCTGAAGTGCGAATTTTGAGGAGACAGAGGAGCAAATACTTGTATTTACTATTCAAGAAGGGATAAAATGTCATTTGGCATTAACTAATTTTATGAGCAACAATTCTTCGTAACTCGCTCTCACGCAACTTTTTTTTTTTTTTTGGGAAGGTAATGTGGTGGACCCCTAGCCATATCTCAACTAGCACAGTATCTTGATCTAGTGTTTGCGGGGCCCAACATTTGAGAGCAGGGGGGAATGGTAAAGGGATCCCCACCCCCAAATGGCCCTAGTGAGATTTGATCTCATGACTTACACTAGACCAAGCCTTGCTTGGTTCTCGCTCTCACGCAATTACAACACTGTTATCTGAACAAAGTATATTGGGTATTGTATTCTCCAATCAAATACAAAATAATTGATATCCCATTTCTCTTTATTCGTGGTTGACCATCCATGTAGAAATAATCTAGACTGTCATAAAGATTAATTTCATAGATAAGATAAAACTTGGGAAATAAAATATTAGAATCCTAAGATGATAATAAGAAAACAAGATCACATAAGATACTCCTTTCGTTTCTTTTTACTTATCCATTTTTTCTTTTATTACTTGCTCCACTTTCTTTTTTAGCATGTGGTTCACATAATCATTTTATTCATTCAATCATAGTTTTTGTCATTTTCGAACACGTTACTTACTTTTTTAATCATTTTTTGTCATATTCGGTAAAGTGATAGCCCTCATCACCTTCTAACACTTCTACCAGACCCGGTCACTGAGATGTACAAGCAACGCACTGCATAGGGCCCCGAGATTTTAAGGGCCTCTCTATATAAATTCCTGATGATAAATTAGATTAACACTTTAATGGTTAATGGTTCATCAATGATAAAACTTTATCGACGTGCCAATGGTCCCGAGATTGAGAGCCTTGTTCCCAGTTTTTGTTCTTTTTTCGCCATCCAACTAGCCAAATATCGAGATTATGTATTATACACACACAGGTGTAGTACCATGAGTATGGTACACCCAATTAAGGTCATTTGACAAAAAAATAGTCTTCGGTATACCATGCTCATGGTACACCCGAGTCTATAATAAAAACTGTACCAGATCCCTTTTTTAATATTGTTCCCAATTTCCCACATGTTTTTTTTTTGTTTCTTGTCGTAATACTGATTTTAGGAATTTCGTTAGTTTATTTATTTTTCTTTCATTAGTTAGAAATCTTATAGCTCATAGGCCCTAAGTTATGTTTTTATGTAATTTCACTCTTGCCTCTTTGAAATTGGTAAGCATGATTTGATAAAACCATTTAATGCTGGCTTTAAGATATTCATTCAATTTTGTTGTTAACAACCATAAGAATATATACGTTAACAATTGGGAAAAATCCTAAGTTGTCCACATTTTAAACTAATTTGTCCACATTTTTTACTATGATCTACACACTCTTTGTCCCACCTAGATTTCTTATTTGACAATTCTAAATTTCAAGATTAATGCAATTGACCATATACTATTTAAGAGAAAAGGCGAATACTAATAAAATTGGAACATTGAATACTTACTTATTAAAAGTTTGATATATAATATAAAAAGTACTACAAGAGTTTAAAATATCATCTTCAACATTAGCAAAATTTGAGAAATAAAAATCCATATTTTGACAAATATTTATAGTGACGACCACAAGAGGAATTTTTTTTTTTTTTGTTAGCACAAAGACTCTAAGTTGTATGGAATAGTCTTAACTCTAAGATGCAATTTCTTACTACTACTTATGCCGGACAAATGAAGGGAGTAGCCACTAGATCACGAATCGGTCCAAACACATGCTCTACTTGGGCCAAGTGGATAAAACTTTTCTTTCATATTTTTATATCTCTATGACGTTGTTGGTTATCAAGTAGTATTTGGTCTAGTGGAAAGGAGTCTACCCTTTCAACTTCAAGATTGGTGGTTCAATTCCTACTTAAAGCACTTTATAGATAGGATTTTCCTTACCCTTCTTTTTTATTCTCAAGCGTCTGATCTAATAAGATCCGGGCTAATCCGGGCCACTTCTTACCAAAAAAAATAAAAAAATAACGTTGTTGGTTGGAATAAGAGTTCGTCAAACCGTTAAAGGTATGATTTTTGAAATATGATAATCGAGGGGCCGGATTAAATATTAATGTCATTTTCGGAGTGTGATTCAGGCCACTGATCAAGACTGAAAAAGGTCAAATAAGACGGACGTTGCTGGCTCCCTTTATTTAATCCTTCATGGTTTATTGTACGTCTTCTCTTCTCATTGAAGGTTGAGCTTGGCCTTTTGCCGATTGGAGGGTGGCTAAGTAAGTGACCCACAACCCTGCATGGGACTTATAGTATTTTGTTTGTGTGTTCCATAATTATCTTCTTTTTGTTGCTCCATTTTAGATCCTTATGACTTTTAGCCTAATATAGTAATCTTATCGAGGAGTGGGTGCTAGTTCAGTGGTGATTGAGCTGGATTCGACTCTTTATCTTCTCTCCCTTCATAGGTAGGAGATAAGATTTACTGCGGGACTATTTGTATCTTTAAAAAAAAATTTAAAATATATATATATTTCCTTCGTAACGAAATAAACTTAATAATTTGCATGGGCATGTATGACAAGACAAAACTGTAAAGATCAATATCTCTACTTATGTATTTGTAAAAACTATAAACATTAAATCATAAAAAACTACAAGTTGAGACGAATCCAACGAAATCCCACATGACTATAATTACAGTCAATATTAAAATTGTGAATAGTATCAAAACTACAATTGTTGCGTTTATTTCGTTACGGAGGAAGTATTAATTATCATATTAAAGTGTGTGGATTGGCCTTACAGATGGTTATACGCTGACATGACATCTATACCTCGTGGTCAACAGGCATGTGCTTTTTCTCTAGGAATTATGCCCCCGTTAAAATAATAAACTTAACTGTAGAATTGTCATGTCATGATGATCACTACCCTAAAGATGAAATTGATCCCCTACAAACACACGAACACGTGGCAAACCAACCTTCAGGGTTAACACGACACTACCTCGCTGGTGAAGTACAGAGAAGAAGTTTGAGAACGATCTTATATATTACCCAAAATAAAGAGAGTTTTGAAAAGAGGAGGAAGATGATTTTTTGTATGCTGAAACAATACCAGAACAGAGGTATAAGAAATGAAACCAAAACCGTAATCAGATGGTGGCTGAAAATCGTGGGGGGAAAACGGTCAGTATCGGAGTAGTGGTAACGACGGTCAGTAATGAGGAATTGGTAGGAACGGTCAAGAGTGAAATCTGGAAAATTGACTGACTCGTTCCTTTAGCAGTTACATAAGACGGTCAATGACTTTTTACTTAAAAAGATAGTTATCATAAGTTTATTCCCCAAGGCCCATGACCCACGCTCTAACCAAACCTGGGCGGGCGGCTGGAGAACGCGCGTGTGTATGGTAGCAAGCCCAAGCCCAAACAAGATGTACAACCACAAAGGCATCTCATACTAGCAACTCAAAGGATAGAGGAAGAATAGCAACTCAAAGTAATTGATTTTATTAGTTCAAAACTATAATTTGAAACATCTAGCTTTAAAGAAGTTCTTTGCATTATAAATTATAAATAAAATTATAGTTGATATTTTATGGAATAAGTTTTGCATAAAAAATTGTTTGTTAACTAAAAGTATAATGTAATATTTTTAAATTTTCATTTAGATGTTATCTTTCTTAATAAGTTTTTCTGTTAGAAAATAAAGAGAAATTGAGATATAATTGAAATAATATCTTCTACTATCATGAGCTAAATAACATAGCACATATATATGCCAAAACAACATCTTCTACCTTTGGATTTGAATTTCTTTTCTCCAAATTTCAAATTGGTGGGAAGAGGTCGTAGTTTGATTTAGAATTTGTTTACAAATAAAATATACTAACACTTTAGATAAGATGTAAAGGGTTAGAAATTTAATTCAAAAATTAAAATCATTAAAATGAGATATCATGTAAGAGGTAGAAGACTTTAGTTGTATCATTATAATCATTAGTCATTAAGATTTACTAATTAAAAGTGACTTTTAAACAAAAAAGGGTTTGGCATGGTGGTAATGTCATGATTTTTCAAATAAAAGGTCAGGAGTTCATATCCTCTTGACATCCATTTTTAAAGTGAAGGCAGAATACAACATGTACGGGTATAGTGGCGCCATGTCAATGTGTGACATGGGATGACATGTGGCGGTAGCATTGTGAGCTTACGCCTTTTTAATATATATATAAATTGTTATTAAAAAGTTACAAATTAGTAGTGTTATTCATAAATACAAATAAAATATTATAACTTAATTTTTGTTTTTCATTACAAATATGTAATATCATTATTAGTATTTATAAAAGAAGTAACAATAATGTAGTAGCGCAATGCTTAGATCATGTATCTTCCATACTTGAGGACGCGGGTTAAGTTGATAAAATATTGTTGAAAAAAAGGGAGAGTGATACGTGGCGGATTATAAACCGTGCTTACGCTTATATATATATATATATATATATATAAACATAATTTGTTATGGTGGTACAATTCTCTAATATGATCTTGAATTATGATTTTAAGGTTATTTAATTATATATAAGTGGATATATATTTATCAAATTATGGAGGAAATACTAATATTACCATTTTAAATTTGATCATATATGTGCGTGTGTTGTAAACACTTATATATTTGAAACTAATTAAAGAAAGTTGAAATAATGGATATTGCCCTTGATTTTTAGGATCAATGTAAGATATTCGATCAATTATTGTTGTTTCTGTCTATTCAAAGTAGACAAGCTAAGTAGTGTCAATTGGATTGTACAAATATGGATTTAGAAGACTATTGTTTTACTTAGAAGGTGGTTATGTAGTGTGGTTTCTTGAAAATTCAAATGTAGACTTGTGTGGTACTATAGTATCTATACTTGTATCTTGAAAGATAAACAGATGAGGAGGTTTTAAAGTTGATAAATGAATTGAGGAGGAAATGGTTTAAATATTGTGCGTCATGCATATAACATTTAAATTAATTGTCTAATTAACTTCTAAAATCACTTTTGTAATATTGTTTATAACGTGTAAAGTCACAAAACATAGGTAAACGACTTTAATATATGTGTGTGTGATTTTATAAACATGGTGTCGTGCACAAAAATTTTGTATGATTAAAGTTTCACTTGGTGTCCGCGGAATTATTATCAAGTGACTGATACACAAATTATCTAGTGGGATGGGAAGCCCTTGTAAATCATAAAATAAAGAAACCTCAATTCAACGTCTTGTATAACGCTCGATCTTGAATTCAATGAGGATCCAACTTGAATTTGTAATTTAAAGGGCTATAATAAAATTAATTAAATAATAGACTAATTAGCTCATCCAAATACTAGTGTAATTGTGTCAGGAATGATAGAGGTTGAATTTTATATTCCTAGCAATATTTAGTCGGTCTCCATATTTCTAACATTATAAAGTAATTTAAACCATGTTATGGTATCTTCCTTGGTTATGACTTGTGATGAGTACTTGAACAAGATCTATAATCATGGTGTTCTCAGGCTATGCTTTTAGTTATTTTAGAAAGAAGAGTGTAAAAGAACAAAATCAGAAATGACAGGAATTTTTCATAAAAATTATAAGCATGGAAGGAATTTCAAGTAAGAATTTTTTTGTTTTATTTACTCATCTAAACTCTAAACTTTTAAATTTTGATTTTTTTTAATTACCAAAATTGAACATTATTGATTCTATATATGTTTGTTTTAGTATGAACATGAAATTATCAAGTTCTCCTATGAGTATATTTTCTATATGATGTTATCATGTTTTTACACAAAAATTAAGTGTACCATGTATTAATAATAGAGATAAAGTTATGATTCATCTTTCCATGACATTCATGTTTATTTTGGAGGAAGAATTTTATTCTGACATCATGATGAATTTTTTTGTATTATACATCTCAAAATTTTAACTACTAGTGTAATTTCAATTTTGGTTGCTAAGAATTTAGTTTTTTTTTTACATTTTCATACTGTTAGATAGGTTTTGAATATCTAATGGGTGTTATAAGGTTTGACTAAACCTTATATTCTGTTATGAGTTTAGACTCATGTTTGTTTAGGTTAACTCTAAGGGTGTTACATAAACTCTTAGGTTAAACCTATAACCGTATGAATTGAATGCTTATTCACTCATCTGATTATTAGTGTTGCCTAACACTATTATGTACTATGTTTCTCACCTCATAAATTATTCTCCCTCTGTTCTGGTGGACGTAGCTAGCACATTGCTAGTGAAACACGTTAACTATGTGTGTGCTTTTATCTTTCATGTTCTAATTTATCTTTAGCACCTCCTCTGTTATAACAAACTGGTATAAGAGCCTCATTTGGTTCATCTGGGTTTGAAGTTTTCCGTAATCTGTTTGGCGTTAAAGATGTTTGGGGTGAACGTGAAAATCGATAAATTCACTGGGAGGAATAGTTTCGGTCTATGGCCGATCAAGATGCGAGCTTTGCTTAAGCAGCAAGGCATTTGGGCACCACTATCGAAGAACTTGAAGCAAGTGGGTGCAGATGACGCAGATTTGAGTAGCTTGGAGGAGAAGGCTCACTCAACCATCATGCTCTATTTGGCAGATGATGTCATCACTAAGGTCGCAGATGAGGAAATTGTCGCTGGTCTGTGGTTAAAGTTTGAGAGTCTGTATATGACTAAATCTTTAACCAACAAGTTGCTTCTCAAGCAACGTCTGTTCAACTTGCGTTTTCGAGAAGGTACCTCTCTTAGGGAACATCTCGATAGATTAAATTCTATTATGTTAGATCTAAGTAACATTGATGTTAAAGTAGAAGATGAGGATGCTGCCCTAATTTTGTTAGTGTCTTTGCCCCTGTCATATGAGAATTTTGTTGATTCTTTTATTGTTGGGAAGCAAAGTCTGTCTCTAGAGGAAGTTAGGTCTGCACTTCACACTAGAGAGTCTCGCCATAAGGCATCTGGTTCTGGGTATGAGAGTCAGGCATCTGGGTTAGTTGTTACAGTCAATAAAGGGTTTGGGAAATCTGGTAAAAAGAAATCGAACTTATGTGTTTTAGAGGTCGCTCTCCTTCTCCTCGTTGGAATACGATGCTATTTAGTGGTGTTGTTTTAGTGACGTTGTTAACACGCTGGCAAAGGAGGAGGAGGGAGATGATGCTGATGAAAATGTCAGAACAGATGATTGGAAGAACGTGGAATGACGCCGTCGGCGAGTTCGTCGAGGTGTTCATCGGCGGGGGGAGTTGAATTATACTTACCACCCATGGCCATGCTTCCCCACACAAATCTCCAACAAACCTCTGAATTAGGTTGAGACTGAGTGCGGTTGAGGAGGAGATAGACTAGTTGTAGGCAAATCGACAAGCGGAGACGAGGATGTACGTAGTATACGGTTGTTGTGGATATGTAGAAAGAAGATGGACGAAGATGGAGATTGAGATGAAGATGGGTGTAAAATAACGTATGTGATGGAGGTAATGTATAATTGTATTTTTGAGGTTTTCTTATGTATATTTTTTTTTGGCTTTGTATTGAAATAATGTACTTCCTCCATTTCTCAATACTTGCAACATTAGCATAGTAACTACTATTCATCTACCACGCTCTTATGTTAAATTCTTCTCAAGTGTATAACAAATAAATATAGTCAAGTGGTGTTTTATTTGATTCGTCTTAATGCATATTATCATAATATCAACTTTTTATAATTTTTGTTATCAATTATTAGAGATATTAATGTTCAAAGTATCGCATTGGATAATGTGCAAACAAGAAACGTTGCAAGTATTGTGAAGCGGAGGAAGTATATATTTATAATTTTAGGGCTTAATTTCACCTTTTGGTAAATTGTTGGGTTTTAAAAACAACGCTTGAAAGTTGAGGGACCTAATCGGTGAATTCACCAATTTCGCAAAAACCCGAAAAAGTGTTGAAGCATTGAACTGATACCAATATATGAACTTTTTGGTAAGAGTAGTAGTTATTTAAATAACTGTGTTTTCTAATATTATAATTGATACTAGTTTTTTAGAGTCGTGCACGAGATTTTTTTTTGGTTTATAGTAGTAATATACTACTAATATTCAATATTTAAGTTGGTTGAGGTTGGATTATGAGTGAACACAAAGTAAGACACAAAAAAATTATCATTTCATCCCTTTTTAAAAATACGTTTCGCTAAAGTAATAGATTCTTAAAAGTATGAGATATCGAAAAAACAAAAGTAAGATAAATAGACAAGATATACTAATTTATATAAACTAAGAAACTTGTGTATCTAGCCTTACATAATCACCACCCCATGGCCAACTAAGGAAAACCATTACAAATTTCTGTAAATTCTTAAAACTACCATTTTTGGCAACATAACTACTAATCACCTTTGTAAATACGTTTTATGTTTGATTAGGTTCAACCAGGTTCAAAAATAAGGTGAAATCTGAAGTGATCACTTCAATCAGGAATAATAATGTAGTTTAGATATGTTAAGGTGAAGAGAATTAAAGATATTTTTTTTAGATATGTGCATTATCAATTATCACAACATCTAAAAAAAACTTTTAAATTAATTCATATCTGTAAAAAATAATATGTTATTACAATCATCATGTATTAATTGATTAAAACTACATAAAAATTTTATTCTTGTAAGAAAATCAAATAGTATATTGATTATTACTCCTACATTCATATATCATGCAAGATGACATGTGTTTTATGTTTGAAGAAAAGGAGAAAATTTGAGGGTGACAAACAAAAATTTAAGTGCCAAAAGCTAATGCATATATATTAGAGGTTCAAAAGTTTTATATAACAAAATGTAGATATTTTTCCTGCCAAATAACTAATTAACAAAGTAGTTTTCAAGAAACTGGTAACAATTAATATAAATTAGAAGCTTCTTTTACATTTTTTTACCAAAAAAAAGCTGGATAAACCAAATTTGATCATGGAAGTTAAAGTTGTGCATTTAGATTTCAACCTCTCTTTCTCTTTCTCACTATCAAAAGTTGATCTGGACTCTTTCAGGTCAATCGACGGGAGGTTATTCATCCTACACCGATTTTGTATATATTATATGTAAATATATTATTAAGTTAATTGATCTCATGCATGCCTAGATTGCATTTTTTTGAAAAAAAAATTGAAGGTATTTTAGACCTGAATTGCTTCATGAGTAAAATTTTCCTCCCGTTCACTTTTTTTTTATCGCTAGGAAAAATTAAGTTATAAATTTCCATATATTGCATTAAAAATATCTACTGACACTAATTTTGCATCAATTTACGTTTCAAAATTTTAAAAATATAATTTGTGTACTTTTGCTCATAATTGTGTTGAAAATTATCCCTATGATTATAATTTGTCATTTTATCAAGTTTATATAGACATCAAAATGTCAGTCAACGCTACATAAAATTAAATACAATTGTTTGAGTTTTAATAAAAAAATTACTCCCTCGATAGTCCCAGAAAGCTCTACGCTTTCCTTTTTTCTCTTCTGTCCCCGAAAGTTCTATACACTTCTATTTTTTGGACACGACCCACTAATAATTATTATATCTACCTTTACTAATAACACCCACTACTGAGTTATTCTTTAGGGTGTCACTATCCATAGCCTATATTTACCACCTCATAGCTCGTATTTTTGTTTGAAATGTCTTATATATTTACCCATCATTGAAAAAGTTTTTTTTAAATGTCGGAAAACAAAGTGATGAGTTATTCTAAATTTAATTCTGATTTTTTTTTGAAAAAATATTGTCAAAAACAAGTGGAATTCGGCTAAAAACGACGAACTTGGCGTAAAATCTGAAAAAACACGGAAACCAAATCCTTGTGCGGTTCCGTGTTTTTAAAAAAAAATTAAAATTTTGCTCTCATGGAACCGGATAGAGATCTAGTTTGTAAACTAATCTGGTTCCGTGCCCATGGTTAGTTTTTTATTTTCGTAATTTATATGAAAAATTAATAATTTACGGAATCGGATGGAACTTTCGATTCCGTGAAATATCAGTTTGAACGGAACCAGATGGATTTTCCGGAACAAGGAATTGTAAACTCCATTCGGCTCTGTGAAATTCGCTTTTAGAAAAATGTGATAGGATGTTCAACACGTATTTTAAGATTGAAAGGATAGAAAATAGTTGAAAAAATGGCGGAAGTGGTGGTGGTGGCGGCTCACGTGGTAGTGGTGGTGGTGGTGTTGGTGGTGGTGGTGATGACGGTGATTATGGTGGTTGGAATGAAAGAAGTTTAGATTGAAAGGGTAGAAAGTGAGGAAAGGGGAAAATGGGTAATATGGAATTCTACCACGTATCCATTTGTATATGGGCTGTGAATTTGTGATCTAGTAAATACAACCTCTGTTTAGCCGCACACATAAATATTGTTATTTTTATGAAAAGGTTAAGAACCATAAAGTTATAAATAAGGCTAGTTCAGTTCACCTTTAAATAATAATATTAAGTTAAAAATAAGTTCAGTATAGTAGTTCTGCAAAAATCAGTAGTACAAAGAAAAAAAGCTACATGATATAGTAAAAATAACTTTAGTTCAGTAAATATAAGTTTAATTCATCAGCAAAAGTAATCTCTCTTCAGTAAACATAAGTGCAATTCAGTAAATATAAGTTAAGTTCACTAAATTTAAGGTGAATAGAACAGGGCCTAACTCTATATTAAAGTCTTGGAAGATATATGAAGGAATTTTTTAGTTTATAAATATTATGTATTTTACCGAGATTTATTGAATAACTCTTGTCTATATTATAATGAATTTTATTTAAAAGAATCTCTAAAAACTCATAATAATACAAAGTTGTCTAATAGGACCTTTGTAATCTATTTTCTCAATTATCTATAATGAGATTCGAACATTTGTTTAATTACACCAACAATAGAAGATTTATTTTAAAAGAATTGATTTGAACAAAGTATTTTCATTTCAAATCAAAACTCATTTTTGAGATCGAATAATATCACAATTTGATAAAACATTTAGAAATTATGGGATGATAATGAAGATAGCAAGCAAAAGAAAAAAATAATTATGAATATTAGTATTTGAGGAAAATAATGTGTATGTAAGATATAAGGGAGCTTAAGTGTTTGCCTAGATAACACGTGGCAAAACTATCAAGAGGGTGACACATGACCCCTTTTATGTGTTGAATGACATGTGACGTTGGATTTTATTTTATTAAATAGTATAGATAGCATATATATTTTTCCACATTTATAAATTTTTATAAATAATAAACCACCTAAAAAGTAGCCTGGGTAAATAACTAAATTCATCATAATTCGTCATATTTTCATACTAAAACCCTTAAGATAAAAAAATAATTGTATTCGTTCGTTCTTTAACAAGTGAAAAGAGTAACATCACCTGTCAAATTAGGGTAAGTGTTTTCCTTAGCTTTCTCATTACTGGTAACCGTACATATACAAGCTATGACTAAGAGTAACTAGCCCTATTAAGCCAACTAACTAATTACATCATTAATTATACAATGATATGGCCCAATATCCCCCCCCCCAACACACACACACTCAGGTTGGAGCATGTAAATTAGAAATGTCCAACTTGCTCAATAGGTGAAGAAACCGTCGTTTTTCAAGAGCTTTCGTGAAGATATCAGCAAGTTGCGTATTAGTAAGTACATGATGAGTAGCAATGAGACCATCCCATATCGCATCACGCACGTAGTGGCAGTCAACTTCAATATGCTTCGTAAGCTCATGAAAAACAGGGTTCTGAGCAATGTGAAGAGCAGATATACTATCACAATAAAGAGACATAGCACGGGGCTGCTGAACACCCAAACTCTCAAGAAGCGCCTTCAGCCATTTCAACTCAGAGGTGCTATCATCCATGGAACGATACTCGGCCTCCGCGGAGGAACAAGAAACAGTGTGTTGCTTCTTGGTCTTCCATGAGATAGGAGAAAGACTAAGAAACACAACCCAACTAGTCAAAGAGCGACGAGTCAAAGGACAACTCGCCCAATCAGAGTAACACCAACCAGATAATGACAAGTCACACTCTGCACTAAGAAGAATGCCCCGACCTGGAGACCCATTAAGATAACGAACCACTCAAAGGGCGGCCTCCCAATGCTCCTGTCTAGGTGACTGCATGAACTGATCTATAATATGAACACAGTAGGCCAAATCGGGACGAGTGAAGGAGAGATAGATGAGACGACCAACTAGACGACGGTAGGACTCTGGATCAGATAAGAAATCACCAGTAGCAAGAGCAAGAGTGTGATTCTGTTCAATCAGAAAACTAGCTGGCTTAGCCCCCACGAGGGCAGTCTCGGAAATAATGTCCAATGTATACTTACGCT
Organism: Patellifolia procumbens; assembly: GCA_947645195.1. NCBI lineage: Eukaryota > Viridiplantae > Streptophyta > Magnoliopsida > Caryophyllales > Amaranthaceae > Patellifolia > Patellifolia procumbens. The sequence goes on from CANSGD010000594.1 coordinate 4,061,946, forward strand.
GACACAAGAAACCCTTAGGTGCACGAGCTACTTCGATACTAAGAAAATATTTCAAGACCCCCAAATCCTTCATATGAAAGCAATCACCCAAGTACTTCTTGAAGGAAAGAATAGCCTCAGAGTTATTACCTGAGATGATGAGGTCATCGACATAGACAAGCACAGATAACTGAACACCAACATTAGTGAAAGTGAATAATGAGTAATCAGAGTAGCATTGAACAAAACCATAACGAAGCAAAGATGTGGCTAGCTTAGCAAACCAACACCTGGGGGCTTGACGTAGCCCATAGAGAGATTTCCGCAAGCGACAAACAATGCCAGGTCGCGGAGGGGTGAAGCCTGAAGGAGGGTTCATGTAAACAACCTCGGCTAATTCACCATGAAGGAACGCATTATGAACATCCATCTGGTGCAGTTCCCAGTTTTTAGCAGTGGCAACAACAAGAAACGCGCGAACTGTGACCATTTTAGCCACTGGAGCAAATGTCTCATTGTAGTCGATGCCCTTAACCTGATGATTACCAAAGACAACCAAACGAGCTTTAAGACGCTCAACAGAACCATCAGAGTTATATGTTACCTTATACACCCACTTGCAACCAAGTGCTTTGTGACCAGTCGGAAGCTCCTCCATATCCCAAATACCGTTATCTTCTAAGGCACTAATCTCCTTTTGCATCGCCTCACGCCAACCAGGATCTTGCATAGCCTCAACGCAAGAACGAGGCTCCACACCTAAGGAAACCACTGCAAGAAAAAGACGGTGTCGCATAGAAAATTTATCACAATTTAAAAAGTGTGCTAAATGATAGGAGTACCTGAGGAACCTGAAGTGGAAGATGAGGCAGGCGATGATGGACTCGGTTTCCGTATAGTGTTAGTGACAAAATCTCGTAACAAAAATGAAGTCCGTTTCTCACGCAAGCCTCTACCCAATTCCACAACACCTTCATTAGAAGCAATAGCGGGCTGCCCCCCATCACAAGTATCAATAACCAGTGGAGCGGGCTGGCCCACAAGCACAACCGGAGGCTCCACTATCGCGGGCTGATCCGCGTTAACAGATCCAGCAGCAAGCCCGACACTGGGATGGGCACAAGGTTATCAGCCCCATCACATTCATCATCAAACACAACCCCATGAGTCTCCGCAACATGCCCATCATCAAGAATATCGGAAACAATAGGAGAGGAATTGCCAATATCAAATGGAAATTCATTTTCATGGAATTTAACATCACGCGACACAAAAAATTCACCAGTTTCAATGTTATACAACTTCCAACCCTTTTTACCATTAGGATACCCCACAAATATACAACGACGGCTCCGCGGAGAAAACTTATCACTCTTCGCCCGTTGATTATGGGCAAAGCACAGGCAACCAAACACGTGTAACTCATCAAAGGAAGGGTTTCGTCCCAGAAGAGCCTCTTACGGAGTTATACCATTTAACACACTTGATGGAGTACGATTAATCAAATAAACAGCAGCTAGAACACATTCCCCCCAAAAAGTAACAGGAAGGTGGGCTTGGAACAACAATGCTCGGCTTACATTTAAAATGTGTAGGTGTTTACGCTCAAGCCTTCCATTCTTTTGTGGTGATCCCACACACGAGGTTTGGAATAAAATTCCATTAATGACCAAATAATCAGACAAACAATTAAACTCAGTGTCGTTATCAGTGCGAACAATTTTAACTTTCTGTTCAAACTGACTTTCAACCATGGCAAAGAGAGACATGAAAACACCCTCAACCTCCTTTTGTATTTTGTAATAAATACACCCAAACCGCACGAGAATAATCATCAAGCAAAGTTAGAAAATAAACAGCATCACAAGAGGAAGGAGTTTTATATGGACCTCACAAATCACAATGTATAAGCTCAAAAATCCGAGTTGCTTTATTTTCACTAACAGGGAAAGAGTCACGCGTTTGTTTAGCTTGGGGACAAACAACACAAGCTTTATTTAATTTTTTCCGAGTACAACTAGAACTAAGAGCAGGAACTAACTTGACAACATGATCTGAAGGATGACCCAGACGACGATGCCACAACTCGAATTCAGACAAACCAGGAACCGTCACTGCTTGCACAAAAGGAATGCTACGAAAAAAATAGAGTCCATCACACCGCTCACCGGCTCCAATCAAGGTCCCCGAATGTAGATCATGTATAGCACACAATGAATTAGTAAATCGAACGTGACAATTAGATTCATCAATCGTTTGCGACACCGAAATTAAATATTTATTAAGTTGCGGTACATATAAAACATGATGGAGAGTGAGCCCATGAGTAAGGGTAACACGTTCCTCCATAGTAGCAATGACGGTGTTACCATCTGGCAAACCAACGGGCCAAGCAACAATTGACATAACATGAGTGAGACATGAGTAATTACTAGTAACATGATGAGAGGCACCTGTGTCAATAATCCATTCACTAGAAATAGATAATTCGAGGATCAGTGGTGGTTGCATTATTAATTAAATGTATTGTAGCGGCCATAATGGAGCACTCACGCGGGTGATGCAAACAAATAATTAATCAGCAACTAAAAACAACCTTCGATTTCTTAAATAACAACACTACTGTCAAGAAATCAAATCTTTAAAAGAAAAATTGAGATTGATGAGTGCTGTCAAGGTCAACAACACTACAACCATTGAGCCAAGAGGATACAACAAAAGAAAAATTAGCAAGTAGAAACCGCTGGTTGAAGGCAGTAAAGACGAAAACCTCAAACCAGGGAACAAACGGCGAGGATTCCGACAACCAATAGAAGAAAACACCAAAAGATTCGGGCAATGAATGGCGAGAGCAGCAGTGCTTGGTCATGCGTCGAGAGAGGCAGATTCCGACAACAACAGATGCGTATAAGTTGAATACACAAGCAGATTTGATGATAACATTCTGGGTGAATGAAAATCTGGGTGAGTGTGCAATTCCGACAGCAGCGCACGCCGGAAAGGACAGGCCGGGTCAGATTCCGGCAGTGGCGAGAGAAAGGAACGAACAGCCGACAATAGCAAACCTGAACCACACGAGTGGCCGGTGTGCTAGTGGCGGAAAAGGTAGGGAACAAAATTTTAGGAAAACGGCTTCGATACCATGTCAAAGTAGGGTAAGTGTTTTCCTTAACTTTCTCATTACTGGTAACCGTACATATACAAGCTATGACTAAGAGTAATTAGGCCTATTAAGCACAACTAACTAATTACATCATTAACTATACAATGATATGGCCCAATATCAACACATATATAACTATAAACATAGTTCATGACTTGGGAAATAATGCCTCGAGTTATTATGTATCCAATATTGACAAATGACCATCAATTTATTAGTAGCGTTAATATGTTGTGAAAATATGACTGAATTGTAGCTTGACTTTTGATTTTCACGGTTAAATCCTATGATACTTGTTTTGGGCTCGAAACCTTTTTTTATTCTTACAAGATACAAGGAAAAGCATAAGAATCCCCGGCCCCTATCTCAGGGATGGACCCCCTAGCTATTAACTAAAGTACAAGAAATTAAAGAAAATATAAAAACCAAAAAACAAATGTAACTACTAAGCTTTTCAAAGAAGCCATATATACAAAGCTTCTCTAAGAAACTAGCTAAGAATGATGGCGGCAGGCCAGCGGTGACGGTGGAAGAATGAGAAAACTTGTGGTCATTTCGTTGGTAGCACTCAATATGGTGGCTTTTTACAAAAAACAATTAGCATAAAAAACTGTAAAATCTAAGAAATAGTAGTATGAACTTAAAAGATAACTAGCATCTTCTTGTGCAAATCTTTTGGGCAAATCATCGCTCGGAAGAGATCATGGGCGGTCGAGGGCGGAAGACCACAACACAGGGCTTCATCGCAGATCTGATTCTGAATGTCATGGGGTCGGCAGCCGGGTTAAAGCGGTGATGTCGTGGCGAAGGCTGAGCTTGAAGAAGATTCATGAATAAGGCGGTGGATTAGGCCGAGATATTGGCGGTGGAATTTCGAGATTCCTTAGAAAACCTGGGCTCGGAACTCTATAAATTACGTCATTTGTCTTCTTTTATCGTATGAAAATGACATATATCTCTATTATATAAAGGAAGAATGGAGGGACATCAAAAAAAACTTTAAATATAAATATAAAATAATAAAATAACTCCTTCAACAGGAAATAGAGAACTACACACAATTTCCTCCTAAAATTGAGGATGTTGATCTGTTAACTTTTTTAAAGAAAATGATAACAACTTTGACACTATCAAAAATAACTTCTTTGTCAAAGCTTTTAATTCTTTTAAAAAAACAAATAGGGGTGATTTTCAAAACGCTTCAATTTCCGCTCTCAAAAAATTGCACTCTTCAACTTCTTCGCTTAAATTCCACCATTGCCATATCTTAATAAGTAGATTTAAAGGTTAGATATTTAATACTGTAGATCGCATGTATTGTTACTTTTATGTATCAAAATTACAAACTTGCTCCACATGCTCTGCTCAAGCGCCATTGTTAAATGTTGTTGTTTATTGTGTCAACTTCTTGGATTTTAAGATATATTAGATAGAAATTAAAGAAGAAAAATATGGGGGTGGATTATTACAAAGCTGGAGCATTCTAGACAGGCCCGTCGCTGGGGCAGGGCAGGCGGGGCGCCTGCCTTGGGCCCACAGACGAGAGAGCCCATATCTTACTTTTCCACCAGGGAAAATTGAAATAAAATAGCGTCATCCGCTAGTGGAACAACTAAATCACTGTAGTTCAGCGATAAGTTGTTTGCATTCATGGAGTCTAAGGTTCGAATCCGTCCAGCCGCGTTAACCATATTCTATGAGAACTTCGCTTGATTCTTTACCGCTGACCTTCATTTTCCCATTTGTATCCCCTCTTTTTTGAGATTGAGCCCATTATTTGATTCCATTTGTTTCTTCTAGTTAAACCCATATTTTTTTTAATGCTCATTTTTCTTTGTGACAATATATAAATTTGTTTTTCTTATGCAATTTAATTGGATTCAAGAAGTGATAACTTAGTAAAATATTAACTAAGATCTAAAGTATATATATTGCATTTTTATAAAGATTATTAATCATAACATTATAGTAATAACTTGATATAAATAAATGTACAAAAGAATAGGGACATTTTTTCATTTATGGGTTTTTTTTTTTAATTGGGACACTTCTACTTTTTTCCATAAACGATTTTAATGATAGGTTGGTCTACCTAATTATTATACTTCTATCTACTTCTTTACAGTTTTTTCTTACTTTTACCATCCTTCTCATTTACTTTTTGCACTTTTTCTTTGGTTCGCGCGCAAAAGCAAACATCCCTATTTAAAAAACTGAGTATTACTAGAACATATTAAATCGGAAATAGGTATTACCATAACATATTATTTCTTTAACGTAATATAAATTACACTTGAAACAATCTAGTAAAACCTACGTGTTTAAAGGGCCCTTAATTGTTAATTCGCCCTGGGCCTCTAAAACATCAGAAACGGCCCTGATTCTAGAGGAAAGAGAGGGAAGATAAGGATGAATAATTTAGGTGCGTGGGAGAGGAAAATGTATGGAGAAGAAGATTGGGGTTTTGGAAGGACATGATAGGGTTTTGAAATTAGGCAGGATTTTGTTAAATGATAAGCTAAATGCCTAACGGTAGGTAGATGTCTCTAATTTCTACGGGATATCTAAATAATAAAATGAAACTTCTAGATTTTAGTATATCTACATTTCCTTTGCTCATATAGCCATATGCAGTGAGTATTAAAAGAAAAAGAAAATCCTTTTTGTAAAGTGAAAAATAAATTTTATTTATTCATTTTTTAATGTAATCTATATGATGTCATTTGTTTTTTATAATCAATAAACTTATTGTTTTCGGTAATTGCTTTGTTTATTCGTAAGGAAGGTATCAACAATGGAATTCCTCCATATTGGTAATGTTAAAATAGATTGATTTGCGTTTAATACTCTAATCTGTGGTAAAATTGACTTTACTATAGCTCAAAGTTTTATTTGTTTTGATTTTTAATTTGAAGGAGTGTATGTGGTATACAAGAGAATCCAAGTAGATTAAAGATTTTCGTAAACAATATCGTAGATAATAAATATTTGATATGTGCATCACATACAAAGATAAAGTCATTTGTATCGAGATCATCATTTCTTATAGATATTATGTAACGAATATGATAAACCTACTTACATCATCCGTTATTTAATATAAAAAGCAATTTGGCGCACGCATCGCGTGCATATAGACTAGTAGAACACTATAGGAACTGGAGCGAGCATCACATAGTAACTTGCAAGTTGCAACTCTTGCCCACATGCGTGGTGAGGAGAACGAAGCTCAATATTTAAAAAAAAATAAAAGAATATTTCTAAGGTAGAAGGATTTTACTAGTTTGAAATAAAAAAATAATAATAAAAATAAGATGTCATAGTGAAGTTATAACTTATCAAGTGCTAGGTTATGGTTCAAACCCCCCTAGATCATTTTTTGTTCTAATGTTAAAGGAATTGCCATGTCACGTTATAACATGGTGCCACATCAGCGGGTGACATAGGACAAAAAAATGGCAGCTTAGAATGTAAGTTTTAATGCTTTTTAATTAATTTTTTTTAAATATATTATATGGATAAAATAAATCATTACTTGTTTTAAGTTGATAAAAAAATTAGTAATTGCTTGGGAACGTAACCGAACATACGATTTCTCAACATGATCAAAAGACCCATAATAGGATATGTAAGGGTTTGTACCACAAAAATTGACCAATTGGTCCATAATATGATGCAGGCCCGCACGCGCCTTTGACGAGAGTAATCATAAGAAATGATATAATTGTCTGTGCAGGTAGATGACAAAAGAAAAAGAATAAAATAAGTAAAAATAATATAAAAAACATGAGCGAGGTAAGAAATAAAATATATGTGACAGACATAGTAAAATCATTTTTATAAATTTAGCAAATAAAAAGAAACAGAGATTGAAAATATATGATAAGGCATAAGTCATAGTGATAACTCATAAGTCTACCTCATATAGGTATCATTCTCTCTAAAAATGTGAATTCCATCTTCATACGATCTTATAACTTGAAATACTCAATCCCAGGCTGGTTGAGGGGTCGAGAGAAGAAGTAAGTATAGAACTCAGAAAGGGTAAAATCCTTATAAATAGGTTTATCTTGTTCCGTTGTTAGCTCTTTTATAGGTCCATAAATCTTTGGAGACGAGAAAAGACCACTGAAGAAGAATGGAATGGAAATCCTTGATCCAGCCTTGTTAGCAATCACTCTGTGATACACACTTTTCAGCTTGTCATTTGATAAAATCTGCATCAACATCAAAAAAAATATAAACTGTTTTCTTTCAAAAAAAAATTATATAAACTATTTAGAAGTAGTACTACGATAATGTAACTAAGGGAACAAATAGTTCTACCCATTCCTTAAGTAGCTTTTCGGCCCGTATCAAGACCTTCCTATCATGTTTGTGAAAGGCTAAAAGCAAAGCATAAAATTTGAATAAAGCACGCAAAGTCAATGAATGAATAAGTTGTCAATCCTTACAGCAACGGACATGTAATTCATTTGCGCAGTTATGTTACGATCATGAGTAATTGGAAAACTCTTTAGGCTCATGCCCCTGACGATTACGAGTTTTATCTTGTCCTTGCCTAAGAACTTTTTTTTCATTTTGGGATTTTCAATTCCAAGATCTCGAATCGAGTCGGTGATGTCTCGCGTACGTTTACTTGTTTTAGGTTCTTGTGTGGGAAGGGGAAGATGAGAGGATTGCCGAAGTAATTTCATATTTACATTTTATTTTCTAAGGTGGAATGAATTTTTAAATGGAATCTATACATATTAATAAAGCAAGAAAAATTGTACACTTGTCATCGTTTAAGGTTATGTGCCACGTGTCAATTGTATAGGGAAGATGTACCACGTGTCGCAATGACATGATTTTAGCAGTTTTGGAAAGAAGTTCCAATATTTGGTAATTAATAGTTAGAAATATTTGGCACTATAAATAAGATTCCACATCTAATAAGCATGATGCCTTGCCAAAATTATTACACTTATAATAAAAGTTTGAATGTGTACTATAAATAAAGTTTATCATCACTTGCCTCTACTATGATCCGGTAACGTCCCATATTATAGCAAGTAATAGATGTGCATGTGCTTTGATTGCATGATTTGCAACTGTGGAAGTATATGTTTACACATGCATGATATAATTTAACAATTACTAAGTAATGTTATATGCTACCTATGTTAGATTATGTATAAGAAGCGTATAAAAATAATTTCTTTTTAAAAGTCACTAATATCAGAGTATATATCATTAATATTAAATTTTGGTGTCTATATACTATATGTGTAGAAAGAATAATATTGCCACATGTCAAGCTATTATTAAGTAGTATACATGTTGCTCTAATAATATTTTTGCACACATATCATCACAATTAAAATTTGCTCCGCCAATTATACCGAATATTATTACTCTGAGTGAGATATCTTTGACCACGATATACTCGGACAATATATTATAAGACAATTGCAATATCAATATAAGACAATATTTATCTTATAAATGAAAAAACATATATATCAAATATATTTATAATCTTCTATCCTAATTTATCTTCTAAATAACAAATCTTCTATTCGAATTCCTATGGAGGAGATATCAGATATCAAAGATTGCCAGTATAATGATGTTTCATTTCATTTTTGGTATGGTATTATTTTAGACAATAAATATTAAGACTCAAAGAGCATCATCCTTGACAAGAATCACTTTAATTTTGGCTAAATTTTGCTATATTATGTAGTAAATTTTGTCAAAAAAGACCATATATGCTAAAAGTTTTGTGAAAAGAACACTTTTAAAATAATATTTGTGAGAACACACCTTATATGTCATTATTTATCGAATTATACACCTTATTTAAATATTTAGACGAAAAGTCAACCTTTGGATCTATTTTTCCCCTTTTTGTATGTGAAAGTCACGCATATCAACCCAAATTTTTAGCTCAAATCCGATGCACAAAAATGAGGGGAAAAAAGGGAGTCAATGACATATAAGTTGACCTTTCTGACCGAAATATGGCAATAAGGTGTGTAATCTGATATATAATGTCATATAAGGTGTTTTCTCACCAAAGAAATTGTATAAGTGGGTTTTCACAAAATTTGTAACCTATAAGGTCCTTTTTTATTTACAAAATTTCCTATTATTTACTTTGGAATAGAAGCAAACTGCCTAAGTATTAGATTAGATATTAGGTCCTGTCCGTTTCACCTTAGGGGCTGTTTGTTTAGTGGGAATAGAGGGTGGGAATGGGATTACATATCCCTATGCTTGTATATCCCTTGTTTGTTTAGGGGGATTTGGAGTTTTGAAGGGGATTGGGAGTGGTATTAAATGGGGTCTATTCCCACCAAAATAAGACATGGGAGGGGGCATGTCTTATGGGTGGGAATAAAAATAAGGGGCAAAAAGACATTTTTGCCATTAATGAAGAGGAAGGGATGGGTAAGTAGATGGAGATGAGTAAGAGTTTTTAAGTAATTTTGAAATTTATCCCCCCTTCTAATCCTACCATTTGCCAAATAAGGTAATGAGAATATTTTCATGAATTCCCACTCATATATTCCCACTCCCCATCTCACCCCTTAATCCCCAAACTCCCATTCCCACATACCAATGCAAACGCCCTGTTAAAACAATAACGTTTGGTATAAACAATTTTATTTCAAAATAAATAAGTCCAGTTCAATTAAAATAAGGAAAAATTGATAAGAATAATCCGACCTTTGGCCGGTCTTCTATCAATGGTACCACCTTCAATTAATCCAGGTATAATCCGACCTTTGACACACATATTCTCTCATTGGTCCGTCACCTGTTGGTGACCTACAATTACAGGTAATCTTCCTAATTACGTGATTAATAGCTAATTAAGTGCATTTTAAACTTAAATTTTTAATTAAGGTTTAAAATCAGATTTAATAAAAAAAAAACTTAAAAAAAACCCACCTCTCCCCTCCCCCTCCCCTGCTGCCACCCTCACTCTGCCCTGCTGCCACCCTCCCCCTTCCCCTGCCACCCTCCCCCTCCCCCGCTGCCACCCCCCTTCCCCTGCCACCCTCCCCCGCTGCCTCCCCTTCCCCTGCCACCCTCCCCCACCCTCGCTGTCCCCCTTCCACTGCCACTACCAACCACCCAGATTGCCACCTTCCCCTTGCTTCGGCACTAATGCGCCTCCTCTAACCACCGCACAACCTCCCCCTTCTTCCTCCCTCTCCTCGCTGCTCATCTGTCCCCCTCCCTTTGCCTTGTTTCAGCACCACCGTGGCTGTTGGAAGCCACGCAACACCACCCAGCCACCCTCCTTCGCTACTGGCTACTGCACCGCATCACCACCGGCCGCTGGTCTCCTGTTCCGAACCATGAAGAGGAGGTGGCAGGGAAGGGGGAGGGGGTGGGGTGGCAGCAGTGGGGGGCAGGGGGAGGGAATGGGGGTGGGGGTGGGGGTGGGGTGGCAGTGCAGGAGGGGGGGGGAATGGGGGTGGGGGTGGGGGTGGGGGTGGGATGGGGGGGTTTTCCTTTTTTTTTGAAGTATTTTTTTTATTAAAAAAAGTCAACGGTCATTTTGGTCGGTCAAACAGGTTGCCATCATTCCATACCAATGAGAGAATATGGGTGTCAAATGTCGGATTATACCTGGATTAATTGAAGGTGGTACCATTGATGGAAGACCGGCCAAAGGTCGGATTATTCTTATCAATTTTTCCTTAAAATAACTTCATTTTACTACTATAAATAAGTTCGAAAAAACTTAGGCCCTATTTAATTCACCTTAGTAGAATAACATTCAATGAAATTAAGTTCAATTTAGTAAAAATAAGTTCAATTCAGCAAAAAGAAGTTAAATCGTCAATTTGCACTCATAAAAAGTATATTTTTCATAATTTTACATAAATATAATAGAATTTGTTAGTATCATCCCTTATTATATAACATAGTCTTTCCAAATTTTATTGAGAGTTTAAAGTGAGTCTGAGATAAGTTTCCGGCATTACAAAGTTAGTTAAAATTAATTCACTTACCTTAAGTAATGCACATGTTTTTGTTTTAGAGTTAATTCTAATTTATAGAAATAAGTTATAGGAGTAATTTATAATCATGCAATGCACGGGTTGTAAGCTGGATTTAGATAAGTCTTAATGCAACATCATATTATTTAAATCACAAGAACATATTTCTCATAATTACCTAAAATTGATCTCAAGAAATTCTTATAGTTTGAAAATATGACAATAGGATTTAAAAAAAAAACAAGAACAAATTAGTTGTCGCCACATAGCTTTATGAAATCATATCACGTACTTATATGTAGGATAATATATATCTTGCCCAAAAAAGAGTATTATAATATTCATAGTTTTACGAAAATCAAATTCTTTTTTAACGACAACTATTAAATGAATATTCAAGAAAGGATATGGGATATTACGAATATAATATCCTATAAGAAAATTAATTTAAGATGGTAAATCTTATGGAAGATAATATGGAAAACACTTATAATATATATTATATATAAATGAAAAATAAATTCTATACTAAAATTACGAAAAAAAGAATATGAAAAAGATACTAATAGAATATATAACATAAAATAATTATTTAAAATAAAATTTGGAATATAATATTTTAAAACATATGCGAAGATACTAAAACACATATAACATGAAATTGAAAATTTTATAGGAATCTATTTTACATAATATTTCTATATTGATTGTAAAAATCTTTTGATCACCTTATTTAACGTGATCATGAAATATGGAGTTAAAGTTTACAGATATTGTTAGTGAATATGTGATAAGTACGAACAATAAAAATTTGTTAAAGTAAATTAACTTTCCCTAAACAATCTATGTGATTTTATCTTAGTGTTAATTCTAAATAAATAATGAAACTCATATAAATAATTATTATAATAAATTATAAGTCATATGTACAATGCACGGGTCATAAGCCAGATTTATTATTATCTTCAATTTCGTTGAATTATAACTCAACCATTATTCTTTAACATTTTAATACTAATACTCTAAATTAATAAAAAGTTCTCGTGCATTTGTCTCGGGTTTGAAACCTAGTTGGATGATAAAAGATGTGACATGATGGTAAATATGTCACTTTTAACGTAAGGAATCAAAGGTTCAGATCTCCTTGCTTACATATATTTACACACTATTTTGAAAACTGGCATGGTTGTGTGCATGTAACATATGACGTGGAGGCCCAATAACGTCAAGTTAGCATGTGAAATAGCAGGCCATTTCAAAATGCAACCCAAGCATTCGCTTGGACGATATCAAGGGCGACTCTTCTCTTCACACAAAAGTACCAATGCAGACTTCAATTCCCTAATTACTAGAATAGACAAGCACCTAAACTCTTGGACCACTTCCTTCCTTTCGAAATCAGAGGGTGCAGTCCTTATCCAAAGTAACTTAGAAGCTATCCCGATCTTTACAATGGCCACCACCAAATTACCAAGTTCTACAATCAATAAACTGGATTCCATTAACCGAAACTTGTTTTGGAAGAAAGGTCATGATAATGAAGATGGAATTCCACTTGTAGCCTGCTAGGATAAAATTTGCAAGCCCAAGATATTGGGCGGTTTAAGTCTCCGAAAGACAAAACATATGAACCAGGGCATGCTAGCCAAATTAGCCAGGAAAATTTTGTCTCAACCCTCTAACAAATGGGCAGAAATGATGCGTAAGAAATATCTAATGAACAAATCCTTCTTTGACTACCAACCCCAAGGCAAATGATTCCCCAACATGGAAATAAATTTTGCAAATGCGAGACTTGATTCGGCGAGAGATCCGATGGAAAGTAGGATCTTGGTTGGATATCTTCTTCTGGCTAGATAACTGGTGTGATCAAACCAGTTTAATGAAGCAATTAACTTAGACGCTTCCACGATTCCTAATTTAGACCTTAAAGTAAAGGAGTTCATTCTTCCCGATATGACATGCATGAAACTCTACTTTGTTGAAGAATATCCTTCCCCCCACATCTGCTCTAAAATTGAAGGAATACCGTTCCGTCACACTAACAGAAAGACACCCCATGCTGGGACCTTACTTCCTCAGGAAAATTCACACTTAGGTCTGCCACCTATCTCGCTCATAACCCGACCTTCTTTTAGTCCCCCAAATGGTTATACGCTTGGATTTGGAAAATAGACATCCATCCCAAGATAAAAGTATTTATTTGGCAACTCCTACAGAATGGATTACCCACATGGGATAATCCGGAACGCGGAAAGCTTCAAGTTCCTTTTGAATGCCCCTTTGTCGAACATCATATCGCCAGAAACCATAAGCCATTTATTTATATCTTGTCCCTAGACTCGTACTATCTAGCATCATGCCATGATTAAAATTTCCCGGGAACAATAATTCCAGATGCGCCTCTCCACGATCTTTTTACTGTAATTTAAGACCTTAACAAGCACACTCTGGCCAAATTCTTTTTGCTACTTTGGAGCCTTTGGAAGGAAAGAAATTCAATCATCTTCCAGAATGACACTTACCATATTAATCGAATTCATTATAAAGCCAAATACTCAATCTCTGAATGGAATTTGTGTAGTTCCATCGACACTAACTTATCCTTCTATACATCCCAACCCCTTATAGGTACCAAATCAAATTCGGGTCAGTTGGAGACCTTCGGCACCCAATATCGCTAAGCTCAATTTTGATGGCTCCTGGAATCAAGGCTATGCAGTTGCTGACATTGTTCTTCGTAACTCTACTGGACAATTTCTCAAAGCCATGTCTTATAATCTCGGGACATCTTCCCCTCCTATTGCCGAGGCAACCGCCATTCAAAATGGGCTGATTCAAGCTAAAAGTATGAAAATCAAAGATTTATAGAAGGAGACAACCTCATCTTCATCAATGTGTTGCAAGTAAGAATCGAGATTCCTTGGTGCATCCAGACGCTTATAGATGATATTCATCACCTTCTCACCTGTTTTCGTATAATTATAAGCAAATGTTATCTCTAAGAACAAAATCCTTAGAATAATACGAAATTTGTGTTCCTTAAGGAAACTAGTTTGTCTATATATGTAAAACTTGCTTTTATGTGTTACCGAGTGGATAGATGCCAACTATTTTAGTTAGCAAAATTAGATTAAGATATGCATCTTAATAAATCAACTTCACTAGCATCAAAGAAAAACTACACGTTACGGAAAACACGCAATAGGTTATATCTCAACTACTTGTCTAAAAAAACCTTTGTCCTCTTTTTTTTTGGTAAAAGATACAAGGAAATGACTAGGTCTCCCTATCTGATTGACCAAAGTTATGAGTACATACAACCAAACTAAAACTAGAGCACAAAACAAAAATAAATTAAAATTAAATGTAAAACTAAAAAACCTTCATCTGATAATGCTAAAAAGTACAAAAATTGTTCGGATACAATTAAGTAAAGAGTTAGACAGTCATTTTATTTTCTCTATACTTGATTTAAGCAAGGGCAAGTAGAGGTTCCCTATTTATTTCCAAAGAAAAGTAATAGTGTACTATGTTTAATTCATTTAGGCCATGTTCTTTTGTACTGAATTAATTGCAATTGATTTCAGTTCAGCTTCATTATCTGAGGAATTTCAGTTCAATTAATATAAGAAATGTCATGTTTTAGAATATACAGAAAAAGACATATAATTGAAATCTATACTAACTGAACTAAAATTCTTGAGATAACTACCATTAGTCCGGCCCGTCCAAAAAAATAGGGCTGAAAACCATAAAAGGAAAGTACTAGTATAGCATCAACCACTATACTGGACATTGCCAATAAATCCTCTCTTTACACACATGCTAAAGACAAGAAACTTTTTGTAGACATATAAGTATGACCCCCACTGGCCCACCCGTACTTCTTATCTCATGAAGGGAGGGGGTGGGGTTATATGCCAAGAGAGGAGTTGTGAAGGCTCGAACACGGGTACAGGCCACGGGGCAAAACTCCTACTTCACAGAGCTGGGAGGGCCTCAAAATGATATACTTCCTCCATTTTGCAATGCTCGCAACATTTTTTGTTTACGGACTAGCCAGTGCAATACTTTGAACCTTAATATCTCTAATTATTGATAAGTAAAAATTATAAAAAGTTGATATTATGATAGTATGCACTAAGAAGAATCAAACAAGACCCCATTTGTCTATATTTTTTCTTATACAATTGAGAAACAAATACAATATAAAATTGGTAGATGAGTAGTGATTACTATACTAATGTTACAAGTATTGAGAAACAGAGCAAGTATATTTTTGCAAGTCCCGATATTGACTTGTAATAACATATTGTAAAATGCTAACAGTTGTCTCTCATAACATTAAGGAGTTAATTGTTAAATTAGAGACTTTATTCCTATCTTACGATAAATTATTATATGTCCGCCTTCCATGCATTGCCTTCCATACATTGTTTATTTATATTCTCTATAAATAGGAAAATTTAGATGCTGAGCTTGAAATGATCAATTCCAGGATGATCAAGGGGTCTAGAGGTAAAATGATTGAGGAACTCCTCAAGTGTAAATTCTCTGTAGATAGGAGGGTTGTCTTCGGATATTAGCTCCTTGATTGGGCCATACAATTTTGGGGACGAGAAAAGGCCTTTGAAAAATAAAGCAATTGAAATTCTTGGCCCAATACTTTTTGCAATCACTCTGTGATACACGCTTTTAAACCGGTCATTGGATATTATCTGCTTAAAGAGAAAATACAAAGTAATTAACAAACAATATTTTTAAAAAAATGTGTTCATTTTTCAAATAATAATATTCCTAAGGATCAAGTATACATAATTTTCAACCCAAAGTTTAAAGGTTCAATAAGTTTTAAGCCATGCCCAAATTTATGGCAAAAATAAAAACAAAGAGACATAACCCTCAGGTCCCAATCACATTTATAGTACTCAATTTCCTTGGTCCTCTTAAAGCTTACCATTTGATTTTTACGCTTCCTAATATAAAACTTTGGTAATTTATGTATTTTATCATGTATTTGTAAGACAATTACTGTTTTAAAGAAATGTATTGAGAAGATTGAAAATAAGTTTTTAGTTACATGTTAATTACATATGGTCAAAGTTGTGTATACGAATAGTGAAAAGACCTTATGATTGTCAGTATGGGCCCTCACCATCCATCAGTGTCAAAATACATAGTATAACAATGACAATGAAACAGGGCTATTATAACAACTATGACCTTAACACCGTCACTCATACAGTAATAAATGCTGGTTATGGACTTATAATAATAATTTTTTGTGAGAAATTTTATAAGAAAACCCTTATTAAATCCCCATGGCAATGATAAACCATAATGAGCGAGAATGTAAATTTGTGAAGAAAATCACATATTTAAAATGATTTCATTTTAATTACCCTCATTATAAATCGCCTATCAAACAGGTGACTAAAAAAACTCGGTTGTAGTGAGGGAAAATAGATCAAACCTGAAGTGCATCTCCAATGTTAACAATAAGGGCACCATTAACAGGCTTAACATTAACCCATTGATTTTGGTGAAGAACTTGGAGTCCACCAATTTGATCTTGCAAAAGTATGGTAATGAAAGAGGCGTCAGCATGTTTGCTGGTTCCTAAGGTTAATTCTGGCTCTGGACATGCTGGATAGTAGTGGCAAACGAAATTCCAAGCTTTTGAACTTTCCATTTCTTGTAAATAACTTGGTTTGAGTCCAAGACCAATTGATAACAACATAAGGATGGTATCACCTAATTTAATGATATGGTCAATATACTCCAATATCACATCCCTGCAAAAATTTCATTATTTTTGAAACCGATTTCGATGAAGTTAAATACATAAGAGAAACAACTACTATTCACATAAATCTCATCATAGACATTCTACAATCTTTAATAGTCGAGTTCATATATAAACCGGTTGAATCCTTTTTAATCTTAATTCATCTTATTAATTAAACACGCAAACAACCCATATGTTTATTAAATGAATCATTTTACCTGTTTATTAACTAGTGTGTCACACATGCATGTACATGTAAATCAACCAAACAAATCACATGATAATAACAACCGTAAGTTTTCATTTATGAATATTAAGTCAAATTTTATCAAATATAATAACCAAAGAACAAGTGCTAAGTAATTAAGAAGAAACTTTAATTCATTAGTAGTCACAAAAATATAGCCTTACAATTAATTGAATATTGAATCCGATATGCATTTGAGAGGTTAGCTTTAATCCAACCGTTTAATAAAATAGGTCGTGTTTACATTTAAAATGGGTCATGTTTACATTTAAAATACTTCTACATAAGTTTTACCAAACAAACTATGCGAAATCCATCTTTGTGACTATGGTGATAGTATTGATCTTTAACGAAAGCTGAGCAATGAAGTGAACAACTTATTGCCAATGCATGATGAATCAGTCTACTGACATTTTGCTAGCTGTGATCGGCCTTGACATTATACTTAAGCGACAGCACAATCTGTTTGATTTGGACCGATCTCATGGGCCGAGAATATGATTCTTTTATTATTTTATAACTGGGCCAACTTCTAAAGGTGAGTGCATTTATTATTTCCTCCATTTTTTTAATGACTACACTTCTTAATTTACGGAATCTTAGGCAATTTTTTAATGAGTGAGTAAAAGTGTGTAAGAAAAAGTAGTAGGAGAGAGATAGAGAGAAAAAGTTACTAATAAAATAAAAAAGGAGAAGTGTAGCCATTAATTTTAAACTTCCTAGAAAGGAAAGTGTAGTCATTAAAAAAACGAATGTAGTAGTAAATCTGATATTTTTTGGTAAAACCATGAGTATTCATCACGTGATAGCGATGATTATTTTCCCTTTATACAAGAGCTCCCTTAAGGTAAGTAGTTGGCTAAAAAAAATTCCATTCTCAAAAGATCAAATTAATCCTCGCGCAATTGGTTAAGGTCAAGACCAGCTTGGCCAAGAGGTCTCCAGCTCTTCTCAAGCTCTTAATTATTCAATTTACAATTCATTATCGAACACCAAGGTACGACTTCTACGTGTGATAAAATGCCAATTGACAACCCGAAACAACACATCTATTCGCCTTATCAAAATAACCAAGGGCATCGTACAGTCTAACAACTACTTTTGTTTGTCTAGTGAGAACACTTTTGTAACTTCCCTTTTACGGGATTCACATCCTACTCTATAGCATAATTAGATGTGGTTATCAACTAGCTTAGTTAGTTATTTTTGTTATAGTAGTGGCAACGGCATCCACACCTAGGATCAAATCTCTTTTACATCACAGCTCTATTTCACTCCTTACGCATCCCGAAAAACTATCTCTTTGACCAATTCATTAAGCACATAAATCATGAGTCATGGGTTAAAATTTGTGGCCCTAAGATTTATTTGACCTAAACGTTCGGACACAATTTGCTCAAGGCTAAATTTACCTTTACTTTTACCCAATTATACTTATTATACTGATTTAACTCATTTGTAGGAAATTGAACTTATTTTTAGTAATTTCCCGCTGCTATTCTTATTTTTACTATATCACACTTATACTAAAATTTATCGTTTAAGATGAATTTCGAGGGCCTGATTTCATAGAAGTATAATATGATATCTTACTATATAGTCCATTCCTACCAAGTACCAGGTAGCAACCATCTGTTTGCTCCTTGGAGCCAAAAAAAACCCACTAAGCCTGCGTGTATCAGACCAATTGCCAATTGGCCATCACCCCAACACTCTATCAACCAGACCACAAATGCAATTGACTTACGTTCATTTTAATATTATCAAACAATCAAGTTTAAGCTCTAATATTCCAATTGCTATCATACAACAAAGCTAAGCTTTAATAGCACTAAAACTTAATCAAAAATCAAAATATAAAAAGATAACAAGATAAGAAAAAGAAACTCACTTGCATATAGGAGGAAGCTCCTCAGGATCAATTTCACCATTCATAAGAGTACTAACAGACAAAGTATCTCTCCAATTTGCGGCATTTGATTTATAAAAATCATAGTTCGAATTAAAGATGACTCGTTTTGACTTATCACGACTATAAAACAACTTCTTCGTCTCATCATCTTGTTCATGGAACATCCGAGCTCCTTCGATCATATTATCCAATAATTCTAAGGGAATCCCATGATTTACCACTTGAAAGAATCCCCATTTCTCTGATGCCCAACTAATTTCTTTGATACTTTGATCAACTTGAGCTAAATCGATGATGGGAACACTTAAATCTTCAAGACAAGTACCTAAATCTTTCGAACGATCTTCGACTGGTCTAACAAAGATGTTAGGAACAATCTTTGTTTGTTCATTTACAAGACCTCTAACTCCTGTTTTTCGTTCATCGAATGCCTTGAGATCGTTTGTTCGATCATAAGTTCCATTGATGGTACCATGGATGCTCATCTCTTTCTCACTAGTTCTTATGTTTAATGAGTTATAATGAAAAGACACTCATATGGAGTTTGTATATTCAATGATATGGGTAAAGCAAATATTCTTTGTCGGGTAGATACAAATGAAGCTGTGTAGGCACTTATTGGTAGAGCTGTCAAAAGCTGACCTGCTCCAGGATTTTGAACCGAACCCGACCCGAAATCGACCCGATCCGACCCGAGAAATAATACACCCGAAACCGTCCTGCACCCGACCCGAACTCAACCCGTAACCGAATGACACCCGCCAATCCTCGACCTGAACCCGACCCGCACCCGACCCGACCTCAACCTGTAACCGAATCGACCCGACAATTGTCGACCTGAACCCGACCTGCACCCGACCCGAACTCAACCCCTATCCGGATTTACCCGGCGTAACCTGGTTTCAACCCGACCCGATCATGACCCGACCTGACCTCAACCCGACCCGATCATGACCCGACCTGATTATGACCCGACCCGAATATAACCCGACTTAACATCAACCCGACCCGAACATGACCCGACCTGACCTCAACCCGACCTGAACATGATCCGACCTGATCTCAACCCGACCCGAACATGACCCGACCTGATCTCAACCCGACCCGAACATGACCCGACCTGACCTCAACCCGACCCGAACATGACCCAATATGATCTCAACCCGACCCAACATGACCCGACATTTCCTCAACCCAACCGGATCATGACCCGAATCGACCTAACTTCAACCCGACTAGATAATGACTCAACTTAACCTTAACCTGACCCGATCATTAAAATCATTATCATTCACTAACATCTTGAATTGTTAGTTTGGTTGAAAACCGTTGGTTGAACTACTTATCAAACCGAAACTAACTAGTGGCCTTATATTATTGGTTCTTCACTTTTCTACATGGTGCCGGTGGTAACAAATTTTTTGATTTTCTTTAGTAACCTTGTATTTGGTATATTTAACTACACTGCAGTAAATAGATTTTGAATAACTAATCTTAATGTTGCTTAACTTAGCCCTTTAAAACAGATCATCAATTCATTATTTTCCTTACACCATCCACAAACTACCAATTCCTCGAAAATCTGGCAGGTTTGGCATTAACACAATTTCACAAATATTGGTAAGTTGATATGGTGTGATCAATTCATATTGATTTGGAATTTTTGGGTTTTCTTCAAATTCAATTGAAAAAACCAATATCTGGCTTTTAAAGCACCATAACCCTTTTTAACTCAGATATTTACCAACTCTTATTTGACAAACTGTAGAATTCATAGTTTTGTGATGAGGTATAATTAGTGAATAACTAGAGAGAACTGTATCACAAATTCTACAATCAGTTGAGCATACGAAATTCGGGAATGCGTATACTCCTCGCCTTTTGTTCCTTCTCATTAAATCATCTTCATCAACGTCTTTAGTTTTTAATTTGGGGGAGTAAGAATGAAAGAGGAATGGGGGATGTTTGATTGGAGAAACATTAACTTCATAACGTCAACTGTAATCACAATGCCCAGAATTCCCTAATTCTACCAAAGTTGAGATTCACCTCCAAAGTGAAGGATTTGAAATTACTCTATCAAACTCCAGAAAGAGAATTAATGTGCAAGATGAAGGCACTAAGCCTGCTCATCTCTTTCATCTCTCAATAACCAACAAAGAAACTGAGTAAAAAACAACAAAAAACAGAAGAGATTGAAGAGCCAAGTAAAGCCAAAAACTTTGAAGAAAAAAGAAGATAAATGAGAAAACACAAAACCTGGAACAGTTTGAAGCATACTTGAAAAGCCCAGAAAATCAATTATTAGCATGTAAAGTTCTCGTCAAAAAAAAAAATCTAACATTAATCCCAATTCCAAATTTCAACCCTTCCCCTAATTTCAATAACAGATTGAAATGTAAAATTACATAAAACAAATGGAACAAAGATGTAAAGTATCAAACAAATTCCACTTCATACAATTAACATAAAACATGAACTAAGAGACAAGTGGGCAAAAAAACGAGACGTAAATGGCACGAACAAGTAGATCACTCTGAGATGGTGAGGGGAGCTTCAACTATATAAACTTTAATGGTTGAATTCGACCATAACAGCTCTAGATCTAGAACTTTTGTGGTCGAATTCGACCATCTAAAGCTAAAAAACGCCTGAATTCGAACAAATTTAGGGTTGCACCATAGAGAAAGGGAGGCGAAAGAAGGGGGGATTTTGGCTGAAGAGGCTGGGGGGAGGCCGTGAGGGAGAGGTGGGAGGGATGGAGGTTAGGGTTTTGCCTTTTTATATTAGTGGAGTGACTTATGAATTTTTAGAGACAGATAGGGGGGAACCGGGGAAGAATTTTTGATTTTGATTTTTGATTTTAGAGAGTAAAATTTAAGTTTTCATCTTTTGAATTTTTGATTTTGATTTTTGATTTTGAATTTTCAAATTTCAATGTTAGTTTTTATTTCCATAATTTTGTGTAGCGGCATTTTAGGTTATATTATTAGTTTTTTTGTCTGATAATATAAGTCTTTTGTTTTTCTTTGGAGTTAAATTTAATACTTTAACCAAATATTCTTATTAATATATATAAAAAAATATATTCAAATAGGGTCTTGTTAGATTTGTCTTGATATCTACTTTCATAATATCACCTTTTATATTTTTAACTAATACGAAATTGAATAAGTAGAAAAAGTGCGTCTTATAGACTGTGCAAAAGAAAACATGACTTACTAGACGGAGGGAGTCTTACTTATACGAGTTTATTATTATTATTATAGTGGTGTATCAATAAAACCTTCTTTTTACGTGAAATAAAACATCTTGAAACCGGAGTTAATGTAACCATTACTATTAAAGCTACTTCCATTGTTATTACATATTATTAGATATGTTACCATCACTAGTACATAAAACTACAACTAATACTATATGACCCAACACTAGTAATTACAATCAAGCTTAGCTTGTTTAGGCTATGACTAGTAATTAGAATCAAGCTTAACTCGAATAACCAAAAACTCGGCTTCACTCGGCTCGTGAACAAAGCTCGAACAAGTCTAACTCTTAAAGAACAAGCTCAAATAATAGGAATTCTAAAACTTGTTCAAGCTCATGATAGCTCAAACAAAGCTAGAACAAGTCTACTATTCTGGAACATATAAGTAAATCGATATAATACATTGTTCTTCAGTATCTTATTCTTTGATCTAATATAATGATGGTTGATCTAATATATTCGTGGCTGATCTAATACATTGATCTTAAATATCTTATAAATTATACATTGATCAAATGTATTAATCTAACATGTTAATTGATCTAATACATCGATTAGTTATCTTAAACGTTAAATTGATGTAGTAGTACTAATTTTATAACTACTATTACCATTAACATTGTTTATTTTGTATCATTATTATTATTATTATATTATTACTACTACTATTATTACTATTACTATTTAAAACTTACAACAACAACGATCTAATCACATAATTTTTCTAAGTTTACTAGATGTATTCGGATTCTAAATTAACCCTATGCATTGATTCAATGTTAAAACAATGACAATATGTTAAAGACGCATGACAAGTTGACCCGACAACCCTTAATACAAACATAATCAAAATTGAATATGCTACAAAATGAGTTCGACTACGAGTTCTAATCGAGCAAGACAACTATGAACTACTCGAGCTCGACTCGAGATGCTAATGAAGTCAAGTCAAGACTCACAAAACTCAACTCGAAATTTGTAAGAAACTAGGAAGATATAATATAGGGTTAAATATGCTTTTTTATATATAATTTATCTTATATAGCTCAAGATTGACTCGAGTCAAACTCTGCTCGAGCTCGTTCAAGTTGGTCAAAACTCGACTCCAGATCTTAACGAGACGAGTTGAGTTATGTAAAACTCGATACGACTCATTATCACCTCTAAGTTCGACCGAAAATCGAACTTGCTTGTCCCCTAAATAACCCTAACCAAAATCTATCTGACCCAAAGGCCACCAAACCCGGATTGACCCGTACAAATCCGATAGTTAACTGACTCAGGTTTATCCGAATCCGTTAATACCCGATCAAAAGCCACGGCAAGAACTTGTAAAATTTCTTAATGTAACTGAAAAAAACTGTATAGCGAAGTGAAAAAAACACAATGAAAAAAGCAAAAACACCAATGCAAAATTGAATACTTTGCAACTTTAATTAAACTTTCGCCATTGATTTTCATCACTTACTGTCAATGTGCAAGGATAACAACAAATTTTCTTGCACCTTGATATAGTATATAGATGATTGATCTAATACATTAATATTGATTGTCGTAAATATTGATCTAATGTATTGATGATTGATCGAATACATTGATGATTTATCTACTGTATTGATCTTAGCTTTCTTATTAAATTGATCTAATATATAGATGATTGGTCAAATACACTAATCCTAACTATATTGATGCCTGATCTTCTAATACATTAATCTTAACCTTATACGTTGATCTAGTATATTGATAGTTGATCTAATATATTGATCTTAAATATCTTATATATTGATCTAATACGCCAATGATTGATCTAATACACTAATATTGTTTGTCGTAAACATTGATCTAATGTATTGATGGTTGGTATAATACATTGATAGTTATCTACTATATTGATCTTAGCTTTCTTATTAAATTGTTCTAATATACTGATGATGAATCTACTAAATTTGCCTTAACGATTACATTGATCTAATATATAGATGATTGATCTAATACACTAATCTTAACTATATTGATGCCCGATCTTCTAATACATTAATCTTAACTAACTTATACGTTGATCTAGTATATTGACAATTGATCTAATATAACGGTGGTTGATTTATTGGTATAAGACTTAACAAGTAGTCTCGTTATATTGGTTCGCGATCGATCATACTAAAACTAAAATGGAAAATTTATAAACTCATCGCCACTCAAATATACTTCCTCTGTTTTTATTTAGTTGACACGTTTTGACTTTTAACACTATTCACATAATCTACTTTGACTATCTTTTGTGATTTATACGTAAGAGAAAATATAGTCATGTGAGGTCTTGTTAGATTCGTCTCATTATATATTTTCAAAATATCATATTTTTATAATTTTTACTCATCAATTTTCCAAGATAAAAGTGATTGAAATCACGCGTTGGCAAACGTGATAAAAGAAACAGGTCAACTAATAAAAAACAGAGGAAGTATATTATATTATATATATATATATATATATATATATATATATATATCAAATTCGAATAATCTCAGTTTCGAAATTTGATTGACTCGAACTAATCCGATATGATGTTAACTTGACTCGGACATCATTTGACCTATACAGAGCTGAATCCGAGATTGACCCGACCTAGACCTGAAACAAAATAGATCCGAACTAGACCCGAAACGAAATCGACCCGAACTAGACCTGATCCTAGGCTAACCTGACCCGATCATAACCTGATCCGAGGTTGACCTGACCCGGGCATAACCCGATCCGAGTTCAACTCGACCCGATCATAACCCGATCCGAGGTTGACCCAACCCGGACATAACCCGACCCGAGGTTGATCCGACCGATCATAACCCGAACCGAGGTTGACCCGACCCGTGCACAACCCGATCCGAAGTTGACCCGACCCGGGCATAACCCGATCCGAGGATGACCCGAACCGACATAGACCCGACCCGAAGCTTACCCGAACCCGAAATTAACCGTCATAACCTGTTTCAAACCCGATCCGAACCAAACCGACCCAAACCCGACCCGAACCCGAACCCGAACCGAACCCGAAGTGATTTAGACCTGAACCAACCCGACCCGAAACAGACACGACCCAAACTTGACCCGACCCGACCTATCTAGATGGATACCCGAACTTGACCCGACCCGAGCGACACCCGACCCGACATGACCCGACCCAAACCCGACCCACACACCCGAATTGACAGCTCTACTTATTGGCCTCAAAAGTGTATTATGCATTTATAATTACTTCCTCCGGTTTTTTATTGGCTACACTTCTTATTTTACGGGATACTAGGCAAAATTTTTGTGAGTAAATAAAAGTATGTAAGAAAAAGTAGTAGGAGAGAGATAGAGAGAAAAAATTACTAATAAGAGAAAAAAGGAGAAGTGTAGCCATTAATTTAAAAACTTCTTAGAAAGGAAAGTATAGTCAATAAAAAAAGGAGAAAGTATATTCTATGTTGTCATTAACCAAAAGTTTTTTTAGAATTTTTGGCCGAAAATTACCTATTGAGATATCTCTTTTGTTAATTTTAGTTAATTTTAGTTATGTAATTTTTATTTCTTGCGAATTAGTGCCTAAATAAATTAATCTCTTACTAACTTGTTGTCATTTCACTAATTATACTACTAATCTATAGTTTGACCGGTCAAATCATGTTTAAGATTTTATAAGAAATATTTAATTTTCGAATACTTTGAAATATATTTTTTTTATATATGACGTGATAATGGGCACGTATTTGGAGACGATATTTAATCACGTTTTTTGGATTGAAGACCACTTTTTTCGAAAAACAGGCACCACCGTACGTCCTTTAAGGGCACGAATTTCAAAAATCCCTATGAAACGAGTACTAACAAGTCAGCTTTTCCGGTATATAAATACGGGTTTTTTCGGACTAAAGACGACGTTTTTTTTCTTCAAAAAACCTAGTTAATTAAAGCAATATAATTATACGTTACTCGTAACTAATGTCGCGTCAGTCAAGAAACCCCTTAAACTTGCCACGTCGCTCAGGAGACTCATGAGACTTGTCACATCACTTATGAACCTAAAGAGACTTACCACATCACCCAGGAGATCGCCTTATTGAGTTGGGTAGTATAACTTTTCAGAATTTGCATTGCTAATGAAATTTTATTTCCTAGGACGTAATCCTCGCTTTTATTTAATAGGGATACTTTGACTATTGTTACTTACCTTATGCTAGTTATACGTAAAGAAAAACATAGTCATGTGAGATCTTGTTTGTTTTATGTTAATGTGTAGAGTTATTATATCAACTTTTTATAATTTTTACTCATGTACAATTAGAGATATTCGTGATCAAAGATTTGCATTGGCATGCGTGAAAAGTACAAATGTCCCAATTAAATAAAAACAAAGGGAGTATATTTTTTGTTTGGTTGAACATGGGAAATTCTATTTTTCATGGGAATTTCCACTTACCTAGGGGACCTAGGTTATTTCCTCCATTTTCTAGGAAATAGAACTTTTATTTCCCATGTTTTTGTCAACCAAACAACAACACATATATTCAATTCGTAGGAATTCTAATCTTCCATTTATTTAAAGGTTAACCTAACAAACTCTAAGAATTTATATCACAATAAACAAAAATATTTTCATACTATGTCTTCTCTACTAAAACATTTCTTAGCTTTATCCGAATTTTTCTATTTTTTTCAAAACTATTGGAACTCTTTTTTGACTTTTTTGCTTTTATAAATAAAAAACAATTAAAATTAAGTCGAATAAAAGAAATCTTAGCATCTATAATCCCTCTGATTAACACATATAATTACTGACTAAACTAGCACTCACCCTCTTAAATCAGAATCTATCTATTATAGATAAGGTCACGGGGACATATCCTAAGACAAAGTAGCTCAACGGTGGTCTTTGGTGGTAAGTTGATTGAAGATAAGATAAAGCGACTCTGAATTTTTCCTAACCACTCAAAAATGGTAAAAATGGACAATATTTTTAACACCAAAAGAACAAGGAGTATATTTCCAATTCAAGAAAAGATATTTTTTATTGTTATTGTTTATAATTATAGGTGAGTTCGAGTTCAGATAAAGTACAAGTCCAATTGAGTCTACTTTGCAACAGTGATATCTACCTGCATATTTTATAAGTTTGGAACTGATAAAAAAAGATAACTAGTCTAACTTGGTTTAATAGTCTCTAATTATCTTTTTGAACTAACTATGACTTAGCATGTGATTCAAGATTTTATTGTTAGCATCACTAATATTTCCTCCATTTTCTTCCTCTTATTTTTTTTTCTCTATTTATGCACTCCTCCTGACTATAATACATAAAAACTATTGATAAATATGACAATGTTGAGTTTGTCTAAAATCGTAGATAGTTAAATATATTAATAATTTGTATACTGAGAAAAGTATATAAAGTATTCCCTCCGTATGTTTTAAGTGTTACATTTTTCTGTAATAACCGGGAAAATATATATACCTTGAAAATAAAACTAAAAATAATAATAATAATTACAAAATCATGAAATATATGTCTTATATTCCTATATATGTGATTTTTGTACTTATATGGCCACTTTAGGTGATATTATGTGTTTTCTTGGCTTTGTACATTTATGTGGGACAAAATATATAGATATGTATTATCTTTTTTGTTACAAGTGAAAATACCATAGTGTCGTATATTAGGTAAGGATTAATAAAAATATCAATTACTATATTATGGATTCATAAAAGTATCTAGTAGAATTTATAACAAATTCCACTTTTAACTAAAGTACTCATATCTTAAAAATGGTAAATCGTATAACCTTTGTTTTATAGTTTTTGGAATCCTTATTAATCATTCTACTTAGGGCTAGACAATTACTACTTATTTAATAGATATTTATAAATACGGTTTTTGCCGGAGATTAAATAAACAAGATTACTTTGTCGTGTTACTTTTAGTTTTGCAAGACAAATGCATTTTCTTTTACTCTATTTATATGTGTCAGCTTAGTACCATAGGTAATATTAGATGGCAAATCTTTGTGAAAGTAAAAGTCAACAATAACAACTTATTTGGCATGGTAAGATAGCATCCTAATGACATGGGTTAGATTTGTCTCCCATGCACGTAATATTGCAACCTACACCTACTAGCCTATTTTTCTAGGCTATGCCAGTTAAGAGTTCATGTTGAAATTGTATGGTGTGGATTTAGCCGACAATGCATAAGTATAAATACCTAAATCTATTCAAATCAAGAAACCCACCACAGTTGAGAAATTAAACACAGTGAGGGTGAGAGAGGAAGTCAGAGTGTTCTAAACAATAAGCTAGTACTGAATAAACTTGATAAGGTACATTCTTGAATATCCCTTCTTAGTGTTGTCTTGTTAAAATGTTTTAGTTATACTAATATTCTTAGAAAATGTTTTAGTATTGAAAAATGAGTTTTCATACTAATTTGTTATAACGGTTTTGATGGTAAAGGTACATTGCTATTTATAAATAATGGGCTAATGTTAAAGCTTATGGTATGACTATGTTATGATTTTTCTACCATATGTGATAATAATAATGTTATACAAAGTTGATATTATAAGATGAAAGGTATATGGCAGAGAAAGGATACTTGTATATTATTCGGAGTGACGTACGTCAATGAGGAGGTGTGCACACGGATTTGTCAGGAGGGGCTAAAAGCCCGGAAATAAAATAAGAAAGAAATAGAAGATTATGATTATAACCAGGGAAACCTGAGGTGGGCTTTAAGCCCGGGTTATTTCTCTTGCCTAACCGGAAGTCATAATTAAATCTGATAAATTGAAATGTTACGATATTATTTTAAAAATGTTTAATAAATTGTTGTTACGTGATATTGGGAATGTACTGGACCCTTTTGGGTTGACTTTTTATTAAATGTTTTGTTTTCAGGTACAGGAGACGGGGAGGGCCAAGAGTGAGGTTTATAAAATGATAGGAATATATATATGATATAAGTTACCAGTACTGTTATCATAAGTTTTATTATGTCATTAGTGTGTTTTACTTTCGCCTGGTATTTTTGAGGAATACGGCAGTAATGTCCTGTAAACATTATAATATCATTTCAAATAAACATGATGTAATATTTTGGTTCGATCCTGGTACTGGCATGTGCTATTCAAAGCTATTAAAATTTCAGGAATTCAATGCTGAAAGAATAATCAAAGAGAGAGAGGCTGAAGATACAGTTCATAAAAGAAAGTGGGAAGGAACTCATGCAATGAATAGGAATTTTCAGAAAAAGCCAAATGTTGGTAATGTCAAACCCTTTACACCTCCAAGCCGCTATCAAGGACCCCCTTGTGCAAAATGTGGTTACACCAACCACTCAACTGAAAAATGTAGGTTTGTCAATAATCGCTGCTACTCTTGTGGAAGTCCAAATCATTTGAAGAGGAATTGTCCTTTGGAAAGAGGTAGAAATACAAAATTAGCTACAGTCAATCCTTATACCTCAAAACCTGTTCTTAAGCCCCAAGGTGGACCTATCCAACGTCAAAATCCAACCTATGGTCGTGTGTTTTTGATGAATCCACAAGAGATTGGAAGTTCAAGTGATGTGGTTACGGGTAACATTTCTCTAAACTCTTTCCCAATACATGTTTTATTTGATACCGGAGCATCACATTCATTTATATCACCTTCCATGTCTAGAGATTTGCATCTGGTCCCTGATGAGACAAACTTATAATTTTGCGTTAGCCTCCCTACTGGAAATATAGTTCCCTGTCAAACTATATATAAAAATTGTCCTTTGAACATAGGGGGAAGCATGTTTGATGTTGATCTAATTCAATTTGACCTTAAGGGATTTGATGTTATTTTAGGGATGGATTGGATGAATAAACATCGTGTTATATTAGACTGTCAAAAACAAATCGTAAGCTTAGTAAATTCTGAAGGGAATGAAGTGATTTTTAAAAATAATGAAAGAAAATCTGAATCTAGAATCATTTCTTTTCTTCAAGAACAAAAGATGTTAAAACAAGGTTGTGAAGGGTACCTTGGTGATGTTCTTAGTACTGAAAAATCTGAACCTAAAATTTCTGACATTCCCGTTTTAAAATTTTCCAAGATGTCTTTCCTGAGGAAGTTGTAGATATGCCCCCACAAAGAGAAATTGATTTCACTATTGAGTTAGTACCTGGAGTTGTACCTATCTCAAAAGCACCATATAGAATGGCACCTGCAGAATTAAAGGAACTAAAGATACAACTAGAGGAATTATTGGAAAAAGGATATATTAGACCAAGTGTGTCACCATGGGGAGCACCTGTTCTATTTGTAAAGAAAAAAGATGGAACTTTAAGGTTATGCATAGATTATAGGGAGCTTAACAAGATAACCATCAAGAACAAATATCCTTTGCCTCGTATAGATGACCTTTTTGATCAATTGCAGGGTGCATCAGTGTTCTCGAAGATAGACCTACGATCTGGATACCATCAATTAAGAATCAGACCTTCAGATGTTCCAAAAACTGCTTTTAGGACCAGATACGGACTTTATGAATTTTTAGTTATGCCTTTTGGTCTTACTAATGCCCCAGCTGTTTTTATGGATCTCATGAATCGAGTTTTTAAACCTTATTTAGATCATTTTGTTATTGTTTTTATCGATGATATTCTAGTATATTCCAAAAATAAGAAGGATCATGAGGAACACTTGAGTATAATCTTAGAGACTCTGAGAAAGAACCAATTGTATGCAAAATTTAAAAAGTGTGAATTTTGGTTAGATAAAATATCATTCCTAGGGCATGTGGTATCTAGAGATGGAGTGCAAGTCGATTCTCAAAAAATTGAAGCAATCACTAATTGGCCTCGACCCACAAATGTTTCAGAAGTACGAAGCTTTTTAGGATTAGCAGGCTACTACCGTCGATTCGTGGAAAACTTTTCCCGAATAGCTCAACCTATCACAAACCTTATAAGAAATACTACAAAATTTGAATGGAATGATAAGTGTGAAACTGCATTCCAAGAACTAAAATTTCGTCTTACCACAGCTCCAATCCTTACTCTTCCTAGTGGTACAGAAGGTTTAGAAATATATAGTGATGCCTCCAAACAAGGGTTAGGGTGTGTATTGATGCAACATGGGAAAGTGATAGCTTATGAATCCCGTCAGTTGAAACCTCATGAACAGAATTACCCTACCCATGACCTTGAACTTGCCGCAATTGTATTCGCATTGAAAATTTGGAGACATTATCTATATGGGGTTAAGTGTAAAATTTACACCGATCACAAAAGCCTTAAATATATATTCACTCAAAAAGAGATTAACATGATACAAAGAAGGTGGTTAGAATTCATAAAGGATTACGAATTAGATATTCAATATCACCCTGGAAAAGCCAATGTGGTGGCTGATGCTCTTAGCCGGAAAAACTATGTTGCCCTTAATCTACTTAGCACTCAATCTATTATCCAAAGAGAAATCCAAAAGTTAGAAATTGAGTTGATTATAGGTGGTTTGGAAGGATCTTTAGCAGCTCTAGAAATCAAACCAACCTTGAGTGAAGAAATTAAGGAACTACAACATACAGACCCCCAGTTAGAGAAGATTCGTGAAAGGGTGGTGCTTGGGAAGGAAACTGGTTTTGTAATACAAGAAGATGGGTCACTTCGTTTTCAAGGAAGATTGTGTGTACCAGATCAAGCAGATTTAAAAAGAAAAATCATGAATGAAGCACATAATACTCATTATTCAATACACCCAGGAGGAAACAAGATGTATAGGGATTTGCGGAGTATGTTTTGGTGGAGCAACATGAAACGAGAAATTGCAGAATTCGTTGTCAAATGTCTAACTTGCCAGCAAGTGAAAATAGAACATCAGCGCCCTTCGGGACTTTTGCAGCCTTTAGATATACCCACTTGGAAATGGGAATCGATAGCAATGGATTTTGTTACAGGATTGCCAACAACCCCTCAAGGGATGAATTCCATATGGGTAATAGTAGATCGGCTTACAAAAAGTGCACATTTCCTAGCAGTTCATAATACTTGGGATCTTGAAAGGTTAGCAAAGAAATATGTTGATGAAATTATTAGGCTTCATGGAGTGCCTAGTTCTATTGTATCTGATAGAGACTCTCGATTTGTATCTAAGTTTTGGCGAAAGCTACAGAATGCTTTGGGTACACAGTTAAATATTAGTACAGCTTTTCATCCAGCTACAGATGGTCAAACCGAGAGAACTATACAAACTCTAGAAGACTTGTTGCGAGCATGTGTGTTAGAATTCAAGGGTTCTTGGGAAAAGTATTTACCATTAATAGAGTTTTCTTATAATAATAGTTACCATGCTAGCATTGATATGGCCCCGTATGAAGCTCTATATGGTCGCAAGTGTAGAACCCCTTTATGTTGGAGTGATATAGATGAAACAAAAATAGTTGGGCCTGAAATGATACAAGAGACAGCTGACAAGGTCCGAACCATTCAGGAAAAAATGAAAACTGCACAGAGTCGCCAGAAAAGTTACGCTGACCTTAGAAGAAGACATATAGAATTCTCAGGTTGTGAGTCGGTACTTTTGAAGGTTTCACCTACCAGAGGAGTAGTGAGGTTTGGGAAAGCAAGAAAACTTCGTCCGAGGTACATTGGACCATTTGAGATTATCGAGAGAATTGGGAATGTAGCTTATCGTCTGGCACTTCCTAATGAATTTTCTCGAATTCATGATGTGTTTCATGTTTCACTTTTACGTCGTTATATACCAGACCCATCCCATGTTATTAATATCCCCTCTGTACGAATTGAAGAAGATTTGACCTATGAAGAGCAACCTGTTCAAATTTTAGATCATAAAGACAAAGTTCTTCGCAACAAAGTTATCCCTTTAGTAAAGGTATTATGGTCCAACCACATTGAAACAGAAGCAACGTGGGAGGTTGAACAGGAGATGCGAGATAAGTACCCACACTTATTTTAAGGTAATTTTCAGTTTCGAGGACGAAACTTCTTTAAGAAGGGAAGGATGTAATAACCGGGAAAATATATATACCTTGAAAATAAAACTAAAAAAAATAATAATAATTACAAAATCATGAAATATATGTCTTATATTCCTATATATGTGATTTTGGTACTTATATGGCCACTTTAGGTGATATTATGTGTTTTCTTGGCTTTGTACATTTATGTGGGACAAAATATATAGATATGTATTATCTTTTTTGTTACAAGTGAAAATACCATAGTGTCGTATATTAGGTAAGGATTAATAAAAATATCAATTACTATATTATGGATTCATAAAAGTATCTAGTAGAATTTATAACAAATTCCACTTTTAACTAAAGTACTCATATCTTAAAAATGGTAAATCGTATAACCTTTGTTTTATAGTTTTTGGAATCCTTATTAATCATTCTACTTAGGGCTAGACAATTACTACTTATTTAATAGATATTTATAAATACGGTTTTTGCCGGAGATTAAATAAACAAGATTACTTTGTCGTGTTACTTTTAGTTTTGCAAGACAAATGCATTTTCTTTTACTCTATTTATATGTGTCAGCTTAGTACCATAGGTAATATTAGATGGCAAATCTTTGTGAAAGTAAAAGTCAACAATAACAACTTATTTGGCATGGTAAGATAGCATCCTAATGACATGGGTTAGATTTGTCTCCCATGCACGTAATATTGCAACCTACACCTACTAGCCTATTTTTCTAGGCTATGCCAGTTAAGAGTTCATGTTGAAATTGTATGGTGTGGATTTAGCCGACAATGCATAAGTATAAATACCTAAATCTATTCAAATCAAGAAACCCACCACAGTTGAGAAATTAAACACAGTGAGGGTGAGAGAGGAAGTCAGAGTGTTCTAAACAATAAGCTAGTACTGAATAAACTTGATAAGGTACATTCTTGAATATCCCTTCTTAGTGTTGTCTTGTTAAAATGTTTTAGTTATACTAATATTCTTAGAAAATGTTTTAGTATTGAAAAATGAGTTTTCATACTAATTTGTTATAACGGTTTTGATGGTAAAGGTACATTGCTATTTATAAATAATGGGCTAATGTTAAAGCTTATGGTATGACTATGTTATGATTTTTCTACCATATGTGATAATAATAATGTTATACAAAGTTGATATTATAAGATGAAAGGTATATGGCAGAGAAAGGATACTTGTATATTATTCGGAGTGACGTACGTCAATGAGGAGGTGTGCACACGGATTTGTCAGGAGGGGCTAAAAGCCCGGAAATAAAATAAGAAAGAAATAGAAGATTATGATTATAACCAGGGAAACCTGAGGTGGGCTTTAAGCCCGGGTTATTTCTCTTGCCTAACCGGAAGTCATAATTAAATCTGATAAATTGAAATGTTACGATATTATTTTAAAAATGTTTAATAAATTGTTGTTACGTGATATTGGGAATGTACTGGACCCTTTTGGGTTGACTTTTTATTAAATGTTTTGTTTTCAGGTACAGGAGACGGGGAGGGCCAAGAGTGAGGTTTATAAAATGATAGGAATATATATATGATATAAGTTACCAGTACTGTTATCATAAGTTTTATTATGTCATTAGTGTGTTTTACTTTCGCCTGGTATTTTTGAGGAATACGGCAGTAATGTCCTGTAAACATTATAATATCATTTCAAATAAACATGATGTAATATATTGGTTCGATCCTGGTACTGGCATGTGCTATTCAAAGCTATTAAAATTTCAGGGCGTTACATTTTCTTTGGAAGAGAACCTAGAAAATGTATGAAATTAAGACAATTATTGCAGTGAGAATACATAAAGTAAGAGAGAGAGAGAGTTGAAAAAGCAAAAAAG
Source organism: Patellifolia procumbens (assembly GCA_947645195.1). Taxonomy (NCBI): domain Eukaryota; kingdom Viridiplantae; phylum Streptophyta; class Magnoliopsida; order Caryophyllales; family Amaranthaceae; genus Patellifolia; species Patellifolia procumbens. The sequence goes on from CANSGD010000594.1 coordinate 4,097,166, forward strand.
TAAAGAGTAGAGTGGGGTGTTACTGTTGTAGGGTGTTTTAATTGTTACATTTGTATGGGAAAGTGGAGTGTAAAGATGTGATAGTTTACCATATATGAAAAGAGTGTAAATGTAACAATTAAAATGAAACGTTCAAAAAAGAAAACTGTAACAATTAAAAACAAACGGAGGGAGTATATATTATCCCATAGTAATATAAGATACACCCAGAGAAAGTACTTTATACAAGTGTCGCAAGTTAGAAATCTCTTATTCATAACCTTCACAAATTAACACCCAACAAAAGAGCCTTAAATAGACATACTTTCTACATTATTTGAAACAATACAAAGAAAGGGTAAAAACGCCAAGACAATTTTCGATGATGCCAAGCCAATTACATTATATATGGAAAAATTGTAGACTTCATCTTTATTTATGCTTTAGCACCTTCAAAAATTGTTTCAGCGATATCTTTATTCGAAAGAAATGATGCAGCGACACTCTCTTCTAAGTGTATATATGTTATGCCACTGGGCCTTTTAACTTGAAATAATCAATTCCAGCTTGATTAAGGGGCCGAGATAAAAAGTTTTTATAAAACTCAGACAGGATAAATTCCTTATAAATAGCTTGATTATCTTCTGATATCAACTCTTTAATTGGACCATATATCTTTGTGGATGAGATATGACCGTGGAAGAAGAATGGAACGGAAATTCTTGGTCCCACCTTGTTAGCAATCACTCTGTGGTACACACTTCTAAGCTTGTCATTAGATAAGATCTGTAGAGACATAATATGTCCATAAATAAGAACAATCAGTACCACAAAAATTAGACTTCACAGTAATTAGACAGATTAGTACCACAAAAAAATAATCTTTTAGTTAATCAGATGAGGACTTATAATGTATACCTTGGAGTACGTGGAGGTAGGTACTCCAAATGCACATTATCATTACATTATTCATTTTTCTATTATGGGATTACATTGATCTACACACCAAGATGTATCTAAGAAATTGACATCGATCATGGTTTTACATTCAGAACACCCGCTATACTTCCTTTTTTTTAAAGACCCATCATACATACTTTTTCCATTATCCAGTCATTCTATAGATAACGATTAATATAGTGGGGGTGTTTGACAATTGATTTTTGAACAACTTTTTCATTATGTGGTATCCGTAAAATTCGTATAAACATATACTTCTGTTCCATTCTGATTTTAATTTTTTATAATTTTTACTTTTACTTGTAAATGATATTCGTATTCGAAGTTGTCCGTTTACAAAAAAAGATGTTAGATCTTTAAAAAGTACTACTATATTTTTGTTTGTCTCATCCTGTTCTAAGCAAACAAGAAGTAAAGGATAAAAGGTTGAGATCCATGAATTCACACATGTGACTTATGTGAGACAAAAAATAAAAAAAGATGGATGAATATAACAAAGTACGTTAAACTGAAAAAAGGGACAAACAAAAGTAAACGAAAATAAACCTGGAGAATATCGCCAATGTTAACAATCAAGGCACCAGAAACAGGCTCAACGTTAACCCATTGATTCTGATGAAGCACTTGAAGTCCACCAATTTCATCTTGCAAAAGTATTGTGAAGAAGGAAGGATCAGAGTGTTTGCTAGCTCCTAATGTCAAATTTGGCTCTGGACATCCTGGGTAGTAGTGGTAAACTAAGTTCCAAGCTTCTGAAGCTCCCAAATTTTTGAGGTAATCTGTCTTTAATCCAAGACCCATTGAAAACAACATGAATATAAGTTCACCTAACTTTAGCATATGGTTGATATATTCCAATGTTACCTCCCTGCCACCAAAAGAAAAAACAATAAAAATCAATCTTCCAAAACATTAAAACATGCATCTTCATAAACAAGTATTGACAGAATTGTGCTCCCTAAGGTTTTATAAAATGCACGAGTTACCTTCACGTCTTGAAAATCACATTTTATATCTAATGTTTATCAAAATCCATCATATATCCTTGTGATTTTAAATGTATAGATAGTGTTAATTAAACTCTTTACCTATTAACTAAAACCCTTAAATCAGCTATTGTTTTTGTTATTACTATCACCCCTTCTAAAATTGTCAAGGAAATTTAGGAATTTGGTTAATTGCTCGAAGATTAATCGACAATAGTCATTAAAAATATGTGGTGGCTTCATTACCAAACTCAAATATCCATCCATTCTTTAAAGCTTACTAAGTAACCACTTTGTGATAAGCAAACGAGTCAAACAATTTTGAGTGACAAAGTAGTGACAATAAAGCAGTGATAGAAAAGTTCTCCAATCAAACAAGCATGTAACGTTCAACAAAAGTACAGAATTAGTTGATGAGAAAGTTATGATTTTGGTACTAAATAAAAGAAACTTTTACCTGCATATTGAAGGGAGCTCTTCAGGAATAAGTTGACCACTAAATAAAGTATTGACATAAAAACTATCCCTCCAATTAGCAGCTTTTGATTTATAAAGATCAAAATTGGTGTTATATTTGACAGTCTTCATATTATCACGGCTATAAAACTCCTTCTTAGCCTCAGCATCTTGTTCATGAAACATACGAGCTCCTTCGATCGCGTTGTTCAACACTTCCATGGGGATTCCATGGTTTATCACCTGGAAGAATCCCCATTTCTGTGATGCACTAAGGACTTCCTTAGCAACTTCTGAGGCGCGATCATTTGTTTCGCGAACATGAACAAGGTCTATGACAGGGATGCTTAACTTTTCATGGCAAGTACTAAAATCCTTAGATTGTTCTTCAGCTGGTCTTATGAATATGCTAGGAACTTCATAGTTCCCAGCATCTAGCAACCCTTTCACCCCACATTTTCGCTCATCGAATGCCCTGAGCTCATTTTCTCGATCATAACTAGGATGATATTCATTCACCATAGCATTGATCTCTTGGTTGCTCATCTTGTTGATTTTATTTTGTAGTCAAAATAGTGAGAATAAGGTAGTAATAAGGTAGTTTATGGTCTCATTAAACACTTAAGACACTCCAGTATATATAGCATAACTAGCACGCACGTGAAATTTGAAAACATCTGTTACCCCTCTGTCACGACTTACTTTTATCGGAATTTGTTATAGCACAATTTTATATAGAAGCTAATGTATTACTAATTAGAATTAGTTTAGTTGGTTTTTAATCACAAATTGCATAAAGAACTCGTGAAATCGGATTCACTTCATACCAACAGCTTTTCCCCTTTCATACAGTTTCATTTTTAAATTGTTAATTCAAGTCCCTCATTTGTAATTCCTAGCTCCGCCATTGTTGGACACGAAGTTTTAGGACCTAGATAGACTAGGGAAAATATTGTATTAATTTATTGTAAAAGTGACTTGAGTAAAAGCAGTGGGATAACTTATATTGATATATTTCATCCGTTTCTAAATAAGTAACACATTTGAATAGTTTCTACTATTCACAATTTAGACTTTAATTAGACTTGGTGATTTACATTTTAGGAAAAACATAGTCATGTAGGGTCTTGTTAGATTCATCTCAATGTGAATTTTTTTTTAATTTTTTTTACTTATTCATAATTGTAGATATTAATGTTTAAAATAATACATTGGCAAACGTGAAAACAAGAAGTGTGTCACTTACTTAGAAACAGAGTAAGTATTAACCATGAGTCCTTGCAAGGTTGGGGAGGGGAGAATATGTGTTACTGGAAATATTTCATAAATATTGTAAAAAATTAGTTGATCCATGTCTAAAATAAAAGTGTTGTTATTAATTTGGGATGTTCGTGTTTGAAAAGTGTTGTAATTCAATTGGTATGAAGGAAGTAAAAAAATTAGTATATCAGGAGTTGAGATATCTTTTACTGAAAAAGTTTATTTGGTAGGAGAGTGGGTAGGAGTAGAACCATTTTAGTGTAGTTGAATGATATCTTCAGGCGGTGAAAAATTAAAGATGTGTATTAACATACTTCCTCCGTTTCGCAATACTCGCAACATAAGCATAGTAACCACTATTTATTTACTATGCTTATGTTATATTTTTTCACACGTGTATAAGAAAAAATATAGTCAAGTGGGGTCTTATTTGATTCGTCTTGATGCATACTATCATAATATCAACTTTTTATAATATTTACTTATCAATAATTAGAGATATTAAGGTTCAAAGTATTGCATTAGATAGTGTACAAACAAGAAACGTTGCGAGTATTGCGAAACGGAGGAAGTATTATTGAATGATATCTAAAAATAATAGGATGAAATAATACAGGACAAATCTAAAAGGATAATTTATTTTGATAGAAAAGCTTTTTTGTTGGCTAAGAAAAATTGTTAATAATTACTAAATAACCATTTTAGTGACTTTTCCTCTTAAATATCTACTTTCTCATTTCGTATTAGAGACCTCATTTATGTTGTCTCACATCTCTTCATTTTGTTTTCATTAGTTTAACTAGTTTTACTTGCATGCGACGTGTACGAGCGTATAGAGTAATATAAATAACACACTGTAAAAAAGGAAAAAAAATTGCCGAAATGTGAGGAAGAGTAGATAACACATAAGTGTAGTTGAGAGAAAGTTTTATTAAAAAAATCATGATGAAAAAAAATTGAGAAGTTGTTTGAATTAACTAATAAATGAAGAGGCCCCACCTTAATTAAAAGAGTTGTTAGTGAAACGTGTGCAAATTTTTATTTTGAATTTAATGTTTATTTTAATTTTGATGTCATCCACAAGACCATGTACCGTATACTCGGGTGCACCGTGCGCACGGTGCACCCGGTGGCATAATCGTAATTTTTGCGAACTTCAGCAGAAGAGATCTAATACTATTTCCGCGCAGCATTCAACAATAAAGAAGGTGTAGCACAATGGTTGCAGTAGCATTCCATCTTAGTGAATGTTCAGGAGGTCGTGGGTTCGAGCCCCCTTGAACTTATTTTTATTTTTTATTATTTTTTTCAATTTATTTTTATAACATCCTTTTTCTCTATTGTTTATTCCCCTACTTTTTTAAGTTCCTCTTTTTTATTCATCTTTTCCCCTAATTTTCTTGCTTAGGAAATTGCTAATTTGAAAAATTGCTCATTTCAAAACTATTAAAAAAATTGCTCATTATTTTGTTTTGTCGTCTTCCCTCATTATTTTTCTTGTTCACGCAGTTGCTCATCTGAAACAAAAATTGCTCATTCAAAATGGAATTGATTATTTTAAAAAGATGAACGACTGTTTCATGAAGTGAAAAATAAGGGCTTAGATGAAAAAATATGGGTTTAGAATAAAAATACCAGAACCTATAACAGTCGCTCATTTCTTAGATAAGTAGGTTTATTCTAACTTACTCAAGATTAGATTGTAGACTGATCATCCTGTGCAAATAAAGATTGCTCAAATGAGTAAAATATAACAGCTCATTTTGTGTATGAGCATATTTATTTTATCTCACTCAAGATTAGAATGTTAACTGATCTTATTGTGCAAAAAAGATTGTTCATTTCATCAAATGAGTAAAATAAAACATCTCATTTGGTAAATGAGCAGATTTATTTTACCTCACTCAAGATGATGAGATTACTGATCTTCCTATGAAAAAAGATTGTTCATTTGACAAATGAGCAGTTTTATTTACTCATTTGATCAAATGAGCAATTTTATTTTACTCATTTGATCAAATGAGTAAATAAAACTGCTCATTTTGTCAATGAACAGGTTTATTTTATCTCACTCGAGATCAGAATGTTTACTTATCTAAACAAAAATGCTCATTTATCAAAATGAGTAATTTATCGTACTTCACTTAAGATCAGAATCTTTACTGATCTTCCTCTGCAAATAGATTGCTCATTGATCAAACGAGTAAAATAAAATATATTTCTCATTTGAAATACGAACTGATCATTTTAGTAATATATTCATCAATGTGAAACAATATACACATCTTTACTAATCAATAAAGAATTATAGAATTGCTCGTTTAAAAGATAAATTACTCATTTATTTATTTTTCACATTCGAGTGTAAATCTACTACTCATTTGAAAGCAATATTGTTCATTTTCTTATTTTTTATGACTCGTTTTATTTTTTATTTCAAAACATTAGAAATAGATATTTGCTCATTTAAAATACACCGCTCATTCGAACTATGTATAATGTATTGCTCATTCTAGTCATATATTGGAAGCTTAAAAATTAAACTAAATTTAAAATAACTATATATTTACCCGTAAAATTAAATATTTAATAATTTAGAAACAATAATTATAGTACAACAATATGCAAAATAAATGAAAAGAATAAATAAAAAAAAATAAGAAGTAAGACTATGGAAGAAAAAAAATATTATTTTAAAGAATAATTGTAGAAGAAAAAATGAGAAAAAGACAAAATTGAAAAAACCAAATAAGTTGCTTGGTAAGAGAGTCGAACACGCGACCATCCAACAACTCAAGCATTGGTGATAGGCAAGCTGATCAACTGGGATAAGCAACCTTCATGTTACATGCTGCACGCTTTCAATATACAAGTGTTTCCAGATTGTATCCGGGTGCATAATAATAGTCGTAGTCATCCACCTATTTCCTTAGAGTATCGAGATAAATTCTATCAAGAAGAGAAAAAGTTAAGTCAAGCACCAATTAATTAAAAAAAAGTAAAGTTTTATGGATAATAAGTTAAAATAAGTGAAAATTATGGAAAGTAACATTTTTTAGATTTTTTTCGAATATATTTTTTGAGGTTCCTTCTCTTTTTAAATGTATCACGTTCCTAACTCCACTTTTATTTTCCTAAAAATGTCATCATACAAAACGAGAAATAAAAAGTATATTTTTTTCAAAAAATATAAACCGGATGGGAAGAGAAGTACCCAAGACTAAAAACACATAAGGTAAAATATGATCATTTACTATGCTTATATATTCAAGATCAAAATACTAATGATACGAAAAGCATTGGTCACACAATTAAATTATTGGAGCTAAACATTGTAGACCAACATTTGGTAGTTGGCATGTTTATTTATTTCTAGCTTCATTTATACTAGGATAAATTGGATGAAATAGTACAAACTATACGTTTGTTGCACAAAACAGCACCAACAAAAAAAGGTGCACAAAGCAACACAAACTTTTTCTAATTGGTGCAGAAAACGACATAAATGGATTTTCCGCCAAAGATTCCCTATTTTCGGTGAAGCTTTAATAATTTAGCTTTTTAACAATTTAACAATGGAATTTATAACTTTATATGAAGCTAGAAATAAATATACTCATGGTATTTATAACTTTCTATTTTCTCCATTCAATATTTAACAATGGAATTTATAACTTTATAAAAAGAAAAACTCATGGTATACATACTACTATGACCTAATATACTTGCTTCAACAAATTTGTTCTATTCAGGCTTTGTTTTTTTCAACTTATTTAAACACTTACGTGCTTATTTAAGAAATGATTAGACCAGATAAAAAAATTAGATCAGATCAGAATAGTTCAAATTAGGTCATATCCGAATAACTTAGATCAAATCAAAAAAGAATAAGAACAAAAAAACTATAATAAGTCTAAATCAGATTAAATCAGAAAAATTCAGAGCAAAGAAAATTCAGACCAAATCATAAATATTCAAATTAGATCTGCAAAATTCAGAACAGTTAAAAAGAACAGATCCTTAATACCTAATTCTATAAAAAATAAAAAATAAAACCAGAATATACTAAGTTGCACATGTTTCACTAATAGTAACTCTTAGTAATTAAGGTGGGGCCTCTTTATTTGCTATTAAATTTAAACAACTTCTGATTTTCTTTGCAATCTTTATTTTGAGTTTTTACTAAAACATTCCCTCAATTGCACTTATGAATCATCTACTCATCCCCACATTGCGTGTAAAATAAGGCTAATTCACATATTAAAATAATAGAGCAATTCAAAAATTTAGCGATTGAATATTGTCTATTTAGTTTTTATTAAACTTTTTCACCTAATGGCATGAATCATATTGTCGTATTTATATAATGTAATAATTTTTATTTTTTTTTAAAGAATATAATGTAATAATTTAAGTATATAAGAATAGATCGCTTTTCTATATAAACAGGCCTAGCTCATAGGACCTGTTCTCCCAAACTTATTTTCAGTTTAGTTCAGCTCCAATCAGTTGAGTTCAGTTCAATTCAGTTCAGTTCAGTTCAGTTCAGCTCCATTCTTTTAAAACCATTTTGTTAAATAGTACTCCCTCCATTCCCATTTTATGTTCCCATTTTCCTTTTTGGGATGTTTCTAAAAGTTCTTCCCACTTTGAATCTTTTCCATTTTAAAAACTTTTGTTTTCCCATCTTACCCTTCAACAACCAGATATTTACTACACTTTTTTACTTTTTGTCTTACACATGGGCCCACTTTAAAATTTTTTATTTCTAAATCACTCACTTTTCTTTCTCTCTCTTACTTTTTCAAAAACAAAAAGTAGCAAAGTACACTTTATATAATATAAAATTATAATATTCTCATCCACCTCACTTTGCATTGGTTTTCTCCCATATTCCAAATGGGAACATCAAATGGGAACGGAGGGAGTATGATTATTATTATTTATTTTATATCTTTATTATTAAGTATTCTTATTATTATAGCTTTACTCATTATTATTACTATTATCATTAGGGAGGAACATGGTTTATGTCAAAAGCATAAACCAATCAATCACGTCAAAACGGTTTATGATGCGATTTTACACGGTCCGATCCAATCATTATTTTATTACTAAATATCATTATACTTCCTTCGTTTTTTTTAAGTGATACACCTTCTAAAAAGGGGTGTTTTTTTTAAAGTGATACACTTTCAAAACTTTCCAACTTTGGTAAAATTTCCCTTACAAAATTACAATATTACCCTTAATTACTTATTTAATCAAACATAAACCCTTCTACCCATTCTAATTAATCTTACCTATCTCATTAATGATTCCCACCAAAATTCATCTACCCAACCACCCTCATTTATGAATCAAAACTGATTCATGAACAAACCCTTCACATTTCTAGGGTTCGTTCATTCATCAGTTGATTCTCACTTCCCCTTCTCCAAAAATCCTCCCCCTTCTCACGCCTGAACAAGGGTTTCTCTACTTCTCTCGTCTCTCTCTCTTCATCCTCCTAATTCTCTCTCATCAAACCTCTTTCTTCATCCTTCAACCTTTCGTCTCCCTCTGTTTAACTTTCATTCTCCAAAAACTCGAACCAGATCTGCACTCTCCTTTCCCAAAAAAAATGTCAAAAGTCCCTGATTTGAAGCCTTTGGTTGACGCGCACTTCAGATCCAGGGATGAAGATGAGGCCTTGTTCATCTATGATGTAATTGAATCTCTCGAACATGGATCTCCTTGGCCAAGGCGATTATATGAGAGTGGGGGTGCAGAGAAGGTCATGGGTCCCCGTGCATGCCGAGCTTTAGGTAAGGTTCTGGAAGCCCAGAATAACAACACTCCGGTTGTTTGGAGTGATGATGATGAAAGCTTTACTTCCGATTCTGAGTTTGGCACTTTCAATTACATTGAAATTTCATCTGATTCTGAGGAAGTGAAGGTGAAGGATGAGGGAAACGAGGTAAGAAAAGGAAAATAAAAAGTTGGGTTGAGTGAGGACAGAGAAGAAGAAGTGAAGGTTGAAGGGTTGAAGGAGATTGAGAAAAGGAAGGGAAGGAAATCTGCAAAGGGAAAGGGAAGGAAATCTATAGATCTGTGGGTCAGATTGTTTGTGCCCTACGTGCTCCTCAGCCAGAGGATTTGTATGATTACAGTAAGAGAATGCAGAGAAAGGGTTTTATGGTTTGTTTTGATGCTACTGGGAAATTGTGTGCTCTTCCTAGATCTGGTGCCCCTCCTTCTGTTTCTGGATCTGCTGGTGGTGCTACTAGTGAAGGGTCCCCTCATGGTGGATCTGGTGGTGGTGGTTCCTCCACTGGTGGGAGGAAACCTTACCTCAGATCCGATTTTGCTATAGATATGGCTTCCTATGCTGCTGCTACTTCCTCTTCTAGAAAGAGGAAGGGAGGTGTGAATTTCCTTTTTCTTACTTTACTGCTGATTCCTTCAAATTTGGCTTGTGGTTGTTATTCTTGTTTGATTGCATCACTTAACTATGAACTGTTGCTGTTAACATTTGATTAGTATTGGATGCATATATGAGTCCCTTTAATCACTGTTGGGTTGGTTTCTGTTGGATAATGTTGATGACTTCATTCTGTGCTGGTGCTGCTGATAATTCATTCCTTTTATGATGATGATTATGGTTACTGAGTAGCATTTGCTTTGACTTAGTGGTTGATGCCTAATTTGATGGATGATGAAGATGCTTATTTATGAATTTTAGATGATATAAATTGGCTTGTAGTATGTATTGCACAATTGTGAGTCCTTGCTAAATTGAAAGAATATAGAGTCCCTAGTCAAATTTCACTCAAAAATCCAAATGATGAAGGGACTCACAATGAACTCGAAGTAGGTCAATGAATTGCTCGGCAACTTGTGTGCCTTGAGGTAACATTGCCCTATCTTCATGAGTTACATTGTACTTCCTGATGGATTTAAAGGTCAAATGATGTTATTGTGATGCATATTAGGGTTCTTCCATCTTATTCACCTATATCAATTCCTTGATGAACAATAAATGAATGAAGTTAATCAGAAAACAATGACAATCATACTTGCATATAACTCTAAAATGGTTAACATAACATGTTTTAAACTGCATTTACAAACCTAGTTACAAAAACAACTTCTAATTTGTACTCCATCCTCCTCCTTAGCTACATAAGGTTTGTTTTGCAGTTTAAATACCCAAAAAAGACCAAGTAGTCACCCAAAAAATGTCTTACTTACATGTACTCTGTTTTTTGTACTCTGTTTTTTCTGTACAATGAACTTCACAAAAAGAGCAACTTCATTCTTCTATTTTCCCCCCAAAACAGTCTTCACCCTTTTGTGCATAGAAAAATATTCTTTCATTCTTCATAAACAACATCAGTTGTTGTTAAACTTGAGTCATTATCAAAAAGGAGCATTTCTTCTTCATTTGAGGGCATTTTTTAATTTAAGTACTTCACACTTTCTTCAATCAATGAGTGATCCACCAAAACAGCTTTGGGGAGGAGGCCCAGTCTTCCTAATCTAGCCTTACCATGATGGGGGTTTTTGTAGTTGTTACCACCCTTAACTTTCAAATTTTCAACCATCACATATTGTAATTGTAGCCAAGTGTACTTCATAACTTGAGGATCAAACCTTGCATAAACATCATTAACACTTACAATAAGTTCATCAATGTTCTTTGGAAATGTTTGATACATCAAAGCTTGAATTGCTCTAAAAAACCCTAAATCTAAAACATTTAAATCAGGGGATTGTGGTGGTTGTTGAATGAGTTGGATGTTGAATCCATTTTGGCTTGCTGCTACTTTGAATTCCTCATCATTAGGGTTTATGTGTGGCCTAGCATTATCTTGCTGAATGAATATGTCTTTAGACATTCCTTCAGGCCATTTACTCATGATTGAGGGGATGACATGTTGAATGATCATGTCTCTGATGAACTTTTGAGTGATTCTTTCAATGACTTTTGTTTCAATTGTGCCTGCATCTCTGTTTTTGCTTCTCTTCTTTGCTGGTACCTTATCCACAAAGGGGAAAATGCCAAATTTACCATCATGTACCACTTTTCCTTCGTTGTCAAATATTGGTTCAGAAGTGGCTGCCATGAACATTGCCTTAATCTTGAACCTTTTAGATTGGCAGCACCTATAGGGATCATCTTCCCTTGGCAGCAAGTAGAACCTTCTATTTTCTGGACTTAGATAAAATCATTTTTCATCAATATGGATTATGTTTTGTAAGTTCATAAAATTGGTTGGCTGTGTTGAGGTTCCTGGTTCAATATGGGATAAAACCCATTTCATCCTAGCCAACTTATGTGCTTCTGTTAGACTTGGGTGATTACTGCTTGTATGATTTCTTAATCTCCCCTTTTTGAGGAGTGTGTAAACTGCTGAGGGGTGGATTTTTGATGCCCCTGCAAAGGATCTCACACTAGTCCTCAAATTTAGAGGGACTGATTGTAGGAATTCCTCACTGTATACCTTTTCTTTTCTGCCAACTCTGCCTTCTTTTTGGTTCCTGACATCAAGGGCATCACCACTTGCTCTTTGTGCACATGCTCTCCTCCATAATCTGTCCATTGTCACCCTGGAAACACCGTACTTCAAAGCTGTTTTGGAAATTGCTCCACACAGTAATTTGTTATGCTGAAGCTTTGCTAAAAGCTCATCAATTGCTTGCCTTCTTTTCTCATTTGATAGATTTGGCCTTTTTCCCCTAACAATAATTTGTGTTTCCTCTGTTTTAGGAAAGGAATGACTGTCCATGGGAGGCTCCATTTCTTTTAGAATCTGTTCATAGTAGGCTTCCCAATTGTCTTCATCAACCATGGCTTGGAAGAAATCATTTGTTGGATCAGTCATTTTGTAAATAGGGTTGATGCAGTTTTTGCTTAAGTAATTGGGAATTTGGATTATTGGGATTTTTTTTGGGTTTTGAAGGGATTATGTTTTCTTATGGATTGTGATGTAAAGTCTCTGTTTGAGATTTGATTTTTTTTTGTGTTGAACTTCTATTGTTGCTGTGACAGCAACAACTTTGCTCCCAAAAAAATGGGAGTTGTAAGCCCTTAAATAGGGCAGTATCTGTATTTAGGGGGGGAAATTTGGGGATGAAATGCAATGGAGGGAAAACTTTGACTGAATTTTAAAAAGTGGGCCAGCACCCTAAAATTTTAGACGCCACAGGGCTGTGGTCCCCTGCTTTGCCGGGTAACTAAAAAAACTAGGGATGGGGACCACACACACTTATACTACCATTAAATATACCTAATCACACTTAAAATCTTTTGCCTCAAAAAACGTAAAACCCAACATGTATCACTTAAAAAAAACAGAAGAAGTATTTAATTATTAAAATAGTACTATTAATTTACTTCTTAGATATTATTGTTATTATATAATCATCATCAAGTATTAATATATTAATACAAAGACTATAAAATAATTGTTATTAATTGTTATTATAAACATTAGTTATTATTATTATTAATAATAATTTATCATTATTAATATTATTTATTTATAGCTATCATTTAAAAATATCCAAAATAATATTATTATTATTCTTTATTATTACTTATCATTATAATTTTTATTTAATATTCATATTATTATTGTTTAAATATTATTTATATATTTATATTTTTTTTTGGAAAGATACAAGGAAAAACTTAGGGTACCCTTCTCTCAAGGGTGTATCCTAAGCTATTATTTATATATTTATTAAATTCAATTCAATTTAATTTAATTCAATTCAATTCAATTCAATTCAATTCAGTTCAGTTCAGTTCAGTTCAGTGCAGTTTAGTTCAATTCAGCTCCAATCAGTTCAGTGTTCAGTTCAGCTGAATTATTTCGAAGAGAACAGGCTCATAGTCGTGTGACTTGTACAAGTAAATCCTCTATATTGGTTTTCGTTATTAGCTAATCCCTCAATTTCGGTCCAAGTGTCACTACTAAAAAAACAGAGGAAGCAGCTAATAAAGACGAAAAACAATATAGAGGATTTACTTATACAAGTAAAAAAAACGGAGGAAGTATATTTACTTCAAGAGATACAAGGATAAAGATGAAAGACTCCCTATTTCTGAGAAAGACCAACATCAGTTTACTAAATTAGATGGAAATAAAAAGGAAAATGAAGAATACTAATAACCAAACTAGTTTATCAAGGAAGCAAAACAAGACTTCCTAAAGAAAACAAACCAAAGATTGGTGAATCAGTATTGATGGCGGCGAGAAACACCCAGTCGATGATTTAGATCTGCCTCCTCACGAGCAAGAGAGAACGACGGGCAGTTAGTGTAACTTGTTGCAACGGGGTCGGCTTCACAAATTATCAACTAATCATTTTCTCTCTTTTGATAAAAAGGACTCGACCAAACTTATTATAATCAGCGCTTACCTTGGTAGGCTCGACAAAGATCTATCAGTGGCACATTTTCACAACATAATAATTGGGGACGACTTTTAATTTATGACGTGGTTATAGTGTATGGAAATACAATTTTGTCGAACATTGAAGTTGGATCTAATAAGGACACGATTATAATAGAATTATAAAATTTTGAGTATTGTCGTTGTTTATAGGAGGATTTAATGATATTGTGAAAAAAAGTCAAATAACTAGAAAAAGTTCTAATTTTTCTTGAAGGAATTTTTGTTTTGATAAGTATGGATCAAAGTAAAAAAGTAAAACGAATCTGAAGTGCGAATTTTGAGGAGACAGAGGAGCAAATACTTGTATTTACTATTCAAGAAGGGATAAAATGTCATTTGGCAATAACTAATTTTATGAGCAACAATTCTTCGTAACTCGCTCTCACGCAACTTTTTTTTTTTTTTGGGAAGGTAATGTGGTGGACCCCTAGCCAGATCTCAACTAGCACAGTATCTTGATCTGGTGTTTGTGGGGCCCAACATTTGAGAGCAGGGGGAATGGTAAAGGGATCCCCACCCCCAAATGCCCCTAGTGGGATTTGATCTCATGACTTACACTAGACCAAGCCTTGCTTGGTTCTCGCTCTCACGCAATTACAACACTGTTATCTGAACAAAGTATATTGGGTATTGTATTCTCCAATCAAATACAAAATAATTGATATCCCATTTCTCTTTATTCGTGGTTGACCATCCATGTAGAAATAATCTAGACTGTCATAAAGATTAATTTCATAGATAAGATAAAACTTGGGAAATAAAATATTAGAATCCTAAGATGATAATAAGAAAACAAGATCACATAAGATACTCCTTTCGTTTCTTTTTACTTATCCATTTTTCCTTTTATTACTTGCTCCACTTTCTTTTTTAGCATGTGGTTCACATAATCATTTTATTCATTCAACCATAGTTTTTGTCATTTTCGAACACGTTACTTACTTTTTTAATCATTTTTTGTCATATTCGGCAAAGTGATAGCCCTCATCACCTTCTAACACTTCTACCAGACCCGGTCACTGAGATGTACAAGCAACGCACTGCATAGGGCCCCGAGATTTTAAGGGCCTCTCTATATAAATTTCTGATGATAAATTAGATTAACACTTTAATGGTTAATGGTTCATCAATGATAAAACTTTATCGACGTGCCAATGGTCCCGAGATTGAGAGCCTTGTTCCCAGTTTTTGTTCTTTTTTCGCCATCCAACTAGCCAAATATCGAGATTATGTATTATACACACACAGGTGTAGTACCATGAGTATGGTACACCCAATTAAGGTCATTTGACAAAAAAATAGTCTTCGGTATACCATGCTCATGGTACACCCGAGTCTATAATAAAAACTGTACCAGATCCCTTTTTTAATATTGTTCCCAATTTCCCACATGTTTTTTTTTGTTTCTTGTCGTAATACTGATTTTAGGAATTTTGTTAGTTTATTTATATTTCTTTCATTAGCTAGAAATCTTATAGCTCATAGGCCCTAAGTTATGTTTTTATGTAATTTCACTCTTGCCTCTTTGAAATTGGTAAGCATGATTTGATAAAACCATTTAATGCTGGCTTTAAGATATTCATTCAATTTTGTTGTTAACAACCATAAGAATATATACGTTAACAATTGGGAAAAATCCTAAGTTGTCCACATTTTAAACTAATTTGTCCACATTTTTTACTATGATCTACACACTCTTTGTCCCACCTAGATTTCTTATTTGACAATTCTAAATTTCAAGATTAATACAATTGACCATATACTATTTAAGAGAAAAGGCGAATACTAATAAAATTGGAACTTTGAATACTTACTTATTAAAAGTTTGATATATAATATAAAAAGTACTACAAGAGTAGAACTAAAATATAATAGTTAAAACATCATCTTCAACATTAGCAAAATTTGAGAAATAAAAATCCATATTTTGACAAATATTTATAGTGACGACCACAAGAGGAATTTTTTTTTTTTTTTTGTTAGCACAAAGACTCTAAGTTGTATGGAATAGTCTTAACTCTAAGATGCAATTTCTTACTACTACTTATGCCGGACAAATGAAGGGAGTAGCCACTAGATCACGAATCGGTCCAAACACATGCTCTACTTGGGCCAAGTAGATAAAACTTTTCTTTCATATTTTTGTATCTCTATGACGTTGTTGGTTATCAAGTAGTATTTGGTCTAGTGGAAAGGAGTCTACCCTTTCAACTTCAAGATTGGTGGTTCAATTCCTACTTAAAGCACTTTATAGATAGGATTTTCCTTACCCTTCTCTTTTATTCTCAAGCGTCTGGTCTAATAAGATCCGGGCTAATCCGGGCCACTTCTTACCAAAAAAAATAAAAAAATAACGTTGTTGGTTGGAATAAGAGTTCGTCAAACCGTTAAAGGTATGATTTTTGAAATATGATAATCGAGGGGCCGGATTAAATATCAATGTCATTTTCGGAGTGTGATTCAGGCCACTGATCAAGACTGAAAAAGGTCAAATAAGACGGACGTTGCTGGCTCCCTTTATTTAATCCTTCATGGTTTTGTGTACGTCTTCTCTTCTCATTGAAGGTTGAGCTTGGCCTTTTGCCGATTGGAGGGTGGTTAAGTAAGTGACCCACAACCCTGCATGGGACTTATAGTATTTTGTTTGTGTGTTCCATAATTATCTTCTTTTTGTTGCTCCATTTTAGATCCTTATGACTTTTAGCCTAATATAGTAATCTTATCGAGGAGTGGGTGCTAGTTCAGTGGTGATTGAGCTGGATTCGACTCTTTATCTTCTCTCCCTTCATAGGTAGGAGATAAGATTTACTGCGGGACTATTTGTATCTTTAAAAAAAATTTAAAATATATATATATTTCCTTCGTAACGAAATAAACTTAATAATTTGCATGGGCATGTATGACAAGACAAAACTTTAAAGATCAATATCTCTACTTTTGTATTTGTAAAAACTATAAACATTAAATCATAAAAAACTACAAGTTGAGACGAATCCAACGAAATCCCACATGACTATAATTACAGTCAATATTAAAATTGTGAATAGTATCAAAACTACAATTGTTGCGTTTATTTCGTTACGGAGGAAGTATTAATTATCATATTAAAGTGTGTGGATTGGCCTTACAGATGGTTATACGCTGACATGACATCTATACCTCGTGGTCAACAGGCATGTGCTTTTTCTCTAGGAATTATGCCCCCGTTAAAATAATAAACTTAACTGTAGAATTGTCACGTCATGATGATCACTACCCTAAAGATGAAATTGATCCCCTACAAACACACGAACACGTGGCAAACCAACCTTCAGGGTTAACACGACACTACCTCGCTGGTGAAGTACAGAGAAGAAGTTTGAGAACGATCTTATATATTACCCAAAATAGAGAGAGTTTTGAAAAGAGGAGGAAGATGATTTTTTGTATGCTGAAACAATACCAGAACAGAGGTATAAGAAATGAAACCAAAACCGTAATCAGATGGTGGCTGAAAATCGTGGGGGGAAAACGGTCAGTATCGGAGTAGTGGTAACGACGGTCAGTAATGAGGAATTGGTAGGAACGGTAAAGAGTGAAATCTGGAAAATTGACTGACTCGTTCCTTTAGCAGTTACATAAGACGGTCAATGACTTTTTACTTAAAAAGATAGTTATCATAAGTTTATTCCCCAAGGCCCACGACCCACGCTCTAACCAAACCTGGGCGGGCGGCTGGAGAACGCGCGTGTGTATGGTAGCAAGCCCAAGCCCAAACAAGATGTACAACCACAAAGGCATCTCATACTAGCAACTCAAAGGATAGAGGAAGAATAGCAACTCAAAGGATAGAGGAAGAATAGCAACTCAAAGTAATTGATTTTATTAGTTCAAAACTATAATTTGAAACATCTAGCTTTAAAGAAGTTCTTTGCATTATAAATTATAAATAAAATTATAGTTGATATTTTATGGAATAAGTTTTGCATAAAAAATTGTTTGTTAACTAAAAGTATAATGTAATATTTTTAAATTTTCATTTAGATGTTATCTTTCTTAATAAGTTTTTCTGTTAGAAAATAAAGAGAAATTGAGATATAATTGAAATAATATCTTCTACTATCATGAGCTAAATAACATAGCACATATATATGCCAAAACAACATCTTCTACCTTTGGATTTGAATTTCTTTTCTCCAAATTTCAAATTGGTGGGAAGAGGTCGTAGTTTGATTTAGAATTTGTTTACAAATAAAATATACTAACACTTTAGATAAGATGTAAAGGGTTAGAAATTTAATTCAAAAATTAAAATCATTAAAATGAGATATCATGTAAGAGATAGAAGACTTTAGTTGTATCATTATAATCATTAGTCATTAAGATTTACTAATTAAAAGTGACTTTTAAACAAAAAAGGGTTTGGCATGGTGGTAATGTCATGATTTTTCAAATAAAAGGTCAGGAGTTCATATCCTCTTGACATCCATTTTTAAAGTGAAGGCAGAATACAACATGTACGGGTATAGTGGCGCCATGTCAATG
The DNA here is from genome assembly GCA_947645195.1 of Patellifolia procumbens. NCBI lineage: Eukaryota > Viridiplantae > Streptophyta > Magnoliopsida > Caryophyllales > Amaranthaceae > Patellifolia > Patellifolia procumbens. Next base: position 4,115,776 of record CANSGD010000594.1, read on the forward strand.
TGTGACATGGGATGACATGTGGCGGTAGCATTGTGAGCTTACGCCTTTTTAATATATATATAAATTGTTATTAAAAAGTTACAAATTAGTAGTGTTATTCATAAATAGAAATAAAATATTATAACTTAATTTTTGTTTTTCATTACAAATATGTAATATCATTATTAGTATTGATAAAAGAAGTAACAATAATGTAGTAGCGCAATGCTTAGATCATGTATCTTCCATACTTGAGGACGCGGGTTAAGTTGATAAAATATTGTTGAAAAAAAGGGAGAGTGATACGTGGCGGATTATAAACCGTGCTTACGCTTATATATATATATATATATATATAATCATAATTTGTTATGGTGGTACAATTCTCTAATATGATCTTGAATTATGATTTTAAGGTTATTTAATTATATATAAGTGGATATATATTTATCAAATTATGGAGGAAATACTAATATTATCATTTTAAATTTGATCATATATGTGCGTGTGTTGTAAACACTTATATATTTGAAACTAATTAAAGAAAGTTGAAATAATGGATATTGCCCTTGATTTTTAGGATCAATGTAAGATATTCGATCAATTATTGTTGTTTCTGTCTATTCAAAGTAGACAAGCTAAGTAGTGTTAATTGGATTGTACAAATATGGATTTAGAAGACTATTGTTTTACTTAGAAGGTGGTTATGTAGTGTGGTTTCTTGAAAATTCAAATGTAGACTTGTGTGGTACTATAGTATCTATACTTGTATCTTGAAAGATAAACAGATGAGGAGGTTTTAAAGTTGATAAATGAATTGAGGAGGAAATGGTTTAAATATTGTGCGTCATGCATATAACATTTAAATTAATTGTCTAATTAACTTCTAAAATCACTTTTGTAATATTGTTTATAACGTGTAAAGTCACAAAACATAGGTAAACGACTTTAATATATGTGTGTGTGATTTTATAAACATGGTGTCGTGCACAAAAATTTTGTATGATTAAAGTTTCACTTGGTGTCCGCGGAATTATTATCAAGTGACTGATACACAAATTATCTAGTGGGATGGGAAGCCCTTGTAAATCATAAAATAAAGAAACCTCAATTCAACGTCTTGTATAACGCTCGATCTTGAATTCAATGAGGATCCAACTTGAATTTGTAATTTAAAGGGCTATAATAAAATTAATTAAATAATAGACTAATTAGCTCATCCAAATACTAGTGTAATTGTGTCAGGAATGATAGAGGTTGAATTTTATATTCCTAGCAATATTTAGTCGGTCTCCATATTTCTAACATTATAAAGTAATTTAAACCATGTTATGGTATCTTCCTTGGTTATGACTTGTGATGAGTACTTGAACAAGATCTATAATCATGGTGTTCTCAGGCTATGCTTTTAGTTAGAAAGAAGAGTGTAAAAGAACAAAATCAGAAATGACAGGATTTTCATTATTATAAAAATTATAAGCATGGAAGGAATTTCAAGTAAGAATTTTTTTGTTTTATTTACTCATCTAAACTCTAAACTTTTAAATTTTGATTTTTTTTTAATTACTAAACTTGAACATTATTGATTCTATATATGTTTGTTTTAGTATGAACATGAAATTATCAAGTTCTCCTATGAGTATATTTTCTATATGATGTTATCATGTTTTTACACAAAAATTAAGTGTACCATGTATTAATAATAGAGATATATTTATGATTCATCTTTCCATGACATTCATGTTTATTTTGGAGGAAGAATTTTATTCTGACATCATGATGAAATTTTTTGAATTATACATCTCAAAATTTTAACTACTAGTGTAATTTCAATTTTGGTTGCTAAGAATTTAGTTTTTTTTTTGACATTTTCATACTGTTAGATAGGTTTTGAATATCTAATGGGTGTTATAAGGTTGGACTAAACCTTATATTCTGTTATGAGTTTAGACTCATGTTTGTTTAGGTTAACTCTAAGGGTGTTACATAAACTCTTAGGTTAAACCTATAACCGTATGAATTGAATGCTTATTCACTCATCTGATTATTAGTGTTGCCTAACACTATTATGTACTATGTTTCTCACCTCATAAACTATTGTCCCTCTGTTCTGGTGGACGTAGCTAGCACATTGCTAGTGAAACACGTTAAACTATGTGTGTGCTTTTATCTTTCATGTTCTAATTTATCTTTAGCACCTCCTCTGTTATAACAAACTGGTATAAGAGCCTCATTTGGTTCATCTGGGTTTGAAGTTTTCCGTAATCTGTTTGGCGTTAAAGATGTTTGGGGTGAACGTGAAAATCGATAAATTCACTGGGAGGAATAGTTTCGGTCTATGGCCGATCAAGATGCGAGCTTTGCTTAAGCAGCAAGGCATTTGGGCACCACTATCGAAGAACTTGAAGCAAGTGGGTGCAGATGACGCAGATTTGAGTAGCTTGGAGGAGAAGGCTCACTCAACCATCATGCTCTGTTTGGCAGATGACGTCATCACTAAGGTCGCAGATGAGGAAATTGTCGCTGGTCTGTGGTTAAAGTTTGAGAGTCTGTATATGACTAAATCTTTAACCAACAAGTTGCTTCTCAAGCAACGTCTGTTCAACTTGCGTTTTCAAGAAGGTACCTCTCTTAGGGAACATCTCGATAGATTAAATTCTATTATGTTAGATCTAAGTAACATTGATGTTAAAGTAGAAGATGAGGATGCTGCCCTAATTTTGTTAGTGTCTTTGCCCCTGTCATATGAGAATTTTGTTGATTCTTTTATTGTTGGGAAGCACAGTCTGTCTCTAGAGGAAGTTAGGTCTGCACTTCACACTAGAGAGTCTCGCCATAAGGCATCTGGTTCTGGGTATGAGAGTCAGGCATCTGGGTTAGTTGTTACAGTCAATAAAGGGTTTGAGAAATCTGGTAAAAAGAAATCGAACTTATGTGTTTTAGAGGTCGCTCTCCTTCTCCTCGTTTGAATACGATGCTGTTTAGTGGTGTTGTTTTAGTGACGTTGTTAACACGCTGGCAAAGGAGGAGGAGGGAGATGATGCAGATGAAAATGTCAAAACAGATGATTGGAAGGACGTGAAATGACGCCGTCGGCGAGTTCGTCGAGGTGTTCATCGGCGGGGGGAGTTGAATTATACTTACCACCCATGGCCATGCTTCCCCACACAAATCTCCAACAAACCTCTGAATTAGGTTGAGACTGAGTGCGGTTGAGGAGGAGATAGACTAGTTGTAGGCAGATCGACGAGCGGAGACGAGGATGTACGTAGTATACGGTTGTTGTGGATATGTAGAAAGAAGATGGAGAAAGATGGAGATTGAGATGAAGATGGGTGTAAAATAACGTATGTGATGGAGGTAATGTATAATTGTATTTTTGAGGTTTTCTTATGTATATTTTTTATGGCTTTGTATTGAAATAATGTACTTCCTCCATTTCTCAATACTTGCAACATTAGCATAGTAACTACTATTCATCTACCATGCTCTTATGTTAAATTCTTCTCAAGTGTATAACAAATAAATATAGTCAAGTGGTGTTTTATTTGATTCGTCTTAATGCATATTATCATAATATCAACTTTTTATAATTTTTGTTATCAATTATTAGAGATATTAATGTTCAAAGTATCGCATTGGATAATGTGAAAACAAGAAACGTTGCAAGTATTGTGAAGCGGAGGAAGTACATATTTATAATTTTAGGGCTTAATTTCACCTTTTGGTAAATTGTTGGGTTTTAAAAACAACGCTTGAAAGTTGAGGGACCTAATCGGTGAATTCACCAATTTCGCAAAAACCCGAAAAAGTGTTGAAGTATTGAACTCATACCAATATATGAACTTTTTGGTAAGAGTAGTAGTTGTTTAAATAGCTGCGTTTTCTAATATTATAATTGATACTAGTTTTTTAGAGTCGTGCAAAAATGCACGAGATTTTTTTTTGGTTTATAGTAGTAATATACTACTTATATTCAATATTTAAGTTGGTTGAGGTTGGATTATGAGTGAACACAAAGTAAGACACAAAAAAATTATCATTTCATCCTTTTTTAAAAATACGTTTCGCTAAAGTAATAGATTCTTAAAAGTATGAGATATCGAAAAAACAAAAGTAAGATAAATAGACAAGATATACTAATTTATATAAACTAAGAAACTTGTGTATCTAGCCTTACATAATCACCACCCCATGGCCAACTAAGGAAAACCATTACAAATTTCTGTAAATTCTTAAAACTACCATTTTTGGCAACATAACTACTAATCACCTTTGTAAATACGTTTTATGTTTGATTAGGTTCAACCAGGTTCAAAAATAAGGTGAAATCTGAAGTAATCACTTCAATCAGGAATAATAATGTAGTTTAGATATGTTAAGGTGAAGAGAATTAAAGATATTTTTTTTAGATATGTGCATTATCAATTATCACAACATCTAAAAAAAAATTTTAAATTAATTCATATCTGTAAAAAATAATATGTTATTACAATCATCATGTATTAATTGATTAAAACTACATAAAAATTTTATTCTTGTAAGAAAATCAAATAGTATATTGATTATTACTCCTACATTCATATATCATGCAAGATGACATGTGTTTTATGTTTGAAGAAAAGGAGAAAATTTGAGGGTGACAAACAAAAATTTAAGTGCCAAAAGCTAATGCATATATATTAGAGGTTCAAAAGTTTTATATAACAAAATGTAGATATTTTTCCTGCCAAATAACTAATTAACAAAGTAGTTTTCAAGAAACTGGTAACAATTAATATAAATTAGAAGCTTCTTTTACATTTTTTTACCAAAAAAAAGCTGGATAAACCAAATTTGATCATGGAAGTTAAAGTTGTGCATTTAGATTTCAACCTCTCTTTCTCTTTCTCACTATCAAAAGTTGATCTGGACTCTTTCAGGTCAATCGACGGGAGCTTATTCATCCTACACCGATTTTGTATATATTATATGTGTTGGAGTTAAGGCTTGCAAAGCCTACTTGTGTTTTTTCCAAACATCCCACATCTCCTATGGAAGGGAGCTTGCCTTTGTTTATTAACTCCCTTCCTCTTCATGTTTATTGAGTTGAGTACTTGGTTGGTTTTTGTGGTTGGAGATCAAACTTGGGTTTGGGCTTGCTATCACACACACGCGCGCGCCGCCCGCCCGGACCGGGCTGGACCTGGGACCTGGGTTCTGGGTTCTGGGAAGAGCTGAGCTGGAGCTTATCTTTTTGGACCCGAGCCCAACTGTGTGTAACGGTAACATGTAAAACTGAAACGTTGTTAAACGTTACAGTGTTAAATGGCCTTTATTACAGTGTTAATGGCCTTTATTGTCGCCCTTGATTTCCTCCCTCTGTTTATTACCTTCTTTATTTGGCCTGATTCTTTTACTATAAAATCAGTCCACTGCTACCTCAGTTTTGCATCCGAAATTCACTTCTCTTCTCTTCTTCTTTCTCTCTTCTAAACACTGGGTACGTGCATAAACAGTCTCCAAGATCTTTCTCTGTTAGTGGTGACTTAGAAAGGTCGCTGTGTTAACCTTGGGGAGCTTTCCGGCCAGTTGCGATTACCACCATAGTCGGGCCGTAATTGCTTTCAAGTCAGTGGTCTTCTACCGCGACACAGCCTTGAATTTAGTCTTTGTTCAGTCATTGTAAACAGTCAGTTTCTAACAATTTGAAAGCAATTATTTTAATTTGCAATGGCTGATTTTTCAAGCAAATCCGTGTCTCATCTGTCCAAGCTCGAATCTCTTGACGGAAACAACTACAAACGTTGGTCTTCCAAACTGCTGATGTTCTTTGAGCAATTGGACATTGACTACGTCCTTTTCAAGGACTGTCCCACTGCGCTTACTACTACAGGTGACTCATCCTCTTCTCCTTCTGCTACTGAAATTAAGAAGAAAGAGGACGAAATTGAAAAATATGTAAAAGATAATAAAACTGTCCGTTTCCACCTCCTTAATCTGATGATCAATAATCTGTATGATTTGTTTATGGTTCATAAAAGTTCAAAACTGATTTGGGAGGCCCTTGAGAAAAAATATGGGGCTGATGATGCTGGAAAACAGAAATATGTTGTTGGCAAGTGGCTGGCTTTCCGTATGGTTGATGATAAGCCAGTCATGGATCAAGTTCATGAGTTCGAAAATCTCTGTGCTGATGTTCTTAATGAGGACATGAAAATTTGTGAAGTATTTCAAGCTAATGTTTTACTAGAAAAATTTCCCCCCTCTTGGAGAGATTTTAGAAATAATCTGAAACACAGAAAAGAATTCCTGTCTCTTCAGGAATTAATTAGTCATATGAGGATTGAAGAGGCAAATCGCCTTAAGGACAATCTAGATTCAGTTTCTGTTAATACCGCTAAAGCTAACCTGGTGGAATCTGCTGCTCCATCAGGCTTTGATAAGTTTAAGGGAAAAGGGAAAAAGGGTAATAACAAAGGAAAAAAGCAAGGCAAATTTAACAAACCGGATAGCAAGATTCAAAAGAAGTCTGTCCTCTGTTATGTCTGTGGCAAGCCAGATCATAAGGCTTACCAATGCCCTCAACGCCAAGGTTCTGTGCAAAAACAAGGACCTCAGGCCAACCTTGCTGAATCAAACGACATTGTCGCTGCTGTGGTTGTTGAAGCAAATCTGATCGAGAACAGTACTGATTGGATTCTGGACACTGGGGCTTCAAGACATTTCTGTGCAAACAAGGAGCTGCTCCATGATTTTCAGGATGCTTCTGAAGGCGAGTGTGTCTACATGGGCAATGCTGCAACTGCTGGAGTACTTGGACGAGGAAAGGTCACTCTTAAACTTACCTCTGGAAAAACCCTCTCCCTTTCTAATGTGTTGTATGTTCCTACTATGCGTCGCAACTTAGTGTCTGGTGCCTTATTAAACAAAGCTGGTTTGAAAATTGTTTTTGAGGCTGACAAAGTTGTAATGACTCGTGGTGGGGAATTTGTTGGGAAGGGGTATTTAAGTGGAGGTTTATTTATTCTGAATGTTGCTTCTTCTATTTCTGCTGTTTTTAATAAAACTGTTTCTGGTTCTGCTTATATTGCTGAGTCTTTAAATTTGTGGCATGGTAGATTAGGGCATGTGAATGTTGCTTCCATTAAGAGACTAAGGACCTTAGCTTTAATTCCTAATCTGTCGACTACTGAGTTTTCTAAGTGTCCAGTTTGTGTTGAAGCAAAATTCACTAAGAAACCTTGCAAAACTGTGACTCAAAGGACCACACAACTTCTAGAGTTGATTCATACGGACTTAGCTGACTTCCAGAACACTAGAAGTAGAGGAGGAAAATTCTGGTATATTTCATTTGTTGATGATTTTTCGAGGTACACTAAGATTTACCTTCTCAAAGCCAAAAGTGAGGCAGGGGAAGCTTTCATCAAATATAAGGCCGAAGTAGAAAACCAACTTGATAGGAAAATCAAGAGGGTTAGATCTGACAGAGGTAGAGAGTTTGAAAACTTCTCTTTGAATGACCATTGTGAGAAATTGGGTATTATTCATGAACTTAGTGCACCTTATGTACCCCAACAGAATGGTATAGCTGAACGGAAAAATAGGTCTTTGAAAAACATGATGAATGCTATGCTTGTAAGTTCTGGGTTGCCTGATGAAATGTGGGGGGAAGCAGTCCTTTCAGCCTGTCATGTTCTTAACAGAGTACCTCACAAAAGGTTAGATAAGACTCCCTATGAATTATGGAAGGGGTTTACTCCAAACTTAAGCTTCTTAAGAGTGTGGGGGTGTCTAGCTAAAGTTGGGCTACCTGACTATAAAAGGTCAAACATTGGACCTAAGACCTTTGATGCAGTATTTATTGGTTATGCTCATGCTGCCTATAGGTTCATGACTTTGAGTGATAGGTCTATTTGTGAGTACAGAGACGCTGAGTTCTTTGAACATGCTTTTCCCTTGAAAAAGGGTGATGTTGCTTCCATGCCTTCATGTTCTTCTCCTACGGTTGTTTTACCTACTTGTTCTACGCACGACGTTCCCTTACCTACTAGTAATGTTCCTGCTGATTTGACTTTAAGTAGTACTTCAGTTGATTTGCATGTTAGTAGTTCTGGTGCTATAGATGAACCTAGGAGAAGTAAAAGACCTAGAGTAGCAAAAGACTTTGGTTCTGATTTTGTCACTGCTTTTCTGTCTGAGAGCTCTTGTATTGACTTGTTGAGTGATGAATTGGTCTATGTTTTCATGATAGAAGAGGACCCTAAGACTTTTGAGGAAGCAATGAGGTCTGTGGATGCTAGTTTTTGGAAAGAGGCCATTAAGAGCGAGCTAGATTCCATAGTGTCTAACTCCACTTGGGAGTTAACTTACTTACCTAAGGGATCAAAGACCATAGATAGCAAATGGATCTTTAAAAAGAAGTTGAGACCTGATGGGACCATTGAGAGGTTTAAAGCCAGACTTGTGATTAGGGGCTTCACTCAAAGGAAAGGACTAGATTACTTTGACACTTATTCTCCTGTGACTAAGATAGCCACCATTAGGACCCTGTTAGCTCTTGCTGCTATTCATGACTTAGTCATACATCAGATGGATGTTAAGACTGCTTTCTTGAATGGTGACTTAGAGGAGGAGATTTATATGTGTCAACCTGAGGGTTTCGTGGTGCAAGGTCAAGAAGATAAAGTGTGTAAGTTGAGGAAGTCCTTATATGGTCTCAAACAAGCACCAAAACAGTGGTATGAAAAATTTGACAGTACTATTGTGTCAAATGGCTTCATTGTCAACAACTCTGACTCTTGCGTTTACTCAAAGCTAATAGGATCAGATTGTGTAATCATATGTCTTTATGTGGATGACATGTTGATCTTTGGTAACAATTTAAAGGTGGTCAATGATACTAAACTTTTCTTGGCATCGAAGTTTGAGATGAAGGATTTGGGAGAAGCTGATGTGATTTTAGGAGTAAGACTTAAGAAAACCTCCGGTCGCATCTCCCTTAGTCAGTCTCATTATGTGGAAAAGGTGCTTAAAAATTTTAACTCCTTTAATGTTGCTCCAGTGAGTACACCCTATGACCCTAGTATTCATTTGACTAAGAATTTAGGAGAAAGTGTTTCTCAAAGTGAATATGCGAAAGTCATAGGTAGTTTGATGTACCTCATGAACTGTACTCGACCTGACATTGCTTATGCAGTGAGTCGACTGAGTCGGTATACTCATAACCCTAGTAATGAACATTGGAATGCTCTTCATCGTCTTCTTAGATACCTGAAAGGAACAGTTGATCTATGTTTGCACTACTCTAAATTTCCTGCTGTACTTGAAGGATTTTGTGATGCAAACTGGGTTTCAAGTAATGATGAGATTAGTTCAACTAGTGGTTACGTGTTTACTCTTGGTGGTGGTGCTATTTCGTGGAAGTCTTCGAAACAGACTTGTATAGCACGCTCAACCATGGAGTCTGAGTTTATTGCACTCGAGTTGGCAGGGCAAGAAGCTGAGTGGTTGAGAAACCTTTTGTCTGATATTCCATTATGGGGAGGGCAGGGTGCTCCTGTCTCCCTTCACTGTGATTCTCAAGCAGCCATTGGCGTTGCTAAGAACAGTGTCTACAATGGTAAGAAAAGACACATACGGATCAGACATGGAGTCGTGAAACAACTCCTGAAAAATGGGGTGATTTCTTTGGACTATGTCAGGTCCGAAAGAAATCTTGCTGATCCCTTTACTAAGGGATTATCTAGGAGAGTTGTCCTAGAGTCGTCGAGGGGGATGGGGCTTAGGCCCATTAGTTGAGAGTTTATGGTGGATACCCGTTTGTGGTCAAACGAAGCCATAGAATCTTAACTTGCACTACATTACTCATCCCTATGGCATGTTGGTAGTGCTTTCTAAATCCATAGCCTGTTTGGTGGTGCTATTGAGACGCACTTGATGGATTTATATTGTGAGGTTGAGCTTTTGCTCTTAATAGTTTCATATCCCTCGGGGTGGTGTTATTGAGGAACACTTAATGGACTACCTACGTAAGTGTGGAGGTTAAGCCGCCTTCTATGAAAGACTGGGCTGTCTTTCTAGAGCACTTATGAGACCCAAGGTGTGCGCATGGCTATAAAGCGCTTGTGTTGTATCGCGGAGACTGCACGTTCTTAAGGTAGGTATGTGTTGTGGGGGTCTCAATGGAACTCTGGTGAGTTCAAGAGAAATTCACTCACTAGAAAGTAAGTTGTTGCCTCACTCCACTATGTATCAATTCAAATCGAAAGATATTGATGCTTAAGTACCTCCCTTTCCTTACCCAGGAATTTCTTTTGCTTTTCAAAGCCTTTGTGGGGGATTGTTGGAGTTAAGGCTTGCAAAGCCTACTTGTGTTTTTTCCAAACATCCCACATCTCCTATGGAAGGGAGCTTGCCTTTGTTTATTAACTCCCTTCCTCTTCATGTTTATTGAGTTGAGTACTTGGTTGGTTTTTGTGGTTGGAGATCAAACTTGGGTTTGGGCTTGCTATCACACACACGCGCGCGCGCGCCGCCCGCCCGGACCGGACCAGACTGGGCTGGGCCTGGGCCTGGGCCTAGGCCTGGGACCTGGGACCTGGGTTCTGGGTTCTGGGAAGAGCTGAGCTGGAGCTTATCTTTTTGGACCCGAGCCCAACTGTGTGTAACGGTAACATGTAAAACTGAAACGTTGTTAAACGTTACAGTGTTAAATGGCCTTTATTACAGTGTTAATGGCCTTTATTGTCGCCCTTGATTTCCTCCCTCTGTTTATTACCTTCTTTATTTGGCCTGATTCTTTTACTATAAAATCAGTCCACTGCTACCTCAGTTTTGCATCCGAAATTCACTTCTCTTCTCTTCTTCTTTCTCTCTTCTAAACACTGGGTACGTGCATAAACAGTCTCCAAGATCTTTCTCTGTTAGTGGTGACTTAGAAAGGTCGCTGTGTTAACCTTGGGGAGCTTTCCGGCCAGTTGCGATTACCACCATAGTCGGGCCGTAATTGCTTTCAAGTCAGTGGTCTTCTACCGCGACACAGCCTTGAATTTAGTCTTTGTTCAGTCATTGTAAACAGTCAGTTTCTAACAATTTGAAAGCAATTATTTTAATTTGCAATGGCTGATTTTTCAAGCAAATCCGTGTCTCATCTGTCCAAGCTCGAATCTCTTGACGGAAACAACTACAAACGTTGGTCTTCCAAACTGCTGATGTTCTTTGAGCAATTGGACATTGACTACGTCCTTTTCAAGGACTGTCCCACTGCGCTTACTACTACAGGTGACTCATCCTCTTCTCCTTCTGCTACTGAAATTAAGAAGAAAGAGGACGAAATTGAAAAATATGTAAAAGATAATAAAACTGTCCGTTTCCACCTCCTTAATCTGATGATCAATAATCTGTATGATTTGTTTATGGTTCATAAAAGTTCAAAACTGATTTGGGAGGCCCTTGAGAAAAAATATGGGGCTGATGATGCTGGAAAACAGAAATATGTTGTTGGCAAGTGGCTGGCTTTCCGTATGGTTGATGATAAGCCAGTCATGGATCAAGTTCATGAGTTCGAAAATCTCTGTGCTGATGTTCTTAATGAGGACATGAAAATTTGTGAAGTATTTCAAGCTAATGTTTTACTAGAAAAATTTCCCCCCTCTTGGAGAGATTTTAGAAATAATCTGAAACACAGAAAAGAATTCCTGTCTCTTCAGGAATTAATTAGTCATATGAGGATTGAAGAGGCAAATCGCCTTAAGGACAATCTAGATTCAGTTTCTGTTAATACCGCTAAAGCTAACCTGGTGGAATCTGCTGCTCCATCAGGCTTTGATAAGTTTAAGGGAAAAGGGAAAAAGGGTAATAACAAAGGAAAAAAGCAAGACAAATTTAACAAACCGGATAGCAAGATTCAAAAGAAGTCTGTCCTCTGTTATGTCTGTGGCAAGCCAGATCATAAGGCTTACCAATGCCCTCAACGCCAAGGTTCTGTGCAAAAACAAGGACCTCAGGCCAACCTTGCTGAATCAAACGACATTGTCGCTGCTGTGGTTGTTGAAGCAAATCTGATCGAGAACAGTACTGATTGGATTCTGGACACTGGGGCTTCAAGACATTTCTGTGCAAACAAGGAGCTGCTCCATGATTTTCAGGATGCTTCTGAAGGCGAGTGTGTCTACATGGGCAATGCTGCAACTGCTGGAGTACTTGGACGAGGAAAGGTCACTCTTAAACTTACCTCTGGAAAAACCCTCTCCCTTTCTAATGTGTTGTATGTTCCTACTATGCGTCGCAACTTAGTGTCTGGTGCCTTATTAAACAAAGCTGGTTTGAAAATTGTTTTTGAGGCTGACAAAGTTGTAATGACTCGTGGTGGGGAATTTGTTGGGAAGGGGTATTTAAGTGGAGGTTTATTTATTCTGAATGTTGCTTCTTCTATTTCTGCTGTTTTTAATAAAACTGTTTCTGGTTCTGCTTATATTGCTGAGTCTTTAAATTTGTGGCATGGTAGATTAGGGCATGTGAATGTTGCTTCCATTAAGAGACTAAGGACCTTAGCTTTAATTCCTAATCTGTCGACTACTGAGTTTTCTAAGTGTCCAGTTTGTGTTGAAGCAAAATTCACTAAGAAACCTTGCAAAACTGTGACTCAAAGGACCACACAACTTCTAGAGTTGATTCATACGGACTTAGCTGACTTCCAGAACACTAGAAGTAGAGGAGGAAAATTCTGGTATATTTCATTTGTTGATGATTTTTCGAGGTACACTAAGATTTACCTTCTCAAAGCCAAAAGTGAGGCAGGGGAAGCTTTCATCAAATATAAGGCCGAAGTAGAAAACCAACTTGATAGGAAAATCAAGAGGGTTAGATCTGACAGAGGTAGAGAGTTTGAAAACTTCTCTTTGAATGACCATCGTGAGAAATTGGGTATTATTCATGAACTTAGTGCACCTTATGTACCCCAACAGAATGGTATAGCTGAACGGAAAAATAGGTCTTTGAAAAACATGATGAATGCTATGCTTGTAAGTTCTGGGTTGCCTGATGAAATGTGGGGGGAAGCAGTCCTTTCAGCCTGTCATGTTCTTAACAGAGTACCTCACAAAAGGTTAGATAAGACTCCCTATGAATTATGGAAGGGGTTTACTCCAAACTTAAGCTTCTTAAGAGTGTGGGGGTGTCTAGCTAAAGTTGGGCTACCTGACTATAAAAGGTCAAACATTGGACCTAAGACCTTTGATGCAGTATTTATTGGTTATGCTCATGCTGCCTATAGGTTCATGACTTTGAGTGATAGGTCTATTTGTGAGTACAGAGACGCTGAGTTCTTTGAACATGCTTTTCCCTTGAAAAAGGGTGATGTTGCTTCCATGCCTTCATGTTCTTCTCCTACGGTTGTTTTACCTACTTGTTCTACGCACGACGTTCCCTTACCTACTAGTAATGTTCCTGCTGATTTGACTTTAAGTAGTACTTCAGTTGATTTGCATGTTAGTAGTTCTGGTGCTATAGATGAACCTAGGAGAAGTAAAAGACCTAGAGTAGCAAAAGACTTTGGTTCTGATTTTGTCACTGCTTTTCTGTCTGAGAGCTCTTGTATTGACTTGTTGAGTGATGAATTGGTCTATGTTTTCATGATAGAAGAGGACCCTAAGACTTTTGAGGAAGCAATGAGGTCTGTGGATGCTAGTTTTTGGAAAGAGGCCATTAAGAGCGAGCTAGATTCCATAGTGTCTAACTCCACTTGGGAGTTAACTTACTTACCTAAGGGATCAAAGACCATAGATAGCAAATGGATCTTTAAAAAGAAGTTGAGACCTGATGGGACCATTGAGAGGTTTAAAGCCAGACTTGTGATTAGGGGCTTCACTCAAAGGAAAGGACTAGATTACTTTGACACTTATTCTCCTGTGACTAAGATAGCCACCATTAGGACCCTGTTAGCTCTTGCTGCTATTCATGACTTAGTCATACATCAGATGGATGTTAAGACTGCTTTCTTGAATGGTGACTTAGAGGAGGAGATTTATATGTCTCAACCTGAGGGTTTCGTGGTGCAAGGTCAAGAAGATAAAGTGTGTAAGTTGAGGAAGTCCTTATATGGTCTCAAACAAGCACCAAAACAGTGGTATGAAAAATTTGACAGTACTATTGTGTCAAATGGCTTCATTGTCAACAACTCTGACTCTTGCGTTTACTCAAAGCTAATAGGATCAGATTGTGTAATCATATGTCTTTATGTGGATGACATGTTGATCTTTGGTAACAATTTAAAGGTGGTCAATGATACTAAACTTTTCTTGGCATCGAAGTTTGAGATGAAGGATTTGGGAGAAGCTGATGTGATTTTAGGAGTAAGACTTAAGAAAACCTCCGGTCGCATCTCCCTTAGTCAGTCTCATTATGTGGAAAAGGTGCTTAAAAATTTTAACTCCTTTAATGTTGCTCCAGTGAGTACACCCTATGACCCTAGTATTCATTTGACTAAGAATTTAGGAGAAAGTGTTTCTCAAAGTGAATATGCGAAAGTCATAGGTAGTTTGATGTACCTCATGAACTGTACTCGACCTGACATTGCTTATGCAGTGAGTCGACTGAGTCGGTATACTCATAACCCTAGTAATGAACATTGGAATGCTCTTCATCGTTTTCTTAGATACCTGAAAGGAACAGTTGATCTATGTTTGCACTACTCTAAATTTCCTGCTGTACTTGAAGGATTTTGTGATGCAAACTGGGTTTCAAGTAATGATGAGATTAGTTCAACTAGTGGTTACGTGTTTACTCTTGGTGGTGGTGCTATTTCGTGGAAGTCTTCGAAACAGACTTGTATAGCACGCTCAACCATGGAGTCTGAGTTTATTGCACTCGAGTTGGCAGGGCAAGAAGCTGAGTGGTTGAGAAACCTTTTGTCTGATATTCCATTATGGGGAGGGCAGGGTGCTCCTGTCTCCCTTCACTGTGATTCTCAAGCAGCCATTGGCGTTGCTAAGAACAGTGTCTACAATGGTAAGAAAAGACACATACGGATCAGACATGGAGTCGTGAAACAACTCCTGAAAAATGGGGTGATTTCTTTGGACTATGTCAGGTCCGAAAGAAATCTTGCTGATCCCTTTACTAAGGGATTATCTAGGAGAGTTGTCCTAGAGTCGTCGAGGGGGATGGGGCTTAGGCCCATTAGTTGAGAGTTTATGGTGGATACCCGTTTGTGGTCAAACGAAGCCATAGAATCTTAACTTGCACTACATTACTCATCCCTATGGCATGTTGGTAGTGCTTTCTAAATCCATAGCCTGTTTGGTGGTGCTATTGAGACGCACTTGATGGATTTATATTGTGAGGTTGAGCTTTTGCTCTTAATAGTTTCATATCCCTCGGGGTGGTGTTATTGAGGAACACTTAATGGACTACCTACGTAAGTGTGGAGGTTAAGCCGCCTTCTATGAAAGACTGGGCTGTCTTTCTAGAGCACTTATGAGACCCAAGGTGTGCGCATGGCTATAAAGCGCTTGTGTTGTATCGCGGAGACTGCACGTTCTTAAGGTAGGTATGTGTTGTGGGGGTCTCAATGGAACTCTGGTGAGTTCAAGAGAAATTCACTCACTAGAAAGTAAGTTGTTGCCTCACTCCACTATGTATCAATTCAAATCGAAAGATATTGATGCTTAAGTACCTCCCTTTCCTTACCCAGGAATTTCTTTTGCTTTTCAAAGCCTTTGTGGGGGATTGTTGGAGTTAAGGCTTGCAAAGCCTACTTGTGTTTTTTCCAAACATCCCACATCTCCTATGGAAGGGAGCTTGCCTTTGTTTATTAACTCCCTTCCTCTTCATGTTTATTGAGTTGAGTACTTGGTTGGTTTTTGTGGTTGGAGATCAAACTTGGGTTTGGGCTTGCTATCACACACACGCGCGCGCGCGCGCCGCCCGCCCGGACCGGACCAGACTGGGCTGGGCCTGGGCCTGGGCCTAGGCCTGGGACCTGGGACCTGGGTTCTGGGTTCTGGGAAGAGCTGAGCTGGAGCTTATCTTTTTGGACCCGAGCCCAACTGTGTGTAACGGTAACATGTAAAACTGAAACGTTGTTAAACGTTACAGTGTTAAATGGCCTTTATTACAGTGTTAATGGCCTTTATTGTCGCCCTTGATTTCCTCCCTCTGTTTATTACCTTCTTTATTTGGCCTGATTCTTTTACTATAAAATCAGTCCACTGCTACCTCAGTTTTGCATCCGAAATTCACTTCTCTTCTCTTCTTCTTTCTCTCTTCTAAACACTGGGTACGTGCATAAACAGTCTCCAAGATCTTTCTCTGTTAGTGGTGACTTAGAAAGGTCGCTGTGTTAACCTTGGGGAGCTTTCCGGCCAGTTGCGATTACCACCATAGTCGGGCCGTAATTGCTTTCAAGTCAGTGGTCTTCTACCGCGACACAGCCTTGAATTTAGTCTTTGTTCAGTCATTGTAAACAGTCAGTTTCTAACAATATGTAAATATATTATTAAGTTAATTGATCTCATGCATGCCTAGATTGCATTTTTTTGAAAAAATAATTGAAGGTATTTTAGACCTGAATTGCTTCATGAGTAAAATTTTCCTCCCGTTCACTTTTTTTTATCGCTAGGAAAAATTAAGTTATAAATTTCCATATATTGCATTAAAAATATCTACTGACACTAATTTTGCATCAATTTACGTTTCAAAATTTTAAAAATATAATTTGTGTACTTTTGCTCATAATTGTGTTGAAAATTATCCCTATGATTATAATTTGTCATTTTATCAAGTTTATATAGACATCAAAATGTCAGTCAATGCTACATAAAATTAAATACAATTGTTTGAGTTTTAATAAAAAAATTACTCCCTCGATAGTCCCAGAAAGCTCTACGCTTTCCTTTTTTCTCTTCTGTCCCCGAAAGTTCTATACACTTCTATTTTTTGGACACGACCCACTAATAATTATTATATCTACCTTTACTAATAACACCCACTACTGAGTTATTCTTTAGTGTGTCACTATCCATAGCCTATATTTACCACCTCATAGCTCGTATTTTTGTTTGAAATGTCTTATATATTTACCCATCATTGAAAAAGTTTTTTTAAATGTCGGAAAACAAAGTGATGAGTTATTCTAAATTTAATTCTTAATTTTTTTTTGAAAAAATATTGTCAAAAACAAGTGGAATTCGGCTAAAAACGACGAACTTGGCGTAAAATCTGAAAAAACACGGAAACCAAATCTTTGTGCGGTTCCGTGTTTTTAAAAAAAAATTAAAAATTTTGCTCTCATGGAACCGGATAGAGATCTAGTTTGTAAACTAATCTGGTTCCGTGCCCATGGTTAGTTTTTTATTTTCGTAATTTATATGAAAAATTAATAATTTACGGAATCGGATGGAACTTTCGATTCCGTGAAATATCAGTTTGAACGGAACCAGATGGATTTTCCGGAACAAGGAATTGTAAACTCCATTCGGCTCTGTGAAATTCGCTTTTAGAAAAATGTGATAGGATGTTCAACACGTATTTTAAGATTGAAAGGATAGAAAATAGTTGAAAAAATGGCGGAAGTGGTGGTGGTGGCGGCTCACGTGGTAGTGGTTGTGGTGGTGTTGGTGGTGGTGGTGATGACGGTGATTATGGTGGTTGGAATGAAAGAAGTTTAGATTGAAAGGGTAGAAAGTGAGGAAAGGGGAAAATGGGTAATATGGAATTCTACCACGTATCCATTTGTATATGGGATGTGAATTTGTGATCTAGTAAATACAACATCTGTTTAGCCGCACACATAAATATTGTTATTTTTATGAAAAGGTTAAGAACCATAAAGTTATAAATAAGGCTTGTTCAGTTCACCTTTAAATAATAATATTAAGTTAAAAATAAGTTCAGTATAGTAGTTCTGCAAAAATCAGTAGTACAAAGAAAAAAAGCTACATGATATAGTAAAAATAACTTTAGTTCAGTAAATATAAGTTTAATTCATCAGCAAAAGTAATCTCTCTTCAGTAAACATAAGTGCAATTCAGTAAATATAAGTTAAGTTCACTAAATTTAAGGTGAATAGAACAGGGCCTAACTCTATATTAAAGTCTTGGAAGATATATGAAGGAATTTTTTAGTTTATAAATATTATGTATTTTACCGAGATTTATTGAATAACTCTTGTCTATATTATAATGAATTTTATTTAAAAGAATCTCTAAAAACTCATAATAATACAAAGTTGTCTAATAGGACCTTTGTAATCTATTTTCTCAATTATCTATAATGAGATTCGAACATTTGTTTAATTACACCAACAATAGAAGATTTATTTTAAAAGAATTGATTTGAACAAATTATTTTCATTTCAAATCAAAACTCATTTTTGAGATCGAATAATATCACAATTTGATAAAACATTTAGAAATTATGGGATGATAATGAAGATAGCAAGCAAAAGAAAAAAATAATTATGAATATTAGTATTTGAGGAAAATAATGTGTATGTAAAATATAAGGGAGCTTAAGTGTTTGCCTAGGTAACACGTGGCAAAACTATCAAGAGGGTGACACATGACCCCTTTTATGTGTTGAATGACATGTGACGTTGGATTTTATTTTATTAAATAGTATAGATAGAATATATATTTTTCCACATTTATAAATTTCTATAAATAATAAACCACCTAAAAAGTAGCCTGGGTAAATAACTAAATTCATCATAATTCGTCATATTTTCATACTACAACCCTTAAGATAAAAAAATAATTGTATTCGTTCGTTCTTTAACAAGTGAAAAGAGTAACATCACCTGTCAAATTAGGGTAAGTGTTTTCCTTAGCTTTCTCATTACTGGTAACCGTACATATACAAGCTATGACTAAGAGTAACTAGCCCTATTAAGCCAACTAACTAATTACATCATTAATTATACAATGATATGCCCAATACCCCCCCCCACACACACACACTCAGGTTGGAGCATGTAAATTAGAAATGTCCAACTTGCTCAATAGGTGAAGAAACCGTCGTTTTTCAAGAGCTTTCGTGAAGATATCAGCAAGTTGCGTATGAGTAAGTACATGATGAGTAGCAATGAGACCATCCCATATCGCATCACGCACGTAGTGGCAGTCAACTTCAATATGCTTCGTACGCTCATGAAAAACAGGGTTCTGAGCAATGTGAAGAACAGACATACTATCACAATAAAGAGACATAGCACGGGGCTGCTGAACACCCAAACTCTCAAGAAGCGCCTTCAGCCATTTCAACTCAGAGGTGCTATCATCCATGGAACGATACTCGGCCTCCGCGGAGGAACAAGAAACAGTGTGTTGCTTCTTGGTCTTCCATGAGATAGGAGAAAGACTAAGAAACACAACCCAACCAGTCAAAGAGCGACGAGTCAAAGGACAACTCGCCCAATCAGAGTAACACCAACCAGATAATGACAAGTCACACTCTGCACTAAGAAGAATGCCCTGACCTGGAGACCCATTAAGATAACGAACCACTCAAAGGGCAGCCTCCCAATGCTCCTGTCTAGGTGACTGCATGAACTGATCTATAATATGAACACAGTAGGCCAAATCGGGACGAGTGAAGGAGAGATAGATGAGACGACCAACTAGACGACGGTAGGACTCTGGATCAGATAAGAAATCACCAGTAGCAAGAGCAAGAGTGTGATTCTGTTCAATCAGAAAACTAGCTGGCTTAGCCCCCATGAGGCCAGTCTCGGAAATAATGTCCAATGTATACTTACGCTGACACAAGAAACCCTCAGGTGCACGAGCTACTTCGATACTAAGAAAATATTTCAAGACCCCCAAATCCTTCATATGAAAGCAATCACCCAAGTACTTCTTGAAGGAAAGAATAGCCTCAGAGTTATTACCTGAGATGATGAGGTCATCGACATAGACAAGCACAGATAACTGAACACCAACATTAGTGAAAGTGAATAATGAGTAATCAGAGTAGCATTGAACAAAACCATAACGAAGCAAAGATGTGGCTAGCTTAGCAAACCAACACCTGGGGGCTTGACGTAGCCCATAGAGAGATTTCCGCAAGCGACAAACAATGCCAGGTCGCGGAGGGGTGAAGCCTGAAGGAGGCTTCATGTAAACAACCTCGGCTAATTCACCATGAAGGAACGCATTATGAACATCCATCTGGTGCAGTTCCCAGTTTTTAGCAGTGGCAACAACAAGAAACGCGCGAACTGTGACCATTTTAGCCACTGGAGCAAATGTCTCATTGTAGTCGATGCCCTCAACCTGATGATTACCAAAGACAACCAAACGAGCTTTAAGACGCTCAACAGAACCATCAGAGTTATATTTTACCTTATACACCCACTTGCAACCAAGTGCTTTGTGACCAGTCGGAAGCTCCTCCATATCCCAAATACCGTTATCTTCTAAGGCACTAATCTCCTTTTGCATCGCCTCACGCCAACCAGGATCTTGCATAGCCTCAAAGCAAGAACGAGGCTCCACACCTAAGGTAACCACTGCAAGAAAAAGACGGTGTCGCATAGAAAATTTATCACAATTTACAAAGTGTGCTAAATGATAGGAGTACCTGAGGAACCTGAAGTGGAAGATGAGGCAGGCGATGATGGACTCGGTTTCCGTATAGTGTTAGTGACAAAATCTCGTAACAAAAATGAAGTCCGTTTCTCACGCAAGCCTCTACCAAATTCCACAACACCTTCATTAGAAGCAATAGCGGGCTGCCCCCCATCACAAGTATCAATAACCAGTGGTGCGGGCTGGCCCACAAGCACAACCGGAGGCTCCACTATCGCGGGATGATCCGCGTTAACAGATCCAGCAGCAAGCCCGACACTGGGATGGGCACAAGGTTATCAGCCCCATCACATTCATCATCAAACACAACCCCATGAGTCTCCGCAACATGCCCATCATCAAGAATATCGGAAACAATAGGAGAGGAATTGCCAATATCAAATGGAAATTCATTTTCATGGAATTTAACATCACGAGACACAAAAAATTCACCAGTTTCAATGTCATACAACTTCCAACCCTTTTTACCATTAGGATACCCCACAAATATACAACGACGGCTCCGCGGAGAAAACTTATCACTCTTCGCCCGTTGATTATGGGCAAAGCACAGGCAACCAAACACGCGTAACTCATCAAAGGAAGGGTTTCGTCCCAGAAGAGCCTCATACGGAGTTATACCATTTAACACACTTGATGGAGTACTATTAATCAAATAAACAGCAGCTAGAACACATTCCCCCCAGAAAGTAACAGGAAGGTGGGCTTGGAACAACAATGCTCGGCTTACGTTTAAAATGTGCTGGAGTTACGCTCAAACCTTCCATTCTTTTGTGGTGATCCCACACACGAGGTTTGGAATAAAATTCCATTAATGACCAAATAATCAGACAAACAATTAAACTCAGTGTCGTTATCAGTGCGAACAATTTTAACTTTCTGTTCAAACTGACTTTCAACCATGGCAAAGAAAGACATGAAAACACCCTCAACTTCCTTTTGTATTTTGTAATAAATACACCCAAACCGCACGAGAATAATCATCAAGCAAAGTTAGAAAATAAACAGCATCACAAGAGGAAGGAGTTTTATATGGACCTCACAAATCACAATGTATAAGCTCAAAAATCCGAGTTGCTTTATTTTCACTAACAGGGAAAGAGTCACGCGTTTGTTTAGCTTGGGGACAAACAACACAAGCTTTATTTAATTTTTTCCGAGTACAACTAGAACTAAGAGCAGGAACTAACTTGACAACATGATCTGAAGGATGACCCAGACGACGATGCCACAACTCGAATTCAGACAAACCAGGAACCGTCACTGCTTGCACAAAAGGAATGCTACGAAAAAAATAGAGTCCATCACACCGCTCACCGGCTCCAATCAAGGTCCCCGAATGTAGATCATGTATAGCACACAATGAATTAGTAAATCGAACGTGACAATTAGATTCATCAATCGTTTGCGACACCGAAATTAAATATTTATTAAGTTGCGGTACAAATAAAACATGATGGAGAGTGAGCCCATGAGTAAGGGTAACACGTTCCTCCATAGTAGCAATGACGGTGTTACCATCTGGCAAACCAACGGGCCAAGCAACAATTGACATAACATGAGTGAGACATGAGTAATTACTAGTAACATGATGAGAGGCACCTGTGTCAATAATCCATTGACTAGAAATAGATAATTCGAGGATCAGTGGTGGTTGCATTATTAATTAAATGTATTGTAGCGGCCATAATGGAGCACTCACGCGGGTGATGCAAACAAATAATTAATCAGCGACTAAAAACAACCTTTGATTTCTTAAATAACAACACTACTGTCAAGAAATCAAATCTTTAAAAGAAAAATTGAGATTGATGAGTGCTGTCAAGGTCAACAACACTACAACCATTGAGCCAAGAGGATACAACAAAAGAAAAATTAGCAAGTAGAAACCGCTGGTTGAAGGCAGTAAATACGAATACCTCAAACCAGGGAACAAACGGCGAGGATTCCGACAACCAATAGAAGAAAACACCAAAAGATTCGGGCAATGAATGGCGAGAGCAGCAGTGCTTGGTCATGCGTCGAGAGAGGCATATTCCGACAACAACAGATGCGTATAAGTTGAATACACAAGCAGATTTGATGATAACATTCTGGGTGAATGAAAATCTGGGTGAATGAAAATCTGGGTGAGTGTGCAATTCCGACAGCAGCGCACGCCGGAAAGGACAGGCCGGGTCAGATTCCGGCAGTGGCGAGAGAAAGGAACGAACAGCCGACAATAGCAAACCTGAACCACACGAGTGGCCGGTGTGCTAGTGGCGGAAAAGGTAGGGAAAAAAATTTTAGGAGGAAAACAGCTCCGATACCATGTCAAAATAGGGTAAGTGTTTTCCTTAACTTTCTCATTACTGGTAACGGTACAAATACAAGCTATGACTAAGAGTAATTAGGCCTATTAAGCCCAACTAACTAATTACATCATTAACTATACAATGATATGGCCCAATATCAACACATATATAACTATAAACATAGTTCATGACTAGGGAAATAATGCCTCGAGTTATTATGTATCCAATATTGACAAATGACCGTCAATTTATTAGTAGCGTTGATATGTTGTGAAAATATGACTATATTGTAGCTTGACTTTTGATTTTCACGGTTAAATCCTATGATACTTGTTTTGGGCTCGAAACCTTTTTATTTTTATTTTTACAAGATACAAGGAAAAGCTATCCCCGGCCCCTATCTCAGGGATGGACCCCTAGCTATTAACTAAAGTACAAGAAATTAAAGAAAATATAAAAACCAAAAAACAAATGTAACTACTAAGCTTTTCAAAGAAGCCATATATACAAAGCTTCTCTAAGAAACTAGCTAAGAATGATGGCGGCAGGCCAGCGGTGACGGTGGAAGAATGAGAAAACTTGTGGTCATTTCGTTGGTAGCACTCAATATGGTGGCTTTTTACAAAAAACAATTAGCATAAAAAACTGTAAAATCTAAGAAATAGTAGTATGAACTTAAAAGATAACTAGCATCTTCTTGTGCAAATCTTTTGGGCAAATCATCGCTCGGAAGAGATCATGGGCGGTCGAGGGCGGAAGACCACAACACAGGGCTTCATCGCAGATCTGATTCTGAATGTCATGGGGTCGGCAGCCGGGTTAAAGCGGTGATGTCGTGGCGAAGGCTGAGCTTGAAGAAGATTCATGAATAAGGCGGTGGATTAGGCCGAGATATTGGCGGTGGAATTTCGAGATTCCTTAGAAAACCTGGGCTCGAAACTTATAAATTACGTCATTTGTCTTCTTTTATTGTATGAAAATGACATATATCTCTATTATATAAAGGAAGAATGGAGGGACATCAAAAATATTTTAAAAATAATAAAATAATAATAAAATAACTCCTTCAACAGAAAATGGAGAACTACACACAATTTCCTCCTAAAACTGAGGATGTTGATCTGTTAACTTTTTTTAAAGAAAATGATAACTACTTTGACACTATCAAAAATAACTTCTTTGTCAAAGCTTTTAATTCTTTTAAAAAAACAAATGATAGGGGTGATATTCAAAACGCTTTAATTTCCGCTCTCAAAAAATTGCACTCTTCAACTTCTTCGCTTAAATTCCACCATTGCCATATCTTAATAAGTAGATTTAAAGGTTAGAGATTTAATAGATCGCATGCATTGTTACTTTTGTGTATCAAAATTACAAACTTGCTCCACATGCTCTGCTCAAGCGCCATTGTTGAATGTTGTTGTTTATTGCGTCAACTTCTTGGATTTTTAGAACAAGAAAAGAAAAGGCAGAAAGTTTCAAGATATATTAGATAGAAATTAAAGAAGAAAAATATGGGGGTGGATTATTACAAAGCTGGAGCATTCTAGAGGAAAGAGAGGGAAGATAAGGATGAATAATTTAGGTGCGTGGAGAAGAAGATTGGGGTTTTGGAAGGAGATGATAAGGTTTTTAAATTAGGCAGATTTTGTTAAATGATAAGCTAAATGCCTAACGGTAGCTAGATGTCTCTAATTTCTACGGGATATCTAAATAATAAAATGAAACTTCTAGATTTTAGTATATCTACATTTCCTTTGCTCATATAGCCATATGCAGTGAGTATTAAAAGCAAAAAAATCCTTTTTGTAAAGTGAAAAATAAATTTTATTTATTCATTTTTTAATGTAATCTATATGATGTCATTTGTTTTTTATAATCAATATACTTATTGTTTTCGGTAATTGCTTTGTTTATTCGTAAGGAAGGTATCAACAATGGAATTCCTCCATATTGGTAATGTTAAAATAGATTGATTTGCGATTAATACTCTAATCTGTGGTAAAATTGACTTTACTATAGCTCAAAGTTTTAATTGTTTTTATTTTTAAGTTGAAGGAGTGTATGTGGTATACAAGAGAATCCAAGTAGATTAAAGATTTTCGTAAACAATATCGTAGATAATAAATATTTGATATGTGCATCACATACAAAGATAAGGTCATTTGTATCGAGATCATCATTTCTTATAGATATTATGTAACGAATATGATAAACCTACTTATATCATCCATTATTTAATATAAAATTTGGCGCACGCATCGTGTGCATATAAGACTAGTAGAACACTATAGGAACTGGAGCGAGCATCACATAGTAACTTGCAAGTTGCAACTCTTGCCCGCATGCATGGTGAGGAGAACGAAGCTCAATATTTATAAAAAAAAGAATATTTCTAAGGTAGAAGGATTGTTGGATCACAAGGAGACACTCAAGAAGGAGGGGGGGGGGATTTGAATTGAGTGTGGTATTTTCTAAATTTTATCGAACTTTCTTTCGAGATCTCAGAGACCTTTTCTAAGCTTTTTAGTTGCGTATATGAATATTGTTAATTCGATAAGAATTTCTAGAATAGTTAATAGAAAGTTAGTAATAAAGAGACGAGACAAGCAATTTTACCGTGGTTCAATCTCACCTCTGAGATCTACGTTCACCCTACCTTTTCTTTTATTAATTGAATCACAAAATACCAAACTCTTGATACAACTTGATTCCCTCACTACTAACCCTAGTAGTGCCCCCCAACACTCAACCCCAAGTGTTGCTAATTGAATTAGATTTATACTCAAACCAACCCAACACTCTCTATAATTAGAGAATTACAGAAAGATTTTAGTCCTCCAAAAACGTGCTTCTTGATAAGCTAATAAGAAAAGTTACGATCTAATAAAAACTGTTTCCAGCTATATAACAGCTCAGTGCCATGCTCAGTGTCGTGCTCAGTGCCTTGCTCAGAGCCACTGAAGACAAATATCTCTTCCGAAAAATCCGGGCCATAATCTTTCATCTTCTATCTTTTCCAAACTCGTCTTATATCTTTTCCAAAGCTGATCTTCATGTATCATTGGAGATTTTGCTAGAGGATAAAATCTTTTTAGAATAAATCATTTTATCTTTGACATAAAAAAAGATAATATTTTCCAAAACTAATCACATAATCAGTTTTAGAAAACTATAGTTATTTATATACAAAATCTTAATTTCAAGAAACAGATTTTTATGAAAAATAATATTAACATGATTACTCATTTCTTAACTCTAAGAGAATAAGTAATTATGCTAAAATTATTTTCATACTTTGTTTAAATATCCAACTGTCAAAAACTCCAATGACTTTGTTGCTCGATCATAATTATTTCACTGACACAAATCCAAAATATGTTAATAACATACATGTGTTTGTCATCGTCACAATACACATGGACAAAGTGTCCCAACAAATTCCCCATTTTTGATGATGACAAACACATAATAGTTCCCCCTCAACATAAGCAAATATTACATTGGCAAACATGATACGATTTCATGAGAATGAACATCTAGCATTAACATAGTGCTATATACCAAATCTTCCCCCTTTTGGGATTATCAAAAAGGAGGCATAAAAATCCATAGTATCATAGTTCGAAGTCAATTGTCCATGCAAAATAGTAGCTCAAGCAAAAATCAATCTAGTGATGCTGGTGCTACGTCAAGATTCAATTCACAATCCAAAGTTTTGAAGCAAGAACTAATCCAACTCACAATCCGAAACTATTAAGCAAGAGTTAATCCAATTCACAATTCAAAGTTATGGATCATAAGGTAAAAGTGAAGAATTATGGTAGGATAAAGAAATAAGGTAAGCAAGCTTGAATTATTTGGAATGGAGATATGCTCAACAAGTGCTCAAACCTTATTCACCTTTTTGACATCATCACGCATAGATTTTGGAACTCTCTTCACTTCAGCACTGTATATGTTACTGTGCCACTGGACATTCTCTTTCCTTCAAAGATAGCTTTGCTTCGTATATTCAATAATCCAAATACATGGTAATCACAACTCTTTTCATCATCTCATAATTAAACTCTAATATGAATTGTGTCATCTCTTTCCTTTTATATATATATATATATATATGTTTTTTTTTATAAGGAGATGTAGACTATATAGAAATCATAGAGTCAATTAATGAGAACCAGCAAAGAATATTAACTTGTGAAACGTGATCTTATCTTCTTTCAAATATGTCCATGGCACTGTGCCTTGTACTGTGCCCCACTGATTTCTTTCTTTCACTTATAGAATTTCATTGCCGACCTCTTCAAGTTCCCCATCAACTCATGACATCTTCTTTCACCTTTTTTACAGAATGTCTTTGCCCCGAACATAATCATGAATCAAGGTTAAAAGCACTTTTTGTTTGGAGCAATAGGGGATGAAAACGAGGATGTAATGGGGAAGTAAATGAAGAATAAGTAAAGAAGAAATAATAAGGCCAAATGTCAAACTCAAAATAAGCAAATCAAAATATCGGGCTAAAGATCAAGCTTGCCATAGAAAAGTGAATTAACATTTCATAGCTCAATAGTTCAGCAACTTAGGATCATTTAGCTTAATACTTTGGCAACTTAGAATCAAGACATCAGGACAGCATCATTAGACCTTGCGAGTCCTAAATCACAATTAAAAGACTCTTTCACAAATTTTCACATGGATAAATATTATAAACTCCGATTCAACACATCTATGAGAGAAGATAAGGCATATAACACAAATCAATTGCTAGAAATATATCTCAAAGCCAATAAATTCACCCTTTTTTTTGTTGCCAAATGTAACACACCCTCCATGGTAAGGCTACAAGTGAGAGGAATTGACTTTTCACTAATCATAGGTCTTAAGCAGCTAATGCGGAGGATAATAGGCGCTTTCTCTCACTTTCACCTGCAAAAAGATCACTTGTTAGTTTTAGGAACCCAAACTTGCTTGGGTCCCTTCTTCTTTCGTTGAGCATCTAAGAGATCCTTTCTAACCCATATTTGATTTGCATACTGTACATTCTTCTCAACATATTTTTTCTTTGTATTACAGTCATTCATGAGATGTCCATTCTTTCCACAGAAGTAGCAAATCAAATATTCGGGAAGATCAACATATTTTTGCTTTCGAAAGTCTCTTTCATAATTTTTAGCTCTGAGACCTGTACTGAGCTTCTGGTCAGTATATCCTAAACCATGTTTGTTTCGATTATTTGTTTGAGGGATCATATGGTTTAGGATATTACTACCATGTGTGGCAATTTTTGACTTCTGCAGTTGCACCTTCAAAGACTCAATTGTTGCTTTGAAGTTTTCATTTTTGTCATTTAGGGTGTTTAAGTCATGTTTGGCTTTTTCAAAATCTTCACAAAGTTTTGTACCTTGTCCTTCATTTATAGGGTCGACCCTAGGGTTTTCCTTTTCATTTTTAATTTCCAGTAGTTCAAGGTTCAAAACGTTTATTTGTTTTTCAAAGTCAAGATTCTTTGCCTCAAGCTTAGTATAGGGCACAGTGCTGTTTACAATTTCTTTAGCAAGAGCTTTTTCATATTTTAGCGCACTTATCTCAACGACTTGGTCATTTATCGTTTAGTCCATTTCTTTATTTGTTTTGACCAAGTCCTTGTTATCATCCAGCAATTCCTTATATTCCAATTCCAATCCAATTTTTTACTTAGTGATGTTTTTCAAATCTTTTTTCATGTTTATAAATTCATCACGTATTTCTTGACAATCGTCAATTACATTACTAAGCAAAACAATTAGTTTGTTTTTGGATAATAGAGGTATCTTAGATTTCAAAGAAGTGAGATTTACCTCTGCATTGTCCTCCTCATCTTGGGAGGTGGGTGTTTTCTCCATAAGACATAGATGCGAGTCATCTAGGTACTGAGACCTTCTATGAGATCCTTCAGTTGCATTTAGGCAAAGTTTTGCCTCTTGGCTCAGTGCCTCTGACTGTTCCTCATCAGACTCAGATTCTCCCCATACGGCTGCTACCATGCCCTTCTTGAACTCCCTTTTTGATTGTTCTCTTTTATCTTTGGGTTTCTCATTTTCCCACAAAGGACATTCCTTGATCCTGTGGCTATATTCTCCACACTTAAAACATCCAGAGTTAGTAGCACTTTTCTTATAGTTAGATGTAGTACTCTTACCTTTGAAATTCGCATTCTTGCTAGGATTACTATTTTTGTTCTTTTTAAGAAATTTTTTGAATCTCCTAGTAAGAAAAGTAACATCTTCATCACCATCACTATCACTATCATCACTTTCTAATTCAGTTTTAAATGCTAGACCTTTGCTCTTTGGTGTAGGATTTTTAGCATCTTGAACAAGTTCATGAGTCATTAAAGAACCAATTAATTGTTCTAGGGGAAGTTTCGACAAGTCCTTGGCTTCTTGTATAGCAGTTATTTTTGGTAGCCAATGACTTGTCAAACTTCTTAACACTTTCCTAACCAATTATTCTGAAGAATAAATTTTTCCAAGAGAACGCAATTCATTTGTGATGATGGTAAAGCGAGTAAACATTTCATTTATTGATTCATCTTTATCCATGGTAAACAATTCATATTGTTGAACTAACAAATCAATGCGAGATTGTCTTACCTCATTCGTGCCTTCGTGGGCTAACTCGAGAGTATCCCATATTTCCTTTGCCGTTGAGCAAGCAGAGATCCTTGAGTATTCATCAGGTCCAATTCCATATTGGAGAATATTCATAGCTTTAAAGTTCTTCTCGGCCTTTGCATAGTCGGTTGAATCGTAGTCGTCTTCGTCTTTGTCAACCAACTTTCCCTCATTATTTTTGACTTGGATGAGGATGGGTCCTATTCTTATGATTTTCTAGCATTCATAATCTGACCCTTGGATGTAAATCCTCATCCTAGCCTTCCACCATCCATAATCTTCTCCATTGAAAATCGGGCACTTTGAGTGTCTTCTTTGAGAGTTATTTTGTGATTCATACTAGCTATTCTCTAGGGATTAACCTTACAAGAATATTAGGCTCTGATACCAATTGTTGGATCACAAGGAGACACTCAAGAAAGGGGGGTTGAATTGAGTGTGGTATTTTCTAAATTTTATCGAACTTTCTTTCGAGATCTCAGAGACCTTCTCTGAGCTTTTGAGTTGCGTATATGAATATTGTTAATTCGATAAGAATTTCTAGAATAGTAAATAGAAAGGCAGTAATAAAGAGACGAGACAAGCAATTTTACCGTGGTTCAATCTCACCTCTGAGATCTACGTCCACCCTACCTTTTCTTTTATTAATTGAATCACAAAATAACAAACTCTTGATACAACTTGATTCCCTCACTACTAACCCTAGTAGTGCCCCCCAACACTCAACCCCAAGTGTTGCTAATTGAATTAGATTTATACTCAAACCAACCCAACACTCTCTATAATTAGAGAATTACAGAAAGATTTTATTTCAAAAACGTGCTTCTTGATAAGCTAATAAGAAAAGTTACGATCTAATCAAAACTGTTTCCAGCTATATAACAGCTCAGTGCCATGCTCAGTGCCGTGCTCAGTGCCTTGCTCAGAGCCACTGAAGACAAATATCTCTTCCGAAAAATCCGGGCCATAATCTTTGATCTTCTATCTTTTCCAAACTCGTCTTATATCTTTTCCAAAGCTGATCTTCATGTATCATTGGAGATTTTGCTAGAGGATAAAATCTTTTTAGAATAAATCATTTTATCTTTGACATAAAAAAAGATAATATTTTCCAAAACTAATCACATAATCAGTTTTAGAAAACTATAGTTATTTATATACAAAATCTTAATTTCAAGAAACAGATTTTTATGAAAAATAATATTAACATGATTACTCATTTCTTAACTCTAAGAGAATAAGTAATTATGCTAAAATTATTTTCATACTTTGTTTAAATATCCAACTGTCAAAAACTCCAATGACTTTGTTGCTCGATCATAATTATTTCACTGACACAAATCCAAAATATGTTAATAACATACATGTGTTTGTCATCATCAAAATACACATGGACAAAGTGTCCCAACAAGGATTATACTAGTTTGAAATAAAAAATAATAATAAAAATAAGATGGCATAGTGAAGTTATAACTTACCAAGTGCTAGGTTATGGTTCAAACCCCCCTAGATCATTTTTTGTTCTAATGTTAAAGGAATTGCCATGTTACGTTATATAGTTGTTAGAATCCCGATTCGAATCGTATAATCGTACGATTCTACGATCCAACTTTAGTAATCTGGTTCTATCTACGTTCTAAATGATTCTAGTAATTACTTATTACTTACGAGGACTTTAGAATTATTAATCAAATAAAATCATGACAATAAAGGTATTAATCAATATATATTGTCGTTTATTGCTTTCTTATAGTGTAAACATCTATTCTTTATATTTAATTTCTTTATAAACGTTGATATGATCAATGTTCTAATGGCAGTTGACTATAATATCTTGACTCTACGTATTTGTAGAATCGTACGATTCTACGATCCGATCTTACGATTCGATCCTAAGAGCCCCTTCCGATTCAAAGTAGATAGAATCTCGATTCTTATAACATTGACATGGTGCCACATCAGTGGGTGACATAGGACAAAAAAATGGCAGCGTAGAATGTAAGTTTTAATGCTTTTTAATTAATTTTTTTAAATATATTATATGGATAAAATAAATCATTACTTGTTTTAATTTGATAAAAAAAATTAGTAATTGCTTGGGAACGTAAGCAAACATACGACTTCTCAACATGATCAAAAGACCCATAATAGGATACGTAAGGGTTTGTACCACAAAAATTGACCAATTGGTCCATAATATGATGCAGGCCCGCACGCGCCTATGACGAGAGTAATCATAAGAAATGATATAATTGTGTATGCAGGTAGATGACAAAAGAAAAAGAATAAATTAAGTAAAAATAATATAAAAAACATGAGCGAGCTAAGAAATAAAATATATGTGACAAACATAGTAAAATCATTTTTATAAATTTAGCAAATAAAAAGAAACAGAGATTGAAAATATATGATAAGGCATAAGTCATAGTGATAACTCATAAGTCTACCTCATATAGGTATCATTCTCTCTAAAAATGTGAATTCCATCTTCATACGATCTTATAACTTGAAATACTCAATCCCAGGCTGGTTGAGGGGTCGAGAGAAGAAGTAAGTATAGAACTCAGAAAGGGTAAAATCCTTATAAATAGGTTTATCTTGTTCCGTTGTTAGCTCTTTTATAGGTCCATAAATCTTTGGAGACGAGAAAAGACCACTGAAGAAGAATGGAATGGAAATCCTTGATCCAGCCTTGTTAGCAATCACTCTGTGATACACACTTTTCAGCTTGTCATTTGCTAAAATCTGCATCAACATCAAAAAAATATATAAACTGTTTTCTTTAAAAAAAATAAAAAAAATAAAAACTATTTAGAAGTAGTAGTACGATAATGTAACTAAGGGAACCAATTGTTCTACCCATTCCTTAAGTAGCTTTTCGGCCCAAATCAAGACCTTCCTATCATGTTTGTGAAAGGCTAAAAGCAAAGCATAAAATTTGAATAAAGCACGCAAAGTCAATGAATGGATAAGTTGTTAATCCTTACAGCAACGGACATGTAATTCATTTGCGCAGTTATGTTACGATCATGAGTAATTGGAAAACTCTTTAGGCTCATGCCCCTGACGATTACGAGTTTTATCTTGTCCTTGCCTAAGAACTTTTTTTTCATTTCGGGATTTTCAATTCCAAGATCTCGAATCGATTCGGTGATGTCTCGCGTACGTTTACTTGTTTTAGGTTCTTGTGTGGGAAGGGGAAGATGAGAGGATTGCCGAAGTAATTTCATATTTACATTTTATTTTCTAAGGTGGAAAGAATTTTTAAATGGAATCTATACATATTAATAAAGCAAGAAAAATTGTACACTTGTCATCGTTTAAGGTTATGTGCCACGTGTCAATTGTATAGGGAAGATGTACCACGTGTCACAATGACATGACTTTAGCAGTTTTGGAAAGAAGTTCCAATATTTGGTAATTAATAGTTAGAAATATTTGAGACTATAAATAAGATTCCACATCTAATAAGCATGATTGCCTTGCCAAAATTATTACACTTATTTTAAAAGTTTGAATGTGTACTATAAATAAAGTTTATCATCACTTGCCTCTACTATGATCCGGTAACGTCCCATATTATAGCAAGTAATAGATGTGCATGTGCTTTGATTGCATGATTTGCAACTGCGGAAGTATATGTTTACACATGCATGATATAATTTAACAATTACTAAGTAATGTTATATGCTACCTATGTTAGATTATGCATAAGAAGCGTATAAAAATAATTTCTTTTTAAAAGTCACTAATATCTATACATATTAATAAAGCAAGAAAAATTGTACACTTGTCATCGTTTAAGGTTATGTGCCACGTGTCAATTGTATAGGGAAGATGTACCACGTGTCGCAATGACATGACTTTAGCAGTTTTGGAAAGAAGTTCCAATATTTGATAATTAATAGTTAGAAATATTTGGCACTATAAATAAGATTCCACATCTAATAAGCATGATTGCCTTGCCAAAATTATTACACTTATTTTAAAAGTTTGAATGTGTACTATAAATAAGTTTATCATCACTTGCCTCTACTATGATCCGGTAACGTCCCATATTATAGCAAGTAATAGATGTGCATGTGCTTTGATTGCATGATTTTCAACTGTGGAAGTATATGTTTACACATGCATGATATAATTTAACAATTACTAAGTAATGTTATATGCTACCTATGTTAGATTATGTATAAGAAGCGTATAAAAATAATTTCTTTTTAAAAGTCACTAATATCAGAGTATATATCATTAATATTAAATTTTGGTGTCTATATACTATATGTGTAGAAAGAATAATATTGCCACATGTCAAGCTATTATTAAGTAGTATACATGTTGCTCTAATAATATTTTTGCACACATATCATCACAACTAAAATTTGCTCCGCCAATTATACCGAATATTATTACTCTGAGTGAGATATCTTTGACCACGATATACTCAGACAATATATTATAAGACAATTGCAATATCAATATAAGACAAGATTTATCTTATAAATGAAAAAACATATATATCAAATATATTTATAATCTTATATCCTAATTTATCTTCTAAATAACAAATCTTCTATTCGAATTCCTATGGAGGAGATATCAGATATCAAAGATTGCCAGTATAATGATGTTTCATTTCATTTTTGGTATGGTATTATTTTAGACAATAAATATTAAGACTCAAAGAGCATCATCCTTGACAAGAATCACTTTAATTTTGGCTAAATTTTGCTATATTATGTAGTAAATTTTGTCAAAAAAGACCATATATGCTAAAAGTTTTGTGAAAAGAACACTTTTAAAATAATATTTGTGAGAACACACCTTATATGTCATTATTTATCGAATTATACACCTTATTTAAATATTTAGACGAAAAGTCAACCTTTGGATCTATTTTTCCCCTTTTTGTATGTGAAAGTCACGCATATCAACCCAAATTTTTAGCTCAAATCCGATGCACAAAAATGAGGGGAAAAAAGAGGGAATCAATGACAGATAAGTTGACCTTTCTGACCGAAATATGGCAATAAGGTGTGTAATCTGATATATAATGTCACATAAGGTGTTTTCTCACCAAAGAAATTGTATAAGTGGGTTTTCACAAAATTTGTAACCTATAAGGTCCTTTTTTTTATTTACAAAATTTCCTATTATTTACTTTGGAATAGAAGCAAACTGCCTAAGTATTAGATTAGATATTAGGCCCTGTCCGTTTCACCTTAGGGACTGTTTGTTTAGTGGGAATAGAGGGTGGGAATGGGATTACATACCCCTATGCTTGTATATCCCTTGTTTGTTTAGGGGGATTGGGAGTTTTGAAGGGGATTGAGAGTGGGATTAAATGGGGTCTATTCCCACCAAAATAAGACATGGGAGGGGGGATGTCTTATGGGTGGGAATAAAAATAAGGGGCAAAAAGACATTTTTGCCATTAATGAAGAGGAAGGGATGGATAAGTAGATGGAGATGAGTAAGAGTTTTTAAGTAATTTTGAAATTTATCCCCCCTTCTAATCCTACCATTTGCCAAATAAGGTAATGAGAATATTTTCATGAATTCCCACTCATATATTCCCACTCCCCATCTCACCCCTTAATCCCCAAACTCACATCCCCACATACCAAACGCCCTGTTAAAACAATAACGTTTGGTAAAAAAAATTTTATTTCAAAATAAATAAGTCCAGTTCAATTAAAATAACTTCATTTTACTACCATAAATAAGTTCTAAAAAACTTAGGCCCTATTTAATTCACCTTAGTAGAATAACATTCAATGAAATTAAGTTCAATTTAGTAAAAATAAGTTCAATTCAGCAAACATAAATTCAGTTCTGTAAAAATCGGTAGTGTCCAGAAGACAAAATAACATGAATTAATAAAAATAAGTTCATTTCAGCAAAAAGAAGTTAAATTGTCAATTTGCACTCATAAAAAGTATATTTTTCATAATTTTACTTAAATATAATAGAATTTGTTAGTATCATCCCTTATTATATAACATAGTCTTTCCAAATTTTATTGAGAGTTTAAAGTGAGTCTGAGATAAGTTTCAGGCATTACAAAGTTAGTTAAAATTAATTCACTTACCTTAAGTAATGCACATGTTTTTGTTTTAGAGTTAATTCTAATTTATAGAAATAAGTTATAGGAGTAATTTATAATCATGCAACGCACGGGTTGTAAGCTGGATTTAGATAAGTCTTAATGCAACATCATATTATTTAAACCACAAGAACATATTTCTCATAATTACCTAAAATTGATCTCAAGAAATTCTTATAGTTTGAAAATATGACAATAGGATTTTAAAAAAAAACAAGAACAAATTAGTTGTCGCCACATAGCTTTATGAAATCATATCACGTACTTATATGTAGGATAATATATATCTTGCCCAAAAAAGAGTATTATAATATTCATAGTTTTACGAAAATCAGATTCTTTTTTAACGACAACTATTAAATGAATATTCAAGAAAGGATATGGGATATTACGAATATAATATCCTATAAGAAAATTAATTTAACATGGTAAATCTTATGGAAGATAATATGGAAAACACTTATAATATATATTATATATAAATGAAAAATAAATTCTATACTAAAATTACGAAAAAAAAGAATATGAAAAAGATACTAATAGAATATATAACATAAAATAATTTTTTAAAATAAAATTTGGAATATAATATTTTAAAACATATGCGAAGATACTAAAACACATATAACATGAAATTGAAAATTTTATAGGAATCTATTTTACATAATATTTCTATATTGATGTTAAAAATCTTTTGATCACCTTATTTAACGTGATCATGAATTATGGAGTTAAAGTTTACAGATATTGTTAGTGAATATGTGATAAGTACGAACAATAAAAATTTGTTAAAGTAAATTAACTTACCTTAAACAATCTATGTGATTTTATCTTAGTGTTAATTCTAAATAAATAATGAAACTCATATAAATAATTATTATAATAAATTATAAGTCATATGTACAATGCACGGGTCATAAGCCAGATTTATTATTATCTTCAATTTCGTTGAATTATAACTCAACCATTATTCTTTAACATTTTAATACTAATACTCTAAATTAATAAAAAGTTCTCGTGCATTTGTCTCGGGTTTGAAACCTAGTTGGATGATAAAATATGTGACATAATGGTAAATATGTCACTTTAACGTAAGGAATCAAAGGTTCAGATCTCCTTGCTTACATATATTTACACACTATTTAGAAAACTGGCATGGTTGTGTGCATGTAACATATGACGTGGAGGCCCAATAATGTCAAGTTAGCATGTGAAATAGCAGGCCATTTCAAAATGCAACCCAAGCATTCGCTTGGACGATATCAAGGGCGACACTTCTCTTCACAGAAAAGTACCAATGCAGACTTCAATTCCCTAATTACTAGAATAGACAAGCACCTAAACTCTTGGACCACTTCCTTCCTTTCGAAATCAGAGGGTGCAGTCCTTATCCAAAGTAATTTAGAAGCTATCCCGATCTTTACAATGGCCACCACCAAATTACCAAGTTCTACAATCAATAAACTGGATTCCATTAACCGAAACTTGTTTTGGAAGAAAGGTCATGATAATGAAGATGGAATTCCACTTGTAGCCTAGGATAAAATTTGCAAGCCCAAGATATTGGCGGTTTAGGTCTCCGAAAGACAAAACATATGAACCAGGGCATGCTAGCCAAATTAGCCAGGAAAATTCTGTCTCAACCCTCTAACAAATGGGCAGAAATGATGCGTAAGAAATATCTAATGAACAAATCCTTGTTTGACTACCAACCCCAAGGCAAATGATTCCCCAACATGGAAAGAAATTTTGCAAATGCGAGACTTGATTCGGCGAGAGATCCGATGGAAAGTAGGATCTTGGTTAGATATCTTCTTCTGGCTAGATAACTGGTGTGATCAAACCAGTTTAATGAAGTACTTAACTTAGACGCTTCCACGATTCCTAATTTAGACCTTAAAGTAAAGGAGTTCATTCTTCCCGATATGACATGCATGAAACTCTACTTTGTTGAAGAATATCCTTCCCCCCACATCTGCTCTAAAATTGAAGGAATACCGTTCCATCACACTAACAGAAAGACACCCCATGCTGGGACCTCACTTCCTCAGGAAAATTCACACTTAGGTCTGCCACCTATCTCGCTCATCACCCGACCTTCTTTTAGTCCCCCAAATGGTTATACGCTTGGATTTGGAAAATAGACATCCATCCCAAGATAAAAGTATTTATTTGGCAACTCCTACAGAATGGATCACCCACATGGGATAATCCGGAACGCGGAAAGCTTCAAGTAACTTTTGAATGCCCCTTTGTCGAACATCATATCGCCAGAAACCATAAGCCATTTATTTATATCTTGTCCCCAGACTCGTACTATCTAGCATCATGCCATGATTAAAGATTTCCCGGGAACAATAATTCCAGATGCGCCTCTCCACGATCTTTTTACTGTAATTTAAGACCTTAACAAGCACACTCTGGCCAAATTCTTTTTGCTACTTTGGAAGGAAAGAAATTCAATCATCTTCCAGAATGACACTTACCATATTAATCGAATTCATTATAAAGCCAAATACTCAATCTCTGAATGGAATTTGTGTAGTTCCATCGACACTAACTTATCCTTCTATACATCCCAACCCCTTATAGGTACCAAATCAAATTCGGGTCAATTGGAGACCTTCGGCACCCAATATCGCTAAGCTCAATTTTGATGGCTCCTGGAATCAAGGCTATGCAGTTGCTGACATTGTTCTTCGTAACTCTACTGGACAATTTCTCAAAGCCATGTCTTATAATCTCGGGACATCTTCCCCTCCTATTGCCGAAGCAACCGCCCTTCAAAATGGGCTGATTCAAGCTAAAAGTATGAAAATCAAAGATTTATAGAAGGAGACAACCTCATCTTCATCAATGTGTTACAAGTAAGAATCGAGATTCCTTGGTGCATCCAGACACTTATAGATGATATTCGTCACCTTCTCACCTGTTTTCGTTCAATGTTAATGCATCACATTTTCAGAGAAGCAAATTCGGTAGCAGACTATCTTTCCAAGCAAGGACATCACATTACTATAAAAAGCCAGATTTTCGATGTCTGTGAAGATCCTATGTTGTATCGTTTTTTTTATTAGATAGGTTAGGGTTCACCCTTGAGAGGAGGGTCCCCTAAGAGTGTCCTTGTACCTCTTCAAAAAAAATAAAGAAGTAGCAGAAATTTTATGAAAGAAAAAACCATTAAATTGCTTTACTGTAAGACATATTTATAATATTTGTGACCCACATATTTTTATTTTGTAGGACCTATGTCGTGATATATTTTCAACACCTTTTAAGACGAACATGTTGTTTATCATACTAGTTAAACAAAGCCTTGTTTAGTTCCCATGGTGGTATGAATTCGAATGACAAGATTCAAATCAAATCAAGTTCCATTCTAGTCTCATCTTAATTCCTAATACCATGTATTTAATTATGGAATGAAAATGACATCCAAGAATTTGGGTAAAGAGAGATTATTTGTTAACGAAAAAAGTTAAAAGTTTGAATTGAAGCTTAAGGATTGTTTGTTACTATTTTTAGTTTTCAGTTTTTTTAAAAACCTGTTTACATATTTTTGTTATTAGTTTTCAAATTAAACATGACTATTATCTACATTGACTAATTTTAATTTTAAGTTTTCATTAGAACTTGTATCATATGATTCTAACATAAAAATCAAATGGTTTTTTTTGGAGGAACCAAAATCAAATTTTGAAGAAAAATCAAATTGTATTGAAGTCGAGCATTTTGGTTGACATTCACGGGAAAAAGATTTGGTTGATTGTTTTTGCTGCTAACATTTTGTTGGTTTTGAAAGGGAGATTCTTGATGATCGTATTCAAAGAAATTCAAGTTGGTTGTTTGTGTGACATACACTATTTTTTGTACTGTTTTAATGAAATTATACTAAACCCTATACCTAATAATTTTGAAATATGAGCTTTTAAATTATAAACTTCAAAACCATAGACTTATAAGTCTACATACATTCATTCCTTTGGAGCACCAAGGGCACAAAAGGTATTTCTTGGGTAAAAAAATCTATTGCCACCCTACCAAAAGGTTTAGGTATTTGATCTCAAACAATCATGAATGAAGTAAGCTTATGAAACAAATATGACGTATGTCTAAAAATCCTTAACTCATTGTCTCTCGAGTTTTCAGTTCTAAAAGACCCTTTTGCCCTTCATCCTGGGATACACATCACTTAAATTTCCCCTTCCACTTCTTGGGGCATGCGGAGTCTCATCAAAGCTGAAAGTACACTCCTAAATGATGTCACTTGGAAATTAAAACTGAGCGTAAAGTTTCAGCTTCCTCACAAAAATGGGTACAGGATACCATCTCGTTAGCTAGTACTTCTATTACTCCACATCAAATAACGAAAGCCAAAGTAAATGACTACATCTCAACCAACCCTGCACAATGGCAATTTTCTAGACTTCAGAGTGATTTTATCGATCTCGTGCTCTTGCCATTGCTGCTATGGAACTTCCACATACAAATTATGAGGACACTATGTTTTGGAGTCGCCTCGTTCTGGTATTTTCACCACAAAATCAACTTATGCCACCCTCTCTTCCTACACTATTATCCCTCCCAGCCAAACACAAGAAACACCAACTAAAATTTATAAGACTCTTTGGCATCTTCATATTCTACACAAATGGATTTTTTTTCTCTGGCGCCTCCTCCATGATCATTACCTGATAAAGTTAATCTACATAAACGTCGACTGCTTCCTATTCAGAATTGTGATCTATGCACACACCAACCTGAAACTTCACATCATCTATTCCTTACTTGCCCGTTAGCCCATATACTTTGGACATCTACCTCCATCCACCCTATCCCACTAATCCCTCCTCAGTATACCATTCAAAATTGGATCTCTAATTGTATTCTCACTACACAGCTCAAGAGGGCATTTATAGCCCTAGTCTTGTCACCTTTATCTATACTCTTTGGTGCCTTTGGCTGCACCGTAACAATATAATCTTTAGATCCTCTACCCCCAACCACTCCACCGTCCTCCACAATATTCAAACCTTAACCACTTTTCAACAAACTTGCCATACTATCTCCCCTAATTTGCATTTTCTTCACCCTCCAGAACATCAATTATCTGCACCATTGGGTTTCCTACAAATTGATCTTGGACTACTCAAACATACCCCACCACAATACATTATTTAATGCGATGCAACTTGGAACCCAAAAAATTATATTACAGGTCTAAGTTGATATCTTCAACCATCCAACCACAACATCTCAACTGTTCATTCTAGTGGATCCTTGGAACTTCATCGAGTGCCACACACGCAGAAGCACAAGCTTGCCTGACATCCATCAGATGGGCGTTACAAACTCAGCTTTACAGTATCCTCATCCTAACGGACTCCTCAACTCTCATCCATCTCCTACAAGATCGTACCCTTTACGTCAATATTCAATGGGCTATCCAGCAGTTTAAACACAAAGCACTACAACTTCAAGTTTGCAGTTTCTTAAAGTGAGTCGTTCTATATTACAACAAACGCACAATGTGGCAAAATTCTACGCCACAAATTTAGTGTCTTCTAATTACTTTCATGTTTTATGCTATGCCTCTGTTAAAAAAAAGTCTAGCCAATACTAAACCACCTCATCACTATAGCAAAAACTTCGTTATGTGAGTTAAGATGTGAGTTTAACTTGTGTATTTAGCCTAATAATCTAACCTCATAACCCTTTTATACTATGGTCATGTGAAGTTTACAAGGTGAGTATCTCACATATTGTGGTGAGCATAAAAAACCCTCCATCTCTTCCTCCATATTTTGGACAATTACTAAGCAAAGCGAGAGAGTCAACTTTTTCATCTCTTCGGTATTACCATATCTCGTGGTCCTTTGATGCTTGTGGACCTAAAGTAGAGGAACGCCATTTGACGTTCTAGAAGATTTTTGTGAAGTAAGATAGTTGCAAGTGGATTCTCATATATAACACTGAGATGTTGAAAAATAGTTTCTTACAAATCCGCTAATGGCAGTTAAGTTCTTATCTGTCCTACAAGTCTTCTAAGAGATAGGACATGAAAAAGGATAGAAGGCATTAATATTAAAAATAAGACTTGAGAATTGGTGCCCCGTCCCCTTGATGCTAATATTATTCGTTCTATGTGAATTTTTGCTCATAAAGAAAGATCTGATGGTTCGTTTGAAAGGCATAAAGCTCATATGGGAGATGATGATAATACACAATAGGTGGGCAATGATTGTGGCGAGACCTTTAGCCCTGTGGCCAATCTAGCTACTATTCACACTGTGCACAATCTGGCTTTGTCTAAAGGGTGGTCTCTTCACCAGCTCGACATTAAAAATGCTTTTCTCCATGGAGAATTGAAAGAAACGGTGCATATGCATCATCCATTGGGATATCGGGATCCTAATCTCCCGAATCATGTGTGATTACTAAAGAAGCCTCTTATCATGGGCTCAAACACGCCCCTCTGGCTTGATATCGTAGGTTTGCTGATTATGTAAATCAGATTGGGTTTCATAAAAGTAAGTCCAATCATTCGTTGTTTATATATCGTCGTTGTAATGATGCTGCTTATCTTCTTCTCTATGTTGATGATATTATCTTGACTGTCTCATCTACTGCTCTTCGCAAGTCTATATTGTCACTACTTGAATCTGAGTTTCCCATGAAGGACTTGGGGCTCTTAAGTTATTTCTCGGGCATTGTTGTGATACGTCACACAAGTGGTCTCTTCTTATCTAAAAGTAAGTATGATGAAGAAATCATTAAATGTGCAGGCATGTCTGCATGTAAACCCTTTTCTACCCCCAACGGATACTAAGTCAAAGCTTAAATTAGTGCTAGATTAGACATTGCCTGCTCTGAACCTTTTCTATATAGGAGTCTTGCAGGTTGTCTATTCCTATTCTATATAGGAGTTTTGCATGTGCTCTTCAGTATCTCACGTTTACTAGACCTAATATCTCCTATATTGTTCAGAAAATCAGCCAACTATTCATGAATCAACCAATGTAGAAACCTATGAATGCCCGAAAGCGTACGTTAAAGGCACACTTTACCATGGTCTATACTTGTATCCTTCGACTACATCCACCCTCATTTATTATACTGATGTTGATTGGGGGTGGGTGCCCTAATAGTAGGTGCTGGTTACTGTGTGTTCCTTGGTGATAATCTACTCCTGTTCTTCAAAAAGTCAAGCTACATTGTCTCTCTCCAATGCTGAATCTGAATATAGGGGAGTTGCTAACATGGTTTCTGAGTCATGTTGGTTACGAAATTTGTTAGTTGAAATTTATTGTCCTATTAAGAAGGCCACGTTAGTGTATTGTGATAATGTGAGTGCCATTTA
The DNA here is from genome assembly GCA_947645195.1 of Patellifolia procumbens. Classification (NCBI taxonomy): domain Eukaryota; kingdom Viridiplantae; phylum Streptophyta; class Magnoliopsida; order Caryophyllales; family Amaranthaceae; genus Patellifolia; species Patellifolia procumbens. The sequence goes on from CANSGD010000594.1 coordinate 4,158,735, forward strand.
TTTGTCTGACAATCTTTTTTAACATCAAAGAACCAAACATATTGAGATGGACATTCACTTTGTTCGTGGCACGTGGTGAGGTTCGTGTTAAACATGTGCCATCCCGCCATCAGATTGCTGACATCTTACAAAAGGTCTTCGTTTGATACTCTTTCAAGACTTTAGGGACAGTCTCAGCATTCGACCTCCTCCCGCTTCGACTAAGGGGATGGGTTAAAATATATGAAAATAGTCTATATTTTTATTATTCATATTTTAGGAATGAAAATATTATTTGTTATATTTGGTATAGTTGTTACGATAGTTATGGAGATAATATATCGATGTAATCTAGTGTATCTCTCTAATATACAAGATTGTATATTAGGTTGTAAATCATTTATAGCTAACGAAAATATTATCTTTTGATGAGAAAAAGGCTAAAAGCTAAGCTTGGGCATAGATACACCCATTCATGCTGAACCTATAGGCAATATATGAAGGACAAAAGCTAGTGAAAAGAAACAAACGTGACAAACAATATTTCTATCTGAGTGCAAAAATGCAATAAAAACTAAAGCAACAAAACCTGGAGCATGTCCCCAATGTTAACAATCAAGGCGCCAGGAATAGGCTCAACGTTAACCCATTGGTTTTGATGAAGCACTTGAAGTCCACCAATTTCATCTTGTAAAAGTATTGTGATGAATGAAGGATCAGAGTGTTTGCTGGCTCCTAACGTAAGCTCTGGCTCTGGACATGTTGGGTAGTAGTGGCAAATTAAGTTCCAAGCTTTCGTAATTTCCATGTCTTTGAGGTAGTCTTGTTTTAATCCAAGACCCATTGATAACATCATGGATATGAGATCACCTAACTTGATAATATGGTTGACATATTCCACTATCATATTCCTGCCAAAATAAAGCAATGTTTTGAGCAGTGAACAAGGACCATATCATAATTCATATTCCGAACAAAGTCCATGCAACTGTGTTGTGTTATGTAGCCTTAGAAAGCTCTTATGAATTTATGATTTCGGAAAAATAGAGGATTTTGAGAAATTTATGAAAAACAGAAACTTGCTCTTACAAACTTTTGATGGGCGAATAGTTTGATTGTGTACTTCCACCGTTTTTGTAGTTGTATGTGACATTTTGACCAAAATGTGAGAATTTTTAGTTAAAGTGTCAAAATTGCAAAAACGGAGAAAGTATAAGATTTACAAAATTGCCGGAATTTTGGGGAAAAAGTGAATTTTGAGCATTATTTTTAAACTTGTTTAATTGAAAACCGTCAAAGGCTTAAAATACTTAAACTCTTTTTTTGGACATAAAAAATTGGAATGATTATTGTAGTAGTAACAATAAGGCCCTGTTCAATTTTATGGCAATAATAAAGTTGATTACCTGCATATAGGAGGCAACTCTTCAGGAACAAGTTCACCGGTAAAAAGAGTGTTAACATACAAACTATCCCTCCAATTAGCTGCTTTCGACGTATAAAAGTCGAAATTAGTGTTTAATTTGACACTCCTTGAATTATCACGGCTATAAAACTCTTTCTTAGCCTCAACGTCTTGTTCATGAAACATACGAGCTCCTTTGATCACCTTATCCAACACTTCCATAGGTATTCCATGGTTTATCACTTGGAAAAATCCCCATTTCTCTGATGCACAATGAATTTCTCTTGTAGCTTCCATAATGCGATCATTTCTTTCGCGAACATGAGCAAGGTTTATGACAGGGATGTTTAACTTTTCATGGCAAGTTCGAAATTCCTTAAGACAATCTTCTGGTGTTCTAGCAAAAATGCTAGGAACTTTGGCTGCCCCTTCATCCATTAGCCCTTTAACCCCAGTTTTTCTTTCGTCGAACGCCTTGAGATCTTCTGCACGTTGATCATAACTAGGGCCGGCTTCCTTAATGGTGTTTTGGCCGTTCATTATTGGCTCTTACAAATGGTGATTTTTTAGATAAAGATTAAGTTGAAATGGAGTTACCAAGTTGATTATCGCATTATCTCAGTGAGTAAAACCATTCCTTAATTTATAGTGGAATACCATGTGGGATGTTATTTTCTTTCCAACTTGTTCTTTTTGTGCTAATAAATGGTAGGGCAACTGAGAAGTGGTTGGTGGAACTTGTTGGAATTGTTTCTAGAATTCCAATGTTTTTCCAACTTTCTTTTTTGTGCACATTTAGTGGGTTAAAGGTCTTCCACCATTTTTCTACATAATAGTGTACGTGTTTTGTGTCCAATATGTTACATGTATTGGACATAACACATGTCGAATACATTTCGATATGGTGCACATACTTTGACAAATATCTCATGTTTTTCCTATCTTAGTTACACGTATGAGACATTTTTAATACAAGTTTACATTATTGACAACATGTGTGACTATAGTATCGTTCATGTAATAAAAAAGAAGAAATGAAAAGTCACGAAAGTTGTTTATTCTTCACAAAAATTGTGCTACAATGAAAAATTGAAAATAAGGAGGAAAATACGTGTTTTATAATTTTTTTCCTAGTAATTGGAAAATATTAATGTAATTTTAGATATTATATCCCATATTTGGGTCCTTTAGTTTCACATAGCATTTATCCATATCCATATAGTTACCTTATCCATAATGGTTCATGTGCAAATTAGTTAAGGACTACTATATATGTGTATTTTAGCTCTAATTAGAAGATATCTCGAATCAAATATATAATTTGTATATTCTTCCACTTTTTTGTGCAATTCATTTTAATTAAATATGAAAACTATTTTATTTTATTGGAAAATAAGAAGAATACATATAATTCTAAGTTCTAAGGGAACTCCTTACAACCTAGTCTTTTTCCAATGAGTAGACCATATAGAATCTACTCCTCAAAAAGAGAAATAAACATTGCAACTAATGCGTGGGGTTATGGGCTTTGTATCTATTCCGAGTCAAGGATCAATTTGTGAGGTCTAGTTTGGTTGTTATGGACATGTGTCTATATCTCCTAAAGAGACTTGCTACTAGCCTACTAGCATAAATCTCTTATGTTGGCTGGCATGGCTGCTAGTGTTTGCCTCATTAGCTGTTTGGTAACTTTGTAAATTCCAATTATTAGAGTATAAGATATTTGCACAAAACCAATTTAACTTTTCACTTATTTAGAAACTTCTATCTTTATGAATTTTTTTCCTAAATTTTCACCTAAACTTTTCAAAACCTTTATAAACTTCCACCACTTAACGGATTTTGCCAAACTACATTAGTGGTAGGACCCTCAAACAAACCATTTCCCTCTTCTTATATATATGATTTTCACTCCAACCTTCTCTTCCCCCCTCATTTTAGGCAAAAAATTCATAAAGGTGAGAGTTTCTAAATAAGTGAATAGTTAATGTGGTTTTGCCCAAATTTTCCTATAATGTAATTTAAATACTACCTCCGTTTCATAAGCATTGCAATCTAGTGTTTTACGCCTTCCAAGGCACTACTTTAAAAACTAATATCTCTAATTTTATGTATGTAAATTTATAAAAAGTTGATATTAATTAACCTTATACCGAGACGAATCTAATAAGATATCACATGAGTATCTCTATCCTTATGGATAAATCACAAAAAAGGTGAAATGAGAGTGTGTGAATAGTCTAAAATGTCAAAAGTTGCAATAGTTATGAAGCAGAGATATTATATGACAAGAATATATTATTAGCATTCTATTTTCAATATTCCACCATTAGCAATATCTAAGTGGGCTGGTAGTGTTTGACTTGTACTGTTTTTCTTTTGGCTAAAGTTAAAAATAGTTTCTGAATTTGGTGTAATATGACATTAACAATGGAACTTAAAACTAACAAAAACATATAATTTAATTGCATTAAAATTAATTTATTATTGCAAAATTACCATCATGGATAGATAAAATATTTATTCAAATTCCATTTCATATCATTATTTGATACAAATTTCAAAAAAGCTCGGTTAAAATATTATTTATTTCAAAACACAACCTGATTAAATACAATTGTTTATAATTAATAAATGGACATCTATTTATTGTAAATAGCATAAAGCAACAAGTGTGAATGGTGTGTAGTGAGCTACTAGAAGAAGAGAATAAATTAAATTATTTTCTATATCCACATGATCAACATACCAAACCCTGGGCCTGGCTGAGAGGTGCGGAGGGGACCAAAATAAAATCAGTAAACACTTGAGATACAAAAGTAATGATATATGTAGGTGGGGATGGGGGGAAGGTTACGCGGATGATGGGATGGAGATGGGGATGGGGGGAAGGTTACGCGGATGATGGGATGGAGATGGAGATGGGGATGGGGATGAAAACCATACTCGCCATGAAGGGCGGGTGTGGATGTAGCTCATACCCGGCCCATCCCCGCCTGCCCTAACTAAGACCCGTCATTGGTGTTGAAAAACTGCAATTTTTTTTATAGTTTTTGTCACTAAAACCCTAAGACCAAAATCCAAAATTGACTTTCAAAATTCTGTTTTCCCTCTCTCTTCCTAATACACTAATTCTCCTGTTTCCTTCTCACTGAACTCTCACGTCTGAGTCTGAACCTCCGACGACTCCCCCTCTCCAACTGACTCTCGTTGATCCTGCCGTCGATCCTCATGTCTGGCATTTTTGTTGGTGACTAGTTGTATCTTAAGCTATTGTACAAATTGATGTTCCATAACCCATACGAATTGTATGCAACTTTTCTGTTTCAATTTTAATGTTTTATAATTCAAACGGATTGAACCCTAAATGTTCATTGCATTTGAACAAATTGGATTTTGTTATTTAGTTATGCTAAATTGATCAATTTTTCGGTTTTAGTGTGATGTTTTGTGGAAATCAAATATAAAAGACTTAGCAAAGTGTGTTTGGGCCCAGTCCAGTTCTAACCACTACACTTGAATTTACGAAAATACCCTTTGGTCAATCCAACAAAGACACAAGACAAAGAAAGCCCATCTTGTCATAGTCATTCTTGCAATGACATCAAACCTGTAAATAACTGCATGAACGGCCAAATCAGGTAACTTTTCATATACTGTACACTCCATTGCTACATTTGGCAATACATGAATTAGCTCCGATCTGACTTGAGCATTGGAGGGATGTTCCCGTGTACAACCCTCGGGGTAGTTCATTGTCTGTTTTGCATAATTGATGCGGTACCTCATTAACTCCACTTGACCATGTTAGTTGGATCTCTCAATTACAAATATGTGATGTGTTTCTTCGACCCGAAACTGTTGGCGCCGACCGTTGGGATCTAACAAAAAGCTAGTCTCTAAGAACATGGCACATGGACATCAATTGAGACATAACCAAACATAACTAAACCCTACCAACTCACTCTCTATCAATCATCTTCAAACAAATAGCCTAATCAGCATGATAACGAGCCTAACCGGGTGGAGCGAGGGGGCTTGGTGAAGAACTCCCTCAACTCATCAACTCCTAGTCCTTAGAATGTACTCTCATGAAATAGATCTTTTATCAGGCACCCCTCGATCTTCCCAGGGGGATGAACTTTCCTTTAAAGTTGAGGAGATCCGTGCAAGACATCCCTCGAACTACCAGGATTCACAATTCATGAACATAGATTTATACCAAAGTTAGAAACGTTCAAAGTTAAAAAGCCCTTTAACAAGGCAACTATTCAACCAAAGATAAGGAAGAGAATCTCTCTACCAAGGTCGAAGGACATACTTCGCTTGAAATATTTTGAAATATTTTCTAAGTTTTAAAGCCCTTCACACAAGGAACCTAATACCTCGAGCAAAAGTGGGTACAACATTCATTAACCCTCACCAGGCTTCCTCGGGAAAACAAATCCCTTCTTACATGGCATCTACCTTGAATTGTCCTAGGGTTCATTAGCCCTAGTGTAATTACTCCAAACAAGTTAAGACGAGAACTGCCACTCAAATGAAGTCATTCGAAATTACCATATCTCAAATAACACTCAAACGAGAGCACCTCGAATGCATAAGGATTTCCCCAGACAACACACCCGAGCATTAGTTCTCGAATGAAATCAGTCGAACTACCTCATTTGAGAAGACAAGTAACTAGCTAGTGTAATACCCCTATTTTTAAAGAGTATTTTATTAATAGCTAAGTACAATTTATTAGCCTGATTATATATTAATAGTCCTCAAGTTTAATTAAAGGAAATTAGATTTGATTATTGATTTATTGAAAAGTTAATTATATTCACTTAGTTAATTATTTTGACGTTTCAATGGAATGTCTCCCAGAAATATTGAGTTTAGTTCTTTTAATAAGTATGAGTTATTGTTTTATAAGAAGTTGTATTAGTATTGAAAATATATTTTAAGTATTAAATATGATTAGATATATATAAGAAGGGATGTTTAAGGTAATTAGACCAAATAAAGTAGAATAGGAAGACTAGATTATATATTAAATAGGGATGGAAAAACAAAGAAAGAAAAAAAAAGACAGAAAGGCAAATTTGGAAAAGAGATAATGGTTGGAAAGGGCGAGTCATCAAAGGAAGATTAAAAGAACTAGAAGGAAACCAAAAGAAAGAAAAAAAAACAGTTACAGGAAGGAAGGGAAAGATGGAACAAAGAACGAGAGAGGAAAAGAGGAGCGAGGGAAAGAAAGTGAGGAAAGGGAAGGTGAGGGTGCGAAACTCCGGCGACCACAACCACCACAGTAGTCCGATGAGTGCACAAGCTCCGGGTGGCGTGCATACTTAGCATCCGCGCAAAGATAGGGGTTCAAATGGCGGTTCTATGGTTCGTTTTAGGGGCGTTGGGGCATGATGTGGGATCGATTTCCTAGCATTTCCATCCCTAATCTTCTTTATTTGGGGTAAGTTAAATTTCTTACCTTAAGTTCAATTTTTATCAAGTTTATGAAAGTTAGGGTTTTTATATTGAAATTGAATTGGGGGTTTTTGTTTTTAAACGTTTGGTGAGGAATGGAAGTTTGGTTTAATCTTAAATGTTAGTAGGAAGAGTTAAGAATGTGTATGTAGTTGAATTGACATGAAAAGTTAGATTGTTAATGTTCAAAGAAAGAAATAAGGTGTTAACAGACCAGTTTCATAAATTGCATTTTTAAACAGTTTCTGGGCATTTTTAACAAAAATACTATTTCACAAACGTTATTTGTATTGAAATTTTACTCAAGAAAAGCATGATTTGGACTTCGTAGGAGGAAGTTATGCTCATTTTAAGTTTCTGCCCAAACTTCATATTTTTCTGTGGTTGATTTTAAAGCTCTACATCTTCATATAATTGCTTCATATTGAACTTTTGAGTATCCAAATGTATATATGATTCTTAAGTGTTGATTCTATATAAAGTAAGATGATTTTAATTCGTTTTGGTAAAGGTTTTAGTTAGATTGTTAGTAAGGTTAAATGGAAGTTCAATTTAGGATATTAAAGTCATTTATATGATTTATGATTGTTTGTTTATATGATTTATATGGGATTAGAAGAAGTTGGTTGTTTCTAAAACTAGAGTTAGTTAAGGCTCATTACTAGTTAGCCAAGTCAATTATAATTTATTGAATACATATATGTTATTATGTAGCTTTCGAGTTCACTAAAGGGTCGTTTTAGAAGTGGTTGTTTTGTTATGATTCGTGAAAGGTAAGATTCCTACTCGAACCTTTAATAGTTTATGAGAAAAGTTTTAAAAGGTAAGATTTCCTGCTTAAATGTTTTATAAGTTTACAAGTAAAGTTTAAAAAGTAAGATTTCTTATTAAAACTTTTATAGTTATGAGAAGAGTTTCATAAAGGTTTTAAACTCATTTTGGTTGAGTATATTTTAAAAGATAGGAGTTTAGTTTCAAAGGATCTTTTACAATTTAAAAGAAGGTTTTTTTTTTAAAGGATTTTTATCAAGGTCTTGTGGAGAATGGATTGAATTGGAGGATGTTCCTCTAAATATCAATAGTTTGGTTTCCGAACCGCAATTAATGGAAAGATTATAGAAAGATTTTTCGAATAGTTTTATGTTTTGAAAGTTGTTGGGATTTCCTATGTGGTATCTTAAGGGAATAGTTTTATGTTTTCAAAGTTGTGGGGATTACCTAAGTGGTATCTCAAGGAATTGAAACTTAGTCGAGTTTGGCTCGACTATACAGAATAGAATAGTTGGGGTACGTTGATCAGTAACTCGGACTTAGATCTTCTGCTACGGTTTGGCAGTATGTAGGATGTGCACACTAGGGGTTTTTGTCTATAGTTATCCAGAGGGCCTAGCTAGCCCAATGACAAGGAAAGTTTGTTCCATTCCCTAGGTTTATGACTCTTTCTTTGTGAAAGAAAAAGGAAAGAAAAATTAATTGTTTAGAAAAGGAAAAAGGAAAGACTTGAAAAAGGAAAACGAAAGGATTTGATTTAAAGAAAAGTAATAGAAAAGATTTTATTTAGAAACAGGAAAGAATGGTTTTGTTTTATAAAAAGAAATACGGAAAAGATTTTATAAAGTTACTTATTATTTGGTTTTGAAAGAAACTGATTTGTAGGATAAATTTAATATATATCCTACCTGCATATATATTTGGCTTTTCAGTATGAATTATTGCTCAGCCAGTTTGGCTGATACTACGTGTCTGGTATGTGCAGGTACATGAAGGTATTGTATGATCGAAGAAGGTCCGATATGTGTTATTCATGTTTGTTGTATCGCGGCGAGGACGATCGGCTTTGTAATATTATAGTTAATAGTTAAATTGTATTTAAATTTAAAAAAAAGTCCGAGTCTATTAAGTTTAGACTTGTTTGGGTTGCTGGATTTTGAGGATACAAGTTTATGAATCGGACGCGAGTCCTAAATTAAGTATTAGGCGGTCTGTATTACAAATGGAACTCTGTCGGACATTCAATAGAATTTTAACAACAAATCTAGTTGTTTAAAGTGTTTTAGGATCACTTAATATATAGTTTATTATACTTAAAGGTTTTAATATAGTCATTACTATATAAAGTTTTAAAAAGTCAAGGTTTTTGAGCTCCACACTCGTGGTGAGTGTGATGGTAATAGCCCGGATTAGGTTTTCTGCTGCATTTAGGTCTTAATTAGGTTGTACGTAGATCCGAGTTGTTACAGCTAGCAAATAACTACCTGTACCTCGAAATAAATGAGGAGCCCCCTAAGTGGAGCATCCTTCGAATGAGGTTTCATGAAAAATGTCACTCAAGGTGCTTGCTGCATCTACGTCTAAATATCTTAGGCAAGCTCTAATAACAAAAAGCATCTTCATTCGAATAGCGAATCGTGACGAATAAAGTTCTCTCTTCAAATAAGGTCATTCAAATGTTGAAACCATCAAGTTAGGTCAGTCGAAGACGCTCACTTGAAAAGGGTCATTCGAACTCATGGGAACCCCACGTCGAAGTTAATCAATCAACCTTTGAAAACCTTTTTTGAGCTCCTGGTCATTCAAGTTTTGAAATCACTCGAAAAAGAAATGATGGTACGTCTAATTATTTGAAGTACCCTCAATGTGAAAATTGTTTAGTCTTTGAATGAGGTTACTCGAAGACACTTAGTCGAATGGCATTCGAGTTTTGAAGTCACTCGAATCCAAGAAAGCCAAGAGACTGATAGGAGATTTTTAGTGTGTCATTAAGGCACTAACAAACCTTTTAACAAACAATATTTTGTAAAGCTAACGAGCAACTACTATGACTGTAGTAACGGCAAGTCAAGGGTATAGAACCACATGAAAAAAGGGATTGACTAAGATCTATCAAGTCTAAAACTACCTAAGTGAAGGGTATTTGGGTGTATGACCGAAGGATTGATTCAAGTATCGACTAATAACTAGCTAACGAATAAGGACTAACAATCAAATATGAGAAGTAAATATAATAAGGCAAACACTAGAGTTTGGGCTACTCGTATGAATCCGGGCTAGGAAACAACTACCAATGCAATTAAAGTTCGCAGGCGAATGTTATGCAAAGTTAAGTTCTCCTCTAAAATACTCGAGTCTTCTTTCGAATGGCCCTAAAGAGTAATCAATTAATCAATCAACTAGATCATCTCTCGAATGGTCTCTAGTCAATTGATTAATGGATTCAATAAGTGTGGAAAACCCCTAATACAAGGATCCTCTTAATTTCTACCCAATCTCTTGGTATAGAAATTAAGTTGATTCAAGGGAATGACAAAGAATTCAATAATTTATTAAGAGGAATTGAAATCTAAGAGCCCTAGCATAAACATGATCAAGATTTACCCTAGGGTGTCAAAACACCAAGATCAATGCATAATAATCAATAGAAAATTCAATTACGTGAACATCATAATTAAGCCTTTAATTCATACTTTCGCCCAAACCCTAGATAATGAACTACTCACTAATCATAGATTCAAAGCAAAAGAGATTAATAAAATTAAACATGATTAACAAAGCAATGAAAATAGAGAAAAGATATTGAAAGCAAATTACTTGGATTGAATGAACAATTGAATCTTCAGAAAGTAGCAATATGAGAAACTAAGAGTATTTGAGTGTTTTGAGAGAATAAAACTCAGTACTAGAGTCTAAGTGTAGAGTTAATCCAAAGCAAAAACGCAAAAACCTATTTATAATATCCCATAAATAAAGACGGAAAATCGGGAAAAAAACACGAATACAGGTCGACACGGGCGTGTCCAAAACGACACGGCCGTGTAGACCTGCTCTTCAGAATTTTCAAGTATTCACAATAATTAATGCCTCCGCAGAAATTAGCCAACACGAGCGTGTCAAAATGGAAACGGGAGTGTTAGCCTGAACTTCTCAAATCAATGGCAAGTAGAACAGGACTGTCTTCGTGGAAAAAGACCAACACGGGCGTGTTGAAATCAACACGGCCGTGTATGTTGACCTGCTGCTAGTCAACGGACAACTCAACTTCAAACAATCATATCTCTCTCGTCTCTTATCGGAATTGGGCTTATGACTAGTCATTTGAAAGATACCGAAACAAGCTAACGCCTCCCACTAGAATTACCTTAATCCGATTTATGGATCAAACGTCATGTCCATTTGAAGTTCAAAGGTCTACAACTAGTCTTCCAATGATCATATGACTTCAAAAACCTGCTAGTTAGCCTGGAAATCATCCAAAAACAACTAAAGAGATAATGAAGCGACAATATAACTCAAAGGTGACAAAAACCATGAAATGCTAGGCTTAAATGCTCTAAACTACCTTCAAGGACACTAAAAATGACCTACAATTAAGCACAATAAAGTGATTATCACAGACCCCATTCGATTTTTTGTCACTCGAGTCAAAGTTTGTCCCCTGATCAAAGGGTAAGTCCAAATTCCCGAGCAGAGGTATTCCGCTCCACATTCGAGTTTCATCATGATCCCAAACTCCGACATAGAGTGTGGGGCTAATGATGGGACCCAAATTTGACACGTTCCTTTTGCAAAAATAATGCTAAGATATACCTCGACCAATCATGGCCATGCTTCTTAGGCAAGCCATGCAAGTCAAGAATGATAGTGCTTAGCCTCTCACTCGGGTGATTCAATAAGCCAATATGTATTGAGTGAAACGATCATTTCAACTATCAACTCATCAAGTCAACATACATATCTACTTGCTCGACTAAATGTTGGTCTATCTACTAGCTCGGCCAATGTTGGTCTGGCTACTTACTCGGCCTATTGTTGGTAGATGCAATATGTTGATCGAGGTCATCATAGAAATTTTCATCAATTGTTGGTCTAGCTACTTAGTCGATTCATTGTTAGTTTAAGCAATTTGTCAACCGAGGTCCACTCAATGCCTCATCGAAATTTTCAGTGAAAATTTTACTAAGTGTCAACCATCTATTGATCGAGGTCCACCCAATGTCTTATTTTTGGACGCAACAAAAGATATTCCAAGTGTTAAAGATATACGACGACATGCTCCCGATTCATTATTTCGACAAAAGGCGCCCCCTCGACCTTTCACAAAATCCTATAAAGTTGGTCCTCAAACATTTTTGTAATGAAGCTAATTATTTGAGTCGAATAATGTGTAGACCTTAGTCGAATATTGTGCTCTCATCTCGGTTTTATCTCCTCCTCGAACTGCTCAACCTCGAACAACATCCTTTGACCTTAGCCATGTTGTTCGGTGTACAACAAAAATATACTTCCTCCGTTTTTAAATAAGTGACACACTTCATGTTTTCACGTTTGCCAATGTACTTTTTAAAACATCAATATCTACAATTATCAATAACTAAAAATTATAAAAAGTTGATATTAAAAAATTTCACATTGAGATGAATCTAACAAGATCCCATATGACTATGTTTTCTCTAAAATGTAAACTGTGAATAGTAAACATTATGCAAATGTGTCACTTATTTAGAAACGGAGGAAGTATTTTATACTCGTGACACCCTCCACGGGAAACCACCTCGGACTCGTCTCAGCACGGTACATATCTCATAAGTCATATATCGTAACCCCTTTCATGACGACCACGTTATCCATTCATGCTCGAAGTAGGATGGGATGCTCAGGGTTAAGTTCTTTATTATGGTGCCTCGTTAATCTGAATATGTGGCGCCTCGGTCTACATGCATATCCTTCAAAGAGTTGGCTAGCATGGGAGGATAGAAATACAACTCGACTAATCTCTTACAACAGAGGATAAAGTGAGAGGCTTGATGTTGAGTTAGCATGGAATTCATGATCAAGCGTCTTGATCATGGGTGAGCTTGGAATAGGTGTGTTAGAAACTGACAGCATGCAATGGCAGAACAGAGAAAGATTTCAAGGCTTTGTCGTGGTAGGAAACCACAGACTTGAAAGAAATTACAACCCGACAACGGTGGTAATCGACACTGGCCGAAAAGCTCCCCAAGGTTGACATAACAGCCTTACTAAGTTACCACTAATAAAGAAAGGGTTTGGAGATAAAGCACATACCCAAGAGAATTAGAGAGAATAAGAGAAGGGAAGAAGTTTTTGTGTGTGTTAAACTGAAGCAAGCAAGTCTGATTATATAACAAATAATCAACCACAAAACGAAAGGAATCAATGGGTAGAGCAAATCAAGGGACGTAATCAATGACTATAAACATTGTAACGTTAAAAACGCTTCAGTGTATCAAGTACCGTTACGCACACCTAGGCTTGGGTCCAAAAAGATAAGCTACAGCTCAGCTATTCCTAGAACCGAGACCGAGACCGATCCTGAGACCGGTCCGGGCGGGCGGCGCGCGCACGTGTGTCTGGTAGCAAGTCCAAGCCCAAGCCCAAGCCCAAGCCCAAGCATGTTCTCCAACCACAAAATCCAACCATGTAACCAACTCAAACAATAAGGGGAAAAACAGAGTTAATAAACAAGGGAAAACTCCCTTCTGTAGGTGCTTTGGGACCTTTGGGAAAAATCCAAAGGGGCTTTTCAAGCCTTAATTCCAACAAGTGCGTCAAATTTATTTGTCTTCTATGGTGTGAGCTACCTCAAAAAGTGAGTACCTCGAGTTGCTGCATGAGAAGTATGAGACAATCACAACAATGGAGATCGAGCTTGAAATCATGATCAAGTCAACTTCGAGCATGAAATATGTAAGGGGCTTCGATCATACATCATTTATTATCATCGCAAGATCGTAGCTGGAGGTATTACATCGACCATAGTTGGGCGTGAAATATAATAGCTAGCATCATCATCACTATGCTTTGAGCTGGTGCATGAAATATGCATAGGAGATGGCATGGAGCATATATCATAATCAAGCCACATGATCATCATCAATTGATCAAGTCTTGAGCTCCTTTACAAAGAGCCTCATCATCACAGGCATATAAAAAAATCATTGACTTGCAAATTGGTGGTGTGATGTCGATGATCATCATCATCACATGCATCAAGCATAAGCTGGTCTTGGATATGTGTGCATGCCGGGAATTGTTTAATTACAATACCAATAACAATACACTAAGTTCATGCAGTAAATGACAAAATCCTAGCTAAACATGCCTCGAATTTTGTTTATCTACATGAGGCACACCACCCTACAAAATGTGTTCGACAAAAGGGAAATGTTGTCCAAGTAATTCAAGACTTCGAGTGCCTCTTTACTTCCTAATGGGATGCACCTGGCCGTTTCCTAATAAGTGGGATATTTAGTGAGCATTAATGAGTGAAATTCAAAAATTACCATGAGTCCTTCCATCCTATGTCACTTGTGCGTATTGTGTTTGATTTATGAGATGAGTCATTCCGCTCCACACCCAAGCTTCAAGGAACTTAACTCCGGTATAGAGCGTGGGACTAATGTTTGGGCTCAGTCCAGTTTAGGCCACTATACTTGAAATTATGAAAATATCCTTGGGCCAATTCAACGAAGGCCCAAGACAAAGGAAGCCCATCTTGGCATAGTCAATGACATCACACCTATAGATAGCAGCATGACCGGCCAAATCATGTAATTATTCATATATTGTACACTCAATTGCTACATTTGGCAATACATTAATTAGTCCGATCTGACTTAAGCATTGGAAGGACGTTTCAGGGTACAACCCACTCGACCAGGACAGAAGGATTAACGCGGTTCATACCTCATTGATTCCACTCGACCAGGACAGATGGATCTCCCAATTAAAAATATCTATTGTTTTTCTTCAACCCCAAAGAAAGTGTTTTAGAGTGATGTTCATAAACTAGGTAGTAGCAAAAAAGTGCATGTAATTTTCTTTCATATACCGTGGGTACTCATGATATTCTTTATTGCTGTCGAAATTTGTACTCTATACGGCATTAGCAGAGGTTTTTTTCCCTCAAAATCTGATAAATCTTTATTTGTATGATAAAACAACTAGTAGTTCTTCGACATCGTCTGCTTCATCTTCTTCTTTAGTATTTTCAATTTTCTTAGCATTAGCTTTGTAGGTAAAGATCCATTGAAAACTATAATAGAGGGCGGGGAATTGGGCGGGGATGGGATGGGTGTGAAGCGGATGTGCGGGGATTCGCACGGACTTGGGACAGGATAGATTTTAGCATATACTCGGTGGGGCGGGGTTGGGGACGACATTTTTCCCCACCATGGGTGATGAGGCGGGGATGGGATATGGAGGGACCATCCTCTGCACCCGCCCTATCCCTTGACATCCGTAAACCTCAGGGGGTCTCTAACTCTAGTTATGTCAAGGGGGCATAACATATCAAGTTCGGCCCCGGTGATTTTGAAGTGTTGTATTTCTTTTAGGACATTACAAGGACTACATAAAGTTCAGTGCCAGATAACTTAATCAGTAAATACAACATTACGTCTAAGCTAGTGAAAATCTTTATGAAAAACATGACTTTGAATATAGAGGATAATACCATTACGAGCATGAGTAAATTTGTTCTTTCTATTTTGTATCCTCATGATTCTGTAACTTGTAGCATTGGAATTGAGGCTCATCAAGGGGGCGAGAGAAAAAATGTGTATAAAATGGAGCGAGATTGAAGTCTCGATATAAAGCTGGATTATCTTCAGATATCAACTCTTTAATTGGTCCATATAGTTTTGGAGATGATAAAAGACCTTTGAGAAAAATGCTACAGAAACTCTTGGTCCAACTTCATTAGCGGTTACTCTATGGTACACGCTTTTAAGCTTGTCATTGGACATCATCTGCAGTAAAACATATTTGTCTTAATATTTGTTAAGGTTTAGATACCTTTTGAGTTTTAACTATGGAAGCACTACTTTGTTAATTGATTTGAATGTTGTGAAGAAAAAAAAACATTCTAAAATATATATTATGAGAAACTATCTATCGATTTTTTTATTTTTGTTTACAAAGTTACCTTTTAAACTACTATTTTTGCAAGGAAAAAAAACTCTTAACCGAAATCCGACTAAAGAATTCAAACTTTTTCATATTTGCTACTATATAAACATAAGATTTCGAGCATTTTCTGTCGTATGGAAATGGATTTCATCTCATCAAGACACAATTAATAAGTAATAGAGCATTCGTCTAGAGATTTATTTGCAACTTATTAGAAGATTGCGAAAAGGAAGTGGAAAATTTTTACAGTAACACACTTCATAATTGTTAAAGGGACATAACAATGTTATGGCTAGATTGTAAACAAAGGATGGCGTTCGCAAAAAAAAAAGTCTTATAAAGGTTTTTTCTCAAAAAAATAAAATTAAATTAAATTAAAAAATAGTTTTTCGCAAAATACAAATTTAATTTCTTGGAGAAAAAGTCCTTGATTTGTTCGTCAGCAAATTTAGGATTGTTGGAGTTAAGGCTTGCAAAGCCTACTTGTGTTTTTCCCAAACATCCCACATCACCTATGGAAGGGAGCTTGCCTTTGTTTATTAACTCCCTTCCTCTTCATGTTAATTGAGTTGAGTACTTGGTTGGCTTTTGTGGTTGGAGATCAAGCTTGGGTTTGGGCTTGCTATCACACACGCGCGCGCCGCCCGCCCGGACAGGACCGGACCGGGCCTGGGATCTGGGTTCTGGGTTCTGGGAAGAGCTGAGCTGGAGCTTATCTTTCTGGACCCGAGCCCAACTGTGTGTAACGGTAACATGTAACACTAAAACGTTTTTAAAGTG
Source organism: Patellifolia procumbens (assembly GCA_947645195.1). Taxonomy (NCBI): domain Eukaryota; kingdom Viridiplantae; phylum Streptophyta; class Magnoliopsida; order Caryophyllales; family Amaranthaceae; genus Patellifolia; species Patellifolia procumbens. The sequence goes on from CANSGD010000594.1 coordinate 4,175,296, forward strand.
TTAATGGCCTTTATTGTCGCCCTTGATTTCCTCCCTCTGTTTATTTGGCCTGATTCTTTTACTATAAAATCAGTCCACTGCTACCTCAGTTTGGGATCCGAAAATCACTTCTCTTCTCTTCTTCTTTCTCTCTTCTAAACACTGGGTACGTGCATAATCTGTCTCCAAGATCTTTCTCTGTTAGTGGTGACTTAGAAAGGTCGTTGTGTTAACCTTGGGGAACTTTCCGGCCAGTTGCGATTACCACCATTGTCGGGCCGTAATTGCTTTCAAGTCAGTGGTCTTCTACCGCGACACAGCCTTGAATTTAGTCTTTGTTCAGTCATTGTAATCAGTCATTTTCTAACAATTTGAAAGCAATTATTTTAATTTGCAATGGCTGATTTTTCAAGCAAATTCGTGTCTCATCTGTCCAAGCTCGAATCTCTTGACGGAAACAACTACAAACGTTGGTCTTTGAAACTGCTGATGTTCTTTGAGCAATTGGACATTGACTACGTCCTTTTCAAAGACTGTCCCACTGCGCTTACTACTACAGGTGACTCATCCTCTTCTCCTTCTGCTACTGAAATTAAGAAGAAAGAGGACGAAATTGAAAAATATGTAAAAGATAATAAAACTGTCCGTTTTCACCTCCTTAATCTGATGATTAATAATCTGTATGATTTGTTTATGGTTCATAAAAGTTCAAAACTGATTTGGGAGGCCCTTGAGAAAAAATAAGGGGCTGATGATGCTGGAAAACAGAAATATGTTGTTGGCAAGTGGCTGGCTTTCCGTATGGTTGATGATAAGCCAGTCATGGATCAAGTTCATGAGTTCGAAAATCTCTGTGCTGATGTTCTTAATGAGGACATGAAAATATGTGAAGTATTTCAAGCTAATGTTTTACTAGAAAAATTTCCCCCTTCTTGGAGAGATTTTAGAAATAATCTGAAACACAGAAAAGAATTCATGTCTCTTCTGGAATTAATTAGTCATATGAGGATTGAAGAGGCAAATCGCCTTAAGGACAATCTAGATTCAGTTTCTGTTAATACCACTAAAGCTAACCTGGTGGAATCTGCTGCTCCATCAGGCTCTGATAAGTTTAAGGGTAAAGGGAAAAAGGGTAATAACAAGGGAAAAAAGCAAGGCAAATTTAACAAACCGGATAGCAAGATTCAAAAGAAGTCTGTCCTCTGTTATGTCTGTGGCAAGCCAGATCATAAGGCTTACCAATGCCCTCAACGCCAAGGTTCTGTGCAAAAACAAGGACCTCAGGCCAACCTTGCTGAATCAAACGACATTGTCGCTGCTGTGGTTGTTGAAGCAAATCTGATCGAGAACAGTACTGATTGGATTCTGGACACTGGGGCTTCAAGACATTTCTGTGCAAACAAGGAGCTGCTCCATGATTTTCAGGATGCTTCTGAAGGCGAGTGTGTCTACATGGGCAATGCTGCAACTGCTGGAGTACTTGGACGAGGAAAGGTCACTCTTAAACTTACCTCTGGAAAAACCCTCTCCCTTTCAAATGTGTTGTATGTTCCTACTATGCGTCACAACTTAGTGTCTGGTGCCTTGTTAAACAAAGCTGGTTTGAAAATTGTTTTTGAGGCTGACAAAGTTGTAATGACTCGTGGTGGGGAATTTGTTGGGAAGGGGTATTTAAGTGGAGGTTTATTTATTCTGAATGTTGCTTCTTCTATTTCTGCTGTTTTTAATAAAACTGTTTCTGGTTCTGCTTATATTGCTGAGTCTTTAAATTTGTGGCATGGTAGATTAGGGCATGTGAATGTTGCTTCCATTAAGAGACTAAGGACCTTAGCTTTAATTCCTAATCTGTCGACTACTGAGTTTTCTAAGTGTCCAGTTTGTGTTGAAGCAAAATTCACTAAGAAACCTTGCAAAACTGTGACTCAAAGGACCACACAACTTCTAGAGTTGATTCATACGGACTTAGCTGACTTCCAGAACACTAGAAGTAGAGGAGGAAAATTCTGGTATATTTCATTTGTTGATGATTTTTCGAGGTACACTAAGATTTAACTTCTCAAAGCCAAAAGTGAGGCAGGGGAAGCTTTCATCAAATATAAGGCCGAAGTAGAAAACCAACTTGATAGGAAAATCAAGAGGGTTAGATCTGACAGAGGTAGAGAGTTTGAAAACTTCTCTTTGAATGACCATTGTGAGAAATTGGGTATTATTCATGAACTTAGTGCACCTTATGTACCCCAACAGAATGGTATAGCTGAACGAAAAAATAGGTCTTTGAAAAACATGATGAATGCTATGCTTGTAAGTTCTGGGTTGCCTGATGAAATGTGGGGGGAAGCAGTCCTTTCAGCCTGTCATGTTCTTAACAGAGTACCTCACAAAAGGTTAGATAAGACTCCCTATGAATTATGGAAGGGGTTTACTCCAAACTTGAGCTTCTTGAGAGTGTGGGCGTGTCTAGCTAAAGTTGGGCTACCTGACTATAAAAGGTCAAACATTGGACCCAAGACCTTTGATGCAGTATTTATTGGTTATGCTCATGCTGCCTATAGGTTCATGACTTTGAGTGATAGGTCTATTTGTGAGTACAGAGACGCTGAGTTCTTTGAACATGTTTTTCCCTTGAAAAAGGGTGATGTTGCTTCCATGCTTTCATGTTCTTCTCCTACGGTTGTTTTACCTACTTGTTCTACGCACGACGTTCCCTTACCTACTAGTGATGTTAATGCTGATTTGACTTTAAGTAGTACTTCAGTTGATTTGCATGTTAGTAGTTCTGGTGCTATAGATGAACCTAGGAGAAGTAAAAGACCTAGAGTAGCAAAAGACTTTGGTTCTGATTTTGTCACTGCTTTTCTGTCTGAGAGCTCTTGTATTGACTTGTTGAGTGATTAATTGGTCTATGCTTTCATGATAGAAGAGGACCCTAAGACTTTTGAGGAAGCAATGAGATCTGTGGATGCTAGTTTTTGGAAAGAGGCCATTAAGAGCGAGTTAGATTCCATAGTGTCTAACTCCACTTGGGAGTTAACTTACTTACCTAAGGGATCAAAGACCATAGATAGCAAATGGATCTTTAAAAAGAAGTTGAGACCTGATGGGACCATTGAGAGGTTTAAAGCCAGACTTGTGATTAGGGGCTTCACTCAAAGGAAAGGACTAGATTACTTTGACACTTATTCTCCTGTGACTAAGATAGCCACCATTAGGACCCTGTTAGCTCTTGCTGCTATTCATGACTTAGTCATACATCAGATGGATGTTAAGACTGCTTTCTTGAATGGTGACTTAGAGGAGGAGATTTATATGTCTCAACCTGAGGGTTTCGTGGTGCAAGGTCAAGAAGATAAAGTGTGTAAGTTGAGGAAGTCCTTATATGGTCTCAAACAAGCACCAAAACAGTGGTATGAAAAATTTGACAGTACTATTGTGTCAAATGGCTTCATTGTCAACAACTCTGACTCTTGCGTTTACTCAAAGCTAATAGGATCAGATTGTGTAATCATATGTCCTTATGTGGATGACATGTTGATCTTTGGTAACAATTTAAAGGTGGTCAATGATACTAAACTTTTCTTGGCATCGAAGTTTGAGATGAAGGATTTGGGAGAAGCTGATGTGATTTTAGGAGTAAGAGGAGAAAGATCTTGGAGACAGATTATGCACGTACCCAGTGTTTAGAAGAGAGAAAGAAGAAGAGAAGAGAAGTGATTTTAGGAGTAAGACTTAAGAAAACCTCCGGTCGCATCTCCCTTAGTCAGTCTCATTATGTGGAAAAGGTGCTTAAAAAATTTAACTCCTTTGATGTTGCTCTATGACCCTAGTATTCATTTGACTAAGAATTTAGGAGAAAGTGTTTCTCAAAGTGAATATGCGAAAGTCATAGGTAGTTTGATGTACCTCATGAACTGTACTCGACCTGACATAGCTTATGCAGTGAGTCGACTGAGTCGGTATACTCATAACCCTAGTAATGAACATTGGAATGCTCTTCATCGTCTTCTTAGATACCTGAAAGGAACAGTTGATCTATGTTAGCACTATTCTAAATTTCCTGCTGTACTTGAAAGATTTTGTGATGCAAACTGGGTTTCAGGTAATGATGAGATTAGTTCAACTAGTGGTTACGTGTTTACTCTTGGTGGTGGTGCTATTTCGTGGAAGTCTTTGAAACAGACTTGTATAGCACGCTCAACCATGGAGTCTGAGTTTATTGCACTCGAGTTGGCAGGGCAAGAAGCTGAGTGGTTGAGAAACCTTTTGTCTGATATTCCATTATGGGGAGGGCAGGGTGCTCCTGTCTCCCTTCATTGTGATTCTCAAGCAGCCATTGGCGTTGCTAAGAACAGTGTCTATAATGGTAAGAAAAGACACATACGGATTAGACATGGAGTCGTGAAACAACTCCTGAAAAATGGGGTGATTTCTTTGGACTATGTCAGGTCCGAAAGAAATCTTGCTGATCCCTTTACTAAGGGATTATCTAGGAGAGTTGTCCTAGAGTCGTCGAGGGGGATGGGGCTTAGGCCCATTAGTTGAGAGTTTATGGTGGATACCCGTTTGTGGTCAAACGAAGCCATAGAATCTTAACTTGCACTACATTTCTCATCCCTATGGCGTGTTGGTAGTGCTTTCTAAATCCATAGCCTGTTTGGTGGTGCTATTGAGACGCACTTGATGGATTTATATTGTGAGGTTGAGCTTTTGCTCTTAATAGTTCCATATCCCTCGGGGTGGTGTTATTGAGGAACACTTAATGGACTACCTATGTAAGTGTGGAGGTTAAGCCGCCTTCTATAAAAGACTGGGATGTCTTTCTAGAGCACTTATGAGACCCAAGGTGTGCGCATGGATATAAAGCGCTTGTGTTGTATCGCGGAGACTGCACGTTCTTAAGGTAGGTATGTGTTGTGGGGGTCTCAACGGAATTCTGGTGAGTTCAAGAGAAATTCACTCACTAGAAAGTAAGTTGTTGCCTCACTCCACTATGTATCAATTCAAATCGAAAGATATTGATACTTAAGTACCTCCCTTTCCTTACCCAGGAATTTCTTTTGCTTTTCAGAGCCTTTGTGGGGGATTGTTGGAGTTAAGGCTTGCAAAGCCTACTTGTGTTTTTCCCAAACATCCCACATCACCTATGGAAGGGAGCTTGCCTTTGTTTATTAACTCCCTTCCTCTTCATGTTTATTGAGTTGAGTACTTGGTTGGCTTTTGTGGTTGGAGATCAAGCTTGGGTTTGGGCTTGCTATCACACACACGCGCGCGCGCGCCGTCGCCCGCCCGGACCGGACCGGCCTGGGCCTGGGATCTGAGATCTGGGTTCTGGGAAGAGCTGAGCTGGAGCTTATCTTTTTGGACCCGAGCCCAACTGTGTGTAACGGTAACATGTAACACTGAAACGTTTTTAAACGTTACAGTGTTAATGGCCTTTATTGTCGCCCTTGATTTCCTCCCTCTGTTTATTACCTTCCTTATTTGGCCTGATTCTTTTACTATAAAATCAGTCAACTGCTACCTCAGTTTGGGATCCGAAAATCACTTCTCTTCTCTTCTTCTTTCTCTCTTCTAAACACTGGGTACGTGCATAATCTGTCTCCAAGATCTTTCTCTGTTAGTGGTGACTTAGAAAGGTCGCTGTGTTAACCTTGGGGAGCTTTCCGGCCAGTTGCGATTACCACCATAGTCGGGCCGTAATTGCTTTCAAGTCAGTGGTCTTCTACCGCGACACAACCTTGAATTTAGTCTTTGTTCAGTCATTGTAATCAGTCATTTTCTAACAAGAATAAAACAGGATATTAAAATAAGAGATCGATCAAACCTGAAGAATATCCCCAATATTGATAACAAGGGATCCAGGAATAGGTTGAACGTCAACCCATTGATTTTGATGAAGAACTTGAAGACCACCGATTTGGTCTTGGAAAAGTATTGTAAGAAAAACTGGATCAGAGTGTTTGCTTGCTCCCAATGTAAATGCAGGAGCACGGCAAGCTGGGTAGTAGTGATTTACTGCTGCCCATCCCTTCATGCATTTAGATAATCTGCATCGAGTCCAAGGGCCACAGATAGTAACTCAAGTACATCACTTAGCTTTAGTACTTGGTTGATGTATTCCAACATCACTTCCCTGCAAATCAACATATAAAAACTTTGACTTTTGCAATAATCACATCTAATATTTGCCTACACAAAAATGGAAAATGACACAAAAGATTAAGTAACCATTTTTATCACAGTACTCCTCTTTTCCATTTTTATCACATAAAAGATTAATCTGATGGTTGAAGGTTCAGAAGAGGTTTTATATTCTATTACTACCCTCATACAAGAGCTTTTACGCTTGAAGTGTGGATGCAGAACACGCCTTCTCATACCTGACACTAAATATTCCACTTAGCAAGCAAGAGTGGATGAGATTCGAACCGTGACCTTCTGGTAATACTAGATCTGATAACATGTCAAATGATCAACTCGATCAAAACCTTAAGTTGATAGTTGAAGGCCCGTGAAGAATTTTTATACTCTAGCACGTTCTCTCACACAAGAGCCAATTGAGCTTAAAGTGTGGAATCATCACATGGCTCGGCATGCCTGAAGCTAAATATTACACTAACGGGGCGTTTGGTATGTGGGAATGGGAATTTGGGGATTAGAGGGTGCGAGTGGGATTGGAAATTGGTAGTTGGGATAAGGATAAAATAGCCTTTATCCCTTTTTTGGTATGAGTTGGGAATAACGTGGGATTAAATGATAATTTTACGTAGTTAACCTTACTAACTCTTCACCCCTTTCTTTTCATAGAGGGTAAAAGAGTCACTTTCTTATAGAATTTAATACCCCTCGCTAATACCTGACCTCCTTAGGTATTATTTTGGTGGGATAAGAGGGCTCAATCCCAATCCCATCAAAATTTAGTTATTCCCCTAAATAAATATGGGAATACTTCACACATGGGGATATAAACTCCCAATCCCATCAAAATTTAGTTATTCCCCTAAATAAATATGGGAATACTTCACACATGGGGATATAAACTCCCAATCCCACCCCCTAATCCGCCTAAACAAATAGCCTGTAAGAAAGGAGGAAATCCCTTCCTATGTAGGATTTCAAAGTCAAGGTAGAAAAATTTTCAAATAAGATCATCTACAAAACTCATGGACTCCATTAGGACCAACTATAGGCACTTTTTGTTTGTCACAATCTATCTTGGCGTTATGCTTACCAAGCCAATGCATTCGTATAATTACATCAAAAATGTAAAGGAAAATATATCAAGTCAGCTACTAGGGTGGTACTACCACACATAATAGGGACATCTCCTTAATCCTCTCAGCATCACAAGCACATGTGTACACCTCCTTCACTATAGTGTACTCTCCAGCTCCCATCTTAGAATGAAGCTTAGAGTTTAACTTCTCCTTAAATTTGATTGCCCTCTCCTACTAACCCCTTAGGGAAAAAAACGAGCCATTTCCTGAAACTACACTCATGGACATTCATATCTCCTCGTTCGAGGTCATTGACCTTTGCCCTCTTTCTCTTCCTCATATGGGTTGGAAAGAACTGATCACATATCGCCCTTTTTTTAAAACTCATTCCAACCAAACTGTCTCTCCCCCATAAACTCTTCCCCTTCCTTATATACAATCACCTTAGTAGGCAAGTCAAACTTGTTGTGGGTCCACCAAATATCAGCATCCTTAACTAGGTAGTATGCAGATGCATCGACTCTCATATAGTTAAAGACGTAAGGAGTGGCAAAGATCTTGTCAAACTCTCTAATCCAATTCTCCATCTTGGTGGATCGCCCTTACCATCAAATGTAGATGGTTTCTTCTTTTCAATTCCTTTCGAAATCACAGCATGAGAACTAGCATTACTGGAAATAGGAGCAACGGGAGTAGCAAGAGCAGCAATCTAGGCCACAGCAAGCTTCTCCATAGCTTCAGTCAAGGCTCGATTGGATTGGGTCATCTCGCGTATCATACGAATCGAACCTAAGCTTGTAGCACGCACGCGTCGATGCATCGTTCTAAAGTCGCAAGATAAACAAAGATGAACCAATTTTGATTCACCGTTACTAACCAATAATTAACAATTAACAAAACAAAGTCAAATAGTTCATAATTATTATGTTTAAAACTCCATCAAATCAAACAATTGAATGAAAAGAGAAGCATAAACATTAACAAAAAAAAATCCTTGCCGCCCAAAAATCGCATCCTCGCAGCGGCTTTTCAGTTTTAACAAATTTATTAACCTACTCTTATTTAAGGTGATTTTAGGAGTCTTAATAACCTAAGGCTCTGATACCAACTGTAACACCCCTGAAATTCCGCTACTTTAAAACATAGTATAATAAATAATTTAAGAAAATTTCAAAGGTGCTACCCCGCGATAATTAATAATAATCACTGCAAGGCTAAAGGTTCTAATTGAAATGAATAGTCAAAGAGTTCGAAATAATTATTAAAGATTGAAAGAAAATTCTAAGGTCAAATAAATAACAGCGGAAGTCTTATTAAACATAGTAAAGTATAAACAAAATCATTGCACTCTTTAACCCAACCTTGAGCTAACCTCCTTCAAGTCCCTGCACATTAAACACTATAGTATCAACCACAAGGTGACCAAGATTTCATACTGTACTAAAACAAAACTATCCAATGTGTAGGTAAGATATCTAGGAATATCTTGCAAATTCATTTCAAACCTGTACAGATCAAATATATAAGATAAAATAACTTTCCAACAATCTCAACTTTCAATCTTTCTGTCTTTCTGAAAACAATTATGTAAAAACATTTAAAATGTAACTGTTTTAAAACCTGTGACTAGGAAGTACTAAAGTCCAATGAGCTAGTTAGGCTCACGAGACATGTAAATACCAAAACCCCTAGTATGCATACCCCTAACTTGATAACGAACCAAGAAGGAAGACAAATGGCAAGTGTATTGATCAACATACACCCAACTACTAAATAATAGTTGAGGCAAAACTCAACCTACTTCCAAACCCGAGGAATACCGCTTACCGGCAACCCCACAAACACAATCTTATAAAACATGATAAATCATAATTAAGTAAACATAGAAACATTCTAATTTACTCAAAACCTGTAGCAATGAGGAACATCCTCCTTTTAAATCTCAACTTGGCATATGAGGAACTTCTTTCCTTTTGAATCTCATAAATAATCTCATCATTTTCTTTCACAATAAATATTGTCAAAACGATTTAAATCTCATTATATAAACAATGTAAAACCCCTTTTTAATTCTCAAGACATAAGCCACATAAAACCTTTTTAAATATCAATATCGCTTTCAAACCAATATAAACCATTTTCTAAAATTATTTGTACGAGTCTTAGTAAGAAATCTTACCTGTTCAGCAACTTCAATCAACCAAACGCAATCTCAAGTCAATAAGGTTCTTCTACAAACCCACAATCTACAATATTATATAGTATAGTATAAGTCACTTGACAGTCACAGGTCGAAATTCCTTGTTCAAACCCGTTTGCTCCGGTCACGGGTTAGTCAGTCTTTTTTTTGGCTGGGGGGATTTTCGTGAATTGATTTTTTAAAATTTTTTAAGTGATTTTTTCTTCTAAAAATGCTCTTTTATTATAAACCCCGTTCCCGGTCCACAAAGGCCTACATTAGCCCGCAAAGCACGCACATTTTTTACGGGTTTGGGCATTGTTGTATCCAATCCACTTTTTTTTAATCATCTCTACAAAATTCTTACTTAAATTTGTATCTAAGGTCGGAAAAACAAGTAAAGTCTTGTCATTGTGCAGATCAAATGTTTTTTTATCGGTTTTTTGGTCAGTTGCGGGTACGGTCGGATTGGACCCGCTTTTTTGCCTGTTTCGGGTTCGGTACAAAACTGGTTTCGGGTTTAATTTTCGTGTTCAAAACCCATTTGTAGCGGGCCGGTTTTTGGTCCGGTTTTATTTTTGCCAGGTCTAGGGGTAGGTAATAGAGGTGGGAAGATGGAAAAAATAATGAGTTGACCAAAATGCCATTAATGAAATGAAAAATGGAATGATATTTGTAAGGGTATTTGGGTAATTTTTAGATTTATTCCCACTTCCATTCAAACATTGGATTAGTCGTATTTTATTGAATCCCCACTCAACGACTCTCATTCCTATTTCCATCTTCTATTCTCGAATTCTCATTCCTACATACCAAACGGGAAAAGTAATTACGCAGAAAACTCCAAGTTCTTTCTTCCAAGGTATTTATTCTACTTGTAAATTTAGTTTCTTCTTCATGTTTCAAAGTTCGTATGTACGAATTTTTCAATTGATGTCCGGAGTATATGTTTTCTAATTCCAAATGTAGACTTATGTTCATGATTAATTTGTTGATTATAGCTACTCCCTCCGTTCTGTATTGTTCTGTGCAGTTATTGTTCATACGCTCTCCAATGCATATCTTATATCCTTAATATCTGTAATTGTGTATTTGTAAAAATTGTAATGATTGAACATTAATGATGCACTTATTAAGACGAATCAAATAAGACCCCACATGACTATATTTATTCTTATATATTCATATATATATATTGAATATTCTCTATACATGTGAATAGTGAAAAAACCCAAATGCACAGAACAATACAGTATGGAGATATATAAAATAAATAAGATGACAAATTATTATCACGTTCATTGAAAGAGATCTTTTCTTTCAAGTTAGTAATGCTTGCTTTCATCTTGTTTGGCTAAAGGTTGTACGATCTTAAAAAAACCCTAGCCATTTTCCCTCTAGAAAAACTCTTTCTTCTTTTTCCATTATTTTCGGGCCGGGCTGCCATCAATCTTCTAAAGTTTGATGGTAAGCCCCTTTCTCTTTTCTTTATCCTTCGTTATCATTATTTTAACCGCTTACAATAAACCCTTTTTTATTCTCTTCGTGAGACCTTTCATTCCGTTTTATTGGATTTATAATTCTCCTTTGTGAGATCTTCTTGTGTCATATGTGTTTCTTTTCTTCTGGAAGTTAGTTTGTTGATGGAGTTTTACGCGGGATCAAAACAATTTTTGGTACATCAAATACGTTCAAGAGAATCGAATCAAGATCTACTTGAAAATCATTGCAGATCGATTGAATCCTCGTGAAAAGCTGTATGAAAAAGCAGCGAAGTGAAAGAGGAGCGACTGTACAAGCAGATATCTCTTATAGCGATCTAATTTTGTCGAAGTAGAATTTTGTTTGATCCATTTTGATATGTACTTGGTCGTTACTGATTTCTGTTGTAGATGTCGTATGACTTCTAATTAATGAATTAACTTTCCCTTTGTTTCAAAAAACAATGCTTGCTTTCAAAATATGAAAATTCGTCGTGTAATATTGTACTTCCTCTGCTCCCTTTTAATTGCAACACTTTCCTTATTTGCTTGTTTCTATTTAGTTGCAACACTTCCTTTATTTGGTAACTTTTTCTTTAAAAATGACTTTTATACCCTCACTTTTCTTTTCTTTTTTACAGGAAGAAAAGAGTTTCATTAATAATAATTAGCCAAACGGCACTTACAATCAATTGCGAAAAAAATCTAAAATTCCAACCCAAGTACATGAATCCTTTGAAATAATTACATCGCAGAATCAATTAACAATAGCCTTACTTAAAACCTTCATCTGAAGCAATACAATATGTGTGATCGCTCTGATTCTGCTAAACGTTCGCTGATGCATAATCGTTTGGATTAAGATACTTTCGTGGTCTTCTCGATTCTCACAAAGACTGTGAAACTCTGAATCTTCATATATTACCATGTGAAAAAACAAAGAAAACAAACCCAATAGGAAAACCACCATTGGAAGGTTGGTTCATTTATTGAAAGCAATTAAAGAGTTTTCGGGGCTTACCACCTGCAAGAATACCGAAGGAAGCCCCTACAAAGATTTACAATTGAGATCAGGAAAATAGAAAGAGAGGAGAAGGAGAAAAGGGGAAAAGAATGAAGGAAAACCTTCAACAAAAAAGGAAAACCCTAGCTATGGAGGCTACACCCTCACTTTTCTATCTCTTACTTTTTCAACCAATTAAAATTACATGGGCAAATTTGTCTATAGACCCACATATACTAGCTATCCTACAAAAAAAAATACAAAAACCTAGTGTGGCAACTAAAAGGGAGCATATATGTTTTTCAATTTATTTCTCATTAAACCCTCGAAATTGGTTGCAAGTTGAATAGAACTATTACATTAATGTACTTATGATATGTATGAAATTTTTTCTGTTATATTTCAAGCGCTTCGAACCCACAATGTCGAAATCCTGAATCCGCCACTGCTTATTATTTATTTAAATTATAAACAATATTATTAATTACATTTTTATGAGACGGATTGGATCTTTCTCACGATTTACTATTTCAAGTTTGACTTTTTAATAGCATGATAAGTAATTGCAATTCAACAAAAAGTACTTATCCGGAGTACAAATTATTACTTTTGCACACCAAAAGTTTTAATTTTAACGGCCTTAATATAAAATTTGGACTAAATACTTTAAAGTTCCAACTCATAAACTATAAATTTTGGATATGCCATTCTACGTGCTCATCGATATACTTCATTAAAGACTTTTGTATAATAATATTAATTGAAACTTTTCTAGTGCTCACTAACATTTGTTCCATTTAGGGTTACGTGCATGTAACTATATAACGTACTTTGATACTTGGTATTTACTAAAAGACAATATTGAGGCAGCTATTATTCTAACATTAATACTTTTTTATAACTATATAATGATAGACTTGTGCATATATATATATATATGCTCATGAAAAGGGAAGAAATAAAGAACTACCAATCTACTATCATAAAGTCATTAACTCACTTGGAGCATTATACATCTCTACTCCATCCTAGTAATCAGTATGTAATTACATTAATACCATTGCAAAATCAAAAGCAGTATACATCTCTACTCGATCCAAATCAAGTTAAAACCAAAATCTCTCATAGCCAGCAGGTGGATTCACTGAGTACCTGTAATCATCATGAGTTGACTTGAAGTTCAATAAATATTAGAAAAAATGCGCAAAATATTTTTAGTTCAAACAAAAAAAATAAAAAATACCTTGCTAACAAGTACTTGCCCTTTTGGTAGCCCCAATAAAATAGACAGTTTTCTAAATCCTCCTGCAATAAATAAATAGTTCATATTATATATTAATTTAAACCAAACTAATAAGTGATAGAATATAGAAATTAAAACTTTAAAAACTTGATTATTAGAGGGAGTATATGTTTAACTTACCACTCTCCAACCAACTCTGGAACTACAACGGACACAATACATGTACAACTTTGTTCCCATTATTGTTGTTTCAGATTTATCCTCAAAGAATACATTAACACTGGACAAAAAGATAAAGATAAAATAAAATAAAATTCACAAATTAAGTAGGGATTGAACCAATTTATAAAATAAGAGTACTGCCATTATATAAAGCAAGATAATAATGAAATTAAATTTCACTTACACATTGCTCATCAGATAATTGTTCAGATGTAGAGATCGACTGTCCTGGAAAAAAAAGGATCAAATTAAAATGGTATTAGGCTTAGCTTTTTAAATTTTCTTAGGTTAACTTTGAGTTCAAGAAAGAAACCCTAATACTGATAAACCCTAATAAAATTAAAGAAACCCTTTTACAACTTACAGAAATTAAAATTATTACATCATTTCAAGAAAGGTTCAAGAAAACCAAGAAAAGATTGAATCTAAGCCTAGCTTGAACCTCATCATCAGATCATTATATATCCATTAAAATAATTATAACACAAAATCAAACTAAACACAATTAGCATATATAACTCACCTCGTCAATGAGTTCGTCAGCTTTTCCCAGATGCGCGTCGCATGTTCGGCAACGGAAGATATGCCCTTCTAAGTCGATCAAGAATATTCTTCCCATTTTTTATTTTTTTAATCAAGTAGAAAATGCAAATTGTTAAAGCTTCTGCATAAATTTGCGACGCAGTGCAAGAAAAGAAATGTATGGTTGCAAGCTAAATGGGGAATATATTAATGAATGAGTCGGTGATTTTGGATTAGTGGGTAATACTCACAGTAATCTTTATTTTTTTTTCTTGTAGTAGTGAAAAGACCAAACAAAGAGTTTGATTATGCTGTGGAAACGAAGTTTCTTTGTTTTATGTTTGCGTATGTTTATGTTGAGGGTAAAATGACTTGGGATCCAAACTTTACTCAGGCTTTTATAAGGTAGTGAATCAAAATATATATATATATATATATATATATATATATATAATAATATATATATATTGAGTAATTTAGTTAATTAACTAGATAAATAACCCCCATTACTAAGAATTGATCCACTACGTACCGTAAGCACTTAATATTGGTGACTAAGAGTTTACTCCCTACTAAGAGTTTACTCCCTGAGTGTATTATTTGTGTTTATTTTAGGGTATTGTTTTATTTGTACGTCATTGATATCCGATCATTGTAGCTATTACAAATATGCAATTATAGTTTTTACTAATACAAAAGTAAGCATCTGGACAGTGCATATGACGCAGAGATGGTTATTTTAGTTTTTACAAATATGTAATTATAATTTTAATAATATAAAATGTAAGAGTGTGGACAGTGTATGTATGAGGCAGAGGCAGCAGTTTGTTGGTTATGCACAAAGCTCATTACAATCATGTACGGAGTCTTTTACTAAGATAACCAATGGCGGATTTTCTTTTGGTGGGGGTGTTTGTGGGTGTTTGAACGGGTCCCGACCCCTGCTCGCCGAGGAAACATAAATAAATAGAGGTAACTATTGAGCACAAAAGCCTAATATACTAAATTCATACGGTAGTTAATGTCAAAGGGATTCCGACTTTCTATTTTCAATCAAATTATTGACCTAAAATAACTTTATTCTTTTCTCTCTCTTATAGACTTGTAGTCTTGCTTTTACCCAAAATTTCTGAAGATCAAACAACAACTCTCTCCGTAACACATTACTTGCAACGATTTGACATAAATTGTGAGTAGAAAATTGTTGAGAACATAGAATCAAGTAGAAACTAATTTGCAATCACCAACAATAACCAATGGAAGCCAACAACCAAGCAACCAAACAAAGCAACAATAAATGAAAAAATAAATAAGAGAGAGAGATAAATAATGGCACCGTAGAAAGACCCGAGAATCCGGAGGTAAAACCCACAAGCACTAAAGAGTAGCATTGATCTTGATGATTGATTGAGAGATATACCAGCTATTTCAAGCTACACACACAAAGGTACAAAACCCTAGAAATTCTCTCTAGTATCTTGAAATGTGTGAGATTATGTCATATTTACAAATGGGGAAAAGAGGAGTATTTATACTACCCCCGAAAATAGGAAAAAACGGTTGCACGTGATGGAAATCGCGAAAATAGGGTGCAGGGGTCAACACCCCATCGCGGGTCGCGATACCCGTCGCAGGTCGCGACCAGGCCTTCGCGGCTCGTGACAATCTTCGCGAGTCGCGACCGAAAGCTGCCACCTCCTTCATTTTTCGGCCCTTGCTTGTGACCATGGCTCTTAGCCATCTCTACACTAAGACCTAATAAAAATGTCTAATCGTTGCAAGTAATCCGTTGCGAAAGGAGTACAACTTTTCTTGAAATCTCGAAGTCAAATGATGATACTATCCTACAAGGGTCTAGGGAGTAGTATAGAGTAATAATCAGTGGCGGATCTTGAAGGTTTTTCTGTTCGGGGCCAAAAACATTAGTACTTGAATAGAAATAACATAAAAAAGTGTCACAATCTGATTCTTACTATACTCATTAAAGTACGCTAAAAGTTTTAGAAGCAATTGAGCATATTTATCTTTTAACCAAACCAATTACATTGAAAATAACTTATATTCTAGTGCAAAAGGTAGAACACAAAATTATGATTAATAAAGAGCATACATTAATATTATAAATAATAAATTTTAACCTTAGATTTTAGATTAATATACACTATAACAAAATAGTGACTAGATAGTTTAACATTTATAATTGAAAAAATACCTTAATGATTGAAAAAATTAAATTGCAATTGCAACTTAGGTTCCTTTTCCAATTTCTGCCAAATCGCCTACTAAATTTATTCTCTTCAAAAAAAAAACAAATTATAAATAGCAATGGATAAGTGAAATATGGAATAAATTTAATTTGTTACAGGTGTTAACGTAGCAAACAACGATTAATATCTCTATTATATAAGTGAAGAGGTGGGGGTGGACACCAAAAAGAAAAAAAGGAAAAATAAATAAAATAAACCAATGAGTTTATTAAGTAATTAAGTTTTATTTCCAAATTTAGACATCAGATTTTTAATTAAAGATATTCAAAACTTCTAACTAAAATATCCAAAAACCTACAAAGTAAAAACAATTTAAAAAAATATCAACGTTTATATTTTCTTGAGATGTATAGATAGACACCCATTTTGCTATACTTTTATATACTTTTGAATTTTTTTATTTTGAAATACATGATTGATTGTTCATGAGTGAAGGCACATTTGATCAAATTGATCATGATAAAGTATTTTAGCATGAGTGAGAAATATGATAAAGTATTTTCAAGTACTTTTGAATTTTTTCTCATTTGGACAATGAGCAAAAAATACCTTACTAGGTACTATATAACAAAAGTTGTAGTTGATGGTGAGGAGTAAGTGATGTTTTCAAAGAAAAATGAGCCAAAATGAATTTAGCTTGAAAACAAAATATGCTGTGTATCACACTTTATCATGTTACAGTAGCCAAAACACACATCGTATGCAAATAAAATTAGGATTTTTTGTTCAAAACCACGTTTTTTGAAACTCGCACCTTAATGAATTTTTCTTTTAAATTTCCACCTATCATTCCCAATTTTATTAGAAACTCCCACTATTTAATGATTTTTATTAAATTTCGTTAACAAAACCGTGAAGTGGGCCCCACATATGCATTTTATTATTAGTTTACGCTGAAATTAAAGTCAATTTCATCAATTTAAGGGCAAATCCTTAACAAATTTAGAGCAAATTTGGAACGAATTACAACTATTAGGAAAAAATTGAAACTATTTCAAGTTCCATTCTGCTAACAAAATGTATATATGGGACCCACTTAACGGTTTTATTAATGAGATTTGACAAAAACCGTTAAGTGGTGGGAGTTTTTAATAAAATTGTAAATGGTAGGTGGAATTTAAAAAAAAAACATTAAGGTGGGAGTTTCTAAAAACATGAAAACTTATGGTAAGATAGGACTATCCATAAAATTATCTACTGTAGATTATGAAATTTCATAATAAAATTATTGTCGCACGCATCGCGTGCATAGAAATCTAGTTAGGATATATGTGTACTCATGAGAGAGAAAGAGTAACAAGAGGTTAATATTATCTTAGTCATTCATTTAATAGCTAAAAAGTCTAAAATCCAAAAAAATGGGAAGTAGGGTCCTAGGGTCTAGGTAGTAGGGAGTCAGACATCAAAACAATAGTGAGAAATCTTTTACTAGAAGAATGCAACAGATGTTTCGGGAACACGCAACTGAACAAGTGGTATTCATTTTTTCTTGGGCCTTTTAAACTGATTTTCTTTTGGGCTTTTATGAGCCTATGGGGGCCAGGCCCCAACCAGCCCCATGGATAATCCGCCCCTGGTAATAATATTAATTATAGAGTTTGATGTGCCAACTCTAAATCTCCAGTTAGTACTATTACAATTTACTTTCAGCACAACAACGGCGCATACGCATTGCCACAACACCACGGAAAACCCGCCATTTTCAGCCTCCATTTTCAATTGGGATTTTGTGGCGGTGGTTGCGCCGCCTCAAATAGGGCTATTCCGGCCTTTTCCCGGCGGGGTAAGCGTGAGCAAAAGGTTGAAGAGAATCTAAATTATCAATGCCCTCTATCAATTTCTTGTTCGCACCTTAAAATCAAGGATTTAAGGTTTTGTGAACTCCTCCCCCTTATAGATGCCATTACTCGTGAATATATGGTTGAAAGATTATTTACACAGCTATAGATGAGGAAACAGAAATCATTCTTAGAATTTATGGCTGTGATCTCATCAAAGAAAGCGACATTCTTCTTAGAAGTATTTCAGTTTATTTATTCATCTCTATGCTAGTTTTTTCTGTTGTTGCTTTCTATTTTTGTGATGTAATATGGTTTTTTGCTTTCCTTAATTGTTGAACTTTAGACCTCAAGTTGTTATGGCAACTGGCTAGGTTTTGTTCCATCGTTTTTACTGTAAGAAGTCATGCGCCCGTTTCAATGTCAAGGTTATATTTTCATGGTAGTTTTCGTTTTTTATGGCTGGGTTTTCAATTGGGTTTTAGTGCGGGGTGTTGTTGGGTTTCATTGATTTTTGGTTGACAATTGGTGGTAGTTGTTGGGTTCATGGTGGCGGTTGGCGATGGATGGTGGTTGCGATGTGGCAATGTGTGGAAGTGGAGGTGTTGGATGGTGGTTTGCTGTGTTGGATGACTGTTTGTGGTGGTGGGGTGATGGATGTGGTTGGTTGGTCGCTGCAGTGTCAGTGTGTGGCATTGGTGGTGGGTGGGACATATTGGTGGTGAGAGTAGAAATTAAAAAAAAAAAGAGAAATAAATTATTTTTACCTTGCTAGCAGGTCACAAGTCACCTGGGTTTGTTTGTGGCGGACTTGTCCAATAGTTGGGATTATACAGGAATAACCCCTATTTAGAATTATTCTTGGCGGAACGGCCATAGTTTGGATTATTCTAGTCAATTTTTCCAAGAGCTAAATATGAGTTAACATATTTATATGGAGTCTAATAAACAAGCCCTAAGATGTCGACAAAAGACGAGTATCGAAATCGCTCTCGCGGGCGCCCAGCAGAGGCTCACGGAACGCGAGCCGCGTCGCGCCCCGCGACGCCCACCGCGACTGGCGGTGCAGGCCGCGACCCGCGGACAGCTTGCAGCAAAAAACCACGAGCTGTCTTCTTCTCCGCGATGCGCCTTCCATCTACAATTTTCGATGCTAATCTTTTCCTTCGATGCTTCACCAAATGAACTCCAAAGTACTCCAAAGCAAAACCCGACTTCAACCCATAGCGTATAAGCACTAAAGATCAAGTCATATCCTAACAAATCTCCACCTTGACTTGCATCTACCACACAACTCCACCTCAAAAGAATCAACAAAACACGTACCTCTTCAACAATACACGAGGAACAGTTTTCCCCTCCTCCTCTTGCATCTTTAACCCGATGCGAGGCTTGCCAACTTTGTCCCGTGGCCGGGATTTGCCCACTTTCTCCTGGGGCCGGGATTGCCTCCACCTTGAGGCTCAACCTCTCACGAGGTCATATGTGACTATCAACGTTCAACAAGTCCAAGCAATGTTTGAACTTGCGAACTGGAACTGGCTTGGTGAACATATCTGATGGGTTGTCTGCAGTCCCAACTTTCTTCACCACTATCCTTTTCTCACTCTTTAGAAAATGATACCTCACATCAATGTGTTTAGTTCTATCATGATGCACCTGATCCTTGGCGAGACATATAGCACTCAAGCTATCACAATACACAGTCGCACGATCATGAAGTAGACCCAAATCACTGACCAAACCACGTAACCATATAATTCCAACTAGCCACAGACCCTCCTAGAGTGTATACATACCCAGTCATAGATCTCTTAGTGTCTATATCACCCGCATAGTCCGAATCACAATACCCGGCCACCAAACACTCAGCATCATTCCCATAAAGGAGACCCACATCTGTCGTTCCCTGCAAATAGCGGAAAATCTGCTTCACAGCCTGCCAGTGTTCCTTCCCTGGTTGAGTCATAAACCTACTAACAACACTAACAGCATGTGCTATATCAGGCCTAGTGCAAACCATAGCATACATCAAACTACCAACAACACTAGCATAAGAAACCTTAAACATGTACTCCTTCTCCTCATCAGATTGAGGAGAAAGAACAACAGAAAGACGAGCATTTGCAGCAGCAGGAGTGTCAATAGATTTCGCAGTACTCATACCAAACATGTCAAGTTCCTTCAAGATGTAACTTTTCTGAGAGAGGAAAAGTTTCTTCCGAACACGATCTCTATAAATATCCATGCCTAAAATCTTCCGCGCTGCTCCCAAATCTTTCATGTCAAACTCAGAACTCAGAAGATTTTTCAACTTCAACACGTCTGACTTCTTCTTCGCTGCAATGAGCATGTCATCAACATATAATAATAAGTAAATATAAGAACTGTCCTCCACCTTGCTATGATAAACACAACAATCATACGGACTCCTGTCAAATCCATGCTCAATCATGAAGCTGTCAAACTTCTTATACCACTGTATTGGTGACTGCTTAAGTCCATACAAGGACTTCTTCAGTCTGCAAGCAAATTTCTCTTTCCCTGGAATAACGAACCCCTCTTGCTGATTCATCAGAATATCCTGTAGGCCTAGGCACCAATTCCCATGTCCCTATTTTAATTAAAGCACTAAATTCATCATGCATCGCCGCACTCCAATTACGGTCAACTAGAGCTTGCTTATGGGATTTGGGTATTAGAGATTTGTGTGGTGCTGGGCTCGTTTGGACGGTTAGGGCTTTGGGGTAGTTTGGGTTTGGTTTGAAAATTCCATGTTGAAAGCGTGTTATCATTTGTGGAGATGAGGGAGGTGGCAAGTGGGCCGAATGGGTAGAACACCACGTAAAGGGGGTGTGTGGTATCGATCTATCTGGACTGGGCGCTGGATTAGTAAAAGAGCGTGGGGTAGCAGATTGGCCTGGGGTAGCAGGCTTCGGAATGATGATGGGGTAAGTGTGCTGACGGGGCACGTGAAGGAGGGGAGATGCAATGCGTGGGCCTGCTGATATGGGTGGGCAAGTTTTAGTTTGGGTCGAGAGATGTTGATGAAGTTCGATCAGGGCAGGGGACGGTGCATCAGGGCCCAAGAAATCATAGTTAGAGTTGCTAAATTGACCCAAGTTCATGTAGGGAAAGTTTTGTTCATCAAAGGTTATATGACGGGATATGATTATTTTATGTGAGGAAAGGTCCAAACATCGATATCCACAGTGATCAATGGGATAGCCTAAGAAGACACAAGGGGTGGATCTAGCTAGGAGCCAGTTTATGAGGAGAAATAGTGAAAAGGTTCAGAAAACATAAACACCCAAAGACCCAAATGTGATCGTATGTTGGGGTTCGTCCAAATAAGGCTTGAGCTGGAGTAGTGTTTTAAAGGGCTTTGGTAGGCAAGATATTTAAGACATAAGTTGTCGTTTCAAGAGCATATGGCCAAAAGGAGGGGGGAAGAGATGCATGAAAAAGAAGAGTACGTTTAATATTATTAATCGTACGTATCATGCGTTCAACATTGCCATTTTGAGAGGATGTGTGAGGACATAAAATTCGAAGATGAGCCCATGAGTGATGCAAAATAATTTGAACGAGTCGTTATCAAATTCACGACCATGATGAGTTTGAAATGATTTTATTAGGCGTTCAAATTGAGTTTGCACATATTTTTGAAAAGGAATGAATGTATTAAGGGCTTGCGATTTGTATGTCAGAGGGAAAGTCCACACTTAATGAGTAAAATCATCTAATAATACTAAATAATACTTGTGACCTTTGTTGCCACGAATGGGAGATGTCCATAAGCCAGCATGGATAATTTCAAAAGCACCAAAAGTAGTAGTATTAGAAGTATGAAAAGGTAGACGAATATGTTTTCCTACATGACAAGAGTTGAAAATTTTAGAGCCATGCTCCTTATTACAATTAATAAAATTATTAGACTTAAGGTGACTAAAAACGGAAGCTCCTATATGTCCTAGACGATTGTGCCAGATGGTCACTGATACGGTTGTGAGAGCCGGCAGAGGGAGTGGGTGGAGTGGTGACTGGGTAGAGATCCCCCGAACTATTGCACCTCGTGATTATATTCCCCGTTTTGAGGTCCTTCACAAACCAAATGGGTCCAATTCTATGGAAATGTAATTGTCAGCAGTAAATTTACGAACTGAAATTAAGTTTTTAATAATTTAAGGGGCAATAAGAACATCATGAAGGGCAAGGGGCGGTTTCGGGTGCGAAAGCATGATATGACCGTACCTGTTATTGGAATACGATGACCATTACCGACTAGAATTGAATTATTTGTGCTTAAATTAAAAAGGGGCGAGAGATTAGCAGAATTATGAGTCATGTGAGATGTAGCTCCCGAGTCAAGGTACCAAGAGTTATTCGAATTCGAGAATTTCATAGTTGAGAAGACATGGCCTAACTCTGTGGGGGTCATCAACGGGCCGTCGTCACTACTTAGATATGCGTGATATGCCTGGGGCTGCTGAAAGTGGGCTGGTCTGGCAGGTTGACCGCAAGATTCCCTACTGAGGTGGTCTGTAATATAGAGATGGGTTGCTAGGGAATGGTGCAGGGGGTAGGCCCAATATGCAGGTTGTTGTGGCTGCTTCCCACGCCATTGGGCTTGAGAAGGAGAGGCCCAACTAGGTGAGTTGTTCAGTTGTTGTTGCGTGGTGCTAGTACCATGTCCTTGTCCACCATGGCCACGACCATTGTTCTTGTTGCCTTTTCCGCTGCCACGTCCCTTGTTGCCACTATTGTTCCCACCGCCACCGCGGGGTGGTTTTTGTTGCACGAGCTGTTGTGGTGGTGCAGAATTGGTGGGGAAAGATGGTTGGGCGTAAAGAGCGGTGGAGGAAGCTTGTTCCTTTGCACTCTAGCGAGATTCTTCAAGCAAAACCCGAGACCGAGCAACCTCAAAAGATGGCAGGGGAGATGTTTGAGAGATATCGTGAGCAACACCGTCATAGTCTATGTCTAAGAGACCTTGAACGAGGCTTAACACCAAGGACAGTTCATCCAATTAACGATAGACATTAGCAAGTTGGTCCTTCAGTTATTTTAGACATTGGCAGTACGATGAGACGTCTGCAAAGTGACTCAAAAGATATTGAATTTAACTGATTTTCAAGGAGAACGGCCCGCATATGTTTGTTATCCTGGAAAATATTCTTAAGTCTGTCCCACGTTTCCTTTGCGGTGGCACCTTCGTAGAGAATGGTGCTATGTAAATCAGGTGTAATTGTATTATAGATCCACTTTTTCACAATCACGTTGAGGCGCTTCCACGTAGCCTCGGACGTGTTAGTAGGTCGGGGAGTTGTGGAGTCTATATAGTGGAGGACGTTGCAGGAAAGATAATGTATTTCGAACAATTCCACCCAACTGGCATAATTAATTGCCCTTCTCTCGATCAAGAATTTCTTGCACCTCATTCCTGATGTTGCTCATAGAGTTGGCGGGATGGTAGTTGTTTATGCTAAATTCTGCGCAGGATAAAACTAAGCTCGGAACTACAGCTAGAAGGTGGCAAAGTAGCTGGGAACAAATGAGTATAGCAAAGATGAACAAAGAAAGCAAGAAAAGAAAGAGAGAAGGACACCAGGGATGGTGACGTGGAAACCCGTGGAATAAGGGAAAAACCGCGGGTGGCCTTGAGTCCACCAATCCACTATAAACATAGTTACAGCCCTAGTGTTTTATGTGCCAATGTAATTCGTATGCTAAGAACAATGTTTTACTTTTAGAATGTAAGTACTGAATGCGTAGAGCTTGTGTCTAAATTACATAATCACTGTGCTATATATACTAAGGTAAGTATCCGTTTGAATCAGCTCTCACAACGGCTTGTAACTGCTCCTAGATTCTCGCCCATATCCGTAGTTAATGGCTTTGAATGAGTCTTCATCCGTTTTATCTTTGCTGCAGTTGGACTTGGTCTTGCGTGATCTTAGGCGTTGGCCATAACCACTCCATGACGTGTCATTGAAGCTGAGACTCCTTAACTCAGAGGTCTAAGCTGGCTCTTCATAGCTGGTGAACCTAAACAGGACTTCCTTAGCTGGAGAGCCTAAGCTAGAGAATCCTAGCTACAATAATCATGTAACCTGCATATGTAGCTAAGTAAAATTTTAGGACATAACAGTAGTCTGTAGTTGGAGCAGTATCCCCGTCCTTACTCACACTGGGCTAATGCAGAAGGTTGACTAACAAATTAAAAGATGAAAAAGGGTGGTGCAAGATTCAATCTTGGAAGATATGGAGATGATGACGTGTGACAACAAATTAAAGGCAGAGATCAAAAAAATAAAAGAAGCCAAACTATGATGGAGGAGTGGAGAGTGACGAAGGATTACCAAGAAGCAATTTTGGTAATTTGCCAAGACACAGAGGCGAATAAGTAGCGGAAAACTATGGTTTTAGATCGTAAAATATTGTGGAAGCAAAGAAAAAAACCTAAGCTGTAATACCATGTTAGATTGTGTAAACTCCCTTGAAGGGAGAGATATGCATTGATCAATATATATAGGATTACAAAGTATCAGTGCTAATTGTCTTAGGAAACTTGACATTAAAAGATAATATTTACATTAAATTATATCCTAAACTTATGAGGAGAATATTTTGCATATATTCTCTATCAGAATCAAAGGTTCAAATCTCCTTACTTACATATATTTACCCATTATTTTGAAAACTGACATGGTTGTGTGTTACGTGAGCCAATATATGTGACGTGGAGGCCCAATAACGTCAAGTTAGCATGTGAAATAGATTTCAATATGTCGGACTACAATCTTATACTCACGCATTTTAACAATAATAAGGATAAGGACATTTTGCATATATGACTCTTAATGAAGGTCGTTTTAACAAAAAAGATGTTCTTGTGATAATGATACATAAAAGTTAGGCCTAGAAAAAATGAGAAATGATATTTTATATACTTATATACAAATAGTGTGTATATGATTCATGCCAATTTTACTAGTTAAACAAATTCTTAAACATATAAGTAGCAGACAATTCATCGGAACCCAAGCATTCGCTTGGACAATATCTAGGGTGACACTTCTCTTCGTACAAAAGTACCATTGCAGACTTCAATTCCCTAATTACTAGAATAGACAAGCACCTAAACTCTTGGACCACTTCTATCCTTTCCAAAAGCAGAGTGTGCAGTCTGATAGGATTTAGTCGTATCACCTAATCAAAGATAAACCTACAGTCCTCTCACTATGGTAGTCAATGGAAGCAGGGTCGAATCCACAGGGAGACAGAGTTTCTAAATTAATATTCAATCAACTAGCTACTTCAGATGAAATCAGGGAAGGTTAACTGAAATAATAATTAAGCTAAGGACAACGAATTAAACCGAGGATTTAACTATGGACTAAAAACCTAGGGTATTAGGTCGGTCCACCATACTTATACCAATCAAATAAGATCAACTACTATCAACACCTAAGTCATGAGTCAAGTGATTAGAGCATGTGTTGAGCTATGGTTAAGACTCAACGCTCATAGTTCAACATACGCCGCATGTTCACTAACGTAATCAGAACTACTGATGTGTCCTAGGCCTCTAATCGTAAGACAGATCTGTGCAAACAACTATTAACCACAAGCAATCAATGAAATTGGCCACTAACATTAACCACTAATTAAGAACAAACCACACCACAATCACTCTAATCAAGCCCTAGAAATCGATAGGAATCTAAATAACAATCATGGTATAAACATAGTTTCCCTATCTAACACCCTAGAAAGAGAACTACTCACTCATAATTGAATTGACAATAACAAAACTAATTTGAAACCCTAATAATTGCATCATGAATGATTGAATAATTA
Organism: Patellifolia procumbens; assembly: GCA_947645195.1. Taxonomy (NCBI): domain Eukaryota; kingdom Viridiplantae; phylum Streptophyta; class Magnoliopsida; order Caryophyllales; family Amaranthaceae; genus Patellifolia; species Patellifolia procumbens. Next base: position 4,201,047 of record CANSGD010000594.1, read on the forward strand.
AACTAAGCAATCAAAGTAATTAAAGAAACAAAGAGTAGAGAAGAATACCAATTGACAGAAAGCAAGAACTTTTATTAAAATCGAATCTGAGGTTTAATCATCTTTAATATAATCTAAAGTGTTTAAACTAAAATAAAGCTAAACTAAGAACTATGGAAAAACTGGAATAAAAGACGTCTCTAAAATAATGAGGAAAAGGTATTTATAATACCCCCCAAAAGCCTAATTAAAACGGGATTAAAAATAGAAAATCCGCGTCGTCGTGCATGGGACCCGATCGGGCAATGAGCCACCCGATCGGGCCCATAGTAAGAAAAATCATGCCAACTTTGTTCTTGGACTCCACGCATTATAGCACACAACGCAGCAAAGAAACAGCCCACCCGATCACTGGCCCGATCGGGTGGTGGATCGGGCTCATACAATCTGGCCCAGCAGATTTCCTCCTTCGCCCAAGCAGCAGAATGACATATGTGGGCTTCCCACCCGATCAGGTCGGGCAGCAGGTGCCCGATCGGGCCTGGGGACTTCAACGCCAACAACTTTCATTTGTTCTCTCGCCCGATCGGGTCGGGCAAAGCTTGCCCGATCGGGTCCGCAACTTCTCCACCCGATCATAATAACTTCGCCCGATCGGGCCATTTCTTTTGCCCGATCAGAGTAGGGAAAACTCCTTTTTGACTCTTTGGCTCCCAATTCTTCACGTTTAGAGGTCTTGGGACCTACTAAACTACCCATAAAGCTCGTGAGCCATCCTATGTGCCTCATAACATCTCGTAAAGCCGTGGTTGCTTCCAAATAGCTCGGAAATAAGGAGAAAACTCCATAAAACCTGTAATTCAACACTAAAACACAAAATCATAACTATATACGATAGTTAGCATAAAATAGCTCCGAAGAGCTCCAATGACGCACAAATTAGCTTGTAAATAAGGGAGAAAACTCTACATAAATGCGTGATATCAAACTCCCCCAAGCTAAACCTTTGCTTGTCCTCAAGCAAACAGAATATGAATATGGAATAGATTGCCTGACCCCATAGATATAAATCAATCAAAGATCAAAACGTTTTCAAGACTAAGAATCGTTCAAGCAGGCAAAATTCAAGTTCGGCTAATCAAATCCATCCAACCACCAATCATCCAAGAAATTTATCAAATTCAAGCATCCACAAGGCATACAAATCCTGAAAAGGCTCTCACAAGGGTGTCACTCCTCTCTATTTTGTGGCAGGCAAAGAATATGCCCTAACACTAACCATCCCGACCATAAATGTCCTTCCCACTCACACTCTAATGTGTTTAAGAAGGTTAAATGACACTCATCGTAGTCAAGTCGACTCAATTAGCAGACACACTCTTTAACTTTGACAAACTGACTCGAAATCAATCCAATAAACAATGCAGACACGAGCTCAAGAGGACTTTAGAGGGTTGCAATGGGGCTTAGGTAAGAGGTAGGGGATACTTTGGGTAATGTGGTGGAAAAACCAAGAAAGGGGAGCATGAATCACTCAAACAAGGCCTAAGATAGCCTAAACAACTCCCAACAACACCATATAACCACGAAAAATAACCCAACTCTCATAAATCAATGAATACTCATAACAATCCCAATTTTCAAGCAGAGTACCATATTTTTCTTTATAAACATACGTGAATGAAAGAACTTTGAATTCTTTTGAATTTTTATTTTATTTTATTTTATTTTTCTTTCATTTTTGAACTTCATTCACGCAACTCTAACTTTGCTTTTTTCTTTTCTTTTTCTCACACTCAAACCACAACAAATACACTTTAAATTCCTCAACAACCAAACCGAACCATGAAACCAATCTCAAACTCAACCCATACAAAAGCTCCTCCAAGCTAGGATTGGGAATAATATCGAAATAAAGGCCATGGGCTTACAATAAGGGTTTAAGTAACATGAAACAAGTCATTAGGCTCAGCGGGGCTAAGGAGGATAAAATTATATCAAAAATTCACTCTGAGGCTCAAGAATCAGACAAAAGAACGCCTATATCACAGCAAATGCTACAAGTCATCGAAAATCAGACAAGTACGAAGTCAAAGTCAAGATCAATCCACTAAATAGGAACTAACACCCAAAACATACTGGATAATGATATGAATCCAATAGGCTACAAAGAGGCCTCACAGTCTAACCAATTCAGGCATGCAGCACAATGTAGTCTAATATAATCAAAACTCGCTCAAAATCATAGCAATCAAACATCAAATCATAGCCTCAAGATCACAAATGCCCAGCTATCCAGAAAACAGAGTCAAATCATTTTCAATAAGAGCACAACAAGGGGCACAGGGAGGCAACTAAACCAGTCATGGGAACCATTTTTTTTTTTGATTTTTTCAGTACTTTTCGAAAGCAGTAAAAGAGATAGAGAATACAAACAGAAACCCTCCCCCAAGCTGAACTTGGCAGTGTCCTCAATGCCAAAAGGTAACAAAGGATGATACTAAGAGGAAAAACAATGTTAGTACCCTCACTCTCGCTCACAAAAAAAGAAGAAAAATAAAAAGAAAAGGAAAAAGGGATAAAATACGAGTTGCCTCTCGCACAGCGCTGGTTTACAAAGGTCCCGCACGACCATAATACCTCCATATCTCAAATAGGAGGGGCTTGGCAGTGAGAGCCACCCTCATCAAACATCTTTCTCCTCCACATGTTCTTGATAATACCTCCAGACGGTGAGGAAACCTTTGGTCAACTTTTCACCTTCTCTGCACCTACCTCATCCAAAGCCTCAGCCCTGCAACAAGATTGTTCAAGCATAGATGCCTTAACAGCATTGGTTAGTTTAAAAACCACTTTATCATCACCAACACTCAGAGTTAAAGACCTAGACTTGACATCAATGACAGCACCAGCAGTATACAAAAACGGCCTACCCAGAATAATAGGAATCTGAGCATCCTCATCCATATCTAACACCACAAAATCAACAGGAATGTAGAATTTCCCGACCCTAACAGGAACGTCCTCTAAAACACCTAGATGGTATTTTATAGAATGATCTGCCATCTGTAAAGTTATTTTTGTGCATTTAAGTGCTCCCATATTCAGTTTCTTATAAACAGATAATGACATAACAGAAACAGAAGCACCTAAATCACACAAAGCTTTATCAATAAAAATAGGTCCAAGATGGCAGGGTATAGAAAAACTACCAGGATCTTTTAACTTAGGTTGTGTTTTATTCTGAATAAAAGCACTGCACTCTTCAGTAAGTGCGACACGTTCTACCCCACCAAAGTCTCTTTTCTTGGTTATCATGTCTTTCAGAAATTTGCCATAAACAGGGACTTGGATAATTAAATCTGTGAATGGAATCATTACCTCAAGGTTCTTGACCATAGCCAAGAACTTACCAAACTGCTGATCGACCTTGGATTGTTGCATCCTGTGAGGAAAAGGTAGCCTTGGTGTAAAAGGCGTTTCAGAAACCTTGTCCTTCTTCTTCCCTGTCTGTTCAGCTTTTGCAGATAAGTCGACTTCAGACGTCGAACTCTTCCTTTTTCCTTCCTCTACCACCCTCTTCTTCCCCGCAGTTGGGGTAACCTCATCAACGGGCAATGGAGGAGCATCATAAGCAATGGCACTACGAAGAGTGATGGCATTCACATGCTCTCTCTGAATGGGTTGCCCTGACAATTCCCCTTGACGTCTCTGAGCATTAGTGCTTGCTAATTGTGCAATTTGAGGCTCGAGAAGTTTGATGTGCTTCTCTTGGGCTCTTTGTGCTTCCTCATTAGCTCTCTGCATAGCTAGAATTTGTCGCTCTTGAACTCTTTGCGCCTCCTCATTAGTCTTTTGCATGTTCAACATCAGCTTCATCACTTCAGACATGGAAGGCTCTTGTGGGTTATTGATTTGTGGAGATGGTGTAACAACCCGGATCTACGTCCAACCTAATTAAGACCTAAATGCAGCGGAAAACCTAATCCGGGCTATTACCATCACACTCACCACGAGTGTGGAGCTCAAAAATCTCGACTTTTTAAAACTTTTATACTGTAACGACTATATTAAAACCTTTAACTATAATAAACTATATTAAGTGATCCTAAAACACTTTAAACAACTAGATTTGTTACTAAAAATTCTACTGAAAATCCGGCAGAGTTCCGTTTGTAAAACGGACCGCCTAAAACTTAATTTAGGACTCGCGTCCACTTATAAACCTGTATTTATCAAAATCCAGCAACCATTATAGTTTAAACTTAACAAACTCAAACTTTTTAAACTTAATTACAAGTTAACTATTAACTATACTATTACAAGGTCGATCGTCCTCGCCGTAATACAAATAATAGGAATAACATATTCGAGTCTTCTTCAACAATACTACCTTCATGTACCTGCATATACCGGCACGTAGTATCAGCCCCTCACAAAAAGTTTCGTCCTCGCCGTAATACAAATAATAGGAATAACATATTCGAGTCTTCTTCAACAATACTACCTTCATGTACTTGCATATACCGGCACGTAGTATCAGCCAAACTGGCTGAGCAAGATTTCATAATGTAAAGCCAAATATATATGCAGGTAGGATATATATTAAATATATCCTACAAATCATTGTTTTTCAAAACATGTAAGTAAAATAATAAACTTTATAAAACCTTCGGCATTATTTTGTAAACTAAATCCTTTCTTTTCTGTTTCTAAATCGAATCATTTCTATTTCTTTCTTTAAATCAAATCTTTTCTTTTCCTCTTTTTCAAATCTTTCCTTTTTCCTTTTCATAAACAATCTTTTCTTTCCTTTTTCTTCCACGAAGAAAGATTCATAAATCTAGGGAATGGAACGAACTTTCCTTACCTTTGGGCTAGCTAGGCCCTCCGAATAACTATAGACAGAGACCCCTAGTGTGCACACCCTACATACGGCCAAACCGTAGCAGAAGATCAAAGTCTTGAGGTACTGATCAACGTACCCCCACAACTATTCTATTCTGTATCTGTAAAGCCGAGATAAACTCGATCAAGTTCCAATTCCTTGAGATACCACTTAGGTAATCCCCACAACTTTGAAAACATAAAACTATTCTCGTGGGATACCACATAGGCAATCCCATCAACTTTCAAAACATAAAACTATTCAAAATATCTTTCTATAATCTTTCCTTTAATTGCGGTTCGGAAACCAATTTTTTTATATATGGAGGAACATCCTCCCATTCAATCCATTCTCAACAAAATCGAGATAAAAAGCCTTTTAAAAACACTTCTAGTGAACTATGAAAGATCCTTTCAAAACCAAACTTCTATCATATAAAACATACTCAACCAAAATGAGTTAAAAACCTTACAATACTCTTCTCGTAACTATAAAGTTTTCAAATCTTACCTTTTAAACTTTGCTTGTAAACTTATAAAACATTTACGCAGGAAATCTTACCTCTTTGAGCTTTTAACGTAAACTATAAAGATCTGGATATGAAATCTTACCTTTTCGACTCACAGTTAAACAACTACCTCGGTCTAAACGACTCCTCAGTGAAACCGAAAGCTACAATATAAATGTGTATACTTCGTAAGAAATAAAAGACTTGGATACAACTAACTTTAGTTCACAAAGCAAATCAACCTTTCCTAATCTCACAAAAAACATCAAACAAACATATCATGTTCTAACTTAAACTTTCATTTAGCATTAATAACGTCTAACTAAAACCCTTCACCAATTAATTAAAAGTCCTCTTACTTTATATAAAATCGATCTTTAAGAAGCATATACACATTTGGATACTTAAAAGTTCATTGTGAAACAATTATATGAAAAATTAGAGTTCTAAAATGAACTATACAAAATATGAATTTTGGGCAGATACTTAAAATGAGCATAACTTCCTCCTACTAAGTCCAAATCAAGCGTTTCTTGAGCCTATCTTGAGTAAAATTTCAATACGAACAACTTTTGTGAAATAGTATTTTTGCTAAAAATGGCCAGAAACTGTCCAAAAATGCAATTCGCGAAACTGATCTGATCTTTTTACGAATTACAGCAGTATTTCCTTACAACATTGACCATCTAACTCTTCATATGAACTCAAATACTCCATATTCATTCTTAACTATTCACACATCATTTGGGATTAAAATCAAACTTCAATCCTTCCATATTCACAATAAGAAGTTTAATAATCAAACTAGCAATATAAACTAACTATTAGACACCTTATAAAACCTTCTACTCAATCGATTCATACTCAAAACTTTCAATTCAAGAAAACCCCCAAATCAATTTCACTACAAAAACCCTAACTCTATAAGCTTGAGAAAGACTCAAATTAAGTTATGAATTCAACTTACCCACTAATAAACAAGATTGGGAATGAAGAAGGCTTCAAAAATCGCTCCTAAAATCGCACCCTGACTCCACAAATGAACCACAGAGTGGAGCTCCTTGCTCACTCTCTTCCTCACGTTATCATTGGATGGTTGCCCGTCGATTGTGCGGCGGTGCTCACCATTTGTCTATGGTCGGCGAAATCCCGTAGCATCGTCCCTTCACCTTTCTTCTTTGCCTCCTCCTTCTCCCTCTCTATTTTCTCTCTTCCTTCTTTCTTTTTCTTTTGGTTACCTTCTGATTCTCACCCCCACAGCTCTTTTGTTTCTTTTTTTTGTTTTTGTTTTCTTTCTTTTTGTTTTCTCTTTTTCTTTCCACTTAAATTGATTTTCTAATTTACTCTAATCTTCCCTTTTAATCTATTTATCCCAATTACCTTAAATCCCTCTTCTTTTACATATATCTAATAATATCTATTTACCTTTTCAAAATATAATTTAAATTAATGATACAAATTCATATAAAACAACAATAACCAATACTCGTTAAAAGAATTAAACTCAATATTTCTTGAATTTATTTCATTAAAACGTCAAAATAATTAACCAAAATTAATATAATTAACTTTTCAATAACTCTATAATCAAATTTAATTTCCGTTAATTAAACTTGAGGACTATTAATATAAAAACAAACTAATAAATCATACTTAGCTATTAATAAAATACTCTTTAAAATAGGGGTATTACAGGTGGGGTGTGGAAATTTTGTGAAGTTTGGAAGTTATTGGGGTTATGGAAGTTTTGTGGTGGGGGTCTCTGAAAATTTTGTAGGGTTTGATAGTAAGAGGGTTTAGGATGGTTTTGTGGAGGTGGAGGTTGATGGTTTTGTGGGTTTTGGTAGTTATGTGGAGGGGGAAAACTTAGTTGTCTCTGTTGGAAGACATTTGCCTGCTCCATCTGAAGTTGACTGAACTGACAGTCATGCCCAAAATGACCTTGAACACCATATACCTCGCAGTAAGATGAGGTAATGGGTGCCGTGGCAGACATAACGTTTATGCTCAAGGGAGGTGCTGTCGAGGAAGAGGATTTGAAGGTGTGAATCTGCTGGCTCAGCTTCGCTATCTGCAAAGTCAATAATGCAATGGCATCTACCTCCAATATTTTCCTCGTGAGGCTGCGGGAAGTGGAATGATCATTGGCCGCGAGGTTTGATAGAAACTCATAGCCTACATCCACTTCCTTATCCAGAAAAACTCCTCATGCAGACGAATCAACAACACTCTTCGTCTGAGGCTGCAGACCATTGTAGAATGTCTGCATCAAGAACCATTTGTCCATGTTGTGATGTGGACACTCTCTTTGTAAATCTCTGAACCTAGCCCACGCTTCCCGTAATGTTTCATCAGGCTCTTGGGAAAACGTGGCTAGTTTGTTTCTGATTTCTGCTGTTTTAGTAGGTGGATAATACTCTCTCAGAAACGCAGCAGAAATCTCACTCCATTCTATTTCTTTCACGTCGTTCAACCATTTCTGGGCTCTATCTCTCAATGAAAACTCGACCAACATGACCTTTAGTTGATCTGGAGTGACGCCGGCATGTTTGACGGTTCAACAAAGCTGTTGAAACCACTGCAGATGATTTGCCGGGTCTTCAGTAGGTTGCCCACCAAACTGATTTTGCTGAACCATGCTGATGAGTCCAGGCTTAATTTCGAAATTTGCTGCGGCAATGGTGGGCATAGTAGATCCAGTGGAGAGACCGTCTGGGTTGGGCACCCCAGATGACTTCAGTGATTTAGACATAACTGAACTCAAGGTGTCTGTTCCAGAGGTGTTCAGCTGAACAGACCGCTTTTCTCTCTGAATTTTCTTTCGAATCTGCCTGATTGTCCTAGTAAGATCGGGATCCGCTGGGATGGGGGAACCGTTTCTTTGAGACCTGGGCATACAAAAGAAACAAAAAGAAGCAGTAAAACGTACCTCAATTGGAACAATAAAGTTCCAATGAGGTACAGAGAAATAGACCAAATAACCAAATAAAAACTTAGAAAACTAGCCGTCTCCCCGGCAACGGCGCCAAAATTTGATAGGATTTAGTCGTATCACCTAATCAAAGATAAACCTACAGTCCTCTAACTATGGTAGTCAATGGAAGTAGGGTCGAATCCACAGGGAGACAGAGTTTTCGAAATTAATATTCAAACAACTAGCTACTTCAGATGAAATCAGGGCAGATTAACTAAACTAATAATTAAGCTAAGGACAACGAAATAAACCGAGGATTTAACTATGGACTAAAAACCTAGGGTATTAGGTCGGTCCACCATGCTTATACCAATCAAATAAGTTCAACTACTATCAGCACCTAAGTCATGAGTCAAGTGATTAGAGCATGTGTTGAGCTATGGTTAAGACTCAACGCTCATAGTTCAACATACGCCGCATGTTCACTAATGTAATCAAAACTACTGATGTGTCCTAGGCCTCTAATCGTAAGACGAATCTGTGCAAACAACTATTAACCACAAGCAATCAATGAAATTGGCCACTAACATTAATCACTAATTAAGAACAAACCACACCACAATCACTCTAATCAAGCCCTAGAAATCGATAGGAATCTAAATAACAATCATGGTATAAACATGGCTTCCCTATCTAACACTCTAGAAAGAGAACTACTCACTCATAATTGAATTGACAATAACAAAACTAATTTGAAACCCTAATAATTGCATCATGAATGATTAAATAATTAAACTAAGCAATCAAAGTAATTAAAGAAACAAAGAGTAGAGAAGAATACCAATTGACAGAAAGCAAGAACTTTTATTAAAATCGAATCCGAGGTTCAATCACCTTTAATCTAATCTAAAGTGTTTAAACTAAAATAAAGCTAAACTAAGAACTATGGAAAAACTGGAATAAAAGATGTCTCTAAAATAATGAGTAAAAGGTATTTATAATACCCCCCCAAAAGCCTAATTAAAACGGGATTAAAAATAGAAAATCCGCGTCGTCGTGCATGGGACCCAATCGGGCAATGGGCCCCCCGATCGGGCCCATAGTAAGAAAAATCATGCCAACTTTGTTCTTGGACTCCACGCATTATAGCACACAACGCAGCAAAGAAACAACCCACCCGATCACTGGCCCGATCGGGTGGTGGATCGGGCTCATACAATCTGGCCCAGCAGATTTCCTCCTTCGCCCAAGCAGCAGAATGAGATATGTGGGCTTCCCACCCGATCGGGTCGGGCAGCAGGTGCCCGATCGGGCCTGGGGACTTCAATGCCAGCAACTTTCATTTGTTCTCTCGCCCGATCGGGTCGGGCAAAGCTTGCCCGATCGGGTCCCCAACTTCTCCACCCGATCATAATAACTTCGCCCGATCGGGCCATTTCTTTTGCCCGATCAGAGTAGGGAAAACTCCTTTTTGACTCTTTGGCTCTCAATTCTTCACGTTTAGAGGTCTTGGGACCTACTAAACTACCCATAAAGCTCGTGAGCCATCCTATGTGCCTCGTAACATCTCGTAAAGCCGTGGTTGCTTCCAAATAGCTCGGGAATAAGGAGAAAACTCCATAAAACCTGTAATTCAACACTAAAACACAAAACCACAACTATATACGATAGTTAGCATAAAATAGCTCCGAAGAGCTCCAATGACTCACAAATTAGCTTGTAAATAAGGGAGAAACTCTATATAAATGCGTGATATCACAGTCCTTATCCAAAGTGACTTAAAATCTATCCCATCTTTACAATGTCCACAACCAAATTACCAAATTCTACAATCAATAAACTGGATTCCATTAAACTTCTTTTGGAAGAAAGGTCATGATAATGAAGATGGAATTCCACTTGTAGCCTAGGATAAAATTTGAAAGCCCAAGATATTGGGCGGTTTAGGCGTCCGAAAGACAAAACATATGAACCGGGGCATGCCAAATTAGCCAAGAAAAATATGTCTCAACCCTCTAACAAATGGGCAGAAATAATGATGCGTAAGAAATATCTAATTAATAAATCCTTCTTTTACTACCAACCCAAGGAAAATGATTCCCAACATGGAAAGCAATTTTGCAAATGCTAGAATTAATTCGGCGAGAGATCCGATGGAAAGTAGGATCTGGGTCGGATATCTTCTTTTGGCTAGATAACAGGTGTGATCAAACCAGTTTGATTGAAGTACTTAACTTAGACGCTTCCAAGATTCCTAATTTAGACCTTAAAGTAAAGGAGTTCATTCTTCCCGATATCCTTCCCCCCACATATGCTCTAAAATTGAAGGAATATCTCTCCCGTCACAACCAGAGAAAGACACCCCATGTTGGGGCCTCACTTCCTCAGGAAAATTCATAGTTAAGTTTGCACCTGGCTCGCTCATAACCGACCTTTTTTCAGTCCCAAAATGGTTGTCACTTGGATTTGGAAATAGACATTCATCCCAAAATAAAGTCTTTATTTGACAACTCCTTCAAAATGGATTATCCACACAGGATAATCTTGAATGTAGAAAGCTTCAAGTTCCTTTTGAATGCCCCCTCTATCGAACATTATATCGCCAAAAACCATAAACCATTTATGTATATCTTGTTCCCAGACTCGTACTCCGGCATCATGCCATGATTAAAGCTTTCCTAGGAACAACAATTCCAGATGCGCCTCTCCACGATGTTTTTACTCTAATTAAAGACCTTGACAAACACAATCCGGCCAAATTCTTTTTGCTACTTTGGAGCCTTTTGAAGGAAAGAAATTTAATCATCTTCTAGAATGACACTTACCATATTCTTCGAATTCTTCATAGAGCGAAATACTCAATGTCTGAATGAAATTTGCGTAGTTCCATCAACACTAACTCATCCTTCTACATCCCAACCCCTTACAGGTTACCAAATCAAATTCAAGTTGGTTGGACACCTCCGGCACCCAATATCGTTAAACTCAATTTTGATGGCTCCTGGAATCAAGCCTTTACAACTGCTGACATTGTTCTTCGTAACTCTACTGGACAAATTCTCAAAGACATGTCTTATAATCGGGACATATTCCCCTCTGATTGCTAAAGCTACTGCCCTTCGAAATGGGCTGATTCAAGCAAAATTCAAAGATCTTGTCATAGAAGGAGACAACCTCATTGTCATCAATGTGCTACAAGCAAAATTCGAGACTCTTTGGAGCATCCAGACGCTTATAGATGATATTCGTCACCTTCTCACCTACTTTCGTTCAACGTTAGTGCATCACATTTTTCAGAGAAGAAAATTAGGTCGCGGACTACCTTTCCAAGAAAGGACATCACATTACTACAAAAAGCCAGATTTTCAATGTCTGTGAAGATCCTATGTTGTATCGTTTTTGTTTATTAGATAGCTTAAGGTTCACCCTTGAGAGGAGGATCCACTAAGAGTTTCCTTATACCTCTTCAAAAAAAAAAAGTAGCAAAACTTCTAAGATGAAAGAAAAAATCATTAAATTGCTTTACTGTAAGACATATTTATAATATTTGTGACCTACATATATTTACTTTTTAGGACCTATGTCGTGAAGTATTTTCAACACCTTTTAAGACAATCATGCTCTAATCATACTAGTTAAACAAAGCCTTGTTTAGTTCCCATGGTGGTATGAATTCAAATAACAAGAATCAAATCAAATCAAGTTCCATCCCAATGTCATCTTAATTCCTAATACCATGTATTTGGTTATGGAATGAAAATGACAACCAATAATTTTGGTAAAGAGAAATTATTTGTTAACGAAAAAAGTTAAAAGTTTGAATGGAAGTTTAAGGCTTATTTGTTATTATTTTTAGATTTCAGTTTTTTTAAAAAAACTTGTTTACATATTTTTGTTGTTAGTTTCAAATTGAACATGACTACTACCTACGTTAACTAATTTTAAGTTTTTCTTAGAACTTGTATCATATGATTCTAATATAAAAATAAAATTGTTTTTTTTGGAGGAACCAAAATCAAATTTTGAAGAAAAATCAAATTGTATTGAAGTTAAGTATTTTGGTTGAAATTCAAGGGAAAAAGATTTGGTTGATTGTTTTTGCTGCTAATATTTTGTTGGTTTTGAAAGGAAGATTCTTGATGAGCCTAATGAAAAGGAGTTCTTAGCAAAAACTTAGTCATTGGTGATTGTATTCAAAGAAATTAAGGTTGGTTGTTTGTGTGACGTACACTATTTTCTATGTTGTTTTAATGAAATTATACTAAATCCTATACCTCATAATTTTGAAATATGGGTTTTAAATTATAAACTTTAAAACCATACACTTATAAGTCTAGCCAATACTAAACCACCTCATAACCATAGCAATAACTTCGTTATGGGAGTTAAAATGTGAGTGTAACTTGTGTATCTAGCCTAATAATAATGTTAGACATTATTAGCCTAATAATCTCACCTCATAACCCTTCTATATTATGGTCAAGTGAAGTTTACAAGGTGAGTATTTCACATATTGTCGTGAGCATAAAAAAACTTTCCATCTCATCCTCCATATTTTGGACAGTCACTAAGCAAAGCGAGAGAGTCAACTTTTTCATATCTTCGGTATTACCATATATCGTGGTCCTTTTGATGCTTGTGGACCAAAAGTAAAGGAACGTTATTTGACGTTTTAAAAGATTTATGTGAAGTAAGCTAGTTGCAAGTGGATTCTCGCATACTTCGATTCCTCCGTCCTATAAAGCTCTATACATTTTCCTTTTTCATCTGTCACAGAAAGTTTTATACACTTTTATTTTTTAGACATGGTCTACTACTACTTTATTTTTTTCACTTTTCAACCATGACCCACTGTTCTCTCACATTCAAATAAAATAATACCCCACTAACTCCTATCACATCTACCTTTTTCATAGAATACAATTGATAACCAAATAATAACTTATCATCTAAAACTATGTGCACGATCAAGTGCATAGAGCTTTATGGGACGAAGGGAGTATATAATACTTAAATGTTGAAAAATAGTTTCTTGCAAATCCGCTAATTGCAATTAAGTTCTTACCTGTCCTACAAGTCTTCTAAGAGATGGGACAGGAAAAAGGATAGAAGGCATTAGTATTAAAAATAAGACTTGAGAATTTGTGCCCCGTCCCCCTGATGCTAATATTATTCGTTCTATGTGGATTTTTGTTCATAAAGAATGATCTTATGGTTCTTTTGAAAGGCATAAATAAAGCTCATCTTGGAGATGATGGTAAGACATAACAGGTGGGAATTGATTGTGGTGAGACGTTTAGCCTCGTGGTCAAACCAGCTTCTATTCGCACAATGCTTAATATGGCTTTGTCTAAAGGGTGGTCTCTTCACCAGCTCGACATTAAAAATGCTTTTCTACAAGGAGAATGGAAAGAGACTGTGTATATGCATCATCCGATGGGATATCGGGATCCTAATCTCCCGAATCATGTGTGATTGCTAAAGAAGCCTCTTTATGGGCTCAAACATGCCCCTCAGGCTTGGTATCGTAGGTTTGCTAATTCTGAAATCAGATTGGGTTTCGTACAGTAATTCCGATCATTCGTTGTTTATATCGTTGTGGGGCCCTTGAGTTATTTCTTGGGCATTGTTTTGATACATCAGACAGGTGGTCTCTTCTTATCTCAAAGTAAGTATGCTGAAGAATCATTGAATGTGCATGCATGTCTACATGTAAACCCTCTTCTACCTCAGCGGATACTAAGTCAAAGCTTAGGGCTAAATTAGACATTGCCTTGTGTGATCCTTTTCTATACAGGAGTCTTGCAGGTGCTCTTCAGTATCTCACGTTTACTAGACGTGATGTCTCCTATATTGTTCAGCAAATCTGCCAACTATTCATGCATCAACCAATAATGTAGGAACCTATGAATGCCCTAAAGCGTATTGTCCGATACATTAAAGGCACGCTTCACCCTGGTCTACACTTGTATCCGTTGACTACATCCACCCTCATTTCTTATACTGATGTTGATTGGGGGTGGGTGCCCTGATAGTAGGCGCTCCACGTCTGGTTACTGTGTGTTCCTTGGTGATAATCTACTCCTTGTTCTTCAAAATATCAAGCTACATTGTCTAGCCCCAATGTTGAATCTGGATATAGGGAGTTGCTAACGTGGTTTCTGAGTCATGCTGGTTACGAAATTTGTTGGTTGAACTTCATTGTCCTTTTAAGAAGGCCACCTTAGAGTATTATGATAATGTGAGTGCCATTTATTTGTCTGCCAATCCTGTTCAACATCAAAGAACCAAACATATTGAGATGGACATTCACTTTGTTCGTGAGAAGGTGGCACGTGGTGAGGTTCGTGTTTTACAGGTGCCATCCCGCCATCAGATTGTTGACATCTTACCAAAGGTGTTTGTTTGATACTCTTCCAAAACTTTAGGGACAGTCTCAGCATTCGACCTCCTCCCGCTTTGACTGAGGGGGTGGATTAGAATATATGAAAATTGTGTATATTTTTAATATTCGTATTTTAGGAATGCAAATATTATTTGTTATATTCGGTATAGTTGTTTATGGAGATAATATCTCAATGTAATATAGTGTATATATCTAATATACAAGATTAGATTGTAAATCATTTATAGCTAAGGAAAATATTATCTTTCGATGAGAAAAAGGCTAAAGAGTTGGTCTTATAAGAGACCGCCTAATTTTAATTTAATAGTATTGAGTTGAATAAAGTATTGAGTTTGAGTTGGTCTAATTTTAACTTTAAATGAGACCACCTCTTTTAATAACTTTTGAAGGCTAAAAGCTAAGCTTGGGCATAGATACACCCATTAATGATGAACCTATAGGCAATATATGAAGGACAAAAGCTTGTGAAAAGAAACAACGTGGCAAACAATATTTCTCTATTAGTGCAAAAATGCAACGAAAACTAAAGCAACAAAACCTGGAGGATGTCACCAATGTTAACAGTCAAGGCGCCGGGAATAGGCTCAACATAAACCCATTGGTTTTGATGAAGCACTTGAAGTCCACCAATTTCATCTTGTAAAAGTATTGTGATGAATGAAGGATCAGAGTGTTTGCTGGCTCCTAAGGTAAGATCTGGCTCTGGACATGTTGGGTAGTACGTAGTGGCAAATTAAGTTCCAAGCTTTCGTAATTTCCATATCTTTGAGGTAGTCTTGTTTTAATCCAAGACCCATTGATAACATCATGGATATGAGATCACCTAAGTTGATAATATGGTTGACATATTCCACTGTCGCATTCCTGCCAAAATAAAGCAATGTTTTGAGCAGTGAACAAGGACCATATCATAATTCATATTCCGAACAAAGTCCATGCAACTGTGTTGCGTTTTGTAGCCATTAAACGCTCTAAGAGCATTATTAGCAATGATCTTTTGTAAAAGTTCATGCCATGAACTTTAATTTTGCCTTATTAACAATGGCATAGAGGAAGGTGTTGGAATGAAATAGTGAGAAAATAGGTCATCTTATGACCCAATTGCATGAACGTTCATAAGGAGTGAGAATAGTAGAGTTTTGCTAGCTGCCCTCTAAATGACAAGTTTTGCAGCAAATGATAGTGTCATGAACTTTATCAAAAGGGTCATCGCTAATAATGCTCTAATGATTTCGAAAAAAATAGGGAATTAGAGAAATTCATGAAAAAAGAAAATTACACTTACAAAGTTTTGATGGTCGAAGTGTTTGACTGTGTACATGCTCCTATTTTTTAGTTGTATGTGACACTTTGATAAAAAAAATGTGAGAGTTTTTTGGGTCGAAGTGTCAAAATTACAAAAAACGGAGAAAGTCTAAGATTTACAATATATGTAAGGTAGAGCTGATAAAAGGCCAGCCCAGCCTGGTTTTGAAATGACAGGTTTTAGGTAATATTGCCGGAATTTTGGGCAAAAAGTGAATTTTGAGCATCATTTTTAGGCTTGTTTAATTGAAAACCCGTGAAAGGATTAAAATACTTGACTCTTCAATTTTTGGGCGTAAAAATTGGCATGATTATTGTAGTACGTAGTACAGTAAGGCCTTGTTCAGTTTTATGGCAATAATAAAGTTGATTACCTGCATATAGGAGGCAACTGTTGATATATTGATTTCTTATAGTGTTTTTTCCTTCCCTTTACAAGCTAAATTGTGCGTTATTGACGCTCTTAGGAGCTATTTATGCTAACTATTTCGATATAGTCGTGGTTTGTCTGTTTCATATCGTTTTCCAGGTTTTAGGGAAAAATTCCCTATTTACTTGGCAATTTGATGACCACACTATAGCGGAAGGTTATGAGGCATGTATGCGGTCTCGAGGTTGTATTCGAGCCCCCCTTGAAGAAGGATTTTTTATGATACTTGGCGTCTGAAGCCAAGTAAAGAGCTAGCTAGAGTAAGGCTCTGCCCGATCAGGTCGGGCAACCACCGCCCGATCGGGTACGATCTTCTATGCCCAAAAGTTCAGATTCTCCGCTCGATCGGGTGGACTGATACTTAGACTTTTTGGCTGATTTTGAAGATGCTGAAGAAGGAGCTAAGCCCGATATCATCAGGCATACTTGCCCGATCGGGTGCTGGTGTTGTGGCCTCGATCGGGTGCTCATCGCCCGATCCCATCAGGCGCACACTATTTTCAGCTGCTGAAAGATTCCATTCTATCTTTTTGTTTTCTTAGAATACTATAAATACTTTTTAGGTTATTTTTACATGTATCTTTTCATTATCTTGAACAATTAGAGAACTCTTAAAGTGGATTTTATTAGTTTCCATTGTAGAGGCGATCAAACCTGGATTCAATTCAATTAAAGTTATTGCTTTCTGTCAAATTGGTAATCTTCTTTCTTATTGGTTTATTATTATCTCTTGATTGATCTAGTTTAATTGTTGATTATTCAATTAGTTCATGATGCAATTCTTAGGATTTCAATTAGTTTTGTTATTGTCAATTCGATCATGTCTGAGTAGTTCTCTTTCTAGGGTGTTAGATAGGGAAGCCATGTTTATACCATGATTGTTGTTTAGATTCCTATCGATTTCTAGTGTTTGATTAGAGTGATTGTGGTGTGGTTTGTTCTTGATTAGTGATTAATGTTAGTGGCCAATTTCATTGATTACTTGTGGTTAATAGTTGTTTGCACAGATCCGTCTTACGATTAGAGGCCTAGGACACATCAGTAGTTCTGATTACGTTAGTGAACATGCGGCGTATGTTGAACTATGAGCGTTGAGACTTAACCATAGCTCAGCACATGCTCTAATCCCTCGACTCTTAACTTAGGTTCTGACTTTTGATAGTAGTTGACCCTATTTGATTGGTATAAGCATGGTGGACCGACCTAATACCCTAGGCTTTTATTACATAGTTAAATCCTCAGTTTAATTCTCGTCTTCCTTAGTTCAATTTTTAGTTCAGTTAATCTTCTCTGATTTCATCTGAAGTAGTTAGTTGATTGAATATTGATATAGAAACTCTGTCTCCCTGCGGATTCGACCCTGCTTTCATTGACTGCTATTGTTAGAGGACTGTAGGAATTATCTTTGAATAGGTGATACGACTTTAGCCTATCAACTGTTCAGGAACAAGTTCACCAGTAAAAAGAATGTTAACATACAAACTATCCCTCCAATTAGCTGCTTTCGACGTATAAAAGTCAAAATTATTGTTTAATTTGACACTCCTTACATTATCACGGCTATAAAACTCTTTCTTAGCCTCAACATCTTGTTCATGAAACATACGAGCTCCTTTGATCACCTTATTCAACACTTCCATAGGAATTCCATGGTTTACCACTTGGAAAAATCCACATTTCTCTGATGCCCAAAGAATTTCTCTTGTGTAACACGATCATTTCTTTCGCGAACATGAGCAAGGTCTATGACAAGGATGTTTAGTTTTTCATGGCAAGTACTAAATTCCTTAAGACAATCTTCTGGTGTTCTAGCAAAAATGCTAGGAACTTTGGCTGCACCTTCATCTATTAGCCCTTTAACCCCGGTTTTTCTTCCGTTGAATGCCTTGAGATCATTCTTACGTTGATCATAACTAGGTCGGGCTTCTTTAATGGTGTTTTGGCTGTTCATTATTGACTCTTACAGATGGTGATTTTGAATGAAGAACAAGTTGAAATGGACTTTATCAAGTTAATTATCTCATTATCTGAGTGAGTGAACCATTCCTTAATTTATAGTGGAATACCATGTGGAACGTTGTCTCCTTTTTAACTTGCTCTTTTGGTGCTAATAAATGGTAGGCAACTGAAAAGTGGTTTGTGAAACTTGTAGGAACTGTTTCTAGAATTCCAATGTTTTTCCAACTTTTTTTTTGTGCACATCTAATGGGTTAGGTTTTCCACCATTTTCTATGTAATGGTTTGTTATGTATCCTATATGTTACATGTATTGGACATTAACACATGCAAAACATATTTCAATATGGTGTAAATACTTTTGACAAATGTCTCATGTTTTCCTATGTTAGTGATATTTATGAGTTATGAGGCCTTTAGACAATTTTAGACTATTGACGACGTGTGTGTGACTAGTATCTGTGCACGTAATAAAGAAGATAAAGAAAAGTGATAAATGTTATTTATTCTTCACAAAAAATGTGATACAATAGAAATTTGAAAATAAGGGGAATATAAGTGCTTTTATGATTTATTTCTTAATAATTTGATAATAATAATGTACTTTAATTATATTATTTCCCATATTTGGGTCCTTTAATTTCAAATAGCATTTATCCATATCCATATCCATATCCATATCCATATTGTTGACCTTATCCATAACGGTTTATGTGCAAAATAGCTAACTTATGTGTATTTTTAGCTCTAATTGGAAGATATCTCGAATCAAAATATGCAATTTGTGTATGAAAATATTTAGTTCCATTTATTTGCGCATTCATTTTTAATCAAATATGAAAACTATTTTTTCATTGAAAAATAAGCAGAATATATTTATGTTGGGACTCTTGGTCCGATCTATTTTGATGATGATAAACACATCTTGCTATAACAGTTTGATTTGTGTAACAGAGTTCTAAGCAAAGTGAGAGTGTGGACTTCACGGAAGCTCAAGCAATTCAAAAGAGTAGATTAGGATTAGTTATACTGCTTCTGTTGTAATTAACTAGCTATGATCATGTGCTAAATATGTAATGTGAATATAAGATGATGAAATATTTTCTTAAGAGTTAAGAAATAATGAATCATCTTAAATTCACATCTATAAGGGATTTGATTTTATTATCTTTAAAATTAGAAGCCAGAAAAATATTTTACATATACTTTTGGTTTTTGAAAAACGCCTTAAAGGTATATAAACGTTTAAGTGAAAAAATGTTTTTGTTAGATAAAGATGGAAGATAAAATCTTTATATTCTTTAAGTAACAAAAAATATTTTTTCACAAATAACGTTTCTTTCAAAAAGGATTTTTTCGGTTCTTTAAAATCTGATTTCAGTTTTAACAAGAAAAAAGATAGATTTTATATTTTTGGTAAGATATTATTCCTTTGGAATAAGATAAGTTTTACCAAGAAAGTTAAGATCTTTACTTGGAGAAGAAGCAGAGGTAGTTATGCTATTTAAGAAAATGATACACATACTGCTTCATTAAGCTTTTCACGCAAAAACCTTCTCTGGCTTGTGAGTTCTTTATTTGAAAAACAAATCCCTTCACAACACAGTGTACGGCACTGTGCTATAGCTAGTTAAGTTGTTTGTATTGATCCTCGTATATGCTTATCTAAGAAGCACTTGTTAACAAGGCCTTCAAAATACTTTTGTAAATTCATTAGCAACATTTAGAGTTAAGTGTTGGGGAGCACTACTAGGGTTAGTAGTGGGGGAAACTAGTTTGTTTCAAAAGATTGATATTTTGAGTTGAATATTAAAAAGAGAATAGGTAGGGTGGACGTAGATCTCAGAGTTGGGATCGAACCACGGTAAATCTGTGTGTCTTACTTATTATTTCCGCTGCTTAATTGTCTCAAAGTATTTGATTGAGTTTACGAGTGAAAAAAGAGATTTACCATTCATGGCACAGTGCTCGGCACAGTGCCATAAAGTTCGTTTTTGCAAAAATTCGACTTTAAATCAACAAATAATTCAACCCTCCCCCTTCTTGAGTGTTCCCTTGCGTTCCAACAAGTGGTATCAGAGCCGGCTATTCTTATAAGGTTAACCCCTTGAGAATAGTAAATATGAATTTGCAGGATTCACATGACAGACACTCAAAGTGCCCGATTTTCAATGGTGATGACTATGCATGGTGGAAAGCGAGAATGAGGATCTATATTTAAGGATCCGATTACGAATGTTGGAAAATCATAAGGAATGGGCCGTTTCCCATTCAAACCAAGAATGTCGAAGGTAAGATTATTGAAAAAGACGAAGATGACTATGACTCAACAGACTATGCAAAGGCCGAGAAGAACTACAAAGCCATGAGTATTCTCCAATATGGAATTGGACCCAATGAATACTCTAGGATTTCCGCTTGCTCAACGGCCAAAGAAATATGGGACACTCTAGAGTTGGCCCATGAAGGTACGAATGAGGTAAAACAATCTCGCATTGATTTATTAGTTCAACAATATGAATTGTTTATCATGGATAAAGATGAATCAATAAAAGAAATGTTTACTCGCTTTACTATCATCACAAATGAATTGCGTTCTCTTGGCAAAATTTATTCTTCAGAAGAATTGGTTAGGAAAGTTTTAAGAAGTTTGACTAGTCGTTGGCTCCCAATAATAACTGCTATTCAAGAAGCCAAGGACTTGACAAAACTTCCCCTAGAACAATTAATTGGTTCTTTAATGACTCATGAACTTGTTCTAGATTCTAAGAATCCTACACCAAAGAGCAAAGGTTTGGCTTTAAAAACTGAATTGAAAAGTGATGATAGTGATAGTGATGAAGATGTTACTTTTCTTACTAGGAAATTCAAAAATTTTCTTAAAAAAAGCAAAAATAGTAATCCTAGAAAGAATGAAAATTTCAAAGGTAAGGGCACTCCCTCTAGTTCTAAGAAAAGTGCTACTAACTCTGGTTGTTTCAAGTGTGGTGAATATAGTCACAAGATTAAAGAATGTCCCTTATGGGATGATGAGAAACCCAAAGAAAGAAAGGAGCAACCAAAGAAGGAATTCAAGAAGGCAATGTATGCTGCCGTTTGGGGAGACTCGGATTCTGAAGAAGAACAGTCAGAGGCACAGTGCCATGAAGCAAAGTTTTGCCTTATGTTACCCAAACTGCTCAAAGTAAGGCACAGTGCCTAGATGACTCTCACTTGTGTCTCATGGCTAAGAATTCGACCTCACATGATGAGGACGAAGATGGTGAAGTAAGTCTCGTCTCCTTCAAACCTTCAATAAAGCTTTTATCTAAAAACCAACTTGCCACTTTGCTTGAAAATGTCATTGACGATTGTCAAGAAATGATTGATGATTTTTTAAACATGAAAAAATAATTGAAAAACATATCCAAGCAAAAGGTAGGATTGGAATTGGAATATAAAGACTTGTTAAAAGACTATAAAGCTTTAATGAAAAATAATGAAGATCTGGAAAAAGCTTTTAAGGAGAAAGATACTGAGTTGAATGCCTTAATTTACGAAAAGTCTTTCGCTAAAGAACTTGTTGATAACACTGTGCCATACACTGTGCTAGAGGCCAAAAATTTGCATTTCGAAAATCAAATTAAAACCCTAAATCAAGAGTTAACTGAGTTAAGGAATGAACGAAAAGAGCCTAATATTACTTATATTCAGTCACCTCAAGATTTGGATTTGAAAAATGATTTCGAAAAGGCTAAAAGGGATTTGATCACGTTAAACGATAAAAATAAAAATTTAAAGATCGCAATTGAGTCCCTAAAGGTGCAGCTTCAAGAAGCTTGCAAGGCTAACTCTGGAACTAAGATCCTAAAAGGTTTAATGAATTTGGTTGATAACCGAAACAAACAAGGATTAGGATATAGTGACCAGAAACATAGTGTACGACACAGTGCCAAAAATTTCGAAATAGACTTTCGTAAAAGGAAATATGTTAGTTTACCTGAATATTTGATTTGCTACTTTTGTGGAAGAAGTGGACACCTTATGGATGACTGTAAGATTAAGAAAAAGTGTGTTGAAATGAATACCAAGTATGTAAATCAAAAATGGGTAAGAAAGGATCTACTTGAAGCTCAAAGAAAGAAGAAAGGACCCAAGCAAATTTGGGTTCCTAAAATTAACAAGTGATCTTTTTGCAGGTGAATGTGAGAGGAAGCAGCCTATGGTACCTCCACAATGGTTGCTTAGCACATGAATAACGATAAATTAAAATTCCTCTCACTAGTAGTTTACCATGGAGGGTATGTTACATTTGGCAACAAGTAAAATTATTGACTGTGGGATTAATTTCTAGCAATTGATTTGTGTTATATGCCTTATCTTCCATCATTAATATGTTGAATTGGAGTCCATGACATGTCCATATGAAAATATGTGAAGGGTTCTTTTAATTGTGATTTGGGACTCGCAAGGTCTACTGATGCTGTCCTAATGTCTCGATTCTAAGTTGCCGAATTATTAAGCTAAATGATCCTAAGTTGCCGAACTATTGAGCTATGAAATGTTGATTCACTTTTCTATGGCAAGCTTGATCTTTAGCCCAATATTTAGATTTGCTTCCCTTGAGTTTGACATTTGAACCCTATTTTTTCTTTCTTCACATATGCCTCATTTTAATGACATCCTTCTTTCATTCATCCATTAAACACAATAAGTGCTCTTAACTTGACTCATGATTATGTTTGAGATAAAAGATATGCTGTGAGATGATAAAAGAAGATGCATATATTAAGGGGGAACTTGATTAGGTCGAAATTGAGTTTTATAAGTGATGAAGTGACGTGGTGAAAACAATAGTTACATAGTATATGGCACAGTGCTATGGGCAGTATTTCAAGAACAACTAAGGTCACGACTCACATGTCATTCTTCCTCGATTATGATATTTCATTGATTGACTCTGTGACTTTGTATATTTTGCATCTCGCTCAGAAAAAATTGAAAAACAAAAAAAGAAAGGAAGAAAAGAATGAAAAAAAAATAAAAAACCTTCCGTAAAAAATAAAAAAAAAAAGAAAAAGAAAAAGAAAAAAAGGGAGACATTCATTCTAGAGTTCAGTTATGAGATGAAGAAAAGAGTTGTGATGATCATATATTAGGATTACTGAACATCCGAAGTAAAACTATGCTTGAAGAGTAGCGACTGTCCATTGGCACAGTAACCTGCACAGTGCTAAGTGAAGAAAAATCGAGAATTCTTGCGTTTTAATGTCAAAAAGTGAGTTTAAAGTTTGAGCACTTGTTGAGCATATATCCATACCAAATACTTCAAGCTTGCTTACCTTTTTTTTCCTACCATGATCCTTCACTTTTTCCTTTTTCTCATAACTTTGATTTGTGAATTGGACTATTTCTTGCTTCATAACTTCGGATTGTGAGTTGGATTGTTTCTTGCTTCATGACTTCGGATTGTGAATTGAATCTTGATATAGCACCAGCATCATTATATTGATATTTGCTTGAGCTACTATTTTGCATGGATAATTGACTTCGAACTATTTGGACGTTGTGTGCCTCCTTTTTGATAATGCCAAAAGGGGGAAGATTTGGTATATAGCACTATATTAATGCTAGATGTTAATTCCCATGTCATCATATCATGTTTGTCAATGTAATGTCTCACATTATTTACTTTCCCATTTGAATTATATATGCTTGTGTTGAGGGGGAAGTTTTATGTGTTTGTCATCATCAAAAAGGGGGAATTTGTTGGGACTCTTGGTCCGATCTATTTTGATGATGATAAACACATCTTACTATAACAGTTTGATTTGTGTAACAGAGTTCTAAGCAAAGTGAGAGTGTGGACTTCACGGAAGCTCAAGCAATTCAAAAGAGTAGCTTAGGATTAATTATACTGCTTCTGTTGTAATTAACTAGCTATGATCATGTGCTAAATATGTAATGTGAATATAAGATGATGAAATATTTTCTTAAGAGTTAAGAAATAATAAATCATCTTAAATTCACATCTATAAGGGATTTGATTTTATTATCTTTAAAATTAGAAGCCAGAAAAATGTTTTACATATACTTTTGGTTTTTGAAAAACGTCTTAGAGGTGTATAAACGTTTAAGTGAAAAAATGTTTTTGTTAGATAAAGATGGAAGATAAAATCTTTATATTCTTTAAGTAACAAAAAATATTTTTTCACAAATAACGTTTCTTTCAAAAAGGATTTTTTCGGTTCTTTAAAATCTGATTTCAGTTTTAACAAGAAAAAATCAAAGATTTGGAAATCAGTTTTTTAAAGATAGATTTTATATTTTTGGTAAGATATTATTCCTTTGGAATAAGATAAGTTTTACCAAGAAAGTTAAGATCTTTACTTGGAGAAGAAGCAGAGGTAGTTATGCTATTTAAGAAAATGATACACCTACTGCTTCATTAAGCTTTTCACGCAAAAACCTTCTCTGGCTTGTGAGTTCTTTATTTGAAAACCAAATCCCTTCACAACACAGTGTACGGCACTGTGCTATAGCTAGTTAAGTTGTTTGTATTGATCCTCGTATATGCTTATCTAAGAAGCACTTGTTAACGAGGCCTTCAAAATACTTCTGTAAATTCATTAGCAACATTTAGAGTTAAGTGTTGGGGAGCACTACTAGGGTTAGTAGTGGGGGAAACTAGTTTGTTTCAAAAGATTGATATTTTGAGTTGAATATTAAAAAGAGAATAGGTAGGGTGGACGTAGATCTCAGAGTTGGGATCGAACCACGGTAAATCTGTGTGTCTTACTTATTATTTCCGCTGCTTAATTGTCTCAAAGTATTTGATTGAGTTTACGAGTGAAAAACGAGATTTACCATTCGTGGCACAGTGCTCGGCACAGTGCCATAAAGTTCGTTTTTGCGAAAATTCGACTTTAAATCAACCACCCAATTCAACCCTTCCCTTCTTGAGTGTTCCCTTACGTTCCAACAATTTACTTCTAAGGGAACTTGCTACAACCTAGTCATTTTCCAATTGTGCAGAGTGCAGGCCATCTAGAATGTACTCCTGGAAAAGAGAAAGCAAAAATTTCAACTAATGCATGGGCTGATGGGCTTTGTATAATTGTATCTATTACGAGTCAAGGATTAATTTGTGAGGCCTAGTTTGGTTGTTATGGTCATGTGTATATTTCTCCAATAGAGACTTTACTGCTAGCATAAATCTCTTATATGGGCTACTGGTGTTTGCCAGCTGGTCTGTATCTTTGTATATGCCATTTTTTTTTGGAAGAATGTATATTCTAAGTATTGCCTATGTAAAAACGAAGTTCTTTATTAAGGTTGTTACTAAACATAGCCCGTATTTACTACCTCACAACCCGTATTTTATAGTAAATTGTCTATAATGTCTTTACTAAACATAACTTGTGTCCGGTTTTTTATTTTTTCGAAAAAAAAAATTCAACGAAACCGGATGGATTTTCCGGTACCGTGTACCGGAAACTCTATCTGATTCCGTGAAAAACGGATAATCCACGGAACCGGATGGAGTTTTGGTACCGTGTACCGGAAAATCCATCCGGTTCCATAAAAATTCATTTTTTAAAAAAAATTCAAAAAAAATAATTAGTTTTTTTAAAAAATTGAATTTGTACCGGAAAGTCCATCGGTTCCGTGAATTATCCGTTTTTCACGGAACCGGGTAGAATTTTCGGTACACGGTACCGGAAAATCCATCCGGTTCCGTGAAAATTCAATTTAAAAAAAAATATTTGGAATTTTTTAAAAGGAAGTGAGTAAAGGAAGAGGGGATAATATAGACTTTTGTACTACGTATTTATGCGTATACGGGCTGTGAGCTACTAAATATGGACTGTGTTTAACCGCACACTTTATTTATGGTAGGACATTACATGGATTACATAAAGTTCAATGCCAGATAAATTAAACAGAAAATACAACTTTATACGAGTAAGCCAATACTGGAAATCTTTATAGAAAACATGACTTCAAATATAGAATAATACTATTCTGAGCATGAGAATATTTGTTCTTTCTATTTTGTATCTTCACCATTTTGTAGCTTGTAGCATTGGAATTGAGGCTCATCAAGGGGGCGAGAGAAAAATTGTGTATAAAATGAACAGAGATTGAACTGTCGATATAAAGCTGGATTATCTTCAGATATTAACTCTTTAATTGGTCCATATAACTTTGGAGATGGTAAAAGACCTTTGAGAAAAAATGCTACTGAAACTCTTGGGCCAACTTCATTAGCAGTTACTCTATGGTACACGCTTTTAAGCTTGTCATTGGACATCATCTGCATTACAACATAAATGTCTTGATATTTGTTAAGGTTTAAATAGCTATATACTACGGAAGCAATACTTTTTATTTGATTGAGAATTTCTTGTGAAAATTTACATTCTAAAAAATGAATTCTGTGAGATACTATTTTCAGTTTTTTTATTTTTATTTTGAGAAAATGCATTGTAAACTACTATTTTAGAAGAAAAAAAATTTACCTCTTAAAAGAAATCCGACTAAAGAAGTCAAATTTTTACGTGTAATTAATCATGTTAGATGTATGTGCTGCTAAATAAACATATGATTTCGAGCATCATCCGTTGCTTGGATTTGGATTTTCATCTCAACAAACAATTAATAAGTAATAGAGCATTGAACGAGACATTTGTTTGTGACCAATTAGAAGAAATTGCGAAAAGAAAGCAGAAAATTTATATAGTAAAACATTTTTGAATTATTAAACAGTTGGAAGAATGTCTGTGCCAAATTGTAAACAAAATACATTATTTGCAAAAAAATAGTCTTATAAGGTTGTTTTTGCAAAAAATAATAATTACAAGATAGTTATTCGCAAAATACGTATTTGTTCTCGCATAAAAATTCCTTTATTTGATTGTAAGCAAATTTAGGATAAAATATGATATTAAAAAAGAAATTAAACCTGAAGAATATCCCCAATATTGATAACAAGGGATCCAAGAATTGGCTGAACGTCAACCCATTGATTTTTATGAAGAACTTGAAGACCACCAATTTGGTTTTGGAGAAGTATAGTGAGAAAAGAAGGATCAGAGTGTTTGCTTGCTCCTAATGTCAATGCTGGAGCAGGGCAAGCTGGGTAGTAGTGATTCACTACTCCCCATCCCTTCATGCATTCTGTTTCTTTTAGATAACCTGGATCGAGTCCAAGAGCCACAGATAGTAACTCAAGTAATACATCGCTTAACTTTAGTACTTGGCTGATGTATTCCAACATCACTTCCCTGCAAATCAACATATAAACATTTTGATTTTCACAATAACCACACGTAATATTTGGCTATTTGCCCACACAAAAATGCAAAATGACAATTTTGTAGCTGTTTTGTTAGTTAAAAAGTTTGATGAGCCTAAGCATAAAGCATATTTTTGAATGAGAAAGAAAAAATGATTTTGTTTTAACTTTAGAATTACTTGAATTCCTTTTGGAGACAGCTTTCGACATTTGAGGTTCTTATACTGTAGAACACTTTAAATACTTTATTCGACGACTCTAACTATATTTTACTCCAACCCCCTTGAGTGTGAGGGAAACCTTTGTTATCTTACCCGATTATCACATAATTTAAATTTATATACCATAGTTTCCTATTAATTTTCAACATCTCCACTACTCTAATCATCAAGGATATTTTCTTTGAAATTCTAAGATAGGATTATCATAAAAGGCACTAAAAATAAATTGTAAAATTTTAATTCTATATGTATTGTTGGGCAATATCGTACTGGGTTCGGATAGGGTAAGAAGGCAATAGCAGTAAGGGTAAATTTAGAAGACGAACTCCAGAACTTCAATTACAACAAAATTTTAGAACATTATTGCGTTGTTTTCAGTCATATGTGTTAATGAATCAACTTAATCAAAAGTTTAAGCAGATGGTTGAAGACTCGGGATAAGTTTTATACTCTGGCTTGAAGTATGGAACTGTGGATGCAACAGTGACTTCCTCATACATGACGCTGATATTCCACTTAAAAATGAGGGGTGAATGAGATTTGAACCAATGACCTTTTGGTCACACTAGTTGTAATACCATGCCAAAGGACCAACTCTACCAAAAGACTAAGTTAAAGATTATAGGCCCATGAATAACTTTATACTCTATCAATAATCAATATAGATGATATGCGTTAAATTTTTAAAAGTTTAAATTACACAATGAGAGTCATCTAGTGCGGTGGCAGAGTCAGGGGCGGGCCTGCCTGGGCCATCGCCCACCCCGTCCCTGTAAATTGATAAAATATAAAACTCTGGATCTTATCACATACTTCAGGGGTAGTAATTCATTGAGCCCAGTTGCCCAGTTGGTATTTACTTTGTTGAGTCTTCCGTAGAATTGGTGTTCGAGTGGTCTTTGTAGCAATTTGTGCTTTAGGCCACTTGTGCTTGTGTAGATAGCAATTTGAGCTTTAGGCCACTTGTGCTTGTGTAGATATCATGCTATGCTGTTAGATTGTTAAAGTTATACAAATAGTAATAAAAAATAATACTTTTTTGTTTTATTGGTTCTTTACTCTTAAATTTTTGGGTTTTTTAATTGTTCTTTCATTTTTTTTAAAAGTCATGATAAATATGCGACACTGTGACTCTTTTCCTTTTTTTACATTGTTCATCTATACGTGCTGAAAAACCAATAGAACTAAATACAAATGGAGCATGCACGCGACACTCGAGAAACAGTTAAAAACTCAATTACTAAAGTAAATTAATTATCTAACTATTGAAGAGGTTAAGATATTCTTTTTTCATTTTTTTGTTTTTGGTATCCACCCCTCATTATATATATTACCTCCGTTTCACTAAAGATGTTACATTTTTTTTCAAGGACTCCTAGGCAATTTTTGGGTAGGAGAGAAGTAGAGAGAAAAAGTAAGTGCGGACCATGTGATTGAAAAGAGATAGAGATAAACTTTTTGCAAAAAAGGAAAGTGTAACATCTAATTTAAAACTTCCTAAAATAAAAAGTGTAACATCTTTAGTGAAACGGAGGAAGTATATAGTTGGGATTCGATGATAAGAAACTTAAAATGAGAAGGGTGATAAAGATCAATATGCATATTTTGTGAACTAGATGTGCATATTCTTTTAACTGAATATGTATATTTCACTTTTCGAGATGTAAGTTTATGATTCAAAAATATAAAATGCACATTGAGTTCAAAAAAATGCACATGATAAAAAATTGCACATTTAGTTCATGTTAGATGCACATTCACTTTAAAAAATATGCACAAAAAATGCTTGTTACCCTTCTCATTTTAAGAAACTTTTTATTACATGCTTGATTATTATTTGGAAACCTTTTAGAGCTTATTTTATTCGGCATAAAATAGTTGAACAGAACTGAACTGAACTGAAGTGAACTGACTAAATTGAATAGTGATATGTGAGAGTAAAAATTTTGTCCAGAGCTGAAGAACTGAAATGAACTAAATCGAACTGAACTAAACGAATTTAATTAAAAATAAGTTGGGGAGAACAAGCTCTTAGTAAAGAGCTTGTGGCCCGCCCAATGTAAAACTTCTTGATCTGCCACTAATCTAGTGTATTAAGATTACGCTACAATAGTCATAGTGATACTTGGTAAGTGGATTTTTTGCGTTAATGGACATAGAAAATACTTCTTATACCCACGTGATTTGGAATTGTTTTCAAACAGTGACTTTGGAGCAAACCAGACAAGAAAGCAAAGACCCGCGTAAATTCAATAATTTTTTTTTCACATAATCGTGACTTTTGGAGTAAACCTAAGCTAGTGGGCCTCAATTAGGGGTGATTATCATACGAACAGAGATTGATCAAACACTCCTGGGCTCAGCTCGGCTTGATTAGTTTTTGAGTGGGCTCGGTTCGAGCTCGTGAAATGTTTGGGGCTCGAGCTCGGCTCGACTGAGTTATAGTAGGCTCGTTTTTGAACCATTTTTTAGAAAAAGAATCTATTTTTGTAGGAAATAATTTACTTCCTCCATTTCAAAAAAATAACTACACATTCCATTTTAAGAAGTTTCAAATTAATGACTACACTTCTCTTTTTTTCTTTTTTTGGTAACTTTTTCTCTCTATCTCTCTCCTACCACATATCTTACCCCACAATCTCTCACACAAACAAAAAGAGCCTAGGAGTCCGCAAAAGAAGAAGTGTAGTTATTTTTTTGAAACAGATGAAGTACTAATTTTAAAAATGTCCTAAAAAAAGCTAGTCGAGCCCATTTACGAGCTTTCGAGCCGAGTCTAGCCTAACCCAGCTCGGCTCGTTAAGCTTTCGAGCCGAGTTCGAATTCAAGCAGAGCCTTGACCGAGTCGAGCCCGAACTGTTCGTTAATAGGACAGACTCATTCTCACCCCTAGCTTCAATAATTATGGCGTTAGATTCAATCATATGTCATTCAGGACCTTGAACGGTTGGCCCAATAATTGCAAATAATGGGTGATACTACCCATTAGAGTCAAGTTGTCAAATACTCAGTATGTGAACGAAAATAGTCAATTGTCGAAAAAGTAAAAAAGTTAGGATTTTTTTCTTTTTTTTTCTTTTTTAAGTGTCCATCCCCTCTTCTCTTATATAATAGAATTTTTTTTATTATACACTCGGGTGTACAATTCTCATAGTACACGCAAGACTATTTTTTGCTCATTGCTCTGAACGTGTAATTTTTGTTCTATCCCAATTTACAAAGAATTCTCGATCCACCCAATAGATAATTTACATACCAATAAAAAGTAATCCTATATGCAGTCCTAAGAGTTGCATTCGTAAGGATTGCATATAAGAATCAAATATATTTCCTAAAGTGGTATAAAATTGAGAATTTATGACAAAAACACACATAAATCGGTATAATTAATGTCTAGTTTTTTCAAAACTTTCCTTCTAAAACTTATTATATGACGTCCTTTAGGGGTGTAGTTAGCTTTTTTTCTTTATTATTCTTACATTTTGAGATGATGCTTTGATCTTAAAAGTTTGACAAAAAAAACTACTAGAAATTATAAAAGTGTACAGTTAGATTATTAGAAAAGTAAACTTTTATAAATATTACACTCTTAGGCTCCGTTCAGTTCAACTTATTTTTACTGAACTGAACTTATTTCTACTGAACTGAACTTATTTTTACTGAACTGAACTTATTTCTAATGAACTGAACTTATTTCTACTGAACTGAACTTATTTTTACTGATTCATGTTATTTTTTCTTCTTTGCACTACTGATTTTTACTGAACTGAACTTATTTTTACTGAACTGAACTTATTTTTACTGAACTAAACTTATTTTTGCTGAACTAAACTTATTTTTACTGAACTGAACTTATTTTTACTGAATATTATTATTTTAAGGTGAACTAAACAGGTCTTTATTTTGCTAGTGGACAAAGCTACATTGATCATAGATGACTCATTAGAGATAGGGAATAATGAACTGATTTTGGTGAGTTGGATCCTACTAAACATAAACTCTATTTCAAGTGGGTCATTTACCCGTGGGTAGTCCAAGCGTTTTCCATGGTTAATAGGTATGATATGACACAATAATATGTATTGTCGAACAAGACTTAATTTTTTAGAGCATTATTAGCAATGATCTATTCATAAAAATTCATGACACTATTCATTTATTTTCTCTCTCCTAAAATGTAATCTTTCAACTTTCTTTATTAGCAATGACATATTTTAAAGTTCATCACCTCTTCTCTCTTATCTTTCTTTCTACTTATAAAATACACTACTAATTTAGAAGATTTTTATGTTTTATTTTAATTTACAATATTATAGCAAAAACTGTGTCATTTTGTAGAGAATAAAAAAATAAAGCTGCTCATATTTTTATTTTATTTTTTTGATTATTATTTTTAAATTATGATATTTACAAAATTATATTAGAAACCAATGAGAACTAGCCAACTCACTCTGATACGTCTAATGCGTACGTCAGAGGTTTGTTGCTGCCAGTCTGATTTTTTCTTTTCCCACGCATTAAACGACATCATTTTGCTTGTTTAAAGTTGAAACGTATCGCTTTATGTTGTTTTCAGCCACAATTTTGTCGTTTCCATTATACATGATCGATTGTGTGAAGAGGTCATCTTATGACGTATGTTGATGAACTTGGCATGAATAATCTTTTATTAAATCATTGTTAATAAGGTTTTTTAAAAGTTCATGCCATGAATTTTATCAAAATATCATTGTTAATAGTGCTCTTATATAATGCAATCTTGTATTTAGGCTAACACGTATGTCTCAGCTAACGAGCAACTTGTAAAATGTACATAAGCTTCACGATTTTGATGGTAGAGAGATAAAACGTCTTATATAACTATTTCTGCAACCCATATTTTCTTCTTCAAATTCTATCCACTTATATCAGAGTTTTTCTTTCTTTTTTTACTTTTTCTTAGAAATTTCATATTTGTAATACGATGTTATACAAATTTAAAAAAATGGCGTGAATTGAGTAGCTATATAAGACACTTTACCTCTATAACCTCGCCTCCATAATGATTAAATTAATTAAACTTTACAAGTTAGCGTTACTCACACAACAAGGCTGCAAATGACAGTGCCATTTCAAAAACTGGTTTGAAAAACGACCATCAGAAGGCTCTAACTAGGTTTATGTCCTTAATTGAACATATTAGGACATTACCTTTCTTAACTGGTTATGTCCTTTAACAAGAAAAGGGCATTACCTCTATTAATTTTTGTTACATGTTTATGTCGGTATTGTGGTACTCCCTCCGTCCTCTAGTAGAATTACCGTTTGCTTTCTTTGAAGTCAAACTTTATACACTTTGACCATAAATTATCACTAATATATAATATAAGTAATAGTTACGTGTTAGCTATCTAGATTTGTCTTAATATATATACATTCAAAATATCAATATTTTATAATTTTTATTAATGCATAATAGAAGATCTAAGCGGTCAAATTTGTGCAATGGAGACCATGCAAAAAGCAAATGAAAAATCTAATAAGAGGCGGAAGGAGTATTTTGTTGAAGGACATAACCAAAATTTCACAGCCACACATGGGTTAACTCATCACTATAAGTGAGATAAAGAATGTTATTTGGGGAACGTATATATGAAAAATAAGATTGAACAAAATAGTCAAAATTCTAGTGTATAATTAAGCAGGCAAAATGCAAGATACCTGCATATGTCCGGTAACTCTTTGGGATCAAGATGGCCAGATTGTGCAATATCAACTCCAAAAGTATCCCTCCAATTAGCAGCCTTTGAAACATAAAGGTCATAATTGGTGTGATACATAACTTGTTTTGATGCATCACGAGTATGAAACTTCTTCTTTACCTCATCATCTTGCTCATGAAACATCCGAACTCCCTGTAACATATTATTAAGCACATCCACAGGAATTCCATGATTAACAACTTGAAAGAATCCCCATTTTTCTGATGCATCAAGAACTTGTTTGACGATATTTTCATAACCATCTTTACTACCAATTCTTTCAAAATCTATAACTGGAACTTGAAGTTTCACACAAGGTGTTTTCAGTTCTTCTTCGAGCTCGTCAGGCGGTCGAATGAACATCTTAGGAAGTGTTTTTGCACCCGAATCTACCAATCCTTTTACCCCTGTCTTTGTAGCATCAAATGCCTTCACCTCTTCTAAACGATCGTAGTTGAGTGGAACAGTGGTTGTGTATCCATCAACGCTAATTGTTCCCATCTTTTTTTTATAGCTAGATAGATGAATTGTTTGTGGAGTATCTTAGATACTAGAATGCTTAAAGAAAGCCAGTCTACAGCAAGACAAATGGGCTATATATATAACCACATAATTACTAGAAAATTTAATCAAAAGATTTTTTAAAACATTTTGGTTGTGAGCAAGTACCCATAAAATATTTAAATATCAACAACCACACAATAATTCTAATAAACTTTCTAGCAAAATGAGCTTATAAATAATTAATTGTAAAATCTTTAATTGTCAAAAGTATTTGTTATTTAGGCCCCGAACCTCATTTTTCGACAACAAGCTCAACTTTCCGGCATTGAATTCATTCATTCAAGCAATCTCTTTCTCTCTCCTAAAAAAGGGGTATATAAACCTCACTCTCTGTTGTGTTGATATTTTATATTTTATTTTGACCCCCATTTCATTACTAGAACGATACATTTCATGCATAGTTCCACTATATTCTGCTAGATTTTACTCTTGTTTGCAGTTTTGTGTCTTTTGAGTTATTTCAGGGACATTAGAGCTATTTGGAGGTGGAATGAACCATTCTGGAGCATGAAGATGATCGTTGCAGACTCAGGATCGCATTCGAGTCCATTTGGGTACATTTGGATGTTTATTTGGATCCGTTTAACTTGAACCCGACCAGGTTCATACATGACCCGATCGGGTTGAAGTTCGATTATAACAGTTTTGATGGTTCGTGTCAGGAGACGATCGGGTTTGACTTGGGCCCGATCATGTTTGACCCGACATGTCGGATTTCTATCTTTCAAAGGACTTTTTCTTTAGTTATTTTAGTAGGGTATAAATAGGTATCGATGAGACTTTGTAATCTAATTCCTAATTACTCAGTTTTAAACTCTTTTCATTCATAGTTTAGACAAAGTACTCTTAGTTTCCATCGCAATTATATTGTTAGTACTTTGTTTTGAAGATTGAAGACTTCGGATTATCAATTAATTCAAGTTTGATTTTTCTATTCCTTATTTCTATTTATTAGTTATGTTCTTGATTATGCTATCGTTTCTATTGCCATGATTAGTGAGTAGTTCTAATTCTAGGATTGAGTTGAGCTCTAACATGGATTGATCGCTTTATTTCTAATAATTCCATGTTATTGAATCGTTCGATTAAGGTTTGATAGGCTTGTTTTCATCATCAATTTGTACCATTATTGTTTTGTCGTAGTTTTTATTATCAACGAAAGTTGGAATTGAAATTGGAATTCCATTGTAGCAATTTGTTATCTTGTCGGTTGAATTCATTAGCGAAAGTTGGGATTCAATCTAGTTTAACTTGTCATTGGTTGAGATTCGCACATGAAAATAGTGAGAATCGAGATTGAGAACTTCATTGGTATTGATTCGTAATGCATCTAATTTTGTACGTTAGCCATGAAAATAGGAAGCATGCATATTAGTTAGGCCTGTTGTAGTCACGAAAGTAGTCTTAAGGTAGTTCATCTTTGAAAGAATGTCATCTCGCCTAAGATTCGATTCACTGACTGGAATGTAAGTTTTATCTAATCAATTCGTGTTAGTGGTGATGCTCATTAGTACTTTGTTATCATAGTTATCACAATCATCACTCTGATTATTAGTTTAGAAAATAGTTCAATAGCTTTTACCATCGATATAGTATTGTGTAGCTATTTCATAGGGTATGATGCATATAGCATTTCATAATCAAGAGCATTCGTTGGTTAAGAACCAAAGAAACAATTTTGGTTCAAGCCTTGTTGGAACCATGCCAACTACCACCACATTCACTAGCCTTAGAACCACCAAACTAGGCCACCAATGTCAAAGAAGAGCTCTTGGTGCAACCTTGCTTTGTTAAATTAGTAACTAATCACCGTTAGTTAGCTAATTAACTCAAAGACTTGATTTAGGACAAACCGTCCAGTTTTAACTCCAAGCACACAGCTCAAAGAAAGAAGTATAACTTCCAATTCATTCAACAAAGTCTACTGATTATTTTTGCCATACAATCCTAACATATTAAGCAGCATCATACCAAAAACTCACGTCATTTGGTGATGCCTTGCTTAGGTAACAAAAGGTTAACTTAAAATATTACAAAATCTGAGCCAGTTTTCAGTACCTAGGTGCAATGATCAGGATATTCTGAGAAAAGAAAATGTCCTACTGCAAAAAGGAAACTAAGGTAATAAAATAGACTTCCTAATGAAAATATCCTGAAAAATTCAGCTCCAAAAGCTTAAAATAAGTCGTTGCCCAGAACTGAGGAAATGGGCCCCAAAATGACGCCATTCAGCTGCGTTTTTGGATACCCTTTGATGAAGCTTTCAATTCCTATTGATTCTTGCCCCCAATCTTCACATGCTTGTTGGTGATGTAAGTAAGCACACAGGTGAGTCATGTATGGTTGCCTTAACCCAGAATAAAGCTCAAATACACACTCAAAACAAGCACCAAACCAACCGGACCAAAACTGTTCTTCCAAAACAGATTCACTAGGCATACTATAAATGACTTAGAACTAATTAATTAAGATATTTAATCATAATTCAAGCTTGGTTACTAATACTTTATGATGTTAAGATGATCATAAGCATTAATCAACAAGGCTTAAAATAGATTAAGAAGATGTTAAGCTTAATTATCAATTCGAAGTACTTGCTTGTTCGAAATGGGATTTAGTAAGCTAATGAATTGTAATTCCTTCACCTTGATCTCTTCTTGATGACTCTTTGCTAGAAGACTTGGGTTGATCATGGATGCTCCTGTATCAGGGTAGAGTCAGCTAGTGTTTAATCTTGCACCTCCCTGTGTTTGACCTATTAGTGCTACGAAACCGTTCACTTGCGGTATTAAAATAAATCCCTAACACTCTCCTAACACATTGCTTCTCCCTTCTGTTTCTTGAGTTTCTCCCTTCTGTTTCTTGAGTTAAACAAGCAGACCCACCATTTCCCCCATCCACGTCTGTTTCTTCATTTTACATGCAGACCACCCTTGTTAGAAATCTGACTAGTTAGAAATTCAATAAAATATAAATCTTACAAAGAACGTCGTGGCGTGACAGAATCACCATCCTAAAGTCGAAATTGTCTCGTACAGTACACATGTACTCTTGGCAAGCGACCCCATGGATACACGACTCAATGATGTACCGCGAAGAGGTAGACTGAGAACCACAAAAAAACGTTGCCGGAAACCAATAAGTAGAATGTGTTTTGTGGTTATGAGCATAAGAGAGAGGCTGAACCAATGAGTTTTTGTGTCTTGAAGAAAGAAATAGGTAGCAGAATATAAACAGGAAAACCGGAATCGAAAAATGCCAAGCAAATATCTTGCCGTAAATCGCGCGAATAACATTAACGCTCTCGAAACTATCAATAAATTAACAGCTACCATTTTGACTGTGCTCATTATTTCCTATGTGGGACATTAGGATTTTACTTCTTCGGAAGCAACACACTAGGAATTTCTCATATACACTAACAATCCCCCACGTGATTCGAAAGAAGTAAGTAAGAAGAATCGAAGAAAAATAAGATTTTATGGACAACGGAGATCATACTTTAAAGTGATAATGTCATTTAGATTTGAAGAGTTTCCGATTTTTAAGATTCTTAAACTATATGACACTTTAAACACTTTATTAGACTATTGTGACTATACTTTACCCCCAACCCCCTTTGATTGAGAGGGCAACCATTGTTAATATGTTATCTTACCTAATTCTCATATAATCTAATTTACATACCATTGTTTCCTATCAATTTTAAACATCTCCACCACTCACTCATCAAAGTTATTGTTCTTTGAAATTATAAAACAGGATTATCATCGAGGGCACTACAAATAAATTCTATAAAAGGTAGTTTTTCACAAAAAAAATCTTTTAAAGGTAGTTTTTTCGCAAAAAGGTAGTTCTTTTTTCCAATATTAACTTATAAAATTTATAAAAAAAGACAATTTTGAAAAGTGCATAATGAGACGAACCAAACAATACCTCATATGACGATATTTTTCCTTGTGTATATATAGCAACTAATAGTCAAACTGTATTGGAAGAATAGCGTCCAAAGTCAGTATGTTGCATTTAAAAAAAAATGGAGGGAGTTAAATTATAAATCGAGATGTATTGTTGGGCAATGTTGTACTGGGTCCGGATAGGGTAAGAAGGCAATAGGAGCAGCAAGGAAAAATTTAGAAGACGAACTCATGATTCAAGAAATGGCAATTGCATTAAATTTGGAAAATTTGGGAAGAAAACCTTTTACAAGCTCATTTTTACGTAATAAAAAAATTTTAAAATATTTTGGCAATAAAACACCACCAACTCAGTTTTTTTGCAAGAAGAAACCTTTAACTTCCGTTTTCTAGCATTGACTCCTATTTTTTCTGGTGTCTTCCCGACATTGACCCGTGTTTTACTTGTTCATCTCTCTTTAAGATCTCCATCACCTTTGGAGTGGTTTTGGGATAAGATAAGCGAGAAGTATTTTACCGCCACCACCCCCTAAATAAGGGCTTGTCCACTCCTTGAAATAAAAAAATATCCACCATATTTTTATGCAAAACCATTATCTCCTTGACACAACCTTAGTTTACCTTAATTTTCTTTAGTTTGACTTTTATTACCCTTGAATGTATTACCCTTAATCTGTACGTCCTTATTTTGCGCAAAAACGCAGGAAAAATAGGGGTCAACGATGGCAAAATAACGCTCAATGTCTGAAAAGCGCAAGTGAACACCAGAAAACGAAGAACGATTTCTTTAAATTGAATTGGTGGATTTTTATTGCCAAGAATTTTTAGTTAATTTTTTTTTGCAAAAATGAACTTTTAAAAAAGGTTTGTTTAGCAAATTTTCCTAAAATTCACAATATGACATTATTTTCATTTATATAGATGGTATGCATCACATATTGAGAAGTACACTAA
This sequence comes from Patellifolia procumbens, assembly GCA_947645195.1. Lineage (NCBI taxonomy): Eukaryota > Viridiplantae > Streptophyta > Magnoliopsida > Caryophyllales > Amaranthaceae > Patellifolia > Patellifolia procumbens. Next base: position 4,240,107 of record CANSGD010000594.1, read on the forward strand.
GTTTGTTCTACTGTGTCTAGTCGATAAAGATTACGCTAGAATAGTCATATTCTCTCCATTTCATAATGATCTATTCACTTACTATTACTATAAAAAATCAAGGCAAAAATGAGAGCTGGTGTGAAAGTGAGTCCCTTTTATTTATTTAAATAGGAGATATAGGGCGTATTCTGCAAGTAGAGGTAACAATAGAGATTAGAGTTTTGACTATGTCAGATTTTTAATGTTTAAAGTTAAGTATTTAGAAAGGTAGTGATTAGGCTAGTTGCTAGAGGTAGAGGTAGTGTTTAGATAGTAGTTATGTAAAGCTGAAAAAAATAGATGTTGAAGGTAGAGGTAGGGGTTGGAAAAAATATAATAATGTCTTCAATAAATATTTGTTAACAACTACTTCAATAATTACTTTTACCGCATATTTTTTTTACCAGTTACTTTGACAGCTAACAGCCCACAACTACTATTACAGCTAACAACTAACCCCACAACCGACAGCTACCCTTACAACTAACAACCATCCCCATAGCTATAGTTGTCGAACAGACTCATAATGTGGGTCTAAGAAGTAAGTAAAGTAGTATAGGCTGGACTAAATTTTTGTTATTTTAAGAATAAAATAGAAGTGAGTAAAACTTAAAAAATAGATGAAAGCGAAAAATAGATACTTCCTCCGTTTTTTTTAAATGTGACACTTTTTATTTTAGGAAGTTTTAAATTAAATGTGACACTTTCTTTTTTGGTCAATAAACTCTCTCTATCTCTCTCCTCTCACATGGGTCCTCTTATTTTTTTCTCTTTATCTCTTTCCTTCCCAAAAATTGCCTAGGAGTCCGTGAATCTAAAAGTGTCACATTTAAATAAAAACGGAGGAAGTATATCATTCTAAAATGAAGTAGTGGTGAGTTGGTGACTGGTAGGCGGATTTTTTGAGTTGATTGACAAAGATAGTAGTACTTCTTACTTTTCTTATCTTAGATTAGATCCACGTGATATGGAATTGTTTCCAAATCGTGACTTCGGAGCAAACGAGACAATAATACAAAGAACCACGTAACTTGAAAATGTTGTCCGACATTGTGACTTTTGGAGCAAATCAAATTAGTGGGCCTCAATAATTATGGCGCAGATTCAAACATATGTAATTTAGGATCAACTAAAAATTGCTTAAGACAATCCTCAATAATTATCCAACACTTCCTTAGTATCCCATGGTTTATCACTTGGAAAAATCCCCAGTTCTTGCTTTGATGCACAAAGAATTTATGTAACATCCAGTCCTTTAACAGTAATAAAAATAAAGATAAAATAAAATAAAAGAAATAAATCTATTAAATAAAAGATCAGTGGCAGCGGAAATACCAATAGGACGGAAATGTTATTCTAAACAATGAAATAGAATAAAATCCCAAGTCAATAATATCCTCAAAAATAAATAAGAAGATGAGGTCTCATACCCTCATTCCATAAACACACTAAAAATCCCAAATAAAATATCAAAACCATAATCCAACTAAAATAAACTCCATAAGATGAGAACATCCATAATAAAACTACTTAAGACCCACTAGAAAGTTGGTCTTAATCTTCCTATCATAGTGCTCATCTACAACTACAAGGACCATATCCTTCCTCACAAGACCATGTCTCACTTTTCCAGTCCGGACGGTAACGATCCTAAACTTCCACATCTACAAAGATATACATCAAAAATCCACAATTAGTGGGGAGTAACTAACAGCTCTCCCAGTCCAATCAGGATTCAATTAACAATTTAAAATATGAAGAATAATGCCAGTCATACACAATAATCATACAAAATATAAGGAAAAACATACAACATACGAAGTAGGTAATAATAAGACAAGTTAACAACAATAATATACATCAACACTATACAGGACAAAGAAAGGAAAGTAATTCCATAAATAGATCGTCAAAGAGGAAAGAGACTTCAAAATTAATACTTCCTCTATTACAAAAAAAATAGCTACACTTTCCATTTAAAGAAGTTTCAAAAAAATAGCTACACTTCTCCTTTTTCCTTTTTTTGGTAACTTTTTCTCTCTATCTCTCTCCTACCACATATCTTACCCCACAATCTCTCACACAAACAAAAAGTGCCTAGGAGTCCGCAAAAAAAGAAGTGTAGCTATTTTTTTGAAACGGAGGAAGTAAGTGAAATAAATAAATAAATAATAAAATGAGTGAGATGAACGCTAGTGACCCGCAGCCCACTTCCTAAAAGTATGTCAGATCGCAACCTCCAGAACGGCCTATGCGTTACGTTCCCTACCGTCTGTATCTAAGAATGGCCGAACCCCCGATGCGGGACAATACGCGCAATATCTCCCGACCTCTCGGACGACAACATATCCTAAGTTTCTCCAATGTAGGGTAGCACCATAATCAGTGCCCCCTCACCTCTCGGAGTGCATGTTCAGTATCCTTAGGATAAAAATAATCCTTTAGACTACTCAACTCAAAGTAAAACAATTAAAACCAATAAAGTTCTTCAAATTTAACACTCATCAAATCATCAAAATATTCTTCAAATATTCTTCAAATCATCAAATATACTTCAAATATACTTTAAATCATCAACTAATTATAAAAGTCACAATCCTTCAAAAAAAAATGCTCCAAAAATAATATTTCAAAAATAAATAAAACAACTAAATAAATTCACATCAAACATGCTCACATAATTCATGAAAATTTAAATCATAACTTAATAACATTAAAAGGACATGCTTGAATTAATAATCCAAAGAATTAAAGGAACAAAAGAATTACAAGTCTTAAAATCATGGAACTCAATTTATTAACATGCTAAAATGTAAATAATAATTCCAATTAACCCAACTAAAATTCCAGCAATTTAATACTTTATGAGTTAAAAAGGGCATGTTTATGAGTTAAAAACCACTCAAATGAATTTATTTACTTTATGAAAATAAATTCCATCAATATTAAAAATAATAAAAAGGACCAATAGAACATCTAAATTCATGCTAAATCATATTCCAAGTTAATACAATAAATCCATCATAATTCACACTTCAACCAAATTAAAACGATAAATCCATTAAACTAAAAATAATCATAGCATTAATAAAATTAATAAAAACATGAATTTAACATACTAATCAATGAAATAAATAAAGAGTAACAACCCTAACATGATACTAATCAATATTAACAATACTAACCTCATAAATAACGGTTTTAAGTACTCTATAACATACCAACTCCGTTCCATATGTATTGCAACCTTTGACATATTGCACTATTCATACATTACCCTTTGACCTTCTTTTATAATTTATACACAAATGATAAATATAGCCATGTGAGATCTTGTTAGATTCGTTTCGATATATGCTTAATTAATAGAGTTTTTTGTCAGCAACAACCTTTTATAATCACTTTTTTGCGAAAAACAACCTTTTAAATTTTTTTTTGCAACTTACAACCTAAAACCTTTTTATTTTTGCGAAATGAAACCTTTTTGTAATTTCCGTCATTGACCATTAGTTTCCACCCCAAACCCTCACGACACCACCCCGACACCACCCGAAAACATCCTAAAAACACCCCAAAACCACCACCCACCCTAACCCGAATGGCTGTGAGTGTTGGGGCTGGTTGTGGGGTGGTTTTGGGGGTGGTTTCGGGTTCTGGGGTGGTTTTGGGGTGGTTTCGGGTGGGTTAGGCCGGTTTTAGGGGTGGTTCGGGTGGGCTGGGCCGGTATTGGGGGTGGTTTCGGGTGGGGGTGGTTTTGGGGTGGTCTTGGGTGGGGTAGTGGTGGTGTCGGGGTGGTGTGGGGCGGTTTGGGGTGGAAACTAACTGTCAACGGTCTAAAACTAGCGGTCAATGACGAAAATTAGAAAAAAGTTTCATTTCGCAAAAAAAATTAGCTTTTAGGTTGTAAGTTGCAAAAAAAAATTTAAATGGTTGTTTTTCGCAAAAAAGTGATTATAAAATGTTGTTTCTGACAAAAAAGTCTAATTAATATCAACTTTTTATAATTTTTTACTTAATAAAATTAGAGATATTAGCGTCTAAAGTAGTGCGTTGGGAGGCGTAAAACTCCCTATGTTGCAATGCATATGGAACGGAGGTAGTATATTAAAATAATAAAACTAACCCTACCATGAATTCTAATAATAATAACATTAACATCATAGATTTAATGACTAAAACACATCCTAACATGATTCTAACATAATTAAATAATTAATTAAATACTAAGTACTAGAAGGGATGTTAGTTACCTCGATCTACCGGCAGATTATAATAAAAACTAAAAATAAGAGTAATAAAATCGCCCCCCTTGAGAGAAAACACCAAGAAAAGATTAAACCCGAACTTGAGTCTTGAATTACCCTTGAATATGAATTAAAAGTCGCTAGGAAGTAGGAATTTTGTGAAGCACAAGTGGGAAACTCTTCCCCTAATTTTTGTGAAATAGGCGTGTGAAAGGGAGGTGAGTAGAGAGTGTTTAATTGCTGAATTATTAAGTTTAGGACAACAATAATAATAAGAGGACTGAGAATAAATAATGGCTAAAATAGAGTAGAGAATAAAGGAGTGATTGGTTCGCAAAAGGGGAAGGGATTTAGCTACCAAAAATAAGAGATGCTAGCTTCAAAATTCAAAACAAAATCCCCCCTAATTCTTCCCCATGGCCGACCACCCTAATCCCACACAACAATTGGGTTGGCCTACTTCAGCGGTAAATGAAGCATCCTACAAGCTTGGCCCAAAAATAAAATAATAAGGCTCAACCTAAAAAAATAATGAGTACTAACACTACTAAAATATAAATAATAATACTACCTCTATAAAATATAAAACTCAAACAACCACACCAACAATAATCACAAATACCTAAACACAACAATAAACATCCAACACTTATGAAAAATAACAATAAGTTATATAAATTTAGTTTTCAAAATATAAACATATATATTTATACACAACAACACTAAAAATAATTATATAAATAAATAAAGAATATATGAATAAATCAAGGATATAAATAAATATAACGTGATAAATAAATAATTAACGCGCGAAATTTCTAGTGAAATTACGGTGTGTTACAACTTCTCTTGTAGCTTTTATAACGCGATCGTTTCTTTCGCGAACTTGAGCAAGGTCTATGGCAGAGATGGTTAACTTTTCATGGTAAGTTCTGATTCCTTAAGACTATCTTCTGGTGTTCTCGCAAAAATGTTTGGAACTTTCTCTGTCCCTCATCTATTAGCCCTTTAACCCTGGTTTTTTTCCATCGAATTCCTTGAGATCATTCATCATTCATACTGTTAGAAACTGACTGTTTACAATGACTGAACAAAGACTAAATTCAAGGCTGTGTCGCGGTAGAAGACCACTGACTTGAAAGCAATTACGGCCCGACTATGGTGGTAATCGCAACTGGCCGGAAAGCTCCCCAAGGTTAACACAGCGACCTTTCTAAGTCACCACTAACAGAGAAAGATCTTGGAGACTGTTTATGCACGTACCCAGTGTTTAGAAGAGAGAAAGAAGAAGAGAAGAGAAGTGATTTTCGGATACAAAACTGAGTAAGCAGTGGACTGATTTTATAGTAAAAGAATCAGGCCAAATAAAGAAGGTAATAAACAGAGGGAGGAAATCAAGGGCGACAATAAAGGCCATTAACACTGTAACGTTTAACAACGTTTCAGTTTTACATGTTACCGTTACACACAGTTGGGCTCGGGTCCAAAAAGATAAGCTCCAGCTCAGCTCTTCCCAGAACCCAGAACCCAGGTCCCAGGCCCAGCCCAGTCCGGTCCGGGCGGCGCGCGCGCGTGTGTGTGTGATAGCAAGCCCAAACCCAAGTTTGATCTCCAACCACAAAAACCAACCAAGTACTCAACTCAATAAACATGAAGAGGAAGGGAGTTAATAAACAAAGGCAAGCTCCCTTCAATAGGAGATGTGGGATGTTTGGGAAAAACACAAGTAGGCTTTGCAAGCCTTAACTCCAACACATACGTTGATCAAAACTACGCCGGGCTTCGTTGATGGTGTTTTGGCTGTTCATTGTTAACTCTTACAATGGTGATTTTAGATGAAGAACCCACAATTTCCATCATACACACACGTATGATGCGCATGGTGTCCTCAACATAATGAAATTTTCATATATTTTCAGTGAACACTAAAGAACTGAAGTATTTCTTTTTTCTATCTCATCAATGATAATTGTTTCATAATCAATGAACACTAAAAATGAGGTCAGTTTTCGTTTTCTCTCTCTTACATTATTGAACATTTTGAATTCATTAGCCAAAAATTTTCTCTCTTCTTTTCTCATTTCTCTATTTTTTCATTAAAATTGTTTATTCAAAATGTTCAATATGTTCATTTATTAATATCATATGTTCATTAAACCAACTTAATTTTAAAAAAGTTTTGTTTCAATTAACTTTGACATATGTTTTTTTTACATGATACTATTATGAGTATTCAAGATGTTCATTATTAATATCAGACTTTCATTGTAAAATAAACTTAATTTCAAAAAAGTTTTTGTTTCAATTAACTGGGTCTTTGACCTATGTTTTTTTTACATACTACTAATGATCATTATGATTATTCAAGATGTTCATTTATTAGTAACAAATGTTCATTATAAAAATAACTTAATTTTAAAAAGGATTTTATTTCAATTATCTCTGACATATGTTTTTTTTACATAATACTAATGCTCATTATTATTATTCAAGATGTTCATTATTAATATCAAATATTCATTTTAAAATCAACTTAATCTCAAAAACGTTTAAGTTTCAATTACCTTTGAGTCTTTGACATATGTTTTTTTAACATAGTACTAATCTTCATTATGGTTATTCAAGATGGTCATTAATTGATATCAATGTTCATTGTAAAATCAACTCAATTTTAAAAAGAGTTAACTTTAACACATGTTTTTTTACATAATACTAATGCTCATTATGGTTATTCAAGATGTTCATTTATCGATATGAAATGTTCATTGTAAAATCAACTCAATTTCAAAAAAGTTTTTGTTTCAATTAACTATGACATGCGTTTTTTTATAAAACTTTAATGTTCATTTAAATTATTCAAGAGGCTCAATATAATGGGAATTGTCCAGAATTTAATGATGTCCAGTCTATGTATAGTCCATTTTCATAAATAAGTTCTTGTCTTGCGGTTCACCCAAATTAAAATTAGCAAATTTTAACAATTATGCTCAGTCCATGTATAGCCTTTCAGTCTTCACATTTATTCAATGAACATTGACATTGAAAATGAACTATTGCTCAATATTTTCTAATTCATTCTATAAAAGGTTTGTACTATTGATAATCCATAAAAAATATGAAATATTACCCTAATCTGACAAAAACAATCCTATTAACCGGTTTACCTATTATAATAGGTAAAACTTGAATTTTTTTTAATTTTTTTATTTTAATAACCGTTTTAATTAACTTATGAAAAAACAAAAAAAAGAAGATATACCCTTCTCCCACCCCACTCCCTGCCAGCCACCCCCACCCTTTCCCACACCCACCCTGCCACCACCACTCACTTGAACCACCCGTTCAGCCCCCTAAACCACCCATACCCTCTGCAACGCTGCATCCCCCGGCGAAAAGAGAGTACATTCAATTGCTTAGGCCGATTCAATAAAATGGTTCGCACAAATCCTTCTTCTTCAACCAAAACCTGCAAAGAAGGGATGAAAAATGAATCTTTGGAGACCATTTAGCTGGAGGTAAATATCATAAACGAAAGCACATCCCAAACAATTGATCAAATTCTGAAAGGAAACAGATGACTGCACCAAAATCAGAGGCCCTAACTAAGTTTAACAGTTGAATATGGTCACAATGAGGGTTGCCTAATCAATATCGGATATATGCATATATCCATCGCCTCACTTTTTTGGCAGTACATTCCATGAAAATGGCAGTATATTTCATATGTATGGTAGTATATTCTAATATGTATGGTAGTACATTTCTTAATGAAAAATTATATGCCAAATACAAACTATATAGTTATATAGCTGTGAAAATATCGATTGTTATATACTACTTTTTTCAATAAATGTACTGCCATTTTCGTGGAATGTATTGCCAAAAAAGTGAGCCGATATATATATGCATATATCTGATATTGATTAGGCATTCCTCTTGTCACAATACCCAAAAACATGATCAAATTTGCGAATTTCACTTACTAGCCTACATAGGTTATTGTTTTCTTTAATGTCATAATGAAACCAATTAAAATGCAAATTTTGCATCCAAAATGAGAAAGACAGTCCAGCATATGGGTTTCCACCATACCATTATGATTTCAAGATGATAGAATGAATGAAATGCCTGGTTGAACTTAGAAATTTTTGTATTAGCATATGGCATGAATGGATTTAACAATGGTGTTGGTTAGAGTTGTGAGAAGAAAAAGGCGAGAGTAAGTTGATAAAATATTATTGCTTACACAGACACAGAGTCTAGATTGTTATATATTATTGGAATTGATTTTCAGAACAAATTTAAAAAATTAAGAAAAAAACTTACAAATCAGGGCTTGGATGCCGGTGATTTACGAAGGATGAAGCCACGCCACCTTCACATGAAGCACCGACGGTTCTTCCTCCCTTCTTTTCGCTGCACCAGGTTGAACCATCACCTAGGATCCAGACACCGACGCCCTTCCCTCCTCGTTGGAATCTTCGGCCACTAGAAACCTCCTTCATACCGCCGCGTGGGGGAAGAGTGGAGCTTCAGGGAGGGGTGGGGTTTCAAGGAGGGAGGAGGAGGAGAGGGAATAAGGGGGGGGAGAGAATATAAAATTCATTAAATAAGTTTACTTGTTATAATAGGTGAATCGATCCATGGGACTGTATAAAGTTTAGATCTTTTATGGATTATCAATAGTACAAATCTTTTATAAAAGATGTGCAATAGTTTATACCTTTCTTATTAATTTTTCCTACAATCTAAATGGATTTAAATTCATAAAAAAAACAAAAAAATACAAATTATATGTTTTATTGTTACCATTCAAACTATAAACAAACATTAATGAACATCATTACTATTTTGAATGATTATTTCCTAAAACGAATATTACTCATATATACATCAAATGTATACTGAACATCAATACAAATGAAATGAACATCCATAAAAATAAAATGAATGTCGCTAATATTTTCAGTTAACATTTTCAAAGAATGTAATGATATACTAATTAAAAAGATTCTTAGATCTACAAAAAAATACAGCTCAAAAATATATTATCATTCTCACATATATTGTTACTATTCAAACTTGATTTGTTGTCGGGTAGAGGTTGAAGTTCAAATATTTTTTGGGATTGAAATATGAATTTTTTGAGGTAAAATGATGAATACGGGTAGGAGTTTTTTGCTAAAACTAGTTGTGCTTTCATTGTGAAATTGATATATTTGATTGGGACTGAACTTGCGTAAGTTCACGGGGTTTAGTTAGTATGAATGATAAAACAACTAATTTTCTTGCGTTCAAGGGATTATTTGTGAACCAGTCTATCTATCGACTAGTTTAATGAATCAATGATTGAATCCTATCTCAAGAGGAAATTACGTGTCTCATATTAGCTTCTTTATTATTTTAAAACCAAATTGATTTTACTGGCATTTATATACAATATTTTAATTTAGTAGTTTTCTTAGTTTTTAGTATAGATTATATCTTTCAAACCCCCCAAATTATATATTAGTTTAAGATAATAACATAATCTCTGTGGGTTCGACCATTACTTTCCCTATCTACCTGTTAGAGTTAATGAGTGATTTCTAAATATTAATTCTGTTGCGAAAATGACACGCATCAGTAGGGCAACTGAGAAGTGGTTTATGGAACTTGTTTGAATTGTTTTTATAATTCCAAGGTTTTTCCAACTTCTTTTTTATCTACATCTAATGGGTTAGGTTTTACACCATTTTTCTATGTACTAGTGTGTTTTTTGTTCAATATGTTATATGTAGGGATGTCAATGGGACGGAGCACGATGGGTGCGGAGGAAGGTTCCTCCACACCATACCTGACTAAGAATCTCATTTTCCATTCCCGCCCCATCACTCATGGAGGGATAAAATTTTATCCCCCTCCTCAACCTAACTGCTACGCAATAAAAACTATCTCCACCTCATCACTCGCATGAGTCTCCCCACCCATCTCACACCCTCCATACCCGCCCCAACATCCGTCATTACCACCTTAACATACGTGTAACTACCCGTCCTTTAGCAGCTCAATTAAGACATAATAATCATCTGATTAACATAATCCAAAGTAATAATCGGTTGTCAGCCTGTCACTAAGCGCGTTGACCTCTTTCCAAAGTAAATCAACGTACTTAGCTAGAAGCATCGAGCTAAGTCTTTAAACAAAACTTATTACAAATCCAAAATTCAAATAGAAGCTCAAAATACGATATTGTATACAAAATCCGTCCTCGCCGTCGAATAAACAAATAAGCATCTTCAAATAGCTTCACACAACTTAGGACGGTTCCCACAATCTAATCATGCAAAACAACTGAATCTGCCTCCATCAAAAAAGGTTCAAAGAACAAAAATCAGCAACGCTGGTACACAAGTTCTTATGCGGAAGCGAAATTACTTATGGTGGCTGAAAATAAATCATCAAGGAAAGCTCACATTCAATTAAAGATTATTTCAACTCATATACGAATACGTACGTATAACACAAGATAGTTCCTTATGATGGTTGAAGTTTCACAACCGTATCATAAGCTCATGAATGGTATTGAAAACGTGTATTCACTTATCGAAAATATGCGTTTACTTAAAGGCCTCACTGACCACACAATCTTATAAAATTATATAAGAAATATTCTTAGGATATTCCAAGATAATACTCAAAATAACTTTATCAAATTCACAAATACGCCAATATGCATTTACACAAGGGTCTCATCGACCACATGATCTTATAAATCATATATAAGAAATATGCATAAGTTATTCCAAGATAATACCAATAAAGCTTTCTTAAATTTCACAAAACACGGGGGAGAGCACACATTGGAGTAGTGTACGTTACCACTAACTCCCACATTGGCAGGTCGTCGCCCATCCTGTATTATTTCAGCTTGCAATACTTTCAGGACATGTCCCCACACATTACACATACACATTACAAGGTGACAAGTTACCATTGTCACAATCTCCACCCTTCTTAAAACACATTTTAAAAGTGACATTTCTGCCTCAAATCGATAGTTTTTGACAACTCAAATTATAAGTCCAAATGATACATTTGGAGGTAACTTATAAGTAATTCCAGAATATATACTTAATATTTATAGCAATTAAACTTTCATAAATGAGTAAATCAACTCATGATATTTCATAAGCAACAGTCGCAAGTCCCATACTAGTAATGTAACTAAAAGTAAGAGTATATGATCTTTATTCGTGAAACCAATGTAAAAAAACTCATGCTAAGGACATACTTTAAAACATAGATATGTACTTATATGCAATTCTTTTTATCATCATTTCAAGATAACCTCAAAGAGTATACAAAGGAAAACCCCGTAATCACCAAATCGTAAATAGATTGTATTTGAAGTAATATAGTTTTTAAATAATTGAATACTTCAAAACTAAAATCCCTTTCAAGGACATAAATACTATCCTTAAGGTCATAATAAAGTTCAGAATTCATATGTTTGATATTTACATTCCAAAGTTCTCAAGAAACTCATTATTAGTACTCAAATAGCCATTTCGTCAATTTACAAGTAAATAATTTATTTACTTATAAAATTAAATTATAAAAATATTTGAAAATTATATTCTCATTGATACTGCCTTTATAATGCTCAAAAGAATTTTTGTAAAATTTTATCAAATGTGTAAATAATTCAAAAGTAATTAACATCATAAATCGTTAATTTTTCCATGTAAACATGGAAAAACTATAATTGAACATGTTTATCAAATGTGAAAAACATGTTTATAACCAAACTCTATAAGGTTTAATATATGTAAATACTTAAACTTATAGAATATATATCATCATCACAAAGATAGATTAAGTAGATAAATTCAATTGGAGAAGTATTGTGAGAAAAAAAAAGGATCAGAGTGTTGGCTTGTTCCTAATGTCAATGCTGGAGCAGGGCAAGCTGTGTAGTAGTGATGTACTACAGACCATCCCTTCTTACATTCTATCTCCTCTAATAATCCGGACCGAGTCCAAGAGCTACATATAGTAACTTCAGTAACACATCACTTAGCTTTAATACTTGGTTGATGTACTCCAATGCAACATCACTTCCCTGCAATTCAACATATAAACACTTTGACTTAAAGTAAAAATGGCTTCTCTCTCCAAATTTTCTCTCTGATTTTCAGTAGCCATGGCAAGAAAATCGAAAGGGAAAAAGGCTCAAGGGAGTGTGCAGCCACAGGTGTTAGGAGGCCCTTCATCAGAATTCGAATGCTAAAAATACAAAGCTGGTAGATGAGGTGATTGGAATCGAAGCTCTTCATGTTGCTGGGAATGAGGATGTGCTTCAAAATGAAATGATTTCACCCCGGTCGTCGCTTATAGCACTGCAAAATCAGACACTATTGGAGCACAATTTCTCATATTGGCTTGCTACTATTAAAATTCAAAAAACCAGCTGAACTCAGATAGAGTTGATAGAGGTGAGGTAATTCCTGTTCCTATTTTATTTTCGCCTAATGATGATGTGCAAATAGCTAGTGATGGTGCTAATAAGTTAAATATGAATGGAGAACATATGATTAAAATAGATATAGAAGATATACAACCTGAACTTAGCTTGATTACTGGAATTCTTCGATTTACTGTTATATTATAGGAGCTAATCCCCCAATAACTGTAATGAAGGGGTTTATAAGGAGGATTTGAAAAAATTATGGTGTTGAGAAGGTAGTAATGGTGAAGAAAGGTATTTACATTGTGAGATTTCTGAATATGGAACTGTAGAGACCAAATTTTGACTGCCCAACCTATTTTTTTTTATGGGAAACCAATGATTGTTAAACAATGGGATGCTAATGTTGATATAGTTAGAGAAGAGATAAGGAAGCTGCCTATTTGGATTCAGTTGCATCTTGAGTTCAAGTATTGGGGGGAGCAATGCCTTTCCAATCTTGTTAGCTCTATTGTCAAGTTTGTGAAGGTGGATCAGGCAACACTGAAAAGAGAAAAGTTGCAGTTTGCAAGAGTGATAATAGAAGTGAACCTGGATCAATGCTTTCCTGACTTGATTATGTTTTGTAATGAGCATAATAAGGTGATTGAGGTTAAAATAGGCTATGAATGGAAACCTGTTTATTGTACTTCTTGCCAGGGTATGGGCCATTCTTCTCTGGAATGTAGGAAGGCTTTAAGGCAGGTTTGGAGGGTTAAAACTGTGCAGAAGGAGCCTGAGCATGAGGGGGGTTTGAAAGGAAAGCAGATCGTGGATGATAATGGTCTTCAACCTGTTAAAAATCCAACTAGGAAAATCATTATGTCCCCTAGTACAACTGTGGTGCAGAATAATTTTGAGGTATTGGATAGCTCTCAGGTTGAGGCAATGATTAGGCAGGTTAAGTGCTCAAATGGTGATGGTAGAACTGAAGGAGGTAGGCAACCTCCTTTGGAACATGCACTACTACTTTTAAGGGCTAATGTAACCCTCAGTTTGCAACGTTTTTACAAAACCGTTGCAATAGAGTATCTAATGCAACGTTTTTACAAAACCGTTGCAATAGAGTATCTAATGCAACGGTTTTTTATAATAGTGCAACGGTTATGAAATAAGCGTTGCAATAGGATATTAGGTGTTGCCTTTTTTAAAGCTATTGCAACGCTTTTATCAGTGGCATTGCATCTGGTGTAATCATAGCCAAATCAATTCACGTGTTTACGCGCAAAATACTAGTGATGGCGCTTGACTTAATTTTGGCGAAATTCAAAACCCCAAAAACATTCCCAAACACCCCAAAAAATTCCCAAACACCCCAAAGCATTTCCAAACACTTCAAAGCCCTAAACCTCCATCTCCGTCCATATTCAACCTCGTCGGCAACATTACGTGAAGGGAGGCCGAGGGAGGGTTGCGACAGTGAAATTCCGGCGGCCTGACTTTGAAATTCTAGCGGCTTGACTTCTAAATTCTATTGTCGACAATACTGAAGGTGAGGGTTGTTGAACTGAAAATTCTCTTGTTCATCCTCAGCATTGTCGACCGTGAAATTCTCTTGTTCAAAATTCCTGTGCGGATTTCATTTTGTGAAACTATATGCCTCTAATTTTCTTGTCGACAAAAGGTGAGGGTTGTTGTGTTCAATAATCAAAATTATTTTCTTGTCGACAAGAGGATTTTGAGTCTAACCTATATGCCCTGTGCTGATTTCATTTTGTGGGGTTTACTGGAGCTTTTATGCGCAGAGAATGAAGGGAGGAGGAAGATATGAGTTTACTCTTTACTACTTCCTTCTTTTTAGTTTATCCCCTTTGTTTATTTGGTTGAATTTTTTTCTAATATAACCCCCTAACTTCATTATTATTATTATACTATCCAATTGTGTTTAGTAATGGTAGATATCTTAATACATTATACCTCATTTGGTAGTTTACGTATTTTGTCTTTCATGTTGACCACATCTTAATGGTAGATATCTAAATTGTCTGATGTTGTATTCATCAACAGTAGTGGGTGCACTTTTGATTTAGTGCACTTTTAATAGTTAGCTTGGCTTCGTTTGTTTGAATTTGAATAATCACTTTTGTGCAGTGCTCCATGTAATGGCTTTGTTTCTATTCAATTGTCCCTACTTCTCATTTTAGAACATATTAGTTGATGCTAATGGTTTAATATCCTCACACTGTCCTATATTTTGATTAGTTAAAACCTCCTATTGGTATTCCCAAGTCAATTCTAGTAGCTACAATGTTGAATATCTAACATTCACTGGTTTGATTCCCATTTGTTATTGCTCAGATATGTTGGGTCCTATGCATTGCTAAACTGCACATCTGTCGTCTTCAATTTCGTTGTTTTTAGTTTTTATTGTTTGTTGAACAATTGTGCTTTCGTGAGCCACACTTCTTAATACTTGTTCGTATTTACTGCTTGGCTTTGTATCTTTGGCTACTGATGTAGTAGCCTTGTCAAAGTTTTTCTCTCTTACTATTTTTCAGTTGTAAAATATTTGGACTTATTTGGGCTATGTATAAAAGAATCTTTTTCCTGTTTTTCTCGCACGGAATAGGTTTAAGAACTTTTTTATTATGTGTTTTCGTAGCTAAGATTTCCCTAGCAACGAATATCTTCTTTTAGATTCTCTCATTATTTTTCTTTTGACCATTCGTGATCTACTTCACATAATATTCATAAAGTTTATTGATTTTGTCAGTATATATCGACATGGATGACCATGAGGGTCCAACATTTCAGAAATGGACTGATGAGTTCGAAACTATTGTTGATGGTTATTTGGAGAAATTATATACAACTGAAGTAGTAGGTGATCAGATTTGTTGTCCATGTAAGCAATGTGAGCATCGTTATTGGCTTTGTAGAAAGATTGTCAAAGAGCATGTGTTATGCCATGGTTTTAGTCCTAGAGTGGAGAAACTATTAAAGTCTACTATGGACATTGATAGGGATACTTTGCCACTAGATCATGGTGGGGGATTAGATCAAATTGATGACATTGAAGGTTTGTTAAATGATATTGGTAGAGAGGGACCTAGTGAGGAAGCGAAGAAGTTTTACAAGTTAGTAGAAGAGGGACAATAAGAATTGTATCCAGGTTGTAAGACGTTTTCAAAGCTCTCCTTTACTATGAGACTTTTTCTTTTCAAGAGTGACCATAAGTTGAATAATGTAGCTTTTGTTGAGTTGCTACAACTTCTTAAGGACATGCAGCCTAATGCAAAGTTACCGTCCTCTTTTAATGAAGCTAAGAATGTTTTGAAGGTTTTGGGTCTTGATTACACCAAAATAGACGCATGCCCTAATGATTGCATGTTGTATTGGGAAGAGCATGCAGATGCTACATTCTGTCACGTTTGTAACACCTCTCGATGGAAAGAGGTGGATGAGGAGGCGACGGAAAAGGCTCATCAAACTCCAGCGAAGGTTCTAAGATATTTTCCTATTAAGCAGAGGCTACAAAGGTTGTTTATGTGTCCCGAAACTGCTAGAAGCATGACATGGCATGCAAAAGGACGTGAAGAAGATGGACTTCTAAAGCACCCAGCAGATGCTAAGGCTTGGAAGGATTTTGATATAGAGTATAAAGACTTTGCTAAAGAACCTCGAAATGTACGCTTAGGGTTAGCCACTGATGGATTTTAGCCCTTTTAATAATATGAGTGTTGTCCACAGTACATGGCCTGTTATTATTACCAATCTTAATCTGCCGCCAGAGTTGGCAACAAACCAGAATTTTTCATGTTAACCTTGTTGATTCCTGGTCCTTTATCGCCTGGAAATGACTTAGATATCTACATGCAACCTTTAATTAAGGATCTTAAAGATTTGTGGGTGGATGGACTTGAGACCTATGATGCTTCAAGCAATTAACGATTTGTAATGAAAGCGGCCCTAGTGACAACCATCAGTGACTTTCCAGGTTATGCAATGGTGTCTGGTTGGAGCACAAAAGGGAAGAAAGCTTGCCCTTGTTGCCATTATGATACTCAATCTCTGTACTTGAACCATAGCGGCAAGTATTGCTACATGGGTCATCGTCGTTTCCTAGACATAGATCATCCTTGGAGACACAATCGTAGGATGTTCCATGGAAAAAATGAGGACAAAGAAGAACCTGTTCGCTTGCTTGGGACCGAGAAGGAGGAGTTGTTGGCTGACTTTCAAAACGTGTTTGGAAAGACACGAAAGCAGAATGGAGACCCTGAGATTCCATGGAAAAAAAAGACAATACTATTTGACTTGCCTTATTGGAAAGATGTATCATATCCCCATAATCTTTACGTGATGCATATTGAGAAGAACGTGTTTGATAGTGTCATTGGAACCTTGTTGGACATTTCACGGAAAACCAAAGATCATCTCAAGGCACGCAGGGATCTTAAGGAAATTGGAATGATGGCTCAACTTCAGCCTTATTTGGATGCCGATGGTAAAGAACGTTATCGGAAATCGCGTTTCTCGCTCACACCAAGAAAGAAGCGCACTTTTTGTGAGGTCATCAAAAAGGCTAAAGTACCACAGGGCTATGCATCTAATGTTAAGCGCTATGTGCAAGTTGGAGAAAAGAAAATAACAGGGTATAAAAGTCATGATGCGCATTTCATGATGCAACATCTGCTTCCAATTGCTGCAAGAGCAACCTTAGAAAAGGATGTTGCAATCCCTTTGATTAGATTAAGTTCTTTTTTCAAGGGATTTTGCAGAAAAGTCATTGACCCCCGAGATCTTCGACGTTTGCAATCTGAGATTGTTGAAACACTTTGTGAATTTGAAACAATTTTTCCTCCCACCTTCTTTGATATAATGGTTCATTTGCCTATCCACCTCATAGAAGAAATTAGGCTTGGTGGTCCTGTAACAATGAGGTGGATGTATTCTATTGAAAGATATCTTCGAAAGTTAAAGAATTATGTGCGGAATAAGAGTCGTCCGGAGGGCTCAATGGCGGAAGCATACTTAACTGATGAATGTGTAGCCTTTTGTGCTAGATATATGCGTCGTCTTCCCAAAGCAGCATGGTATGAGAAGAAGGGAAACGAGCCTGTAAGCCCATCATCTATGTTCCCTAATGTTGGCCATCCAATCAAGGGAAGAGGAAGGGCAAAGAAAAACACATCATTTAGGATGGATGAAGTCACATGGACGAAAGCGCATCGATATGTTTTATTCAATTGTGATATTCTTGGAGTTAAGAAGTACTTAAAGTAAGATAACTAACCATACTTTTTTTATTTAAATTTATTTTCAATAGTTTATTCCCTTAAGTTTACATGTTTTATTAAAACTGATATAGTGAATTGAATTCAGTGAGCATGAGACTATTCTCATGAATCCGAGAAAAAGGAAGTGGGATAAAGCCCAAAGTCACAGCAAGGATTTCATGAACTACTTCAAAGAGAAGGTCGACTTTGAACTTCGACAAGGTCTTCAAGTATCAGACCATGTGAAATGGCTATCACAAGGGCCATCATTTATTGCAAGGAGATTCACGGGATATTTCGTCAATGGTTATAAGTTCCACACTATGAAACGTGATGCAAATTGTGTGATGCAAAACAGCGGGGTTACTTTAGCAGCATTGACCCCAAGTTTTGCTAGTAGTAAAGATAAAAACCCGGTGCTCGGAGCTGTCACTTATTATGGTTCAATAGAAGATATCTTTGAGATTTGCTATCATGATGATTCTAGTGTTGTTCTGTTTAGATTTATTTGGTTTCATTCCGAGGAAGATGAGTATGGGCTCACTTATGTTAACCGTCACAGGTTAATATATGAAGCGGAACCATTCATCTTCGCATCTCAAGCTCATCAAGTTTGTTATGTTGAAGATCCAATAAAAGAGGGTCGCCATTTTGTTGTTGATGTTAATTCCAAAGACTTGTGTGATGATTATACTTGAAATTTGCAGTTGCATGTTTAAGTTTTTTAATTTATTTAGTCTACTAAATCCATGTATCCCCCTATTCGCCATGAATAAAACATGTATTCTGGTATTTCGGAGGCTTCCTGTTATGTGTTAGGCTAAATTACATAGTGTTGCTATGAGTTGTGGTTCACTTGCTATATGTCTATTTCCTGTAAGATCGTTTAGTCTAATGTATTTCACATCTTACATTATATTTAAAATCTTTTTAATTGTTTAACATGTGTACAGATGGTAAGGAAGAGCGTGAAATCCACCATAAGTAAAGGTGGGAAAATGCCAGAATATGAAAAACAAAGGTTGGCTAAATTGAGATCCAATGCAGAGAGGATGCAAGCAGAGGGATATGGCACTTTGGCAAGTAAAATTCTTGTAGCAAAGGCTGAGGCTTGGGAGAAAACGGTGTTAGATGAAGATTGTTCAGAAGATGACTATGATGCCATTTTTGATGAAGATTATCATAATGACCGGTTTGAAGCGGAGTCCGATGAGGAGGAGATAGCTGAAGAAGTTCTCGCTAAGCAATCGAGACAAAAGCTCACCAATACATCTTCACTTAAAAAGGTACATAACCATATTTCTTGGGGGTCCACATGAATATTTTTATCTAACATAGTTAACGATTATGAATTGAGTGCCTACTGGCGGTATCCTTCTTAGTACGTCTCATTGTGCTAGCAGTCCACTTATCTTCTTCTAGATCTAAACTAATGACTTTGACTTGATAATATTTGGAATTGGTTGATTTTGGTGTTACTTTTTCCTTGATTATAGGTTCCGATGAATGAAAAGGGTGAAGGTCACAGCACTCCGCCATTGTCTATGGTAGAAATGAAAAATCTAAGATCCAAAAAACAGAAGCAGCAACCACCTGTCACTATTAATGAGGTTGTTGTTGATAGTAGTAAACGAGAGTCAGGTTTTGTTAACAAAATACACACACAACCACCAGGGTTAAAAAAAGCAAGAGAAAGCTTATTGTCCCCCGGGATCTATGGGTGCATATTTAAAGTTACGGAAACAAAAACAAGCACAAAATTTGCGTATGAATGATGGTGAGGATAATTTCGAGGTTCGTGTAAATAAACAATTTACTACCAGGTGTTCACCACATAGGGAGGAAAATGTCAGAGAATCTGAGCCGATGCATAACGACGAAGTATATTGCCTTGATATTGGCCCTCACACCGCTAACGATGTTTCATCGACACAGATTGAAAGAAACAAAAACGGTAACTTTTAAATGTTGGTTTGTTACAAAATGTTCCTTTGTTAAATTATATTACTATATCAATTCTTTTTAATTTGATGTTGAAGTCTGTAGTTTAACATTCTCTGATTATGTGGTGCCATGGTGCTGCAATATTTTTGTTTTTAATTGTATTTTGATGCTAGGAAATAAGAAAAGTAGAGGACCAACAAAGCTTGCGAAGGTGCACGCCCGTAGACTTCAAGAACGTGAAGTTATTATCTTGAATTCCACAGGGCAGCCAATCGGGCCTACTAAGGAAGTTTGCAAAAAGTTTAGTCGGTTCTTAGGCACATTGGCAAGGAGTCCCAAATTTGTCCCGTTGAACTACCCAACATGGAAGGACATACCTGAAGGCACATTTGACAAGATATGGGACTACGTCTTGGTAGGTGATACAGAAATCTCTTTTTTTTTAAATATTGTGAATTTTATGATAACTAAGTATTTATGCGTGTATGTAGGGGTGTTATATAGTACCAGAAGAAGGAAAAAAGTGGGTGGAGAGAAGTGTTTGTGTGTTATGGCGTATACATAAATGTCGGATGAAAAAAAACACTATTATGCATATACCACTAATGAAAAAATATGGGAGAACCATCCTCAAACCATGCCCGAAGAGTATTTTAGAGATCTCTTGAATTATTGGGATTTGGCTGAAATCGAGGTATGCTATATGTACTACTTTAATGAGTGGATTCTTTTATATTATTTTTAATTATCAATTGGATGTGTAGGAAGAAAGTAAGTCCAATAAATCCAATCGTGAAGAGCAGGATGACATGCATACTTTAGGTCCTCAATCATTGGCATTATTACGACATGAATTGGTAATTTGATATTCTACATTGATTTAAATATAAGTCTCGTTATTTTCATAGTCTTTTGTATGTTTCTAATTGGTGTGTTGATACTATTTGCTTCCATTAGCAACAAAATGATCCGGAGAAACAACCGCCTTCACAATCGCAAGTTTACAAAGAATCAAGAAAAAGAACACCGGGGAGACAATACCGCACAAAATACGACAAGGTCAAGGAGAACATGGTTAGTACATAAACTTGCTCAATAAACTTACAATTATGGTCTTTCATCTTTAAAATATTTACTTATACATAGTCTCCTGTGTGTTATTTAACTTATAAATTGCAACGGTCTTGCTTCTTTAATTGTTATGCATGTCCTTCACAAATAGGATAAGATGAGTGTGTTAGAAGCAGAGTATGAACAAGGAGAAAATATCTCATTCAAAGATCCATATTATGAAGTGATTAACAAGGAGGAATATAAGGGACGCCTATGCCTTCACGGACGAGGTGTAACTGAAAGTTCTTTGAAAAAAAAGGCGAAAGACCGAGTACATTTTTCCTAAGGAGCTCCTTGAAAATATAAAGACAAGTTTTGTTTCAGAAGTTGTTCCAGATGTCGCAAGAATCGTTTTATCTCAACTTCAAGCGGCTAATCCTGGAATTACCATAAATGTTCCTGAGTTCCATCTGCCGATGAACCCGACAAATGCAAGTCCAAATCAACATACAGACCAAAATGATTTTTCTGTGGGATTCTGTCCATTTTATAGTTCTTTACTGCGACAATTGAAAATTTTTGATTATTGAAGATTCATGGATAATTCAGATCAATATTTAGGGATAGATATTACCTTTCTTTTTTTTTTTCAAACGAATTGAAATGATTGAAGTTTTTCTATTTGGAATCGTCTTAGGTCTAATTCCTATTACTTTGGCTGGATTATTTGTAACTGCATATTTACAATACAGACGTGGTGATCAGTTAGATCTTTGATTAATTAACAACTCTTTTATGGACACTCTTCAGTTGGGAATAACAAGGTGAATTAAGTAACACTTAACGCTCTTTAATTTAGTATTCAATTTTTCATAAAACACCTTCTGCTAGTCCTTTTGTTTTCATTAAACACCTTCTGGCAGAGCTGGGTGTTGTTCTGTTGATGCTACTGGTATTGTTCTCTTGATGCATGCTACTGGAGTATTATTTTCTCTTGGTGATATATATTAGTGTTGTATTGTTCTCTTGATGCATGCTACTGGTGTTGTAGGTTCTCTTAGTGATATTGGTGTTGTATTGTTATTTTGGTGCCACTGGTGTTGGTGTTGTTCTGTGACTTGGATGAATGTTGTCTCTGAGCTTGGAATTGGAAAGAAATTTTAATTTCTTGTAATTTTTTCATATTTTATCTTAGAGGGTTTATGTTTACTATTGGATGGAATTGATTGTGGCTAGTTCCAAATACTGGTTATCATATATTCATAATTTGGGAATCCATTTTACAAATAAAACTCTGCACAAATTTAGCTAGAAACTTACCTATTATCTCTATTAATATATGGTATAATACTAATTTCATTTGCAAACATTGTAGGTTATTTTGAACGAGGAGCTTGAGGATAATGCATGACGTTATGGATCCGTCCCTTTGCCGATGTATGATGGTTGAACTTTTTGTGGGTTCTACATAATATATATTTATATATAGTATGTTTGAATGTTTGAACATTATCAATCATTGAATATTCGAGACAAGTGACTTAAGCTCGTTTTAGTTTCTATTCGAAGTCGAATTTAGACTTATCTTAGTTTAAGATTTTTTTTATGTGTAAGTTGATGAAACTCAATGTACCAAAATTAATATGATTACGCAATATATATTATTGCTGGTTGTTCACTAGTATTTGTGAAGTGTTATATATGTACTTCAAATGGTGCGATGACGGATTATATATATGATGATTGCAGCAATACTACAGGTATAATATACGACAGGCATAATAGTGGGCAAATATACCAGTACATTAGAAGTGTTGCATTTGCTTTTCCTATTAAGCGTTGCAACTTGATAAAACGTTGCTTTTGTAATGTGAAAACAAGCG
Organism: Patellifolia procumbens; assembly: GCA_947645195.1. Lineage (NCBI taxonomy): Eukaryota > Viridiplantae > Streptophyta > Magnoliopsida > Caryophyllales > Amaranthaceae > Patellifolia > Patellifolia procumbens. The sequence goes on from CANSGD010000594.1 coordinate 4,262,959, forward strand.
TTGCAATTGTCTATCTAACGCAACGCTTTAACACCTATTGCAACGCTTTAATTGATTTTCAACCCAGCGTTGCATTTGAAGGGCCAAAGCGTTGCATTTGATCAAATGCAGCTATGCAGCGCTTTCAAAGCGTTGCATTTGATCTATTGCAACGCTTATAGCCACATAATGCAACATTTTCGGGGGTTGCATTAGCCCTTAAATGTAGTAGTGATGGATAGGATTGCAATTTGGAATGTCAGGAAGGTTAACCATCCATAAAAACAAAAGGAGGTGAGAAATTTCCTCTATTCTCAGAAAGTGGGATCGGTTAGCCTTCTTGAAACTAAGGTAAAAGCTGCTAATATGGGCAGTTTTTATCAGAATGTCTTTAAAGGCTGGTGTTTCTCCTCTAATTCTAATTATCACAAAGGTGGGAGAGTGGTTTTGGCCTGGAATCCTAAGAGTTTTCAGGTTAGTATTGTTTTGGTTAATAGCCAACTGATGCACTGTAAAGTGTGGCCTACAAGTGGTGTTGTTCCTTTCTATACTACCTTTGTATATGCTTTTAATGATACTCAAGGTAGAGAAGGTCTATGGACTGATTTAAGATTCTTGGCTAGCAACTGTGATGAGCCATGGATAGTTTCTGGAGATTTCAATTGCATTATGAATCTTGAGGAAAGAGTTGGATCTGCTATGAGAGAGCAGGAGCTCATTCCTTATGTATGCTAGATTGTGGTTTGGAGGATTTAACTTGTACATGTTGTTTCTTTACTTGGAATAATAAACAGTTGGGGGATAGGAGAGTTTTTTGCAAGCTGGATAGGGTCATGGTGAATGCCAAGTGGATGACTGCATACCCATCTGCAACTGCTCGTTTTTTGCCTGAAGGGAAGTTTGATAATAGCCCTATTATCAATGTGTATCCACAACTTGTTCAAGGCAGATGTTCTTTTAGATATTTCAAAATGTGGAGTACTGCTCCAAATTTTAAATCTCTGATTAATGCTAGCTGGAGTGCCTCAGTTTCTGGGTGTTTAATGTATAGAGTGGTGCAGAGGTTGAAATTGGTAAAGAAGGATCTAAGGAAGCTTAAATCTGAGGGCTTCTCAGATATTCAAAGCAGAGATATACAAGCTGCTCAAACAGACTTGCATAATGACCATGATAACCTAGAGTTGAGAAGCAAAGAGTCTGAAGCTGCAAAGGAGTATGGGCACATTCATAAATCCTATCTTTCTTTTCTAACTCAAAAGGCCAAGATTAGCTGGTGTGTCAATTGAGATGATAACACAACAGCTTTTCACTAGTCTATTAAGACTAGAAGATTGAATAATACAGTCTATGCTATTCATGATATGGATGGCAATTGGAAGGATACTGCTCAGGAGATAAATGATGCTTTTCTCAATTATTACAAAATTTTGTTGGGAACTTGTATGCTTGAGAGAAGACATGTTGTTAAGTATGTGGTAGATCTAGGTCCTGTTTTGAGTAATGATCATATTTCCATGTTATTGAGACCTTATTTTGCTGAGGAAATTAGATTGGCTATTAAGTCTATTGCTGGGGAGAAAGCTGCTGGTCCAGATGGTTTTGGGGCATATTTCTTTTCTGATGCTTGGGAGATTATTGGAGAGGATGTGATTCATGCTGTGATGGATTTCTTTCAGACTGGTAAGTTGTTAAGGGAGATTAATGCTACTACTTTGACATTAATTCCTAAAACTGCTTGTTCTAGTTCTGCCACTGAGTTTAGACCTATAGCATGTTGTAACACTCTTTATAAGTGTGTTTCTAAGGTCTTGTGTAATAGATTAAGGAAGATTTTACCTGATATTATAGCAGAGAATCAAGGAGCTTTTGTGCAGGATAAATTTATTGTTCATAATATCATGGTGTGCCAGGGTTTGGTGAAGTTTTATAATAGGAAGCAGGTCAAGCCTAGTTGTCTTACGAATTAGATATGAGGAAGGCTTATGATACAGTTGAATGGGGTTTCTTGGAGGAAACAATGCATGCTCTTAAGTTTCCTTCTGCTTTCATTAAGCTTGTTATGACTTGTGTGACTACTCCAAGGTTTACTCTCCTGCTGCATGGCTCTATGAATGGTTTTTTTGATGCAAAGAGAGGTTTGAGATAAGGGGATCCTGTTTCTCCTTTACTTTTTGTTATCTGCATGGAGTATCTATCTAGAATCATGTCCAAAGTGATAGAAAGCCCTTTATTTGAGTTTCATCCTAGATGTAAATCTTCCAACTCAATCATATGGCTTTTGTTAATGATGTGATCCTATGCTGTAAAGGATCCTTTTAGATACTTGGGTGTGCCTATTTGTGCTAGGAAGATCTCCTTGGCTGATTGTCTTTGTATTGTTGAGAAGATGTGTTTAAGAATTAAGGTGTGGAGTACTAAAAATCTTTCCTATACTGCTAGAGTGCAATTGCTTAATTCTGTGGTTTTGAGCTTACATGTATATTGGTCTCAGGTATTTTTTATCCCTAAGACTATTCTTAAGCAAGTTGAAATGGTGTGTAGAGCTTTCTTATGGAGTGGTTGTTATTATAGTCAGAAAGCTGGTAATGTAGCTTGGGAGCCTATTTGTTCTCCTAAGAAAGCAGGTGGTTTGGGCAGTAGGAATATCAAAATCTGGAACAAAGCTGCTTTATCTAAGTATGTATGGGCTATTGCTACTAAACAGGACAGTCTTTGGATTAAATGGGCTCACTGTGTCTACATCAAAGAGGATGACTGGTGGGACTATGTCCCTCCTGATAATAGCAGCTGGTATTGGAAGCAGATTTGTAAGATTAAAGAGGAGGTTAAAGGTCTAATTTCAAAGGTGGATTTCCTTGCTATTCAAGAGTTCAGTGTGAAGAAGATTTATTAGTTGATGATTGGTGATACTGTGAGGGTTCATTGGGACAAATATATTTGGAATAGGCTCTCCTATCCAAAACATAGACTTATTTGTTGGCTTGTCATGCATGGCAGACTGAAGACATTGGATAGACTTATACAGTTGGGGCTGGCTTCTTGTAGTGATTGTATGCTTTGCCAGAATGGCAAAGAAAGCATTGATCATCTCTTTTTTAGCTCTTGTTATTCTACAGGTTGCTTGTAGGATGTGCTTTTGTGGTTGCAGGTTCAGACTCCTCAAGTGCAGTACAGGAGCTTGCTGAGAATTATTGGCAGATCTAGGAGGAGTAAGCTCCAGAAAAATGTGATTTGTGCTTGTATAAATGTTGTGGTATATGCCATTTGGTGGGCCAGGAATGAGGCTTGCTGGAATGGTGTTGGTTGGATGAGGTCTAAGGTGGTTAGACAGCTTAAAGCTCAGATTGTTGATAGGTTGAGAGGTGTTAAACCAAAGAAACTATCAGCTTGTGATAGACTTTGGTATAAGCATTTATTGGTTTTTGATGTATAGTTGTTTTCTTGGGTAGTTTTTTAAGGTTAGGGGGGTCCAACCTAGTTGGTTTGCCCTACCTTTTTAAAACTTTTAGGTTGTAAATTTGAAGTTTTGGTTTAATATATCTCTTCTTGCTTAGCAAAAAAAAAAACACTTTGACTTTCGCAATAATCACAAAGGATATTTGCATTTACAAAAATGCGAAATGACACAATTTTGTAGATGTTTTTTAAGTCAAAATTTTTGATGAGCCTTAAGCATAAATGACATATTGATGATTTTGTATTAGGAAAATTTGCCCAAAAACACCCCTAAGTGAGGCCTCCATTCTTAAAAACATCCCTAAAGTGAAAACATTTCTCAAAATCATCCCTAAGTGGGATTACGTACCTTAATGATGACACCCTTTAACAGAATAAGGTTAAGTTTAACGTTAAATAATTATCAAATTAATTGATTAGTAATAAAAGGGTGAAAATTTTCCCAAGTCAACTTTTGATACTTCTAGAGCAATTATGAAGAAAAATATCTCAAGACAAGTGTAAATGCCTTGGTAATAGTGAAAATTCCGTTGGAAAAATCTTTACAAAAAAACTCTTAAATGTTACCTAGTTAGTTACCATCTCTCTCTTCTTCCTCCAAAACCCTAAAAAACTTTTGTAGATCTAGGGGCTACCTTCAACCTTTTGGTTGATGGTAAGCCACTATTTTTCTTTCTTACTACTAGATTTTAAATTTCATGGTGAATAAACATCCATTCTCTCTCAATTTGAGAGTTCTTCTACCCAATTATTGGGTTTTATCTACCCATATATTGGGTTATGTCTCTCTCCTTGTGAGAGTTTTGTTGACGTTCTTTAGTTTTGCAGACATTGATTTGTTGATGAAGACTTATGCGGAGTCGCAACGAAGGTCAGTTCTACATCTACAAACAATTTTATCAGATTCAGTTCAATTTCAAGACTACAACGAATCGGAAGACCCCCTCGTAGAAGGTTGTATGAAACAGCGATGTAAAAAAGGGTATTCATCAGTGTCTAATCTCATCTACAACGATCGTGGTTTTGTCAAATTAGAATTTTATTTGATTCAAATTGTTTTGTATTTGTTAGTTCCAATTTCTATTGTAGATGCCGTATGGCTCTCTTATTAATGAATTAATTTTACCTTCAAAAAAAGTTCCCAAAAATAATTACCAATGGATACATCGTCATTTCCGTAAAACAAAAAGGGCTAGCAATCATACTAAAAAATCTTATAAAAAAATATGGGAAAAATTGACAAGAACAGGCCAAACTATTAGCCATCTTCTATAAACAGGCCAGACTATGGATAATCCACGAACAGTCACAACTATCACCCTCATCTTCCATAAACAGGCCAAGTGACCAATTCACCTGCTACAACAGGTTAAATGAAATCACGTGACTATCACGTGACTTTTTTTTAATTATTTTTTTTCCTTTTCTTCTCTCTGTTTGAGGTCACCACCCATCCTCCACCATCTCTTCTTCCAGCCACCACACACCCCCATTTTTTCCTTCTTTCTCTTCTTTCCTCTATTACCCAACCACAACCACCACTCCACCCTCACGCCAGCCACCACCTTCCACCCCCACCCTTACTCTTTTAAGTTGTAATTAGTAAATTGAAGAAAAAACTTAGATTTTCAGATCCAAAGAACTTTTTATAAAGCATTCATCTAAAAAAATATGCTCGCACCATATGAATCAAATTAATCTGGAAATCTAGCTGGAAATTGAAGGTTCAGAGTCCAAATAGCATTTGGACCACCCAAAATTGAAATTTACCAAACTAGTGAATGGTAAAGATTATCAACGACACCATTCTCAACGCTAACAAAGCCAAAAACATCGTCACCACCGGCGACGGTAGATCCACCATGTGGGTCGAAAAATACCGCCCTCAATCTCTCGACGACGTTGCTGCACATCGCGACATTATCGACACCAGTAATTTCCCCAATTCCCATCCAATTTCGTTGTCTTAAGTCTCTAATTAGGGTTTTAGATTATGTTTTCAGTATCCTATAATTGTGTGTATTGTGCGCAGTTGATAGGTTGACGAACGAGAATAGATTGCCGCATGTACTGCTTCTGATGAACGCGGTATTGATGTTATTCGTCAGCAAATTCAGGATTTTGGGGATCGGGCTTTCTGGGGTTGGAGTTGAAGATGAAGAGGTTGAGGTTGAAGATGAAGAGTGAGAGAATCTACGAGAAGGATGAGTTTGTTCGGGTTGAAGATGAAGATGAAGAGTGTGAGGTGGGTGAGGCTGAGTGGCAGTGGCGGTGTGGGTGTGGGAAGGGGTGGGGGGTGGCTGCCATGGAGTGGGGTGAGGGAAGGGTGATATTTTTTTTTGTTTTCTAAAGTTAATTAAAAAGCTTTTTTTTAAAAAAAAGAAATAAAAATCAAGGTTTTACCTGCTATAACAGGTGAACTGGTAATTTGGCCTGTTTATGGAAGATGGGGGTGATAGTTGGGACTGTTCATGGATTATCCATACTCTGGCCTGTTTATAGAAGATGGCTAATAGTTTGGCCTGTTCTTGTCAAAATTTCCAAAAATATGCTATCAATAGTTTTCACTCTACTGCATAGCTTCCATATTGTTTGTATCCGGCCATGGGTAATTATTTTTGGGAACCCAACAACTTGATTGAACTAGATGAAGCTGAACTTGAACTGAAATGAATCAGATTGTAAGTAATAAACAATAACTAAATAATAATAAATTATTGAATAATAATGATTATAATGATAAGTAATAAAAATTAACTGTTATTCTGACCTTTGCACCAGGTGTATAGGATTAGCTATTTAGATTACCCTTCCCATAACAAACTTGTTAAACAAATCTAAGAATATATGAAATTATCTTTACAATTTTTTTTCCATTCTCCCTCCTCAGCACAATCATTACTAACACCATATGCATGCGATGCATGCAAAGCAGTTAAAAAGTTAATTAGTAAAATGATGATTTAGCGAATTAGTAAAACGGGTTGGAGTATAATAGAAATAAAAATATTTTCTTATATTAGCTTATCATTATTTTACAAGTTTGTTTTAGAAGGGGGAATCTAAGTAATTAATCCTATGAACCTAGTGCATAGGTTGGAAAAATCAATAATAATAATAATAATTAATGAAGTGGAAATGACAACAATTTGTTAGCTTGTTTGTATGTTTTTATGCTGAATATCTAGTCGATAAAATACACTACAATTGCGAATCAGAATTATCGTATTGAGATAAGATATAGGTAAACAGTAAACTGCACCACACCAAACCGTTTTATGTGATGCGGTTTGGGTTGGTTTGAAAAAATCTCAAAGCGCTCTAACCCAACTCATGCTCGACCCTTAAAAGTGTTAATAATGAGTAAAGATACAATTAGCAAAATAATATTTAGCAATAATAATAAGAAGAGTATTTAGTAAAATACATTAAATTAAGGATAAGAATAGTATTAACAAAGTGGTTAGATAATTAATGAAGATGAACGGAATTGAATTGAACTAAATTGAACTAAAATGATAATTTTTTAACTATTAAACTAAACCTTTAACCGTTAAACGGTGTCATAAAGGTACACAAGCCTTGTTTTCTTCGTATAAACCTAGCTGATCTGAATTGAACCGAATGCAGTTGAACTGAACTCAACTCAATTGAGCTAAATTGTGTTGGACTGAATGAAGCTGAACTGAATCAAGTTGTAATAAATAGATAATAATCAAACAATAATAATTTATTGTATAAATATTTATGAATATTAAATTACAATAATAATTATAAGTAATAATAAATAAAAATTAACAATAAGAGTTAATGAATACTGATAATAACAATAAGAGTTAATGAATACTGATAATATTATATTATTGTTATTAAATGATAGTATTAATAATGAGAAATTAATAATAATTAATAATAAGTAATTACTATTATTAGTATTAATATATTAATACTTGATGATGGTTATATGATAATAATAATGTCTATGAAGCAAATTAATATTACTATTATAATAATTAGCCTTACTAATATAATGATAATTAGCAATAATAATAAAAATTGGATTGAACCGGACAAAATTACAATCTAAACCGTTTTGGCATGATTTGGTTGATTGATGGGCTGAAAAAGTGGGTTGGTTAATGGGCTCAGCTTATTAGAATAGTGAATACAATTGCATATAAGAATACTCTTATTGATCTAAAATTTGAGTACACTGCAAAACACACCAACCAAATCATGCTCAAGCCTAATAATAATAGTAATAAAAATGAGTAAAGATAGAATAAAAAACATAATATATAGCAGTAATAATAATAATAATAGTTTATTGGATAGGGTTTCACTAGGATAGAGTTTGCTATAGCTAGAAGAGTGGGTGCCCAGATTGTATCTCGGTTGCCCACTAATTTCTTGTAAGTTGTATAATTTTTGTTCGTTTTTTATAATTTTTAATAATAATAGTAATAATAATAATAAGAGCAATTAGTAAAATAAATTAAACCAATCATAATAATAATATTCACGAAAGGTGAAATAATGAATGGAGCTCAACTGAACTGAATTGAAAATGAGCGGAAGAGAATGGACCCATAATCCCATTTAAGAATATTTAAGAGAAATATTTGCATTTAGGGGCGTTTTTAAGAACGAAAACCTCACTTAAGACTTTGTGACAAAATTTCCTATTTATTTTCGAATTACTTGAAAAATTTTAGGTAGCTTTCAGTTTTTAAGATTCTTAAACTGTACAACACTTTAAGCACTTTATTAGACTACTGTGACTATATCTTAGCCAAACCCCCTTTGAATGCGAGGGCAACCATTGTTAATATGTTATCTTACCTGATTCTCATATATTTTAATTTACATACCATTGTTTCCTATCAATTTTCAACATCTCCACCACTCACTTATCAAGGTTATTTTTCTTTGAAATTATAAGATAGGATTATCATCAAGGGCGCTACAAATAAATTTTACTCTCTCCGTTTTTTAAATGTAACATTATGCTTTTCACATTTGTCAATACACAACTTTGACCTATATCATATTTCTAGTTGAATAGTTGTAGAAAGTGAATATTGCAAAAATAAACCTTTATGACAATCTTTTTACGAAACCTATCTTTTAATATTTTTTGCGAAAAACTACAATTTGTAGAGTATTCTTTGTGAGACACTACCATAGTACCATTTAACATTTTTCGTTAGTTGACTTTCTCATTGACTCATATAATCCATCAACTTTCATGGCGCTCTTCCGAGATGGGTAAAAACGTTTTTTTTACCTACAAAATAAAGTTTTTGTGAAAATGGACTCCATCGACTAACTCATGAAGGACATGAATAATGAGATTCCGGTCAAAACATGTAATATACTAACTTTTGTGACACTCTTTTCTGCTACGAACAAAACAACCATTCGTACCTTTTATAAGTTTAGTTTGTACATTCTATTGTTGCAAAAACGTCGTTTTTAAAGCCAAAAACACTTTTTTGTTCGTATGAAGAAGTGTGTTGTCAAATCAACTAGTAGAACATCCAGTCAACCAATGGAAAATATTAAGAGGTACTGCCTCCGACGACTCATAAAGATCTAAACACTTGTTGGGACACGTAATTTAAGGTGATAATTAAGTTGTAGTGTGGTTATCAAATATTATTTTATTCATAATAAAGTTAAAAGTAGACGTGATAGAAGTTAGTGGGGTATTTTTAATTTGAGTAGAAAGAAAGTTAGGTAACTTTTTAATGATAAAGGTAAAATGTGGGGCCAAAGGAGGGTAAAAGAAATAATACAGTAATAGTGGGACCACGCCAAAAATGAAAGTGTTTAAACTAATGTGGGACAAACATAAAAGGTAATGTTTAGCAAAAAAATTCTGTAAAAGGTAGGTTTTCGTAAAAATCTTTTAAAGGTAGTTTTTCTGCAAAAAGGTAGTTTTTTTTTCCAATATTCACTTATAAAATTTATAAAAAATGACATATTTGAAAAGTGCATAATGAGACGAACCAAACAAGATCTCACATGACTATATTTTTCCTTGTGTATATATAGCAACTAATGGTCAAAGTGTATTGGAAGAATAGCGTCCAAAGTCAGTATGTTGCATTTAAAAAAATAGAGGGAGTTAAATTATAAGTCGAGATGTATTGTTGGGCAATGTTGTACCGGGTTCGGATAGGGTAAGAAGGCAATAGGAGCAGCAAGGAAAAATTTAGAAGACGAACTCATGATTCAAGAAATGGCAATTGCATTAAATTAGGAAAATTTGGGAAGAAAACCTTTTACAAGTTCATTTTTACGTAATAAAAACCTTTTAAAATATTTTGGCAATAAAACACCACCAACTCAGTTTTTTTGCAAGAAGAAACCTTTCTTCACTTTTTTACATTAACTTCTGTTTTTCTAGCATTGACTCCTATTTTTTCTGGTGTCTTCCCGACATTGACCCATGTTTTACTTGTTCATCTCTCTTTAAGATCCCCATCACCTTTGGAGTGGTTTTGCGGTAAAATGAGCGAGAAGTATTTTCCCGCCACCACCGGCTTAATAAGGGCATGCTTGTCCACTCCTTGAAATATAAAATATCCACCATATTTTTATGCAAAACCATTATCTCCTTGACACGACCTTAGTTTACTTTAATTTTCTTTAGTTTGACTTTTATTACCCTTGAATTTATTACCCTTAATCTATACGTCCTTATTTTGCGCAAAAACCCTGGAAAATAGGGGTCAATGCTGGCAAAATAGCGCTCAATGTCGGAAAAGCGCAAGTGAACACCAGAAAACGAGGACAGATTTCTTTAAATTGAGTTGGTGGATTTTTATTGCCAAGAAATTTTTAAGTTTTTATTTTATTTTTTATTTTTTTTGCAAAAATGAAATTTTAAAAGTTTTTTAGTAAATTTTCCTAAAACTCACAACAATATGACATTATTTTCATTTTTTTAGATGGTATGCATTACATTTAATTTTTTTTGAAGTACACTGAGTTTTTCTAGTGTGTCTATTGGATAAAGATTACGCTAGAATAGTCATATTCTCTCCATTTCATAATGATCTATTCACTTATTATTACTATAAAAATCAAGACAAAAATGAGAGCTGGTGTGAAAGCGAGTCCCTTTTATTTATCTAAATAGGAGATATAGGGCGTGTTCTACAAGTAGAGGTAACAGTAGAGGTTAGAGTTTTGATTAGGTAAAATTTTTAATGTTTAATTTAAGTATTTAGCAAGGTAGTGGTTAGGGTAGTTGTTAGCGGTAGAGGTAGTGTTTATATAGTGGTTATGAAAGCTCAAAAAAATAGATTTTGAAGGTGAGGTAGAGGTTGAGGTTGGAAAAAAAATATAATAACGTTTTCAATAAATTGTAAATTAAATATTTGTTAACAACTACTTCAATAATTACTTTTACCGGACACTTATTTTTTAGCAGTTACTTCGACAGCTAACAGTGCACAACTACTACTACAGCTAACAACTAACTCCACAGCCGACAACTACCCTTATAACTAACAACCACCCCCATAGTTATAGTTGTCGAACAGACTCATAATTTGGATCCAAGAAGTAAGTAACTAGTATGGAAATGGAGTAATTCTTTGTTAGTTTAGGAATAAAATAAAAGTGATTAGAGATTAAAAAACGGATGAAATCGAAAAATAGGTAAATCATTCTAAAATGAAGGGAGTAGCGGTGAGTGGGTGACTGGTAAACGGATTTTTTGCAATAAGTAGATTATACACCAAGGAGCACCATGAGCATGGTGCTCCTTGTCCAAAACGCAGGAAAAGTAGAATAAAACACGGATTTTTAAGTTGGTCTAGCTGCTCAGTGTACATTGAGTGTCCGTCAATGTACAAAATAAAATTCAAAAAGTAATTGATTTGACAAGTTACTGTTCACCATTAAATGCAAAGGGGTGGGTTTACTGTCATTTTTCTTTCCACTTCCCCATACTCCACCAATGTACATGTGTATACAATAAGTGAACATATAAATTATAATATTGTACACATGTGTAAAGCGAGTAAACATTGGTAATTATGCAATAGCTTACATGTCAGTGTACAAATCAATTGTAGGTTTAGACAATGTACATGTGTATACAATTAGTGAACATATGAATTATGGTATTATACACATGTGTAAAGCGAGTGAACATAGTAATTGAACAATAGCTTACATGTAAGTGTACAAAAGATCATATATGAGTGTACATATGTCAAATAATAATATTCTTGTACTCCCTATCTTGCAAATGTCATTATATATATGTCCAAGTATCAATTATTTGATATATGTACACTCAAATATGATTTTTGTACACTTACATGTAAACTATTGTACAATTACCAATGTTCACTCACTTTACACATGTGTACAATACCATAATTCATATGTTCACTAATTATATACACATGTATATTGTCTAAACCTATATGTTCAACCATTAAGTTTTTGTGTCAAAGTTAATTGGAATAATTTTTTATTGAAATTGAGTATCATTAAGCAATGAACATTTGGAATAAATAGATGAGCATGTTTAATAATCATAGTGAACATTAAAGTCATTTAAAAGAACATTTATATAAGTTAATTGGAACATTTGGAGGGAAAAGTTTTAGGAAAATGAATTCAAAATGTCCAATTATGAAGAAGAGAGAAAAATAAATAAGTCTAATGTACATTTGGGGGTTGATGTACAATGGGAGTTTTTTTTGTACACTAGCAAAAGTCCTATATACCCTGCTAGCATTTTGTACACTAGCAAAAGTTTTATGTACACTGCGAGCATGCTGACGTATATAATGACGTGGGCATGGAGCACCATGCTCATGGTGCTCCTCCCTGCACCATCTAATTTGCGGATTTTTTGAGTTAATTGACAAAGATAGTAGTACTTCTTACTTTTCTTAGATCCACGTGATTTGGAATTCTTCCCAAACCGTGACTTTGGAGCAAACGAGACAATAATGCATGCCAAGACCCACGTAACCTAGAAAATGTTTTTCCAATATTGTGACTTTTGGAGCAAACCAAATAATGGCGCAGATTCAAACATATGTCATTTAGGATCAGGAGGAGAAAGGTTTGGCTCAATAAATGTAAATAATGGTTGATATAGAGAGGTGATATAGATATATTCAGTGTATGTGGTTCTCATATACACTTCCAATAGGAAATGCTCACATCATTGTTAGCCAAAAAAAAAGAGGAAAAACTGAGAGGGAAAAGTTTTAGTTAATGGTGCCAATATGCATGCTTTGGGAGGGAAGAATTGCGCCACATTTTTTGGGCAGAGGAAGATTTAGGTTTGGCGCCATTCCTTTGCTTCTTTTACCTTCTTCCATTTTTAATATTAATGGTTGAGACTTAAGAAGCCATTAATGTTGGAGCTCTAAGATTATTTTTTGTTTTTATTTTGTTTTGTTAATGATTTGCACCAATTAGATAATTTTCTTTGAATGACAGAGATAAGAAGTTTTTTAAATGACCCATTATTATGTTGTCTTTGAGTTTTGGTAAGGAGTTTTTTTTTTTTTGTGGAGGAAAATTTATGACACAGACCTTCTTAAATTTGTATTGATGGGGGAAAATTTATGAAACATAATTTCCTGTATTTGTTAATTTTGAAGAATGTAAGATTTTGGTTTGTGTTCAGCAAGCTTTCCAGTTCTGGATTTCCATTATATGATAATGTTCATTGAAAGTATAGCAGATTAGATCGATGTATATGCTAATTAAGATTAGTGTATTAGATCAACCATCGGTATAAGATAGTTAAGACTAATATATAAGATAGTTAAGAGCATCGGTAGATTATATCAATCTATAAGATATTTAAGGACAATATATTACATCGACCACGAATATACTAGAGTGATCAACAAAGAAATCTATATCAATCATTAATATGTTAAGTAAAAACAAATTATTTACATATATTAGTAATCAATTATCATTATAAGTTTTTAACATATCAATTTGGAATCATTTTTTAGGTTTTGTTAGTTTTTTGGTAACATGTTTGAGTTTAATTGTAGCCTGAACCTATACTATAGTTTTTCAGATGACACTTTTAATTAACATATATACCAAAGGAACGCCCTTCATACCACGGTTGAATATCCCGTGAACTTGGTTACACCTGCATGCCCTGAAAGCGCATCTCTTGCTCTGAGGTCTCGAGTTCGAATCCCACGCTTGTTTGCTTGCCTTGCTTATTACTTTACCCATGCCTTCCCTTCCTCCCCTCCCCAACCCTTTTGTTTTTTTCCTTGTTTTTTTAGTAGCACTTTACATTAAATTAGTAAACAAAACCCCAACCCAGAAAGTAGAGGTGGCCACGGGCCGGGTTGTGCCGGTTCAGTGCTGGGTTATATACGGGTCGGTTCACAAAAACTTGGCCCTGACCCATCCCTAAGACCACCCCGGGCCGGTTCAGGGCTGGGTCAAGGTTATGTTTTTCTGAACCTGAACCGATTCGGGGGCGGTTTAGGAACGGTTCAGTGCCGGTTCAGGGCCGGTTCAGTGCCAGGGTCCGGGTCGGTTCAGTCGGTTTAGGGCTGGTTCAGTGCCGGTTCAGGGTTATTTCATTTTTTTTAATACAACTTTTTTTAATATAATTTTTTTTCATATTGGAAATGCACCTTAAGTAAAAATTATTTTTTTATTATTTAAAAAGGATAATTCTTATAAATAATAACTCATAGAGTAAATCAAATACTAATTTCATATAGAAATTTCACCAATCGTAACTCCCAATAACAAATACTCATTAATCATAATCATAATCATAATCATAATCGTATATTATAGTTTATTAATCATAATCATAAATATAATTTAAAGTTTAGTAATCATAATTATAATTTAAAGTTTATTTATCATAACCATAGTTCAATTTCATAGATCATAAATCATAATCATATTATAATTCATTTATCAAAATCTTGATCATAATTTATACTTCACCAGTCCACTAGTCATTCATAAGTATAATCATAATTTTTATGATTTTAATTAGAGTATAGGGTTTAGGATACATGGTATAAGGTTACGGTTTAAGATTTAAGTTTATGGTATAGGGTTCTAGTGACGGTTTAGAGGATGTTCAAGGAAAAATTTAAGAATGAGCTGGTTCAAGGACAGGTTCAAGAGCGGGCTGGTTTACGGGTCGGGTCAGGGTCGGTTCAGGGCTAGGATCGATTTAGGACCGGTTCAGAAATTTAAAAACATAAACCTGAACCGAACTAGTTCCTTCACCGGGCCTGGCCGGTTCATGGTTGATTTTTTCCGGTTTAGGGCCGGACCGGTTTTTCGCCGGATTGGTTCAGGGCTGGGTCAGGGCCAACCCGCCCAATGGCCACCTCTACCAGAAAGTATGAACCCCAACCCACAAAGTATGTTTTAATTTCAATCTTCTTTGTTCTGTTACTGTGATAAATCAAATAGTGAATGTGTTGTCATTATAACTAGTCCAATGTCCATATTCAGTTACTAATCAATCATAGAGTTTAATATTAGAAAATGGTTAAGATTATTGAAGATTAAGAACACACTAACTCATAGTTAATGGTGAAGATGAAGAACCCAGAAATTTGTGTCAAAAATGGTGAAGATGAATAAGAGAAAAAACAAACCCAAAAAAATCGGTTCGAAAAACAAACCCAGAATTTTTTTTTTTTGAAATGAAAAACATGAAGAACATTAGGAGAGAGAATAGAGAAAAAAATTACGTCAAAAATTTACAAAAAATAGGTCCGTTTTTTTCTACTTCGAAGTAACAATAATACAGTAAAAATAATGTGTAAAAAAAAATGTAATTTTTTTTGAAATGAAGAACATATGAAGAACATGAAGAAATAAGAAGAGAGAGAAGAGAGTAAAGGAAACCCAAAAAATTTCTATCAAAAAAAAATGAGAGGAGAGAAAAAAATGAAAGTTGCAAATTTTGGTGCATTGATTGTGGTGCATTGAAAATATAAATCTGATTTGAAATTTGAATTGAATTTTCATTTGAAATTCAAATAAAAATTCAAAAGACCCAAAATTGGGACCCAAATTAATCCACCTATTATAGGCATACACATCATCAGTGTATGTTGGGACCACATACACTGAGTGTATGTGTAGCCTTTCTCGTTGATACAATCCGTGCAGCTTACGGAAAATTTTCCATCTATTCAGTAGATAATTTAAACACCAAATAAAGGAAAATACATAAATTAGTTTTTGCGATCATGGCAACTTTTAAATATTTGTCATTTTTTCACTCCAACAACTTTGTAAACCAATGTTTCATTGTATGTACTGATGGACAAATTGTCTCTTATATAATACACTAACCTTTCCTATCAAAAAAAATTGTAAACCAAAAGGCTAATCCAACTTCTAACCTTGGATCGCTAACATTTATCATCTAATGATCTACTCCCTCCGTAACGGTTTAAAGACAATACTTGCTTTTGCACGCATTTTAAGGAACCTATTTGAAGGTGTAAACGAACATATTAATCACAATAATTTTAACATTAGTAACTTATAATCCCATAGTAGCTTGTATTAAAACATTTTGATTAATTTGCTCGTTTACACCCTTAAATCGTTTCCTTAAAATGCGTGCAAATTCAATTGTTGCCATTAAACTGTTACGGAGGGAATATTAGATATTTCATCGATTTCTTTTAAAAGAAATATCATCTATACATTTCGAGCTGATGCGTTAGCTTTATTTTTTGGAAAAAATTATTATGTTAGAAATTATATGATCATATTGTTAGATTACTAAAAAAGTAAACTTCATAAATATTAGAATCCTATTTTGCTAGTGGAAAAAGCTATATTAACCTATCAGGTAGATCATACACGAACCATTAGAAATAGGAAATTAAAAAAAAAAAATTATTGTTTTTGGTGAATTAGATCCCACTAAACATAATTTCTATCTCTAGTGGGTCATTACCCGGTGAGTTACCTAAGTGTTTTCCTTAGTAGCTATCAGGGTATGGTCTAATACAATAAAATCTTTTGCCCACAAGTCTTAACAAACTTTTGGGTGGACCTGGTCTACACTAAAAATAGTGTAGACCAAATAACTTATGACTCTGTACCAGTCAAACTGTATCATCTAATATGGGACGCAGTAAGTAATATTTATTATAAATAAAGCAATAATATTATAAAAGGTGTCTTTTGTATCTATATTTTTGACAGCTTGTGTATGTATGATAGTCTCGTAAATAAAGGTGGTAACTGAGCCATAAATTCGAGTTATATCTAGGTGATTAGTATCTATTTTTTTTTTGGTAAGAAAAAGTGATTCGGACTTCGCTCGGATTCTAATGGACTAGACACTTTGAGAGAGGGGGAATGATAAGGGAAATCCTACTCTCAAAATGTCCCTAGTGGGGATTGAACCCCCAACCACAAGGTGGAAAGATTTTCTCCTTTTCTACTAGACCAAGTCTTGCTTGGTAGGGTGATTAGTATCTATAGATATCAATCGATTTCGATTATTTATGAGTTACTCACTCCGTCCCATATTAGATGATACACTTTCTATATTCGTCTATCCTACATTAGTTGATACACTTCTATAAATGGCATATGAATATAAAAGAAATATAATTTTAGGTCCCACATATAATAATTTATATACGAAATGATTCACTTTTGTCAACACAAACATGACCCACATATACCCCACCATGTACTTTATGTACTAAAACAAATACTAATAATCAACTACTCTCTATAAAATAAGTTAATCAAATCACACTCCTAAAACTCTGTGCCAGTGAAACTGTATCATCTAATATGGATGAAGGGAGTATATTACTTATATAGGCTATGGTATATTTGGTGTTCGAGTAGTGTAATTCAGATTGAGATATCAGGCTTCACTCAACTTTCTTATCACATAACCATCTTAGCCTAAAGATGACAGTCCGACTCCCACCGAATACAATATGAACCAAATATAATTTTAACCACCAATTGTTTACAGAGGAAATGGTCCAATTTTTACATAAAATTAAACCAACTAAAATCCACATTTTATAAACAAGCTCATTCGATCTTACTCTAGTTCGAGACTATTCCTAGTCCCACCAATCTAGTTGTCCCTTTTTTCCTCCTTTCTTTGTTTCCCTTTTAATCTCGAATTACAACAAACAATATATAATGTTGTATTCACTGTTTTAATGATGACAAATAATACGTTTTTGATTCTAGGATTTAATTATTGGAAAAATTGACCAGAATAATCCAAACTAAGGCCGTTCCGCCAAGAATAATCCCAACAATGGGTTATTCCTGTATAATCCTAACTATTAGGGTGGTCCGCCACAAACAAACCCAGGTAACTTGCAACCTGTTAACAACAAGGTAATTTTTTATTTCTTTTTTCTTTCTCTTGGCCCAAATTAATAACATAAAATAACCCACCCCTGCCACCTGTTTCCCTCCCCTCCCCTGCCCCTCCTCCTTCACCGTAGATATCTTCGCCGTCGGTGTACTTCTCATAGTACTGTGAGACACTTGATAGTTGCCTCAGCAACTTCAATTAGTCATCTTTAGGATCCTCCTTAAGATCCTGCAGGTAGTTGAAGATGCAGATCTTAGCATTAAGAAGAAAAACACTAAATAGTTTGGTGGAGAGCAACAAATTGAAGTGGTAATGTTGTTTTTTCACCCCCCTTATTTATAAACAAACTGAATGGTTTTTTGCTACACTCAGTAGTTGTCTCTCTCCTCATATAATCGGCGTTCATAACCTTTGTTGCTGCTGAGATTCGTCGTCCGTCTGGAAGGTCTCATGGAGCTCTCAATATTGGAGCAACACTTATTGATGGATTGTTGAGGTAAGATTTTCACTCGTCGGAATATGGCAATTGGTTATCGTGATTTTATGGAAGAGCCTCGTGGTCAGAGAAGGCATCGAAGTGGTGTATCCGATTTGAGTTCTGCTAAATAAACTGGGTTTGCGAATTGCGATGATGGTTGTGTATCGACTGGGCTCGACTAGTGTGGTTGTTGTTGTTGTTGACCCTATGCAAGAATCAACTACATCTGCGCCGGATGTTTTGAAGGAGTGGAATGAAAGGAGAGAAATGGCTGGTGTCGGGCTGTTGGAGTGATGCTTGGGGTGGTGGAGGTAACTGTTGGTTGAAGTGGCGCTTGAGGCTGGGTTTCAGACGAGGGGAGGAAGGTGATGGGGTGGGTCTATGGGTGGGGCTTTGGGTGGTGTGGGTGGCAGTGGGGGGGGTGAGGGTGGAAATATGAAGGGGGAGATTAAAAAAAGCCAAAATCAAAAAATAATTTAAAATACCAATGAAAACATGACATGTGTCTTTTTTACCGGCTAAACAAGTTTCTTTCAGGTTATGGTGTATTTTTGGCGGACCACCCCAATAGTTGGGATTATACAGGAATAACCTATTGTTGGGATTATTCTCGGCGGAACGACATTAGTTTGAATTATTCTGATCAATTTTTCCTCAATTATTTAACTTCAAATTTATTTTGTTTTAATTAGCATTTAATTTTGTATATAAATCGTTTTATATTCTTTTTATGTCTTATGGAAATAATTGCTTTGATTGTAACCTGTGGAGAAATAGTTACGAGTTTAACTCTAATCAAGTTATTTAAATTAATTATCGTATGCACTCAAATTAATATGTTATGACTTGCGTTGGATTAACCTAATAGCAATAAAATAAATTCCATGATATTAGTCGAAGTATTGGTTTGTTATGGTTGTACATGTTGAACGATTCATGATGAGTGTGCAACAAACAACAACAACCGAGCTATAAAAGAGGAAACTGATTTTGTCTACAGTTCCTAGAAATACTAGAAACTGACTGGTCAGTTAGTTTCTAAAATATTTATGGGCCAACTAACCACCAAGTATTCAGCACTCAACAAACCAACTGCATGCTGATTTAGTGGAACGTGTGGCCGACCGGACGTGGACTTAGCGGGCAAGTTTCATGGGTACAACGGCTATAAATTAGGTAGATCATGGGCTACTTTCAAGCACCCATACTACCTAGTGGAGCAACAATAGAAGCTGCTGAGATCTCCTATATATAGCACAAGGAAATTCAGTTTTAACTTACAACTTTCCAGATTTACATGCTTTACATCTTAGAAAGTTTATTTCGGTTTTTGCTCTCTTCAAAGCATTAATCATTGTAATACTTTTGAGTGTTGGGTGAGTCGGAATTTGAGAATAAAATCTTATTAATCAGGAGAGAAAGAGAGAAAGAGAGATCAAAGAGAGTGAGAAAACTTCGAGTGAAGTCAAGTGAGAAAGTCACGTGTTCAGGGGGAACAAGGTGACTAGAAACAGGTTCCTAGAGGAACAGAGTGAAGATTTATGATAGGTTGTAAACGTGATTATAAATAAAAGGCAAGGTTTCTTCCTAGAGAATTTTGGAAGAGAACTTTGTTTGTGTTCCCTTTATTAATTATTCTCTTTATTAACTTTCAAGTTTTAATTATCCGCAAAAATATTCGAAAACATCCAAAACTACCATTCACCCCCCTCTTGTAGTTGATCTAGTGTTCATACTAGAATAACAATTGGTATCAGAGCTTGTTTCTCCAATATCAGCTAACACTGAGGAGACAATTCCTGGCAGATATGAACACTACGGGAGAAAAGCTAGACGAAGGTTACTCAGCCCAACGTCCACCCTTGTTCAATGAAAAGCATTATCCATACTGGAAGAATCGTATGGAAATCTTCATAAAGGTTGAAGATTATCAAGTATGGAGAGTCATTGAAATAGGTGACTTTGAAGTTACCGAGAAGAATGAAAAAGACGACTTAGTTCCTAAAACCCTCTCAAATTTTTACAAAGACGACTTTGACAAAATGGAGATGAACAACCTGGCCAAGAAGATTATCCATTGTGGTCTTGGTCCCCATGAACACAACAGAATCATGGGATGCAAGACTGCCAAGAAGATGTGAGAACTTCTCCAAGTGAGACATGAAGGAACAAGCGAAGTCAAAAGATCAAAGATAGATATGCTCATGCATAGATATGAATTGTTCCAAATGAAGCTTAAGGATTATGTTCATGATATGCTCACAAGGTTATCTAGAATTATCAATGAACTTGCCTCCCTAGACAAGTCCATCACTCCAGAGGAACATGTTCGAAAGGTTCTAAGGATTCTTCCACAAGATGACAAATGGATAGCCAAGGTGATAGCTTTACAGGAAACCAAGGATTTCACAATGCTCAACATTGAACAACTTGCTGGATCCTTAATGACTCATGAGCTGCACCTAGGAACTCATGAATATCATGATGTTAATCCTAGCAGGCCTAAAGTTATGGCTCTCAAGTCTGACGAACAAGATGATTCAAAAACTGATGATAAGGAAGCTGCATTGATCGTGAAAAGATTCAAGAAGTTCTTTAACAAAAACTACAAAGGGAATAATGCTAGAAAACCCTCAAAGCTGAGCTGTCATAAATGTGGAAGTCCTAATCATTTCATAAAGGAGTGTCCAATATGGGAGAACGACAAGGGAAAAAGGAAATACAAGGAGAAAGACAAGGAACAACAAAAGCCTTTCTCAAAGACTGACATGAGAAGGGCCATGGTAGCAGCCTGAGGGAATCAGACTCCAAAGAGCAGGAACATGCCTGAAGAGGAAACCACCCATATATACCTCATGGGAAAAACAGATGATGAAGAAGACTTGCCAAACACCAAGTTTTTTTTAATATTATTGAAGAAGAGTTATCAGAACTTAAAAATGACTAACTTATTAAACTGCCTTTAGAAACTTTGCATGACTTCAAGGCAATTTGCATTAGAGAAGAGAATATGGAAATTGCCTTGGAAGTCACTAAAGAACACTCAAACTGGTTTAAGAAGTTAAACTCAAGTATTGAGGAAGGGTTCTTTGAACTTTTTGATAAAAATCGATGTATTCAAGAAGCATATGAAAAGGTTAAAAATGAGAACTACTTCTTGAATATGGAATTGGCAGAATTGAAACTAGTCAACCTAAAGGAACCAGTTCCCCTACAAGTACCAGAACTGATTTCGAAAAGTAGAAATCTGAGTATGATTCTATTTTAAATGAAACCTGGTACTTAAAGGGAAATTAGAATCTTCAAGAACGAAACTTCCTGATTCTGTTAGTTGGATACAAAAGTATAAAAATGAAGGAAGGAACGAACTAGGTTTCAATAGTAAGAAGAAAAACAAAAGGAAGAAGTATGTTGATCTTCCAAGTCCTTGTCCCTTCTGCACACCAGGATCAGTGGAGTGGAAGCCAAAGTCTCCAGACTGGACTTGCAGCAGGTGCAGGGTATGGCAGCCATCAAGCAAGCAGAAGTTGCCATTTAGGACAAGATTGACACAATTGTCTCCACCTTCTTCAAACGCACCAAACCCTGATCCCCCTCCCCTTTTAAATATGGTTCATTGAACAAACAATTTGGGTCTGTATTTTGGTTAAACATTGGCATCCCCTTTTGATACTCTTTCTTGTTTCCTTCTGATACACAAGAACTCTTGAACGATATTTTTTTTCTTTTGTGCATATATTATGCTCTTGCGTTGTGCACCATAGGACTTTATGCTTAATCTATGCTTTTTACTGCTTTGCATTCTTTGTTGTGTACATGTCTGGATGGCTAATATTATGAGATATTTGTTTAAACTATTGTCTTGATGCTTAGACTATTGACTTTACTAGTGTTGCATGTTCACTACTTAGTTTTGATGATGACAAAAGGGGAAAGAATATTGGCATGCTTAGCAAATTTCATAAATATTTCTTCGTTCTTGCTTCTTATCTCAATAACCATGTCTCTGTCCCTAGTCATAGTTTAGAGTCTTAATTTTCTTTCTTTCCTTTTTTTTTTTTCTTTTGCTCATTACTTACCATCATCAAAAAGGGGAATATTTTTGTATTCACTGTTTTAATGATGACAAAAAATATGTTATTGAATCTAGGATTTAATTATTTAACTTAGAATTAATTTTATTTTCCTTAGGATTTAATTTTGTATATAAATCGTTTTATATTATTTTTATGTCTTATGAAAATAATTAGTTTAATTATAACTTGTGGAGAAATGGTTATAAGTTTAACCTAAACAAGTTATTTAAATTAATTATCGTATGCACTCAAACTAATATGTTATGACTTGCGTTGGATTAACCTAATAGCATGGAATATTATTTTGAATAAAATGAATTCCATGATATTAGTCAGAGTATTGGTTTGTAATGGTTGTACAAGTTGAATAATTCAAAATGAGTGTGCAACAAACAACAACAACAGAGCTATAATAGAGGGAACTGATTTCGGCTGCAGTTCCTAGATTCTAGGATGACCAGAAACTGACGTGTCAGTTAATTCCTAGAATTTCGGATGGCCAACTAACCACCAAGTATTCAGCACTCAACAAATCAATTGCATGCTGAGTTAGTGGAACGTCTGGCTGACTAGACGTGGACTTAGTGGGAAAGTTTCATGGGCATAACGACTACAAATTAGGTAGATCATGGGCTACTTTCAAGCACCCATAACTACCTAGTGGATCAAAAATAGGAGCTGCTGAGATCTCCTATATATAGCAGAAGGAAAGTCGGTTTTAACTTACAACTTTCCAGATTTACATGCTTTACATCTTAGAAAGTTTATTTCGGTTTTTACTTTCTTCAAAGCATTAATCATTGTAATACTTTTGAGTCTTGGGTGAGTGAGATTTTGAGAATAAAGTCTTTGTAATTAGGAGAGAAAGAGAGTGAGAAGACTTCGAGTGAAGTCAAGTGAGAAAGTCACGTGTTCAAGAGGAACAAGGTGACTGGGAACATGTTCCTAGAGGAACAGAGTGAAGATTTATAATAGGTTGTAAACGTTATTATAAATAAAAGGCAAGGTTTCTTCTTAGAGAATTTTGGAAGAGAACGTTGTTAAAGTATCTTCTTGTGTTCCCTTTATTAATTATTCTCTTTATTATCTTTCAACTTTTAATTATCCGCAAAAAGATTCGAAGATCTCCACCGCTACAATTCAGCCCCCCCTTCCCCCCCTTATAGTTGATCTTGTGTTCATATTAGATAACATATAAAAATAACCTATCCTAGTAGATTAAACGGATCACTAAATAGATTAAACTAGTTACTAAATGAATTAAAATTTGTAATTACAAAATGAATTAAATTGGTCACGAGATAGATTAAAATAGTCACTATTTTTCTGAAAGACGGACCATTCTCATCTAATGTTGGACTTGAATTATTACATAATTTTAACTTATAAATAGACGGTTTTTTAAAGGACCAACTCTTTAACCACCACCTCATAACCATCTTTTGTCTAATAATTCGTTGTGACAATCACTATTCCACTTACGTATAGGGTCGGACTTTCGGACCTCAAAATCAAAAGTTGCACAATTATTCTTATTTGCTTATGCTAGTCTAACTGCATCTAAATCATGCTAGTTGTAAAAGGGTGGTGCTAAACGCCGGCCTGTATTTTCTTACTAACGCCCTGTATTTTATACGTTTTAACTACTAACTATGCATTTAATACGTTTTAACTACTAACTACCTCTTCCACATACTCCACACCACTCTCATTCTTCACACCCACAACAACCACCCCTTCACCATCATTTCCGGCGTCACCTCCGGCGGCGGTGCCACCACCGTTGGCGGCCGAACTTCCGGCGATCGGCTCAATGCCGGCGTCATCTTCCACCACCGGCGACAACAACTCCGGTGACAGAAATTCCGGCACCATTATTTCCGACGATACTCCTTATGGAGGTTAGTCTAAGAAAAAAAAAATTTGAAAAAGGGTCGAGCCTTGTGCAACACAAGGCTAACCATGTGGTGGGCCTTGTGCAACACAAGGCCCACCACGTGGTCAGCCTTGTGCAACACAAGGCCCACCACGTGGTCAGCCTTGTGTTACACAAGGCTCGACCATTTTTCAATTTTTTTTTATTATCGATTTTTTTTATTTAATTAAATTAATATCATAACAATTCTAACATTATTAAAAAATTAATATTTAATTTAATTAAACATAAAAAATGAACATATAATTTTAAAATAGCGAAAAACAAAAAAAAACGGCCAAATAAGGCGAGCCTTGTGCTACCATGTGGTGGGCCTTGTGTAGCACAAGGCTCATCACGTGGTGAGCCTTGTGTACCACAAGGCTAGCCTCATGGTGAGCCTTGTGTTACACAAGGCCGGGTATTTTTCAAAAAAAAAAATTTACCTTAATTTCCGGCGATTTCCGGTGATGACCCACAACTTCCGGCGATACCTTTTCCGGCTAGAGAGCAAGAAAAACGGTGAGGCCCTTTTCGGGGAAAATAGACCGGAATTTTCGGCTAATTCCGGGACAAAATTCCGGCGGTCAAGTGGGCAACTGGGCTCCGGCACAAAATTCCGGCGGTCAAGGGGGCACAAAATTCCGGTGGTCGTACTTCGGCGGGGAAAGTCCGGTTGGCGGCTCCGGCTTCCGGCGACCACCCTACTCCGGTGGTGTTTAGTGAGTGGGGGTGAGTGGGGGTGAGTGAGGGTGAGAGGGAGAGTGAGGAGAGAGAATGAGAAGGATGGAAAGAGGGGATAAAATAGTGTATAATTTTTTTTAAGTTTATACGTATTAGGGCGTTACCCAAAGTATTTAGGGCGGTGTTTAGTCGCCCACTTGTAAAATCTTTAGCATACCCAGGGTCATAATTGATAAATTGGTGAATATAGAGGATAGTTTAGAAAGTTTCGAGCATCATTTCAATTTCAAAAGATTATGAGATCGATTTTTCAGACTCTGTATACCGTAGAATATTACCGTTAATTGCCAATATAATAAAAGGCCCTATAGCATACATAAGGAAACAAAAAATAAAAGATCCTTCCAATGAGCATACAAGTTAATACATTAATATTGTAGTATCATTTATCACACAACTTAAGAGATGAGTTTTTTTACACATAACATCATACATTTGAAGAAACCCACATGGATCCTGGTTCGATTAATTATATTAGGTGGGAGCCTGATATGTTAAAGGACCCTCAAACCACCCGCACTTTTCTTATTCCATAAGAATTGAACCCCTGATGAAAAGGATGGAAGGTGAGGGGCGAACCATTTCAACCTTCCTTATACGTATACACTGATATACACAATAATATACATATCAACCACACCACTGTACATATTTTTGAAGAATTCATCAAAAGAAATTTTTTCCAGAACATTTTTGATCTGAAGGAGACTAAGGACCTCAGTCCTTACCTTGGTTTTCCCATCTCTCCTAAAAGGCTCTCTCGTAATCAAGTGTCCTTCTTGGTTTCAAAGATGCAAGCTAAGTTGGCCTCTCGGAAAGCAAATTGCTTATCTAAGGCGGGTAAACTAGTTCTCATCAAGTCCACTCTTAATTCAATTCCTAACTACTACATGTAGGGAATTATGTTCCCATCACATGCTAAGAAGGAAATGAACCGAATCATGGCTAACTTTCTTTGGGGCAAAAAAGAAGGGTCTGGTATGGCCTGGGTGGGTTGGGAATCTGTTGCAAAACCTATTTGTAGGGGGGGTCTTGGGGTTAGAGATTGCCATTCGCTGAATGTGGCTCATTTTCTTAAAATCTGGTGGAAGATGCTCAACTTGGGGAACAATCTAGCTGTGAGAGTGCTGAAAGAAAAATACAAAAAACATGGTGACTCTTTCAAATCCTTTAAA
Organism: Patellifolia procumbens; assembly: GCA_947645195.1. NCBI lineage: Eukaryota > Viridiplantae > Streptophyta > Magnoliopsida > Caryophyllales > Amaranthaceae > Patellifolia > Patellifolia procumbens. Next base: position 4,289,159 of record CANSGD010000594.1, read on the forward strand.
TCTGGTTCTCATCTTTGGAAATGTCTAGGTAAGGTTTGGCCAATATTCAAGAAGTCTCTTCAGTGGGGGATTGGGGATGGAAATAATGTCTCTCTTTGGTATGATAATTGGCTTAGTGTGGGTCCCCTCAACAATCTTTTAGCTGGCCCTTTGTCTCCACTTGATTCCCAATTGAAAGTTGGTCAATGTATTAATGGAGGGGAGTGGGATCTTAAACTTTTAAGCTATTCTCTCCCCCCTTCCCTTAAGCTTGAGATACTTGCCACCCCAATTCCAGATTTTCCCGCAAGGGATTTTATTTACTCAGGCTTCACGGACTATAACAAATTCTCTTTCACAAAGGCTCTCGAAACTATTGATTATCAACCACCGGATTTCCTACTTGCTTGGATTTGGAAATGCCACACCTCCCCTAAGATACGCTTCTTCTTGTGGCTTTGTGCCCTTGAAAAGCTCCCCCATAAAAGTCATCTCCATAACAGATGTATTTCCCCATCCCCAGATTGCTACCTCTGTCCTAATCAACCTGAAACATCGTTGCACATTCTTAGGGACTGCTCCTTTGCCTGTGACTTTTGGCTACTACATAACACCTTACCACATGATTTCCTCAACGCTAACCTTGAGGATTGGTTGACCCTTAACCTGAAAACTTGCTACCAATTTACCCCCTTTTTGACCTGGACTACTTATTTCCCGTTCGCTTGTTGGAACCTTTGGTTGAGGAGGAACAAAGCAATCTTCAAGAACACCCACACCTCACCTAATGAGTGTGCGAGAGAAGCAAAAAACATGGCAGGGGAATTTTGGGCGACTTGTGGAGTGGGAGACAACCATGGTAGACCACGCCTGAACTTGCTTTCCACTATTAGCAACACGTATCACTGGGTCATCTCTTGTGACGCTGCGTGGGTAAGTAGTAAGTGCCCATCATCTATTGCTACTGTTATCAGAAACAGGAATGGGTCTTGGGTGAAGAGTGTCTCAAGATGCGTGAGGGCAACCAATCCACTCATGGCAGAACTTCTAGCAATTCTCCAAAGCCTTGGCATAGCCCAGGAATTGCAAGGAGGTGATATTGTCTTGGTCACCGACTGTGCAAATGCAAAACAAAGAATTGTTGATAATGATTATATTAGAGATTGTAATTTGAATATTGTCTTGAGATGCAGGGACCTCGTTTCACTCCTGCCTGGTTTGAAGATTGAAGCTACTACAAGAGAAAGTAACAGACTAGCGGATAGAATAGCAAAAGAAATGAGAAGAAATGGAAGCTTCATCTATGATATTTTGGAACTTAACTATGTTCCGGACTTTTGTAAAGATGTGTATTTGGAGGATATGAATATCCTCAACCAAACTCTTTCATAACTTGTTGTAGCGTCAAACCTTTTGTTTTAGTCCATTTTCCTGTTAGTACCAAAAAAAAAAAAAAAAAATCAAAAGAAATTTTTGCAAAATGGTCTTAAAAAAATATAATTTCATAGTAGTAACAGAACGAGGTCGACATCCTCTTTCTACTTTCCATCTTCGTGATTTTGTAACTTGTACTGGTTAATTTGTGGCTCAACAAGGGGTCGAGAGAAGAAATGTTTGTAAAATGGAAGGAGAGTAAACTCTCGATATTTAGCAGGAAATTCTTCAGATAACAACTCTTTGATTGGACCATATATTATTGGAGATGATAAAAGACCTTTGAGAAAAAATGCAACAGAAACTCTTGGCCCAACATGATTAGCGGTCACTCTGTGGTACACACTTTTAATCTTGTCATTTGACATTATCTGCATTAATTAAAACAATATTAATTGAAACTCCCAATGTATAAAGGACAACTTTATGGAAGTGAATAGAGAGGAAAGTTACATCAATGGATAAAATAACTAAATTAAAACATTTTAGAGTGGAAAGTTCGAGCAACTTATTTGAGATAGAGGGGTTAAAGATTTGACATTTTGTAGAGTCTAAAAATTTAGAGCTTTGTCCAATATTTTGATCAATTAACTTCAATAGAAATTGTAATCTTGTATTCTTAAAAAGGTGTTGCCAATTAATCTTAGTTTTGGAAAAACTAATACAATACTCCCTCTGTTTTTATTTAATACGGAGTAGAGACATTTGTACTTTTCACACTTGCCAATGCATATTTTTGAGAATGAACTAGTATTTAGGCCCAGGCGATGCTCTGGGATTCATATGTATTACACTTTAGTATTTTTTTTGAGAGCGTCGGACCCATTTTCCTACTTTTAGACAACTATTTTGTTGTAGAAAAAGATTTACAAAAAGTTATACATTAGTATTAATCATAAATGCAATTAATGTAACTTAATTATTGTTTTCATTGAAAACATAATGTGATTATTAAAATTGATAAAAGAAGCAACAATAATATAGTAGCGCAATGGTTGGAGCATTTATATTCCATACTCAAGGTCACGGGTTCGAAGCTTCTCATGGACAATTTTCACTTTTTTATGAGAATAACATTGATAAACATATTGTTGAAAAGAAGGGAGAGTGACACGTGGCGGATTGCAATCTGTGCTTACGCTTTTTAATATATATATATATATAGATATCTCTAATTGCACATGAGTAAAAATTATGAAAAGTTGATATTACAAATCTACGCATTGAGATGAATCAAACAAGATCCCACATGACTATGTTTTTTCTCACGTATAGATAACACAAGGTGGTCAAAGTGTAGATTGTGAATAGTAACGAATGTCAAAGTGTCCCTATTCAACAAAAACGAAAGGAATCATACTTTTATGATATAAATCCTTGCCTATGAAACAAAGTTACTAGTCAAACGAACACGTTTAAATATGATAATTAATATAGTTAAGGCTATATTAGTTTGACATTTATTTCAGATTGGCTCGGTTTATCTCTATTCAGTCCAATTAGTAAATCTGCTTCTAGTTGTTATTAGTAAATTCTTTTACCTTAATAATAAAAAATAAAGAAGCGAATAAATTCCCTTAATTACAATATTTTATTACCCTTCTAAATCGCGTAGTTTGTTGTTATGTTACGCCATTTGAATTTGATTTCATAACATTAAAAAAATTCTTTATCAATATTAAATTAATATAGAATAACTTGATGAAACTTAAAACAATCAGATTATCCACAACATCTCTCGGGCTCAAAACCTAGTTTTAGAGTAGAAAGTCGAGCAACTTTTATGAGATAGAGGGATTAACAATTTTACTTTCTATCGTCTTAAAATTTAGAGCTTTGTAAAATATTTTTGAGGACAATTTTTCAAAAACTACCTTAGATAATGCACATTATTTGTTTAACCACCTTTTCTAATTTTTTTTGAAAATAACTACCTTATATATACATAACCAGTTGGTTTCACCACCATAACCATTTTTCGGTCAAAACAATTTATGACCATTTTGCCACTCAGCGGTCCTCAGTGTGATTTCAGTGATTATAACCTAATTTTTTCCGTCTTCCTCCATTGCTTACACCATTCTTCTCAATTCAAAACTAAATGTATATATAGGGACTATAGGGTATCCAATTTGAGTTTTTTTCCCTTCTCCTTCTCTTTCGATCTCTCTCCACTCCATGAAAACCTTCATCTTCCTCTGTTTTTTCTGGGAACTAATATCACAGGTCTATCTATAATTTCTCAGAATTCCTTATGGGTATGAATCAGACCTTAGGAAAGGATCCTCAGAGATTTTGTGTAAGCAGTCTCAAATTTGGGGTTTCTGAGCTTTTAAAGAAGATTAGAATCTTAGTAGAGTTTAAACCTCTTCACATGTCACAATATAAGATGAATCATCACATAAATCATGATTTTACTTACCTCCACTATCATCATCTTCAATTTTCTAGGCAATTAGAGCTTGGTTACAGGGTAGTTTTGGTGGACATTGTCTACTTCAATTCATATTCATTTTAAGGTTTAATTACATGTTTAATTTCGAATTTACACTCTAATTTTCGGATTTAGGGCATTTGAATAATTAGGGTTCATGTCAAAATTTTGAATTGGTTTTTTTTATTCTAATTAGAGGTTTTTAGATTTGAATTTTAGTTGAGTAAATAAGATTGGGGATTTTTCTAAAATTTGTTTTCATTCTTTTTTATCCGTTTGTCTCATTTCTCTCTCTCTTTCTTCAACCTCTTCCTTCCCTCCTTTAATGAACCCAGACATTCTCACCTAATTAAATTTGTCCAGCTTTTGGGGGGATTGTTGGGGGATTGAAGATGATAAAGGGAAGGTAGAAAAGTGAATTTGTTCAACTTAATCGGATGATTTAAAATAGTACAAGGAAGGTGGAAAATTGAATGGTGTGAGTTTTCGAAGAAATTTGGAGTAAAATAATGAAATTGGACTGAAAAACCACTCAGGGGCAAAACGGTCATAAAGTTTTTCGGCTAAAAATAGATTTGGTAGTGAAACCAGCTGATTTTATATATGTAAGGTAGTTCATTTTAAAAAAAATTAAGAAAGGTGGTTAAACCAATAATGTCCATTATATTATGTGATTTTCGACCAAAAAAAATCCTATTTTTGATCAATTAACTTCAATGAAAATTGTAACACTATATTGTAATAAATGTATTTCTAAAATTAATTTTCGAATTGGAAATATACAGTAATACTTTTATCCTGTAAATCATTAAGAGAACGAAGCTTAAATATGACAACAGCTTTAGTTAAGGCTATTTAATGTTGGACTAACAATTTGGATATTTCGATTTAGTTCAGTTTAGCTCTATTGAGTCTAAAAGAACATGGCCTAAATATGAAAATTATTTTTTGGTGAATGGAGTATTCGTGTCACTACATAAAGGAAACTTTGGATGGCTATAGAAAAGAAACCTGAAGAATATCACCAATATTGACAAGAAGGGCACCAGGAATAGGCTGAACATCGACCCATTGATTTTGATGAAGAACTTGGAGACCACCAATTTGGTCCTGGAGAAGTACGGTTAGGAATGTTGGGTCAGTGTGTTTGCTTGTTCCTAACGTCAAACTTGGAGCAGGGCAAGCTGGGTAGTGGTGATTTGCTGCTCTCCATCCCTTATTACATTCCATTTCTTTTAGATAATCTGGTTTGAGTCCAAGAGCTACAGATATCAACTCCAGTAGAACATCACTTAGCTTTAGTACTTGCTTATAATATTCCAACATCACATCCCTGCAAATCGGTGATAGAGATTATATACAAGGAAATCTAATACAGTCATTTATTATACATCCGGTGTGCCATGAGCATGATACACCCAAGTCTATTTGAGCAAAATATTAGCCTTGGGTTTACCATGTTTATGGTACACCCCAATCTTTTTGAGCATAAAATAGCCTTGGGTGTACCTAGAAGTGGCCATTGGGCGAGTTGGCCCTGACCCAGCCCTGAACCGATCCGGCGAAAAACCGGTCCGGCCCTAAACCGAAAAAAAATCAACCCTGAACCGGCCTAGCCCGGTCAAGGAACTGGTTCGGTTCAGGTTCATGTTTTCAAATTTCAGAACCGGTCCAAAACCGATCCTAACCCTGAACTGACCCTGACCCTGACTCGGCCCGTAAACCAGCTCGCTCTTGAACCGGTCCTTGAACCGATCATTCTTAAATTTTTCCTTGAACCGCCTCTAAACCGTCACTAAAACCCTATACCATAAATTTCAATCTTAAACCGTAACCTTATACCATGTACCCTAAACCCTATACCCTAACTAAAATCATAAAAATTATGATTATTCTTATGAATGATTAGTGGACTGGTGATAGGTTTTAGTCGTGTCACCTAATCAAAAATAAACCTACGGACCTCTAACTAGGTAGTCAGTGGAAGCAGGGTCGAATCCACAGGGAGACAGAGTTTCTAAATCAATATTCAACCAATTCAGCTACTCCAGATGAAATCAGGAAGGAATTAATTAAACTAAAGAATAGACTACAGAAGACGGGATAAATTGAGGATTAAACTATGGAATAAAAACCTAGGGTATTAGGTCGGTCCACCATGCTTATACCAATCAAATAGGGTCAACTACTACCAAAACCTAAGTCAAGAGTCGGGTTATTAGAGCCTATGTTGAGCTATGGTTAAGACTCAACGCTCATAGTTCAACATACGCCGCATATTCACTAACGTAATCAGAACTACTGACGTGTCCTAGGCCTCTAGTCGTAAGACGGATCTGTGCAAACAACTATTAACCACAAGCAACCAACGAAACTGCGCAATAACGTTAATTACTCAATAAAGAACAAACCACATCACAATCACCCTAATCAAGCCCTAGAAATTGATAGAAATCTAAATCGCAATCATGGTATAAACATGGCTTTCCTATCTAACACCCTAAAAAGAGAACTACTCACTCATAATCGAATTGACAACAACAAAACTAATTGGAAACCCTAAGAATTGCATCATGAACAATTAAATAATTAAACTAAGCAATCAAAGTAATTAAAGAGATAAAGAGTAGAGAAGAGTACCAATTGACGGAAAGCAGGAACTTTTATTGAAATTGAAATAGGTTTGATCAACTCTAAATTAATCTAAAGTGTTTGAATTAAACTAAGAACAATGAAGAATAAAACTAGTCTAAAACCTAATGAAAGATGAATGAAAAAAGATCGATCTAAATAATGAGGAAAAGGTATTTATAATACCCCTCAAGTTCACTAAAAACGGAAACAAAAAGTGAAGAAGCGCGATTAAAGCACCAGACCCGATCGGGCCCGAGCACAGTACCCGATCGGGTCCACATACAAATTCCCCACCTTCACTCCTGGGCTCTGGCAGCAGCAGTGTAGCAATAAGGCGAGAAAAGCGGCCCACCCGATCGGGCCCGAGGCTGCCACCCGATCGGGTCTGGCTACAACTTGGGCCAGCGTGTTCCCCTCGCCTGTAGCACCGCAACGAGACCAAGCAGCACTCCACCCGATCGGATCGGGCGGTAGTCGCCCGATCGGGTCTAGGGACATGCTTCCTCGCCCGATTCGATCGGGCAAACATCGCCCGATCGGGTCCGCAACTTTCATACCCGATCATAAATACTTCGCCCGATCGGGCCATTTCTGCCCGATCAGTGTACGGAAAACTCCTTTGACTCCTTGGCTCTCTAATCTTCACGTTTAGGGGTCTTGGGACCTCCTAAACTATCCATAAAGCTCGCGAGCCATCCTACGTGCCTCGTAACATCTCGTAAAGCCGTGGTTGCTTACAAAAGGCTCGGGAATAAGGAGAAAACTCCATAAAACCTGCAATTCAATACTAAAACACAAAACCACAACTACATACGATAGTTAGCACAAAATAGCTCCCAAGAGCTCCAATGACGCACAAATTAGCTTGTAAATAAGGGAGAAAACTCTATATAACTACGTGATATCAACTGGTGAACTATAAATTATGATTAAGATTTTGATAAATGAATTATAATATAATTATGATTTATGATCTATGAAATTGAACTATGGTTATGAGAGCACCCTTAATGGGTGTCTCAAAAAAATCTCAAAGATTAAAAAACCCTCTTAATGCTAACCTTGAGAAATCTCAATTGTATGAGAGGGCCCCACCACGTCAGATGCAAGCAACAAAATGCAGGAGAGGAAGAAGTGTGAAGCTGCCGTTTTGACGCCAAAACAAAAAAAATTGAAGGCAGCCAGCTGGGTCTGACGCGCGTCAGTCCAGCTGGCGCCATATCATTGGACAACAATTTTTTTTTTACTTTGTGGATATAAAACTTCCACGGCTAATATCTCTTAAACGAAAAATCAAAAAAATGAAATTTTTTATAAAAATTTATGATTTTTCATCCTCTATAAATAGACACCCATATTGATATATTTTAAACAATTTTAAAAAACTCCCACTTAATTGTGATTTCCCATAAATTTGCTACATTATTTATTCATCAATGTTTATTACATAAATTTATTTTTAATTCATATTAATTAATAATAATCACGTTAAAAATACGATTTACTAATAAAAATTTATAATAAATTAATATGTAGTGTAGTATTGAAATTGGGTGAAGAGAGAGAAAATGTGGTGGGGTAGAGAAAAAGTAGGAGAGAGAATAGAATTGAGAATTTTTAAAAGCTCAGTGTTAAGAAGTGAAAAAAATTCTCAATTGGAAAATCTCAATTGGTGATGTGGAGGAGAGAAAAATGAGGAAAGAGAAGATTGAGATTTTTTTTTCCCTCACCATTAGTGATGCTCTGATAAATAAACTTTAAATTATAATTATGATTAATAAGCTATAAACTATATTTATGATTATGATTAATAAACTATAATGTAAGATTATGATTATGATTAATGAGTATTTGTTATTAGGAGTTGCGATTGGTGAAATTTCTATATGAAATTAGTATTTGATTTACTCTGTGAGTTATTATTTATAAAAATTATCCTTTCTAAATAATAAAAAAAGATTTTTACTTAAGGTGCATTTTCAATATGAAAAAAATTGTATTAAAAAAAGTTGTATTAAAAAAATGAGGAAAAATTGACAAAAACAGTCCAAACTATTGGCCATCTTCTATAAACAGGCCAAACTATTGATAATCCATGAACAGTCCAAACTATCACCTTCATCTTCTGAAAACAGTCCCGTCAACCTGTTTACCTGTTATAACAGGTAAAACTTAATTTATTATTTTTATTTTATTTTAATAACTTTTTAATTAACTTAAAAGAAAAAACAAAAAAAAACCAAGTCATCCCCACCCCACTCCTTACCAGCCACCCCCACACCCATCCACGCCCACCCACCTCCATAACCACCACACTGAACCCACCCACCTCCACTTCAGAACACCACTACACCACCGCAATCACCCAAAACACCACCGCAACCACTCGGAAAACACACCCTCACTACAACGCTCCTTCGTGAATGTCTCACACCGCCACCACCACCACAATCCCAGCCCAGAAAACCAAACCCCTCCCTTGATAACCACCGAAACTCAACCCCCACCTTTGATAACCAACGAAAATCCAACCCCCATTCCTTCCTTTCCTTCTCGTAATATCACCGGCGCTGCCAAATTCTTCTCGGCAATTCGGCTTTGGTTAACGACATATCAATGGCTAATAATAATTCGGAAAATGTTGAGTTAGGTGAGATAATTCAGTGATTTATTGAAGCTTTGCGGTTGATACTGCCTGGAGGAAGATGATAATATTACGATTGACATTCTTCATATGATTACAGTTATATCTTGATCAGTACTGGAACGAGAAGTGGTGGAGGAGAGAGTTGACTTGGTGGTGTGGGGGCGGGAATGGGGATGGCAGGGAGTGGGGTGGGAGGAGGTTTTGTTTTTGTTTTTGGTGGTGTTAATGGAGTTTGTGGTGGTGTGGGAGTGGGAAGGGGGCTGGCAGGTGGTGGGGTGGGCTTTTGTTTTTTTATTTGTTATTTTTTAAAGTTAAATCAGGTTATTAAAACAAAAAAAAAGATTTTTTTTACCTGCTACAACAGGTTACCAGATAATTGGGACTGTTTATGAAAGATAGGTGTCATAGTTTGGACTGTTCCTGGATTATCAATAGTTTGGACTGTTTATAGAAGATGGCCAATAGTTTGGACTGTTCTTGTCAATTTTCCAAAAAATGAAATAACCCTGAACTCTGAACCAGCCTAAACCGATACTAAATCTAGCCCTGAATCGACCCGGACCCTGGCACTAAACCGGCCCTTAACCGTTCCTGAACCGCCCCCGAATCGGTTCAAGTTCAGAAAAATATAACCCTAACCCAGCCTTGAACCGGCCTGGGGGTGGTCTTAGGGCTGGGTCAGGGCCAAGTTTTTGTTAACCGACCCGTATATAACCCAATACTGAACCGACACAACCCGGCCCGTTGCCATCTCTACCGTGTACCACATACCCTCAAAATCTAATTTCCCAAAATCACAAGAATAAAAATAGCCATCTGATTGCGAATGATTGTTTGAGTACAAAGGCGAAAATTTAAATTGAGGCTAAGGACATTATATGCTGTGTTGTAGGTGCCAATTCGCCTGTCGCTGTGATTGAGGGTTTTTTTCAGAGAATTTGGAAAGACTTAGGGGTTGACAAGGTTGGGATGATGACTACGGGCGTATTCATTATTAATTAGAATCAAGACAATGGAGATTCGAGATAAAATTTTGAAGGGGCCTAGACCTCATTTTGATATGAAGCCTGTGGTATCTAAAGCTTGGCATCCTGATATTGGGAATTTAAAGGATGAAATTAAAATCATTCCAATATGGGTGAGATTAATAAACCTTGAATTGAAATATTGGGGTGATAGGAGTTTGGCTAAACTAGTTGGGGCTATTGGTAGTTTTGTTTCTGTTGATCAGGATACTTATAAGAGGGAGAAACTTCAATTTGCTCGAGTTCAAAATGAGGTGTTCATAAATCAACAGTTTCCCGAGACAATACAGTTTTTGGATCAAAGAGGCCACAATAAAGAGGTGAATGTAGAGTATGAATGGAGACCTTCTTTGTGTGATTACTGCTATAACATTGTACATTTAGGCAAAGATTACAGAATGAACAAGGCACAAAAATAGAGAAAAGAACTCAGTTGCGGTCGGATTTGTTAGGATTACTTGGAGGTATTGGTGGACCTTGGCTCATGTGTGGAGACTTTAATTGTGTGATTCACTTTGATGAAAGAGTTGGTGTCCCTGTAAGAAGTGCTGAAACACAAGATTTCAGAAGGTGTACAGAAGACTGCAAGGTTGAGGACATCAAGTCTTATGGCAATTTTTTCACGTGGAATAACAAGCAGGAAGGATCTAGTAGAGTTTTCTCGAAACTTGATAGAGCCATGGGAAATGAGGAGTGATGCCAAATCTATGAAAACGTTGAAGTTTTCTTCCTAAATGAGGGTGAATTTGACCATTGCCCAGGCATCATCTCTGTTTATCATGGATGCGCTAATGGAGAAAAGCCTTTTAGGTATTTCTCAATGTGGAAGTTAGATCCTTCTTTCGAGGAGGTATTGGAAAAGGCATGGAATGCAAAATGTGACAGGGACTATGATGTATAGGATAAGAAAGAAGTTGAAATTACTCAAAACCCACTTGAAGATGCTGAACAAAAATGGGTTTCATGATATTGAAATACATAATCACCAAACAATGATCATGTTGCAGAATTGTTAATCTGAGCTTCATAAAGACCCTCAAAATTCGCTACTTGCAGATAAGCAGAAAATGGCCAACACAACTTACCAGAAGATCCATAAATCTTTCATTTCCTTCATGAGGCAGAAGGTTAAAGAGGCTTGGATACAAGATGGAGATATTGACACTTCTTTGTTTCATATCTCAATTAAAAAAAGGCAAACACAAAATAGAGTGCTCAATATTAAAAATATGCATGGAGAGTGGTGTTTTTATCCAAAAGAGGTCCCTGATGTTTTGTTGGATTATTATCAACATCTACTCGGCAGCGAAATGAGTGGCAGAACCAAAGTAAGAAGAAGGTTGTTGAGCAGTGTCCAATGTTATCAATAGAAATGCAACAAAGTCTGCTAAGACCTTATGCAAAACAGGAGGTGAAAATGGCCATGTTTGATATTAATGAGAACAAGGCACCTAGCCCAGATGGGTTTAGTAGCTCTTTTTCCAAAGATGCTTGGGAAACAGTAGGAGAGGAGGTATGTGCAGAGGTTCTTGACTTTTTTCAGAATGGTAAATTATTGAAGGAATCGAATGCTACTTCCATATCTTTAATTCCTAAATGAAAATGCCCTCAAAATGTTGTTGATTTCATACCAATCTCATGTTGTGTTGTTTTGTACACGTGCATGTCTAAAGTTCTGTGTGTTAGACTAAAGGTAATTTTCCAGAGGTGATAGCTGAAAACCAGGGCGCCTTTGTCCATTTAAGACTGATTGCACATAATATCATGATTTATCAAGACCTTGTTCATTTCTATGGAAGGAAAAATACCCCTGCTGAGTGTATCATTAAGCTAGATCTGCAAAAAGCTTATGATATTGTCGATTGGGGCTTTCTAGAGGAAATGCTGAGAGCTTTGAAATTCCCAGAGCTCTTTAAGATCTTCACGGTGGAATGTGAGAATCTACTTCACCAGATGTGTGCCAGAATTAAGGTCAGGCAGTCTAGAAACCTTTCCTTTGCTGGTAGGTTAACCTTGGTAAATGCTGTTTTGATGAGTATACAGGTGTACTTGGCACAACTGATGATACTCCCTCAAGGTGTCTTGGAAACAATCAATCAAATTTGTAGCAATTATTTTTGGAATGGCACAGGGGAATACCAAAATCCAGGAAAAGTTGCTTGGAGTTTTGTATGCAAGGAGAAAAAGGTTGTGGGTTGGGTATTAGAGATGTGGTCACTTGGAACTGGGTTGCTGTGTGAAAGCATGTATGGGTGTTGGCAACTAACAAAGAAAGTTTGCGGGTTAAATGGATCCACTCAGTATATTTGAAAGGGTAAGATTGGTGGCAGTATACTCCTAAGGCCTCTGAGAGTTGGTATGTCAAGATGTTGTGTAAAGTGAGAGATAAGATAAAACAGTGGACTGATGTTGAGAAACTTAGTACGTTGAAATTTTTTGTATTAGCTCTCAATATAAGCTAATGGTGCCCATGAATGAAAAATGTTATTGAAGCAAAATTATGTGGGATAGAGTTGCTGTCCTAAAGCGCAAATTCATCATGTGGCTAGCTATTTTACATAAACACAATTCCATGGATAAAATGATTGAATGGATGCCAGTATTGAGGACTCTTGTTTGTTGTGTGGAGTGGAAAAGGAGTGTCATGATAACCTGTTCTTTAGGTGTGCTTTTAGCAAAAGGTGTTGCGATCAGTTGGGAGACTGGTTGGGGATGCAGAAGAAGTTCACTACCATTCTAGACATGACAAAGTGTGTGAAAGGAAGAAGATGCAACAAATTTAGAAGATCTATGTATGCCGCCACTGTCGTGATTTGTGTGGTGTACTATATATGGAAGGCACGAAACAATTCTTATTGGAACCAGAAGATTAGCTCTGTAAGTATTACTGTAAAGAGTATGAAACAAGATATATGTGCTAGAGTGTATAATGTAATGCCCCATAATGTAAGTAGAGAAGATAGTGACTGGTTAATTTGAAGGGCTTTGAAATAGATAATATTCTATTTTTGTAGGCTTCCTAGCCTTGATAGTGGTCGGGATCGGAGGTCCTTAATAAATTTGTAAATTGTTTTGTTTGATTCTAATACATACTTCCTTACTTACAAAAAAAAACAGTACTTATTATCATGAGTAGCCATATTGTAATTCCAACTTACGGATTGTTATTTTAGTAAACGCGTTTCCAGAATGATCTCAAATGACCTATATTTTTTCGAGATTATGTATTATACACCCGGCTGTACCATGAGCATGGTACATCCAAGACTATTTGTGCAAAATAATAGTTTTAGGTATACGAAGCTCATGGTACCCCCTTAAGTTATTTGAGCAAAAAGATAGCCTTGGGTGTACCACACTCATGGTGTACTAGGGTGTAATAATAAAAATTGTATACTTTTTCTTTAATGGTTACTTTGTTCAATGGTTCCGTATATCCCTTATTCACTGGTGTCACCTTTCCTTGTCTATCCAATTAGAGCTTGATAAATTATCATTTGACCATCTAATTATGGTCACCACGATCAAGCGAGATTATTCCTCCCATAAGAAAACTCATATGCATCCTGTGCAGTATGTGCACACATAATTTATTGTGCATCCGATTCATATCACGTAAGTTGTAATGATTACAACTTTTACTCATTTTATGTGATATACTGTATCTATGTGTCATATAATGTATTTATGTGTGATATAGTATATGTACTTTATGTTTCTGTCTACGTAATATTTTCAGTCACTCACTCACTCTACTTAATGATTACAACTTTCACTAACTTACTGATCACTCAGTCTATGTAATGATTACAAGTTTGGCTCACTCACTCATTCACTCACGTAATATTTTCTATATATGCTTGTGTTTGTGTGTGATATATATAGTGTAACTTTTCATGATATAGTGTATGAATTTTTGATATAGTATATTCGTGTACTTGCCCATTTTGATATAGTGTATTTCTGTGTGCTATAGTGTATTTCTGTGTTGTATAATTTCTTCTATGTAATATAGTGTATGTAGTATATTGCGTTTTCAAATTTCAATTATATTTCAAGTATAAAAAATCATGATTCTAATTTGTTCTATGAATTTTGAGTTTTGATATTCATAACCCTGAGGGCTATGTTTAAACATTAATTATTTTACTGAAAATAATATTGGCAAATCACACATCAATTGGTATTAGTTATTATTTGTTTTTAATAATTTAAGAAAATATTCAATTCTTATACATATAATTTTGAATATGTATAAATAGATCAGATTTTTGGAACATAATAAGAAGAACACCCCTTAATTAAAGTGGTACCACGCACGTCTTGTTTTGAATATCTATCAAAATATTCTAAATATTACAAAAAAGTTAATGTTAAAAGGCTAATCAAGTTACTACATGGCAAATTATCTATATTATTTTATGGAAAATATGTGAAGAACCCTCTACAACTTTCCATTTTTTGCGAATAACCCCTTGTAAGTTTTTTCTGGAAAAATAACCCCCAAGAACTTATTAAAGTTATTGGATGCACCCCCAAAAACGTACCGCCGTTAGAATCTTCCGTTAAGTGGGGCCCACTTTATTCTTTCCCTTCCAAAAACTCTTTAAGGATGGATTTTTCAATTAATCATTCATTTGGGATGACGGAAAACCACTAAAATTTCCCCCAATTTGATGAATTAAGGATGGATTGAATGAGAAAATCGAAGGAAAATTGGGGGGAAATGAAGAAGTTGACGGAAAACCACTAAAATTTGGCCTGAAAGTTGTATTGGTAGTGATTCCTACAGGTTTTAAACATAAAAGGTAGTTATTTTAAAAAAAAATTACAAAAGGTGGTTAAACCTATATTGTCTATTAGAATAGGTGGTTTTTGCCAAAAAATCCATCACTTTATTCAAAAAGGGGCTTTATTTTCTTCTTTCTATTGGGCTTGGGTTGTTGCCTAATTTAAATTAAAATTAGACGGTCTCTTAGAAGACCAACTCTTTACGATGCGGTTTATTTATATTTTACTTCAGTACTTTAAAATAGCCAAAAATTGGTGTAGAAAGAAGTTAGTAAAAAGTTATAAATTAGTAGTGTTATTCACAAATGCAATTAAAATATTGTCATTCAATTATTGTTTTTCATTGAAAACATATAATATCATTATTAGTATTGATAAAACAAGCAACAATAATGTAGTGGCGCAATGGTTAGAGCATTTATCTTCCACACTTGAGGTCGCGGGTTCAAGGCTTCTCATGAATTATTTGCATTTTTTGATGAGAATAAAATAAGGGAGAGTGGCATATGGTAGATTAATTACAGTCCGTACTCACTTGTATGTTCTACAAGTTATTTTGTTCAATACTACCAAGCCACTTGGCTAGTTATAGGATTTGTTTTTAAGTGATATAAGTTGTTTTTAAGTCAGGGTAATGCCTCATATTTTTGTACCTTACAATCTAGTAGTTTAACAACTAATGTCATATTGCTTAGAAAGAATTAAGTTAGTAAAAGGAAGAAAATAAGTCATTTTATTCAAAATAATTTATTCAAAATATTACAACTCAACTCTTGACTTGTATTTAAAATCCATATAACATCATATCTTGATAAAAGAAGTAATAGTAGGATAGTTGATCAATAATTAGATATCTTACTTCCATGCTAAAATTTCTAAGCTCAAAATTTGACATTGACAATATTTATACTCATGAATAAAGAAAACGTATGAAAATGGTGTGTGTAGAATGTCATTCAAAGAAGGAGCGTTAGACATGGGAGCTACAAGTAATTCTTAACTACAAACTAAAGACGAATTTTAATCGAGCTCGAGCTACTCATTGAGCATTTAAACTAGTTTACCCCCATAACTAAGTGAGAATAACATGTCAAACAATAAATCATCTATTATTGCACCCTTTTGTAAATATTGCACTTTCTTACCCCTCAAAAAAATTACATACACTTTCTTTTCTTATTGCTTATATAAATCACAATGGACTGTTGTGTATAAATGGTTATTTCAAATAAAATCAATGAGAATATGTCTAAATTCAATAATTCGTTTTAAGAAACTCGATAACTTTGGTATCATAAGCTGAACAAGCAACTCTAAATCCAGGAAACCCAGCTGATTTAGCCAAGGCCTGAAATTCCTTTTCTGTCCTTTCTTTACCATCAGGTACAACCATCATTATAGCATCAAGCTGAAATACTGACTTTGCAGCATTGCTTGTTTCTGCTTCAACTGGTAGGAAACATTCGCAAACAATTACTTTCCCATGCTCTGGAATAGCATCATAGCAGTTCTTCAGGAACTTTATGCACTCTTCATCAGTCCAAGCATGACAAATCCACTGCAGATACGGAGATACCAATTTAAATGAGTTTTTTGATTCATTAAGGAAAAATAGATGATGAAATTCTAAGTGTTAGCTAATAGTAGTTGTATTTGATTGGACAATTGATTAATAGTGTAAATAATGCTTTGTGTTGATAGGGAGTGACAAAGTGTTAGGATATCAACCTCACCTATTAAACTAGTGAGAGGAGTGTACAAGAGAGATAAGAAAAATAAGTAAAAACAGTTTTCCATATTATAAGGAATAGGAAAATGGTTTTATACTTTTTTGCAAACCAAAAGTTAAAAATAGAAGAAAAGAATTGTCGTTAATATATTTTACACACTATCAAACGGAACCTTAGTGTGAATAATGGTGAAACCTAAATATAACTCTCTAGCTTTAGTTTGAACCATTAAAAATGATACACTAGGTGTTTGACTAATGCTTCAATCTAATTAGCTATTCATGCGCCTAGTCTATAGCTTGGTAGAGTCATTAGTGGAGTATGTTTTATTGGTTATTGTTGTCACTCATTTAGAACGTGAGTCAGGATATTTAGTAAGCTGGGTCCTAGTTTCCACCCGTGTTCTCATTTACATTTCCTTATTTTTAGTAAGCTGTTATTTTGGGGCTTCTACTATAAAAGCTTTGTAACGTTGCTGTTTGATTTAATATAGTAGATGAGTACTCTTTCTTTTCACTTGCATTTTGTCATTGTTTAATCCCATCTTTCCAACAACTTTGGTATCAGAGCCAGTTAAAAAAAGTAAGCCAGTGCAGGCAACTTCCATAAGTTAGCAAGTGAGAGAAAGTGAGAAATCTCATAAACCTCCAAAAAATTGTTTGAGTGAAACACAGTGAGGGAGTGAAAACCCACAACATTCAGCAACCAACAATTCTTCTCTTTTTCACCAAATCATGTCAGCAAACGGCACCAATTCCTCTGCTAACCCCTTAATTCCCATTTTTAAGGGTGAAAATTATCAATTTTGGAGCCTAAAAATGAAAACCATGTTTAGCTCTCAAGAACTATGGGATTTGGTTGAGAGAGGGTTTGAAGATAAGAAGGATGCTACGGAAATTGATCAAGCCTTGCGAGAAAATCGAAAGAAGGACACTAAAGACTTGTTCTTCATCCAACAAGACCTTGATGATAGCGTATTCTCTCGAATTACAGCAGCAACCACGTCCAAACAAGCATGGGACATTCTCAAACAAGAGTACCTTGGAGATAAGAAGGTAATTACAGTTAAATTTCAAACTCTTTGTCGCAATTTTGAATTATTAGAAATGAAAGAGAAAGATTATGTCCAAGAGTATCTTTCAAGGGTTTCTGACATTGTTAACTCAATGAGATCATATGGTGAAATTATCACTGATGCTACTGTTGTAAAAAAAGTTTTGAGAACATTGCTTCCCAAATTTAATCCTCTAGTTAACGCAATTGAGGAAACGAAGGATTTAAATTCCTACACCTTTCATGAACTAATGAGTTCACTGCTAGCCTATGAAGATAGGATGGGAAGGTCAATTGAAAAAATTGAAGAAAAGGCTTTCCAGGTGAAGGGCCAGTCGTTTAAGCAAACATTTCAAAATTCGGGAAGTCGTGGCAGAGGACGAGGTGGCTTTCGGGGTCGAGGCCCTGGCAATGTCGGAGGTCGCGGACACTTTGGTATCAACGTCAAAACAAAAGCCACATTCAGTGCCATTATTGTAAAAAGAATGGGCACAAAGAAGCTGAATGCTGGAAGAAACAACGAGAAGACAACCAAGCCAACTTCACTGAGCAACTAGAGGAAGAAATCAATTAGTTCATGACTCATTCGGCTCTTGACAGTGGGCTGAATGATGTGTGGTTCATAGATAGTGGCTGCTCCAATCATATGTGCTGCACAAAATCTATGTTCAAAGAACTTGACGAGTCAAAAAAAATCTGAAGTTCGACTCGGAAATGACAAACCAATTCAGGTTTAAGGAAGAGGTACCATTGCAATGAAAACCTCTCTAGGTAATGTCAAATTACTGATGTGCAATATGTTCCTTGTTTAGCTCATGATCTGTTGAGTGTCGGACAATTGATACTAAGTGGTTATTCAATTATGTTTGATGATAAGTCTTGTAGCATT
Source organism: Patellifolia procumbens (assembly GCA_947645195.1). Taxonomy (NCBI): domain Eukaryota; kingdom Viridiplantae; phylum Streptophyta; class Magnoliopsida; order Caryophyllales; family Amaranthaceae; genus Patellifolia; species Patellifolia procumbens. The sequence continues at coordinate 4,307,775 of CANSGD010000594.1, forward strand.
CATGAAAAGAAGTCTGGTAAAAAATGGTTTGACGTTAATATGACCTCAAACAGAATGTTTCCACTTGATGTATGTCAAAATCATGCACTAGTAGCAACAGAATGTTCTAGAGAAAATTTGTGGCATTTAAGATATGGGCATTTGAATGTTAGAGGATTACAATTGCTAGGCAATAAAGAAATGGTTGTCGGGTTGCCTAAAATTAGTAATCTCAGTTTCTGTGAGGGGTGTGTTAATGGAAAACAGAGTAGAAACTCTTTTCCTGTAGGCAAGGCTTGGAGGGCTTCAAATTGCCTAGAATTAGTTCATGCTGACCTCTATGGTCCTATGTCAGTTGAGTCCTTGGGTAATAGTCGATATTTTTTGCTTTTTGTGGATGATTATAGTCGGATGTGCGCTGGGTATATTTTCTGAAATATAAGTCCGAGACATTTGACTACTTTAAGAAGTTCAAGTCCTTGGTGGAGAAAAAAAGTGGGTGTCAGATCAAGACACTTCGAACAGACAGGGGTGGTGAATTTGTGTCCGATGAGTTTGATGCATTCTGTGAGGACAATGGTATTCAGCGAGAACTTACAGCACCTCGCACTCCACAGCAGAACAGAAAAATCGTACTATTGTTGAGATGGCAAGAAGTATGATGAACGCGAGAGGTGTTCCAAAGCATTTTTGGGGAGAGGCAGTCGCTACATCTGTCTACATCCTCAATATCTCTCCTACCAAGGCGGTCTACAACAAAACTCCGTATGAAGCGTGGCGAGGTAACAAGCCCAAGGTAAGCCACTTACGTGTTTTTGGATGTATAGCTTATGCTTTGGTTAATTCTCGTAAAAATCTTGATGACAAATCTGTAAAATGTATCTTTGTGGGATATAGTACTAAATCCAAAACATATTAGTTATATAATCCTGTGAGTGGCAAAGTTTTGATTACCAGGGATTTTGTGTTTAATGAAGATGCAAGGTGGAACTTTGACTCAAACGAAGTAGATTCCACTTTTCCGCTGCCAAACCATGATGAAGCAATTGGTGATAGCAACTGTGCAACCAATTCTTCCCCAAGTCCCCCTCCAAAAAGCCCTTCCTCATCATCAGGTGCAAGTAGTGGCACCACTACTCCTCAAAAGAGCACATCCTCCCCTGTACATTCTCCAATATCTAATGTTTCTTCAAGTGTAACACCTCCCAAAAAATTCAGATCACTGCAAAAAATTTATAATTCATGCTCCTTTGCGTTGTATGTGACGGAACCAACGTGTTTTGAAGAAGCACTTGAAAACGAAGCTTGGGAAGCTGCAATGACAGTGGAGATGCGAGCAATTGAGCACAACCATACTTGGAACTTGGTTGATTTACCGGCAGGAAAAAAACCCATTGGCTTAAAGTGGGTCTTTAAAATCAAATATCATGCTGATGGAAGCATCCAGAAGTTTAAATCTAGGCTCGTGGCGAAGGGCTATGCTTAACATTAAGGTATTGACTTTGATGAAACATTATCACCCGTTTCTCGTTTTGAAACGGTGAGAACTCTTCTATGTCTAGCTACTAAACTGAATTTGCCTGTTTATCAATTTGATGTGAAATCTGCCTTCCTCAATGGGGAGCTAGAAGAAGAAGTTTATGTGTCCCAACCAGATGGTTTTGTTGTTGGTGGCAAGGAGGAAAAGGTGTATAAGCTCAAGAAAGCCCTTTATGGGCTTAAACAAGCACCGAAGCGTGGTACAAGAGAATTGACTCTTATTTTCTGACAAATGGGTTTGTAAGGAGCGAAAATGAACCAACTTTGTATGTGAAAAAGAATGATAATGGTGATTTCTTATTTGTCTGCATTTATGTTGATGACATGATCTATTTTGGGTCTTCTGTTGCTCTTGTTGCTGAATTTAAGTCATGTATGCAAAGTGAATTTAAGATGTCAGATTTAGGGAGATTACAATTTCTTGAGGTGAAACAAGTCGATGATGGGATATTTGTTTCACAAAGAAAGTATGCAAAAGATCTACTCTACAGGTTTGGGATGCAAAATTGTAAGGCTGTTGCTACACCCATGAATGCTAGTGAAAAGTTTCAAGCTGAAGATGGTACTCAAGATGCAGATGCTACTTATTATAGAAGTTTGATTGGTGGACTGAATTACTTGACACACACACGTCCAGATATCATGTATTCTGTGAGTGTGTTATCTCGATATATGCATAAGCCTACAAAGCAACATCTAGGTGCAGCAAAGCGAGTGCTCCGCTATATTGCCGGAACTGCAGAGTTCGGGATTTGGTATTCCAAAGATGCAGATTTCTGATTACTTGGATACAGTGACATTGATTGGGCCGGTTGTGTAGATGACAGAAAAAGCACTTCTGGTCATGTTTTATGTCTGGGTTCGGGAGCAATTTCTTGGAGCTCAAAGAAGCAAGATGTGGTGGCTTTGTCCTCATCCGAAGCAGAATATGTTGTTGTTAATTCAGCAGCATGTCAAGTTGTATGGTTAAAGCGGTTGCTAGCTGATATACATCAGCAACAAGATGGCGCTACTGAATTATATTGTGATAACAAAGCGACAATAGCAATGACCAAGAACCCAGCATTTCATGGTCGCACCAAACACATTGACATCCGTTATCATTTCATTCGTAGCCTCACAGCAAAGGGGGAGTTACAACTGCATTTTTGCCCAACTCATGAACAAGGTGCTGATATTCCGACAAAGGCTCTTCCTCAAGCCAAACATTATTACTTGCGCCAACTTATTGGAGTCTGCATGTTTGAAGCAAGGGGGAGTGTTTGACTAATGCTTCAAACTAATTAGCTATTCATGCTCCTAGTCTATAGCTTAGCAGAGTCATTAGTGGAGTTTGTTTTATTTGTTATTGTTGTCACTCATTTAGAACGTGAGTCAGGATTTTTAGTAAGCTGGGTCCTAGTTTCCACCCATATTCTCATTTACATTTCCTTATTTTTAGCAAGTTGTTATTTTGGGCCTCTACTATAAAAGCTTTGTAATGTTGCTGTTTGATTTAATATAGTAGATGCGTACTCTTTCTTTTCACTTGCATTTTGTCATTGTTTAATCCCATCTTTTCAACACTAGGGACTTCCGCAACAACTTCTCATGTTACTTTTAGAAATATGATTCAAGCAAAGATTTAGTGTAGTACAAAAGTTAGTATTATAGCACTTTTTAGAAAAACTTTCTGATACTTTTTTTTACGGTGATAGAAAACGTTTCTGATAATCTATTGATACATTAAAAAAATTTAAGTAATAATATACTTCATCCGCTTTTTAATACTCGCACCATTTCTATCTTTCACACTATTCACACATGCCACTTAAATTAATATTGTGACTTATATGTAAGAAAAAATATAGTCTTGTAGGATCTTGTTAGATTCGTCTCAATGTATAGATTATTAAAATCTAATTTTCATAATTTTTTATTGTGTATAATTAAAGATATTTAACATTTAAATTGTGCATTGGGTTGCGTAAACTGGTTCAATGGTGCGAGTATTAAAAAACGGAGGAAGTAGATTATTTATGATTTTTTACTACTCTAAAATTCAAGAAGACCATGCTCGTGGTCAAGTTCTAACGGCTTAGAAATGGCATCCGCGCTAGGTCAGCCCAACACATCCACTACAACTCGATTTATGGGCATGGCCTGTCTAGAACCAGGACTATCTCAGCCCAACCCGTGACTAAGTTTTGACCCACATCAAGTCAAAAAAATCAAATTCAGGTAACCTAACCCAACTAGCCCACACGGTCAAACTCCCAACATTTTAAAAAACAAACAAAATTCATTTAGGCCCCGCTACCATCCCGACCTAAACCTGGTCAAACCTGTGACCAACCCATAATGGGCTAATTCCACGACCCATACCGTGAAACCAGCCCACCAACACCATAACCAACCCCTTAATGAGCCAATTCCGCCTAACAAAACCTGCCCCAAATTTGCAACGACCCGCCCAAATGCCATCACAAACCGACTAGCCACTAGTTACTATAGCAATTACTTCTGCTAAATAATCCTTAAGTAGCTCACCTTCAAAAATACAGCATCAACTTTTGGAATACTTTCGAACATGTCTCCTCCTACATACTCCACACCTGTAAATATAACCATCCAATTTATGAAAACTTGTACGTTATATACGTACTTATCAAATTAAATTTATATGACATGAGGCAAATCAAAGTTAATGCCTCTAATATTAGGGTACTTAGAGAGTATCATTTTAAGAGTTGCTCCATTTCCTCCACCAGCATCAACCAATGACGATAGACCTTCAAATCCTTTATAGTTTCTAATTTGTCCATGGTTATTGTTGAGTGACCAGCCATTGCTGTGTTCAATTTTCCGTTCATGTCTTGGTTTTGCCCATTATAAACGTAATGTGTTACACCATGCGCCCTTGTAAATTGTTAGGCGCCTGTTTAGATGAGTCAGGCGTGTGTTTCCAATCTTTTAGGAAAGTTTAATATCTTGTGTAAAGTTGTTATATTTGTAATTATCTTTTAGGGCTTAATAATTATTGTTTAGGGTTGTATATATTCTCTATTGATTATTCAATGAAAGTTAAGCCGTTTACTCCTAAACACTCCAATTCTTAACATGGTATCAGGCTTTCTCTAATTTTGAGATTTTTTTGTCTTCGATCTTTTGACTCTGTCTTCCCGATTCGATCTCCGCCGTGGTGGTCGACGGTTTGTGACAGTAAAATTGTCATCCGCTGTTGTCTTTGATACTGTGGTCCGTGAATTTCGCGGTGGTGTTGTCTTCTTCAATACTATGTCCTTGTTGCAGGTGCTGCAGTACGTTGCCGTCATCTGGATTTCAGTTTGGTTTTTCCTCTGTTTTATTTTAATACCGCAAGTGAATGGTGTAGTAGCACTAACGGGTCGAACGCAGGGAGGTGCAAGATTAAACACTAGCTGACTCTAGACTATGAAATAGCTACACAATTTTATATCGATGATAAGGTCTATTACACTAATTTCTAAACTAATAAGTAGAATAAAATGATGATAAATACCATGATGATAAAGTACTAAGATTGAGCGTCACCACTAACATGAATTGATCAAACACAACTTACATTCCAGTTAATGAATCAAACCTTAGGCGAGATGACATTCATTCAAATAAGAACTACCTTAAGACCACTTTCGTGACTACAAAAGGCTTAACTAATATGCATGCTTCCTATTTCCATGGCTAACATACAAAATTAGATGCATTAAGAATCAATGCCAATGAAAATCTCAATCTCGATTCTCACTATTTTAATGTGTTAATCTCAACCAATGACAAGTTAAACTAGGTTGAATCCTAACTTTCGTTGATGAATTCAATCGACAAGATAACAAATTGCTATAATTTTCCAATTTCAATTCCAACTTTCATTGATAATAAGAACTAGGGCAAATCAATGGTGCAAATTGACAATGAAAACAAACCGATCAAACCCTAATTGAACGATTCAATAACATGGAATTAATAGAAATAAAGCGATCAATCCATGCTAGGGCTCAACTCAATCCTAGAATTAGAACTACTCACTAATCATGGCGATAGCAACGATAAGCATAATCAAAGACATAATTAAGAAGCAGAAAGAGGAAATAGAGAAATCAAACTTGAATTTAATTGATGAATCCGAAGTCTTCAATCTTCAAAAGTAATTTATAACAAAGTAATTGAGATGGAAACTAAGAGTGTTTAGTCTAAAATTATAATAATAAGAGTCTAAAACTGAGTAATTACGAATAGGTTACAATTACTAATCAAAACCTTTTTATACTCTACAAAAATAATTAAAGAAAAAGTCTGTAAAAAGATAGAAATCCGTCATATCGTGTCAAAGTCGATCGGGCCCAAGTCAAACCCGATCGGGTCCTGGCACAAATCACCAAAACTGCAATCTTTGATTATCAACCTGATCGGGTCAGGTATGAACCTAATCGGGTTCAAGTCAAACGAGTCCAAATAAGCATCCAAATGTACCCAAATGAACTCGAATGCGATCCTAAAACTCCAACGATCATCTCCATGCTCCAGAATGCTTCATTCCACCTCCAAATAGCTCTAATGTCCCTGAAATAACTCAAAAGAAACAAAACTACAAACAAGAGTAGCGAAATATAGCGGAATCATGCATGAAATGTATCGTTTTGCTAATGAAATGGGGGTCAAAATGTAACAAAATATCAACATAACAAATTCCCCCAAGCTGAACTATTGCTTGTCCTCAAGCAAAGCATGATGTGGATACAAGTATGATTGCTTCACCCACTAAGATAAGAGTTCAAGCTTAAAAATTTCAAGATTCAAATCATTCAAGTAGGCAAGTCTCAAGCTCCAATGTTCAAATCACTCCAACCACCAACACCCAAGCCAATAGTCAAACGCAACTGCCTTACATGACATACAAGTCTCGAATAGGTGCTCACAAGGGTGTCGCTCCTCTCGTTTTGTGGCAGGCATAAGATGTGCCCGAACGCTCACCAAGCCAACCATAATATCCCTTCCCAACTCACACTCTTATGTGTTTAGGGGGTGCAATATCGCTCAACCTAGTCAAGTCGACTCAATAGCAAATATACTCTTTAACTTTGGCAAATTGACTCGACATCAATCCAATAAGCAATTAAACACATGCTCAAGAGGTCTTTTAGAGGTTGAAATGGGGCTCGAGGTAAAGGTAGGGAAATATTTAGGAATTTTGGTGCAAAAGCCAAGAGAGGGGGAGCATAAAACACTAGTAACAAGACCAATGTGGTCTAACCAACTCCCACGGCATCAACGACGAAACCAAAACAAACCCATCCATATAATCTCATAAAGTAACCTAGCAACCATTTCATTAAATACACGATTCTCTAATTTGCTTCAATGTAGTGCGAAGGAAGAAAATAGAAAAATTTTCAATTTGTACTCGCACATTTTTTCATATATCATCATTTTTTTTCTTTTTCTGTTCATTTTATTCCTTTTTTTTTCAAATTCCTTGACTCAATATGTTATTTCCAACTCATCCCTACAACCAATCAAACAACCCAAAACCAACCTAACAAATGTTCCCTGAAGCTAGGCTTGGGAAAAGTAACTAATGTAAAGGTCATAGGCTAGTAATGTGGCTTAGTAATAATAACCAGTCATTAGGCTCAGCGGGGTTAAGAGGGAATACAATCCATAACAAAGAGAACTCTGGGGCTCAAGGATCAAACAAGAGAAACGCCTCTATCACAGCATATATCCAAAAGTTATCAGAAATCAATGAGTACATTACCAAAGTCAAGGTCAGAATGCTACGAGGAACTAACACACAAGAATAGACTGTATAAAGAATGAATCCATGGTATGAATAAGGCCTCACAGTCTAACCTAATCGAGTATGCAGTCAAAGTGAGCATTTTATCATCAAAATCCGCTCAGGGTCAGGGTAATCAAAGGTCAGATCACAACATCACAATCCATATGCCCAACTATCCAGATAAAGAATCAAAATCATCATTTTTATACATCATGGGGCACAAGGAACAATCAATCCAATCCAACATCATCAACGTATTTTTTTTTTGTTTTTTTTTCAATGCATGCAGAAATAAACCTAAGCTATATGCATGAATCAACAATGCATGAAATGAAAGAAATAACTAAATATGAAGACTCAAATAAAAAATAGAAAATGTACCTCTCCGAGTGTATATACAAGGGCAGTGATCAAGTCTCCCCCAAGCCAGTGCAAGCACTATCCCTAGTGCTTGTCAGAAGATCGCAAACGATCACTGGCCATCATAGTCATAAGTACCACCACTGGTGAGAGGAAGGTGTTGTAAACATAGAGAGAAGGCGGGGGAATTCTTGAGGAGGAAGGTGGAGAGAAAATGATGGAAAGAGAAAATGGGGAACTGATATAGGGAAAGTTAGGTCGTTACTAATCCCCCTAAAATCAAACTAATACCTAACTAGACCACTAAACTAAGTAAAGTGGTAAGTAAGGGTCATTCTTCCACAAGGACTAAGGAACATTGATATGTGTTAATTTAACGATAAGCTAGGCCGAAAAGGAATCGAAAGGTGTCAACTACCAACTAAAGTCAATTAAACTAAAACTAAGTACCAAAGATCAAATAGGGTTAGGGAAAGGGATCCAACACCAACCAATCATGATTTAGGGAATTTGATGGGTGAAACATGGAGGAAAAAAAACTAAGCAACTAATTGAGGTTATTGACTCTTAACTAGCTCTAAGCCCTATCTCAAGGTTGCATAAAACTACCTAGATCACATAATTAAGCCACTCTCATGGTCTCAAACATGCAACCAAGGGATAATCACAATGTCAATCCACAAAACCCTCACTCAAATCTCACTCTTATGAGTAATTAAGCAAGATAATAGCATAAATGTCAACCTTAATCTCCTCTCTCGATTTGATTAAGGCATCAATAAAACAAACATCCAAGTGGCCAACTAGAATGCAAGCAAATAGTAATCATGCTATTAATCAATTAATAAGCCTAATTAAACTCCTAATTTCATATTCAAACACCCAAAATCAACCATAGTTGGGTTTTCACCCAAACCCTACCCAACAAACTACTCCATAAACACAAAAATGAGAGCTTTAGTGAAATTAACAACTAATATCATGATACTAAACATTAATCTAACATTAAACTAAACAAAATAGACCATAAATAATTGAACTAAGCATGAATAATTAATCTAAGAAAAACAATTAAGATAAAGCAATAAAAGAAGATAGATAGAGTAAGAAATGCTCATTGATAGATTGTTGAATCTTTGAATACAAGTTGTCACCCTTGAGTCTCCCATCTTCAATCCCTCTTTGAGTTTTCTCACTTTTCTCTCTAAACTAAGCTATGGAGGCTAACCTTCCCTAAAACTAGGGTCTTCAAGGTTCCAAGTTTGAAAATCAGAATTCCCCTCTAAGTTTAGGTAAAAAGAGTATTTATACAACCCCCAACTAAGGGTAAAAAGGTAAAAAGAAATAAAAATAAGCAATCCCGCAAACCCGCAGTGATCGGGCGATCCATAATGGTGATCGCCCGATCACCATGACGCAGGAACTCTGGGAAAAACCACAGCCGTGATCGGGCGAGGCTTCGGGCGATCCACCCTATCCGTCAGAACAGGACAGTTGAACTTGTAAAGGTCATAACTCCTTCGTTTCTTGTCGGAATCAAGCGTGTGAACTCTTGTTGGAAAGCTATTGAGATGAATCAGTCAGTCCAAGCAGTCCCTCGGTTTCAAGCCAGTAGCCAGTCGAATGCGAGCCAAGCTAGGTAAGCCAGTGGTTCTGGAGGGAGCTTTCATGTTAGTGCAGTGCTTGATAACAGGAAGAGCAGCAAAGCGCGGCCTTGAAGAGTCGAAACTCAGACTCCAAAGAGCCATCTCCATGCCTATCAGCGAGCTTTTTGCCCAAGGTCGGATCATTTCTTGTTAGCTCGGCAAGGTCAACGCTAGTAGCCCACTTCCTATGAAAATGCAATGCAGCAAAATCCCCCCCGAGGGCTCAGTTAAAAAGAGAAAAAGAACTCTGTCTTTTGCAAATCACATAAGTGACCAATGAACCTTACTGATGCAAACTTCAATCTCCAACTTGAATCACTACCAAATGATGTTTAGTTTGTGAGATATTAGCTTTTGAAGTCAACCATTGTGCAAAACATGAAGGAAACTTGGTGGATTTTGCTTCCTTAACCTCCTTTTGCCTTTCTTTCTTCATTACTCATGCTCTAAACCTTATATATGCATTATTGGGCTTTTGTAGGTAAATCAAAAGCTTACTTTGATAGTACTTACATACAACACGAATGAAATGGCATAAAATGGTCATAGAAAATGAGCGAAAAAACTAAAAATCTACAAAATAGCTACAATCACTAACAAAACGTGAATTGAGCAAAGTGAAACTATATATTGTAAGATAATGGAGAAAAATGATTCAAATCAAAGGAAAATAAGAGGTTTAGAGTGATATAAATATCACTCATCAGGAACGAGAGAGGACGGAGAAACATAAATTCAGGCCCGAAATTTTTTTTTTTTTTTTTGAGTTTTCTTTTTTTAAGAAAAATTTTCAGTTTTTTTTGGCCCAAACCCGATCGGGTTGAGTGTGGCCCCGATCGGGTCCTAGTTCGATTATAAGAAAACTGGAATTCTAGACATGAACTCGATCGGGTTTTGATGGCCCCGATCGGGTCCTAGTTCGATTATAAGAAAACTGGAATTCTAGACATGAACCCGATCGGGTTTTGATGGCCCCGATCAGGTCCTAGTTCGATTATAAGAAAACTGGAATTCTAGACATGAACCCGATCGGGTTTTGATGGCCCCGATCGGGTTGAGCTCTGTAAAAAGTTCCTGCCTCTCTGCACACTTTTTCGCCAAGGTGAACCTGATCGAGTTGTGTTTGGCCCCGATCGGGTTTTTCTCTTTTTGAAGGTGAACCCGACTGGGTTGACATGGCCCTGATCAGGTTATGCTCTGTAAAAAGTTACTGCCTCCCAATTATGTATTTTAGGCACCCAAACCCGATCGCGTTAACATATGACCCGATCAGTTTGCCTCAAAGTTTCCATTTTTGGTTCAAATTTTCTCAAGTTCGCACTTCCATTGGCCTATTTTTCATTGTCTGCTTCATCAAATTGTATTGGGTGTTCAGTAACCTAACCAAGTTGCTATCAAAACTTGCCAGTTCACATGTTTAGTTTCCTACACAATATTTTCTCCCACACCAACACATTAGATCACTCCCTCACATACACTCCAAAAGATACAAAGAAAAGAAGAAAAAAGTAAAAGAAGAAGAGAGTATTCACAAACCTTGGGTTGCCTCCCAAGAAGCGCTCGTTTAAAGTCAATGAGCTCGACTACCATTCTAATCAGTCGGCGTCTGGAGGGCGATATAGGCAAAGCTCTTGCTTACTCCCCTTATGAGATTCACCGTGCCTTACTTACTTATTTGACCTCTTCTTAATCCATTTCTTTTCCAAATTTTGGCCAGAGTTCACATCGGGCAGCTTAGAGTATCACTTATTCATGTCATCCATCTGTAGCATCTCAGATGGTGGATCAAGGGCCTTGTCTTCCGCTTTCTCCACACATCAATTCTGTTGCAAGTATCTCCAAAGGAGGGAGCTTTCAGTGCTGTATGGAGCTCAAATTCTACCTTGCTTTCACCCACAGTCAGAGATAATTTGCCACTCTTCACATCAATTAAGCTCCTGCGGTGGCAAGACATGGTCAACCAAGTATGATTGGGGTGTTCGCATCCTCTGGCATCTCCAAGACAAAGAAGTTGCAAGGGATAGTAAGTTCACCAACTTGGAGGGGTACATCCTTCACAACACCCAAAGGGTATCTAACAGACCGATCAGCTAACTGTAGGGAGACACGAGTGGGGCTTAGAGTACCCAAATTCGATTTTTGGATTATTTTATTAGGCATAATGCTAACACTAGCTCCAAGATCACAGAGTGCCCTTTCGATTTTCACATCCTCTATGGAGCAAGGAATTGAAAAATTCCAGGATCACCCAGTTTAGGAGGGAGCTGATTCAAAAGTATAGCACTGCACTCCTTAGAAAGCTCCACAGTAGAGGCTTCTTGAATGTTCTTCTTCTTGCTCGACACAAGCTGCTTCAAGAACTTAGCATAGGCAGGGATTTCAGCAATTGCCTCAAGAAAAGGGATGTTGAGATGCATTCCCTTCAGTAACTCCAAGAACTTGCCATATTTCTTCTCAATTCGAGCCTTGGCAAAACGGTGAGGGAAAGGTGCCGGCTCCACATATTCTCTAGTTGGTTTCGATTGTTCTTTCTCAACTTCCTTCATGACACCTTCCTTAGCAACCACATCATTTAGACCCTCAGAATCCTTTTCTAGTTCCTTCAAAGTCTTCCCACATCTCAAGGTGATTGCACTAATATTTTGGTGACCCTTTGGATTCAGTTCTGATTGCCCCGGAAATTGGGGTGGTGCCCTCTGAAGTTGGGCTATCTGTTGGGTCACATGGGACATTTGCTGAGCTAGCTGTGCAATCTGAGTGTTAACTATTTTGTTGTGGGCATCTATTCTATCAAACATCTTATTCGTCCTCTGAATTAGCGAGCAACTTTTCTAATAAAGTATTAGTGTAAGACTTCTGAGGAGGTGGTTGAGAGGATTGACCTTGTGACCTTTGCTGAAAACCTGGAGAAGTGGAATGTCGTGGTGCTTGATTTTGATTGTTGCTCCAAGAAAAGTTCTCATGATTCCTCCAACCAGGGTTGTAGGTATTTGAGTATGGGTCATTCATAGGTCTAACATTACCATATAGAGCATTGATTTGCTCTTGTTCCATGATACTCATCTCAGCGGACACAGGAGCATTATTCCCTTGCATAACATTCATCTCAACACTAGCACCGCCAGACATCTGCTTGATTTGCTGAGTCAATGCATCAACTTTACTAGATAGAGAAGTTATTGCATCGACCTCATATCTTCCTCCTTTCTTCGTTGATGACCTTTCACTGAACCAATGATAGTTGTTAGTGGCCATCTCTTCGATCAACTCAAGGGCTTGTTCAGCGGTCTTAGCCATTAGTGCACCTCCAGAAGCAGCATCAATAGAAGTATGGTCCTCATTAGATAAACCATTATAGAATGTCTAAATGATAAGCCAATTAGGGATCTCATGATGTGGGCACTGCCTCTGCAAGTCCTTCTACCTCTCCCAAGCCTCAGAAAGTGTTTCACCATCCATTTGAGTGAATGATGTGATTGCATTTCATAGCTTGGCAGTCTTCCCTAGTGGAAAATATTTGCGACGACAGAAAGCAGTGGCCAAGGCATTCGAGTTGGTGAACTTATCAGCTTCTTGTTTCTTCAACCACTCCTTCGCGTTATCCCTTAATGAGTAAGGGAATAATCAAAGTCGAACTGCTTCTTCAGAGGCCCCATTTATCTTCACTGTATCACACTTCTCCAGAAAAGAATTGATGTGGTCATTTGGATTCTCTGTGGGATTGCCACTGAACTGATCTTGCCGAATGAACTGAATCAGCCCGATCTTTATCTCAAAATTGTTGGCCTCTACAGCAGGCCTGGCAATGCTAGATGTTGATGTAACACCCGGCATATTATAGTCTCTGAGAGGACGAGCCATTGTCTCTCTTTAATTGTCCTCTATAAGTTTTCTTCTTCTTTCTGCGTTGCGCCTTCTTGCAGTGGCTTCGATTTCAGGGTCGAAGTATAGATTATCTACTGATCTCGAGCGCCTGTGCATTAAGAAACAACTACTAGAAGACAAAAGTTAAACAGCAAAAGGAAAAGAAAAACAAAAGGAAAAGGTGTAGTCTACTAAACCTAAAATCAAACTAATTCTAATCCGTAGCCTCCCCGGCAACGGCGCCAAAAACTTGTTAGGGTTTTATTTTAATACCGCAAGTGAACGGTGTCGTAGCGCTAACGGGTCGAACTCAGAGAGGTGCAAGATTAAACACTAGCTGACTCTAGACTATGAAATAGCTACACAATTTTATATCGATGGTAAGGTCTATTACACTAATTTCTAAACTAAGAAGTAGAATAAAATGATGATAAATACTATGATGATAAAGTACTAAGATTGAGCGTCACCACTAACATGAATTGATCGAACACAACTTACATTCTAGTTAATGAATCGAACCTTAGGCGAGATGACATTCTTTCAAATAAGAACTACCTAAGACCACTTTCGTGACTACAAAAGGCCTAACTAATATGCATGCTTCCTATTTTCATGGCTGACATACAAAATTAGATGCATTAAGAATTAATGCCAATGAAAATCTCAATCTCGATTCTCACTATTTTCATGTGCGAATCTCAACCAATGACAAGTTAAACTAGATTGAATCCCAACTTTCGTTGATGAATTCAATCGACAAGATAACAAATTGCTATAATGAAATTCCAATTTCAATTCCAACTTTCATTGATAGTAAAGACTAGGGCAAAACAATGGTGCAAATTGACAATGAAAACAAACCGATCAAACCCTAATTGAACGATTCAATAACATGGAATTAATAGAAATAAAGCGATCAATCCATGCTAGGGCTCAACTCAATCCTAGAATTAGAACTACTCACTAATCATGGCGATAGCAACGATAAGCATAATCAAAGACATAATTAAGAAACAGAATTAGGAAATAGAGAAATCAAACTTGAATTTAATTGATGAATCCGAAGTTTTCAATCTTCAAAAGTAAGTAATAACAAAGTAATTGAGATGGAAACTAAGAGTGTTTAGTCTAAACTATGAATAATAAGAGTCTAAAACTGAGTAATTAGGAATAGGTTACAATTGCTAATCAAAACCTATTTATACTCTACAAAAATAATTAAAGAAAAAGTCCGTAAAAAGATAGTAATCCGTTATGTCGGGTCAAACCCCATCAGGCCCAAGTCAAACCCGATCGGGTCCTGGAACAAATCACCAAAACTGCAATCTTTGAATATCAACCTGATCGGGTCAGGTATGAACCTGATCGGGTTCAAGTCAAACGGGTACAAATAAGCATCCAAATGCACCCAAATGAACTCGAATGCGATCCTAAAACTCCAACGATCATCTCGATGCTCCAGAATGCTTCATTCCACCTCCAAATAGCTCTAATGTCCCTGAAATAACTCAAAAGACACAAAACTACAAACAAGAGTAACATCTAGCGGAATATAGCGGAACCATGCATGAAATGTACCGTTTTGCTAATTAAATGGGAGTCAAAATGTAACAAAATATCAACATAACATGGTTGTCGCATGCTTTGAAACGCAACCCAGTTTAGCTGCTATGCATTCTCTGACTTTTATTTCCTGCATCATACATTGTTGTTAGTTTAGTTTTATTGTTCAAAAAAAAAATTAAGAAACAGGGAACATCAAAGGGGAAGAACGTTGTTGTAAGTGTGAGTGCATATATATATAGTATATATTTCTCATCTCCTTTGCTAGTTTGTTTTTTGGTCTCATTATAATGAAGACTTATCTTTGGCCATGGGTCTATGGCCTAGACACTCGTGCCATCGGCGTGTTTACAATTTTTGGTGTCTTAATATCTTGTGTTACGATTCCGTATGTGTGGTTGATCTCGCTATGCATCTTGGTTGCTTTGAGGGAATATAGCATGGTTGAACGTGGTTGTGACTTTGGCTGCAAAGGTCATGTTTTTGCTGGTAATGTTGGTGGTGCTCGTCAGAGTCTTATGTCGGATGTCGGTTTGGGTGATCGTAGCAGTACTCCTATACTCACTGATGATCAATGGGCGCAACTTATGGCCGCTTTGACGGAATCTAAGTCCGCTTTTGTTGACAAACCTAGTGGTATGTATGGTCCTACTGATTGGCTCATTGATTCAGGTGCTTCCAATCATATGTCCGGTAATCTTAGTTTATTTACTCATCTGCGATCTATTTCTTCTACTGTTGGTTTGACTAATGGAAAAAGTGTTGTTGTTATTAAAGAGGGCACTATTGTTTTGAGTGATGGTTTGATCCTCGAACATGTTCTTTATGTTCCCGCTCTTACATATAGTCTATTGTCTGTCTCTCAACTGTTGGAGAGACAAAAATTTGTTGTTTTCTTCACTAATAAGCTATGTATTATACAGGACCTCACTTTGAAGAACTTGATTGGAGCGGGAGTGCAGTGTGACGGGGTCTATGTTTTCAAGCCGGTCGAGTTCGTTCTTTTCAAGAAAATAAGGTGACTAAGGTGGATAGTGCAAGTCTGTTGTGGCATCGTGGTTTAGGTCACCCATCTCTTAAAGCTCTTCCTTTGTTGCCCGGAGTCGCCGATAATCGTAGTTTGCAGTGTCCTCTAGATTGCACTATTTGTTTTATGGGTAAACAACCTCGAAATTCGTTCCCGTTAAGTTCAAATAAAGCTGGTGACGTTTTTGACTTGATTCACTGTGATATTTGGGGTCCAAATAAAATTCCGACCACTTCCAATGATAGATTTTTCTTGACTATTGTTGATCATTGTTCCCGTGCTACTTGGTTGTTTTTTATGTCTCATAAATCTGAGGTTCCTCAACTTGTTCAAAATTATTGTGCCATGGTGAAAACCCAATTCCAAAAGAAAATAAAGGTGTTGCATAGTGATAATGGTCAAGAGTTTTTGTGTTTAAAAGGTTTTTTTTGCAAAAAAAGGGATTATACATCAAACTAGTTGTGTTGATACGGCTCAACAAAATGGGTGTGTGGAACGTAAGCATCGTCACCTTCTTAATGTGGCGCGTGCTTTGCGTTTTCAAGCTCGTATGCCGAAATCTTTTTGGGGTGAATGTGTTATGGCTGCTGCACATCTTATTAATCTTACACCCACGTCGCTTTTACATGGAAATAGTCCCTATGAGTGTTTGTATGGTGTTGCTCCCTCTTACGATAGCATTCGAGTGTTTGGTTGTCTCTGTTATGCTGCTAATCGGCCCCGCCTTAAGGACAAGTTTGATTCTAAGACTAGGTGTTGTGTTTTTATTGGGTATCCATTTGGTAAAAAGGGTTGGCGTTTGTTTGATTTGGAGACTCGTGAATTTTTTGTAAGTCGTGATGTGCAATTTTTTGAGGAAACATTCCCATACTTTGATTGCTTAGATGTTCATGCACGTGCACAATGGGACTCTTATATTTCTCAACCCTCGGTTTGGGATGTAACACCCCTGAAATTCCGCTACTTTTAAAAAAAATATAATAAATAATTTAAGGAAATTCCAAAGGTGCTACGCCGCGATAATTAATAATAATAATTACCGCAAGGCTAAAGGTTCTAACTGAAATAAATAGTCAACAAGGTTTAACTAATTAAACTAACTAGAATCTAAATAATTATTACAGACTGAAATAAAAATACTAAAGTCAAAAGAATAACAGCGGAAGTCTTATTAAACCTACTAACATATAACTAAATCCATCGCACTCGTTAACCCAACCTTGAGCTAACCACCTTCAAGTCCCTGCACATTGAACACTATAGTATCAGCCAAAAAGGCTGAGCAAGATTTCATACTGTACTAAAACAAAACTATCCAATGTGCAGGTAAGATATATAGGAATATCTTACAAATTCATTTCCAACATGTATAATTTAGATATATAAAATAAAACAACCTTCCAATAAAGCTCAACTTTCAATCTTTCTGTCTTTCTGAAACAATTCTTTAAATACATTTAAAATGTAACTGTTTTGAAACCTGTGAGTAGGAAGTATTAAAGTCCAATGAGCTAGCTAGGCTCACGAGACAGGTAAACACCAAAGCCCCTAGTATGCATACCCCTAACTTGATAACGAACCAAGAAGGAAGACAAATGGCAAGTGTATTGATCAACATACACCCAACTACTAAATAATGGTTGAGACAAAACTCAACCTACTTCCAAACCCGAGGAATACCGCTTACCGGCAACCCCACAAAACCATTCTTATAAAACATGATAAATCATAATTAAGTAAACATAGAAACATTCTAGTTTACTCAAAACCTGTAGCAATGAGGAACATCCTCCTTTTATAATCTCAACTTGGTATATGAGAAACTTCCTCCCTTTTGAATCTCATAAATAAATCTCCTTTTTCTTTCACAATAAATATCGTCAAAACGATTTAAATCTCATTATATAAACATTGTAAAACCTTTTAAATCTCCATATATATATAATGTAAAACTCTTTTTAAAATCTCAATATATAACCACACAAAACCTTTTTAAAACTCAATATAAACTTTAAACCAATATCAACTATTTTCCAACATAATCTGTACAAGTCTTAGTAAGAAATCTTACCTTTTCCGCAACCACAACCAACCAAACGTAATCTCAAGTCAGTAAGGTCCTTCTACGAACCCACAATCTACAATATAATAAAGTATAGTATAAGTCACTTGACTATATACTTCACATAATTCACATTCAAATAACCTAACCTAGTTAATGAGCTTTGACTAATTTTAAAAACGACTCAACGTCAATAGGACAAAAAGTCAATAAAAGTCAAACTGGTCAAACTTGGTCAACAAAAGTCAAACTGGTCAAGTTTGGTCAACAAAAGTCAAACTGATTTTGACTCTACTATCATCCATATTATTTTCCCACTAACTAATTACTTCTCTTTCACCTTATACTAACAACAATGCCATACAACCATGACAACAATAATCTACACCAACTATATGCCAAATCATTCGACTATAATTCAATTTAGGATTTAAAATTAACAACTAACAACTAATTTAATATACTCAATAATTTCAAAATAACATTTAAACTCATAATAACTATAATAGCCTAAACTCAAATTCAACTAATAACTTAAAATACGAAACTACCTATCAATCTAATATAACAAGAATTCATAATAATTTCAAAAGTATTAATTTTTGCAAACTAAACTCATAGATATGCGAATTAATCCGAATTACACATAAAACATCAACCAATTAAACAAATTAAGTATAGTATAAATTTCCCCCAAATCAATTTTTTCAAGAACCCTAATTTAACAAAAACCCCAATTCGAAAATCAACACATAAACTGAAATTAAAACATGGGAAAGAACCTTACTTGATTAATAGAGTAATTGGAATACAGAAGAGTATAAAAAGACCCGAAAGTTTCCACCTTTGACCCGGAATTCGACCCGAAGACGCCCCCTAAAATCTTCTTTAAATCTCAAAACGTCAAAATAACAAATTGGGATGGGGTTAAGATGATGGGTGATGAATGTAATGGTTATTTCTAATTAGTAAGGGTAGGATATTTTTAATGGTGGAGCAGTAAGTAGGAAGATGGAGAAATTGGAGTTGAAGGAAACAAAAAAAGAAGGAAGGAGATGGAATTGGATGGGGTCGACGCTGCTTGCTGCGTGAGGTATTTTTTTTTTTTTTTGTTTTTAATTTCCTCCTCCTTTTATTTATAGTTTAGCTTAACTAAACATAATGGGTAATGGTATGGGTATTTAACCTAATTCAACTAATAATAAGTTTGGGCTATTTGTAATATGAAGTCAAAGTATGGAAGAAAAATAATTTAATAAAAACTAATTTAAATTATTTTCGTAAAATAATTTAATATAAATATTTACTGATAATATATAAAAATACGGGGTGTTACATGGGATGATGACAGTGATGTTGTAGTGAATGGTTGGGCTGATGTTGGTATGACTCAGGGTGCTTTGGGTGTTCCGGGCACGCCTAGTGCTACACCAGCGCCCACGAGACTGGCTAGTTCTGATGCGTACGTTGTTGCCCACCCACAGGGTGTCCCTGCACTCGCGGGTTTGAGCGAGGAGCATGACTCCTCCATTGACGTTGATGCTACATCTACTTCGGTAGTACGCATCGGCGAGGTTCTTTGTGATACTTCGACACCCCTACGGTTAAGGGGGAGTGATCCTAAGTCTAAAACAGTTATTGGGGGGAGTTCGGAAGAATTGGGTCGTGGTCATCGGGAAAAGTTTCGGTCTGTTAAGCTCAATGGGTTTGTGACAAACACTATTATTCTGAAAAACACAGATCCCTCTTCTACGACCGCTCTTCCGCCCTCATCTAGTTCTTCAGGTAAGCCTTTTGATATAGCTTGTTGTGTTGATTATAATAATTTTTCTGTCAAACATCGGTGTTTTTTGGAAGCTATTACCAAAGGCACTGAACCTCAGTCATATCGAGAAGCTATCTCTCACCCTGGTTGGAGTAAGGCAATGAAAGAAGAAATAGATGCTTTAGAACGTAATGGCACATGGACGTTAGAAGATTTGCCTCCTGGTAAGCGTGCTATTAGTAGTGGTTGGGCTTATAAAATTAAATATACATCTACTGGAGAAGTTGAACGTCTTAAGGGACGTCTCGTAGTGCATGAAAATCGGCAAGTTGCCGGGATTGATTATAATGAGACTTTCGCGCCTGTTGCAAAAATGGGTACTGTACGTACCCTTCTTGCTGTTGCTGCTATCATGAATTGGGAACTCCATCAAATGGATGTTCATAATGCTTTTCTTCATGGTGAGTTGTCTGAGGAAGTTTATATGAAACTTCCCCCTGGTTAAACTTGTTTTAAGCCAGGCAAAGTTTGTCGGCTTCGTCAATCATTGTATGGTTTAAAGCAGGCACCACGACAATGGTTTGCCAAGTTATCTGCTGCTTTAAAAGTTTATGGTTTTTCTCAGTCCTATGCTGATTATTCTCTATTCAGCTATATCCAGGGAGATGTTTCTCTTCATATTCTGGTGTATGTGGATGATTTAATTATTGCTGGATCATCTTCTGTGGTTATGTCTAAGTTCAATAGTTATTTGAACTCCTGCTTTCATATGAAAGACTTGGGTCTTCTGAAATATTTTTTGGGCATTGAAGTTGCACGTAGTCCAGAGGGTATTTTTCTTTCTCAACGCAAATATGCTTTGGATGTGTTGACTGAAGCAAGTATGTGGGGTGTAAGCCTATTGATACTGCGATGGAACAAAATCATCGGTTGGCTCTTGTTGAAGGTTCGCCTATGGCCGATCATGATTCTTATCGACGTCTTGTGGGATGACTTGCCTATCTCTCTGTTACACGCCCGTAATTTAGCTATGTGGTTCATACTTTAGCTCAGTTTCTCAGTGATCCACAGGTTGCACATTGGGATGCGACTGTTCGTGTACTTCGTTATCTCAAAGGTAGTCCCGGCCAAGGTATCTTGTTACGTTCTAATAATGTTTTGTCTCTGACGGCCTATTGTGATAGTGATTGGGCTGCTTGTCCAAAAACAAGGCGATCTTTGTCTGGTTATTTGGTATTTTTGGGTTGTTCTCTTGTTTCTTGGAAAACAAAGAAGCAACCTACTGTTTCCCGTTCATCTGCAGACGCTGAGTATCGTTCTATGGCCGTGACTACTTGTGAATTGAAATGGTTGAAGTCTTTATTAACTTCACTTGGTGTTATACATACTTCTACTATGCGTCTCTTTTGTGATAGTCAGTCTGCTCTCCATATAGCTAAGAATCCAGTTTTCCATGATCGTACCAAGTACATAGAAATAGATTGTCATTTCGTTCGGGATGAGTTGTTAGCTGGTCGTCTTTCTACAGCCAACGTGCCTATTAGTCACCAATTAGCTGATATTCTCACCAAGGCGCTTGGCAGACGACAATTTAGTTTTCTACTTCGCAAGTTGGGCATACGTGATTTACATGCTCCAACTTGAGGGGGAGTGCTAGGCGCCTGTTTAGATGAGTCAGGCTTGTGTTTCCTATCTTTTAGGAAAGTTTAATATCTTGTGTAAAGTTGTTATATTTGTAATTATCTTTTAGGGATTAATTATTATTGTTTAGGGTTGTATATTCTCTATTGATTATTCAATGAAAGTTAAGCTGTTTACTCCTAAACCCTCCAATTCTTAACAATGGAGGACCACCTTTCCGAATTGATTCCTTCAACTGATATCTGCAATAATAACACGAATTAGAATCCAAACTAGCTTGTGATCTCGTGTAATGCATGAATCTATAATTTGACTTTTGTGTATTCCATGAGTTCCAATATTTCATTTTCACACAGTTAGTCTGTAATCTGTTAGATATCCCCTTTAACTAAAAATAATAAAAAAAATTTGGATCCGACGATAAACTCATCCCAGATCCTAGGCTCACGGCCCATGCTCTGACCTGGCCTGGTCCAAGTAGCGCATGTATGCTAGCAAGTCCAAGCACAAAATATCTACCATAACAGGTTCATATACTAACAATTCAAATAGAAGTGAAAAAGGAAGGAATATATAAACAAAAATCAGTTTCCCTCAGCATGACCAATGTCAGACTCATCGGAAAACAACATTTGGATTTTTAAACCTTATTTCCAACAATGTGTGCATTTAGGGACCAAGGGATAATAAGTTATTTATCCCATCAAATAACTTTGAGAAATCCTATATGCCATGTTCGATATGAATTTGGACTGAACCCCATGCAAACTTATGTAAAGCCAACAACTATCGTTGAATATGTCTTGAATTGTCTGTTGATTCGAATAATAAAGTATGGGAGACTCGCTAACCTTAGTCGTATTCTGAATAATTCAGTTATTAGTGTTGCTCAATACAATGTGTATTCTGTATCATGGTTCTCTCCCTAATAAAACTACTCTATTTTTGGTCTGGTAGACAACTAGACAAAACTAGCATATTGCAAGTGAACCACGTTAAATCGGTGCGTGTTATTTATTCCGTTATTTATTTTTTATCACCTCTAGAATCTGTCGTATATAATAGTAATAATGTTTCATGATATATTTACCTGCTGTCAATAATGGGCTTAGATATACTAGCCAGAGGAGCCAAGCTAACACCATTAGCATCCTTGATCAAAAACTTACAAACCGGAGCTAACCCATACAGCCGCTCAAGAAACGCCCAATCAGGAAGGTCCTTCCTGATGGTGCAAGTAAGCACAGAGTAGCTAGCCAAGAGTCCGAGCATGCGGTCTAACATCGTAGCCGCAGCCGGATTCTTGGCTGGCAAATGGGCAGCTATCTCCTCGGCCGAAAAACAACCACCGTTATTAGGGCCAAGTTTCTTAATGATCTCAAGCACATTGAGCTCAAGTGTGGCTTGTAGTACAATAGGGAAAACTGATGCATTTGCAAGAACCATTGCAAATGATGAAAGTTCATCATCATTTTCGTATGTTTTATTAATATGCGTTTGTACTGCCGTTGGAGCCATTTTTTCTTTTGAAAAATGAGGTTTGTTTTATTTGTTTTAATTTGAAAAAGATATGAGAGAAATGAATATAAAGAAGCTGATGTTATGAAGAAAATGTTGCAAGAGTTGAGCTGTATATATATAGTGTGGAAGGAGGTGAACAATGTTGAGTTAGGGAAGGTGCTAGATAATAATAGTACAGTTTATGCAACAAGCCAACAATGAACGGTAGATTTTTATATTTATTTCGAGTTCAGAAGAAAGAAATAAAGTTTGAGTTCTTCCTACTAGCTGTTACCAGTCATTTTTTTCAAGGTAACGAAATTTGATAGGTTTGCGTCATTGTGTCGTAGTTCTGCTGGAAGTCGCTTTCCTTTTTTGTCTTTTTCAAAAAAAGGATACGAAGTTCCATACTGTACTCACAATTAATTAAATCCTTCCATATGTATCTGTTGACTCTAATTTAGGTGCACCCGATTTATATCATGTGACTTGTAATAATTATAATTTTCACTCACATTGTGTGATATAGTGTATATATGTGTGATATAATGTATTTATGCGTGTTATAGTATAGTATGTATTTTATATTTCCGTCTACGTAATATTTTCTCTTACTCACTCAGTCTATATAAGGATTACAACTTTCATTCACTCAATCACTCTACGTAATATTTTCTATATATGCTAGTACGTTTTTGTTTAATATAGTGTATCTATTTATGATATAGTGTATTTGTGTATTATAGTCCATTTGATATAGTGTCTTTCTGTGTGATATACTGTATCCATTTATGATAGTGTATGGATTTGTGATACAGATTACTTTAAAGTAATAGTGTTTGTCGATGATTTACGTGTCTAGACTTGGTGTACACTATTTTTTATGTGAACCGGGTCCACGCAAGTCCGATTGTATATTAAACCCTTTGATGCGATTTTAATGGACTATTTTGATTATAAAATTTTATTAGATATTACAACAAACTTTTGTTTTAATATTAAATAATAGGTAAATAAATTTTATAGCCCTAAGGGTTATGTATAAAGTGCTTAATTTGAAAATAAAAAATTAAATCAAATATTTATTACTTAGATTAATGTGTACTAATAATATGATTCTAAAAAGCTCTCATGATTATTCTTTCTTTTATATAATAGTCCAAATTTGTGGTAAATCTATAAAATTTAACCAGAATAGTACAAATATTACTTCAATTATAGAACATAGTAACTAGGAAGTATTAATTTTAGGTGAATGAGGGTCAATTTTGAACCAATAGTTGAGATTATTTTGAACGGAACGGACTTAATTGTGATAATTCCCGTCAATTTTTCCTAAATAAAGAGTCTTAAATCCATCCTTTATTTCAAATCCATTTCAAAATTTCCTTACTTTACCATCCGGCCACGTGAAAGAATTAGAAAAGTATAATTGGTTTAATATGAAGTGGTTACTTGAGAAGTTCTCACCATAGATTGGGCTAGAAACAAGCATCCCTTTCTGTGATTGTTGTGTGGAAGATTGATGGTGGTTCAATCATCTATTTGGTATTATATATAGGTGATATGCTCATAACTACTAGGTCTAAGTCTGATGCACAAAAGTTGAAGGGCATTTCTTATTGAGTTTGAGATGAAGGGGTTTAAGTGCTTCTTAGAAAATTTTGAATATGAAGGATTAAACTAAAGGAGATAGGATAAGCTCTTTGTGTTATATAAGGGCTACATTTAGAAGAATTGGCAGATCATCAGCTAAGCTTATGGATAATCCTAGTAATGCAAATATTTGAACAACTTTTGTGTTTGCACATCTTTTGAAGTTGAGAAGGAGTACATGCATGTCTTGGTACCCTATGCTTGTGCAGTAGGAAGTTTGATGTATGTTATGGTGTATACAGGTTTGAACTTGTAGATGCTATTAATGTTGTAAGTAAGTTCATGGGGCAACCTGGAAAGGAACATTGACAAATAGTGAAGAGAATTTTTCATCACAGTAGAGGTATGTCTAACCCTAGCTAGCCCTGGCCTCGTCCATAAGTAATGCTTAGTGACTGGTAATTCTAGTTTGATTATGCAAGATCGGAGAAGTAGACAGTAGAAGGTCTTACTTATTCACTTATGGTGGTTTTGTTGTTACTTGAAAACGACTTTGCAGACAGAGTGTAGAGACACTGTCACGTGAGAGACGACGTTGAATGCAGCTTCTTAAGATGGAATATGGTTGAAAGGGCTAGTTAGTGATCTTAGTTGACATCATGATCATGCAATGCATATTATGATAGTCTCCGTGCAATATGCCTAGATAAGAATCAAGTCCATCATGAGATTACTAAGAACATAGAAGTGAGATATCGTTTCCTAAGAAGTAAGGTAAGGATTAGGGTGAAAAATAGGTAAGGCTAATAATCATACTAATCTGCTGACCAAACCGGTTTCGCATGGCAAGTTCCAACATTGTTGACACTTGAAAAGTGTTTTGAGTTGTTGAGGCCCTTGGAGGGCATTATAGGGGCAGGAGGAGAGGCCGAGTATATTTATCTATGGAAGACTTCAAGTCAAGGGAAAATTTTGTTTGAATGCCTTTTTACCCGTTTATGTTTTAAGCCTGTTTCGGCCTACTCCATTTAGGTTATTATGAGAGAACAATACATTATGAGAGTATATGTTGATTTTCCAATTCCATATTCTATACCATGTTCTCTATCTCTGAAAGCAAATAAATCCTTTTTTCTCCTTTATAAAGTGTCAGTAAATCATGTTAAATCTCGATGTTATTCTTTTTGCGTTGTTATTTCTTTGCTTGTTGATTGCTTCTGCTTAAACACGTTGGTTCGCATTCTCAAGAGGCTCACCCTTTGCTACTTTCCTACATAATACTCTTCAATTGCTGAAAGAGTTATAAAACCTAAACTCATCCTCTTCGATACACAATTTTCAAATGTGTGTTTTAAGGGTTTTTTTCCACAAACACTAGGCATATGAGTTCTAAATCTCTATAAAGGTTTAACATGTGCCATTAGAGGGTTAATCTTTATCTCATCTTATAAATATAGGGTTAAATTCCCCTATATTTATCTCAACTTATATGAATTTGTCATATTTGATTGAGCCCGATTGAAAATTATTACACCTGATTGGACCTGATTAAAACTCATTGGAACTTATTGGAAATTTATTAGACCTGATCGGAACTTATTGGACCTGATTGAAACTAATTGAACTTATTCACTGATTATTCCCTCGGTTTCTTTTTGTTTGGTTGATTTACTATAACTCCAATAATTAAGGTTTGTAATGAAAATATGATGTAATTGTTATGTAGGGGTAAAGGATAAGGAGAGAGAAAAAAATATATTGGAGAAATATGTGGTACCAATGAGTAGAAAAATAAGGTTAAAATGGAGTAACAAAAGAAGAAAGATTCCAAGTAGAACAAACAGTAAGAAACGAGCAAAAAAAGAAAATAGAACAAAGAGAAAGAAATAGACAAAAAAAGAAAAATATGACAAACAAAAGGAAATGGGGAGAGTATTTAAAAAACATCACTATAGTTAATTAATTACCGACTACATTCATTGAACTTTTTAGTGGGAGTTTTAGCCCTTATTTTTAAGAACATGTTGCTCGATTCGTGTATTTAACCTTTTAACTCCTACAGTGCTTACATTATATACATGTGTTATATATGTCTTGAATTATATGTTGGTTTGAATAAACAAGCACGGGTATTTAGGCTATTCTATTTAGGTTAATTTTAATGGTGCTTATATAAACCCTTAGATTAAACCTATAGTCGTATCAATTCAGAAATCATTATAGTGATTAGTGTTGCCTAAACATCTGTATTGTGTATTCTGCTTCTCTCCTCAAATAAAACTATTCTCCCTCTGGTATGGTGGACATATCTAAAACATTGCTAGTGAACCACATTAAATTATGTGTGTGCTCTTTATCGCTTTCACTTTTAATAGTCTTTATGGCCTCAATCCATAAGAACAACATGAGTTAACATTATAATCAATCGTTTTTTTTTGTTGGAAGGAACATAGATTAAAACTACAATAAACTATTACAACTATTGTTCATCCTACTAATTAGTGAGACCTGGTTGGCTCCCTGAGCCCTACTGATAATATCCAAAAGTAGAGTATGATTAACCTTACAATCATTGTTTACAAATGGTGAAGAGAAAACAGTTAAGTAATTACAGTAAACAAAATTTTGTTCTCTTGTCCATCTAGCCAACCAATCTGTATCCTGAAGGCACTTCCTCCCAACCTTAGCAAGCTCCCGCACCCTACTCCTCCCTGGATGGTCCTTGCATATAATAGCCAAGTTGCAATACCAGTCTTTAATCTGGGGTGGGTGTGTAATGTGATCCACTACAATTTTAGAGTCTGAAAAGAGATGAACATTAGATAACTTTTGTTCCTCTATCCAATCCAGTGCCTGATGTATGGCCATAAAATCAGCAGTAGTAGCATCAAGGGCCCTTGCTTTCCTGAAAAAGGCTTTTGTCTCCCTGTTAGTTCCATTTCGAAAGATCCCTCCCAACCCTGTTTGTATTGTCTTGGGGCAAAAGGATGCATCCACTTTAACCATGCAGTGGTTTGGGTGAATTTCTATGTTGTTATTAGGATCTTCCCCTCTCTTGGTCTCCCTGGTATACCTGACTGTGTCTGTGGTTAACTGTGTGATTTGGTGGTGTACTTGTTGTGCTCTCTTGTTATTTTGTTCAAACACCCAAGCATTTCTCTTCTTCCATATTTCCCAACAACTGATCCCAAATTGTACATCCCATAGGGTTTGGTGAAAGGTTTCTTTACTGAACATGTTATTCAACAGCCACATTTCATTGTCCCCTATGTTGAAATTCTGGGGTAGGTATATAGAGCAGTGCCAAATCTCCTGAGCTAGGGAGAAATCTCTCAGAACATGGTCCAATGTTTCAGGTGTGTTTGGACAAAAGGGGCAATTTGGATTGATTTGGATCCCTTTTCTTTGGAGTGTATGTTTCACAGGTAGTGCATCCCATAACAGTGACCAAATAAAAAACTTAACCTTGGGTAGCCAAGGGGTTGCCCAAAGTTTCTCCCAACTGTTGGTAGTAGTGGCTAGGTTGGTAATCAAAGAGGTTGATGGTGGGTTTTTGTTGAAGAGGTTTGGCCAAAGCTCAGCATAGGTTGTCTTGGCATTAAAGTATCTCCCTTGGGCAAGGGAACAGGCTAGCTCATCATTACCAGAGTTAGGGAGGAACATAGACATGATGAAGGTTAAGATGTCAAGGGGCAGAATAAAGGAGAGTTAAGTGAGATCCCACTTTCCTTTAACAAGACAGTTAGAGACTTTAAGCTTTAAGTCTCTCATGATTAAAGGTCCACTAATAAGGCTCCTCAGGCTTCCTTTCCTAGTCCAGTTGTCAAACCAAAAGGAAATATGCTTCCCATCTCCAATCACCCAAACAGCAGACCTAGTGAAGTTTTCCCAACCTTTCCTAATGTTCTGCCATATGTGAGAGCCCTTCCTAAAGGGGGTGAGGCCATTTCTGCTATTTGAGTACTTGGCATCGAGTATATTAGCTGCTAGGTTGTTGTTGGAATGTATTTTCCAGCAAAGCTTTGTTAGGGAAATATCATTAAGGATGTGGTAAGACCTACAACCAGTTCCTCCCTGCTCTTTTGGGGCACAAATTTTCCCCCAGCCTACCAAATCTAGTTTCCTCTTATCCTGAGTGGTTCCCCAAAAGAAGTCTCTCATGGTCTTGTCTAGCTGATTTAGGCATCTCTTGGGTAAGGCCAAACAGTTCATGGGGTATAGGGCTATGGAATTCATAGTGGTATTAATGAGTGTAGACCTACCTGCTTTGTTCAAGAACTTAGTTTTTCATGTGGCTAGTTTGTCCTTCATCCTATTAACTAGGTATTGCAGTTGATTATAGCTAGGCCTCCTATCAGTTTGGGGGTAGCCAAGGTAATCTCCAAGCCTGAAGGGCTTTTATGTTCAACATAGTAGAGAGTGTTAGGATTAAGGAGGTGAGGGCGTTCCTAGAGAAATAGCATTTGCTTTTGCTATGGTTAACTTTCTAGCCTGAGATGACCTTAAAGTGTGCTAGGGTTGATAGAATGCTATTGACGGTTTGAGTGTCAGCTTCTCCTAACAGGATAAGGTCATCAGCAAACAAAAGGTGTGAGAGGGGGAGTTTGGTTGTGCCAAAGGTAAAGGGGGTCCAAGCTCCTTCTTCACAAGCACTATATGGATTAGATTTGAAAGGTGCTCCATACAAAGGATAAAGAAGCAGGGTGACAGAGGGTCTCCTTGTCTAATGCGTCTAGAAGGTAGCACTTTCTTAGATCTTTCACCATTGACATTAAATTGTGAAGGAGGCAGAGGAGATACAGGCCATGATGAGTTGGCAGGTATCTTGTTCTAGTTTGTGGCTCACAAGGCAGTCTAAGATATAGTCTCATTCTAGTCTATCATAGGCCTTCTTCAGATCTATTTTGATGGCAAGAAACCCCTTTTTTCCTTTTTTTCTTTCTCATGGAGGGTAGTGCTTCTGAAGCAACAATGTAGTTGATGTATGTGCCTCTATTAGGCAGGAAGCTGTTCTGATTTGGGGGAGATTAGGCTCTTAAGAATAGATCTTAATCTCTTGACTAAGATCTTGGTGACAAATTTGAAGATGGTTGGGTAAAGGCTGATAGGTCTAAATTGCTTCACTGTTTCTGGGTGTTCCACCTTGGGTATTAAAGTCACAACTGCTTCATTCAGGGTGGTATCTAGTTTTTTAGATTGGAACACATTATAGAGGAATTGGAATAGGTCATGTTTAACATCATGCCAATGTTTTTGGAAGAAGAAGTTGTGAAAACCATCTTTCCCAGGAGCCTTCCAAGGGTTAGAGCTAAAAACAGCA
This sequence comes from Patellifolia procumbens, assembly GCA_947645195.1. Classification (NCBI taxonomy): domain Eukaryota; kingdom Viridiplantae; phylum Streptophyta; class Magnoliopsida; order Caryophyllales; family Amaranthaceae; genus Patellifolia; species Patellifolia procumbens. Next base: position 4,337,440 of record CANSGD010000594.1, read on the forward strand.
TTCCTAATCTCTCTCATGGAAGGGGTGTAGGCCAAATCGATATTACCATAGGTTTTGAGGGTTCTAGCCACACTAGATTTCTCAGTAGAGAAGAGGTCAGAGTAGAAGGACCAGATGTGTTCCTTAATCTCCCTGTTGGTTTTGAACTCCCTCCCCACCTCATTTCTAAGGGTAGCAATCTTATTTCTCCTCCTTCTCCTAATGACTGAGTTATGAAAGAAAGTTGTATTTCTATCTCCTAAGGTCGGCCACATTTCCCTAGCTCTAGCTCTCCAAAACTCCTCCTCCTAGTCAAGTAGCTTATCTAATTCTACCTGAAGTTTGAGTTCCAGCTCTCACAGAAACTGGTTACTAGGCTCAATATCTAACTGTCTTTGAATCCCATTGATCCCGTTAATCATCCTCCTTTTACCCTTGATAATGTTTCCAAACATGTCGTCTACCCAAGGTTGAATGTGGTTAGGTAGGAGTTTGAGTTTGTCTATTAAAGTACCATTTGTGGAGTTCCAAAGATGGGTGATTAAGGTAATGAAGTTTGGATCAAGGTACCAAAGGGGTTCAAGTTTGAAGGATTTCAAGTGTTTCCATAAAATATATTTTCTCCGTTTCATTATAGTTGCAATGTTTGAAATTTTACAATATTCACACTTTCCTTTGACCTTCTATTATGATTTAAACATAAGAATAAACATAGTAATGTGGGATACATCTTTTTAGCTTTGTTTCGATCTATAGTATTTAAACATTAAAAAAAATTATAATATGTACTTAGATATAATATTAATGGTCAAAGTTTTACAAATTGTGAAGCGTAAAATTCTATATGTTGCAATTAATTTGGACTAGATGAAGTATGAATTAGGTAGTTGTATTTCACATTATTATATAAATCTAATACATACTATCATATACTTCAATAAGTGGTTCATAGAGAAAGTGGGGGGAAAACCAAGGAGGTTAGAGAGAGAATGTTGGGGACCACAATTAAAAAGAGAAAGGGTATTTAAACTAAATAAACAATTGGATATATATTGCTTGAGTAAGGGTAATCATGTAATTATATCATTTAAATGTCCTACTTTAAGCTTGGTATCACGTATTGTGACATTTTCCTATTAGGAAAGTGTGTTACTTATTTAGAAACGGAGAAAGTAATAATTATAAACTATTATATTATTTTAACTATTAAACGTGATTGAAACTTATTAGGCTTTGTTTTATAAAAGAAAACTTATTAGACTTAACTAGTTTGTGGCGCCGACGATGCCCCGGGTATATTTTTATATTAATTGAGTTAAAATAATATCTTCATTGATGATGATTTTTTTATTTTAATAATTTAAAGGCATAATTTTATAACAATTAACCAATTTAAAATGATCATGAAAGATTGTAATGAAAGAAATCTCTCTACTTTTTCCAAAGTTAGATTAAGGTAAATGGAAATGAAGATTAAGAAAATGAAATAATTCATTTCATCTATATTATGTATTGGATTATAGTTTAATTCTTGATTGTCATTTAAACCCCATAATAATATTTTTATTTGTAATAAGAAAAAGCATTAAGAGTGTGGTAAAGTAGTGACTAAAAACTCTTTATTTCACGTGCAGAGGTCTGGGTTTGAGACTCTATATTGATAACATTTATAATTTTTTCATTCTTGAATGTCATTTAAACCCCATAATGATATTTTTATTTGTGATAAGAGAGCATTAAAAGTGTGGTAGTGCAATGGTTAAAACTCTTTGTTTCATATGCGGAGGTCATGGGTTCAAAACTCCATATAGGTAACATTTATAATTTATTTTTTCTTTCTTGATTGTCATTTAAATCACATAATAATATTCTTATGTGTGATAAGAGAAACATGAAGAGTATGGTAGCACAATGGTTAAAAGTCTTTGTTTCACGAGCGAAGGTCGTGGTTTCGAAACTCCATATTGACAATGTTTATAATTTTCCTTATGACAATGTCATGGATAAAGTGTAATTGAAGAAGGGGATATTGCCACATGACGGCCTGCAATGCTTCGATTTAAAAATACCCTTCTGTGGACTGGAGATAGAGAATTATTAGATTTAAAATACTAAGAGTGAAGTTCTTGCCACCCATGTTCAGCATTCAAGTTGCTTTCGGCCCCATTTGAAAGGAGGCGTTACGTTTTGGACGAGCATACCAGCCGGAACACGAAAAAATTAATAACTAGTAGGTATCTAGGATGTGATCCGGATAATGCCAAGTTGTTCTATGTTTCTACATTTTATTAGATAAAAATAATATAAAATATTATTTTAATAATATAAAATATTATTTTAATAATATGAAAAATTTGTGAGTAACTATATTTATAAGCATTTTTTTCTAAGAAGCAACTTTTTAATTTTTTTGGTATTTAACAATCTTAAACAAAAAAGTTTTTCGGCAGATTCTGGTTTTTAGCATTGATCAAGGCGATTTCTATGCGCAATTTTTTCATTTAATAGTCTGATCTCGCAAAAAAATTGGTTTAAGCTTGTTAATTGCCCAAAAAAAAGTTGGCTTTTAAAAAAAATACTTATAAAAATTATTTGTCTCAGAAAGTGATTTGTAAGAGAATCACAACGTAACATCACAATAGACAATTTATATAAGGTAATGGATGATGTAAGAAAAGGTACTCATTCACTTCTTTTTGCAAAATTTGAGCTAGCTAAAAAATTTGCTGATTGAAACTTGACAACAAAATAGATTTAATTTGGTGTTAGAGATATAACACTATTCTAACTAGTACTTAGACTCGGGTGATATACCAGGGTTTTTGTGAATTACGATTTAGTAGTAGTTAAAGATAACTAATTACAGTATCGCAAAAATGTCATGAAAGAAAGAAGGTAAGTTCTCCCATCTATAATATAGATTTTAAATGTTACAACTTAACTCATGGTTTACATTTCGTCACCATTTACTGTGGTAAAATAAGCAATAATAGTATATGATGGAGTGATGGTCGATAACTCTTTCTTCCATTCATGAGGTTGTGGATTCTGATTTTGATAATGACATTTTGTTAATATAGTAGAGAATGATGTAGACATAATGCTATTAGAAGAGGGATGGTGATATCTGGTGTATATGTATGTATGTATATATAGGTTAGTTGGTCGTGAATCCAAAAACATGTGATATGGAGCGACATGTAGCATGCTACAATTCATGCTCACACGTTTTAATAATAATAATAATAATAATAATAATAACAACAACAACAACAACAACAACAACAATAAAATATCTCATATCTTTTATAGGGTCGACAAAAAGTAACTTGTGAAAAGAATGGCCCCTCCATAACCCCATGATATTTCACATGTAAGTGTCCTACAAAGAAAGAAGAGAGGAGAGTTGTTCACCTTATACGGTTGGGAGTTAGTCCACCTACTACCAATTGGTTTTTGGGTTGGAACCAAGGTTGTTAAAATTGAGATTATGACTTGAGTCGGAAAGACATGTTAAACTCGGATCGTAGAATCGAATTGTGTGAAATCTTAAGATTGTACAAATTTTGCGAAAATAGAGTTTTATGATACACTATATAACTTATTTGATCGTTTTTAATCATTAAATAACTTTAAAAAAATTACTTAGTTATTTGGTTCTTTTATATACGATAGATCATTAAATACATTTAAGATTAGAAGTTCAAGCTCGCCAATCGCTACTAGTATCATTGTTGATGAAAAAGACGAGTTTGAGTGAATTGAGTAAGTTTAATAAAAAAATTTATTGAATATGTGAGTGTTACTCATCTAGAATGAGAGAAACATCATGACAATAGGCTTAGCCCAATATTTTAATGAAATCTCAGAGTTTGGATAATATCGTATATAATCGTAAGTTGTTAGTGACGATTTTAAGATTCTAATGATTTATTAAGATTGTAATTAAGATTTTAACTGATTAAGATTATTCTAGTTGCGATTTAAATCCTTTTCCAAATTAAGATAGTAAAATCGTAAGATTTTTAAGACTTAAATCGAGATTTTAGTAACCACGGTTGGAATCTCTCTTGACTTTATAAATGAGCTCTCTCTCTACTCCTTATGTGGGTGTAATTTGGCCCCATTATAAACTGTAGCATAACTCTTAACTACAATGTATAGACCACATATATATTCTTAAATTGGTCATAATAAATTACGACGAGCAGAAAAATTTATAGAGGTGCAATGGTATCAAAACTTAAAATATGGTCAGAATCATTCTAAGTTAGAGGGCGTTTGGTTCACATAATTCAGGTATTAGGTATGGGTTTGGTTTGGAATGAGCTAAACCCATACCATGTGTTTGGTTGGAGATTTTATGATTTTGAAACCCGTACCTCAAACCCATGAGGTATGGGGTTTAGAAACCCCTGGGGGGAGGTAGGTATGGCTCATTCCAACCCCCTAGGTATCAATTAACAAAAAAGACTAACAAATATTGCAGTCAATAAGCTCCTTTAACATTCTTTCGTGATGTACCATAAAGACTGAATATGTAAATTTTTTTTCCTTTTCTCTAATTATGAGTTAATTAAAATAGCTTTGATGGTAGAGATATTTTGTTTTTTTTCTTCTTATAATCATATAATTTTGCAATTTTTTTCTTTTCATTAAATTCGTGTTTGTATGATCTTTTTTTTCTTTTACCTGTTAGTCTTCATCTTTTAAGAAACACAATGACTAACAAAGGTGTGTAGTCTATGATTATTTTTCATATCCTAACTAGTTTTTTTTTTGAACTTTCCTTCACAAACCACATTCATATGATGATCTTTTTTTCTTCTCAATTTGCCACACACACAAGTATATTCATATATAAATATTATTTTTCTCAATTTGCTAATCACCAAGAACCATGTTTATATGATTTATTTTTTATCAATTTTTTAATCACCAAGAATCGTATTTATATGATTTTTTTCTCATTTTGTTGATCACCATCCATTGAATACATATGATATATCTTACAAAAGTTTTTTAAAAATTTTATTTTCTTTTACTTTATTTTCTAAGCTTGTGCGAATTTGTAATATTATTTTGTAGCATGGTTCGTAATTTGTTGGTCTTGGAAAAATATAACCAAAATTCACCCTTACATATGTAAATATTTTAAGATGATATAAAAGTAAAGGGGGGGAAAATATTCGTGATATATGTAAAATATTTTTTATTTGATTCTTTATTTGAAAATATTTTAAACCAAATAACTAATAAGGGTATCATTTTCATGCTAAAACTAAACCAAATATTAGGTATCAAGTTCCTACCCCATACCACCCTACTTTGATTCTTGATTCCAAACCCATACCACCTTGTGAACCAAACGGGGCCTTATTTGTTTTTAATCACATATATATATCTATTTTAGTTGCATTTATGATGAAAATCTAAAAAGTTGAAACTCCACTAGCATATTGAATTAGGGACTAAACTTCACAGACCTATAATTATAGACAATTTAGATTGCACCCTTAAGAAAGGAGTATCTAAAGTTGTTCACGTATCTTTAAAATATCTCTATTATATAAGTGAAGAGAAGGGGTGGACACCAAAAATAAGAAAAGGAAAAATAATTAAAATAAATCAAATCTTCTATAATTAAGGAATTAACCAAACTTAGCAATCAGACTATTAGCAAAATAATGGTTAAATTTCAAATTAAAATATCTGAAAATCTACAAAGTAAAAAGTATTAAAAAAAATATCAATGGTTATATTTTCTTGAGATCTATAAATATATACCCACTAAGCTATACTTTTATGTACTTTTGAATTTTTTTTATTTTCAAGTGAAGAGGAGGGGTGGACACCAAAAATAAGAAAATAATTAAAATAAATCAAATCTCCTATAATTAAGGAATTAACTAATCATAGCAATCACACTATTAGCAAAAAATGTTTAAACTTAAATTTAAAATATCTGAAAATCTACAAAGTAAAAACAATTAAAAAAATATCAATGGTTATATTTTCTTGAGATATAGACACCCACTTTGCTATATTTTAATTAATTGGTCATGAGTCATGAGTGGCATGGGGTGCATCTGATCAAATTAGACATGAAACATGATAGAGTATTTTAGAATGACTGAGAAAGGGAGAATGATGACACATTTTTTACTCAATAGCGATGATACTCTAAATCACATCTTCCATTAATATTTTGGCAAACGTGTGAACCATTTTTCTGATATATTACTTAATTTGACAATTACATTAACTCTTTTCATATTTTTCGCACGCATCGCGTGCATATGTGGCTAGTATTATATAGAGTGAATGGGGACTACTAAAAGAGTACTAATTTAGTACGTCATATAGGATGTCACCTTATTAGTATATGTTGCTTCATAGTCAAAATTGTGTTGCTACTTTCCAACTGATATATACTTCATAATTTTTTTTACATACTACTTAAAGTAAAAGCTAGCTATTTGAAACAGTATTGAATTGTTTTGTTCGGGTATACTTTTACCTTCAAGTATAAAAATTTCATATAAGTTTAGATAAATGTTCAGATTAGTTCCGATAAGTTCTAATCATTTCCTTTAATAAGTTCCAATAAAATTTAGATAAGTTGAGCTGAGAGCCATAAGGCTCTGTTTGGTGGGACGGAAAATCATTTCCCATAGAAAACAATTTTCCATCAAAACCATTTTACAAGAAAAAACTCAATTGTAGATTCTCTCCTTTATTTGGTTCTTTACCAGAAAAGTGAGAACAAAAGGAAGGATAATATATTAATAAAGGAAGATCTCCTCCCATGACCAATGTGAGACTCTGCGAAAATCAAGAGTTGACTTTTGAATAGTAGTCATTTAACATCTATATAACATAAGTTGCTCTAAAAGCATGTATGCCGTCATGAATTGTTGTAAAAGGTTGGTAGGAACAATTCAAAAAACTTATTTGAATAGTGGTGTCATGAATGAATAATATCCTAAAGTTGAAGATAATTTATCATACTACCTCCGTTCCATATGTATTGCAACCTTTGACATTTTACACTATTCATACACTACCCTTTGACCTTCTTTTGTGATTTATACACAAGGATAAATATAGTCATGTGGGATCTTGTTAGATTCGTCTCGATATATGCTTAATTAATATCAACTTTTTATAATTTTTGCTTAAATAAAATTAGAGATATTAGCGTCTAAAGTAGTGCGTTGGGAGACGTAAAACTCCCTATGTTGCAATACATATGGAACGGAGGTAGTATTACTTAGAAACGACCTCGCGTAGCAACCACGTCCAGAAATACATGGATACACGACTACTATGTCTTTGATGTATTACAGCTTGAGAGCACTTTGAGTATTTCCCAACAAAGGAGAAGGAGTGTAACAGTGAAGTAGAGAATATTCTGTGATTGAAGAAGAGGATTGACTAGACATTTAAAAGAGAAGCCTCCGAAAACTCGCAAATTAGATGGAGCAGGGAGGAGCACCAAGAGCATGGTGCTCCATGCCCACGTCATCATGTACATCAGCATGTTCGCAGTGTACATAGAACTTTTGCCAGTGTACAAAAAAAATTCCATTGTACATTAACCCCCAAATGTACATCAGATTTATTTATTTTTCTCTCTCCTCCATAATTGGACATTTTGAATTCATTTTCCTAAAATTTTTCCCTCCAAATGTTCCAATTAACTTTTGTATATGTTTTTTTATATAACTTTATTGTTCACTATGATTATTAAACATGCTCATTTATTAATTTCAAATGTTCATTGTATAATAATATTCAATTTCAAAAAAAATTGTTCCAATACAAGGATATTTGAGAAAACTTAGTGTCACCAAAAACTTAATGGGTGAACATATAGGTTTAGACAATGTACATCTGTATACAATTAGTGAACATATGAATTCTGGCCTTGTATATATGTGTAAAGTGAAAGAACATTGGTAACTGTACAATAGTTTGCATGCAATTATACAAAAGATCATAACTGAGTGTACATATGTCAAATAATGAGACTTGGATATATATACAATGGGCATTTGCAAGATATAAAATACAAGGATATTGTCTTGTTAACCCAAAAGAAAAATGATCAATTAGCTAGTGACTAAAAAAGTATTCTAAATTTCTACAAAAAAAAGGAACAATGTGAAATGCTATTAACAAGAACTTGATTTCATTTATGATTCTTGGCATTTTTCGCAACGCATGTCCTCGCTTGTTGACTTTGTTCTTGAGAATGTCAATGCAATAATGTGTCTGGACGTGTTTGATCCTATCAAACTGAGCGCAAAATGTTTGTTGTGTTAGTAATGGGACACGTAGGTAAAGATATTTTACTTTTAGACTTAAAGAGTGAACATTTGGGGAACAATCATGGTACGTATGCTCAAAAAAGTGAACATTAAAGTAAAGATAGTGTTGTTCATTTTTTAGACATAATGAACATATATGCATTTGTCTTGTACATAGAACAAGTATGTAGTGTACATATCACTTACTCTGTAGTGTACATATCACTTACTCTTTAGAGGTTGAGGCTTTCTTTTTCCCGTGCTTGGGCCTGGATACAAGGTATGTAATCCTTTATGAGAGTATGTACATATTATTAGATATAATGATTATGTAAGGATTTGTAGTGTACATAATCAATAACATATACGTTGTACAAATGGAAAACGCATATGGTGATATAGATAATGAACATATAAACATATGTATTGTACAATAAGAATATACTAATGTACAAAGAAACAAGAAGACTTGGCATAGTTTTAGAAATTGGTTCACTTTGAGCTATGGGATTATCATTGTACATATTGTTTTTATTAATGAACAACTATGAAATCAACAATGTACAAATAAATTAAACAAATCATAAAAAAAGTACTCACTTGGCATCAGTTTCAAGAATTGTTTTCACTCTAAGCTATGGTATTGTCATTGTACATATGATTTTTATTAATGAACAACTAGGTAATCAACAATGTACAACTTTCTTAAGTACATCCATCTAATGTATGAATTTATAGAAACAACCAACAACCATCAAATGTACATTCTTATTTCATTAATGAACAACCATGCTAACAGCAATGTACAAATAAACAATGTATGAATTCATAGAAACAACCAACAACCATCAAATGTACGTACTCTAATTCTATTAATTTACAACTTCCTAAAGCATATCCATAGCACCCAACAACCACCAATGTACATTCTAATTATATTAATGTACAACTTTCTAAAGCATATCCACCAACTTTCTGAAAATTAAAAACCTTGTACATGCTAAATCAAAAACAAATTTATATAATGTACACTCACACATATATATTGTACAATAAAACCGAAGAACAACACTTTTTACATTTTTGGAATTACCTCTGTTTGGATGTTTGTTCTCCTTTTGGTTCTTGGATTTTTGATTTCAAAAGGGTTGCTCAGTGGTATTTCTTCTTCAGATCTAAGAACGAAAAAGAAAGAAAATTTAGAAAACAATCGCATCCAAGGAGCATTTTTTGTACATTAAAATGAGGAGAAACTTACTCTGTCGTGGCTGGAAGAATCGTCGGTACTGGATGACGGATTTGAAGTGGCTTTGGCAACGTAACTTCTTTGGTTGCCTTGTTTTTTTATTTGCTTGTTTATTTAATTCTTCTCTAATGTCCGTAATTGTAAAAAATTGATGCTACAATTCGAATATATGGTGTTCAATGAGCAATTTCAAAAAAAATTGGGGAATTTTCGTGAAGGGGAGTAACCGAAAATGGGGTTTTTTGAGTTTTTGGAGTATTGGTAATGGAGGTTTGGAGCTTTTGGGGAGAGAAATTGGAGAGAGAAAGAGAAATGATGGAGAGTGAGGAAGATAAACCAATGAGCATGCTTTTAATGTTCAACAGTAACCTGTCAAATCAGTTTTTTTTTTGAATTTTTCGTGTACACTGGTGAGCACTCAATGTACACTGAGCAGCGGGCCCAACTTAAAAGCACGCATTTTGTTTAATTTCGGCTGCGTTTTGGACAAGGAGCACCATGCTCATGGTGCTCCTTGGTGTATAATCTACTAATTGCCGAAAACTAAAGTGGAAGGAGATGCGTAAGGCCATCAATCACGTTGTATTAAAATAAAACGATATAGCAATTGCAATTTGGGTTGAGAAACCAACACTAGTGGAAAAAATACTTGTTGCTGCACCCCATTAGCGACGGGCTATATGAACAGCCCATAGCTAGTATTCATTAATTGCGGGTCTCATAGGGAGCCTGTAGCTAAGTTACATTTTGATACGGGCTTTAATTGATGCCCGCAGCTAAGTTACAGTTTGAGGCGGGCTTCTTCAAAGGCCTGCAACTAAGACTAGTGAATCCAATTAAGAAACAAAAGTAGAAAGCGCCACAACATCACACTTTCTCTTTCTCTTTCTCTTTCTCTTTGCTTTAGGGTTTTCTCTTCCGTCTCAAAAACTCTTCTTCTTCTCTTCATCTAACCTCATTTCGAGCAACGGACCTTAACCTTCTCATCTCCGCTTTCATTGGTTTCTTCTGCCACCAAATCGACGACTTTCCTGCGGCTTTTTCCGACTGATATTTATCAATGAGAGTTGAGATTTCCATCAATGGTGTAGCAACAAGTTCGATTTGGTATTTTGTGGTTTTGTTGAATGTTGGTGTCAGTTGGCAGTCGACGGACTTGTTGCTTTGGAATCTCAAATAATCAAACACGAAAGGATTGCGCAGACAAGCTATCCTTAATGTCACTGGAAAGATCCTTTCGAAAGTGATCTTATTAAGAAGCACGTTGATGCAGCTGCTGCAAATCTTCTTCTGAAGATCGTTCTTCTTCTAACTCTACTGCTGATGCTGAATTAAAATTGACCAATATACCCTTTTCGATCTTATTTTGGTATGAATCTCTTCTCTATCCCTCTCGGTTGTGGATCTTGCTTCGTTTTAGCGATTTTTTATTGTTTTTCTTATGATTATGGTGTGTGTTTAACCTAATTAAACTTGGTTAACCTTTATTGGTCTTGAATTAATCAACTCATCTCTACTCATTTCTACTTATCTAAGCTTATTGGCCGTGAACTTAACTTATTTGAATTAACTGATTCTAAAATAAGGTTAGGAGAACAGATAACAAAGCCTAAGCGTAATACAATAGACTGACCATATTAGAAGAAAAGAAACTTTTTTTCCTATGTACATGTACATCATCTGCCACTCAGATATGTATCTAACATAACAATACATAACCTGTTTTCATATACCAAGGCTACACAAATATGCACCTTTATAACTTTCATCAAGCTACAGGAAATCAAGCTTCTAATAATTAATGAATTAGAATTAGTTAGTTATTGGCTTGTTGTATGCATAATCACCTAATTTCCATACGTTATAGAATGTTTGCTACTTTGCTTGGCATATGTGCTGTGTTATACCTAGCATTTTTTTGTCATATGTATAGCATTTTTTTGTTTCTTAATCTTTATTGCGGTGCCTGAATTTTGGGCCATCTGTTGGTAGTTGCGCTCTTCCTGAAACCACATAATCAATGCCAGAATCCTGAAATGGAGTTTATTACTTGATGAGTTATATGGCCTTTGCTCATATTTACAAAATACCCTTTTCGATCTCATTTTGGTATGATACTCTTCTCTATCCCTCTCGATTGTGGATCTTGCTTCGTTTTAGCGATTTTTGATTGTTTTTGTTATGCTTGTGGTGCGTCTTTAACCTAATTTGATATTTCAATTTTGTTAACTCCTGTTGTGTTTGATTAATAAGATATGAATATGCCTTTAAGATTCAATGATGTAATATGATTATATGTTTGTTTGCTATGCTGAGATTGTGGTTTTGGTGTGTTGATTGTTGTTATTGGAGCTTCTTTATTCTTGGATTGTTATTGATAGTACGAGATGAAAAATAAGAACAAAATTTTGAATCTCTGTTTTTGGGCTAATCAACTGAAGAAAGTATTAAGAAGAGATGACAAAACAGTAGTGTTGATTGAAGTGTCCATTGGTTCCTTTTGTTATATGGATTTTTTGTTTCTCTTAGGAACGAACTTATACTTTTTATTCCATGCCTGAATCTGCACGATTAATCACAAGATTACTCTTCGATACTATTAACTACTTCAAAACAGATGAATGCTTAGTTGTGGAAAGGGAGCTAATATTTGATATTGTAAGTTCCAGAACTATAAAGTATCACTGCTTAGTTGTGTTCATTAGTTGTATGTGTTCATTAGTTGCCGAGAATATACGCAGAAAGAGTCTGAAATGTTATTTTGTAGTATGCTATGGGAGATATTGAAGCAAGAAGTCAGTTTAGGTGGGTAGTAGAGTGTGTAGGCCTAATTAGCTCTTAGAAGGTGTGGTTGGGTCTGTTTTGACATGCCTGGACCCAACTTCACATTTCTCATTTCTTCCTCTGATTTTAAAGCAATCAAATGAATCCAGTAGTAGGCTCAAACATGCTAGTGTAATATTATTTTGTCCGTTCACTTGCTGCTGCCTACACTACTGACCGCTACGGATTAACCATTAATTACTTTTTACTAAAGCTATGAAGCAAGTTCCTAAAACCTATTTTTGTCTTCTAAAATTTATCCCTGAGTTAGTCGCAGTGAACATGGAAATGACAGATTGGGGGGAGGCTCCTGCTACTACTCCTGTTCCTATTCCTGCCATTGCCACACTCTCGTCAGGCCCACCAGCTGCACCAACTGAGGTTGCCGCTGGCTTCCATACTTTGTCCCGTCAACTCGTCCATCAGGGCAAGCCTTCCCAAGCTCTTTAAGCGGTATACCTCCGCACTCCAAAGCTCTGAGCCATAAGGGAATGAGGATGTAGAATTTCCTCCCAGATTGCGACACCGTTGCACAACAAAGGGAGAAGTTTTGCATCCAAGTATTTGTGGATCGGGGTGGCATCCAAAAGCTGCTGACTGTACCAAGAGTTCTTCACACTTGCTTTGGCCTTTCTTGCTTATTCACTATTGGGTCTCTTCAGGCAAGAAAATCTGGTATCGGGACAGCCTTAGTTCCTTACGAATAATTTGGCTTCTATCTTATGTCCTATCTTGTATCCGCCTATCTATTAATTGTTTCTCTTTACCCCAAACTTCTAACATCGAAATACTCTTCTTGAATGTGTTACAAGCTATCACGGAGCGTGTTTGTGCGCTTCCTTCTGATATAATTTATCATTCAATTGAGTTGGGTCTTCAGCTTCTAGGGTGCCCGAAGGATCAGGCCTTGGGTCTTCAACTCTCTTCTTCCTGTACTATTTGCCATCAGTTTCTTCTTGTTGATGGCGTTAAACTTATGCTATATGTTCCAGTGGGTGCTACATTGTTGTCAGTGCGTATGAAGAACGCGTGGCTCTTTTCTCTGTTTCAGCATCCAGTGACATTGATATGATGACAAGGTATTGAACTTAGTTAAATCACTATACGCAAAAGACTAAACCTGAAATGGCTTGTAATCTATTTTATGTTATGGTTACGTATATTGTTTGATATTGAACTTGAAAAATCTTCTTTTTTTTGTTCTAGCGAATAACCTATCCTCCTGAATTCGATGATGATTTGATTGACATAGGACTTCAACAAAACAACCAGTCTGTCTTAGTTAATTCATTGCCTGCAAAGAAAATAGGTGCAGATCCCTCTGCAATGCCTTCGATGTCATATATAAATGGCACTTTATGGAGCATGTGCTTCATTTCAAAGCACTCAAACCAACTGAGTAAAGAGCAAATCCTGTACTAGCTGTTCTTGTCAACAGGTACAATGACCAACTATTCCAACACTTTTTTTTTTAGTTTAAGCTTAGATTCCCTGGTTATTGTTTTATTTGATTAGTAGTGAGGTGACTGCGATTTTATTTTACCCCCTAAAAAAAACTCCTGCAGGAAGGAATCATCCATGAATGAGTTGCTTCTTTTGGGATGGGATGTCAGAGAGAATATTGGTACATGGACTGTTAAGATGAGTCGAAGAGATTCTAATCATTCTTTTCTCGTCCTTTCTTTTGTTGAAGAAACCAGGGTGCTGTCTGTTGGCGTAAGCTTCTGCCCCAGGTGCACTTAGATAGATGATCGGGCGAATGTTTGTTGTACTTAACGTCCGAGTAACAGATATCTTATAACAGTTGTGTGGCTTTAAGTCAGTATTTTAGAGCGTTTTTGTTGCTGCTAATATTATAAGTTTTTTTTTGTTTTCAGTTGTGTAATTTTCATGTATATGTTATGGTTGAAGATGTATAGATCAAAGGTTGCGTTTTCTATTTGGTGTGCGCTCATTAACTTAGATTATTTTTGTTATTCGTACTTAGTCAGTTAGTTGCAGCTGTGGCTGTGACAGCTTTGGTGTGGCTTCTCTGCAGACTGTAATGTCTGTGCAGCTTTTTTTTTTTAAAAAAAAATACATTTGCTGCGGCCCATAAGCTGAAGCCCGCAACTACTACCACTTTTTGCTGCGGGCTTGAGCTTGTGGCCCGCAGCTAATCTTCCAATTTAGTTGTGTCTTTGTATGCAGCTACTGTTTTTCCACTTTGGCTGCGCCTTCAATAGCTACGACCCTTGTACGCAGCTACAAGCCCCTTTAAGGCCCGCAGCAACAAGTTTTTTTCCACTAGTGCAAATGTGCGTACCGTAAATATCACACTCGCGAACGAACTCACATCAAACCCATGCGGGTTAATAGAGTGCCATCTCTAGCCTCTAACAAACTTCTAAAGGAGAGTAGTATAATAAATGGGAAAAACTCATATTAATATAGTTGTTCTTTTAAAGCAAACTAGCATCATGTGCACGCGATGCGTGCGAAACAATTAAAAGATTATTATTTTTAGTTGTAAATTAATTATCTATCATTAGTGCAGCGGTTAAGATTTTTATTTTATTCCTTTTTTTTCACTTTTGGTGTCAACCCCCTACTCTTCACTTATATAATAGCGATGTGTGTGTCGTGCGAAAGATTAATATGTAAGGATTTGGGAGAAACTACATTGTAATTTATCTAGTGACATGCATCAATATTTTCATACTTTTAAAATAATCGTTAAGTTTTAGTTATTTTGTTTTTTTAGGGGGTATAATTTGTAATCTCAAAAGAGTTTAAATAGTTAAACAATTTAAATACAAAAAAAGTGTAATAAATATTAGAGAGTAGATTAGCAATTCTGATTCAAAAACAAAATGCCAAAAAATACAAAATATCTTACAAAAAGATTAATAAAAGATGTCATTAGCATCATCACTCCTGAGTAAAATCCCTCTCCCTCTACCACTTTCTCCCTTATCCTAAAATACCTTATCATGTTTGATGATAAATTTGATCAAATGCACATTCACTCATGAGCAATCAATTACTCATTTATTTGAAAATTTAAAAAATTAAAGAGTATATAAAAATATATTAAAGTGGGTGTCTATTTATAGATCTCAAGAAAATATAACCATTGATGTTTTAAACACTTTTTTACTCTGTAAATTTGTAGATATATTAGTTTTAAGTTTTAAACATTTTTTGCTAAAAATCTGATATCTAAGTTTGAAAATAAAACTTTAGTACTTAATGACCTTTTTGATTTTTATTTTTTTTTCTTAATTTTGGTGGCCACCCCCCTCTTCCCTCATAGTATGGAGATATAACAAGGAATTTATGAACTCCTTAAATACAGGTCATTAAAATTTTGAAATTATTAATTACAAGTTTGCTTTGTAATATGTTAATCGTGTTGTTCAATCCCTAAAATTAAAAATACACAAGGCATCACCTGATGACCTGAACCCAAAAAATATTATTCAACTTATAATCTTCTTTGGTTCACGTAAGACTAATATTAACAGTGAGCCATGCACTTAGAAAGGTACGAAATAACTGGGAAACAAGTTGCAATATTTTTTAGGGTAATTCCAAATAGTACCCTTAAAGAATCGGAAATTCCATTTGGTACCCAAAAAATTAGTTTATTCCAAACGGTATCACTAAACTTTTGTATAAGTCCAAACCATGACATTCTGTTAACTATTCCGTTAATAAAGTTTCTTAACCTTCATTATTAATATAATTTGCTGTTAATTATATAATTAGTTTGCTAATTATGATTAATTATCAAAAATACCCAAAACTTACAAAAAAAAAAAAAAAAAATTAAAAAAGTCCCCAGCCCAGCCCCCCTGCGCCCAACCTGCCAGTCGCACCCCCCCCAACCAACCCCAACCCATCCCGGAAACCGCCCCCCTCACACCCCCGAATTCCCCCAGCCCCGTCGCCCCCCACCCACGAATTCCCCCTCCACCGAACCCCCCACCCCCGAATTCCACCACCACCGAACCCCCACCCCCAAAGCCCCCCTACCCTGTCGGACCCCTACCCCGACCCCACCTCCAACGACACCCCCCAACCCAATCCGACCCATCCGAACCACCCCCACCCCATCCCCGCCACAGCCGCCGGCCCCCCCACCCCCCAAACCGCCCAGCTGCCCTCCCCCAACCATTCCAGATTTTCTTAATTTTTTTTTTGTATTTTTTTGTGGGTGTTGTTTTGGGTAGTATTTTTGGTATTTTAATTAAGGTTTAGTTAAAGTTTAATGGTTTAATTAAGGTTTATTTAAGGTTAAATTAGGCTTAAAATAAGGTTAGGCAACCTTTTTAACGGAAAAGTTAACCGGAAGTCACGGTTTAGACTTGTACTAAAGTTTAGTAGTACCATTTGAAACAAACTTATTTTTTAGGTACCAAATGGAATTTCCAATTTTTCAATGGTACCATTTCGAATTTCCCTATTTTTTATTCGTGTTAGTTCGCTTAAGCCAGTACCACAAGTTTGAATATTTTCTAATTGGGCGTCACACTTGTCCAACGTGTTCAGGTGGATTTGTAGTTGTAGGACTGATAATTTGATGGAATTCGGCCTTCTTCTTCCATATGCAATTATTTTGGACATTACCCACTTTCATTCAAGGTTAAAGATATGGTACTCAATTTATTTGTAATTAAGTCAAAGATAAGGGAATATCGACCGGGGCCTTGTGTGCCCATGCTTCTTGAGCCTAGGCAAAGGTGCTACTGCTACGTCGTAAGGGCAGAGTTGGGAGGGGGCCTTAAAAACTTAATTATGCGTTAATATGAGTGGAAAAAACACAATTAAACAAATCTATAAGATTTATAACTCAGCAAATGTCAATTGATTGTCCCATAAGGTCTGCATCTGTTCCGCACCCTTTGAGCGAATGAAGTTTAATTTCATTAATTTGACTTTTATTGTCCTCACACTAAGAAAACTAGATTGTCGAATCTCCTTTCTTCCTTGTTATCTCAGTATCATCACATCACCGTCCTGCATTCTCTATCATCTCATTTTCTTTTCACAAGAATATCACATACATTACAACTATCAAATTTTATTAATTTGACTTTTATTATCCCCTTAACATACTACCTATATTTCAAACATGCTCTAATAATTGATTATTCCCTACAAATAGATTTTTTTACCGCATATTTATTATTAGGAATGTCAATGAGATAATAGGAATGTGAAGACTTAAAGATGAACCATAAAAAACCATACTTGTTTTATCATCCTAGTGGGGGAAAACCTCATTCCCTTCCTCGTCCCACCGCCAAAAATAGAAATCGTCTTCACCCAATCAGCCGTATCGATACCCATACTCACCTCACATGACGTATCCACCATCATCTGATCCGCCTTATTCTTTTGTTTTTTTACTCGACATGGATTATTACTTTTTTATTTAGAGGAGAAGCAAGGAGGACGGATGAGTCAGCCTAATATTCTACATCATGCGGCACACATGCAGCGCAGCAAAAACGGGCATGGTGATCGACAGCGCAGCAAAGACGGGCATGGTGATCGACAGTAAAAACCATAAATCACTCAAAAGATTAGGAGCTTGAGCACGATGAAGCATCCTGAGTAAAAATTGTGAAACCTAGATTATATTTTAAAAGAATCTTAATTACAAAGAATAAGATTTTAGGATACCTTCTTAGAACTTCATATTCGCGCATTGAGCCTGCGAACAAGAAGAAGCTCAGCATTGGGCCCACTTCGTCTCTATGTGGAGCCACATTACTCGCCACCTAACAAAAACAAACTAAGATATAACATACATGACATTTGACATTTCAATAACCTAAAATCATTTAGGAAAACGCCCCCAATATCATCAATAACCACAACTATTTAAATTTGTTTCCACGGAAAAACAAAAGGCTTTGATATAGTATGAAGTACTACCCATGAATAACTACTAAAATAAGTTATCAGTACTATGAAAAATATACCTGATAAGCAATAATAATAGCCAATTCAGCATTTGAGTTAAAATGTTTGAACAACCCAGTGTAAACATTAATAGTCCTCTAGCTCGAAATGATGCTTGAGCAAAAGGTTCATCAACAACCTCAATTTTCCAGTTTATCCTTTAGGAATCGTTGTGATTGCAATTCTTATCAAATGACTTAACAAGGTCATCAAGTATACGCTTAACCCTAACACTATTTGGGTGTCAACTGTCAAGGTTCTAATTCACCCATATACTTCCTCTGATTAAAAGGATAAAAACGATCATGTGCAAACACGAAATGCTTGCGTTTGGTGTAGGACACTTCGACGTACTCGCTGTAAAAACAAAGAGCACAACATAAGCACCCAAGAGCATACAAACAGGTGAGATAGCAATCCACAGATAGACCGAATTCCAAGGAATTCCATGGTAATTCCTCTCATGTGGGATTTTAGATCCAGCATGGTACCTTCGTAAATTATAAGGTACACCCGGGTGTACCTTGCAGTAGGTGCACCCGGGTATTGTCATATATTTAATGCGCCCCAATAGTACACAAGAGCAATTATAGCCCAGTTGGTTGCAAGGTCTTCTTTATTATATTGATGTCGGGAGTTCGATTCCTTGCATCAACCAATAGTACCCCTTTTAATTTAACTTTCATTTTTTTTTCATTTAATTCATACTAATTTGAACAACGTTCGTACTCATTTGGACATATTCGTACTCATTATGAGCATTTTAGCATAATTAATTAATGAGTTCATAAAACTCAAATGAGTATCTTATTTTATAAATCAATAAATATAATGACCCCTTTTAATTTAACTTTCATTTATTTTTTTTCATTTAATTCATACTAATTTGAACAACGTTCGTACTCATTTGGACATACTCGTACTCATTATGAGCATTTTAGCATGTTTAATTAATGAGTTCATAAAACTCAAATGATTATCTTATTTTATAAATCAATAAATATCATGATTAAAAAATTTAAATAAAACCTCAACTCAAGTCATACTTATTTGAATAACTTTCATACTCATTTGGACATTTCCATACTCATTTATGAGCATTTGAGTATATTTAATCACAAAAGTATTTCTTATTTTATAAGTAAGGAAATATCATAATTAAAAAGTTAAATAGAAACACAACCCAACTCATACTCATTTGACAGTACGAACTCATACTCATTTGACTATTCAGTTAACTTTATACTCATTTATAAGGCATACTCATTTAGGTAACACATACTCATTTGGCCTCATATTCATTTAGGTAATTATTCATACTCATTTGGCTTCGTACTCATTTTGAATATTCAGATTCATTTTGCTTCGTACTCATTTTGACCAACTCGTACTCATTTTGCTTCGTACTCATTTTGACTAACTCGTACTCATTTTGCTTCGTACTCATTTTGACCAACTCATACTTATCTACGTACACCAAGGTGTACCTTTTACCTTCTCTGGTACCTCCGGTTGGTAACACCGATTAAATTTCCAGATCTTGAAAAAGATCTGAAAATCCCAGTGGAGTTCAAACGATTCTTGAGTAATTTCCCAAATTTTGAAAGAGATATGAAAATGCAGTGGAGTTGAACTGATTATGGAAAAAAGAATTAGTTTGATCCCGGTTTAAGAATTGGGTTTACTGGATTATGAACTCGGGTTTTGCATACAAGTTGGTGAGCCTAGTAATCTGAGTACTAATTATAGACTTTATTGCTCTGTTGTACTACCATGTCATTGTTGTTTTTGAATCCAATAAGAAAAAAATGATTTGGAGAGTGATGAAGATTTTAGGAAAGGAGAGGATTTTAGGGTGGAGAGGATTTTAGGAGAAAGAAAATGCTATCTTAATCTTCTAATAAAAGGGTGTGTTATTTGTTGCTTATATAGTAAAAAGGGTGCTCTAAAAGGGTGTGTTGTTTGTGGCTTATAAAGTAAATTTTGGTCTATTCGATCCTACCGTCCAAATTTATGAGGTGGGTTGAAGGGAAGCAGTGAGTGCTATCCGATTCTACCGTTATTGCAGGTGCAAAGTCATATGGAATAATGTGAAATCTTATTCGAATCGAGTTTATGTCGATTAAATTTGGGTTTGATTTCGGTTCGACTTAATTTAGATTTCGGGTAAAAATCGAATTGAGTTAAATTCTTTCGAGTTATTTGGATATTGGGTCCATTGTGGATTGAATTAGTTTTTTCGATACCTATACTCACCTCACATGACGTATTCACCCCATCATCCGATCCGCATTATTTTTTTGTTTTTTAGTCAACATGGATTATTACTTTTTTATTTAGAGGAGAAGCAAAGGAGGCGGATGAGTCAGCATAATATTCTACATTATTATGCGACACACAAGCAGCGCAGAAAAGACGAGCATGGTAATCGACAGTAAAAACCATATAAGCTCTCAAAAGATTAGGAGCTTGAGCCCGATGAAACATCCTGATTAAAGGTTGTTAAACCTAGATTATATTTTAAAAGAATTTTAATTACAAAGAAGAAGATTTTAGGAAACCTTTTTACAATTTCATATCCGCCCATTGAGTTTGCGAACACGAAAAAGCTCAACATTGGGTCCAATTTGCCTCTATGTCGAGCCACATTACTCGCTACCTAACAAAAACAAACCAAGATATAACGCAGATGGCATTTAACATTTGACTAACCTAAAATCATCTAGGAAAACGCCCCTAATATTATCAATAACTTCAACTATTTCAATTTGTTTCTATGGAAAAAACAAAAGGACTTGATATAGTATGAATTATTAACCATGACTCTCCATATCCAAAAAAAAAAAGAAAACAATAGCCATAATAAATAACTAAAATAATGTAAAATAAAAAAGAAAACAATGGCCATAATAAATAACTACTAAAACAATTCGGTTTATGTCGTATTAAATTCAATTTTTAATCGTGTCACATTGAGTAATGTAGAAATCTTATTCAAATCGAGTTTATGTTGATTAAATTTGGGTTTGACTTAATTTAGATTTCCGTAAGAATCGATTTGAGTTAATTTCTTTCGAGTTATTTGGAACTTGGGCCAATGATGTCAATTTCTCACCCACTGAACTTCAAGTTTTTATGACCAGAGATGATCCCTATGGGACAACAAGGGCATGGCCCCGAATACAAACACGCTAAAAAAATTACTTCAAATTTCAATTTATGATATCTAGTCGAAAATTCGATCATTTGGACTAAAATGGATCATCCTTAAAGTATTTCGATCTTTCAAGTTTATATTATATCAGGTCAATTCGTTTATGTCGTATTGAATTTAATTTTTAACCGGGTCATATTGAGCAATATAGAAATCTTATTCAAATTAAGTTTATGTTGATTACATTTGGATTTGATTTTGGTTTGGCTTAATTTAGATTTCGGCGAATCGGTTTGAGTTAATTTCTTTCGAGTTATTTGGATATTTGGTCAATTGTGGATCGAATTAGCTTTTTAATCGGATTAGATTTATTTTGTCATGTATACAATTTTATTCAAATTATCTAAATTATATATTATAAAAAATTTGGTCCCCTGAAGAAAAAAAATCAAGATCCGCGACTAGTCCCAACCTTATTTCTTTTAGCACGTCTAGTTATAAATGTGGTCCAATTTTTTCTAACTTTGTCCAAGAAAAGACAAATGAACCGGATAAACTCAAATATAAAAAGACAAAGATATTAATAAAAGTGCTATCAATGGCCTTTAATAGATGACCGGATGGGAAACAAAATCCAAAACAGGCTGTAGCACACTAGCACATATGTACTCCTTAGTAAAGTACTCCCTCCAATGGTCCATAATGTGGCTACTAGAGCCAAAAAAGGAATACCGTAATTTTTTTGTCATTAAATAAATTTGATTTCTCTATGGAAAAAAGTACTTCCTTTGTTTTAGTTGTACTGAAATATCTTGGCATGTTTGTCAGAACACAATTTTAACCGCTAATAGTTACAATTGTGTATGAATAAAAATTGTTTTTTTTTTTGCCAATTACAGCCATGTAAAATACCCTAATTGTTAATTATAGCCATCATCTTTTTTTCTTGTGAATTACGGCCATGAAAGACTACCATCTAAGTAAATTGTTGCCATTTTCACTAATTACACCACTAATCCATAGTTTGACCGGTCAAATCATGTTTAATATTATATAAATCTTTTTTTTATTTAATTTTATAATATTTTAAAAATATATGTTTTTCATATATGACATGATCATGGGCACGTATTTTGAGACAATATTTAATCGCGTTTTTCGGACTCAAGACGATGTTTTTTCGGAAAACGGACACCGTCGGACACCCTTTAGGGCACGAATTTCGAGAATCCCTATGAAACGAGTACCTACAGGCCGGATTTTCGAGCAAGTACTTCGAGAAGGGTTTTTCGGACAGAACACAACGTTTTTTTTCGAAAAAGGGACACCGCCGTGCACCCTTGTGGACATGAATCTCGAGAATCCTTACGAAACGAATACAAATAAACCGGATTTTCGGGCACGTACTTCGAGACGAGTTTTTCGGATTGAAGACGACGCTTTTTCGAAAAACTGACACCGCTGGGCACCCTTTAAGGGCATGAATTTCCCGAATCCCTATGATAAGCCTGATTTTCGAGCACGTACTTCGAGACGAGTTTTTCGGGCTGAATACGGCGTTTTTTTTTCGAAAAAGAGACACCGCCGTGCACCCTTTTGTGGGCACGAATTTCGAGAATTCCTACGAAAGGAGTACCTACAGGGCGGGTTTTCGGGCACGTATTTCGAGACAGGTTTTCGTGCCTATGTAGGACGTACAACGGTATCCGTTTTTCGACAAAAACGTCGTGTTTAGTCCGAAAAATCCTTCTCGAAATACGTGCCCGAAAATTCGACTTGTTGGTACTCGTTTTATAGGAATTCCAAAATTTGTATAATTGAATAAAAAAATATTTTTAAAATGTTAATCATGATTCGGTGTCCGTTCGTTTTTCGAAAAAACTTTGTATTCCGTCCGAAAAAGGCATCTCGAAATACGTGCTCGAAAACCCGGCCTGTAGGTAGTCGTTTCGTAGGGATTCCAAAAATTCGTGCCCATTAAGGGTGTCCGACGGTGTTCGTTTTTCGAAAAAACGTCGTCTTCAGTCCGAAAAACGCAATTAAATGTTGTCTCGGAATACGTGCCCATTAGCATGTCATATATAAAAAACATATATTTTTAAAATATTATAAAATTAAATAAAAAAGGATTTATAAAATATTAAACATGATTTGACCGGTCAAACTATGGATTAGTGGTGTAATTAATGAAAAGGGCAACAACTTACTTAAATATTAGTCTTTCATGGCCGTAATTCACAAGAAAAAAAGATGATGGCTATAATTAACAAATAGGGTATTTTGCATGGCTGTAATTGGTAAAAAATTCAAAATAATATATGAAAATTACATACCTAGACAAGTTTAACAAGATCTCACTTGATTATACAAAGCTCTCCAGTGACTACAACACTAGATTTGTTTAGCTAATAGCTAAACAGCTAAATTAATAAAGAAATCCATTAAAACTGAGGACAATTCTGCTGGATTATCTGCGAGCATTCTTGCACTACTTCTAATAACATACTTTACATCACAATATAGGGCAAAGGCTCGTCTTAAGATTATGGTCTCCTAAGTTTTCCCTTATATATCAAAAGAAAAAAATAATAATACACCAAAAAAACAAAAAAATATCCAATAAAAAATTGTTTTTTTATCCTTGTTACAACACAGCTATGCATATTTAATATTGTACTCGAACTTTAGAAGTACTGAATAAAAGTTTCTCGATGATAGATAATATACAAACCTATAAAGACACTGTGACAAACTTCAAATAATCATTACTTTAGTCTTTATAGAGTATAACGAAATTATATTCTTTCTAACTTTCATCTTCATGATATTATAACTTGTAAGGTTCAAACTGAGGCTCATCAAGGGGCTTAGAGTAGAAATGTGTGTGATATGGATCGAGAGTGAATTTCTTATACATAGGAGGATTACCTTCAGATAGCAACTCTTCTATTGGGCCATATAATCTTGGAGATGACAAAAGACCTTTAAAAAATAGTTCAACCGAAACTCTTGATCCGACTTGATTAGCAACCACTTTGTGGTACACACTCTTAATCTTGTCATTCGACATCATTTGCGTTTTGACATAATTTTATTCCATCAATTCTCACAATATAAAAGGACAACCCCACTCTCTAGTCTCTATCTATTGGTAAATCAACAATATTTCCCCGTTTTAAAATTTGTACTCTAGAACAAGTTGACATCTTCAAAATACTCCTTGTCTTCTGTTTTTACTCGTACCACTTATGATGGGCACGATATTCAATATTTATCGGTCACAAATAATTGATAAAAGTAGACCTTTGTAAGTTTCAAAAGAAAGGGGTAGATTCCAAATAGTGCAAAAGAAATTTTATTTTTTTGGAAAACTTGTAAAGATAATAGGATAAACATTTTTGAACCCAAAAGAAAAGTGGAATAACTAAAAAGCCGGAGGGAGTATTATTTATTGATGCTCATCAGGAAGCAAACATAGGAGGATTATAGAAAAGAGACCTGAAGAATATCCCCGATATTGACAACAAGGGCTCCAGGAATAGGGTGAACATTAACCCATTGATTTTGATGAAGAACTTGAAGACCACCAATTTGGTCTTGCAAAAGTATAGTTATGAATGCTGGATCAGAATGTTTGCTTGTTCCTAATGTCCAAGCTGAAGCAGGGCAAGCAGGGTAGTAATGGTTTACGGCGGTCCATCCCTTGCTACATTCTGTTCCTTTTAGATAATCTGGCTTGAGTCCAAGAGCTACTGATAGTAACTCCAGTAGAACATCACTCAGCTTGAGTACATGTTTGAAGTATTCCAACATCACAACCCTGAAAAATCAACGTATACACACTTTGATTCTGGGCCCTGGCAATGATCACACAATATACTGTAATATGGGTGTATAGACTTCTGATGTTAGTTTGTTAGGAGGAAATTCTACGAATAACTTTATGTGGTATCTAGGCTTGTTACTTCATTTATTACCAATTGGTTATAGTCTGAAAATCGTGCTACTTGGCTACTTTATCTAATATTTGTATTTATAGATGGCATCTTATTAAGTTTCGTGTTTAAGATTAACAATTAGGCTATTACGGAAAATTAGAAAATATAGTGTTGCGAATCAAATGGTCCAATACTACCAATCATAGAGCAGAACCACACAAACATAAATAAACACAAGAACAAAAGATATAAGATAATTTACGCGATATCAGATAAGAACATAAGATGGTTGAGCAAACATAAGAAAATTCAAATGTACTCAGAAGGAGTAATACTGCATATTTCTGGTAACTCTTTGGGATCAAGATGACCAGAGTTTGTTGTATCAACTGCTAAGGTATCCCTCCAATTCGCGGCTCTTGAAACATAGAGGTCATAATTAGAATGATACGGTACTTGTTTTGTTCTATCATGGTGGTATAGCTTCTTCTTTACCTCGGCATCTTGCTCATGGAACATCCGTATCCCCTGCAACATCTTATCAAGCACTTCCAAAGGAATTCCATGATTAATAGCTTGAAAGAATCCCCATTTTTCTGATGCATCAAGGACTTGTTTGACGATTTCTTCATAACCATCTTTACTACCAATTCCTTCAAAACTTATCACTGAAACTTGAAGACTCACACAAGGTGTATTCAGCTCTTCTACGAGCTCGTCATGCGGTCGAATGAACATCTTAGGAAGCCATTTTATACATGAATCTACCAATCCTTTAACTCCTGTTTTCGTATCATCAAATGCCTTTAACTCTTTTAAGCGATCATAATCGAGTTGGGCACCGTCGGTGTATCCGTCTATGCTAATTGTTCCCATATCTTTGAGCTATATGGATGAACTAGATGCGGACTATCTTAGATTATAGAAGTAGATTGCTTGGAAGACACCAGAATGCTGTCAGAGAAATGAACTTATGGATAAACAAATTGTGGGTGTGAGCGTGTGACTGTATGAGTGTGCAGCAGTGTGCACCTACATCTCTTGTGTACTTGTATCATATTTGTGTAATGTGTGATGCAATGTGGCCTGAAATTTTGATTACCTTTTTTGCAGGTTGGTATTTTGTATGGCCCAAATCTTTAACATTTGCTTCAAAAAAATCTTTAGCATTTTTTGGGTATATTTATCAATTTTATGGTATGAACCAAGTAGCACTTGCAATGTTATCAGAATCGGGATTCTACTTTGAAGCGCAAGGGCTCTTAGAATTGAATTGTAAGAACGGATCGTAGAATCTTACGATTCTACAAACATACAGAGTCAAGATATTATAGTCAACTGCTATTAGAACATGATCATATCATAAGTTTATTAAGGAGTTAATTAAAGAAAATAGATATTTACACTATAAATAGGCAATAAATAACAATATATATTGATTAATACCTCTATTTTCATGATTTAGTTTGATTAATAATTCGAAAGTCCTCGTATGTAATAAGTAATTACTAGAATCGTAGATAGAATCGATGACTAAAGTTAAATCGTAGAATCTTAGTTTGATTAATAATTCTAAAGTCCTCGTATGTAATAAGTAATTACTAGAATCGTAGATAGAATCGATGACTAAAGTTAAATCGTAGAATCGTACAATTCTACGATTCGATTCGGAATTCTAACAACTATGAGCACTTGGTCCAATATGAAATCTCTACTAGAGGCACTTTGAATGTAGGGATTTCCTTACCCTTCCCACTACTCTCATGTCTGGCTCGCTTATCCGGACTGGTGGACTTGTGCGAGGTTTCGGCCGTTATAGCAACTTCCTCTTACCATTCAAAAAATAAATAAAAAAATTCTATGGTATGTATTGCTAAGGAGATAACCTACACATAATCGTATATCAAAGAAGTAGAGCTGAGATAACGGGACCTGGCTAATTGGCAAGACAGGGCCTCCACTATTGGAGGGCCCAAATTTCCTTTACACTTTCTTCTTGCAAGCCCAGCTCCCGTCTGTATTCCTAGAGGTGTCAAAAATTTACACGACACGACAACACGAACCGGATACAAAATATGTGGGTTAGTGTTGAGCATTCTTGACACGTTTATTTAAACTGGTCAACACGGGTTTAACCGTTTAATAAATAGGTCGGGTTTGTGTTGAGATTTTCAACACAAAACTGACACGGTTTTGACCGTTTAATTAATAAACATAGATTGTTATAAAATTATAGTATGATATGAAGGTAACAAATAAAAAAAAATGATATTGTATTCTTTAAATTTCAAAACGTGAAAAGGTTAGTGGTTAGCTAAACATGAATTCATACAATGAGTAAACAATATTAGAAACGAAAAACTGATTTATCATCATAATTTTGTAAACTTTATGGCTTAAACGGGTGAAGTGGGTTGACACGGCTAACCGTTTAATTAAACAGGTCAGATTAGTGTCAAGGGTCTTTGACACGATAATTAAATAGGTCGGGTTAGTGTTGAAGGTTTCCGACACGTTTCTTTCTAGCACGAACACGAAGTCAACACGACACGACCTATTTGACAGGTCTAGTATTCCTTTTTCAGACATCTTCCAAGAGTGAAGACATCTTCCTCGTTTATCTTTTTGCAAAGGGCCTAAATTTTAGGACTTGTACAGGGCCCCTAAAATGTTGAGATAATCCTGAAAATGACTAACATATAAAACTATATTTGATGGACCACTCCACGTCTCTACCCGATATCATATATAAATCATATCTTGACTTATGTGTAGTCAGACTTTATTCTGATATGAGGTATCGGGATCCATTACAGATTTAGCATAGTGTTATAGCAAACCATCCTAGTAATAGTCTTGTATTTATATTTAGAACACATAAAATAGTTGTGGTTAAATTTAGTTTATTTTGGTTTTTCTACGTGCACAGTAAATTTTGTAGGTATGTTAGGAATTTTTGTTTAGTTAGATTTGTGGTTAAGTATCTTAACAATCAACAAGGATACCTTAGCCGAAGCTAATTTTTGGGGGGGTTTATCCATGTTGGAGTTAAGGCTTGCAAAGCCTACTTGTGGTTTTTCCAAACATCCCACATCTCCTATGGAAGGGAGCTTGCCTTTGTTTATTAACTCCCTTCCTCTTCATATTTATTGAGTTGAGTACTTGGTTGGTTTTTGTGGTTGGAGATCAAACTTGGGTTTGGGCTTGCTATCACACACGCGCGCCGCCCGGACCGGACTGGGACTGGGCCTGGGCCTGGGCCTGGGAAGAGCTGGAGCTTATCTTTTTGGACCCGAGCCCAACTGTGTGTAACGGTAACATGTAAAACTGAAACGTTGTTAAACGTTACAGTGTTAAATGGCCTTTATTACAGTGTTAATGGCCTTTATTGTCGCCCTTGATTTCCTCCCTCTGTTTATTACCTTCTTTATTTGGCCTGATTCTTTTACTATAAAATCAGTCCACTTCTACCTCAGTTTTGCATCCGAAATTCACTTCTCTTCTCTTCTTCTTTCTCTCTTCTAAACACTGGGTACGTGCATAAAGAGTCTCCAAGATCTTTCTCTGTTAGTGGTAACTTAGAAAGGTCGCTGTGTTAACCTTGGGGAGCTTTCCGGCCAGTTGCGATTACCACCATAGTCGGGCCGTAATTGCTTTCAAGTCAGTGGTCTTCTACCACGACACAGCCTTGAATTTAGTCTTTGTTCAGTCATTGTAAACAGTCAGTTTCTAACAATTTGAAAGCAATTATTTTAATTTGCAATGGCTGATTTTTCAAGCAAATCTGTGTCTCATCTGTCCAAGCTCGAATCTCTTGACGGAAACAACTACAAACGTTGGTCTTCGAAACTGCTGATGTTCTTTGAGCAATTGGACATTGACTACGTCCTTTTCAAGGACTGTCCCACTGCGCTTACTACTACAGGTGACTCATCCTCTTCTCTTTCTGCTACTGAAATTAAGAAGAAAGAGGACGAAATTGAAAAATATGTAAAAGATAATAAAACTATCCGTTTCCACCTCCTTAATCTGATGATCAATAATCTGTATGATTTGTTTATGGTTCATAAAAGTTCAAAACTGATTTGGGAGGCCCTTGAGAAAAAATATGGGGCTGATGATGCTGGAAAACAGAAATATGTTGTTGGCAAGTGGCTGGCTTTCCGTATGGTTGATGATAAGCCAGTCATGGATCAAGTTCATGAGTTCGAAAATCTCTGTGCTGATGTTCTTAATGAGGACATGAAAATTTGTGAAGTATTTCAAGCTAATGTTTTACTAGAAAAATTTCCCCCTTCTTGGAGAGATTTTAGAAATAATCTGAAACACAGAAAAGAATTCCTGTCTCTTCAGGAATTAATTAGTCATATGAGGATTGAAGAGGCAAATCGCCTTAAGGACAATCTAGATTCAGTTTCTGTTAATACCACTAAAGCTAACCTGGTGGAATCTGCTGCTCCATCAGGCTTTGATAAGTTTAAGGGAAAAGGGAAAAAGGGTAATAACAAAGGAAAGAAGCAAGGCAAATTTAACAAACCGGATAGCAAGATTCAAAAGAAGTCTGTCCTCTGTTATGTCTGTGGCAAGCCAGATCATAAGGCTTACCAATGCCCTCAACGCCAAGGTTCTGTGCAAAAACAAGGACCTCAGGCCAACCTTGCTGAATCAAACGACATTGTCGCTGCTGTGGTTGTTGAAGCAAATCTGATCGAGAACAGTACTGATTGGATTCTGGACACTGGGGCTTCAAGACATTTCTGTGCAAACAAGGAGCTGCTCCATGATTTTCAGGATGCTTCTGAAGGCGAGTGTGTCTACATGGGCAATGCTGCAACTGCTGGAGTACTTGGACGAGGAAAGGTCACTCTTAAACTTACCTCTGGAAAAACCCTCTCCCTTTCTAATGTGTTGTATGTTCCTACTATGCGTCGCAACTTAGTGTCTGGTGCCTTATTAAACAAAGCTGGTTTGAAAATTATTTTTGAGGCTGACAAAGTTGTAATGACTCGTGGTGGGGAATTTGTTGGGAAGGGGTATTTAAGTGGAGGTTTATTTATTCTGAATGTTGCTTCTTCTATTTCTGCTGTTTTTAATAAAACTGTTTCTGGTTCTGCTTATATTGCTGAGTCTTTAAATTTGTGGCATGGTAGATTAGGGCATGTGAATGTTGCTTCCATTAAGAGACTAAGGACCTTAGCTTTAATTCCTAATCTGTCGACTACTGAGTTTTCTAAGTGTCCAGTTTGTGTTGAAGCAAAATTCACTAAGAAACCTTGCAAAACTGTGACTTAAAGGACCACACAACTTCTAGAGTTGATTCATACGGACTTAGCTGACTTCCAGAACACTAGAAGTAGAGGAGGAAAATTCTGGTATATTTCATTTGTTGATGATTTTTCGAGGTACACTAAGATTTACCTTCTCAAAGCCAAAAGTGAGGCAGGGGAAGCTTTCATCAAATATAAGGCCGAAGTAGAAAACCAACTTGATAGGAAAATCAAGAGGGTTAGATCTGACAGAGGTAGAGAGTTTGAAAACTTCTCTTTGAATGACCATTGTGAGAAATTGGGTATTATTCATGAACTTAGTGCACCTTATGTACCCCAAAAGAATGGTATAGCTGAACGGAAAAATAGGTCTTTGAAAACATGATGAATGCTATGCTTGTAAGTTCTGGGTTGCCTGATGAAATGTGGGGGGAAGCAGTCCTTTCAGCCTGTCATGTTCTTAACAGAGTACCTCACAAAAGGTTAGATAAGACTCCCTATGAATTATGGAAGGGGTTTACTCCAAACTTGAGCTTCTTGAGAGTGTGGGGGTGTCTAGCTAAAGTTGGGCTACCTGACTATAAAAGGTCAAACATTGGACCTAAGACCTTTGATGCAGTATTTATTGGTTATGCTCATGCTGCCTATAGGTTCATGACTTTGAGTGATAGGTCTATTTGTGAGTACAGAGACGCTGAGTTCTTTGAACATGTTTTTCCCTTGAAAAAGGGTGATGTTGCTTCCATGCCTTCATGTTCTTCTCCTACGGTTGTTTTACCTACTTGTTCTACGCACGACGTTTCCTTACCTACTAGTAATGTTACTGCTGATTTGACTTTAAGTAGTACTTCAGTTGATTTGCATGTTGGTAGTTCTGGTGCTACAGATGAACCTAGGAGAAGTAAAAGACCTAGAGTAGCAAAAGACTTTGGTTCTGATTTTGTCACTGCTTTTCTGTCTGAGAGCTCTTGTATTGACTTGTTAAGTGATGAATTGGTCTATGCTTTCATGATAGAAGAGGACCCTAAGACTTTTGAGGAAGCAATGAGATCTGTGGATGCTAGTTTTTGGAAAGAGGCCATTAAGAGCGAGCTAGATTCCATAGTGTCTAACTCCACTTGGGAGTTAACTTACTTACCTAAGGGATCAAAGACCATAGATAGCAAATGGATCTTTAAAAAGAAGTTGAGACCTGATGGGACCATTGAGAGGTTTAAAGCCAGACTTGTGATTAGGGGCTTCACTCAAAGGAAAGGACTAGATTACTTTGACACTTATTCTCCTGTGACTAAGATAGCCACCATTAGGACCCTGTTAGCTCTTGCTGCTATTCATGACTTAGTCATACATCAGATGGATGTTAAGACTGCTTTCTTGAATGGTGACTTAGAGGAGGAGATTTATATGTCTCAACCTGAGGGTTTCGTGGTGCAAGGTCAAGAAGATAAAGTGTGTAAGTTGAGGAAGTCCTTATATGGTCTCAAACAAGCACCAAAACAGTGGTATGAAAAATTTGACAGTACTATTGTGTCAAATGGCTTCATTGTCAACAACTCTGACTCTTGCGTTTACTCAAAGCTAATAGGATCAGATTGTGTAATCATATGTCTTTATGTGGATGACATGTTGATCTTTGGTAACAATTTAAAGGTGGTCAATGATACTAAACTTTTCTTGGCATCGAAGTTTGAGATGAAGGATTTGGGAGAAGCTGATGTGATTTTAGGAGTAAGACTTAAGAAAACCTCCGGTCGCATCTCCCTTAGTCAGTCTCATTATGTGGAAAAGGTGCTTAAAAAATTTAACTCCTTTGATGTTGCTCCAGTGAGTACACCCTATGACCCTAGTATTCATTTGACTAAGAATTTAGGAGAAAGTGTTTCTCAAAGTGAATATGCGAAAGTCATAGGTAGTTTGATGTACCTCATGAACTGTACTCGACCTGACATAGCCTATGCAGTGAGTCGACTGAGTCGGTATACTCATAACCCTAGTAATGAACATTGGAATGCTCTTCATCGTCTTCTTAGATACCTGAAAGGAACAGTTGATCTATGTTTGCACTACTCTAAATTTCCTGCTGTACTTGAAGGATTTTGTGATGCAAACTGGGTTTCAGGTAATGATGAGATTAGTTCAACTAGTGGTTACGTGTTTACTCTTGGTGGTGGTGCTATTTCGTGGAAGTCTTCGAAACAGACTTGTATAGCACGCTCAACCATGGAGTCTGAGTTTATTGCACTCGAGTTGGCAGGGCAAGAAGCTGAGTGGTTGAGAAACCTTTTGTCTGATATTCCATTATGGGGAGGGCAGGGTGCTCCTGTCTCCCTTCACTGTGATTCTCAAGCAGCCATTGGCGTTGCTAAGAACAGTGTCTACAATGGTAAGAAAAGACACATACGGATCAGACATGGAGTCGTGAAACAACTCCTGAAAAATGGGGTGATTTCTTTGGACTATGTCAGGTCCGAAAGAAATCTTGCTGATCCCTTTACTAAGGGATTATCTAGGAGAGTTGTCCTAGAGTCGTCGAGGGGGATGGGGCTTAGGCCCATTAGTTGAGAGTTTATGGTGGATACCCGTTTGTGGTCAAACAAAGCCATAGAATCTTAACTTGCACTACATTACTCATCCCTATGGCATGTTGGTAGTGCTTTCTAAATCCATAGCCTGTTTGGTGGTGCTATTGAGACGCACTTGATGGATTTATATTGTGAGGTTGAGCTTTTGCTCTTAATAGTTTCATATCCCTCGGGGTGGTGTTATTGAGGAACACTTAATGGACTACCTACGTAAGTGTGGAGGTTAAGCCGCCTTCTATGAAAGACTGGGCTGTCTTTCTAGAGCACTTATGAGACCCAAGGTGTGCGCATGGCTATAAAGCGCTTGTGTTGTATCGCGGAGACTGCACGTTCTTAAGGTAGGTATGTGTTGTGGGGGTCTAAACGGAACTCTGGTGAGTTCAAGAGAAATTCACTCACTAGAAAGTAAGTTGTTGCCTCACTCCACTATGTATCAATTCAAATCGAAAGATATTGATGCTTAAGTACCTCCCTTTCCTTACCCAGGAATTTCTTTTGCTTTTCAAAGCCTTTGTGGGGGATTGTTGGAGTTAAGGCTTGCAAAGCCTACTTGTGTTTTTCCAAACATCCCACATCTCCTATGGAAGGGAGCTTGCCTTTGTTTATTAACTCCCTTCCTCTTCATGTTTATTGAGTTGAGTACTTGGTTGGTTTTTGTGGTTGGAGATCAAACTTGGGTTTGGGCTTGCTATCACACACACACGCGCGCGCGCGCGCGCCGCCCGCCCGGACCGGACCGGACCGGACTGGGCCTGGGACCTGGGACCTGGGTTCTGGGTTATGGGAAGAGCTGAGCTGGAGCTTATCTTTTTGGACCCGAGCCCAACTGTGTGTAACGGTAACATGTAAAACTGAAACGTTGTTAAACGTTACAGTGTTAAATGGCCTTTATTACAGTGTTAATGGCCTTTATTGTCGCCCTTGATTTCCTCCCTCTCTTCTTCTTTCTCTCTTCTAAACACTGGGTACGTGCATAAAGAGTCTCCAAGATCTTTCTCTGTTAGTGGTAACTTAGAAAGGTCGCTGTGTTAACCTTGGGGAGCTTTCCGGCCAGTTGCGATTACCACCATAGTCGGGCCGTAATTGCTTTCAAGTCAGTGGTCTTCTACCGCGACACAGCCTTGAATTTAGTCTTTGTTCAGTCATTGTAAACAGTCAGTTTCTAACAATCCAGAAAGAAACACAACAATTTCCAAATTTTAAAGATTGTATAATTACATTTAAACTTTAGTTGTGCATCAGATTTTAGATAATCCAGGATTATGTTATTTAGTTGGGCATCAGATTTATTGGAGATGTCTTGGTAACTTAATATACAACCCATTTAATAATAAATTGTAAATAATGGTAATGATATTGTATTTATATGTAATGATTCCGGGATTTGATAAATAGCAAGGTAGACCTTCTTTAACCTTAGTTTGGTACACTACTTTTTCTTCCCAAATTGAAAAATGAAAGTATTTTGCTTATTAGTTTTAGGGTAAAAAGTAGATAGAAATTAATGAATAAATAACATAGGATGATAGATTAGGTAAAAGTAATGTAGGATCACATGTCAAAAAACGAAATTTAACAACTAATTTGATGCACTCACTAATCGTAAATCTAACAGGCAGAAAACGACGAAGCAAATATTTCTGTATTTCAAGGTCCAATTCTTAAAATAGTACATGACCTCCAGATACATAGTTGAGACAACGAACTCTAATTACAAGTTATATTAACTAGACGATAAATTTACTATAACAAAAGAGAGCCCCAAAATTCTTATTTCAATATCTTTCTAAAGTTGAAAATAGCTATCTAATAAAAACCTTATGAAGGTTAATCTTAATCCAGTATCATAGACGTCCCATGAGAATTGGGAAAGATATGAGAGATACTATCTTGAATGTTTAGATACAAGCTTGAATTTGTGGCCTCTTGATTGTAATTAAGGAAACCCTACCACTAGAAGAAACAACCTTAGATCTTATTTTTAGTAATCTTATTTATATCAACAAGTTCTGCATGAAAATTAAGGAGGATTTATTAAATCGTAAGACGTAGAAAGATATCCTCATAGTCAAGAATCACCCATTAAGTCTTATGATATACAATATTATAAGTAGGATTATATGTCAAAGTAGTGAAGTGCTCAATTTCATATCCAAAGTGAAGAATCGATCATATCTTGAAATATTCAAGGGCAGGGCTCCCATCTTGACCTTTGCTGAAGTAATGACCAAGATATTCCTGAGTTGTGATTTCCCTGTAAATTGGTGGGTTCTCTTCGGAGAGCAGCTCCTTAATTGGACCGTAAAGCCTTGAGTTGGTAACATGTGGCTTGAAGAACGCTGCCATTGATACTCGGGGACCCACTGTATTTGCTTGCACTCTATGGTATACACTCTTTATCTTGTCATTTGTAATCAACTGCGTAAAATCAATAATTCACAAGTTAATATATTATTGGTAATTAAGCATTGAATGCATGATGTAAAATAGTAATAAGGTTGAAATTTATGCAAAAATTTCACATAAATCAGTGTTATTAATATTTGAAACTTAAATAAATTTTCTTTTTTAAACTCTTACATACAGCTATAAGTGTTGTATTTATCATTTTCTATATTTTTATAGAATTATCAAAAGATTATTAAATTTTAAAGTCAAATCATAAGGCATTATCTTTCAAAATTCAAAATTAAGTAGTAATACGTAGGGTATCACATGCATGAGTAATATGTTAGAAAACTAAGCTACATACTCACTAACAACTTGATGATGAGAGTGAGAAATAATTCGCTTAATTCGAGCATTTTTCACGATTTTATAATAATATTAGATTGATTCTTATCCTACCCTTTAGACTTTAACCAAAACAGTATATACTATTATGCACTAGCTGCTCATCAATCAAAAAGAAATTTCCACGATATGATTATAAGTAATATTTGTGGTTTGGGGTAATCAATTAGCAATTAACTGCTTAATTAGTTTAGAATTCCTTTTCATCTCATTAAATTTCTAAATTATTTCTTTGCACCCATAGATATTGACTCCTAAATAATAATGAATTTTCTCTCTTAGATTAGTTGCGTTATTATCGGCTAAATGATTAACATGTAAAGCTCCTTATAAAACCTATAGAAAATCAACCCCTATCTTGTCATAATTCAAACTGTTTCACATAAAATATACTCACTTCGTCCCATATTAATCGATACACTTTTTTTATTTGTTCGTCTCACATTATTAATTCATACTCTTCTATAAATGACATGTGAGTACAATAGAAATATTATTTTTTAATATGAATTGGTCCCACCAATATGTACTTTATTAATGGGTCCAACCAATGTATAATATCTAATATGAGACGGAGAGAGTAAAAATTGTTAATACAAAGAAAAAATTGAGATTTTTATTGCTGAAAATGTTGCTGTTGTACTTCTAGAGCTTGACATAGTTGACAATAGCATGTATTGCTCTAATAGTGGCACCACAAATTTCTAAAGTAGTTTACAAGTCTTTTCTTAGTAGGGGCCGGTTATCCATTAGGTATTTTTGTATATATTCAATTATCATGTGCCCTAAATAAAATACGGAGTAAAATAAAGTATGTAACGTAGACTTCAATCAATTCAACGCTCAATAGTTGCTCAGTGTCTAGACTCTACAGTGTAGTAGTTTGTTTAATATTGTCAATGTGATGTGGATGCACTGTATAAAAAGTGGACTTACTTGACCTATTTGAATTGTTAAATTATGAAATGTTTCTAAATAATTTTCAATTATTTTGAATTGTTAAATTATGAAATATTTCTAAATAATTTTCAATTATTTGAAAATCGTTTTATAATGATCATTTAACCCTAACAAAATTTAATAATTATGTTTCATCTTACCGAATAATTTTTCTAGATTCATCACAAATCCACTGAAAAAAAGAATAAAAAAAGTGTCACGGAAGTATGACTCACCTGAAGAAGATCCCCGGTATTGATGACAAGAGCACCAGGAACATGAGGAACATCAACCAAGTGGTTTTGATGCCAAACTTGAAGGCCACCAACTTGATCTTGGATAAGTACAGTCAGTACATCATTGTCCGCATGTTTGCCGAACCCAATGGCTATGTCTGGCTCGGGGCATGCTGGATAATAGTGGCCAAGCAACATCAAGTTCTCGGCGCAATCCATTTCTTTCAGGTGGTTGGGGCTAAGACCAAGCGCCCCTAAGATCAGTTCAAACAAAGTGTGGCAGAGCTTCGTGACATGTTTTGCGTACTCCAACGTTACATCCCTACAATACAACATCAAGTCAATCAAAACCTAAACTAGTATAAGAATAGTCAATAGAACCACTTTTATATCGCATGCCAACCGGCCAAGTTATGGAGGCCACAATATGACATGAAACATCCTTTTATACATTCTATTGTCATATGAATTATATAATTAAGACGTACATTCCATTTTGTTGTCTACCACGGCACGGAAACTAAAGATTACTGTAAACAATTTCTAGTTAAGGTACATTTTACCTTAGCTTAGTAACTTCAAAATTAGACGGGTTAGGATTTCCTCAATCAATCTCTAGATTTAGCTACCGTATTCTCTTGTTACCACACATAGGATAAGAGCCCCAAGCTACAAAAGTTATTACCTCTACATTGTTCCTCGTTTTCATAACGGTAGGACACTGCTCAAGTTATATAATGTGATAATATTAATAAGAATGGAATTGACACAAATTATATATTCAATAAATAATACTTTCTCCGGTTTTGTTAGTTGTACCCGAAGATACAACTAAAAACGGAGGTGATATCTATAAAGTCGTGACATAGCCTTGTTACCATAATGAAAATACTACAATATATACGGAGAATAACTCAATATCTTCTGTCTTTTTTTTAGTTGTGAGAATCAATAACTGTACATAATTACACAATTAAATATATACAGAGAATTTTGAAATATTATCTATCATTTTCTATTATGTATTGCATAATTAGTAAAAAAAAATATTGGGGAAGAATGATATGTAAAAACAATGTAGAGAGATGTCGCTAATATAGGCTACATGATTACTTTTTGCAATATACCTGTGAGAATTTGTGGTCAAAGTTTATAAAATTTAACGCACTTAAAAGTATTAGTGTTGCAAAAATTGTGGAGCGAAATAAGTATGAATTATACCTGCATACAACTGGCAGTTCCTCAGGTTGAGGAGGATCAGGAGCCATAAAAAAGGTAACTGTATCCCTCCAATTGGTAACAGGGCCAGTATACAAGTAATAGTTAGAAAAGAACACACATTTATTCTTAGTCGCATGATCACGAGTGTAATATTGTTTCTTGACTTCTGAGTCTTCTTCATGGAACTTACGCACCCCATCAATAATACCATCTACAATGTCTTCAGGGATGCCATGGTTAATCACTTGGAAGAAACCCCAATTAACACAAGCATCCCCGATTTCTTTCACCACTTTGTCAAGCTTTTCGGGATCGTTTTCGATCCGGGAAAGGTCGATGGTAGGAATGGTGAAATGAGCCTCTGGTTCGACCGTGTCGGGTTTATAATCAGGGCGATTGTAGTCTAGGTTGTTTACGAACATGCGAGGGACCTTAGACAAGCCTGAATCAATGAGTCCCTTCACACCTACTTTTGCTTCATCAAAAGATTTTAGTTCATTCTTTCGGTCATATTGGTCTTCGGTTGTTGTGGCTTGTGTTGGGCTCATTTTCTTGTGTGTTTTGACGTTTTGTAGTATGAGCACGACGTATGGGGTGAGAGTTATACTTCAAAACTAGCTCCTTTTTATAGCAAAGTATGGGTGGCGTTCATGGAATAGTCTTCCCGGTAGAAATTTAACGTTCTTGGTAGTTGATTGGGGGAAGGAGTTGACCATTAATGAGGGATTGAGGGAGAATCATCGATCCCTTTCACTACCTAGTTTGATTTGCATACTCTGTCGTCTAAACGATTTTCCCTCCCTCTGTTTTTATATGGTACTGTAAAATACACCTTTTATCATTAATATATTTGATTACGTGTCGATAAAAACATGTTAGAAATTTGTAAGAAATTCAAGATAAATAAGGAGAGCACTCATCTTGTCCCATTTAAAATTTTTTAAATTTCATATCATCTATAAAGTAAAAGAGTAAAATAGCCACAAAAAAGAAAATGTGAATCTCAGTGTACCACAAGGAAAGTCAAAAATTGTGGAGTAAGTATTTCATGTCTTTATATGGCTACGGGAGAACCTTTCAAGTTTCATCTATCATCATTTGCTAAAAAGGCTAGAGAGATAGGTGAACCACACATGACACATGCGAGGATCGATCAGAGTTGCATGCAGCGTGTGTTGGTTGTTGGTTGTAGCTTGTAGTTCTATGTTACTTTTTACAACTGTACGTCAAAGCACAAAATTATTGAACCGTGCTAATTTTAGAGAAAGGGCACGATCTTTCTACTGCACTAGGATAGCTTCAACTCTTATTTCTTTACATTATATTCTCATTTTATTTGCCACAAAAATATGAGTAAATATTTTCCAAAGCAACATTCGATATTGCCGAGGCAATAACTAGAGTGGTAAACAATGCCTTGGTAAGATTTTTCATATGTATAGAGAACGACAAAACGCAAAGATGTAGATAAAGTTAAATTTTAGGTCGTATACTAACATCTACACATATAAGACTTTACCAACTAAGCCAAGTGACATACACTTATATATGAGATGGTGGCAACAACTCGAAGTAATATTTGGATACCTTTTGTATAATCTTGTAAATATTTGTTACGGTGACTCATCCCAAAAGTTTCCATTAGCTAATTAGTTCATAAAATTACGATTTCTTTTATAAGGATAAAAATAAAGTAATAGAAAATCTTTTTGCATGGCTGAATACTAAACTTATTAAATAGCTTATTGATTAAGTAGCAACTGTATGTGTTGAAGCTTTGGCCCCATGAAACATCACATGTAAGAGTCTCACATTGATCATATTGGAAAGATGTATTCACCGTATAAGGCTAAGGGGCTACTCCCCTTATTGCCATATGGTTTTAAGGTGGAACCTCCTTTGATCTTGTGAAGTGAACTCTTTCTCCTCTTTGTGGGTACGGCTTAGGCCCACACTTAACCTGGTATCAGAGTTAGACCTACCGCTAGGATCTGGTCCGTTATTATACTATGGGCCAATCAAAA
This sequence comes from Patellifolia procumbens, assembly GCA_947645195.1. Lineage (NCBI taxonomy): Eukaryota > Viridiplantae > Streptophyta > Magnoliopsida > Caryophyllales > Amaranthaceae > Patellifolia > Patellifolia procumbens. The sequence goes on from CANSGD010000594.1 coordinate 4,377,906, forward strand.
TAGGGACCTCAAATGTGAGGAGGAGTGTTGACACTTTGGCCCCATGAAATATCACATGTGAGAGTCACACATTGATTATATTGGAGAGAGGTGTTCACCTAATAAGGCTAAGGGGTTACTCCCCTTATTGCCATATGATTGTAAGGTGGAACCTCCTTTGATCTTGTGAAGTCGACTGCGGTCCTAGTCCACACTTAACAGTATGTGGAAGTCAGATTGTTGATAAATTTTATGATAAAAGCATTATAATATTCTATATCATCATCATTATAAAAAAAATGGGGAAATCATATACCCAAACTCTGTAATGTAGATATTTTATTGAATGAACTTTATTTATTGTACATTCACTAGAATAACTTTAGTTTGTGAAAAACACTCTAATGCGATTTATCTCTGTTGTTATCCTAGAGAGAGTTTCTAATTGTGAAATTAAGTCATTTTGATCAACTGTGTACCGCCTTCGTTAAAGGGGACGTTTTAACTTTTGACATTATTCACATACTACTTTATAAGTAAGAAGAAACATAGTCCTGTGGGATCTTGTTTCATTCGTGGCAATATTCGTTTTCAAATTTTCATCTTTTCATATTTTACTCATGTCAAAATAGAAATATTGCTAGTGACATATGTGTATTCGCATATGCGCTAAATTAAGATGACCCCAAGTACGCCTACTCTTAGAAAGAGCACTATTTTTCTTTAGTTTTAGGTAGTTCTCCCGACCGTAAGGAGAGATTCAAAAAAAACCAAGCAGGAAGGGAAGGGGTTTCGGTTTCGCTTTTTTTGGCGCGCCGATTAAAAGGAACGCCCTCATTTAATTTCCTTTCGGAAATTGAACGGGCGAATGCAGGGGGTAAAAACCCCCCTGTGACCCCCCCTCTTGCTACCCCCCTAACCCCAAAGGGGGGACGGAAGGAACAAGGATATTGACTGCCCCTTGCCGTCTTCCCCTACCTTTTTGGAGTCCGGGGAAGCGGCGGGGACTATTTGGAATGGTTCTCTCATATTGAGAAATTTTATCTAGTGGCATTCGATCACAGAATCCATTGACAGCTGCGTAAATGACTAGAATTTGTTTTTCAATTGGAAGTGGTGCATATTGTGGTTGTTTCGGTACTTCTGTAAGCCTTGCGCCTCTATTGAGTAATGCCTGAGTCGCAGCATCAAGGTCTGACCCAAATTGAGCAAAGGCGTGCTCTTTATCACAATCCTAAAGAGGCGGGCTGGCTTTTCAATCAATCTCCGGCCGCTCAGTGCCGCTATTGGTGCGAGTTGTAAGGGGTATTGGTCTCCAGTCGAGAAAAAGCTTCATCTCATTCTTGTAACGGGAGTGAGTGCACCGCAAGACCAGACAAGTTGCTCTCTCGCCTTGCAGCAGCGGAATCCGTTTTTTAAGTGAAGTCATTTCATAAGACGGCTCTTCTTATTCTACGATAATCAAATTCTTCTACAAGAATTCCGGTTGCTAACTTTCTTTCAAATAAGATCTGTCCCAGCGGTCAGTCTCATCGGCTGGCATTATTCTTTCTTTAAACCAAGACCCTTCCTGAAAAAAAGAAGCCAAAACCATGAAGTAGAGGGATCCCATCCTTACGGATGAGCTGCGTCGAATGAGCCAGATCTGCTAGGCAGATTGACAGTCAAAAGAGAAGATGGGGTGTGAGGGAGCCCTCGAAAGGCGCCCGAACGTTTATGAAGAAGCTAGTAAGTAAGGAAAGAGTCCTAGTGGCAGCCCTGCCCCGGGATTTGTTGCTAATGTAGCTAATGAAGCCGTTATGTAGCTAATTGTTAGTAAAGGAAGCAGCTAAAGAAATAGAATATGAACTAGCTTGCCCGCTTTAATGAAGCTAGCTATCTTATGTTTTCAATGCAGCTATTAGAATCCAGAAGAAAGGGTTGCCGATCAAGCGGAAAAGGTAGCCACACAGCCGGAGTATGATCTTCTCGGTCATCTCAGTAAGTTACCAGCCCACATATCTATCTTGGAGTTGCTGAGAACGTCTCCAAAGCATAAGGAGTTGTTCTTCAATTTCAACCAAGAAGCACAGGTTCCCGCAACCCTGACGCCAGAAGAGCTGCAAGACGCGGTCTGGTCGAATTCTTCTAGCTTCAATCGAGAAAGGAACCGGTCAGGCAGAACCGCTGTTGCCTGATGGGAACTTCCAAGTAGACTCACTCTACCGAAGGTAGAACTTTTCCTGCCACGAAGATGGATTGCTCATCTTTTTAAATCTATCTATAATTCCAGCAAAGAGAAATTCTACCATCTTACCCAAAAACTACTCGGAGCCCCGTTGGCGGGTCCTGGAGTGCCTGTCAAGGGCGGATCAGCAGAATTCTAAAACTACGAAATCAACTGCAAGTTTACCACCCTACCCACTAATGGACTATGAGGAGAGCAGGCGAACGGGAACCGACCCGGACTCAAGCCGGCTTCTAGTGATTGACTATCGAAGTGCCCTTCAGGTCCAGAGATTTCCCCACAAGGCAAAAGACCTGGCATTTCTTGAGGGTGAGGGCTCACTTTTCAAAAAAGCATCCATATCAATCAAATTCCGTCGCTACGCCCCTTATTCTTACTACTGTCTTTCCTTCTTCCCTAGGCTGCGAAAAGAGAGAATTTGACTCTATAACGGGCTAAGCTTGAGTGAAGTTCTCTTTTTCCAATTTCGGTCTCGATTAGTTCACAAGATTGAATGGCCAATTCTCCTCCAATCCCCGACGGAAGCTGCATTGGTTTCTAAGAAGCAGGACATTCTTCTCCTTGGGGGTGTAATGCAAAAAGCTAGAAAGCGTAATCTTTCACTGAATGGTCTTCGACCCGGGGACAAATCTTTCACTCACTGAGGGGGATCTACTACTTATATAAAGAGAGGGCCAAAGTAAAGTGATTCAACTCAAGCACGAACCAGGGCTTCGTATTCCCCGTCGCTTACTTGAGGGGGAATTCCCGGAAGCATCCTATTTTCCAGCAAGCGAATACGAGCAACCAGCTCCTGTTCGACTCCCACGTGATCCAGATCCGTATACGAGGCTAGAAGCCACGAGCAGAATAGACGCTTGAGCCTACCTTCGCACACCTCCGCGTTAGCCCGTGGTTAAGCCAGTGCGCAAGGGTAGGGTGTCTTTTCTCCAATGCCCTTTGTCTCTTGCTCGGCCTTTCCTTCTCGATTGAGATCGAATTTTGGAATAGTGTGAAAACGAACCTCTATGAAGCTCCAGATCAAGAAAAGGAAACCCCAACGACCAAGTACTCCCGCCCCAAAAAGCGGAAACCGAACAACCACCAGGCTTGTTGGTAATAGTAAACTAGTTGCTTTCTAACAAGGTAAAAATCTATATTTCTATGATGTAAACTCATTGTATCCATTTATCATGAAATTTCCGTGTCCCCCATCAACTCTTCCCAAGTAATTCCATTCCATTTTGGAGCGGTCATTGACGGCTCTATAAGTCGGATGGTACCGGGGGACTGCCCTTCCTCTTGATCTGAGGTGCGAAGAGAAAGATCAGCCTAGCTACCACGGAAAGCATAGTAAGAAGGACAGTTAGAGTTACTGCCGCCGTTTACTGGGGCTTCCGAAAAAGACCACGTAAACCCAGAAGAGGACTTATGAGGGGGGACCGGCCGAAGCTCCGCGCCTTCAAACCTTGCTAAAGAGTTCCCTCCAGGGGAGCAACTAGATTGAAAGATCCAAACCTTCCTCTTCGGAGCGGAAAGGGACGTGGCCAAAACAGGCGGCATCCCTTCTTAGTTTTGAGTCGGCGGGGCGGCTAAACAGCTTTAGTTTTAAAACGAAGTCAGTGCAGCTACCGCTTTTCCACCGGGTCGAAGACCTGGGTCGATAGACTCAGGACAGCGCTATTATGATGATTCAAAGTGGCCTATTCCCCGGTTGCCGAAGAGAGCCTTGGGGCATCCGCTTAAACCCTTGGCTTGGGTACTTCGCCGAGATGGAGCTGGGAGCCAACCTAGACTTTCCTGGACTAAATAGTTATCTTTTGATTTGATAGACCAATGGGTTGTTCGTCCCCCCCTTGGGAGGTTGGAGGAACTGAGATAAAATTCCTCGAATAGTAAGCTGCGGAACTTTTAACCAAACTCGGCCTCTTCCAGAGGTGTACCATGTTGATAGGAATCGGCAAAGACCTTCTTTTACACGTCCTCGAGGGCAGCAATAGCGGATTCTACCCGTAAAAAGAGAAAGAAGCAGTTATGCCATTCTATGCTTTCTTATTTTGTAGTAAATCCAGTGAAAGCAAGCAGTTCAGGGATTAGCCAGTAAAGAACTAGAAGAGGGCTAGCTACAATAAAACAGAAAAGCTAAGTCTTATTCGAAAAGCTAAGTGCAGAATTGGTGAGAGAATTTCACACCAAACTATATGCAGGTCTCTCGAGCCTTCCCTATTTCTCGATCGGTTCAATGCTTCATATTTATTCCACTCAAAGCCTGAGCATAGAATTCCTCGCTTTGAAGGGAATTGGTAGAGAATGACTGGAGGTATCCAATCAATCGATTTGCCACCTTTCTCCAGCACATGGGTGGTCTTCCAAGCCCTGAGATCGCGGAGTGCTGCGCGCTTCGGAAGGGATCTCTTTTCTGCAACGGAAAAAGAGGAGCAGATTTGACTCGGCGTTTCACCTCCCAAATCAGCCTGTTCTCCTTTTATAAGCAATTCTTAATGCCGCTGATCTGCTTTGATCAAGGAAAAAGCCCAGTCAGCCACCAACTCGGTGCAGGTCATGATATTATAAAAGGAAAGGTGCTTTATAACAACCCAGATTTGATGAATCAGATTCATAGATCTTATTACGCGGCTGAGCTTTCATTTTCAAGGTACACAGTCACGTGCTGAGCAAAGAGGTATATATCATACTCTCCGATGTATCATCATCTAGTTCCTTTGCCGAGTTTCCCTGCCTATTTTGTGTCCCAGCGCTCTTACCGTGTGAGTAGCCGCTCCTAATCTCCGCAACAAAAGCGAAGCGAGCCGCGCTCCTAAAAGACTACGATTACAAGCCAAGCCGGAAGCGACTCGCTTCTATTCTCGTTGGGATTGGATATAGATGGAGAATCTATAGATCGGCAAGAAGCACTATTAAAAATGGGATATATGGAGTGTACTATCACCTGAAGAAGGTCCCAAGGGTTCGGTTGTTCGCCGGAGGAGCTATTATCGCCCAGCTCCCTAACCTAATGCGCATTTACTCGCTATGCTAACTGCTATCCGCCTTGAACCAGGTAAAGAGCCTTCGACAGCCTTCTTTCCTTATTCCCTCAGGTTCAGCAGATCCCGCTCTAGCTAGTTCCTTCGGAAGCTTTGAACCTTGGTAGTTTTGACTTGCTTACTTGTTAGAGGCGTTTACTCAACCCATTTCCCAGTCTCTCGCACTGCTCAAGTAAGTGTGCGACGCTTAAGCGAAGCTTTTGGAGTGAGAAAAAAACTTGGTTACGGGAACCGAAGGTGAAGGTTAGGCCGGCGAAGTTGTAGGCTCTAAGAAATCAGATCCAGAGTGATTCCTCACCTATCCTGTCAGGGGCCCCAGTTGGTTTCAGAAACAAGGGCAGCATCCCAGAAAGATCGCAAAGAAGACAAGACGGCAATGGTTGTCGCGGTATAAAATTACTAAACTAAGACCACCCGGAACTCATTTTTTTCCCTTAACCTTGGACGAAAGCGCCACGATTGGCATCAGTTCCTGTAACTCAGGATGCTAGCGCTAGCGCATATCAGCTAATGGCATATTTCGTGGATGTTCCTGCGGGAAAGGCTATGCTAGGGCTGACTCTCGCAGTCGTCACCCTCAGCCGAAAGGACAAGGTGACACGCGTGAATGCTGCAACGGTGGCTCCATACAGACTTGTTCACTAATTATTACGGTTCACCAGGGCCTCTTTCCTCCTCCCCTTTCTGCTCACTCGTAGGGGTCTGGACCCCCACAAAGGGGGAGGGAGTCGACTGAACATCTCAGCCATTGGACGCCCCTTAATGCTTTGCTTTAACTAAGTCTAAGTAAGTCCACTTTTCAGCTGGCTTAAAATCTATTGACTAATAGGTTAGGGAAAGCCCTTTTTTTTCTATTAGTAAGTAAACGCCGGTAGGACATGTATTTCTATTACTATGAAATTCATAAATGAAGTGGTTAATGGTGGGGTTACCTGGAAAGAGGGATTGAGAACAGCTGCTAATGGGTATACGCCCTAAAACGGCCATACACCAATCATGGGCCGGACGCATAAGAGCTTGCTTGAATGCGTTCGGGAGATACCTTAGCTTACCAGACCCGTCATCCTTAAAGCCCAGTCTTCCCAATGGGGCTTTCAGAAGCTTTCGTACCTCCCAAGGCTAAGACGCAGAGGGGAGAAAGAAGGTATCAATCATGATCGCGGAGTGCTGCGCGCTTCATTAATAGGAGTTATACACTTACTAGAGCAGCGAGGAGCTTCAGCTCAAGGGGCTGGATGAAGTGTCTGGTTTGATAGAACCTGGTCCGTTCCCGGGTTGGGTTAGGGGAACATCCGAGCGATTGCCTTCGCGGATCAAAACGCGCTCACAAGGCTCCTCACAACACTAGCGCTATTCTGTTGCGTGTTTACAGAAACACGAGTACTTCCGTCAATATTTTCCTGGACTAAATCTTCCCTCCAGCCTGGATTTTTTCCAGCTATCTTTTTCTATGAAATGACTGAAATTCTATCGGTTGGAACGAAGTCTCTTTTCTAGTTGCACATTAGTGGCTCGGAGAGGCAAAGAAAGTGAACCATAAAAAGATTGGTGTTGAGGAGCTATCCATGAACAGTTTTTTGGTGTCGTAGGGGAGGGATTGGCCTTTCTAACGCATATTCAGTCGTACCGGCATGGCCCCACTGATTTGTTTTCGGCCATGATTCTCTGGATTCTATCGGCAATCGTCCGTCCATCAGTCCGAAACCGAGTGAGCATCTGTATCCACGCCCGAATCCGTCACAACAGGAGTGGTTAAGCCTCAGTCCAGAGACCTTTTCAGATGCCTGCCTTCACTAAAGAAAGGTCGGTGCGGCGGTTAGGCATCCTTAGACGAAAGAGTGGTCTTTCAGGATTGGTCGTTGTGTGTCACCACAGTTAGTCAGTCATTCAGTGAATACTCCTAGCGGACCTGTTTTACTATCTACAAAGTCTGTGCACTGACAGAAATCCACCCTAGGCTACGGATAAGAAAGGTAAAGCTCGAAGAGGCATTCTCCACGGGCAAGGCCCAAGTATCTAGATGCGTCGTCCCTTTCCCTCAACAACAGCACGTTAGTTAGTTCTTTGGCTAATGGCATGAGGCTAAGATGGGGCGTGGCCAAGTGGTAAGGCAGCGGGTTTTGGTCTCGCTATTCGGAGGTTCGAGTCCTTCCGTCCCAGATCCATTCCTCTCGCTTCAACCTATAGTTTACAGTCGAGTCAGTCTTCGTACCAAAGCAATGAAACATTGAGCCATATCCTTAACACAAGCGGCTTTCTTTCTTTTAGCATTACTGATAACCTCCTCCTTTTTATCGACGTCTTCCTTCTTACGAAGAGGGGAGCCCCCGAAGAACTCCGCGGTCCAACTAGCCGCAGCGATCACTGCCAGCGCTAGGATCTATATGTACAAGAGCCAAATCAACTGGATCTCCTTCAAGCACTCAATCTGGATCTTCATCTGTAACAGGATATGCCTTTCACGCTACAGGCCATGGATCAATAACTCTATCTACTAATGATCTTACTCGTGCTTCTGGCTACGCTATTGGCTATGCTGACTCAGATACCCTCACCACCTTTTAGGCAGGGAGAATCTAACACCAGTAGAAGTAGACCCTGCCTGCTCGATCGACAAAAAAGAAGAGTAGCCCCCCTAGAACCTGGCAAAGTAATTATCAATGAATTCCCGAACAATTCTCAACCAACTTATATAATACGCAATTCGCGCGTGAATGTACACGATCATCAAATGTGGAGGAATTCCAGCTGGCACGATACAAAATGTCTTCGGTCGATAGACAACAAAGAAGGACAAGTCCGGTTCAGAGATTGTATCATTAGCCAACAATGGAATCAGGTTTCTAAACCTTCATTTTTTTTACATGATGATGGGTACTTTGTTGTTAAGTTTCACAGCTTTTGGAAATGTGATAGAGAGAGGGGGCATTTTTCCCGAGAAGTTAGAGCGCTGGATTAGCGGCTTACGGATACGATACAAGGCAGGGTTTGAGGCCGTCCAGGGGACATCGTCGGAGAACAATGTCTGGGACAGGGTGAGAATCTTCCGTTGGTTACGCAAAGTAGGAAATCCAACAATTTGGAGTATGGGCATTGCCCATAGATTCATGATCCTGCTTAGTAAGCAGAGTGGTTGTAGCCTTGTAAGCCATTGTATTTTTCTTTTTTTCTTTTTTCTTTTTGTTTTTAGGTTGATGCATACCCTTCAGGTTTTTCGCCTCTTACTCTGTTTTTTTCTTTATTGAGTAAGTTGGGTTCGCACCTTTTTTCTCTTTTTTTTTATGTATTGGACTTAGTTGTTGACGCTGCTCTGTGTCTAATTGTAACTCCTCTAGGGATCGAGTTTCTCACTTTGACAGCTATATTCAATGCCTTTATGTCGCTTTGAATGACTGAGGACTTGGGTTGGATCCCCCCAAAAAGATGAAGCTACTTTTGCAGTTATATGCCGAGACATGGGTTTGTTGACTCTAGGGGTAAGGCTTCCCCCAATCAAAGAAAGAAAAGGACTCAGAGGCCTCACCATCAGCAGATAGCGAATCCGCGAAATCCTTTGATCCGGGATTTGGATGGTTGAGACAAATGAAACTATGAAATGTTAGGCCTTTCCTCGGTTACTATCTTCTTGCACCAATTCACTCTTAAGGTGCCCAGTCTATCACAACCATCCTGCTGAACAACTTTCAATGTACTTTTAAGTTCTCCCTAAAACATTATCCAATCCGAACTCACTCTTGCCTTTAGGGGATCGAAGTTGGATGAATCTCCAGTGGTTCCTTCCATCGGCGTCATCGAACCACGTTAGCAATCCAGAAGAACTGGAAGCTCGAAACGACCGGATTTTCCGACAACAAAAAAGCTTTTCTCCCCAACCGAGATGGCCGATGTGATTAGGGATTTGTTGTGCGAAGAGTGCGTTATGACCCGTGGCCGCCTGCCCGGGGATAAGCTTGACCGACTAAACCGGATAGTGCCCTGAAAGACCAGTTCTTCCCTCTACGACAACAGAAGAATTGTCAACAAAAGAAGAAGCAGATAAGAGAGCAAGATTCTATAGACGGTCATAAGCTTAAAGAAAACAATTGGGTGTTATGGTACCATAACAATATGGAGGAGGGCGAGGATCGGTGGGATCCACCGCAGAACTTGCTTGAAGCTCGAGTTTCAAAGAAGTGACAACATCATCAAAGATGGGAGGCACGCTATAATTACTAGACTACCAATATCAATATTGGTAGGAAAGATTGGAGACTTTCAGGAAAGAAAGCATTCCTACCTCTCGCCTGCATCTGAGTGGGCTCTAACCGCAGGAATGAACCTTGTCTAATAGTATACCTTCTTCGATCTCCCGAGGGGCTAGTTCACGCAAATTCGAAGAAGTTATCACGGACGAGCCACATGCAGGGAAACTTGCACGTGTGGTTCTGGCCGGGCTTTCCTGAGGTATCTAATAACCTTGTGGATTCGGAAGAGAAGTGGGCCTAGAGGATATTGGGAAATCTGGTTAACTGCTTTAGGAGTGCCGGCCCCAGGCTAGAGAAAAGATAGGCTATTACTGAAGCTGTGAATTGATTGACTATTGAGTGCAACCCCGTAACTATGGGTAGTTCAGGTGCGCTTAAAGTCTTATATAAGGCATGCCGATGTTGCCGCCGACAAACGTAGTTGCTGCTACTTCGTCCCCTTGGAAAGAAAAAGCTTTTTTGTTGTCAACCAGGTAGCTACCACCATCTCGTCATTCACGCAATTTCCTCGTCCATCTTTATACTTATTCGCTTTGTTGCCTCATCACGATGACGCAGCCGTAGATTGAGCCCTGGAAGTCCTCTCCTCGCGGCTCCCTGCGTTGATATTCGAGGAAGTTAGACTCTTCCCGGCGAGTTGCCTACCAGGTAGCTGCCTATAGCTTGAGGGTTCTAGTCGAGACATTTAATGTCTCTCCTTTCCGGGTTGCTTGTTGTTAGGGTTGGTTCACTTGCTTTATTTGAACAGGAAAGATAGCCGAAACTAGCAGTTAGATTCTCGAGAATCCCTTTATCTGGGCATCATTCCCTTATGAGGATGTATGGAGAGATTTCGACCAATTAGCCCGAAGGCAGTTTGGAGGGTCCGATCAGTCTTTGGCAATAGGATCTGCCAAGACGGCATTGGTTGTCGCGGTATAAAGGCCGGATTCATGAGGGCAGAAGCCTGGGGTGAGACAATGAAGACGAATGAAGAAGCTAGTAACAAAAGAGTTGGTAGTGGGAGCTCTGCCCCGATAGCGAATTACTTGACTCGATGGATGGAGGTTTGGAACCCAGACGAAAGAAATGTTGAGTCAACAATCATCGTGTCCACGATCTGGTAATCTAAGCTTTGCTTCCCGAAGAGAATCTTATAGTAGAGTGAGACAGCGGAGAAATAACCTGATGCATAGCCCGTAAGCCATGGAATCTACCTAATGGTCTAGGGAAGATCCCGATGCCCAGGATCTCGGCACCCAGCTTAGAAGTTCGGTGATGACCATCAGGAGATGGCAAAGAGAAAGATGAAACTTGCTATGCGGCGGCGGGTTTCAAAGCCAGGTAGAGACTAGCCGATCAAGACTATATGAATCCACTCTTTCTCGCCAGAAGGAGACGAGGAAGCTCCCGGGGGAGCCCAGGCAAGTAGGTGAATCCACTGAAGTACGAAATTCCGATTGTTCAGAGAATCAGATCGGTTCTATTAAAGACAAGTCGTATTGATGACCAAGAAAACTCTGGAGAAGAAGAAAGGCTGTCTGATATAGGTAGGCCTAACACAAGTTTAGAAAAAAAGGCGGTCCCATCCCGGGCAGAAAGCTTTTCAAGCGCATATCCTAACTTTCTTGACTTTCGAGTGTCATCAACAGAACTTACAATATACTAGCTTATATGTGGCCAGGTTGACATCAAAAGCGGTACAATAGAAGATTCAAACCGCGGATCAAACCAAGGCTGCTGCGAATAAGAAATAGATATCTTTCTTTACCTTAGGGCTCTAGTTCTTTGGTAGGTGGGCTATAGATAAGATTCCACGATAAAGCGAATTCCTTCTCTGGGGGGCGTAAAGGAGCACACTAAGCCAGTTAATAATTCTAGTTAGCGCTTTTTCTGACTCGCTTCCTTCTTCCCTAGGCTGCGAAAAGAGAGAATTTGACTCTATAACGGGCTAAGCTTGAGTGAAGTTCCTCTCGGGTTCGAATTGGAATCGAATCGGGGAAGTTCAGCAAAGGAAGATACTATACATGGGGTTATATCTTCTTATCTGGGGCGAAGCAGCTAATGTGCGCTTTATGCCAGAATGCCTGTGCTACATACATTTTTTATAATGTAAGCACCATTCATTCATCTATCGAAAAATCTATCTTATGGGCATATATCTAGTACTTTACTAAAGCTTTCCGGAAAGTCAGGACTATTCCCACATTGAATCTCAACAGGCAATGCGCATTGACCCATTCTATCTCTCCTCTACCTTTTGAGATGAGGCCCATCTATTAGCTTATTACCATCTTTGAGTCATAGCGAGAAGGTCGCGAGGATGAACTAAAGCGTCAGAAGGAAGAGACTAGTCGGCTTCTTTGGCCGTTCGTATAAAGTGGTCGATCATGGGCTAAAGCATTTTTTCTCCCGCTTTATGCGATTTAGACTCCGTTGGAGCTTTACCTCCCTCTTTTCCTAATTGGCATATGTTTTGATCCTGCCATAATTGGTAGCCCGTTAGTCTCTCTTGCTGGCCAAAAAGAAGCTAAAAGCGGAGTCTTTGTCTTCGCGCTAAAGCGAAGATTTTGGACAGTTGAAATCTTAGAAGCGGCTCTCATGAGTTCCGGGTGGTCTTAGTTTAGTAATTTTATACCGCGCTTTATGACTTCTTCTTTTAACGGATGAATCAGTCAGACTAGGGAAGCTTGGCTTAGTTCTAAATCCTGGTTCTACGATCAAGATCCGCTTTTCAAAATGTGAGTGTTTTCACTTAATTTCCTCTCCATTTCATACGGATGCCGGTGGTGAATCAGAGCGGAGGAGGCCCTCGTCCCTCGAGGCTTTGCTCTAGGTAATCCAGCAACCTTGTTACGAACGGGTCTTGCTCCAATTATCATTGCCTATCCGCTCGAAGCCTTAAAGTAAAGGACTGGGGAAGTCCTTCAATACTGATCGTAGACAATTGACATTAAGTGGGAAGAGTAGACTTCAAGTATTGGACTTACTGCCGGTTGTTGGAACGACGCGAGCCGGGCCGAGGCTTACACCTCTTACACGACCTAAAAAAAGCTGCGACGGAGCTTCGGCCGGTCCCCCCTCATAAGTCCTCTTCTGGGTTTACGTGGTCTTTTTCGAAATATCGTAAGTGGGCTATCTCGTAGATTTTTTGGTTCCTCACCAGAGGGTTGTACGAAAGGTTCTGAAAGCTGTAGGTTTATGGAACCGAGCTCGGGTGAGCGAGGGTCTTTAAACCGGTTAGCTCCGAAGCACCATTGTTATTCTTCGCAGTAATTGCTGATTGAGCATCAGATTGGCCCCTAGGGGGAGGGCTAGTGTGAATCCTCCTCTAAAGAGGAGTGAGGTGTCCCACGGGCGTAAAAACCGTTTTTTTCTAGGCGACCGCTCCAACGGAGTCTAAATCTACACACTAAGCCGCTTTCTGAATACTGGAGTGACTCTAGCTGCTGCCATAAGCTTTGAGTTTAGTGCTTGCTTTCTCAGACTCGCGAATCCGTTCACGGTCCGTAGGACCAACACCATTCGGGCAGGCATAATGTTAAGTACACAACTGACTGTCGACAAAATGATACATCTGTTTTATTGAACCGACTCCGGGGTTGGTTTGGGTTATTTAAGGGTAGTTTGAATGCTAAGCGTTACTAGTTGACAGAGTGGCCCCGAGTGACAACTGCTTGCCCAAGAAGGGAAGGGATGAAAGTCCCAGCTTTTTTGAATTTAAAAAGGAAAAATGCTCTTTTAGAAAATGATAATAGTGCTCTCTCTCAGAAATTAGTTCAGCTGGAATTGGAAAGAGGTCTAATAGACCCTAATGCTCCAATCTTTTATCCATAGGATTGCGACTATTACTCGAATAAATAGCACAGTGAAAGCTGTCCCCACCAAAGCACGAAAGCCAGGATCTTTCAGAAAATGGATTCCTATTCGAAGGGTGCACAACCGCATGGATAAGCTCACACTAAGCGAAACCTCACGGGCCGTCCCCTCCGCAGAAAGGAAAGGAAAAGTTTACCCGCTCATAATGATTGTAGAGGGCTCCTTGGTGTATTTAATGCCCAATCTTGCAGCCCCCTTGTCGTCAATAAAGTTGTGTTGCACTTGCTCCAGACTATCTTGCTTGGATCGCCGCTACCCGGTGAACTCATGCGGTTCCGACGTGCCCAGAGGCCAGAGGCGAATCCGTTCACGGTCCGTAGGACCAACACCGGACTTTTCAAACTTAGCGAACTGAAACATCTGAGTAGCTAAAGGAAGGGAAATCAACCGAGACCCGCTTCTTTACAGTACGAGAACAGATTGACAGTGAAAGCTACTGGGTTTTAAAACGAAGTCAGTGCAGCTACCGCTTTTCCAACAAGTGAGGGAGCCCTCGAAAGGCGCCCGAGACCGATCCATAATGAAAGCACCTGTAGATAGAAGCCCTTTGTTGACCGCTGGACTCATCCTCAATGCCTAAACCGGCATTGCCTAGTTCAGTCGTCTGTCGACTTTTCTTCCGCTCCCTCCCCGTGTCCACTAGCGCTCTTGTCCAGAGCGAAGAGAAGGCGAAAAAGCGCCGCCGAAGCAGCTCAGTCAGTGGGAGAGACTTTTCCTTCGTTCAGTCGCCTCACTAACTCCGTGAAGGAGCCCTACTGAACTCGTTCACTTGGTGAACTGTCTATTTCTCTTTTCGTACCGGCGTGACTCGGACCGATGGATGGCTGGAATTCTCCGTCCGATCAGCAGGAAGAGGCTCAGAGCCGGCTGCGCAGTGACAGTACCAATATCCACTAATCGTTGTTTCCAGATACGGTTGCCGGTTGACATCTCTTCTAATTCGCGCAACATAACCCAAAGAGGACCCCTTAGCATTCAAACTACCCTTAAATAACCCAAACCAATTACGCATTATCCGGGAACGATTCTCCAGGAACTTACAGAAGGTTCCAAACCCATCTATAGGCGCCAAAGAAGATCTAAGGACCCCTCCCATACTATGGTTATTTATATACGTATTATTGTAACATCTGCTGATGTACTTCATAGTTGGGCTGTACCTTCCTTAGGTGTCAAATGTGATGCTGTACAGACAGAATGAAAAAGAGAAGGAAGGGTTTAAAGTTCTCGTGCAGGAGCTCCTTCTTCTAAGTCTGATGTTCCGACCATGGGCAGGTTCAATCTAATAGGAAGTAACGAGGTGTCAAACGTACATTGCGCATAATTAAATGTGCTCCTATAATAACTTTGATTCTTCTTACCCAGTCAACTGAGTTCTGAACGAATTAGCTCCTTGGTAATGGCTTAATCTATAGATAGAAAGCCTTATGATGGGAAACTATCACGTTAGGTTTGGAGAGAGATGAGACCGGGGAAAAGATCGTACAGTTCCCTACCGAGACAACAGAAACTCTCAACGGATCCTCTGCGCGCTGGGCATACTTCTTCCGTGCGTCTTTCTCGTGGCGGAAACAGAACAACAGAGCAGAAGAGAAGCTTTCTCAGATTCCTCATCTCTTGGGCTTTCTCCGGAAAATTTGGTGTTTGATCTGATTGAAAACCTCATTCCAAAATGCCTCAATTAGCATACGTCTCTTTCACTGAACTAGCTGTTTTCTTTCTTTTCACTTCAAAAGAAGCGTTCCTTGCAACAATTGTTTGTTTGTAACGAATTCATTGAATTTTTGTTTTAATCCGATTTGATTTCATTCAAATGTAGTAGTATACTAATGAACCGAACCGCCGCCGCATAGCAAGTTTCATCTTTCTCTTTGCCATCTCCTGATGGTCATCACCGAACTTCTAAGCCCCATGCGGTTCATCCGCGATTGGCAAAGAAGCAATAATAGTAAAGCGATAAAAGAAGCAACTTGGGTAGACCCAGGGGAAGAGCTGTGCACAAAGGTTTGAACCATGGGGCAGGGACGGCGGCTGATATAGGATCTTGTGGAACAGGATTTGATTCTGCAAGCGGTTCGGTACGAACGAAGAAATTTCGAACAAAAGGATCGGAACTCGCTGATAGGAAAGGAAAGAAAAAGAAAGCCTTTCGGCGAGATATTGGCCTGTTTAATGATGTAAGCAATACATCCCGTTGAGCTTACTCTGAAATTGCTCCCAGCGACGCAGATGATTCTCCCATTTAAGTGGCTTAGTCTTTCTTTTTTCTATCCCGTCGTTAAAGTGCTCCTCTCTTTTAAGACATAGTACAGAATAGGGCTACCTCTTTATCCAGCCTTACAAGGTTAGACCCTTACTATCCTCTAACCCTTAGACAATGGATCGATATGAGAGGGATTAGGAATAGAAGGACCTAGCGTTTTTCAGTGATGGCAAGAATCCGCGAAAGACTGTTTTTTCTTCTTCTTGTGTTCTTTCTGAATGGCAAGCTGAACCGATCTTGCTTAGGGCGGGTGACCATCTTATGAGGCAATGTTAGCACAAGAGGTTGAAGGGAAAGAAAAAGCCATCTACTACTTGAGTAAAAAGCTACTCGAGCGCACTGGTTACTCGACAGCTCAAAGCTGACCAGTAGGGGCGGTAGTTTACTTGCTTACTTCTTAGAGTAAGGAAAGAAAAAGCAAAAGACAGAAACTTAAAAAAAAAAAAAAAGAGCTCCTTCGTTCAGAAAAGAAACGAGAGACAAGAAAACATCTTTGATTACGATTAAAAAAAACAATCAGATAAGAGAATACGTTCTCGCATCGCTTTTTTTGTGGAAAGCTCGACTGATTGAGACATCTTCCACAAGAAAGCTTTCACACTTTCAGTGCCTATATCCTAAAAATACGGATTATATATTTCACTTTCAGTATAATCTGAATAAAATCGCCCTTTGATTGAGCTTATCTGCTTCACTTCAGTGGCTGATAATCAAAGTGATTCAACAAGAAATTGAAAATGGTCATTACAAGCTAGGCCGACTCGACGGTCTGTACTGTGACTCTTGCTCCTGGACGTGAGCTGCTTTAGCTGCCCTTTTGGCATCAAGCAAGGAAGGCTGATCAAAAGTCTCTTCTCGGAGGTGAAAAGACACCGACGGAGGATATGAAATAGCTCGACCAACCCTTTTTCCTAGCCCTCGGGGATCGGCTCTTTCTCTTCGAATTCTTTTCTAATTCAATTACTGTAAGTTTATTCAATTCAATAAGCTCTTTTTAAACGCCAGTGGAGACTAATTCCTTCCGGCTAATGAAGATACTACTTCAGTCTGCCCATTCATTAATAAGAAGATTACAACTCCGAGACACCGAACAAATTCCCTAGGACTGCTATAACTCGCATGATATAGACCACGAAAAATATGAAGGTGAAAGTTCATGCTATCATGTCGCTAAAAAGTGGGCTTTTTGCAGTAAAGTATCTGCAAGTAAAAGGAAAGCAATCCAAGTACTTTGTTTCGAAAGTGCCTAAGTGGCAGATCTTAGCGTGTTAGCCGCTGTCTCATTTCGTATAGTGATAACGTTTTCTCTTTCTTAGCGCTCCGCTATCCGCTTTATTCTCCGAATATGCGCATTGGATGTCATTTCCATTTAGGTCCGATTCGGATCCCTCTGTTGTTTCCTTTTCCTCCCGCACCTTTTCTTCTGGTTTTGTGCCGTAGAGAGGGGGACAGGATCAGAGGCGTGAGCCGATGGGCATCTTTAAAAAAGAGGTTATTATAAACTCTAACTCCATCCCTTGGAAAGAAAAAGGTAGCACCGAAGAAAGGAAAGAGCGAGATGGTGGTTTTTCTTCTTCCCGCGAAGCGAAGAGCATTCGCTTGGCGTCATCAGCTTGACTGCATAAAGGGCAGTCCAAAGGAACAGGGATGCCAAATTGAAGCAGTCTGTCCCCTGTATTAAGCCTTTTCCAGGCGGAAGAACAACCGTTTGACTTTGGCACACGAGGTTTGGGATTCATGCAATAAGAAGGAAGAGTCCGCCGCTGACGAGTCTGCTAGAAAGAGTGTTTTGAACTGAGAAGAAGACTGGCTCCCCGGGTGAGGGTAGTCGAAATTCGGGACGTAGCTATGCCTTAGAAGGGATATATGTCCTCGTCGCTCTCTCCCGACTGAACTATTTGTGATGAAATCGATTCCTAATAGCGTTTCGGTTTCGCTTTTTTTGGCGCGCCGATTAAAAGGAACGCCCTCATTTAATTTCCTTTCGGAAATTGAACGGGCGAATGCAGGGGGTAAAAACCCCCCTGTGACCCCCCCTCTTGCTACCCCCCTAACCCCAAAGGGGGGACGGAAGGGCGGAAGGGAACTGCTGAAACTTATCTTCCGTCTTCGATCTCAGGTCCGCTATGCTCTTTGTTACTATACCCTCTTCACCTAGTTTTCCTTTCTTTCTCACCAGTGGCCGCTAGCAGATAAGACTGAAAAACCACTAACTAAAACCTTAGTTTCGTTGGTCTAAGTGGGAACTTCCCCCTGGCTCCCGCTTGTGCTTCTAAGACCTAGAACTCAGAAGACTTACTTCTTAGCTTCAGGCACTTCCAAGTCACCTAGAGCAGGCCTTAATGACTTCCCGACCGAAGGCATTGGACCTCAGGGAAAGAAAGTTCGTAGAAAGTTCCATGATCTTTGGTTTTCTCAGCTTTTGTCGGCTAAGCTTACTAATAGGGGTTCCGGTCTCTGTAAACTGGTCTCAACCGTATTGCTAGCTTAGCCGCCCTTTTGTTTTGGATACAACCTTTTTCAGACTTTCCTCGTGTTAGCGAAACTGGAACTAGGAGAGCCTCGGGTAATTCTGTTGTTTAAGCTCCTTTGATCCGCTGGGACAGATCTTATTTGAAAGAAAGTTAGCAACCGCTGGCTTGCAGGACCGAGACCGTGCTACTAGACTTGGAGCGAAGCGACAAGTCTCGTAGAGACGAAGGGGCTGAGAAGGTAGGCTCGCAGGTAAAGGATCAGGCCTAGGCCTAACTCTAATGTAAAGGGTACTGGCACTATATTGCTTTCGGCCACGGGAGAGGGGGAATGGGAGGCGGGCACCGGCTGATGGAAATAGACGGACTACCGGAGATATTCGTGTTACTTCGTCTGCACTGGTTTGTACGCGAATGTTTTGTCTGGTTTTTGGTTTCTAGTCTTATTTTATTAGTAGCCATGATTGGGGCTATAGTACTGACTATGCATAGGACTACTAAGGTGAAAAGGCTTTGTGTTTTCTTATCTTTTTCCCGCCCTAGGAGTAGCACAAAAAGAGGAACCGGGAAGGGTTATTGACCCAATGATAAACCACTAGCACCTTCCTCGTTGAGGCTCCGTGCACTGGGAAAGCGCTCTAGCGACAGGAAAGCGGCCACTAGTAACAAAGCTTGCACCTAACAAGCATAATGTCTTAAATAATTGGCTGGGCTGGCTTTTTATCCCAATACTTAAAAATCTGGATTTTGGTGAACTGCTAGCTAGTGAGCGGTTCTTTCGGGCGGGCCCTACGAGCGGGCATCCCCCGCAACGCAAGCAGCATTGTTCGCCACTACCCGAAAGGCAAAAGATTCGAGAGTCCAGGCTGAAAATACATGCATAGATAGTGGTCTAATGACAAGGGCCGACGACGGAAGCTCGGGACGGAGCCGAAAGCGCCACGATTGGCATCAATTCATGAATCATGAACTGCCTTGAACGTAGCATTTATAGGCTAGGGCCCTGAACTCAGAGATAACAACCCCTAGGATCGGAGGATACCCGAAAACCTAGACCTCAATAAAGAGCTGCTTATACGCTTCTTACCGGAGCTGGGGTTAGGCTGGATGCCTCTCTCTTGTTGAAGAAGCTGTGATCGAATCAACTGCAGGTGCAGATGAATTGAATCAAGAGTCAAGGAAGAACAAAAAAAGAAGGAAGATTATAGAGCAAGTGACATCCATCCCATTCGTATACGACCGAACCGAAGAGGATACCTGCGTCTTAAGAATCCAACTCTAACTAAATGAGGGAAATCACCTTCTGGGTCCTCTTCGGTTCGGTCGTATACCTAGCATAGAATGGATTTTTTCCAGCTATCTTTTTCTATGAAATGACTGAAATTCTATCGGTTGGAACGAAGTCTCTTTTCTAGTTGCACATTAGTGGCTCGGAGAGGCAAAGAAAGTGAACCATAAAAAGATTGGTGTTGAGGAGCTATCCATACAAAATGGCCATAGATCATGTACTTTACCTAAATATTCGGAAAGATGTGAATAAATGTATAGCAAAGATAAGATCATGTAGCCTTTCCCATGGTAATTATTTAACCACAAAAGGACTTTTTGACATAGTAAAACTTGACTATAATAATCCAAACTATTGTCGGTCGCTCGGCTAATAATTACCCCAACTATGAGTTATTCTTGTATAATCCCAACTATTAGGCACGTCCGCCTCAAACACACCCAGATGACTTGTCACCTGCTAACAAGGTAAAACTAATTAATTTTCTTTTTGTAATTTCCACTCTCACCACCACAAGTCCCACCCACCACCAATGCCACACACTGCCATTGCAGCAACCAGCCAACACAGTACCCCACCACCACAAACAGTCATCCAATACCACCAAATACCAATGCACCATTACTCACCTCCACTGCCACATCACCACTGCAGCAACCACCATCCATCATCAACCACCACCACAAACAAGCATCTTACAGAAACGAACCACCATCCAACTTCTCAACTTCCACACACTCCGCGGCATTGCAGCCACCATCCAACACCTCCGCTTCCACACATCGCCACATCGAAACCACCATCCCTCGCACTAAACCCAACTGAAAACCCAGCCAGAAAAAAGCGAAAACCACCATTAAATAACCCAAACGAAACCCCGCAACCATAGCCAACGCAATTCAAAATTCTAATCGAAAACACCAAGGGAAAATCCAATGGAAGAGAGAAAACTCGCCTGAGGAGAGAGGATGGAGGAGAGAGAGATCGCGCTGCGAGGGTGGCTGAAAATGGTGGTAATTCTGTGGTGTTGTGGTAGTGCAGGTGTAAGTGGTGGAAGTAGCAGCGTTGTGATGGCAGTGTGTGTGGAGGTGGTGGTGGTTTAAGGTGGAGCTGAGGAGAGAGAATGGGGAGAATGGAGGACGCAGGGGTTGGGGTTGAGTGTGGATGGGATTTTTTAAAGAAAAATCAAAAAGAAAATTTAATTATGAACCGCCAATAAAAGCAAGACACGTGGCTTGTTTTACCGGTTAAACAAGTTCCTTTCAGGTTACGGTGCATTTGTGGCAGACTTGCTTAATAGTTGGGATTATACAGGAATAACTCATAGTTGGGATTGTTCTTGGCGGAACGACCATAGTTTGGATTATTCTAGTCAATTTTTCCTTTGACATATATCCCTTTGTTCCTCTATATTCTTCCTACTTTCAGTTTTTGTGCTTGACAATCCAGATTTGAACCATAATTAATAAAGTACTGCTTGAGACGAATAAAACAAGTTCCCATAAAATTGCATAATTTCTTATATATTGAGAAAAAATTGAAATATCCTCCCAAATTGTGGAAAGTTTCAAATTCAAAAGTAGGAAGACGAAAAAAATGAACAGAGGTAGTAATATCTTAAATACAAATGTTATTGTAAGTTGATACCTTAATTTATTGTAAGATTATACCTTTATTTATTTATTTTTGTTACACCTTCATTTTGAACTAATTCCTTAATTTGTTTGTTATGTCAAATAGTACCTTAATTATGAATGTTTTGTGAGCCAGTACTTTATTTATTTATTTATTTACTAGTCTCAAAGGCACACCATGCATGCAAAACATTTAAATTATAATTAGTGGAGCAGTAAATCATTCAATTAGTGAATCATATAAGCATATTTTTTTACTTTTTTCATATTTGGTTTCCCACTCCACTACCCTTATACTTCATTCGTCTCATAATATTCTACTCAATTACTATTACTACAAAAACCAAGGTAAACATGAGGGATGGTGTGAAAGAAGGTCTCTTTTAGTGCAACACCGCATCGATAAGCTCGCACTAACCTGTCACCTATTTGAATTTTTCTCTCTCTTCAAATTTTTCCCTGTTATTTCCTTTATTTGCCTTCTAGCTTCAATCTTCATATTCGATTACAAAAATTTCATAGTTTGTTGAAACTAATATGAACCTACATACACTGCCACTCCATGATAAGCTTCTCTACACATTGCTATATGTGATAACAACTCATGTAACTAACTAGTTGGTTAGTTATTAGGAGAGGTGAAAGCTCACCTATCCTTTTTTATTAGATTGATATAGTATCGTAAAAGATCTAAATTTAAATAGATGTTGTAAGCCTATTTTCATTTTCACGAAAATAATGAAAGAAGCTTTTACTCTTTTTTCTCTCATTTCTCTTCATTACTTCTCACTATTGTATTATTAGCATACAACAATGGTGGTATCTCAGTCATATATAGATTATAACATGGTATCAGAGCTCAGTATATTAGTTCATGACTTCATCAGTTCCTGGTTCGATCTCTTTTAATCTTGAACTGTTGTTGAAGTTTTGTTGATTTCCATTGACTTTGTAGCACGTTTTGAATGTTGTGGCCTGGTATCTTTGGGGTTCAATCAATCTAAAAAAATTACGCTCTTTACAAAATACTCTAATGGATTAATAGCTATTGTGCTGTATATGTGGATGATATAATACTCAATGGTGATGTTATTCAGAGTACTTATAGCTTAAAGTCACATCTTGATACACCTTTTAGTATCCAAGATTTGGGGAAATTAAGTTATTTTCTTGGGATGAAAATTAGCTATCTCTCAACATGATTAGCTCTTACTCAGAGAAAATTCATCAAGAAATTGCTCACTAGTTGCAGCTTTGATCTCATTAAACATGATGTTACTCCACTGGCCATACATCTAAGGCTGAATGCGACCGATGGTACACCTATATCTAATGCAGAAGAATATAAATATCTAGTTGGGAAGCTGAACTTCCTTACACACTCTAGACCAAATCATGCATATCCAATGCAACATCTCAGTCAATATATGCAGCTAAGACAACAACACTTAGAACCTCTACAACCCACTCTGAGATATGTGGCTTTCACTGATGGACAAGGCATTCTCCTAAAAGCGGTGATCAACTCACACTTCAAGCCTATTCATACTCAGATTGGCGCTCTTGCATGGATACCAGAAGGTCCATTTATGGCTATATACTTCTTTTCGGGAATTCTCCGGAGAGCTAGAAATCAAAAAGGTGACGCAAAGTTTCTAAGAGTTCCTCTAAAGCTAAATGTAGAGTTATGTCTGCAGTTGCCTCTAATATTACTTGGTTAATAATACTACTTGAAGAGTTAGGGCTCCTCGACTTGAAGCCAATGACCTTTCACTGTGATAATCTTAGTTTATCACTAGAGAACAAAACATTGAAATTGATGTACATTTAACTCGAGATAATGTGTTGGAAGAATTGATTCAATTATCCTATCTTCCTACCTCTTCTCAATTGGCTGATGTGCTTATTAAAGTCATTCTTTCGCCACAATTTAATACTCTACTTCCCAAATAAGAATACTTCATCCCGTGCCTAGTTTGAGGGGGGTGTTGAGACTAACATGAACCTCATACACTGCTACGTACTCCATGATAAGCTTCTCTACACATTGCCACATGTGATAACAACTCATGTAACTAACTAAATGATTAGTTATTAGGAGTTAGGACATCTCACTTCTATTTTTCCATTAGATTGATGTAGTAAAGGATCTAACTATAATTAGATGTTGTAAGCCTAATTTTCGTTTGCACAAAAGTAATAAAAGAAGCTCCATCTCTCTTCTCTCTCATTTCTCTTCATTACTTTTCTCAATTGTCTTAGCATACAACAATAGTGGAATCTTAGTTCATACACATAAAATAACATAGTTGGTTCTTAAAAGCATAAAAATGGAAAGAAATTGTTGTACTCACTGTTTTAATAATGACAAATAATATATTATTGAGTCTAGATTTAATTATTTAGCTTAGACTTTATTTTAATCTATTAGGATTTAATTTCTTATATAAATAGTTTTATATTCTTTTTATGTATTTGGAATAATTAGTTCAAATATAACTTGTGGACAAAATGGTTTTTAGTTTAACCTAATCAAGTTATTTAAGTTAGTTATTATGTGCACTCGAATTTATATATGTTTTTGCTTTGGATAATCCTAATGTCATGGAATATTAGTTTGAATAATATTAAATTTCACAATGTTAGTAGTGTTAGTTTGTTGTGATTGCACAGGTATGAACGAGTCAATTTAAACGTGCAACAAACAACAAACTACCGAGCTACAGTATAGGAGATACTAGTACTGTTGGCATTTCTTGGTTTCTAGGAAGACCAAAACTGACTGGTCAGTTAGTTCATGGAATCTCGGAGGTCCAACTAACCACTATATACTCAGCAGTCAACAAGTCAATTGTACGTTGATATTGTGGAGAATGTGGATGAGTGAACGTGGACTAAATGGGCAAGATTCATGGTCATAACGACTACAAATTAGGTAGATCATGAGCTACTTTCAAGTATCCATAACTACCTATTGGAGTAAAAATAGGAGCTGCTGATCTCTTATATACTTTCCACATTTACAACTTTCCAGATTTGCATATTTTATATCTTAGAAAGTTTATTTCAGTTTTACTCTGTTCAAAGCATAAATTATTGTATTGTGTTTGAATGTTGGGTGAGTGAAATTTAAAGAATAAAATTTTTGTAATTAAGAGTAAAAGAGAGAAAGAGAAAGAGTAGACTTCGAGTGAAGTCAAGTGAGGAAAGTCACGTGTTCAGGGGGGATAAGGTGACTGGGAAAAAGTACCTAGAGGAACAGGGTGAGGATTTTTTAATATGTTGTAATTACTACTATAAATAAAAAGGCAAGGTTTCTTCCTAGAGAATTTTGGAAGAGAACCTTGTTAAAGTATCTTCTTGTGTTCCCTTAATTGCTTATTCTTTTTATTAGCTTTTAAGTTTTATTTATCCTCAAAAAGTTTAAAAAAATCCCCACAACTACAATTCATTTCTCCTCTTGTAGTTTATCATCTAGTTTTCATAGTAGACTAACAGATACTACCTCGAATTTCCAGTTGTTCTCCTTTTATTTTGCATGTAGATTAAGAGTACTTGTCAATCCACATCACTCTCTCATTACCCGGGAGATATAAAAGCTTAATTACGATTGTAGCGGTGGGTTTGGGGTCAATTGAACCCAACCCATCCCACTCCTAGTAAACTATCTTTTTCGTCCCAAATTATTTGTTACATATTAACTTTAAGCACTATTAACTTTGTCACATTGAATGTCTTTAAGTGTATAAATGTAACGGTAAACATATTCATGTGTGATCTTGTTTGATTCGTATCAATGTGTATTTTTCAAAAATATGATTTTTTTCCTTTACCAAATTGGAGATATTAGTTTATAAAATCGTATTTTAAAAGGTGTAAAAATATAAGAGAAGGTATTAGGTCAGACGCCTCCGACCATAACATTTGACGACTTTCAGTTGGTTTCAAATTTTTTTCAGTTGGTTACAATTGTTTTTCAGTTGGTTTCAATTTTTTTCAGTTGGTTTCAAAATAAATTTCAATTAGTTTCAATTTTTTTCAGTTGATCTTTTTCTTTCAATTGGATGTCTTCTAAGTTCAGTTAGTTATCTTATTGTTTTATTTACGTGTTTTAGTCTAACTGAAAACAAATTTTAAGTAAATGAAACAAACTAAGTTATAAATGAAAGCAAATTATAAGCAAATGAAAAAAAGGGAGTAACTACATACCTTCATCCTTTTAACTGAAACACTAACTCATTGTCATCCTACTTATATTTATTAACTATTTCTCGAATTGATGTTTTCAGATCAAGTGAAAGCTAAAACTGATTTGGCGGACTCAGGGAGGAGCAGATGCAAGGTGGAGATGAGATGCAAATCACTACCGTTTACTACTGAGAACAACATTGCCATGAGTGATTATAGTAGTCTGTTAGTCGCTGTGGGAGCTAACCGCCAGAAATTGGAGAGGAATCTTCAAACTAGAGGCGGCGAAGGAAGCATAGGCGAAAGTGTTATCTCCTACGTCGGAAGGCGGCGCTCCACAGAAAAATGGCGAGAAGTAGTTGAGAATGAAGTATTGGGCTCCGTCCGACAGTAAGTATTAGTCAGACGGTATAACCCAATACTTTCTCAAAAAATAAATATAGCAAATAAATTTGTGTGGAGGTAATACTCCCATCTAATATAGTGACAAGATAATAGAGTTCAAAGCAAATGTTCGATTAATACATGATGTGCCGTATGTTGGAGTTTACTTAGGTTTGTTGGAGTTTAAATAGGTTGTTACTTAGTTGTTAATCAACCCCTTAATTCAAGGGCTAGTTGGTTACCAATATAATTAGCCTAGTAGTACAAATAGCCTTAGCTTGTAATTCATTAAATAATTCAACTCTAATACAATGTAGTTTCTTTACTGCTTCTCTATTCTCTACTTCTCTCTTTGCTGCATCTAGTTCATCAATGGAGTTCAACTCCATTCATGAAAACTGACATGGTATCAGAGCGGGTCCTTGATCTGACTCTTCCATTCATCTTCTTCCGCAATTAATCAATCTTATTTTCTTAAGTTTTTTCGGCAAAGTAATTTTTTTGGGTTTTCACAATTGTGATTTCTTGAATTAGGGTTTTGGAACTCTGGATTTATTCTCTTGAATTTCACGTTTCATCAGAATTTCAGTTCGATAACTTTCTGGGCACTGCTTGATATCCGGTTATTGCCGAAATCGTCCAATTCATGGTCTCACATTTGCAAGCTTCTTCTTCTTTATTCTGGGTTCTTTGATAATTGTTCGATGAATTTCTGGGTCTTGGTGATCGAATATCTTTTCGGTGTTAATATTGCCTGCTTTCTTGACAAGAATTTCTGGTAATCTTGCTTAAATCTGGTCGTTGTTGTTCTGAGTTTATTAACTCGGATTTTCATCTAAGATTGTGGATTCGACTCAAGTTCATTTTCTCTAAATCTTGATCCAATTGAATATGGGTCGATTGGATACCTTGAAATTTTCTACAAAATGAAATTTCCCTTATTTCTCCCAACTTCATCTTATTCTGTGAATTTTCTTCTCATTTTCTTTTTCTTTCTTTAATTCTTTGATCGAATTTGTTGAGAATTTAACAAATTCAATACTTCAATTTTCTGGGTAATTGACATTTAGCCCACAAACACTCAAATTCTCAAAGTTCTTGGGTTTGCTTCGTGTTGCTCACAAGATGTTCGATAAAATGTGTGAAAGACGTATTGTTGGTTGTTGTTGGTAATCTCTTGGTGAAACTTGTCAACCATCGGCCCAATTCGAAGGTTTGTAAAATCTTAGTGTTCTTGGTATCTAGTGAGCATTTGAGCAGAATTTTATGGGTTCAAGTATGTTGGTGATGCATACCAAATCTTTGGATTGTTCATTTGGTGTCTTCTTATTGATGGTGGATGTTCTCTTTTCATTGAATTTGGTTGTTTGTTTGTTGTCAATAATTGATTTTGCCACTGAGATTTTTTTTGTTGGATGATGGAGGTGAACTGATTGTTGAGGTTTTGTTAGATGTGATTTCATTAATGGAGGTGAAATGATTGTTGGGATTGCTGTGATATTTGTTTTTTATTCGATGATGGACCTCTCTTCATTTCTTCTTCTGGTACTATTGGGGCAGCAAATTGTTATTACATAGTCTGTGATTGTCCTTGATATTGGTGTTGCTTTGAAGTTGGGTTTATTTGCTTCCAAGTTTGATGATTCATGGTTCAAAGTAGAATTCAGATTCACGGAGCATTGGTGTGGCTTGGTGAACCAGTAGACATGAAAAGTGGTGGATTCGTGTTGGATTTATGAACTTCAGTTGGTTGATTTGGCTTTGGTTATATTGGTGGTTGATTAGTAGATTCATGTTGAGGATTGATTTCCTGTTGTTGTGAGTTTTGACCCATAGATGGTCAATTTGTTCATGCCCACAGAGGCCATTGTCACGATCCATAGAGATCGTTTTCAAGACCCATTGTTGGTCTTGTTCTCATGACCCATAGAGGTCGGTTTTAAGACCAAGAAGGTCAGTTTTTAGGCCCATAGTTGGTCTTTTTGCCCATAGTTGGCTTATTTTCTTCGCCCATAGAGGCTTGATTTCGCCCAAAGTGGCACCTTTGTTGTGACCCATAGAGGTCGTTTTCTCATGACCCATAGAGGCATGTTTTGTTGTAATTCATAGTGATCGGTTTATGACCCATAGTTGGTCTTTCGGTCATGCCCATAGAGGCTATTCTCATTGATCCAAAGAGATCAATTTTATGATCCATTGTGATCTTACGAGACCCATTGAGACTCATTTCTTCTCATTTTCTTTTCACTCTTAAACACATTATCCTTCCATATTCACTCCCTTTTCTCTTGTTTTCTCATCCCAAATTGGAGTTGTCGCGTTTGGCTGATGGTAGTTTTGTTGATGGCATATGTTGTGTTGGTGTGTTGGTATCTTGATTTCTTCAAACTGAAAATAGTATTGAGGGGGGTGTTGAAGTTTACTTAGGTTTGTTGGAGTTTAGATAGGTTGTTACTTAGTTGTTAATCAATCCCTTAATTCAAGGGTGAGTTGGTTACCAATGTAATTAGCCTAGTAGTATAAATAGCCTTAGCTTGTAATTCTATAATAATTCAACTCTAATACAATGTAGTTTCTTTACTGCTTCTCTATTCTCTACTTCTCTCTTTGCTGCTTCTTATTCATCAATGTTCAACTCCATTCGTGAAAATTGACACCATATATAGGGATCGTCTCGAAGTTTAAATAAAAAAACAAGTCTTCAATGAGGCGAGGCTATATAGCAATGACATTGGTTTTAGGCTCGATGTAGCTTAGATTCATTGATTTAGGTTTGTCTAATAGGAATTCAGATATTTGAAATTCTATCTACGCATAGAAGAATCACCAAGGTGATGTTGCACCCTGTTTAGGTCCAATCTCGAGGGAGACCATGTATATCTGACTTCTGTTTAGATTTATGCCTTGAAGATCTTGGAGTAGTTTATGTTTATGCTAAAATGACACAAACTAATTGCACAATTAAATGAGAGCGCATAGTACTTATAATTTTTAATTTTCAAAAATTCTACATGAAGATCTTATGGTATTGGTTTTTTTTAAAGGTGTAAAATATATATATATATATATATATATATAGGAATAGGATCGAGTGAAAATTATTTTATCGTGAATATCAAGTAAAGGGTTATATGTTAACATAAAAGGGGCACGCGTGCATTCATTAATAACATTTTTGTAAATACTTACAACCTTGATGTTAGCAGCGAAACTTTGATGTTGGAAGCGCGCGTACCATCTAATCGTAATATGTAACTTTCTAAATCTTATATGTACCCCTTTTTTTCCAATCAGAACTGTTAGTATTAAGATTTTAGCAAATTATAGGTTTTTAGCAGAATCCGACTCTATTATATATATATATATATATATATATATATATATATATATAAGAATAGGATCAAGCGAAAATTGTGTTCACCATGAAAACCAAGTAAAGGGGTACATATTAACATACAAGAGCTACGCGTGCATTCATTAATGACATTTTTGTAAATAATGACAAGTTTGATGTCAGCTGCACAAATTTGATGTTAGAAGCACGCGTACCTGGAAAGGATGGTTTTCACAACTTCGTCTTTCAAAAACACTGGCAGGTCATCAAGAATGACCTTTACCAATTCTGCCACAATGTTTTCAGTAATAGGGAGTTGAGCCTCTCAATGAATGAAGCCATTGTTACTCTACTCCCTAAAGTGGAACACCGGGAAACAATCAAAGAGTTTAGACCTATTAGCCTATGCCCTACCATTGCCAAATTTGTAACTAAGATTATAGTCAAGAGGCTTAGACCACTACTCAACAACATCATCTCCCGAAACCAAAACAACTTCATTCCTAACAGAGGGACTGATATTAACTACATCATAGCCTCTGAAGCCTTACACTCAATGAAAACTAATAGAGGTAAAAGTGGTTACCTTGCAATTAAGGTGGACTTAGAGAAGGCCTATGACAGACTGGAATGGGACTTCATCTTAGATTGCCTTATAGCCCATAATCTAGACCAAAACACATGCCAACTCATCATGTCTTGCATCACCTCAACTTCATTTACCATCAATGTCAATGGTGACCAATTTGAAACAGTTAACCCCTCTAGAGGTATTAGGCAAGGAGACCCATTATCACCCTACATCTTCATCCTTTGCATGGAACACCTCTCCAAACTCATCCACTCTGCCTGTGAGCATGGCTCTTGGGTTCCTTTGACCTTTGGTAGATCCAGACTTAAACTATCTCACCTACTCTTTGCTGATGACCTCATCCTCTTTGGTGAAGCTAGTATAGGGTCTGTAGACTCTATCCTCAAAACCCTAACACACTTTCGGGAAATCTCAGGTCAGAAGGTCAACCAAAGTAAAAGCAAATGCTACTTCTAAAAAAAACCCCCCAGCCAAGTACAAACACTTACTGATAGGTTGGGCATCAAGGCCAGTCAAGACTTAGGGGAGTATCTAGGTTACTCACTCACTGATAAAAGACCCACCTTCAGCCAACTGAATACCTGACCAAGAAAATGAAGGACAAATTAGCCTCTTGGAAAGCCAAATTCTTAAACAAAGCATGTAGATCAACTCTAATAAATGCCACCTTGAACTCCATGGCCCTTTACCCTATGAACCGCCTAGCCCTACCAAAGAAATGCGTGGGAGAACTAGACAAGACTATGAGGAATTTTTTCTGGGGATCAGTTGAGGAAAAGAAGAAACTACATTTAGTGGGATGGGGGAAAACCTGTGCCCCCAAAACACTGGGAGGAACTGGCTGTAGGTCACACTTACTCCTCAATGAAATCTCCCTTACTAAAATTATGCTGGAAGATGCACTCAAATGATAACTTAGCCACCAAAATTCTAAGGGCCAAGTACTCTAAGTTAACACAGGGGATTACCAGCTTTAAGAGAGGCTCTCACATATGGCAAGACATTGGGAAGGGGTGGGATAACTTTGCCAAATCTGATGTCTGGTCTGTAGGTAGCGGGGACCACATTTCCTTTTGGTTAGATGACTAGACTAGGAAAGGAAGCCTAAGAAGTATAATTCATGGCCCATTAACCCCCACAGACCTCACCATGAAAGTCTCTGAATGCCTGAAAGAGGGAAACTGGAACTTTGATAACCTTTCCTTTGTACTACCTCAAGATGTACTAAATACCATCTCTGCTTTGTTTTTCCTACTGCTAGTACTTATGAACTTACTTCTTTAACACTAAGACAGCCTATGCTGAGCTTTGGCAAAGACACTTGAACCACACCACACCACAAGTACCTTCACCAATCACTACTCTAGTTAGGAATACCAAAAGCTGGGACAAACTTTGGCATTGCCCCCTGTTTATGCTAAATTCTGCTTTAGGCAAAACTAAGTTAGGAGCTACAGCTAGAGTACTGCTAAGTAGCTAGAAGCTGCTGGAGAGAGCTAAGACAAGAAAAGAAAGCAAGAATCAAAGAGAAGAACAAGACACCAGGAATGGTGACGCGGAAACCCGTGGAATAAGGGAAAAACCGCGGGTGGCTTTGAGTCCACCAATCCACTATATTCTTGATCACAGCCCTAGTAATTCTGTAACTAAGTATTTCGTAAGCTTAAGAATAATGTTTCAATCTGTGAATGTAAGTGCTGAATGCGAATGAACTTGTGTCCTCAATACAATCATTTGAGCTATATATAATAAAGAAAATATATCCGTTTGAACCAGCTTTAGCAACGTCTTGTAACCGCTCTTGAATCTCCATTCATATCTGCCATTAATGCCGCTTAGCATGATCTTCGCTCATACTTATCAATCTGTACCTTTAGCTTTTATTCCTCTGCGAGATTCTAGGCTTTGACATCTTTGACTCATAACGCCTTTCAAGTGATGCTGCGTTCCTTAGCTGGGAAGCATTAACTGGTTCTCCTTAGCTGGTAGGCCTCAAGCTGGATCCTTTAGCTGGAAGTCCTAACCTGGGAGTTCATAGCTGTAATGACTTTCCAACATGCATATGTAGCTGTGTAATTTTCAGGGTATAACAATTGCCCCTAACTTGTAGCTTGTACTGCTAGTCTTGCGTAATAAAGCTGTAAGTTATGATTTCAAGATAAAATTTTAACATAACGTCTATCATATAAGATAGAATTGCAAGAGGCGAAAAATTTAAATGAAGCATGCTTTAGTTTTAAAGATCTGAGCTTAATCATTTACTTAAGTCCATTTAAGTCGAGTAATAAATACTAGCCGTTTTGCTGTCAGAGTAGCTTAAAATCAAAGAGATCTTCGAAAAGATTTCACTTCCGTTTATTCTTCTTCCTCCTCTGGTAAGTCTGCTCTCTCTCTCTCTCTCTCTTCTTTTCCTCTTTCACCCTTCTGCATGCCTCTTAAACAGTCTGCTAGGAAGAAAGTTTTTTCCCCTAAACTTACATCGATGGTTAAGGCAAAAGACGACGTAGCTTCCACCATCACTTGGGAAGATATAGAAAACATTAGGGCTAGAGGGGGTTTCCCCTGAGAGCACAGAATTCATAGTTCCTGATGAATTTGAAAGGCCGAAAAAGACTCCGGATAATCTTATCTGTTTTTATGAATACCCTTTCCTACTAGGGTATAGTTTTGAATTTACACCTTTGATACGTTCTTTTGAAGAAGTCTTAAACTTTTCACCTGGCCAGCTGATGCCAGGGTTTTGGAAAATTTATTTCACTATCGAGTCATCCACTAGGGGTTAGAGTCCGGTTTTCGCCCTAGAAGACCTTCTCACCATTTACAGCCTTAAGATCATCAACCCTAACAAGGTCACTCTGAAACAGAAGCCAAAATACCCTAGCCCTGTGGAGGGGACCGGTGCTTCGTAGTCTTTTTGGAAGACTCGTTTCTTCTTTGTTGCCAAGGATTCCCTTGGTGAAGCTGGGGCTTTTCTCCCCTCTGGCTGGCCTGCTGGAGGTATTTTACTGTATTTCTCTTTTTTTGCTTCGAGTATTTTATTAACTATGGTCTTAACCTTGCCTTTTTATAGGTTCTTCTGAAGCTGTGGAAGGCCTTGAGGATAGAGACGAAAGAGCGAAGGTTTTTCTCAGCATCTCCTTGGACAAAAGAACCTATACTCCCCCTTTTAAAGCTATTCCCGTTTCATCTCTGACCCCTGCTACCTCTGGGACTAACTCCATGACTTCAGGTAGGCTAGTCCTTTAGTTAGTTTATTTTTAGGGTTTTACTAGGTACAATGCCTCAGCTACTATTTTACTGTTTTTGTGCAGTCAAAGGTAGCACCTTGTCCCAAGCTCATGCTTTGGCTCGGCTTAAAGGAAGAGGTCAGAAGTTCCTGCTACCTCCACCTAGTCTAAACCTGCGATGCCTGCTAAGGTCGCCACCTCAACTCCTAGCATGCCTCCCCCTCTAATCAAATTGGATTTGGATCCTCCTGCTCCTGGTCCATCTACAAGTTAACCTAGCCATACCAACTGACTTCCTATCTGAAGATGGGATAAACAATGGTATCTGGCCTCATGCAGAAAAGCTATTTTTTCCTGCTAAAGCTAAACGCCTCGGGTCTCAGGATCCTGAAGTGATGGTGAACCACGCGGTTCAATATTCTCTCCAGGTATAACTTTTATCGTGCCTCAGTTTTTTAGCTTTTAAGCTTTCGTTCCCTACCTTTCTTATGTCCTAACATCTTTGTGCCAGGCTCTCCAAAACTGCCTGGCAGCACGCTCTAGCTTGAGGGCTGTTGCTACAGTGACTGCTCAGCTCAAGGTTTCCCAAGCTGCGGTTGCTGCTTTGAAAGGAAGAGCTGAAGAAGGCACAGAAGGAACGGGCTCTAGCTGAGGAGCAGTGTAAAGTTGAAACGCTGCTTCTAGAGAAGGAGAGAGAGGCAAAGAAGCTTTTTACAGCTTCGGCGGAAGCTGAGATTGTTGCTGCTAGGGAAGAAGCCAAGGTGGCTACCACGAAGCTGGCGAAGATGGTGAAAGAGAGGGATGTCCTGAGTGCTCAGTTGGCGCATCAGAAGGAGCGTCACTTAGTTAAAATGGCGGAAGTTCAAATTGTTGAACCTGCCAAGCTGGCGTACCTGATGTTGTTTGGGACTCTGGAAAACAAGGAGCTGCACAAATATACTGATGCTTTCCTGGCTATGATGAGGAGTATTGCAGACCTTAAGGCTCTAGCTTTGGGCCTTAACCCTCCTAGGGAGGTTGCTTCTACGGATGACTCTTCAGCTAAGGACCTAGTTGAGTCCTCAGCTAAAGTTTTAGCTTATGTTCCTGCTGAACCTTCCAGCAGTTCTGCCCCAGCATCTGAGGTACCTAAGCAGATGCCTACAGCCGACCAGCTTGCCAGCTAGGGACGTAGGCAGTTTTAACCTCTTCAATCATATTTAGTTCCTTTCTTGTCAAACAATTTAATTTTTGCTTTGGATGCTTTTACCACCAGCCAAGCGGCTGGTGTGTTTTTTGAGCAAGTTTAACTTTCGGTACATATATGCATCTTTAGATCTTTAGTAAAATGAGCTAGCTGCTTTATGTTTTTACCTGGCGTTCTTGATGCCAATGTCTTGTGTGATGGGCCCAATTACCTAGGCGTGTAGCCTTTAGCTGATGCAACCCTGGTAGCTTAGTTCTTTGATAGCTTCTTCCCAAGGTGTCTAGATGTACTTGCGTCTTTAGATAGCTTAGGAGGCTAGGTAGTGCTCCCACCTGCAGC
Source organism: Patellifolia procumbens (assembly GCA_947645195.1). NCBI lineage: Eukaryota > Viridiplantae > Streptophyta > Magnoliopsida > Caryophyllales > Amaranthaceae > Patellifolia > Patellifolia procumbens. Next base: position 4,412,146 of record CANSGD010000594.1, read on the forward strand.
TAGTCTTGCGATACCTGCATGTGTTGACTAGGCCAAGGCAGTCGTTAGCATAGCCAACGGCTCTCCGATGCCTAAGTCAGTAAGGATTCTAGGAAAACCTTTATAGATAGAAAGAGAAAGGAGAATGGCCTTACCTGGAGTTCCTTGGCTTTGCTTAGCAATTTTTTCCTACCTGGTGAAACTGCTTTGTTGGTCACTTGAGTCATTGTAGTTGATTATTTTTTAGATTATTATCAAGTTTCTTAGAAATGGTAAAGTTTTAGATGTGACGCGTTCCAGCTTCTAGGCAAAGCTTTCCCTTCTACTGTAGCTAGGCGATATTCTCCTTTACCTACTACATGTTCAATCAGGTAGGGGCCTTCCCAGCTGACACCCAGCTTACCTGCATTTAGTTCCTGGGTATTTTGGAAGACTTTCCTTAACACCCAGTCTCCTTTCTTAAAAACTTTGGCTTTCACATTTTTGTTGAAGCTACGGGGTACGATCTGTTGTTGTGCAGCCATCCTAACTAGTGCACTGTCTCGTAGTTCTTCGATGGTATCTAAATCATAAGACAGCTCAGAATCGTTTAACTCAGGGGTTAAGAGCCCATACCTGGCAGTTGGTATGGCTACTTCTGCTGGCAGCACAACTTCACAACCATAGACTAACGAGAAGGGGGTTTGTCCTGTTGCTTCCCTAGGCGTTGTTCTGTTGGCCCAGAGGACTTTAGGCAGCTCTTCTACCCACTTACCTTTTTTAGCCTTCAACCTCCTCTTTATGCCATTAATGATCACCTTGTTGCTGGACTCAGCTTGTCCATTAGCTTGTGGGTACCTGGGTGTTGACGTTACCAAGTTGATGTTCCATTCGTGACAAAATTGTCGCGTTTTATCACTTACAAATTGATGAAATGCACCAGCTTCGATCCATTTGGAGAAGTAACCAGTTAAGGCTAGCATAAATACTTTTTGACCTGGTGCAACTGGTAGCTTCCCTACTATGTCCATGCCCCACCTCATGAATGGCCAAGGTGTTAATGTGGGGTGTAATGGTTCAGATGGCTTGTGTACCATACCTGCATGCTTTTGGCAGCTGTCACATTTAGCTACGTACCTCTTGGCATCTTTACGCAATGTTGGCCAATAATATCCATAGGATAAGATCTTGTTAGATAAGCCCCTTCCTGCTACATTCGAGCCACATTCTCCCTTGTGAAATTCTTTGAGGGTAGTTTCCCACTGTTCTTTTTCTAAGCACCTTTGCAACATATCCTGCTTAGCTGCATGTTTGAATAGGACTCCAGCTATTACCTGGTACCTGCTAGCTTTCATGCGTAGCTTCCTTGATTCCAGCTTGTCATCTGGCAGTATGTCCCTTTCCAGGTAATCCAATAGTGGTTTTGTCCAGCTACCAGTACCTGCTTCATCACTAACGCTGAATACACTGCTTACCTCCTTGTTGATAGCTGGTGCGGCTAAGTGAGCGATTGGGACATTGCTGAAGCTGCATTTCCTAAGTGCAGAGCCTAGGGTAGCTAGTGCGTCAGCCTTGGTATTCTGGTCTCTTGGTATCTGTTGTATGGTGAACTCTTGAAAGAGTAGTTTCTTCAACTTGACCAGCTCCAAGTAAAGAGACATCTTTGAGTCTTTAGCTGCGTATTCTCCTTTTACCTGGCTAACGATTAGCAAGGAGTCACTGTATACCTGCAACCTGGTTGCCCCTAGTTCATGAGCCACGGTCATACCTGCAATCAAAGCTTCATACTCGGCTTCGTTGTTAGTAGCTCTAAAATCACAACAAATAGATCGAACTATCATGTCCCCTTGTGGCGACTTTAGGACTATACCTAGCCCAGCTCCCCTAAAGTTGGAGGAACCATCTACGAATAGTTTCCAGCTACCTGTAGGTGTTACCTGATTAATGTGTCGTACTTCCTCATCCGCTGAGGCAGCCAGGTTAGGACAGAAGTCAGCCACAAAGTCAGCTAAGGCTTGTGATTTTATAGCCGTTCGAGGTTGGTACCTGATGTCATAGGCGCTTAGTGATACGGCCCATTTGCTCATCCTGCCAGTATATTCAGGTTTGCGGAGCACAGCTTTTATGGGATAGTTAGTCATAACACATATAGGATAAGCCTCAAAATAATGTCGGAGTTTCCTTGAAGCGGTATACAAAGCTAATATCAACTTTTCTAAAGAGGTGTAACTGGTTTCTGCATCAAGCAAGGACTTACTTATATAATACACGGGTAGCTGCTGATTGTCAGCTTCCCTAGCTAGGACGACACTAACAGTCGTGCTGCTTACAGCTAGATAAAGCTGTAAAGTTTCACCTTGATTTGATTTGGAAAGCATGGGTGGAGTAGCTAGATAAGTTTTGAGTTGCTGTAAAGCAGCTTCGTGTTCTGCAGTCCAATAAAAACCTTTGTTTTTCTTAAGTACATGATAGAAAAGATGACACTTATCTGACGATCTAGAAATAAAGCGATTGAGCGCTGCAACTCTTCCTATCAGCTTCTGGACTTCCTTCAGGTTTTTGGGTGATTGGATATTGATGAGTGCTCTAATCGAATCTGGGCTAGCTTCGATTCCTCTCTGTGTAACTATGTAACCTAGGAATTTACCAGCTGGTACCCCGAATGAACATCTGGTTGGGTTCAGCTTCATGTTGTACTTCTTCAATACATCAAAGGTATCCTGTAGGTGAGACGCATGATCTCCAGCTTGCTTGGATTCGACAAGCATATCATCGATGTAGACTTCCACTGTGTCCCCTAGATGCTTTTCAAACATTTTGTTGACTAGGCACTGGTAGGTAGCACCTGCATTCTTAAGACTAAATGGCATAACTTTATAACAATAGATACATCTTTCAGTCATGAAAGTTGTATTTTCTTGGTCTTCTGGGTCCATCAGGATCTGGTTGTATCCTGAGTAAGCATCTAGGAATGTGAGTCTTTCATGCCCTGCTGTAGCATCTACCAAGGCGTCTATGTGTGGCAAGGGAAATGGATCTTTGGGGCAAGCTTTGTTTAAATCTGTGAAATCTATACAGACTCGCCATTTGCCATTCTTCTTACCTACCACAACCACGTTAGCTAGCCAATCAGGATATTTGACCTCCCTAATCTTACCTGCTTGCAGCAATTTTTCTACTTCCTCGTTGATGATAAGGTTGCGCTCAGGTGCGAATTTCCTTCTCTTTTGTTTGATAGGTTTATGGTTTGGATCCACGTTCAGCTTGTGATTGCAAATCGAAGGGTCAATTCCAACCATGTCTTCGTGCGTCCATGCAAAGCAGGTGATGTTATTTTTGAGGAATTCAATGATCCTCGCTTTTTCTTCTAGTGGTAGGGATGCTCCAACCTGTACTGTCTGTTCTGGTTTTGCAGGATCCAGCATCACTTCTTCAAGGTCCTGTTCTTCGTGTTTGCTGGGTGCAGGATGCTGTTGTAATTGCTAGATGTCCTCCTTCCTGGGCTTGAGAGAGATGTTGTAACATTCCCTAGCTACCTTTCTGTCCCCCTTGATCTCTTGCACTCCCCATTGGGTGGGGAACTTGATAGTTTGGTGATAGGTGGACGGTACAGCTTTCATCCTGTGAATCCAAGGTGTACCCATAATAACATTATAAGCTGAAGGACAATCTACGACAGTAAACCTGGTTTGCAGATTGACTCCTTTGGCATAGGTGGGCAGTGTGATTTCACCAATGGTGAGGGCAGGTTCTCCGTTAAAACCGTACAGGATTGTTGACTTCTTGATGATATCTTCTTCACTCATTCCCATGCTTTGTATAGCATTCTTGAATATGATGTTAGCCGAGCTGCCATTGTCCACCAACACTCTCTTGATCTGGCAGTTGCTGATGGTGAGGATATGACTAGCCCATCATGATGATCAGCTTCCTCAGCTTCCTCGAAGCTGAAGGTCATGCTTCGTAGCTCTCGTTCCTCCCTGCTTTTGTGCTGGGTAGGAGCTGCTTTGGGACCTTGTCATGGGTTGGATCAGGTGATGGCCCAGCTGTCTTGCTGTTGCTGTCTTTGCTAGGTTCATCTTTCTGACCCTCTTTTCCCATGAGATATTCTAGGTAGCTCTTTTTTAGCAGCCATGCAACTTCCTTCCTGAGGGCTTTGCAATCTTCAGTTAGATGACCATGGTCACTATAATAGTTGCACCACTATGAGGTGTCTTTTTGACCATTGGGCTTATCGGTCTTCCTGGGCCACCTAGCTGCTGAACCTAGCTTCTCCAAGGCGTTCACCACACCTCCTGCATCAACATTAAAGCAGTAGGAAGATAAAGGAGGGAAACCTATATTGTTAGACCTGCGAGGAGCTTCTCTAGCTACGCTACTAGCTTGATCACGCTTCAGGTATGGCTGATGGCGCCAATCATTCCTCTTGTTGTTGTCATTGTTGTTATTCTGATTCTTTCTATCATAGCTGGATTCTCCTCCATATCTGGATGCATCATCCTCTTCTACGCGGATTTCAGCCATAGCTCTAGCCCTGACTTCTTCAAAGGTACTACATGGATACCTGGTTAGTTCATAATATAAGCGGGACTTAGGGATCAAACCTCTTCAGAATGCTTCGATAGCTGTTGGGATATCCAGGTTCTTAACAGAAATCATTTCCCTGTAAAACCTATCCAGGTACTGGCGTACAACTTCACCTGTTTTTTGTATAATGCGGTACAGGTCGCTTGTATGTTTCTCCAACACCCTGCTGCTAGCAATCTGCTGATAAAATTTGTTAATAAGAACAGAAAAATTGGGGATAGTACCAGCCCTGAAGGTATGAGCCATTGTAAGGCTGGTCCACCTAAGGAGGCTCTAAAGGACTTGCACATTGTAGCTTCAAGGAGGCCTTCTGGGATAGGTAGGGTCCACAGCTTTTGCTTGTACTGGTTCACATGATCGTATGGATCTGTGGTTCCATCATACAGCTTGCCAAATGGGGCTAGATGCAGCTTTTTGGAATCATGGCTCTAGCTATCTCTTCTACGAAAGTTGACTTGGTATAGCCATCAAGGGTCTCCTCAGCTACGGGCGTAGGTGCCCCTGGCATCTTAGCTAGCATCCGCATCATCTTCCTATTCTGGGACTCAAGGAGAGCCAACTTTGCAGCTGTGGGATCTGTCTCCTCCAGGTTAGGGTCTTCCGGAATGTCCTCAGCTTCTTCATCAGCACTAGCCTCTGAATCAGTAAACTCCAAGATTCGAGGTAACATGCCAGTACGTCATCGTGAAGATTTCTTGGTGTTACTCTTAACTGACTCCAGTTATTTTTGTAAGTTCTCAATGACCTTATTGGATTCTGATTTGAGCTTCCCGGAGGGATTCGAGAGCAGCTTGCATTTGTTCGGGAGTGAATTCAGCCATTTTGAATTGGGTATTTTAAGAAGAAAGTGATAATGATATATTAGATATGAAATCTAGTTGTAGGCCCCACGGTGGGCGCCAAACTGTTTATGCTAGATTCTGCTTAAGGAATAATTAAGCTAGGAGCTACAGCTAGAGTACTGCTAAGTAGCTGGAAGCTGCTGGACGGAGCTAAGGCAAGCAAAGAAAGTAAGAATCAAAGAGAAGAACAAGACACCAGGAATGGTGACGCGGAAACCCGTGGAATAAGGGAAAAATCGCGGGTGGCTTTGAGTCCACCAATCCACTATAGTCTTGATTACAGCCCTAGTAATTATGTAACTAAGTATTTCGTAAGCTTAAGAATAATGTTTCAATCTGTGAATGTAAGTGCTAAATGCGAATGAACTTGTGTCCTCTATACAATCATTTGAGCTATATATAATAAAGAAAATATATCCGTTTGAACCTGCTTTAGCAACGTCTTGTAACCCCTCTTGAATCTCCATTCATATCGGCCATTAATGCCGCTTAGCATGATCTTCGTTCATACTTGTCTTTCTGTACCTTTAGCTTTTATTCCTCTGCGAGATTCTAGGCTTTGACATATTTGACTCATAACGCCTTTTAAGTGATGTTGCGTTCCTTAGCTGGGAAGCATTAGCTGGTTCTCCTTAGTTGGTGGGCCTCAACCTGGATCCTTTAGCTGGATGTCCTAACCTGGGAGTTCATAGCTGTAATGACTTTCCAACCTGCTTACGTAGATGTGTAATTTTCAGGGTATAACACCCCCTATCACCCAAAGTCAAATTCTTCCTATGGTCTATTTTCTGGGATGCACTGCCTATCAAAGCTACTCTACACAAAAGAGGGGTGCAAGTAAACCAGAACTGCCCTTTTTTGCCCCAACATACATGAAACTTGGCACCATGTACTGAGACACTTTCCAATAGCTCAGGAAGTTTGAATCTGCTACAATAAGGTACCCAATCAGTTCAACATAGACAGTGATGATGTATGGATCACCAATAATCTTTTCACAAACCAAGATGACACTGAGGCCAACCGGAACACTACCTTTGGGATAGGTTGCTGGGAAATCTAGAAGAAAAGGAATGCTTGGGTCTTTCAACAAAAGAACATTAAGGCACAACAGGTGTATAACCAAACCATACGCCTTACAACTGATTTTGAGAAAGCAAACAACAACCAAGGAAAGGAAGCACTACTGGCAGATAGCTTAGAAATACACCACACTCATTACATGATCAATGTAGATGCTTCCTTTTCCCCCAAGACCTTACAAGCAGGAATAGGGGGAATACTGAGGGACAGCAGAAACAAATGCCAAAGGGCCTTCTACAAGAAAATGAAAAGTAGTGATGCTACTAGTGCTGAATTCCTAGCCATACATGAAGCCCTAGACGTGATAGTGGCCCAAAACATGTATAATGTGCATATATTTTCGGATTCCAAAATAGCAGTGGATCATGTCACCCACCCCCTGTCATTAAAGATGGTATTGCAACTTGGCTTCAATGTGCAGGGACCACCCAGGGAGGAATAGAGCTTGGGAGATAGCTAAAGTTGGAAGGAGCTGCTTGGAGGACGCGGACAAGCTTGCTAGGTGGGCGAGGGAACAGCCTCTTTGCTGTAATTTTGTTGTCACAGGACCCTGCTCTCCTTTCGTGAACAATAGTTGTAACCTTAATGTTTCTCTTCTTTTGGATATTGCTCATGGGGCTCTACGAGCCAATAGACTAACGCAGTCAGTATCTTCTGACAATGCTTGTAATAGTTTAAGTAGTTAATTAATACAGTTCCTTCCAACCAAAAAAAAAAAGAAGCATGCGTACCTTCTATCGTAATATGTACTCTTCTAAAACTTATATGTACCTCCTTTTTCCAATTAGGACTGCTAGTTTTCAGCAAAGCATAGGTTTTTAGCAGGATCTAACTCTATCTCTCTCTATATATATATATATAATATTAAAAAGCATAAGTACGGATTGTAATCTGCCACGTGTTACTCTCCTTTCTTTTGAACAACAGTTTAATTACGTTATTCTCATAAAAAATGCAAATTGTCCATAAGAAACTTTGAACCAGTGACCTTGAGTATGAAAAATAATTGCTCTAATCATTACTCTACTACACTATTGTGCCTTCTTTTATCAATTTTAATAATAAAATTATGTATTTTCAATGAAAAACAATAATTAAGTTACAATATTTTATTTGAATTTATAAATAAAACTACTAATTTATAACTTTTTACTAACATCTTTCTACGCCAAATTTTAATCTTAAAGTACTAAGTATAATATATATAAACCCCATCACATCGCCTAGGCCTAAATTCTAGTTTTGTTTATTTTTTAAGGTGACATCCTGGTTTTGTATATTTAATTATAATGCACTAATTATATTTTAGAAAATGGAGGGAATATTATTTACACTAAATTCAATTCAGATCAGTTGTTTTCGGCCGAAAAGAACAGACTCTAAATGGTATTAGTTCACTTGAACAAAGACAATAATGCCCCCATTTGAGTTTATAATTTGACTTCAACGGCTAGAGGTTAAGACCTTCTCATAATTGAACTATAAAAAGATATACTCCATAAAATATGCTTTAAGTTTTTTTAGGATGGTAAGAAAAATTCGCTCAATCATATCGGAACCCTACAAGAGTCTATCCAGATCGGATAAGCGGGCCAGACACTTGGGATCAAAGTGCTCCGTGATAATTGAACATTCCAACCTGAGGTTGGAGGCTTGGAAAGCTCCCTTCTTTCTACTAGACCGGCTTTAGAAGGAGGAGAGAGGTAGTGTTGTGTGGGAAAATGTAAGAAAAGTTGAGAGAGAGAAATGTTGTGTGGGAAAAGTAAGAAAAAAAAAGTTAATGACATTTTTTTATGATAAAAACAAAGGAAAATGTGAGAGAAATTGAAGTAAATTAGAGTAAAACGTTACCAAACAAAATAAATGAGAGATAAATTATAATCAACTTAAAGAAAGTACTATAAAGAAAAGTATAACCAAGTTACTAGATAAAAAAACAACAGTTGACTATTGATTCACAGAAGTCATACTTAAAGAGCATAATACAATGAATTGACTGTTATAAGTCTTTTGATATGACCAATATTCACTTCCATGAGTGGTTTTAAATCTTTCGAGTGCTAGCTTTCAGTGTCATTCTAGATTGCATTAAATAGCCCGCATGGTTGGACCAGCCGAGTTTGCTGAATTTTGAAACCTTATGAACTCAGCGTAAGTGGAGAAAGGCTACACATATATTGAATGTATGTGGGCCATATATACACTGTGATGTGGTAATATGTAAGTGGTTCTCAATTTGGGCCCCAAATATTATATTTTCAGAATTTTCATTCAAATTCAAATTTAAATTTCATTTCAAATTTCAAATCTGATTTGTATTTTCAAAGCATAATTAATGCTTCCAATTTCCCACCCACCTCATTAAGGAAAAAATATGGCACTAATGACAAGCATACGATTCGAACTCGGGACCTAGTAGCCACAAAGACGCCTTCATTGCTGCTGTTGTAACCAAGTGGGCAGGATTTCACTATGATAACAAGTGGATACATTAAATAATTATAGTATACATAACCGTTATTTGCATACTGTAATATAGGTTTTGCTTACTAATTAAATATACGTTGTTACTAGAAAATTTACAAATTTAAAATCATTTGAACCTGTTATGCTACTAGTATAATTGAATCTTATATATATATAATCTGTTTTAATTTCAATTTTAATTAGCATATATAGATTTCATATGTTTTCTCGATTGGAAAGTTTGATGTTTGGTTTTGAACCGGAAGCTTAATGCTCCATAATACTATTATTAGATAAATATTTGTTATAAGACACTATAATCATTAATCTTGTACTATACAAATACTAAACATCGATCTGTATCACCTAAAATTGATATGTATAGAGAAATTCTTACAAATTAAGGAGTAACCCTTGAAATATTTTATGCTACTACAACCACTCAATAATAAAGACAAAACTTAAGTTGGATGGTTAAAATTAAACATTAAAGGGTTAAAATCAAATGGCAGGGTTATAAAGAATAACGCATAAAATTCACATAATAGTTATTGGTTACTAATAAATATCGCGTTCTATGAAAACAAAATACAAATGAAGCAAAACGTTCAAATAAAATTTTTATAAACATAATGCATGCTACTAAATATAATTGATGTTTTATACAAAATAAAAAGACTAAAGTTCTACTGTAAAATAATAAATAAAAATAAATAGGAAGGAAAAATGGGCCACTAAGCTAATGAAAAGCATGAGATTTGAACTTGGGACCTAGTAGTCAGGCAATCGCTTTTAGTGTTGTTGTTGTAACCAAATGGGCGGGATATTCACCATGCTAACAAGTGGATAAATCAAGTAAATATTATACACACAACCGTTATTTGCAAACTATGATACTGATTTTGATTACCAATTAAATGTATCTTGTTACTAGAAAATTTATAAACTTAATATCGTTTGAACCTATTTTACCACTAATATAATTGATATTTTTATTTATATAATCTATTTTTCTTTCAATTTTAAATATATAATGAATGTCAAACGTTTCCTGAATTGGAAATCTTGATGTTTGGTTATAACCGGAAGCTTAATGTGTTACTGTGTTGATCAAGGAGCTTAAGGTGTTGCATTGTTAATACAATGGATACATTTAAAATCCATTATATGATAATTAAAATTTAAAGTAAAATAGATTATATAAATTTAAAAATATTCAATTATATTCATAACAAAGTAGATTCAAACGATTTTAAGTTTGTAATTTTTCTAATAACAACATAGATTTACTTACTAATCAAAACCTATATCACAGTTTATAACTTTATAATAAAAGATCAATTGGATAACTCTAAATTAGAATATAATGAAAAGCATTTATAACTTTATAATAAAAGATCAATTGGAGTTTCTAATAATTATATGTTGTCTGATATTAATATTAAGAAATAAGATCACATATATTAGTAATGTTAACGAGTAGTAAATGAATATAGTTAGTAATCTCGTTAATTACATGAATTGATAAAAGGATAATGAAACGAAGAATAGTTAAAGATCTTCTTACAAGAAGTAACACAACATCAAAAATATAAGCTTTATTTTTAAATATGTTATCTTAACCTTTTACTTCATTTGTATTTGTTTTCACAAAAAGCTATATTTATTAGTAACCAATAGCTATTTTGTGAATTTCAATCCTTATTTTTTTTAACCCTCCGGCTTTTTATTTTAACCCTTTAATGTTTGAAGCAACAAGTTGTAATAACATGTTTGTAGCTTTTACTTAGGAGATAAAGATTTTTTTTACAAATGGATATTTTGTTTACCATCCACTATTTTTTTAAAACCTTAAGACGTTACGATTTGAAATGAATATGTTATAGACAAAATGGAAGAATATATAGTTCAAAACGATAGAATGGCTGAGTACATACAATTATGTGATATAATGGTAAATATTTTAAAACTCTATATCAGAATATAATGAAAAACATTTATAACTTTATAATAAAAGATTAATTGAAGTGTCTAATAATAATCTATTGTCTAAAATTAATATTAAGGAGCATAACTTCAATTTTAAAGGCTAACAATTGATCTAATACATGTATTTAACTACTTATCTTAAATGTATTAATGGCTGATCTACTACACCGCTCTTAACTATCGCATACATTGATCTAATACATTTATGATTGATCTAATACACTACTCCTCACTATCATATACATTGATCGAATACATTAATAATTGATTTATCTTATAACAAATCTTAACTATCCTATAGGTTGATCTACTGCATCGATAATTGATATACTACATTGATCGATCTTCACTTTCTTATTAGATTGATCTAATATATTGATGATCGACCTAGTACACTAATCTTAACTATTAAGTTCATTGATCTAATAATTTATCGGTAATTGATGCATTAATGTTTGATATAATATATAGATATTAATAACTTTTTGATCTAATACATTGACTTACTATATCGATAATTGATGTACACTAATATATTGATGATTGAAATAGATCTTAACTATTTGCTTGATCTAATATATATGTAAATTGATATATATATACTATCTTATTCATTGGTCTAATATCCATGTTTGATCTCATACATTGATCTTAATCTTATACGTTGATCTAATGTATCGATTGAGTATTCGACTATAAATTGTACTGAAATCTACCTGATCTAAAGGTCACCAAACCCGAATCGACCATCAAACCCGTCCTATCATTAATATTAAAGAATAAGATTATTTTCATATTAGAATATAATGAAAAACATTTATAACGTTAAAATAAATGATCAAATAAAGTGTCTTATATGTACCTATAATCAATATTAAAGAATAAGATAACATGTATTAATCATGCTAACGAGTAGTGAATGAATTGTTCAATGAAACAGTATCGAAAATCTAAGTTTTATTATTTTAAATATTTTATTTGAACCTTTAGATTCATTTGAATTTGTTTCAACATAAGGCGACATTTAATAGTAACCGGCATGCCATGAATTGTTATACCTATTTGGAATAGGGTAGAGCAATACCTATTTGGAGGCATGCCATGAATTGTTATAAGTCACTATAATTATTAATCTTGTACTATACAAATATTAAATCTCGATATGTGTCACCTAAAATTGATATTATGCATGACGAAGTTCTTACAAACTAAGGAGTAACCCTTAAATACTCTATGCTACTACAACCACTCAATAATAACGACAAAACTTAAGTTGGATGATTAAAATTAAACATTAAATGGTTAAAATCAAATAGCGGAGGGTCATAAAGAATAATGCTTAAAATTCACATAATAGTTATTGGTTACTAATAAATATCGTGTTCTGTGAAAACACTTACTTCCTCCGTTTTTTTAGATGTAACAATTGGAAATATTTGTGAGAGGTAAAATATTCAATTATTGCAACTAAAAATAACGGAGGAAGTACAAATGAAGCAAAATGTTCAAATAACGTATTTATAAACTTATAAAATCGTGCTACTAATATAATTGATTTTTGTATATACAGAAAATAAAAATTCATTAAAATGTTTTATACAAAATAAAAAGACTAAAGTTCTACTGCAAAATAAAAAGGGGGGAAATGGAGCACTAAGCTAATAACAATTCAGGTTCAAACGATTGTAACTTTATCATTTTTTAGTAACAATATACGTTAAAGTAGTAAACAAAACCTATAATATAGTTTTAAAATTATGATCACATATGCTTCTCAATATATATGAAAAAAATATAGTCATGTGGGATCTAGTTAGATTCATCTCGATGTATATTTTCATAATATATAATTTTTATAATTTTTACTTAAACGAAATTAGAGATATATTGGATTTAATACACGTCTTGGATACCGCGTCCAATCAAAAGGTATATAGAAAATGGGACGGATGGAGTAATTATAAAAACCCACATTTATAGTTAAAACCTACATTTGTTATAAGTTTTTATTTTCTAGTAACAAAATATATTTAATTAGTAACCAAAACCTATATTATAGTTAGCAAATAACGGCTGGGAGTAATATGCATTAAATGCATGTTTGGCGCCTACAATAAAGAGTCCAGCCACACCATGGTTTGTGGCGCCATCAGCCAAATTATTTCCCCCCCATTTTTCCCTCTCTTTTTTTTTGGCTAACAATGATGTGGCAAGTTTTCATTGGAAGTGTATATAAGGCCCACATACATCAAGTATATGTGTATCACCTCTCGCGTAAGTGCGTAACCAGAAAATCAAACAAGTTGGCATCATCATTCGGCATCCTAAAAAAAATAAGAAAAATAAAAAATAAGACCCTTAAAACAATACATAAAACCTAAAAAAGAAAATTTAAATAATTTACAAGCATTAATAACACTAATTTCAGCGTGATTTTGACATAAATTCTCAACTTACTACTATTTTAGATAATGGATTTTTTTATATACAACCCTAAGGGCTGTATATATCAATCATTACACAAAAATAATACTAGCTCTTCTATGTTTTTATCTACACGCTACACACTTTATACTTTGATACTATTTATACACATTACTTTGACCATCTTTTGTAATTTATGCACAAGAAATCCATAGTTAAGTGAGATATTGTTAGACCTGTTTCAACATATATTTTCCAAATATCAACTTTTTATAATTTTTACTCATTCGTGATTAGTGATATTAATGGCTCAAGCTCTTTTTGAGGGAAATGGTTCAAATTTTGTGTCATCATTGCAAGCGTAAAATTCAGATTGTGTACATTATAAAGAAATGGAGATTGTACATTTTTTCTAGTGTTTTTCAATTTCTACATTATATCCTAACCTTTCTAAAACTTGTGTTATTGTGAAATTTAGATTGATTAAAAGCCTCATCTAAGACGGGTTTTCCGGTCGCAAATGAGCCATTTCTCGTCGCAAGACCTTTTACGACGAGAATTGCGTACAGTCGTCATCCGTTGCTATAGACTTCGTCGCAAAAGGTTTTCCCCTAATTAACGACCGTTTTGTGAAACCCGTCGTAATAGATTTTATACGACGGGAAAGAATTCCCGTCGCAAATGCTAACTATCTACGACGAGATTTATGGTCGCAATTTATGATCTGGAATTTTAGTTAGTTCTTTTTAAGACTAGTATAACCCGTCGCAATTTATGTTTTCGCGCGTGTTAGTAAGCTTAACGACGACTAATTTTCTTGTCCTAATTCTTTGTTGGAACTTTTTGGTACACTACTTATCATATATCTCGTCGCAATTATTTTACTAAAATTGTTATGTAGCTCATTTATGATCAAATTTTCATCGCCATTTTTTTTCGCGAAAATTATGTTGCATTCACGACCATTTTTCTAGATTTATATTATACAATGTAGTAGACATCTATTTCAACCACCTTTTACACCCTATGTACACCATATAATAACTCAAAGCCTTGCAATAAACATACTTAGATAAAATTCATATCCAAAATTGGAGTACACTTCAAATCACTAATAACATAAAGACATACTTTTCGAAAGTTTTCCAAGCTAAAACAACACTAAATAATACTACCTCCGTTCCAAGTGTATTGCAATCTTTACCTTATTTGGCAATTTCATATTAATTGCAACCTTTCTATTTTAATCACCAAAAAGATCACATGTGCGTGCAACCTTTCTCTCTCTTCATTACTCATTATCACATGATGCAAGTGGGGAAGATGGCCCACTTTTTTGCTTTTCTTAATAAATGTGTCAACCCCCTATGTTGCAATACACTTGGAACGGAGATAGTATTAAAGTTGTTCTACTTTTTCGATCCCAAAAGAATTTCATAACCCAAACTGTTAGCACCCCTCTAAATCGACCTCAAATCCTTCACATAAGGGTCTCCTCGGCATTGCCTTTGCTATTATTAGTTTATCCATATCCATTCCCGCTATTAGCTTGAACCTAGAAATACAAAAGAGCAATTAGAATACTCAAGAGAAGAGCATTTCCTAAAGCCAAAGGTATAACCAACCTTGTCTTGGCCTAGTGGTTAAGGGTTTGATCTCATGACTTCAAGGTCATGGGATCAAATCCCACTAGGGATTTGGGGGTGGGGATTCCCTTATCATTCCCCCTACTCCCAAATGTCGGGCTCCGCAAAACGTCAGGTCAAGAAAATGTGCTAGTTGAGATCTGGTTAGGGGTCCACCACATTACCTTCTAAAAAAAAAAGCCAAATGTATATATCAAATTTACTTGAAGGCATATAAAGCTTAAGAAAACAAGACAAGGTTTCTCAACCAAAGTAAAGCAAGACAACCCAAACTTTAAGAAAGTAGAGTACCACACAATGTGATATATTAAGAATGTAGCATACCACAAAATCTGAAATATCAAGCTAGTTTCCTAAACAAACAAGACTTCCAAAAGGATATAGCAATTGACATATAGATGAATAAAAAAATACTTACCCTGGGAATTAAAATCCTCCTGCTTAGTTAGTCCAAGAATTCTGCAGAATGAAAGAGCATCAACGAACATAAGAGCAATCACTTTACATTGTTTCATTCTAAACCAAAGGAAGTGCATCCATAAAAGACATCGTCTACAGCAAGCAGGCCTAGAAACAATAAGCATATTAGTGAAACATCAACCTTATAGATTCAGAAACACACTATTGAGTGTAAGAATAATACCTTCTCACCAAAATAGAAAAAGGGAGCAAAAAATTAAGATAAGTGAGCTAACAACAGACACACATTTTTAATATCACATCAATGAGCATACATTAAAAAAAAAGAAAAAAAACATGACAAAAACTTAAAAATGAAACAGCTAAAAACCATCATAACTAGAAAGAGATAAGGCTTTACAATACAAAATAACAGCTGAACCCAGAATCGCAGAGATGACGAGCCACAAAGTTCTAAACGCACATGCAGATTGAAGCAAAGTATTTCAAGTGGACATTCTGCAAAAGTCATGATCATCAAGCATGATATTCCAAAAGTAAAGACACAAACACAACTAAGTACAGCTTGGCAGGGGAAGAGGGATCACCTAATTAAGCGACAAGATCCTCAAAATCAAACCAAATGAAAGACATGCCCACAAAGAGTCAAGACTCATGTAATTACATGCCATTTTCGTTGACCGAAGCACAGTTATAAGCTAAGAAGGTAGAAGAGAACAACCAAATCAGCACTCTAAGTATAAATTATAGATCTGTACCAGTTCATGTTCCAATATGGATACTAGAGTGGGCAGTTTGAGATCAAGAATAAGTCTAGGCTATGCATGCGAAAGACATCCAACTAGTATTTGAGAGCAATGAGGGTAGCATTGAGTAGACATGTAGAAAGATTTACCTAGTAAAGTGTCATCTTTTCGAAACCAAAACAATTTGTCCAAATGGACCCTGCTTCCACGGATGTTGGGAGCACTATGGTCTTAACTTTGAGGAATGCTCAGAATCTCTCAATGCATGGTGACAATGTCTGAAAATACCCTACAAGAGTTATTCCGTTCAGAGCACCTATTCATCAGTTATCAAGCAACTCATAGATTCGCAAGTGAAACATCACCATTCAAAAATGGATTGACGAATGACTACTTTTGCCTATACTGAAAAGTTCAGGCATAAACTAATGAGTTGTGGTCGCTACAGCTTCCATAGATAGCACATAGCTGATGAGGCAAAAAAAACTGAGCTAAAAGATGAAACCAGTGGCTCTTAGCTAGGACATGAGATTAAATTTTTTGAAAAGCCAAAGGAGAAAAGTTTCAATAGTAAGCAAAAGATGGTAGGGTACCATCAGCTAATCACTTGAATTTATCATAATCATCAAGGTCGTTACTCAAATATTAGTACCAAACTCTAAATGCAATCATTTATTGATAGATTTGTCCAATCATACAACATCAATTACTGAAAGATACTAGCATAAAGATTAATATAGAGAGTAAGTTTAGGAGAAGACTTAAATAAGGAAAATTTTCATATAAAGATTAAACTAAAACCTGCATGACAAATATATGCCAGGTTGTTGTAATTGTGAATGAGAAATTTGCTGCTTAGATTCTGAAGAGCACAAACAAACGCACCCATTTATATAAACATTAAATACTATTACAGCTAAGAGATAACATTCACCTTTTCTTCTTTTGTTCCTGTGATTCACCCTTTGTCTCTCTATCATCGTCCCAAATTTTCTTAGAGAACTGCAAATGAGATAAGTAACGATAATATGGTTCCAAAAACATATTGGAGATATCCGAGTGAAACAGATATGAAAAGAGAATGAATTCAGTTAGAAAAGTACCAATTTTAAAGCTTCTAGCATTGCCGCGTGAAGCCCTTAGGGATGCCATGTTAATGCTCTGCTACTAGTGCTCGTGGTCAGACCCCAACTATGTAGGTAAAGACACGGAGGAGCTCCAAAACTAGCCGAAATTCGGGTATTGTTGTTCATCTTAACATACAAAGTCATTTATTTCTGCATAATGTGAACTTAAGTGCATTCTTAGAGTGTTCTTTGCTGAATCAATTTAGCAATCTTGAAGTTTTTGGATGCATTAAATGAAAAATAAATCACAGCAGTGTGCCGCAATAAGTTGAAAATTCATACAATTAAGCCAATTTTAGTACAAATTACACAACAATTCGATCAAATTCCATAGCAATTGACAAAAACTGAACAATTGAGAACAAAAAATCATTCCAACTAAGCGAAAGCATATATCAACCTCTATTCTCTAAGAATTAGAGTTCCAACTATAATCAAAAATCACAAATCAACAACATTCTCAAAATCCATTGAATATAAACCCTAGCAAATCAGAAATCACCATAAGCTACAACTTCAGAATGGAGAAGACTCCCATAAGGATTCTGATCTCCACAACTCGGAACCCTAAGTACACCGTGCCAACCAGAAATTGCCGCAATCACGCCTCTGTGCTCATGCTTACTTACATGAAGGTGATTTCCATTGCTAGTAGGCACTAAAGAATCATCTTATTTCAATTTTCTAATTGCCCCTCCAGAAGAACATATCTTCTTATCATTACAGAAGAGAGCAACCAATAGATTTCTTTTTCTTTCACATACTCATTTTTATAGGTACTATGATGATTATTATATAAATACCACAATGCAACCACATTAAAAAACTTACTACCGGTAAGTAGAGCTGTCAAAAGTTTACACGACACGACAACACGACACAAACCGGATACAAAATATGTGGGTTAGTGTTGAACATTCTTGACGCGTTTAGTTAAACGGGTCAACACGAGTTTAACCGTTTAATAAATAGGTCGGGTTAGTGTTGAGATTTTCAACACGAAATAGACACGGTTATATCTGTTTAATTAAAAAAGATAGATATGTACAAAATGATAGTATGATACGAAGGTAACCAAAATATATTTTATGCTTTTATTAGGTAAATTTCAGTACATGAAAAGGTTAGTGATTAGTCAAACATGAATTCATACAATGACTGAACAATATTAGGCACAAAAAATTGATTTACAATCATGATTTTCTAAATTATATGGTTTAAACGGGTTAAGTGGGTTGACACGGCTAACCATTTAATTAAACAAGTCGGGTTAGTGTCAAGGGTCTTTGACACGATTAGTTCAACAGGTCGGGTTAGTGTTGAGGGTTTCCGACACATTTATTTTTAACACGAACACGAAGTCGACACGACACGACCTATTTGATATGTCTACCGGTAGGGAAACTTCTTGACATACTCTCGTAGCTCGGCTCCCCCATGTTTTAATTTGGTAACTTAGCCCCTTCAAAATAAAATTCCTTTCCCCTACTATTCATTAAATCATTTCAGTCTGGAACAAAAGGAGCTCTCTTTAGATCCAGAAATGAGATCAAAAGGACGAAATTACACCAAAATTACCCAGAAAAAAACAATTGAAAACAAATTTAACCCAGAAAAGACAGATATACCTCTATATTCGAAGATTAGCAAAGCAACTGTTTTTACCAAATATCCAAGAAATTAGATGGGCGCTTAAGAAAACAAAATAAAAAAGGGGGAAATTAAAGGGGTGATACCTGTTTTTGATAAAGATAAAGGTAGTGGTATCCTTGGCATAGAGAAAATTATGAGGCCAAACTCTTCTTAAATTACCATGCCTACAACCATTAGCATGCTAGAAGTAGCCTGAGTTGCTTCGCTTCGTCGTCACCTCAACGGAGGAACTGAGCACACCAAGCGCTAGCACCAAGTTATGAACTTAATCAGATTTTGCTAACCCTAACTAAGTGGGTTTGAGTCAGTTGCTAAGTGATTCAATTTTTTCTAAGGGTTTGGCGTAAATGAACAGCGAGAAGCTGGAAATTTCAATTTTTAAAAGCCCTCTAAAAAGATTTTCTATCCAGGGAGAATACTCTGCTTGTGCGTGAACGAAATTGATTTTTGCGTCGAGATTTTGAACAAAACGAGAAATTTCGCCGATTGTTAGAAGTTCATGTCATTGACGACGGGGGTTAAAGCTCGTCGTAATACATCATCATTTACGACGAGAAATGTGTACGGTCGCGAAAATTGGTCGTAAATAAAACCATTTCTTGTAGTGCGTCATTGCTGTTGATTAAGTATCATAATGTTACCTTTTTATTTATGAGAACTAATCTAATTTTTAGGTTGTTCATAGTGTCCTTATCGTTTATTAGGTGTCATAAATTAGGAAAAGTTAACAAAATTAATGACACCTAATTATCAACAAGGGCGTCGTTCAATAAAAAAGGTACTTTGAGGGTATTGTTCAATAACGAAATTATTGTCATATGCTTTTAAGGGTGAACCTCCTTTGATCTTGCGAAGTGTACTCTCTATCCTTCTTATAGTTACGACTAAGATGCATACTTACAATGTATGTAGCCTTGCAAAATGGAATGGATGCGGCCACGTCGGAGTCCATGCTAAGTAATAGCCAAGATACGAGCATTGAGTTTTACCGTATCCCAGTCAAGCAATTTCGAGAAAGTCGTAGGCTTGTTGATAGTGTCGTCAACGAAGCCAAATTTCCGGCGAGGTTTAAATGATAAAGTTATGCCCCTCGACTAAGCAATGTAATTGTCACCTTTGAGAATAACATGGGTGATAAGATTGTCGGGCTGATCACCAGATCTGAGGTAGAAGGATGAGGACGAGGGCCGACTTTGGTTGTATGTTCGTCGGACATGACTGCAATGGCGCGTTCATCCACGTGGTTGGGACGCGGCTAGAGTCGGCTAGTAGTGGAGGAAGAAAATTTTTAGGGTTCGGTGGTTGCTAGGCTGCTAGGGATTTGATACCATGATAAGAATTGGCAAAGTGATTTCATGCCTTTCATTATGAGAATTAATGGGTATATATACAAACTAATGGGCCACTAATCATTTTTACCTGTAACATTAAATACATATGAGAATATAATTACACTTAATTAATTTGAGATATACAATATACTAACAGAAACCGCAACTTGTCTTGCAAGAGACCGCTCAATTATAATGCTAAACTTACGTAGGTCCAAGCCCAATAAAATTAGGCAGGCCCAACAACCCATCTACTCTCTCCTTCCCAGACAGACGCTTCCATTATTGCTGTGTCAATTTACTTTCTTTTGGCACCCGTTTAATTTTTTTTGGCACCATAGTTTACTCTCTTTTGGCACAATTTTCATTTTTTTGATACCAGTTTAATTTATTTTGTGGCCATTTTATTTC
The DNA here is from genome assembly GCA_947645195.1 of Patellifolia procumbens. Classification (NCBI taxonomy): domain Eukaryota; kingdom Viridiplantae; phylum Streptophyta; class Magnoliopsida; order Caryophyllales; family Amaranthaceae; genus Patellifolia; species Patellifolia procumbens. The sequence goes on from CANSGD010000594.1 coordinate 4,432,829, forward strand.
TCTTAACACCAATTTTAATTTCTTTTGGCACCTATTTAATTTCTTTTAACACCAGTTTAATTTCTTTTGGCATCAGTTTAACTGAAAAATGAGGATGATGACGTGTTGGAGGAGAATAGGAGATGATAGTTGAGTTAAAATTCTTTAAGTCTTGTAAATTTATTTGAGGTCTGGACAGCCTTTTTAAATAATTTATGCGGAAACTGAGCCTTTGTCCCAGCCTGCAAGCCTGCAGGCCGGCATCCTAACAGGAGCAACCACCTCTCCTTTACTTCCTTTGGGCCAAGTAGCAAGACAGAATAGGTCGAATAGAGACATACATACCTATAAGTCATGATATAGGTTGAAAAGAGAAATCCATTATAAACCATTAAAATTAGAGTAGTATATGGGCCTAAGGGACACTTGGACTCGTTTAAGAATCTTATTATTGGCCTTTCAATTGATGTTGTCTGTTTAATTATTTAGCTGTCTTTTCATCTGTTTTAAAAAGAATCACTTCATACTTGTATGTTGTACAAGTTATTTTGTTTAAAGCTACCAAGGCTAGTTGGCTAGTTATATGACTTAATTTCTTTAAGTAATAGAAGTAGTTTTAAAGACTAGGTGATGTCTTAGGTTTTTGTACTTTACAATTTAATAGTTTATTAACTAATGTCTATTTAAAAGATTGTAACTTAACTTTTGGCTTGCATTTAAAATTTATACAATATCATATGTAAGAAGCAATAATAACGTTGTCTAGCGGTAGTCATATATCTTTCTTCCATATTTAAATTTGTGAGTTTGTAATTCTCACCTTTACAATATTTGCACCCAGGGACAACAAAAATGAAGATGGTGTGTATAGAATGTCATCGAAAGACGCAGAGTTGCATGTGAGAGCTCGAGCTACTCATTGAGCATGTCAACTCGTTTACACCTCTAAGTGACATAGAAAGGCTTGCCACAAAGTTTGACAAAGAAGTCAATTGTCGAAAAATAAAGTGGGAAAAGATTTCTACTAGTCGGGCTCACTTTCTCAGAATGTTTAATAAAATACCTTTTCGAAAAGGTAACGGTCCAACTAAGAGAACTCACTACAATGCTTTGACTCAGGCTTTTTAAGCCATCCAAGTTCGTTTAGGGTTCGAAAACAGCATTTTAATTATTTTTGTTTTTGTTTTTGCTTAATTTCGTATTAGGTTTTTGTTTAGACAATTTAAACGTCTTTTAGCCGTCATTAGAAGACATTTTTTCGCAGAGTTAATTCTCTTCACTGGTGAATTCTGGAGTTTTTACATGATTATTGCTTGTAAACCTGTTTATTCATTTAAGGATTAAGGAATTATGTTTACATTTCCTCCATTGTTTCCGACTGCATCACTAAGTGAGAATAACATGTCAAACAATAAAATCAGCACTTATTGCACACTTTTGTCAATATTAAATTTTCTTACCCCCTCAAAAAAAATCTACACTTTCTTCTCCTTATAACTTACAGAAAATCACAATGGACAATTGTGTATAATTGGTTATTTCCCAATAAAATCAATGAGAATATTTCTAAATCTAATAATTCTTTTTAAGGAACTCCATAACTTTGGTATCATAAGCTGAACAGGCAACTCTAAATCCAGGAAACCCAGCTGCTTTAGCCAAAGCCTGAAATTCCTTTTCTGTCCTTTCTTTGCCATCAGGTACAACCATCATTATAGCATCTAGCTGAAACACAGACTTTGCAGCATTACTTGTTTCTGCTTCTACTGGAAGGAAACATTCGCAAACAATTACTTTCCCATGCTCTGGAATTGCATCATAGCAGTTCTTCAGGAATTTTATGCACTCCTCATCAGTCCAAGCATGACAAATCCACTGGAAATACCAATTTATATGAGTATTTTGATTCATCAAAGGAAAAATAAATGATAATTTCTAAGTGCTAGCTAATAGTAGTTGCATTTCGTTGGACATATAGTGTGAAAATTGGTTTTTGGGTTAGTAGATAGCGACAAAGTTTAGTGACGTAAATGTCATCCTTCCTATCCTTTACTGATGTAGAATTTCATGTGGTTATTTCTCCTTAGCACACAAATTTAACCTATCAATTTAGTTTAATTCAACTTTAGATCATCTGTTTTCAGCTGAAGAAACTAGTGTGGATAATGGTGAAACTTAAATACTTTATAATTTTCTAGGTACTTTGAACTATATGAATGATACACAATTTCTTAAGTTACTATAATTTTCGTAATATGATTCAGTCAAAGATGCGGTGAAGAAAAAAAAAAGTTAGTATTGTAGCACTTTTTGAAAATGCTTGTGATATTTTTTTTTAAGTGACATTAGAAAAAAGTTAGATAATCTAAACACTAACGAACAATCTAGATTATTTTATGCTTTTCTACTACTCTAATACTACCTCCGTTCCAAATGTATTGCAACTTTTGACATTTTGCACTATTCATACACTCTCTTTTGACCTTCTTTTGTGATTTATACATAAGGATAAATATAGTCATGTGGGATCTTGTTAGATTCGTCTCGATATATGCTTAATTAATATCAACTTTTTATAATTTTTACTTAAATAAAATTAGAGATATTAGCTTTTAAAGTAGTGCGTTGGGAGGCGTAAAACTCCCTATGTTGCAATACATATGGAACGGAGGTAGTGGTTGATATGCCGAATCCAAATATTCAAGAAGAGTTGCACCAAAAAAAAAAAAAAAATTCAAGAATATTCATGGTTAAGCTCTAATGGCTTAGAGATGACATTCAGGTTAGGTCTACCCAACCCATCCTCCATCCCGGTTTATGGACATGGCCCGTCTAAACCCATGACCAGCACAACCCAAACCATGACTAAGGTTTCGCCCACACCAAGTCAAAAAAAATCAAATCCATGTAGCTTAATTAAACTAGCCCACCCGTCCAACTTCGACATTTAAAAATACAAAAAAAGTCACTTAGACCCTGTTAGCCCTAACCTTACCCAAATTCGGTCAGACTAGTGACCGGACGCAATGATCCAATTCAACAACTCATAGCGTGAAACCAGCCCCATCACCACATAACCCGTCCCACAATGAGCCAATTCCACCCAACACAACCCGCCCAAAACTTGCACCGACCCGCCCAAATGCCATCACTAAGTTGACTAGCCACTACTTAGTAGTTACTATTAGGCTCCGTTTGTTTTGACGGAAAACAATTTTCACGGAAAATCACTTTTCAAGGATAACAATTATCAATGGAAAACATAATTTTAGAAAGAGTTTTCCTTTGTTTGTTTTATCGGAGGAAAACCTAGGGAGAAAATGTAAATGAAGTAAAAGAGAAGGAAAGACGGGAGGAGAGCATAAAGAGAAGGAAGGAGAGTGAAGAGAAAAATATGGCATACCTTCTTTACATAAAGAAATTGGTTTTCTTCTACTAAGAGCATTTTCCACCTTTAAAAAAAGTGTTTTCCACCCTTTACCAAAATAAACAAGGGAAAATGGGAAGATGGAAGAAAACCTTTTTCCAAGAAAATAGTTTCCCACCAAAACAAACGAAGCCTAAATCTATAACAAATACTTCTGCTATATAAACCTTAAATAACTCACCTTCAAAAATACAGCATCACCTTTTGGAATACTTTTAAACATGTCTCCTCCTACATGCTCCACACCTGTAAATATAACCACCCATTTTATAAAAACTTGTACATTTTATACATATACTAAACAAAATAAATTTTAATGATCTTGTTACACATGATCCTTACCAAGACAAGGTGGAGCGTCATTAATGACATGAGGCAAATCAAAGTTAATGCCTCTAATATTAGAATACTTAGAGAGTATCATTTTAAGAGTAGCTCCATTGCCTCCACCAACATCAACCAATGATGATAGACCTTCAAATCCTTTATAGTTTCTAAGGATTTTGTCCATGGTTATTGTTGAGTGACCAGCCATTGCAGTGTTAAATTTGTCGTTCATATCTTGGTTTTGTCCATTATAAACATAATGTGTTACACCATGCGCCCTTGTAAAAGGATGCCCACCTTTCAAAATTGATTCCTTCAACTGATAGCTGCAATAATCAAGCTTATTAGAATCCAAACTAGTTTGTTATCTCGTGTAGCAAACAACTTTGTATATCCACTGGTAAACTACCACTTCTGATAGAAAGTAGTGATAATGGAACCTATCAATATGACTAAATATTATAAATGATTTTTTAATATTATATTAGTAACGGGTAAGCTATCCAGTGTGTAGATGTAGCAATAGTGCAATGCATGAACCTATAAATTATTAACTTTTGTGGGTCAGAGGGAGTATAATTTATTCAAACTTCATATGTGAGAGAATCAAGCCTTATTAACACTTATTTAAACTTAATTCAACTTATTTTTTCTTATAAAAACTGAAAATAAATTTAAAAAGTAAGATCTTATATGTGACAATTATTCTCTATATCCTAATTAATGTAGAGTAAGAATCACTTCATAATTAATTGACTAGGTTTTTTTTATAAGTCAGCTAAGTATGCATATCAACCAAAAACAAGAATTTACAACATAACAACGTGGTGCTTTTTGGCAATTGGCTGGTGGTTGGTGCCTGGTTGCTTTATATGCTGGTTGGTTTGATCGGCTATTTTTTGTGATTTGTTTGAGCGACTATATAAATATTGGTTGTTAAAAACAATATTTGGCAAAAATGATTTTTTTACGCTCTTTAGTACAAAATTGAAGCAAAACCAAGAGTGTGTACATGTCAAAAAACTGGTGAAAGCAACTTATGCATTTTGGCTGAAAAGTCGATTTTTCAACCACTTGTAAAAACGAGTTAACAAACACTTTTTCTGAATATTTGACGACAAACAAAAGTCAAAAAGCAATAAAAAAACTACCCAAATCCATTTGCAAAACACCCAATACATATCTCCTCTTATCGAATCATTAAGGGTCAAAAAGATAAGTGAACAACAAAAGCATTTCAGTCATATTTACTTTTTCATTATTAATTAGACTATTATACTGTAGTCCTTTGCATAATGGACTTTGACAGTGAATACTTGAGAAACGGCAAAAGTCGGATAAAGTTGAATTGGTAGAAAACAGAGAATATATTTTTGTTGAGCAATAATCAAAAGAATGAGAACATAGCCTGACGCTTCCAATATCTCATTTTCACACCGAACCCGACAATCTGTGATTGGACTATGTTCTTTTCAACTTATCTAAGTATTGTAGTGCTTATTTTAGAATGATTAGATCGATCAGAACATCAAATAAGATAAGATCATATCAGATCAGATCAGAAATTAACAAGAACATAAAACAACTATAATAAGTTCATATTATATCAAATTAAAAAAATTCAGACTAACTTAGAAAAGTTCAGATCAGATGATAAAAATTCAGATCAGATTAGACGAAAAAACGGACCCTAAGTTACCACTTTAACCATAGAATGGAAGAGGTTGTGCTTGAGCCACACATGGGCTTTGGTCCATTCTTAGACTGGGTCCTTTTTTGGGATTGGAATGGACCAGACCGAATTGAGCGGAAAACATCGACAGTCTTGGCACGTGCCCACGGGTTGTACAGGTGTCGAGCTAGCCCAAGCACGAGCTTTTTGAGTTATATAAGATTTAGTAAAACTTTATATTATGTTTTGGGTTTCTAGATCCGTTCTTTTTAGCTTAACTGCTAAGGGTGCTTTTATAAAACCTTAATTAAGGCATGTTTGAGATGCGGATAATGTATTAATAGGGTAATAGAAGTCAGACATAGGAAACCTGAGGCATATAAAGCCATAAAGGTGATGATAAAGGGATAGAGTGGTGATGGAGAGGAAAATGTGGTGTTGCTTGGAAGAAAGAAGGAATATCCCTTCACATTAATGAAGGTAATAGTTACATAGGGGGGTGGGGGGTAATTGTTAACCCCATAATTTAGGTAATAATTATCTTCTTTCTTCCTTTTCCTTCCTACGGACACCACTTTATCCTCACTATCACCATTTTATCTTCTTTATCATTACCTCTAGATGTCTTAGTTTCCTATGTTTGACTTTTATTACCCCTTATCTCATTACCCATATCCCAAGCATGCTCTTAGAGTTAACCCTTAGCCGTAATTTGAAGTAATTCGTTACTTAGTGTTGCCTGACACAATCTGTATATTATGTATTCTGGCTCCCTTCACAATAAAACTGCTATCCCTTAGCCGTATTAACGAAGTTACACAATACCAGTAAACCATGTAAATCTGTGGGCGTTATTTGTTGTTTACGTTCTATTATTCTTTATCGTTAAAATCTGTCATAACATATTTTGTGCTTTGGTAGATTGAAAATAGTTTTTTGTCCATTTTATTAAAGTTTACGAAACTGTGTGTTAATACAGAAAAATATCACTTTTTGAATGACCCGGTACCAAATAAAATAAAAGAGCTTAAAAAGACAAGTGGATTATGCTCGGTCCAAACCAAAAAAAAAGTCGCCTAAACTCGCTAAGCAACTTACCAGAGACACAAAAAAAAAATAGAAATTGGTGAGGGGCAGATTTTGAGAAAACCTATACTAAGCCGAGCAAATTTGGCTCAACTAAGAAGTGAGAAAATATCATGTCGACATGCCATAATAGGGTACAACGGGAGCCAAAAGCAATTTTCACGTGTTAATGATAATAATCCTTACAACTTACATGATGTAAGAGTATATAGGAAGTAGCATACGAAAAGATAGGTGAGTTGTTTAGTTGGTCAAAAATGGTAAAATCCAAAATTTTGCAACTTTCTCAAAGTTTATACGAAGTATATATTAAAAAGTGTAGGTGAGTGTTGCAATCCGTCACATGCCACAATCGTTCATTGAATGAGACACTATGTATTTCATTCTCATAATATATTAAAAATATGTCAATATGAACACATAACCTTGATTAAGAAATAAAGAGTTCCAACCAACACTCCAACATGTTAATTGTGCTTCTTTTATCAAAATCAATAATAATGTATGAATGCAAAGCAAGAGTTAAGTTGGGGCTTTTCAAAATTCATATTGTAAATGAGATGACTTATTCTTTTTGACATTTTTCTCAGTATATGATATCAATTTTTTTAACTATTATTCCCTTTGTCCCAGATTACTTGTTACACTTTCCTTTCGTGTTTATCCCAAAATACTTGTTACCCTTCTTTATTTGGAAGGGCCCCACTATTCATGTACTATACCTCTTACACACTTTGGCCCACCTTCTCTCTTATACACTTAATACCCCCACTAACTCCTATCGCATCTACTTTTTATTAGAATAAATAATATTCCTTTCGTCCTATATTAGATGATACACTTTCTTTATTGGTCTATTCCACGTTAGTTGATACACTTCTATAAATAGCATGAGAGTACAATAGAAATATTATAATTTAATATTAATGAGTCCCACATATAATTAATGTAATAATCTTACTCACTCCAAACCCATATGATGTACCCCACCAACATGTACTTTATTTACTAAAACAAATATCAATAATCAATTACTCTCAATAAAACAAGTTAGTCAAATAACACTCTTAAAACTTTCTGTCAATCAAACTTTATGTGACGGAGAGAGTAATTGATAACTAGCCTACCACTTATCAAATTAAACTTTGTGCCATAATAAGTATAACAAGTATTTTGGGACGAATGAGTAATATTGAATTGCAACGCAAAAACATCTCAGAGCATCGCCAGGAGCCTACGTACTAGTTTTACGTAAAAATTGTATTAGAAAGTTGCTTACTTCGTCCTTTTAGTAAATAAAAAGGTTTACTCCCTTTCATCCTTTTTTATATCCAGCATTTGACCCTTTGTCTATAACAATATTTCTTCGAACCAATATGCATCTAATTCTGTATATAAAAGTTATAAAAAGTAGATACAGGTTAAAAAATATATTTTAACAACTACAATAACATTTCACATGACTGAGTTTTTTCCTATATACTAGCAAGAATATGCTTTTAAAATTTTAACCCTTTAACCCTAGATACAAAAATAATGCATATATGTATATTTAAGGACGGATAGAGGCAAGGGCAGATCTATAATGCTCATTAGATAGGCAAGTGTTTACCCAGATTTTTTGGAAAAATACAATTTCATATAATATGAAAGTATATAAGATGGTTTAGCTTGGTGGTAGAAGTTTTTGCAGTAAAATACCAGAGTGATTTTAGTCATGAGTTCGAATCTTCACAAGCTATATTTCCTTTTTTTTATTTTTCATTTTTGTCCTTATCAATATATTGAATACCCAACTTACAAATCCTAAATTGCCACTGGATAGAGCACAAGTTATTTATATCTCCCATAATCAACCAACAACTTAGAAAAATACTTCCTCCGTTACTTAATACTCCCTCCGTTTGTTTTTAATTATTACAGTTAACTTTGGGGGATAACCAAAAAAAATTGGTGAAATCTATGCAATAATTGTTTGGGAAATAGATAAAGTATGAGAGAGAATGTTATAAAGTAAAAGTATGGGGCGATTGAGTATTTAATAGGAAAATAAAAGGACAAGTGGGTCCCAAAAGTGTGAGAAGTTGCAATATTGAGATGTGAAAGTTTACCAAATATAGTAAAAGTAAAAGTGTAACAATTAAAAAGAAACGTACTAAAAGGGAAAGTGTAACAATTAAAAACAAACGGAGGGAGTAAGTAACACACGTATATAGTGTTTACTATTCATAATTTGGACTTTAATAAGCTTTGGTGATTTACATTTTAGGAAAAATATATTCATATGAGAGCTTGTTAGATTCGTCTCAATGTGTAATATTTTAATTAGACTTTAAAAAGCTTTGGTGATTTACATTTTAGGAAAAATATAGTCATATGGGAGCTTGTTAGATTCGTCTCAATATGTAATTTTTTAATATCAATTTATTTATAATTTTTACTTATTAATAATAATAGATATTAATGTTTAAAAAAATGCATTGATATCAATTTCTTATAAGTAACAATTAAACAAATGCATTAATAAGCATGCAAACATAAAGTGTGTCATGTATTAAGAAACGCAGAAAATACTATTTTTGGCCTTTTTCATATGAATTTGAACCCCACGCAAACTTCTACTTCCTATGGAAAACTGCTATTAATAATTTTGCGTGACATATTTACCTGCTATCGATAATGGGCATGGAAATACTAGCCATAGGAGCCAAGCTAACACCATTAGCATCCTTGATTAAAAACTTACAAACCGGAGCTAACCCATACAACCTCTGAACAAAAGCTCCATCAGGAAGGACCTTCCTGACGGTGCAAGTAAGCACAGAGTAGCTAGCCAAGAGTCCGAGCATGCGGTCTAACATGTTAGCCGCATCCGGATTCTTGGCTGGCAAGTGCCCGGCAATCTCCTCGGCCGAAAAATGGCCTCCGTTAGGGCCGAGTTTCTTGATGATCTCGAGCACGTCGAGCTCTAGTGTTGCTTGTAGTACAATAGGGAAAACTGAGGCATTTACAAGAACCATTGCAAATGATGAAAGTTCATCTTCATCATTCTCATATGTATTCCTATTATGGGTTTGTACTGCCGTTGGAGCCATTTATATTTCTTTAGAAAACTATGATGTATGTTTTAATTGTTTACTTTGAATAAGATATGAGAAAATGAATATGAACAAGCTGATGTTATGATGAAAATGTTACACAAGAGTTGAGCCGTATTTATAGAGTGGAAGGAGGTGAACAATGTTGAGTTAGGGAAGGTCCTAAGAAGTACAGTTTAAACAAGCAGCCAAGAACGGTGGATTTTTATATTTATTTCGAGTTCAGAAGAAAGAAAGTTTGAGTTGTTCCTACTAAGCTGTTACCAGTCAATTTTTGTAAGGGAACGAATTTTGGTAGGTTTGCGTCATTTGTGTCGTAGTGCTGATGGAAGTCGCCTTCCTTTTTTGTTTCTTTTTTTGAATAGGATATGCTGTTTTTTTTTTTTTTACGGCAACGCAAGCAAATTATAAGAAAAACTGAAAATAAATTACACCTACCTAACCGCAGATGCAGGAAGAAAGGAACATCACTCTGACAAGCAAAACTATTAAAATGATATGACTCATACACAAACTTCATTCTAGCAGGGTAGGGGAAATCTAATGAAGGAGGAGCACCATTTTTCCTCTTAATGCTTGTAATGTTTATTTATCTTTTAGACTCAATAAAACAAAGTATCATGTATACTTATTAAATTTTCCATTTTTGATATTTGTTTCCCTAGTATTATAGTATTTTTATACCCCTTTAAATTACAAAAGTTTACGTTAGCTTTTCAAAAGGCTCTAAATTATTATTTTGCCCTACGCCTTCAAGGAGTCAGGAACGGGCCTGGTTATAGCGAGTAGCCAACCCTCCAATACAATCCCAGGACACTGGTGGAGGAGCTGCATTTGCTGGAAATGCAAAAGTCCTTTCTTGCGCCACACTTGACTTGACTCCTACTTTTGCCAAATTTGCATTACCATTAGTTTCTCTCTCGCACTCCTCCTTACTACCTCCTGCATGGCTAATAAAGAATTGACAACTTGCACCTCTTGTACAAAACAACCATTACATGCCTCCTCCACCTCAATAAAAACCACTGTTTCTTTCGAGCAAACAAAGTAGGAGACAACTGCTTCCCTCGAGTTAACAACATTGCGGGAGCCTCCAGTAGGGTTGATAAAATTGTGACTCTTTTCATGATGTAACATAATGATATTCTCATGGAGCGCCTTAATTAAGCACATTGAGGCCGATCTTTTTCATGAAAGAAACCTTGCAACTGGGACGCATACATCTTCTCGACAGAGTGATCACTATACTCCTCCTTCGCATTGCCCTCTGGCATATGGTCATAAGTCTCTCTACAAATTGTCTGCACACTTAGAACGACAAAATTTCTTTCACATTCGACCTTGTCTCAACCAACCATATTAACGGAGCTTGACTCCGGAACGGCCATTGGACCAATAAGGTCATGAATCCCTGAAGGCTTAAGTGCAAGTACTTCACCAACTGGCATGCATCATTAGCGTTGCGTATATTCCTCTTTCCAAGCTCTCGATTTCCTTGACTATCTCATGATTTGTTGGTTCCAACTCTCGTGCCTTTTTCAACCTCATATGCCTCCTCACAACGCGCTAGCTTCAATAAAGCTACACCTCTTCTACAATGAGCCTTCCCGTTCTTGTGATCAACCACTTAACAGCAATGAACAAAAGACAATGTTTTTGCTCAATTTATTTAATTTAATTGCACAAACAATAAGATTTAAATGCACGCGACGAAATAACTGGCTCTTGAAAGAGAGGATTAACATCACATTCACTAACATATTTTCATAAACAGCAGGAATGACAAAACACAAATTTTTGATAGCCTGAATATACTTCACAAAGGCATTAGAAAACTCCTTCTTCTTATAAAGTGAATTTTTTACTTCCTTAAGGGAAATCACATAGGGAATAACCTCCTATTGACTATCAAGTATCTGAAACAACTCCACAATATCTTCATCATTGTAATCCAAAATGGTGAAACACCAAATAAGCAAGACTAGACTCCCCTCTATAGTTGTATACATAACCAAAAAGAAGAAGCATACTAGTGCGAAATCAAAGCTTAGACACACGAGATAAACAAACGGTAAGTACTAAGAAACCATCAGCCACCACTAACCTCAACAGAGCACCGCTGGCTAACCTCTAAAGTGTAGATAGACGACTTAAAACCCACATTAAAACTAAAAAGCGGACTACCGCGCCGAGCTCGCTAGATAGTTCCAAGTGGAGTGTCAGATATAGATAATAAGAAGGGGAGCTCGCCGAACACCGGAGGCGAGTGTCGTAGCTGGCGTGGTAGCCGGCGAGCTGCCCAAGAAAAAGATTGCAGAATCGTCAAGTTTTTGCTAGAGGCGAGAGAAAACCTTTGTGTAAGCGAAACTCTGTTAAGGATATGATGTTACATACTCATATACTCTTCTATTAGAACTAAGGAAAATTTGGCACAAACAGCACAAACTATGCGTTTGGTGCATAAAACAACACGAACTAAAAAATGTGGACAAAACAACACAAACTAAAAAAGGTGCACAAAACAACACAAACTTTTTCTCATCGATGCAAAAAAAAGTGTTATTTTGGCCACAGATTCTAATTTTTCAATGAATCTTAAATATTTTAATTTTTTTTACATTTTGGTATCTCTTACCCTCCCATTTTACACATTGCTTCTATCATGTGACTTTCATTCTATTCCACCATCCAACTTCATCTTCTACTGGGGAAAATCCCCCCTTCCCCAAAAAAAAAATCACCAAGCTCCATTAATCCATCATTGAGAAAGAAGATAGAAGCTAGATGCAAAGAAGGTTCTTCAATGGTGGATTAATGGAGCTTTGTGATTATTTGGGCGAAATTTTTTTCCTGAGTAGAAGATGAAGTTTTATGGTTGAATACAATGAAAGCCACGTGATAGAGGCAATGTGTAAAATGGGAGAAAGAGATATCAAAAGTTAAAAATTAAAATATTTAAGATTCACCGGAAAATGAAAATATCAGGCTAAAATCACACTTATGTCGTTTTTTGCACAAATGACAAAAGGTTTGTGTTGTTTTGTGCAACTTTTTTAGTTGGTATTGTTTTATGCACCAAACACATATATAGTTTGTGTTGTTTGTGCCAATTTTCCTAAAATTAATACAACCCTTCCTTTGATGCGATCTTTAGTGGACTATTTTGATTAAAAGATGTTTATTACTTCCTTCGTTTGTTTTAGCTGCAACAATTGAGAATTTTTATGAGAGGTAAAAAATACAATTGTTGCAACAAAAAAAGGGAGGAAGTAGATATTATGATGAACCTTTAGGGCTATGTATAAGGTGCCTAGTATGAAAATAAAAAATTAAGTCAAATATTTATTACTTTGGTTAATGTGTAATAATATGATTCGAACAAGCTCTCATGATAATTCCTTCTTTTATACTACCTCCGCTTTTTTTTTACTTGCATCATTTCCCATTTTTTAGAAGTTACAAAGTAATACTTGCATCATTTCCTTTTAAGGAAATATTTCTCTCTACCTCACTCCAATCACATGGGTCCCTTTTTATCCCTCTCTCTATCCTTCTCCTCCTTAATTCTTGTACATATGCTTACTGATGCAACTATTCAAGTATAAAAAAAATGGAGGAAGTATAATAGTGAGATTGTGTGGTAAAATTTGTAAACTTTGACTTGAAAAGTACAAATATTACTTTAATTATAGAACGTAGGAACTAGGAAGTAATAATTTTAGGTGAATGAGGGTCAACTCAGATAACCATTATAATAATATTAATGCACTACAAGCATCTAAATATGTAATATATTTCCTTCATTCCATCTTAATTTTCACGTCAAAAAAAATAATCTTAATTTTAACATTGGGAATTTTCACGTCTTTCAATACACAACTTTAAACATCTATGTCTTTAATTGCGTTTAAGAAAAAATTACAAAAAGTAGACATTAATTAAGTATATACCAAGAAAAATCTAACAAGATCTCACATAACTAGTTTTGTCGTTGCGTATAAATCATAATAGAAGGTTAAAGAAGACTTTGTAAATAGTTTTAAAGATCTCAATGTTATAATTATTAGGATAAATTGTGAATAACCACCTGTCAGATACACCAATTTCAAAATAACAACCCCAAATTGTTTTGCATTTAAATAACCACCTCTACTTATGTTCACGTTTTGAAATACCCACCTCTTAACGGAAAATCTTAACACCGTTAGTTTTTAGGGCTCAACTTTTTTAACTCCCTCCAAAATTTCACTAATTACCTTACTAATCTATAATTTGACTGGTCAAATCATGATTAACATTTTAAAAATCTTTTCTCATTCAATTTTACAATTTTTTAAACTATATATTTTTGATATATGACACGGTAATGGACCTGAATTTCGAGATAATATTTAATCGCTTTTTTAATACTCAAGATGACGTTTTTTCGAAAAACAGACACCACCGTACGCCCTTCATGGGCACGAATTTTGAGATTCCCTCCGAAACGAGTACCTACAAGCCGACTTTTCGGGCACGTACTTCGAGACGCTTTTTTCGGACGGAATACAAAGTTTTTTCGAAAAACGGTCACCGAATCAATTAACATTTTAAAAATATTTTTTTATTCAATTATACAATTTTTAAAACTATATATCTTTGATATATGACACGGTAATGGACACAAATTTCGAGACAATATTTAATCGCGTTTTTAATAAACAGGACGACGTTTTTTCGAAAAACGGACACCACCGTACGCCCTTCACGGACACGAATTTTGAGATTCCCTACGAAATGAGTACCTACAAGCCGGGTTTTCGGGCACGTACTCGAGACAATGTTTTTGGATGGAACACGTTTTTTCGAAAAACGGACACCGGTGTCCGTTTTTCGAAAAAACTTTGTATTCCGTCCGAAAAAGGAGTCTCGAAGTACGTGCCCGAAAAGCCGGCTTGTAGGTACTCGTTTCGTAGGGAATCTCAAAATTCGTGCCCTTAAAGGGCATACGATGGTGTCCGTTTTTCGAAAAAACGTCGTCTTGAGTATTTCAAACGCGATTAAATATTGTCTCGAAATTTGTGTCCATTACCGTGTCATATATCACAAATATATAGTTTTAAAAATTGTATAATTGAATAAAAAAATATTTTTAAAATGTTAATCATGATTTGACCAGTCAAATTATAGATTAGTAAGATGATTAGTGAAATTTTTGAGGGAGTTAGGATAATTTAGTAAGAATTTGGGCATCACACTTAACGGCGTTAGAAAATTCCGTTAACAGGTGGGTGTTTGAAAAGGTTAAGGAAATGAGAGGTGGTTATTTAAACACAAACAAAAATGGGGTGGTTACTTTGAAATAGGTGTATCGTGCAGGTGGTTATTCACAATTTTTCCTAATTATTATGGAACGAAGGCAGTAAGAAATATTGGGTTTATAGCATGTCTATGAATGTTTCAAAGACTAAAAAAGGGGAAAAAATATCCACCCTCTATTGTAAAAACAATTTTTGAAGACTTTTTTATCATTTAGCTTTTCAAGTAATAACACTTTTTAAGGTATACATTTTTTTTAGTAGTCGACCACGATCTATATCGATTATCGAGTAGCTCGAATATTCACATGTCAATTTACATATTTCCTCAACTATTAGTAAATTGCTTTGCTAATAACATCTGTATTTTCGACTGAATGAGCTAACAACTATTAACTATCGCTTAAACAACAAACGACCATAAATTGTATGTATATCATCGTATATTGGGTTCAGATCAAATAACTAAAGAGTCTCCAATATGTCCTTTATTTCAAATCCATTTTCAAAATTCCTTACTTAATCATTGTTGGATAATTTAGAGTAATTGGTTGAATAAATTCATGTAACGTTTAACTTGAATTATTTGGTTATGGTGTCGTTGTTCAAGTTACGTTAAGTATGCGCGTTGATTGTTTATGGTGTAGCAAACAATAAAACTTCATATGTTTTGAAGTGCAAGCAAGGAAAGCAAACGGAGGAGTCAGGAACGGCTCGCGGCCCACGATCTTGGTCGCCCCCTATGATGACCTGTATCGCGACTCGCGACAGGCTTCTGCCTGTTGGTGCTCCAGTTTTGCGGTTTTGCTCTATGAGCGGTTATTGGCCATTTTCCTTGTTTTGGCGTGCATTATATGAGGAAATACCTCAGATGAATGGTTATATGTTCATTCATATTCTCTCAAAAGCACTCTCGAGTTTCTCTCTATTTTCATTGTTCATCAAACACAAAAATCACACAAAACTTTTTTTCATTTTGTGAGTTTCACAAGAGCGTGACCCTCATTGTTATTCTTTGTATCTCGGAGGTGAATTCCGTGCAACCCGTGCTTCGTATAGGGTCGGAATATCGCTTTTGGGAAAGTTTTTCCCAACAAGCCTAGAGGATCGTACCTTGTTCGTTGTTGTTATTTTCGTGTTCATCTTTGTTTCCCGGTTACTAGCACTAACAATCCAAAATCGATATTCACTCAAAGATGGCTACATTTCGTGAGATGACAGCGAATTTCCACAAACTTGACAAGTTTTAAGGCGTGGGTTTCCGCAGATGACAAAAGAAGATGCACTTTCTTCTTACCTCTTTGGCGGTGGTGTACGCGCTCACATCTCCGAAGCTTATTGAAGTGGATGATGAAACTATCGAGGCTACGAGGAAGAGGAAGAAGTGGAAGAACGACGACTACATATGTCGTGGTCACATTCTCAATGGTATGTCCGATGATCTCTTTGATGTTTATCAATACTATGAATCCGCTAAAGTTTTTTGGGATGATTTAGAGTCTAAAATTTCTAAATACATGGCCGAAGATGCTTCTAGTAAGAAATTTCTAGTTAGCAATTTCAATAACTTTAAGATGGTTGAGTCTAGGCCTATTATGCAACAATTCCATGAAATCAAAAGAATTTTAGGAAACTTTAAACAACATGGCATTAGTATGGATGAAACTTTTGTCGTTTCCTTAAAAATTGACAAATTACCCTCCTCATGGAAAGATGTTAGAATTAGCTTGAAACATAGGAAGGATGAAATGACTATTGAACAATTGGGTGCTCATCTTCGGATTGAAGAGGGCATTCGGGTTCAAGATGGACAAAAGGAGGTAAATCCTAGTTCTTTCACTATTAACATGGTGGAGGATGGAAAGCCCAATGACTCTAATCCAAAGAAGAGGGCACATAACTTCACCAAGGAAAATTATGGTAAGAAACCAAAGTTTGGTGGGGGGAGGACAACAACGAGCTTATTGGGAATGTGGAAAGCCCGGTCACTTCAAGAAGGATTGCACCATTTGGAAGAAAAAGATGAACAAAAATGGGCATGGTGGTGGGAAAGGCGAGTCTAGCCATACCCAAGCTAAGCAAGATACATGTGCACAAGTTTCACTTAATTCGATTTTGAATTATGTGTGTACGATTTCTGAAATCTTTTGTGTACAGGATGATTGTTCATGCTTCATCGATTCGAGAGCTTCAAGGCATGTATGCAAGGAACGTTCTCTCTTCAAGAACTTCAAGGAGGCGGATGAAGGAGAGGTTCTTTACATGAGAAATGATTCTACTGCTCAAGTCTTAGAAGTAGGGCAAGTTGAGCTAGTTTTTAGTTCCGGAAAGTCTCTTGTTTTAAGAGATGTTGTATTTGCTCCGGACCTTAGAAAGAATCTATTCTCGGGAGCTATCTTGAATCGAATAGGTTTTAAAATGGTTTTTGATTCGGATAAGTTTATTTTGTCTAAAGGAGGATATTTTGTTGGTTTGGGTTATTTATGTAATGGTATGTTCAAGTTAAGTATTTCGAATACTTTGTTAAACAATGATTGCGTTGTTAATGATAATTCTTCTCTTTGGCATTATCGGCTTGGTCATGTTAATTATAGAAAGTTATATTCTATGTCAAAGGATGATTTGATTCCTAGTTTTGATCCAAGCATAGAAAAGTCTAGAACATGCATGCTTACTAAGATAACCAGGAATTCTTTCCCAAAAAATGTGGAAAAAGATACTAGTTTGCTTGATTTGGTGCATAGTGACCTGTGTGATTTCCATAGCATTCCTTCTTTAGGTAATAAGAAGTATATCATAACATTTATAGATGATTATTCAAGGTTTTGTTATGTTTATCTTCTATTCACTAAAGATGAAGCTCTAGATAAGTTTAAGATCTATAAAAATGAAGTTGAATTGCAACTAAATGACAAAGTTAAACGGTTTAGAACCGATAGGGGTGGTGAATACCATGATCCTAGTTATTTCCAATCTTTAGGAATCATACATGAAACAACCACGGCTTATACTCCACAACAAAATGGTATAGAGTAGAGAAAAAATAGAACTTTACAAGAAACGGTAAATTCTATGTTATCCTATTCGGTTTGAGTGATGGATTTTGGGGTGAAGCAATTTTAACAACTTGTTATATATTAAACCGCGTTCCTATGTAAAAGAACAAAGTTACACCCTATGAATTATGGTACGAAAGAAAACCAAATCTAAGTTACCTTAGAGTTTGGGGTTGTAGGGCAATTGTAAAAGTGTAGGAACCTAAACGTAAAAAGTTAGGTGAAAGGGGAGTTGAATGCATCTTTATAAAGTATGCTATTCATAACAAGGCCTATAGGTTCTATGTTATAGAACAAAATGACGTTTGGTCAATTCACACTATTGTGGAGTCAAGAGATGCAATATTTGATGAAAATATATATTCATCAATTCCTAGACCAAAGGATGCAACTCCAAGTACCATTATTCAAGAGTTGATCGGTCTTTAAATGATCAAGAATTAGATGAACAAACTCTAGATGAGAATGTAATATCGACTTCATCAAAACCTAGGAGAAGTAAAAGGGCAAGAAAGGAGAAATCCTTTGGCCCGGAGTTTCATGTATATTTAGTTGAAGGATCTAGAAGTTCTATATTGACTAAATTTTGATATATGTTTAATGTGAAAGGTGATCCTTTGACTTATGATGAGGCCATGAGATCTCAAGATGCTCCTTTTTGGAAGGAAGCTATTGATGATGAGATGGATTCCATCATGGGGAATAACACATGGGTTTTGGCGAATTTGCCTCCCAAGTGTAAACCTATTGGGTGTAAATGAATTTCAAGAAGAAAATGAAAATTGATGGAACTATTAATAAGTTCAAAGCCCGGTTAGTGGATCAAGGCTTTTCCCAAAAGTCGGGTATCGATTAATTCGATACATATGCACCCGTTGCTCGAATCTTTACTATAAGGTTGTTGATTGCTCTTGCGGCTATACACAACCTTGTGATCCATCAAATGGATGTTAAGACAACGTTCTTAAATGGAGAGCTAGATGAGGAGGTTTACATGAGACAACCCGAAGGGTTTGTTGTGAAAGGTCAAGAAGATAAAGTTTGCAAACTCATTAGCTCTTTGTATAGGCTAAAACAAGCACCCAAGCAATGACATCAAAAGTTTGATGAGGTTGTGTTGTCTAACGGATTTAAGTTGCATAATTCAAACAAGTGCGTTTATATCAAATTTGATGACTTAGGTCATGGTGTAAGGATTTGTCTATATGTAGATGGCAAGGTTATTTTTGGGACTGATTTGTCACAAGTTGAGTGGGCAAAGGCTTTCCTATCATCAATGTTCTCCATGAAAGACTTAGGAGAAGCAAATGTCATTCTAGGCATAAGAAGTAAAAGAAGCAATGGAAAGTTGATTTTATCACAAACACACTACATTGAAAAGGTACTTAAGTAGTTAAATGTTAGTGATTGCTCTTTTGTGTCAAACCTATGGACCCAAGTGAAAAATTAATGCCAAATGATGGTAGTGTGGTATCTCAACTTGAGTATTCACGGGTCATAAGTTTTTTGATTGTATGCAATGACGAATACTAGGCTGGATATCGTATTTGCGGTAGGCAAGCTTAATAGGTATACAAGTAACCCTAGTATGAAGCATTGGCATGCTATTCGTCGTGTCTTAAGGTATTTGGGGAAAACCAAAGATTATGGTTTATCCTACAGCGGATAACCATCGGTCTTAGAAGGCTATTCGGATGCAAGTTGGATCTCTAATAGAGAGGATTATTCTTCCACGAGTGGATTCGTTTTTCTACTTGGGGGAGGTGTTATTTCTTGGGCATCCAAGAAACAAACTTGCATAGCAGACTCCTCTATGACTTCGAAGTTCATTGCTTTGTCCTCGGCTAGTAAAGAGGCGGAGTGGTTAAAGAATCTCATGATTGAGATACCTTTGTTGCCAAAACCGATATCGCCCATAGTGATCCATTATGACAATGATGCAGCTTTGGCAAGGGCATATAGTCAAGTTTATAATGGTAAGTCAAGGCACATTAGTGTGCGGCATTCCTCCATTCAAGGACTTATCAAGGATAGTGTTATCACTGTTGACTATGTGCAGACTACGTATGATCTAGAGGCTTTTTTCACTAAGGCCTTGGCTACATATACGGCGAAAAGGATGGCAATCGGTCTAGGATTGGAGCCCTTTGTTAATCACGAGTGAGGGAATCTTAACTTAACGTCCAATAAGACATTGGGTCTTAAGTTCAATAAGATTAATTCCTTCATTTTGATGATTGAAGAACATTTGTAAGTATCCTCAAGTATTGTTCTTGTTTGACTATGATGTTGTAAAAAGGTTGTGAATCTTAATAGTTCTCTTGTTATGCTTTGTAATAGTAGCATGTTTGTTTAAGAGTTCTACCAATATAATTGTGAAGTTTAACCGCTTCAAGTAGCTGTAGGAGCATAGCTATGATACACTTATGAAGGATACGGACACATGACTTTTAGTATCAAGTTTAATGAGTTCAAGTAGTTAATCTTATGTGTATGGTATCTTCAAGTTTTTCACTTTGTATATAGATTGGTTCAATCGCTTGCGACACCTTTCGGATACGGATACTTGGAATGTGTATTATACTAGGTGGAAGTTCAAATCTTAGTACACTTTCATTGATGCATAAGATTGTTTGTTTTGATGATTTAGTGCTTAATGTATTTTAGAATACTCTAAATGGGGGAGGATTGTTGGATAATTTAGAGTATTTGGTTGATTAAATTCATGTAACGTTTAACTTGAATTATTTGATTATGGTGTCGTTGTTCAACTTACGTTAAGTATGCGCGTCGATTGTTTATGGTGTAGTAAACAATAAGAACTTCATATGTTTTGAAGTGGGCAAGTAGGAGTCAGGAGAGGCTGGCGGCCCGCGATCCTGGTCGCCCCCAGCGACAGGCTTCTGCCTGTTGGTGCTCCAGTTTTACGGTTTTGCTTTATGAGCGGTTATTGGTCGTTTTCCTTGTTTTGACGTGCATTATATGAGGAAATACTAGGGGTGTTCACAAATATCCGATCCGGTCGATCCGATCCGAAATATAGTGTTTCGGATAATTCGGATCGGATATCCAAAAATTTTCGGATCGGATTCGGATAACCCTTTTGGCTTTTTCGGATATCCGAAAAATCCGAATTATCCGAAAAATATTTTTCGGATATTTATCCGATCCGAAATATCCGAAATATCGGTAAAATTTTCCATTAAATAAATTTGATTTTAAACCTTTTTCCCCCCATAAAAATCGGATCAGATAATCCGAGTATCCGATCCAAAATTTCGGATATCCGAAAAAATGGGTATCTGAAATTTTCGGATCGGATTCGGATCGCACTTCTCCCGATCCGAAATTTTCGGATCGGATCGGATAATCCGAAATGAACACCCCTAGGAAATACCTCAGATGAATGGTTATATGTTCATTCATATTCTCTCAAAAGCACTCTCAAGTTTCTCTCTATTTTTATTGTTCGTCAAACACAAAGATCACACAAAACTTGTTCTCATTTTGTGAGTTTCATACGAGCGTGACACTCACTGTTCTTCTTTGTATCTCGAGGTGAATTCCGTGCAACCCCTGCTTCGTATAGGGTCGGAATATCGCTTTTGGAAAAGTGTTTCCCAACATGCCTAGAGGATCGTTCTTTGTTCGTTGTTATTATTTTCGTGTTCATCTTTGTTTCCCGGTTACTAGCACTAACAATCATCCCACGTGAAAGAATTAGAGAAGTTATCAGGTTTAATATAAAGTGGTTACTTGAGAAGTTCTCCACATAGATTAGGCTAGAAGCAAGCATCCCTTTCTTTGTTGTCGCTCATCAGTTACGTGTTTGTCCTGTCTAGTTTTTGTAATTATGGATTTTGGGCCCAATTACATGTTGACAATTATGTGATTAGTATTAGGCCTGTGCAATGGGATGGCCTCATTTTCAGCCCTGACCCGGCCCGTTTAAAACAAGGGTCTTGGAGGGGTGGGCTCAAAACGAACTTAAAAGAGGGTTTAAAAGGGGCTTTAATTTATTCCACAAAACAACCAAGCCCTAATCTAATCGAAACCATGAAGACGGTTGAGATACGCATATTTCAACAAATCAAGCTTCTTATATTGCATATTACACAGAAAAACTACACGCCAATTCAATCGAAATCACGAAGGCAACTTAGGTACGCACATTTCAATAAATCAAGCTTCTTATAGTCTCAAATAGAGATGTAATCCACTATCCTATGTAAAACTAATTCAATGCGCACATCTCTCAACAGAACTATGTCCTTTCCGATCAAAATCAACAATAAAAACGAATCTAAAGAAAATACGCTCATTTTTAATCAAAATTAATCAACTCTACCTATATAATACGAAATCAACAGATACAAAATCATTTTCGGAAATTGGAACAAGGCTGCAAAACATTTTAGTATACCGGAGATGGAAAAGAGAGAAAGACATGAGAAATTAGGTTTAGGCGAGAGAAAGGAGGAGTATATATTTTTAATTAAATATATCTAAGAGGGTTGCTTTTGGCTGGATACATATAGAGTAGGGGGAATGGTTCCCTTTACAATCTACTTATCAATTGGCAGGCGGGCCGGATTGGGCCAAGTCAACTGACCCTGACCCGTCCTGCCCCGTCGCAGAATTTTTCTGACCCGATCTGATCCGGCCCATTTACAAAATTACCCGCCCCAAACCCGCGCCATTGAACACCTCTAATTAGTATCCTATAATGTAAGGACAATAAATATAAAATTTTGGGCTTGTAACGAAATAAACGCAGTAATTGTACTTTTAACACTATTCAGTTTCAATTTTGTCCATAATTTTTGACTTATACATAAAGAATATGGGGTCTTGTTGGATTCGTCTCAACCTGTAGTTTTTTACTGTCTAATGTTTAGAGTTTTACAAATAAATAATTAGAGATATTAATCTTTAAAGTTTTGTCTTGGCATGCGTGCTCAAGTAAACTGTTGCGTTTATTTCGTTACGGAAGAGATTTAATGATATAAACGAGCAAATTAGTGAAAATAATTTCAATAACTAATAACCTATAATCTCATTCTTGGTAGTATTAAAAATATTTTGCCTAATCTACTCTTTATACAATAAATTTTTTTTTAAAAAAATGCGTGTAAAATGACTTCTTACAATCTTTTTAATATGGAGGAAGTAATAAAAATTGTTTGCGTCACACGCTTACAATGCAGGTTGTATTCTTTGCCCGAGTCAAGTAAAGTTGTAGCCATTGATTAATGGGATAGATACATTGTAGATTATGGACAATTTGTTATGAAACAAAAAGTGCAGTCAATCTAGTTGGAAAATGTCCTCCACAATTAATTTGACCATCTAAAATAGCTTCTTGTTGAAAATATTGACAAAATCGACCTTCTATCAGCAAATTTGATACTATAGAACTACGGTCGTTTCTGAACATTATAGGACCTAGGGCGAAGTTAGAAAATGGGCCCCTAACATAAGAAATTATATAAAATATGCAATATAAATTTTTAAGTGAAATTTTTTAAGATGCAGGACAAATAAGGTTAAGTAGACAACTACATCACTTATTTAATACAATATGCATATCTGTTCGGCAAAGTAGATGTGAGCTTTTAGTTTTTAATGTAACTACTGCTACAAGTCAAAAATTGAAATTTGAATTGATATAAAATTGAAACAAACAAATCAATGGTAAAATTAAGATTAACACATTATTAAAAAAAAATCAGAATTACAACAAACAATATAGCACATTATTAGAAAATCAGTAAGATTTATGAAAAGGCTTTAAAATAGGCAGTTTTCTCTTAGTAAATAGAGCATGTATGGAAATTTTGCAAAAAGACTTTGAATTCCAAAAATGAAGAACCGTGAAAACTTGTTTTACAATACTTGTATCTGTTTAATCTTGATCATTAATTACTGATTAGTAATATAATACTTCTAATCCTAAGCAAATTCTAAACAAATCGTAGGCTAAACAAATCTTTTGGACTAAGGCCAGTGTATGAATGCATAATGCATTATCCATGTCAATTCGATAAAAGAGAACAATGAGGATTAAAAATGATTTGATTGAGATTTTAAATCACCGTGAATTTGGAAGGTGTAAATTCTAAAGTTAAGAGAATTAATGTGGGTTTTTAATAGAAATTTATTTACATAACTGTTTTGGAAGCATAGATGCGGAAACCACGGGGGTATTGAATGGCAAGAGGAAATTATGACAATTAAATGGACACGTTTATAGAAAATCTAAATACCTTTTTTATCCTTGTTTTTTTTTCTTAGAAAAAATTGACAAGAACAGGCCAAACTATTGGCCATCTTTTATAAACAGGCCAGACTATGGATAATCCATGAACAGTCCCAACTATCACCCCCATCTTCCATAAACAGGCCCAGTGACCTGTTAACCTGCTACAACAGGTTAAATGAAATCACGTGACTTTTAAAACACCCAGTTTTTGAAATTTTGACTTTTTGACTTCCTTCCTCCTCTTTAAAACACCCAGTTCTTTCCTTTCTTCTCCATCTCCTCCATTTTCGCACAAACCACCCATCCCCTTTCTTCTTCTCTTTCCTGCCATGACAGTCTCACGAGCAATTTCCTCGTCTTCTTCAACTTGGATGGGCCACACAGAGATTTGTGGGTGTTGTGTCCCAACAAAAATCCTCACCGTCACCAAGAACAACCACAATCATGGCCGGAAGTTTAGACGATGTGGCAAATATCCAGTGAGTTTTCCTATTTTCTTTAATTTTTGTAATTAGGGTTTTAATTTTCTGAAAGTGAAATTCTTTTATTAATTTTAGGAAAACTGATTGGGGGCTTGTTGATGTTTGCAAATTAGGGTTTTTTAACGTTTTTTTTTCTTTGTTACAGGCCCAGGACTGTGGATTTTTTGAATGGGTGAGTGGTGAGGATATAACTAGCAACTGCACTGGATGTGAACAAATAACAAGCAGGGTTGAAGAGGCACATAAACAAGTTGATGGTTTGAATGGGAAGCTGGTGAAACTAAAGGCAAAGAAGGATCAATTGAAGGAGTGCAGTACTGCTTTTGAAATGAAGCTATGCCAAGTCAATACATAGAAGAACATGTGGAAGTTTGGGGGTTTGGCTGCATTGGCAATCTCTTGGATATGGTTCAGCTTTGTTCTTAGTGGGAAGTGAGGCTGTGATGGGGGTATTTGGTTGTTTACGTCTATTTTGATGTGTTTTCTTTTGGTATGTTGGTTGTTTAGGCAGTGTTGGTAGAAGTTGTAGTTTTTTGGTTGTTTAGGGCATGAAACATCTTGGAATTCTTCCTTTGTATTTTGGTATCTATGTTCAAGCAATATATGATCAATGTACTCCTCTATTTTGGTATTTCTGTTTTCTAAGCATTCCATTTAGCTATGAATCTTCAAATGAAATTCAGATCTGTTTCAAACACTAAAAGAAATTGACTAAGTTCAATAACAAGGAAACATTAAAACTATTTTTAATCATTGTCATCATCCCAAAATACATAGGTTGAAACTGGAAAGCTAAAATAACCATTGTCATCATCCCAAAATACATAGGTAAAAACTACTAAATGAAAAATACCCTAAGACAAGCTAATTTGCTGCAGAGCTCTGTGTTGGGAAATCTGACCCCATGACAGTTGATGATTGAGCTCTTTGCTGTGATGATCTTGAAACCTGCACACAAAGAAATTGAATGTGACTTATAATGAACAAAACCATTGCATATGTAAAACATTGTGTTAGTTATGAACTTACAACATTGATTCTTCTCCCATTGTTATATGATGTCCCATCTGATGCAACAAACAACCCTACTCCAACAGGAACACCTCTTCCTCTACCACCTCTTAATGTAACAGGAACACCTCTTCCCCTCCTACTAGCAGCTGCAGTCACAACACCTCCCCTAGTTGCACCTCTGCCACCTCCCCTACTTGCACCTCTGCCACCTCCCCTAGTTGCACCTCTGCCACCTCTTGATCCTTGGCCAGTGCTTATGACTCTTCTACCGCTATAGCTACCAGTTCTACTAGGCTGTGCTGTTGCATTATTAACACCACTAGTTTCACCAGTTTGACTCAAGTTCTATTCATTTATTCTTGGCCTTTTTGAAGTGGTTGCAGCTGTGGCAGATGAATTGTCCTTGTTTGGACATTTTCTTTTGTTGTGAGCTGTTGACTTACAAATTGATCAAGTCATCACAATACCATGCTTAGTGAGCTTGCCTGGATTTTTGGGATCTTCGAATGGATCCTTGATCCTGTTCTTCCTAGGTCTACCAGGGCCTACTTTGATGGGAGGTGATACCATAGGTAAGTCAACCTTAGGCCAATATTTCTCACTTACACAAGGTGGAATTGCAAATGCATATGTCTTTAAATATGTTTCCCTAGTGTACCAAGAAGAGACAAAGTGTTCTGCATTTTTGTGACAAAAGAAGATGCAAGCTACTGCATGAAAACATGGTATGCCAGACAGGTCCCAAACATTGCATGTGCAATTATACCTATCTAGATCCACACTAACAGTATCCATTTCATGGCTGACTTGGAAAACAGTAGCAGTTGAAGGAATTACAGTGCAATAGGCTGCTTTGGCTTTGGCCTTATCTAGTTTTTTTGGATCCTAGGACAGATAGGGGATATGTTTTTTTCCATTTCCAATTTTTTTGTAGCTAACCTTTGCATTAAAGCAATCCTAATATCTTCTAACATATACAGTAGATGTTTGGTCCTAGCACCTATAATATACCCATTGAAAGTCTCAGCAAGGTTATTGACAATAACATCAACCTTAGTATCTGTGTTCATTTTGCATCTACAAAAAACCCTAGGGTTATGCTTTTCAAAAGGAACAACGGCATCAGGATTTACCTCCTTCATTTCAGCCAGAACCTCCTCATAATCACTTTCATTGTAAGCCTTGGCTGCCCTCCAAAACAGTTGCTTGTACTCCTCTCCTCTGAAATTTTTATGCCAGTTGGCATATATATGCCTAGCACAGTGCCTGTGCTCTGCACTAGGCAACACCTTCTTAACAACAGATATGATTGCCTGCAAAAGAAACAACAAAAACAGTTACTTAAATTGACAGTTACAATCAATTATACATGTGTTGGAAATCATCATAATGAACAAACTCACCAAATGCTCATCTGATATCACAGCTAATCCAGCACCATCATTCAGCATCAAACTATGCTTCACCTCAGTCAAGAACCACTCCCAGCTGTTGTTGTTTTCCCCTTCCACAAATGCCCATGCTACAGGAAACATCTGGTCATTACCATCTCTCCCTATTGCTCCCATCAATTGCCCACCAAGAAATGTCTTTAAGAAACATGAGTCAATGCATAGCAGTTTTCTACAACCTTCCATCCAACCCTTGGCCAACCCTTCAAAGCACACAAACAACCTGTTGAACACTGTTGGTTTTGTACTGTTATCAAACTGCAATACAAGCTTTGTTTCAGGACTGCTTTGCTTTATAGCTTCAAGGTATCTACCCACCTTGCAATAATGCTCTTTCATTGACCCATGAAGGAGTCTGTGTGCATTTTATTTTATCTTGTATGCTACATCTCTAGTAATAACTACCCTGTAGATTCTCTTCACAGCCTCCACTATTTCCTTAGCTGGCCAATGTGGCCTTTCCTTAAAAAGCTCTAAAAATTGCTTAGCTACCCAAGTTGATCTCAGTTGAATGTTCTTCTCCATAGTCCTTATGAAACAATGTCCTATGTCAACAGATTTCACTACAAAATAGTCACACCCACTGTCCCATGAAGCATACAACCTGAAGCTGCAGCTAGGCTGACATTTGACCTCTAGTCTTTGTACCCTACTCTTGTCTTTATTGCTTGTAACAACCCTTAAGTTCCTGCCTTGGTGAACTGCATACCTCCTAACAGCATCCCTAAATCCATCCCTATTTGGAGATTTTAGACCTACTTTCCATTTGAAAGTCTGCCAATCTGTGCTAGCAGGTACAGTCAGTTTCCTAGCCCTCTTTATTCTCTCAACTAGATCTTCATCATCAGCCTCATATGGAGATGTTTCCTCCTCTTCACTTTCTGCATAATCACTAACATAACCATATTTTTTAGTTGTATCAGTGGCCTGTGCTGCTGTCTTATTAGCAGTTTCAGCCTCTCTTTGCAATCTCACAGCTAATTGCAATATTTCTCTTCTATTTATCCTCTTTCTTTCCCTAGCTTCTCTCAATTTATCATCACTGCATTCTTCTTCATCTTCATCAGTAACTTCTAGGTTGTCACTCTCATATTCCTCCTCCTCTATAATTGGTACGTCCTCTATCACAGATAAGTCATCATCCTCTAAATCTGTTTCAATTTCATCATCTTTTGGTGGGATCTCTTCCTCATAGCTAGAATCATTGTGCTCACTAAAACTGTCATCAATGAGATCATTCAATGGAATGGGGCTGTCTGGTCTGGGATCATACCATCTGTAGTACTCATCTTCATCAATTAGTTGTGGATGGAGAGGTGCAGTCTCAGATTCAGTAAGAGGAGTTTTGGAAGTGTTTTCAACTGTTGTATGGGGCAAAATAGGGTTTAGTGCAGATGAATGGAAGGTTGATGCATCTCTAGGAGGTGCAACTGGTGAAGGTAATTTGATGGGAGTAAGATTCTTTTGTGGGGTCAGTTTTTTAGCTGGCTCTTTCTTTTGGGTAGTGTTTTTTATTGGGAGGGTATTTTTGGGAGGGCTTTTTTCCACAGTCAAAGCATTCAATTCCACATAATCTTCTGGTATATCAACTCCATGTATAACATACACATCAGCTCCTCTATACTGTACAGCAAGGTCCCTCAACTGCAAGGCCTCAGAATCATGATAAACCCTCCTTAACCATCCTCTAATGAACAATTAGGTAGCAGGTAATATACTTCATTAATAACTCTATAATTACCACAGCTCTTTGCCAACTCTAACAATGTCCACCAGCAAATCTCATCAGGGTCTACAATCAGGGTTTTCCCTTCCCCACCAACATAAGTCATACCCTTCCCAGTTTTTTTAAACAATCCACCATGCCACATCCTCAAAGTAACCTTTTCATCTAACCACTACAACACCATACAAACAGAAAAACTAATTTCAAACACAACAACTAACAATTAACAACCAAAACATCAAATTAAATCGTAATTGAAGGCAGCAAACAATAAAGGAATAAGATTTATAACAATATTTTTTGCGGGGAAAAAAAGGAGGATTCTTTACCTTCTTCATAGATTCTGCCTCACGAGCCTTGACAAGTTCATCCAATCTTGCATCCATAATTGTTGCCCAGAAAAATCCGCAGAGTAAAACCCAGAAAATTTGCGCAGGTTTAATGTTCAAGGTAATGGATGAATGAAAATGGTGGGAAACGAAAAAGGGGAAGAGATGAAGAAAGAGAGAAGGAAGGAAGTCAAAAAGTCAAAATTTCAAAAACTGGGTGTTTTAAAAGTCACGTGATAGTCACGTGATTTCATTTAACCTGTTGTAGCAGGTTAACAGGTCACTGGGCCTGTTTATGGAAGATGGGGGTGATAGTTGGGACTGTTCATGGATTATCCATAGTCTGGCCTGTTTATAGAAGATGGCCAATAGTTTGGCCTGTTCTTGTCAATTTTTCCTTTTTCTTAATTAAACATACTTACAGCTTAAATAACGATTTATAGATTATGGGCCCTGGGCGCCCGCCCCACCCTAGGGCCGGCCCTGTATAGAACCCCCATAGCTATAAGGCTCACAACCATCATAGTCCATGCATCACCACCACCTATCTATATATATATATATTAAAAAGCGCAAGCGCATATTGTAATGCGCCACGTGTCACCATCCTTTCTTTTCAACAATATTTTATCTACGTTTTCTAATTAAAAAATATATCGCCTGAGTCTAAATGCTAGTTATATAGCACAAAAATCGTACCTAATTACACGCAAAAGTATTTGAAGTAGCTTGAACATGGATCTCAAACATAAGATGCTCTAAAAGCATGTCTAACGTCATTCATTGTTTTAAAAGGTTGGTATGAACAAGTAAAAAAAACTGGTTTGAATAGTCATGGTGTGAATGAACACTTTCCTAAAGTTAAATTTGCCCCATTACTTACAAACAACCTCATGTAGCAACCAAAGATACATGGATATGGATATACGACTAGTCAACTACTAATGTATTACAAAGTCTTAGCTTGAGAACACTTTGAATATTGCCCGACAAAAGAGAAGTGTACCACAATGAAATAGCGATTCTATGATTGAAGAAGAGGATTGACTAGACATTTAATCTGAGAACCAAAGTGGAAGGAGATGAATAAGGCCATAAACTTGTAGTGATAAAAACAAGGGTATGGCAATTGTCATTTGGGTCGAAAAACCTAATGTACGTATTGTAAAATAACAATGTTACACTCGCGAACAAACCCACATCCAACCCATACAGGTCAATAGAGTGTTATCTCTAGTCTTCTAACATACTTTCTAAATGAGAGTAGTATGCAAAATGGGAAACCTCATAATTTTATCAATGTGGGACTTTAACTCTATTGGTCTTTTGAAACAAATATGACTTAGCATTTATAAATTCCACAAATGTTCTTCTTTCATTTTGCACAAAAAAAAAAAAAAAGATCCACAATTGCAAGTCATTGATTTTTGAAATTACTAATTATAATTTTGCTTTATAAACCAATCTATAAAATTAAAAAATACATGAGGCATTACCTGAATCAAAAAACTAATTTTCAATTAATAATATTGCTTTGGTTCACGTAAGACCAACTTTAACATGGAGCCATGCACTTAAAATGGTACGAAACGAATAACTGGGAAACAAGTTGCAATATTTTTTATTCGGCTAGTTCACTCAAGCCAGACGCCAGTACCACAATTTTGAAAGTTTCCTACACCTATCTAACGTGTTCAGGTGGATTTGTACTAGTAGGACTGATAATTTGATAGAATTATGCCTTCTTCATTCAAGGTCAAAGATATGGTACTCAATTTGTTTAGAATTAAGTCAAAGATACGGGGATATGGGCCTGGGCCTTGTGCCCATGTTTGGCCCTGAGCATAGGCAAAGGTGCTACTGTTACGACGTAGGACCAGAGTTGGGAGGGTCCATTAAAAAGGCACAACTACGCAAATTACATCACTTCCCACCTTCCAAGTAAATGCAAATTTTCAATTCCCACCAAACTATAGAGAAGGTATTGGGTCAGACGCGTCTGACCATAATATTTGGTCGGACGATTTTCAGTTAGTTTTAATTTTGTTTCAGTTGGTTTCAATTCTGTTTCAGTTGGTTTCAATTCTGTTTCAGTTGGTTTCAATTCTATTTCAGTTGGTTTCAATTTTGTTTCAGTTGGTTTCAATTTTGTTTCAGTTGATCTTTTTTCTTTCAATTGGATGTCTTTTAAGTTCAGTTAGTCATCTTATTGTTTCATTTACTTATCTTATTGTTTCATTTACATGGTTTATTCTAACTGAAAACAAAACTTAAGTAAATGAAATAAAATAATTTCTAAATGAAAGCAAATTAGTTTTCAGTTACTTATATTATCCTTTCATTTAGTTTTCTTATTCTTTCATTTAACAACTAACTAAAATAAAACAAAAAACAAAAAAAACTAACATCTTGGCTTGGGTACTAGTACTGAGTATGTAGGTGATGAGCATAAGCCAAAAGAACCTGTCAAGCTTTTCTTGAAAAAATTGGTGGGGACCCAAATTTCGTAGGTGATATTGGGTTAAAATAAGTGGCCTTGATCTTGATGTTGGGTTCAAATGAGTGGCCCTGATCTTGATGTTGGGTTTAACACATCTCATCTCATTTCAAGAAACTGTTGACAGCATAGCCACATGATCTTGATGTTGGGTTTAAATGAGTGGCCCTGATCTTCTGAGAACGTCGTGGACCAGCTGTTGTAGATGATGGCAGTCGCCGGCAGCAGCGGTATTTGTTGGCACGGTGTCGCCGTTAGATCTCCGGCGTCTTAGGTCTGGTTTCAAATTGATAATGACAGTCGGCGGTTGTTTGCGGGAAGAAGATGAAGTATTGGGCTCCGTCTGACACTAAGTATTGGTCAGACGGTCTGACCCAATACTTTCACCAAACTATATTACCATTCTTTTACCACCTTACTTTGTAGTCATTCAATAATTTCAATCTCAACCCTTAATTTTTGTAGATTTCATTTTGTCCATTAAATATAATCATCTTTTAAATTTTTTTAATTAAATTAATTAGATTAATGGTTAAGATAAGCCTATAACTAATAAAGGGTTTATTGTAGTCATTGTAGAATTATCCTTTTTCTGAATATAAAAAGAGAATTGTTTTCCTTTCTTTTTCCTCAAAAATATTAGGCCTTTCTATTAGTTATGTTATTTAGGAGTAGTCATGTAGTAATGTAAGGTTAGCATGTTGTAATGTAACGTAGGAGTAGTCACCTACTTCATGCTGCTGCGTACTTAATTTATGAAACCGCTTTCCTTTTGTTACTAGGTAAGTTTTGAAAATTTGATTAAAATAAATTAAATTGTAGTATGTGATTCTTTTTCAATATTATGTCGACTATTTAAATTTAGACATTATTTTTGTATTGCACTACATTATTGTCTTTAAAATGTCATTTTGTAATTTAATCGCGGCTCATCCTATACAAGAGTGTTGGATCCGCCACTCGCTTTAACATTGATTATTATATTAATACACCATCTCTTTCAAACATCCCCTAATAGTTATTTATTATTTCCTATAAGTAAATCTTTTTATCCAATTTTTAATAATTGACTAAGGGTTGTCAATTGGATGGAGGGGTGTAAAGGATGACCTTTCCACATCCATACCGGTCGCATCACCAAGCTCATATCCTTTCCCGCCTCACCGGATAACCAATAGAAATTATCTTCTCAACGATCATCCGCATGTGTATCCATACACCTATCTGATACTTGCTATTCTCGGCATCTCCACCCCCATCATCCACCCTTTTTTTAATGGCTCAATAAGGATTCTTTATGAAAAATACAATTTAATTGAATGTAGATGAGAAGCAGGGTGGGCGGGGATGGTTCAACCTAATTTCCTACTGTAACAGCCCGGCCTCCCGAGCTGCTAGCTTAACACGATTAACAATCTCATACTTCAATGAATATGGAATCCATAATAATAAATAATACTTTAAATCGACTTGCAGCAGAAACAACCTTAAAATACACGATCCTGAACTTGTGGTTTATGGGCCCACAAAACAATATCCTTTATATATATAATACTTTAATTACACAGTCATTCGATATCTATCCCAAAGCAAAGGAATTAAATCATATCATAACTCATTGTAACATACTCCTCATATACAAACTTAAATCTCATAACTTTAAGGCATAATATACACTGAATCATAAGTTTGCTCTCAACTCGACTTTGGCTTCCAACACCATCCTGAAAATAACAGAAGAAATAGAAAACAAGGAAAATATCCAAAATGAGTGGAAAACTCGTAACTCTTACTTCAGCCCGTTACAAACATTTTCATATCAAATCGTTTTATCACATGGAAATCAATCTTGGAAAAAGATAATAATTCTTGTACATGTATACGCCTGACATAGATCAATCCCCTTACACAAATCGCTGGCAAGTACAGGCTTTGGACACAATTTATTTTAGTTTACACTTCACTTATCACTTACACAATACGACCACACCGGTCCACACTATAACCATTTTAATTTATTATTTAGCTCCTCCACCTGTACCTTGCCCACTTTTCATTTCAGTTCACAAACTAGCCAGCCAAAACAAATAATATTCATAATCAACCAAAACACAGTTTCAATAACAACAACACATTCATATCTATGGCCATAGTACGAACTACTTCACCAAAATAGAAGTACAAAACACATGGGCATGAAATAGGTTTTGCTGAACATAAAAGTTACCTTAACCGCTTAATCCTTTCTTAGATTGATATATCATACTTCGACAACTCTATAGTTATATTATCTCTCTTGAACTCCATAATCAATGTCCTAAAACATTCAACTCATAACAAAAATAACAATAGATATCAATAACCATTGACTACTCTTCACTAGTTTCATACCTCGGTAAAATCAAACTTAATATGATTCCTATTACCTCTGAGTACCGAAATAAACATGTCTCACCACTGTAACCTTCCTAGAGCTTCTCCTGAGTAAGTAAGGTGTTAAGGATTAGATTAAACAATCTTTAGAACATGAATAGGTAAGCTAAACACAAGAGGGATGCAAAGCTGTACTTACAGCACCCTGTTTGATGTTTCTATGGAGTTAACTACACCTTCCCAAGGCTTCAAAGCTATAAAAAAGGCTTGAACAACTAGGTATGGATGTCTATAAGAGATATATATAAGAAAACCTAGGTGTTTTTGAAGAAGAATTGGGTGAAAAGAACCAAAAACCCAAAACTGCTATTTATAGCAGCAGGTAAATGACGGTACCTATAGGAGAGGGAAACCTCTCTGGGTAAGGTCCGTTTCATGGAGTTTATGGGTGATTCTTGCTTGAGGTGTTAGCTTGATGTGTTGGCTTTCATGCATGAGAAGATCCATGGGATATCGACACCCAAGTAGCTGCTAAGAAGCTTTCATTGAGGATAGGTCTGAGCTGAAATTTCAGCTGGCCAGATCTTACTAAGTAGGGAACTTACCCTATTTAGCCACGTAATTCTTGGGAATAAATGACCATTCTAACCTCAATACATCCCTAGAATGTCATATATCAAGTTTGGTTAGGTTCTAAGCTCCGATTCAACCCCGAAAGACTCTTTAACTGGAAGTTCGTTGCTACCCGATAAAACAATCTCTATACGATTTTCACAATCTTAATTGAATAAGGTTCTTAAGGACCTTCTAACTTATAAAGTGGTTTCCAAAACCTTCTTAACCAATAAGAATAGTAGATCTTACCCACTTTTGTCCTCATAGGGTGTTGGAGAGTATTCTGCTTAAAGGGTCCAACCAGATGAAAACTTATCATAACTGACAGTTCCAAGTTACTCTTTTTCACCTCAAACTTTAGAAATCTAAAATCCTAATTGAATTACTTAATATAATTACTTTAAACCCAACCTGCTTAAAATTCCGGCTGTTACACCTACTCCCACTTTTAGAATGTTTGTGTAGATTGATTATTATAAAAGACGCCGACAAAGTTTAATCAATACGTTGAAACATGCCCCAAAAAAATAATGAAGACAAGTGTAACGCTAACAAAAATGTTATACAACGTTATCAGAAGGATAATATTTTTTTTTCAAGATAAAAATAAAGTTTAATTTAGGGGACTCGTTTCTCAAGAATATACCCTAAATTATCTAAAAGAACTAAATAATTAAATTATATATCGGACGGGACATCGACCGATTGAAATGAATTTTGGATTTGATGCCCAACCCTTAAAAGGTTATCGGCAACACGATTGGCTTCCTGATAGATATGAGTGATTGTGACCATACGGAAGACCATATTGAAAGTAGACATAATCCGAAATATGTGGTCAATGAGCGTTTAGATACTCCATCGGCTACGAAATTATCTTCGAATGATGTTTATGACAACAAGATTGTCTCCTTCGATGATAAGATTGCGTACATCCAGGGCTTTTGCTCGGAGCAGACCGTTTATGAGGGCGGTTATTCAACGATTACAGAGTTTGTAGGATCAATTTTGAAGGCTTTGGCTTATAGAAC
This sequence comes from Patellifolia procumbens, assembly GCA_947645195.1. Classification (NCBI taxonomy): domain Eukaryota; kingdom Viridiplantae; phylum Streptophyta; class Magnoliopsida; order Caryophyllales; family Amaranthaceae; genus Patellifolia; species Patellifolia procumbens. Next base: position 4,468,551 of record CANSGD010000594.1, read on the forward strand.
AACGCTATTGGCATTGCCGAGAACTTTCCCAACAGTGGTTGAAGAAAGCTGATGGGAGCCATCAAAATTTAATTTGATGAAATCCTTTGGTGGCGAATTCCAGGAGATCTTTAGACATTTTGGTTGCCTGCAACTCTATAGGGGAGGGGGGGTTTGAAAGGAATTATTTTGGTCGTAAGCATTCCTTAATTGCCATTTCTGTGCATATGTTTGCTTCAGATTAACACTTATGGGTAGAATTTGTTCTTGGTGGAAAAACATCTGCTTCGTTCTTTACAAATGCTCCAAAGAGTCATGATGAATTTGGGGAGAGTTTTCGATGAGCTGGAATGGAGATTGAGGAGGCAAGAGTAAATACCTTAGACTTAAAATAGTCTGCCTATAGAAGTTTATGGCATTAGGGGATGTCTAGAAAGTTCGAGTAACATGGTAAAAAAGAAATAAATGATTGACAGATTCGGGGTGGTGACCACGCAAAAGGCATAGGTTTTGTAACCATGAGATGTCTTAATGATAAGTTGTCTCTTGTGGGAAGGCTGTTATGTAGAAGTTGCCATAGGAAGATTTTAATTTCTATGGGATATCTAAATGCCTAATCCAAGCTAATTGGCATTTTGGAGAAATAAAAGAGTCTGGGTAATGGGCCAGCCAAATAGCTGATTTAACTGTGAATTCACCTAATAAGATTAATTCCCAGCATGTGATCTCTAACTGAGAGATCGAGGGATAATGTATGTCTTCTATAAGGGAACACATGTGAGCGGGAGGAAGAGATGCTAGGATATGGTATTCCATGTCATAATTAGAAGGATAAGATAAGTCATAACATTTACCAAAGTAACAAACTTTATGAAACTAAACATATATTGCGAAAAATAAACAACTAAGCATAATTATCTTAAATCACCGTGATGTTGAGCTTATGTTATCATTAACTTGATCGTGTGGTCATGTGGATGATCTTTATCCGCAACTTAACCACATTGTATGGGAGTTTATAAAAAAATTACCTTATGAAGTTTATAAAAAAATTGGGTAATGTTTCTTGGTAATTGTTGTGATGGATTGAGTTAAGAATATAAATAATAAAAAACATGCAGATTTAACGTGATTCACTAATAATTGTTAGTTACACATACAAGTAGAGGGGAGAACCGTTTTATTATCGTGAGAGAGAATAAAGATTACAGTAGTAGAGTAGAAGTTAATAATAGGGTTTATATAATACTCTTGCAACTAACCTAAACAGAATGAGCTAAAACAAAATCCATAACAGATCAACTGTTTACTAAACTGTATAAACATAGAGATGAAAACGAGTGGGATCTGGGTCAAGTGGGCCATCACCGTCATCCATCATCCATTTAGCCCAACTCGCACCCATCTGTCGTCCATTACTTAGTAAGACTATCATCATTATCCCATCCATCCACCACCGTTGGTGAATCAGGTGATTAATAATCCGTTTAAGAGATTCGGGTTAAACAATATGAAAAATAAGTGAAACTTGCAAAAATGACAATTTATACATTAAAGATAAGCTTTTTATTAAAGCATGTCAAATAATGATCAAAAGGAAAAAAGTTGTATACATGTCAAAGAATGATAGATATTTGAAAGAATGTAAGAAATGAGCGACGGAGTGGGTGATAAATGAGTGATGGGTGATATTTTTTCACCCTAATTTCATCCATCAATTGTTACTGGTTCACCTGCCAACCGACTATCACCTATTTAACTCGGTTTTTCACCATTTTTTTTGTTTTTTGGGTGTAGCGGGTGATGGATCATCTATTGGATATTTTCATCTCTATTTACACTTGCATAAAATTGTCATGCTTGATTAATCCTGACACCAGATAATTCAAGGCATATATCTACTAGTACTTGTTCGACAAAGTAGAGTAATTAAATGTTGTGAGGTTGGAAATCGAAACTTAAAAAAAAACGGAATTTAGATCACTATTTTCATTAAAGATTGTTCAAGGTCATGTTCCTTCAACTTTACATGACTTTTTAACATTAATACTACCTCTATTCTTTGTGTCGGTTACACTATGATGAACTTGGAAACTTTTTAAATTCAAGGGAAATTTCCAAGTGACACTTTTAGAATTGGCTTCTCTCACTGGTACACTTCTATCCTTTTGACTTCTTCATAGTGCACATGTAGTTTGAAATATTCCCTACCGTGAACATTTTGTTAAATAAAATGTTAGTTTAGGGTTGATTAGGGTTAATTAGGGATAGGGGTTTGCCTCGTTTTGCGTGCTTTGGCTTTTTTCAATGTAAAGATGACATTTTTTCGAGAAACGAACACCACCAAGCACCCTATATGGGCAATAATTTCGATAATCTTCATATGGTGTAGATGGTCCATTCCTAAGCATAAATTTGTTTGTTAGTTAGCTATCCAAAGCAAACTCTATACTAGAGACAGATTGTTCAGTTGGGGTGTGTCTGATACTAATAGTTGTCCTATTTGTGGTTCTTGTACTGAATCCCATAATCATCTGTTTTTCCTATGTGATTTCAGTTCCAGGATTATGCAAGCTATTCTCAACTGGCTTCAGTTCAGATGGAGGGACATAAACCTGCTCCTGTGGTATAAATGTGCTGGCAGGAGGCATCTCACAAAGTTTCAGCAGCTTGTTTTCATTACTTGTGTGAATGCCTCTGTGTATGGTATTTGGTTTGTTAGAAATGATTCTGTGTGGAATGCTGTTGTTCAGAGGCCTGATGTATCACCTTTATATATAGTTTTTAGATGCATTTAGATTGCATTTAGAACTCCTTTTTGAGCATTTAGGTGCATAATGACATGAATTACATAAGTTGTGCTCTACTACTCCCCGTTTGTGTGTTTCGATGATTTTCAGGTTATTTCAATACAAAGTGATCATGACTACTAAGGATGTAGCCTATTAATCATTGAAGATGAAGGTAGCTTGCACAAGGATCACAATGCATCCGTTTGGGACGATTTTGAGTTGGAATGAAGCAAAGAGTTAGTGAAACAAGTGCCAAAACTGACACACCTTCACTATTTTCATTATAACTTTTGATATAAAATTGATAATCAAGAAATTCCAATTGGGTTGGATTCTAGACTTCAATAGCTTTCCAATGATAGGTTACACGCCCCAATCGGACTTCTAGTTTGAGAGATACGGCCTTCGCAAGTTGATGCAGAATTGCAGTTTAGCCACCCGATCGGGCGGGAATTGACCCGATCGGGCCTGGAGCACGGACAGCTCTTTTTCCCGAAATTCTATCTTTTTCTATTCATTTTTTAATTAGATTTTGGGGCTATTATAAATAGCTATTCCTCATATTTTTAGAGACATTTTTTTCTCTAGTTTTATTTTCCATAGTTCTTAGCTTTACTTTAGATTAAACACTTTAGATTAGATTAAAGGTGATTGAACCTCGGATTCGATTTCAATAAAAGTTCTTGCTTTCTGTCAATTGGTATTTTTCTCTACTCTAATCTCTTTTATTATTCTTAATTGCTTAGCTTAATTATTTATTCATTCATGATGCAATTGTTAGGGTTTCATATTAGTTTTATCGTTATTAATTCAATTATGAGTGAGTAGTTCTCTTTCTAGGGTGTTAGATAGGAAAGCCATGTTTATACCATGATTGTGATTTAGCTTTCTTTCAATTTCTAGGGCTTGATTAGGGTGATTGTGATGTGGTTTGTTCTTATTGAGTAATTAATGTCAGTGTACAATTTCATTGATTGCTTGTGGTTAATAGTTGTTTGCACAGATCCGTCTTACGACTAGAGGCCTAGGACACGTCAGTAGTTCTGATTACGTTAGTGAACATGCGGCGTATGTTGAACTATGAGCGTTGAGTCTTAACCATAGCTCAACATAGGCTCTAATCACCCGACTCTTGACTTAGGTTTGGTAGTAGTTGACCCTATTTGATTGGTATAAGCATGGTGGACCGACCTAATACCCTAGATTTTTATTCCATAGTTTAATCCTCAATTTATTCCGTCTTCTGTAGTCTATTCTTTAGTTTAATTAATTCCTTCCTGATTTCATCTGGATTAGCTGAATTGGTTGAATTTTGATTTAGAAACTCTGTCTCCCTGTGGATTCGACCCTGCTTCCACTGACTACCTAGTTAGAGGTCCGTAGGTTTATTTTTGATTAGGTGACACGACTAAAACCTATCAAGGCCTGAAAAGGTGTTTTGTAGAATCAAATGTGATGTAATAACTAGGATTAATGCCTATTTACCTTTAAATTTGAGCAGGGAGGATAGGAGTTGGTGGAATATGATTTGTACTTGTTAGTTGTTTTAGTTCCCTTATGAGGAAGAGTCCAACCTAGTTGGTTTGTTCTGATTAAGGGGGCTTTAGGGTGTATGCCTGTTTTTGAGCTATAATATTTCTTCTTACTTGTTCAAAAAAAAAAATTTCGATAATCCCTACGAAACGGGTGCCTACAAGTCGGGTTCTCGAGCACGTACTTCAAGGAGGCTTTTTCGGCTATCAAAAAGCCATCTCGAGGTACGTGTTTGAAAACACGGCTTATTGGTACTCATATTGTAAGGATTCTCAAAATTCTTACCCGTAAAGGGTGCATAATGGTGTCTGTTTTTTGAAAAAACGCATCTTAACCTTGAACAAGTCAAAGCACGCAAAACGAGACAAACCTCCAACCCTAATTAACCCCAAACTAACCTTTTATTTAACGGAATGATCACGATATAGAATATTTCAAACTACAGGTGTACCATTAAGAAGTCAAAAGGTGGAGCCAATTCTAGGAGTGTACAATTGGAAATTATAAATTTTTTGTAATTTTTTCTTTGTATATAGAAAAAAAAAACATAGTGATGTGAGTCTTATTTGGACCATTATAATGGGTAATTTCACAATATCAATTTCTATATTTTTGCACACGTGCAATTAGAAACAAAAATTCAAAGATACGGATGACATAGTGTTAAGGCCGAAGGGTAACCTACAAAAAAGAATGGAGGGAATATTGTGTTATTGATGTTACAAATAATATTAATGGTATTATTATTATTATTATTATTATTATTATTATTATTATTATTTATTATCATTATTACTATTATTATTATTATTATTAATATATCAAACAAGCTCAAAAAATTTACAAAACAGTTAGTGGAAAGCCGAGATACTATCTGGGTCCCCACTCCTTTAGCAATAGCAAAACTTATCCTAGTGAAGATGTGGGCAGCCGCCTTTGTATCCGTTTCAGCAAAGTCACAACATCTTCTCTAATTCTCCTGAAGAAGAGAAGGAGAAAGGTAAAAAACCATATCCATCTGTTATTATTGTTATTATTATTATTATTATTATTATTATTATTATTATCATTATTACTATTATTATTATTATAAACAAATATCATACAACCTACAAGAAATTAGTGGGAAACCGAGATACAATCTGGGCACCCACTCCTCTAGCTATAGAAAACCCTATCCTAGTGAAAATATGGGCAGCAGCACGTGCCCCTATATCCTGTGTCTTCGAGAAAGTCTGCATCCGCTTCAGCAACGCAATAGCCACCTTATCCAATTCCCCAAGAGAAGAAAAGGAAAAGGGAAGGAAGCCATACCCAATAGCTCGACAACGAGCTTCATACTTGACCCGCTTCCGATGAGCCGCATCAGCAACAACACGTCCAGGAACAAAGTCAGACAACCCAGAGTGGGTCAAGGGAGAAGACCCTGTCAAGTCGATACACACATCACGACCACCATCCCAAGAATAAAGAAGCACATCGGCCGGCCTGATGGCCCCGTCGTTCCCCCTAGACAATCCAATGTCAACCTCCTTTCTTGCCGAAATCCCAGAACGAAAGCAGATATCAACAAGAGTATCTCGAACGACATTATGCCGATGTTTAATGCCCACAATACCAGCACAAGACACCGCATGATCACCAAAAACATCCCCAGCAAAAACCCTGGAGCAAGCAGAGCACGGCATCGAAGTAGAGAACAAAGGAACACCCAACCGGTAACACAACACACTACGATAAGTCTTAGGGTTCATCGTCTGACCCAACCCTGAAATAGGAACTGCCCGAAGCCAGTCTGAGGTGTGAGCCCCCTGCTGTGACTGCCACAAAGCTAACCGTCGAGGAGATAAAGAAAAGGTGGATTCTGCCGATTCAGTAACCTTTGTGAAGTACATATCTGCCAATTTCTTCATAAGTTTAGGGGCAGCGACTACACTAGGATCACGCAAAATGTCAGACTCCACAGTTCTATTAAAAAGACTCAACGCATCCTCAAAGGCACGTCCACAACCAACAATACCTGCAGTACGTAAAAGCTTATCCTGTAAACCAGCAGACTGCAAACGAGACGCGAGATAAGCATAATGCCGAACATCACTCGCGCAATAAACACCAAGTCCTCCAAAGGCAAAAGGTAAGGTAGCAAGACGCCACTGCCAATCGCCAAAACCAGGCCCCGAAGCAGTAACAATACGCTCCAAAGAAGAACGAAGGGCTCCATCAAAGGAACGATAAGCCTCATCAAAGACACAAGGAGGACAAGTACGCAGGGCAAAATAGAGTTTAGAAATGCCTGTACACGCCCTAAGAAGTAGCAACTCACACTGGGGATCATCAATCTTAGCAACCTTATCCATAAGCGTAATTGTCTTGGACACTCGCTGCATCACAAGCTCCCCACTGAAAATAGAGTCGGAACTAGCAGGACCACCAAGCAACTTTACACCACTCAAAGGCCGTGCAATATCAGGGGGAAGGACACCAACAAGCCTACTACGAGGGTCTTCGACAGGCCAAAAAACCTCAGTCTTCCCTACATTCAAATGTAGACCGAAACTAGGCCCATCCTCCATAATCAACTCCAAAACCTTCCCTACGACCAAGGTATCACCAATAATGGTGCCATCATCCAAATACCACGCCTGAAGACTGACATCAAAAGAGTCTCTGATTTTACACACCAAGGGATGTAAAACCAAAGCAAAAAGCAAAGGACCAAGGGGGTCACCCTGTTGCACTCCCTGAGATGACCATAAGGTGTGCTCTCCATAATACAATCTGGCAGGATGAGAGTAGCAGAATTCAACCCAACGTGAAATGCCCGGACACCGAAGACGAACTTCACGTAACATGATCTCACGATCGACTAAGTTGAAAGCATTTTGAAAATCCACCAACAACATAGAAAGACCGACATCATTTCCACGATCCTCAATCAACCTGTTAACAGCATGAAGTACTGCCTCACCACCCGAAGGAACCCCAACACCAAACTGAAGACCATCAAAGTAACCTCTCAAAGAAGGCCCCACCAAAACAGCTCCGACCTTCGAAACCAAACGCCGCCAAATAGTACCAACGGCTATCGGACGAATACCCCCACCGGGCTTGACAAGAGGAGTTAGAGGAGCACTAGCAATGTACTCACCCAAAACCGCAGGACATTTCCCAGCTAGTAAGAGATTAACCACCTGCGAGATAGAGTCAACTAACTCATCCGAAATAGCCACCGCTGCTCCACTCAAACAATCCATAAGGTGTTGAGCTCGAAAACCGTCCCTACCACAAGATGTACCACGAGGAAAACTCGAAATCCGATCCAAAACAACAGCAGAAGAAGCAATGAGATGATGGTGGTCAATAGGTATATCCGGCAAGGAAGGAGCCGGCGAAGAAGGGTGTATGGACTGTAAATCCGCAAGAGTGGCAGCAGAATATGGAGCAATGCCGGATGAAGAAAGAACACGGACCGCAGCTGTATAATGACCATCACAAATCTTCCTCTTACACTGCTTGATATTGCGCTCATCCAAATCAAGGTCCTCCTCATCAGCGTCTGAGAAAGTAGGAGGATCCTCCGCCAAAATTTCTCTGAAGAGGTGCAAGCTACCACCCTGCGTACCCCAAGAGCAAATAGCACGGGAAATACTCTCTTCCTGACGCTGACGCTTAATAGCAGACTTACATTCAAGATTACTCCGCGGGCGAAAAGTTTTAAGAGTGCAAAGAGGTAACACCAATAAAGAGACCCAAAAGGAAATGTCATCAGGTTTAGAAATAACCTGGTCAAGAGCACCTTTCAGAACTCGAGCGAACCCCAAACGACACTTGGGAGGGATAGACTTCACAGTGCGAAACCCCTTGGAGAACAAACGATCCAAGTGAGCCACATCGAACCCACAAGAATGATCCTGCAACGAGCCATCATCATGTCCAAGTTGCACCGGTGAAGAAGGAAGTTGTGGTTTGGGGATGTCATAAAGTAGAAATCTAACAATACCATCACCCTCATCGGGAGGTGACACAAAATCTGCACCTCGGCCATGACGACACCTAGTACGATGAGTGTGGGTTTTGAAACAAACCCCACATAACCAAATCCCCATACGAGCAAAAGTAACCTCTGCCGCTGTGAAAACAGACAAAATAGTAGAAAGAGCATGTCGTGTAGTATCACGAGCACCAGAACAACAATGACGATCACGAAGGTGTGTGATCAACGAAGTCTTAGTGAGTCCATTCCCACCACCATCTTGACGCCCACTAAGACCGACAAAAGGACAATGAAACCGTACAATGGCGGCCATCACAAGAAGGCAACCGCTTTGCAACCAACAGTCCAAATACGACCACCAAACCACTATGCAAATAACCCAAAACAAATACGACCACCAAATCAGACGCCACCAAACCACACGATGATGTCACATAATTAGGTCATGATGATGTCAATGACAAGTAATCCATATTGATATTGATCACGCCACACCAAAACAGCCCTTGATCAACCCAAATCACACCTTGATCAACCCAAATCACAATCCTTGATCAACCCAAAACACTCCTAGATCAACCCAAATCACAATCCTTGATCAACCCAAATCACTCCTTGATCAACCCAAGTCACAACCCCAGATCAAACGCCGCCACTGCACTACCACCGCTGCACTAACTCCGCTGCACTAACACCGCTGCACTATCACTGTCACTACACTGCCACCACAGCACTAACACCGCTGTTGAACGCACTGCCGAAACCACTGCTGAACCGCTGCACTAACACCCAAAACGCACTGCTGAACGCGAACAAACCCACAAAAGTCCAAACCCACTGCTGAACCGCTGCCGAACAAACTCACTGCCGCCGGACAAAGCCACGACTGCCGTGAAAACTGACGTAGAAATGCCGGAAAACCCCGACCCAAGCCCCCAACCCTAATCACCCTAATTAGAGAGAAAAGTTTTCAATAAGTTATTATTATTATTATTATTATTATTATCAAACAAGTTTAAAATATTTACAAAAAATTAGTAGGAAGCCGAGATACCATCTGGCCCCCACTCCTTTAGCAATAGTAAAACTGATCCTAGTGAAGACGTGGGTAGCAGTCCGTGCCCCAATTATTATTATTATTATTATTATTATTATTATTATTATTATTATTATTATTATTATTATTATTACTACTACTACTACTACTACTACTACTATTAGAAAAATTTCCTGAGGTACCCATGGGGTTAGAACTAATTACTCGGGTACTCCTCTGGTTTTAGACCTAGCTCGAATGTCACCGGGGTCACTATTTGTGGCTAAAATACCCTTACTACTAACTGTCATTAAGTGGTGTACCTTTTATACTTCAGTTTTAATATTAAAAAAAACAGAAAACCAAATAAACTAAAAAAAATTACAAGTAGCACCCACCCTCTAGTTTTTGTTTTTTTAATTAAATCTAAAATATAAAAGGCACAATACTTATCGAAACTTAATGACAGTTAGTAGTAAGAGATTTTTAGCCACAAATAGTGACTCAATGACATTTGAGCTAGGTCGAAAACCAGAAGGGTACACGAGGGATTATCTCTAACCCCAGGAGTACTTATTCCCTTATTATTATTATAATTATTATTATTATTATTATTATTAGTATTAGTATTATTATTATTATAAAAAATGACAAAAATCATACAACCTACAAGAAATTAGTGGGCAACCGAGATACAATCTGGGCACCCACTCCTCTAGCTATAGAGAAACCCATCATAGTGAAAATATGGGCAGTAGCACGTGCCCCTATATCCTGTGTCTTCGAGAAGTTCAGAACCCGCTTCAGCAACGCAATAGCCACCTTATCCAATTCCCCAAGAGAAGAAAAGGAAAAGGGAAGGAAGCCATACCCAATTGCTCGACAACGAGCTTCATACTTGACCCGCTTCCGATGAGCCGCATCAGCAACAACACGTCCAGGAACAAAGTCAGACAACCCAGACTGGGTCAAGGGAGAAGACCCTGTCAAGTCGACAAACACATCACGACCACCATCCCAGGAATAAAGAAGTACATCTGCCAGCCTGAGGGCCCCGTCGTTCCCCCTAGACAATCCAATGTCAACCTCCTTTCTTGCCGAAATCCCAGAACGATAGCAAATATCAACAAGAGTATCCCGAACGACATTATGCCGATGTTTAATACCCACAATACCAGCACACGACACCGCATGATCACCAAAAACATCCCCAACAAAAACCCTGGAGCAAGTAGAGCACGACATCGAAGTAGAGAACAAAGGAACACCCAACCGGTAACACAACACACTCCGATAAGTCTTAGGGTTCATTGTCTGACCCAACCCTGAAATAGGAACTGCCCTAAGCCAATCTGAGGGGTGATCCCCCTGCTGTGACTGCCACAAAGCGAACAGTCGAGGAGATAAAGAAAAGGTAGATGCTGCCGAAGAAGCAACCTTTGTGAAGTATATATCTGCCAATTTCTTCATAAGTTTAGGGGCAACGACTACACTAGGATTACTCAAAATGTCAGACTCCACAGTTCTATTAAAAAGATTCAACGCATCCTCAAAGGCACGTCCACAACCAACAATACCTGCAGGACTACTATTGTTATCTGATTAATTAGCTAGTATTATTACTTTTAGTATTATTACTTTTAGTATTATTAATTAGCTAGTATTAGTATTAGTATAAGTATTAGTATTAGTATTATTACTACTACTATTATTATCTTATTAATTACTCCCTCCGTCCCACAAAATTCTTCCCGTTTCATTATTTTATACCTCACATATATTCAAGAAGTGGGAAGATCTTTGTGGGACGGAGGGAGTAGCTAGTATTATTACTTTTAGGTTTTCGGTCCATATAGGGTGTTAATTAACTCAAGCCCATGCGCATTAACTACAAAGTTTAATCCCAATATAATAAGAAAAAGACTCGGAAGTCCAAACCACAAAGATAGAAGGCCAACCAAGTAAGTGTTGGTCCAGTGGTGATGGGGACTGGCTTTGGTAGGACGAACTCGTGTCCGAATCTCCGCAACATTCTTGGGAGAGGAATGGAACCTAACCCCGAACTTGGCCTCAATCCGGATGTAGCCCGAAGGGTGAACCGGGTGCAAAAACAAAAAAAAAAACAAAAACAAAAAAAACAAAAAAAATAAACAAAAAAAAAACAAAAAAAAAAAAACAAAGATAGAAGGCCACAAAATATTAGGAATACAATACAATAAACTTGGAGTCTAAGCAAAGAAAGGATTGTGGGTCAAGAACGTAGGAGAAGTGGAGTTTCAATAAATCTCCTCTGCATGTAGGAATTGCTCTAGTAACATTTTCCGATCCTACGTGAAGTGGAGTTCAAAAGCAGAAAGTAGATAGTGGAAAAGGTGGCCATAGCTATCCAAGAAAAACCGTCTTCAAATCATCTATAAAAAGGGTTTCAATCATCCAAGAAGGATACAACCTCATCAACAACAACACATGTCTCAAAATCTTAGTGCTTAGCATAGTTAGTTAAGCTTAGTTAGCTTTAGCCTAAGCTTAGCATGTTCTAGAAAGATGAAGTTATCCATCCCCTCTTTCTACATCAGTTCAGCTTCATTATGTTACGTTTTGAAAATAAGAGTTTGTGTGTGTTATGCATTATAAACAAATAACCAACTTTTATGTGAGTATGTCTAGCATTATTATTTACGTGTGCTTAGACACGCTAGCTAGAATTCCTTATTACAAGCTAAGGACCGGTAACCCTAGGAGCCATCCTCCAAGGTACTATGCACCCTAAGCGACGGGGTACCTTTACTTTGACATTTTTGTTCCAAGTATTATACTTGTTATTATTTAAATACCTGGATGCATAAAATATAATAAGTTTAGTTAAGTTAATAATTAGTTCAGTTTTAATTCTGACCAATTGATGAAAAATTCTGTTTAAGTTCGATCAAATCCAAAAAAAACCAAGGCCTAACTTCTTATTTTCTTGTTTCTTGAGTTTATTGTGAAAATAAAGGCATTTAGAAAACCGAGGGTTTAGTGGTGCAAAATCTTTCTTCCAAATCAACATAACAGCAACTTTTCTACCCGAAGGTTTACTGGTGCAAATTCTTTCTTCCATATCAACATAACAGCAACAAAAGTATACTACCACAATGGATCCATAATGTTGATTATCACATGAACAGATGAATCACAACCAAGTTGAGCCCTTTACTTTTTTTATTAGTCCATCTTACATAGACAACGTGGATGACAAAAAACTATTATTTGCCTTTGTTTATTCTACAATATCATAACATTAACTTTTAGATATAGATAGACAAACAGATAAACAGATCGACGAGTAGAATATAATATAGCTGTAGATTTACAGGCACAAAAGCACAATATATGACCTTGACCTCACGGGTTTCACAACTTGAATTTCTCCAAAGCGTAGCTACCATCTTGTCCAGTGTTGTAGTAATGGTCCAAATAGTCCTTGAAAGTGGTTTCCCTATAAGTAGGGGGGGTTTCTTTAGAGAGCAATTCTTTAATTGGACCATAAAGTCTTGGGTTATCTATATGCGGCTTAAAGAAAGCTCCCAATGAAATTCTAGGACCAACTCCTTGTGCAGCAACTCTATGATACACACTCTTCATCTTGTCATTTGTAATCAACTGTAAAGAGTATTTGTTACTAACATCAACATAATGTTAAGTAAATAGTAAATTTAGTAAGTGTGATCCTAAAAAAATAGTGTTGATTAAGGAGTTAATAAGCATACTTCTTTTTGAGAAAAAAATTCTGATGCCTAAACTTTCACAAAAGTTTTAGTTATAGCACTTAACTTTCAAAGGTTTTGGTGAGCTCTTCAGACTGTGTTTAATTTAGGTGGCTTGATTGGTCGAAAATATAAAAGACTTTCCATGAAAATAATATTTTAGAGAAAAAATCAATCTGATTTGATTTTTCTTTGTTTGGTCATAAGGAAGTAAATGTTTTTTGGGCTCATTACCTTTGTTGATCAATGGAAACTGTGGTTTCCTTATCTCATGAAATTGAGTTATCAAACATTTGAAAACAAAAGCTCAACCCATATTTCCTCCTTGTAATTTGGCTAAAACAAAGGATAGTGGAGAAAATAACTTTACACAGGAAAACATTTTCCTCCCGGCCAAACATGGCGTAAGGGATTGCTATCCCCAGATGAAAACGGTTGAAGTGGACCGAACTAAATAAAACGGAAACGTATGTGCAAAATTAAATAGTTTGATGCGAGAAGTAAAAATATTGTGTTAAACTGAATTGAAATAAACTGAACTGACAATAAGTTGTACAGACCCCAAGTGAAACATTCAATAAAAAACAACACTGCAAAAGTGAACAAGAAAAGCTTGCCTGCAGCACGTCACCGGTGTTGATAAGAAGAGCACCAGGGACAATTGGGACGTCCACCCACTGATTTTGATGCAAAACCTGAAGACCACCTATCTTCTGGTCAGGAATTAGGACAGTCAACACATCATTATCAGCGTGTTTCCCGAGCCCAATGGCCACATCTGGTTGGGGACATGGTGGGTAGTAGTTGCCTACCAACATGAGCTCTTGAGCACAATCGATGTCTTTTAGATAGGTTTGGTTAAGACCGAGACCCATCGATATTAATTCAAGTAACTTATGGCCCACCTTTGTTACATACTTTGAATATTCGAGTATTATGTCCCTGCATAATCCATTAAAACACCAGTTTGTTATTAAGTTGTTTGTTATTACGTTAACTCTAATAGCTTATTTGATAGTCGGTAATAACAACTTGTCATAATAGTAACAAAAAAAATTATATGTGGCTGGTCATATCATTAGCTAATAATTGTGTGGCGAGACTATTTAGTAACCCATACATTACTCTTCTGCTCCCTAAACCAACCAAAACAGTTAGTACCCCATCAACTTAATAGTCAGAAAACTCCAGTAAAAACATACTCAGCAAGCACCTCTCTCAAAGATTCAATAACCCCCCAAAAACAGTCAGTAACCCACCAAACAATTAGTAACCCCAAAAGAGTTAGTAACCCCTACAATAACCCCTATCATATTCTAGGAAATAAGGAATCCATCCTTTTCTGGTTGGATAATTGGATTGGACTTGGTACCCTAAGAAGCTTGTTTCATGAAACCTTGCTCAGATGTAGAAGGGAGAAAGCTTTCCTCACTTTGGGTCAATAACTGCTGGAATTTCTCTTTACTCTCCCTCCTACCCCAAAAGCTTCTTGATCTCATGTACTCTACCCCACCTCCTAACCATTAACAGGATCCTCCTTTTTTTAATAAAGCCTGAAGAGGTAAATTCAATCTAAAAGATATTCTTCTTGATTTGTTAATCGTGCAACATGCCACACACAAGACATAGAGTAATAGTAATAACAAACCTGCATGCAGCTGGGATCTCTTCAGGCCGAGGCGGATAAGGAGCCATAGTGGTCCATATAATGTCCCTCCAGTTTGTAACCGGACCTTTATACAAGTAAAAATTCGAAAGGAACGCAAATTTCTTTTTACCTGTCATAAGCTCACGAGTGTAATATTGTTTTTTCACTTCATCATCTTCCTCATGAAACCTACGTATTCCAGCGATCACCTCGTCGAGAATTTCTTGGGGAATCCCATGGTTAATCACCTGGAAGAATCCCCATTCCTCGCAAGCATTCCAGACTTCCCCAACAACCTTCTTAAACTTGTCGGGATCGTTTTCGATCCCGGCAAAGTCTATCGTAGGAATGGTAACGTGGGGCTTGGAGTCAGAAAGACTTTGTTTGTTAAAACGATTGTGTTCTTGATGGTTAATGAAGATGTTAGGAATCTTGGACAAACCAGTGTCAACAAGTCCCTTAACACCAAGTTTGGTTTCATCAAAATCTTTAAGCTCACTAATTCTATCATTATACTGATCGGGTGATTTGGTACCCATGATAACAGATATCTTGATTTTTAGTTGCTTTGGAGCATTATATTCTTTTGTACTATAATATTTGAGCCACTTTTACAGAGAGGATCCGCACTCTTACCACACCAGAAAATTAATACTTCGCCATGAGTGGAGATCTGCTTTCTTACAACACTACAAATTAAAATTAATATCCTGCAATGAACGGAGAAGCCATATTTTCATTTCCTCTACCAACTACTCCCTCTGTCCCCTTTTGTTTGTCTTGTTTGGAATCGGGGTGAGAATTAAGAAAAATGAATCTTTCATTAAGAGAATGTGTTAATTAAATAAGATTCTTACTTGAAAAGAGAGTTATTGACTTTTTTATTTAGTATAATGGGAAAATGTAATAAATGTGTGTTGAAAAGTGAATTTTTTGGAGTAATTTAGATAGTGGTTTGACTTTTATTAAATATGATGGAAGAAAAATAATAAATATGGTTCATTAATCTATATAAAAGGTGGATAAAGTTAATGTTAAAAGTGGAAAAGATTCTAAACAAGACAAACATTTAGGAATTCCTTTTCGGAAAACAGGACAAACAAAAGGGAACGGAGGGAGTACATAAAATATTACGATTGTCTTTTGTAATATAACTATCATAAGTTTTCTATATCATTATTTATCTAATTATGACTGGCAATAAACATGTACTAACAAAATTAATGACGGCATTGTCATTTTTTGTTAAAAGCCATAATGTCCTATTATGCATGTTGAAGGATATTAAACCTAGTTAGATCCGGCAATATAGAAGAATTTGTCAAATTAGTTCTAATATAGTTAAATTTTGTGCATTGCAACCGTATTTTGATTTTTTTTTTTTATCAAGACACTTATGATACTCCGGCTTGTAAAGTTAGGCCAATTTTATAAAATTTGGCCAAAATAAATTATTTCCTCTAAAACGTATTTTTTCCTTCTTTCTTTTTCACCACTTTACTTAGGTTATTTAATTTCTTTCTCTCTCCCTCCTGCTCACCTACTCTTTCTCTTGCAGTGGCCTCCATCTCCCTTCTCTCGTTGCACCGCTGATTGCGCTACCCACCATCAATTTATTTCTCTTTCTTCACAAGCTTACAAAAATTGGCCTAGATATTTGGTGACCCACCCACCAGAAGGCTTACAAATTTGCTTTGGTCAAAGTTCAAGCTAAGGTAAAATGTCTTTTTTGCAATGCTTTCTTTGATGCTTTTCGTTCACTTGCTTCCTTCGTCCTCATCTACTGGTTTATACTTCACATCTGATTGGTAAAGATGCTTTATTGTACTCCCTCCGTCTCTAAAAAATATTATACACTTGATTGGGCTCGTAATTTAAAAGATAATTTATTATTTGGTTATCAATTATATTTTATTAAAAAGGTAAATGAGATTGGAGTTAGTGGGATATTATGTTATTTGGATGTAAAAGAGTACTAGGTCATGATTGAAAAATCAAGAAAATAAAATAATAGTATGCCATCTCCACAAATAGAAGTACATAGAGCTTTCGGGGACGGATGAAAAAAGAAAGTGTATAGTGCTTTTTGTGATGGAGGGAGTATAAATTAACAATATCCATGGATTTACGAAAACCCTAACTTGAAATTGGGTATTGTTTATTGTGAAGGAAATTATAATGCCTTGTCCTCATTAACCGCTTAACAACAAGTATATATACACTATGCTACTACTAATGGGCTCTAATACAAGCTTAAGCGCAGCCCAATACAAACATAAAGCCTAAGTATTTACATAATCCCAATACCCCCCTCAAGTTGGAGCATGAAGATCGCAAATGCCCAACTTGCGAAGGAGAAAATCAAACTGTTGTTTTCCTAAGGCCTTAGTAAAAACATCCGCCAATTGCTCGTGAGTAGGGACATGGGACTGATGTATCGTACCATCTAAGATAGCATCACGGAGGAAATGACATTCAACCTCGATGTGCTTTGTCCGTTCATGAAACACAGGATTCTGAGAAAGATGGAGAGCAGACTGACTATCACAATACAAGTTCATAGCACGAGGATGTTGGACTCCAAGACTACTAAGAAGCCCCTTCAACCATTTCAATTCACAAGTCAAAGCAGCCATAGATCTATACTCAGCCTCAGCAGAAGAGCGTGAAACAGTAACTTGCTTTTTCGTTTTCCAAGAGATAGGAGAACGACCAAGAAAGACAAGCCAACCAGACAAAGAACGACGTGTAAGGGGGCAACTCGCCCAGTCAGAGTCACACCATCCTGATAAATGAAGATCACAATCAGCATGAAGGAGGATACCTTGGCCTGGACTATGCTTCAAGTAACGAGCAACACGCACGGCAGCATCCCAATGATCACGACGGGGAGCATGTAAGAACTGTGATAAGACGTGCACAGCATAGCCCAAATCTAGGCGAGTGAAAGAGAGGTAAATGAGACGACCAACCAAACGCCGATAACGTTCTACGTGCTCGAACAAAGGGCTCGTGGATCGTCCTAGTTGATGATTTTGCTCCATCGGAAAAGTAGCAGGTTTGGCACCAAGCAAGCCAACCTCAGAAATGATATCAAGGGTATATTTGCGCTGACATAGGAAAAGACCCTCGGGACTACGAGCCACCTCAATACCAAGAAAGTACTTGAGAACCCCAAGGTCTTTCATATGAAAACACGAGCACATATATTTCTTGAAAGCAACAAGGGCAGCGGAATCATTCCCAGACACAATCAAATCATCCACATAAACAAGCACATTAATCTGTATCTTACCCTGAAGGAGAGTAAACAATGAGTAGTCAGAGTACGATTGCTGAAAACCATACGACTTCAATGAGTGGGCAAGTTTGGCGAACCAGCAACGTGGAGCTTACTTCAACCCATACAAAGACTTCCGCAGACGACAAACTTGGTTGGATTTAGAACCTCGAAAACCAGGAGGTAACTTCATATAGACTTCTTCAGAAAGATCCCCGTGCAAGAAAGCATTATGCACATCCAGCTGATGTAGTTCCCAATTCTTAGCAGCAGCAACAGCAAGAAAAGCACGTACAGTGGTCATTTTGGCAACGGGAGCAAAGGTATCAGTGTAATCAATGCCAGCTACCTGATGATTCCCAAACACAACAAGACGTGCTTTCAAGCGTTCAACGCTCCCATCAGAATTATATTTCACTTTGTACACCCAACGACTACCTAGAGCACGTTTACCGGGGGGAAGGAATTCCATACTCCAAGTCTCGTTATCTTCCAAGGCTTGAATCTCACGTTGCATGGCTTCCCGCCATCCTGGGTCTTTCATAGCATCTCTAAAAGAACGTGGTTCACTACCTGTAGAAACAGCTGCAAGAAAATGTCTATGTCCCACAGAAAATCGGTCACAATTCACAAAATGTGCTATAGGATAGGGCATACCTGAGGAACGATGTGGAGCAGATGAACTAGGAGAGGAAGATGGACTCAACTTTCGCACGGTATTAAGAACACAATTCTTCAATTTCACAGAAGTAGTCTTAGTTCTTTTCCCACGACCCAACTCAACCACGACATCATCAATGGCGTCACTACCATTACCAGGACCTACGTCATCATGAACATCCTCCGCACTACTCAGAGTAGTATCGGTATGAGGAACAGAAGGTGGTAAAGGGGTGTCAATATCATCAAACACCTCATAAGCGAAATCATCATCCCCACCAACAAAAACCGAAGAAGAGACACCCCCAACATCGTCACCGGCGGGCAAAGCAGAGGCATACGGGAACTCGCTTTCATGGAACTTAACATCACGAGAAATGAAAAACTCCTCTGTATTAAGGTCAAACAACTTCCAACCCTTCTTATCACTAGGATAACCGACAAACACACACCGCCTACTCCTGCTAGCAAACTTGTCCCCTTTACTTCGTTGATTGTGAGCATAACACAAAGACCCAAAGACACGCAAATGATCAAAAGGGGGAGGGATGCCGAACAGAGTCTCATAGGGAGTTTTAAACCCAAGCAAAGTAGAAGGAGTGCGATTGAGTAAGAAAGCAGCATCCAAAATACACTCACCCCAAAAAGAAATAGGTAAACACCCCTCAAAACGTAGAGCACGTCCCACATTCAAAATGTGACGATGCTTACGTTCTACCCGTCCATTCTGTTGAGGAGTTCCAACACATGAAGACTGAAACAAAATACCATTCTCTAAAAAATACGGCTTCATGCAATTAAATTCAGTACCATTATTACTTCTCACTTTCTTTACTTTGACCCCAAATTGACGATCAATCATAGCAAAAAAAGATAAGAACATTTTAGGCACTTCAGTTTTATCAATCAATAAGAAAACCCAAACAGCTCTAGAGAAATCATCAACAATAGTCAAAAAATATCGCGCTCCACAAGAGGAGGGAGTATGATAAGGTCCCCAAAGATCACAATGTATCAACTCAAAACAACAAGTAGCTTTACTGTCACTAATAGAAAATTTTTCTCTAGTTTGTTTAGCCTGATGGCAAATGTTGCAAGCTTTATTCAAATCACAACTCGATTTACGTACAAAAGGAAGAGACTGAACTACTTTTGCAGAAGGATGACCAAGCCGCCGGTGCCACAAGTCAAACGAACTCGAACTATCAACAGCCAAAGTTGTAATTTTCGGAGCACCGCGAAAGTAGTAGAGTCCATCTCGTTGTTCACCTACTCCAATCAGCGTCCTCGAGTTGCGGTCCTGTATAACGCACAAATTTTTAGCGAATTGTACAACACAATTTAAATCATCAATAAGGTGGGAGATAGAAATTAAATTGCAATTCAATTTAGGTATGTAGAGAACATTAGATAGCACCATTCCAACACCCAAAATCACATCACCACGCTTGGAAGCATTCGCCACTTTCCCATCGGGAAGACCAACGGGGCAATTGGGCATATCAATGACATTAGTTAAAACATTAATATCACCTGTAACATGGTGCGAGCATCCAGAATCAAGGAGCCAAGGATGCATAGGAAACTCACCAATCATACGATCATCCGAAGTAGATTTTACAGTGGTGTTGCCGAGCATTGAAATAAGTTGCTGCCATTGTTCATTAGAGATGACAGAGGTAGACAACGACGACTGTTGCCCTGCATACCCACTGTTCACCGCAGCCACAGAGGCACCACGGCCCCTGCTAGGAGCAGCAGCAGTCCCGGGCACGGCACCCAGTACACCAGACCCGCGTGCAGCAGCTTCACCAGACCCACGAACAGCAGCAGGCCCGTTCGCTGCATACCCACGCTCAGCAGTCCCTGCTACAGCAGAGCCACGTCCACGACCAGACCCACGTCGATTCCGGGTCTCCCATCACTTCGGATATCCATGCTTTGCAAAGCAATTAACCTCCTCATGACCACCCTTGCGACAGTAAGAGCATACAAGATCAATATTATCACGAAAATCAGAACGAGATTTACCTCGATGTGTAGGATGCACGGCAAAAGCCATAATTTCAGAATGCTCATTGACGTGCCGAGATGAAGAACGCAAGTTCTCTTCTTGAAGAAGAGTCTGATATGCCCTATCAAGAGAGGGTAGAGAATCTTGAGCCAATAAACTGGAACGAACGTGTCCATATAGCTCCTGGTTAATGCCGAAAAGGAAATCATGCATACGATCTTCATCAACACGTTCTTGAAACAGTTCTCCAATCTTACAAGTACAATTCCCGCACGTACATGTCGGAAGAGGATAATAAGTGGCCAACTCATCCCACAAAGGTTGAAGAAGACCAAAGTACTCAGCCACTGACATGGTTTTCGTCTTAGTACAAGTGGCTAGGGCAGCCTTTATATGTTGTTTGCGTGGACCATTACCGACGCGAAACCGAGCCTTCAAAACGTCCCATAAGGGCTTCACCTCTTCAAAGAAAGGTATGGTCTTTCGGAGAGAAGGTTCAATGGTTTGAAGTATCCATTGAACAAGAGTTGATTGTACGCAATACCAATCCTCAAGCTTTGCCTTGGTCGTTGGTTTGTTGATGGTGCCTTCAATGAACCCGTATTTCCTACGAGACTTGAGGGAAAGCCGCATCGAGCGCGACCATTCGTCATAATTATTTCCCTTAAAAACAACGCTAGTGATAATATTACCCGGATTATCTTGCGTCCCAAGATAAAATGGAGAAGAAGGATCAAGTTTGCTTGGTTGATCACCACCAGACATGGTGGTGGAGAGCAAGGAAGGGCTGCTAGGGCACGTTGGCAATCCGCCGTGAAGGAACCCTAGATGAGGTTAAAGAAGCCTGATACCTTGTGAAGGAAATTATAATGCCTTGTCCTCATTAATCGCTTAACAACAAGTATATATACACTATGCTACTACTAATGGGCTCTAATACAAGCTTAAGCGCAGCCCAATACAAACATAAAGCCTAAGTATTTACATAATCCCAATATTTATGTATTATCTCCCATTGTTATGATTGAACTAATATGATAATCACATTTATTTGTTAAATTTATGAGATTAATAATATTTTATATAAATTACTGATCAAACGAGTTTTTTTAATTTAAAACTATGGCATGGTAAACATTGAAAAGTGAAGAAAGGGAAGGCAACATATGTGGGTGGCCAATATTTTAATGAAATATAAACTAAGTGAATATTGTTACTTTAATATTACTAATTACATAATTACAAAAGAGCTGCGTTATTAGGGGTAGGAAGGAGTTTACTGATGATAATTTGATAAGCGAAATATCATCAACTAAGAACTTGAATAATTTCATAACCTTATGGCTAGTTCCTGATGTTGAAACAGAGGAAGAAGAAGGTGATGATCGAGGAAGGTGATGTTATTCAATGGGTTGACTCATTATCAACCAAACAAATAGGGAAGGTAGGCCTAACAATAGAAATTCAGCCTAATAGTAATCCTAGTGGCAGAATAAAGCTTCTTATAAGAATAAAAAATTAAGCATGAACTTCTCACTCATACACTGCTAAGATCTGTTAGTTTTGAAGGTGGAATGAAACACAATAATACAAAGAAGCTGGAAAACGGAAACTAAGACTTATAACTCAATATTTCTCATAATGCATTTAAATAGAAAGCTAAACCTAACTAATATCGTATAGTTAGGAACACTAACCCACAAACATAACCCCACTAACCCAATGATGTTTGACCACTAACCTTTTCGTTCAATAGCATTACTAACTTACTGCTAACTAATTCCTAAACAATAGTACCCAACTGTGACTAACATACTAACTACATTAATAAGAAACTAATATCCCTAACAATTAGATATAGCAACTAACAGTATCTTTGAAGCACAACGCCAACACACTCCCTTGCTTCAAAGCCACATGCAACAACTTGACTTCAACGACCATTTATGACAACGAACTTCGACTTAAACTCGACCACAAACACCACCTCGACTACAAGTATGAACACGACCTCGACTACGACTTTCACGACACATGGTTTTAGAAGAGTCGATCCTCTTCTTCTTCAACCTTTTGAGCAAGATTGGCTTGCTCTTTGTCTTTCACATCCCTTTGTTTGTCCCAACATCGGTCTTCTTTATGACAAAATCTTTTGCAATAGTAGCACTGAATGCTACTCATACGCCCTCCACTTTATTCTTGACCACGACCCATACCTCGACTATTTTCACGACCACGACCATAACCATGACCACGACCTCGACCATACCCTCCACAACGACTATCCTCAAATTTCCGTTCACTTGAAAACTTTCCTTGCACTTGGAAAGCTTTCTCTTCCACTTCCTCATCACTCTTATCAATTCTTTCTTCATGAGCCATCAAAGAACTCATCAACTCATCAAATGTATATGTTGACAAGTCCTTAGACTCCAATATTGCGGTAACAACATGCTTATAGTTCTTCTCTTTGTTAAGACATCTCAACACTTTACTTTCAATAGTCTCATTGGTGATGGAATCACCATAAATTCTCATTTGACTTACAATTCCTGAGACTCTAGATAAAAATTTCTGAACAGACTCATTACTTTGCATAGACATACTCTCAAAATTACTATGTAAAGTTTGTAGTTTAACGGCAATCACCTTTTTGTCACCAAAAAAATCTTGCTTGAGACTATCCCACGCTTGCTTGGCGGTTGATGCAACGGAAATACGTGAAAAAATTTTATCCTCTAATGCCGACTGAATGAAAAAAAGAGCCTTTGTATCTCTTTTTCGGTTGTCCCGTAACTTTTGATCAGGTTCCGATGGAGCCTCCTTAGGTTCTTCATAACCTTTCTCCACTATATCCCATAACTCTTGAGGCTTAAACAAAGTCTTCATCTTCAAACTCCACAAATGATAATTCACCCCCTTAAACATTGGAATAGAGGTTGACGAATTTCTTCCATTGTTAGCCATGTCTAGAACAACTAACTGTGTTTATAAACTCAAATCTCACACGACCCACGACAATTTATTTTAAAAAAAGACACTACTCACGACTTTTAAATACTTAGGATCGAACCCGGATTTGCTCGGATACCATGTTAGTTTTGAAGGTGGAATGAAACACAATAATACAAAGAAGCTGGAAAACGAAAACTAAGACTTATTGTTGAAATTAAGGCTATTGAAAAGCCTCATTTAGGTATGTGTAACGGTAATTTCATGACTGAAACGGTTTTAACGTTACACTTGATGGCCATTAAATTCGTCCCTTGATTCCCTCTGCCCATTAATTACCTTTGTTGTTGTGGTCTAATTATTTGCTATATAATCAGACCTTTTGTCTATGTTTGATACAGACAAAAACATTTTGTTCTTCCTCCTCTCTTTTTCTCTTTCTGGGTACGTGCTATACAATCTCCAAAGCTTTTCTCTGTTAGTGGTGACTTAGAGAGGCTGCTGTGTTAACCTTGGGGAGCTTTCCGGCCAGTTACGATTACCACCATAGTCGGGCCGTAATTGCTTTCAAGTCAGTGGTCTTCTACCACGACACAGCCTTGAAAACATTTCTTATTCTGCCATTACAATTCACCAGCATCAAACACTTATAACTCAATATTTCTCATAATGCATTTAAATAGAAAGTTAAACCTAACTAATATCCTATAGTTAGGAACACTAACCCACGAACATAACCCCACTAACCCAATGATGTTTGACCATTAACCTTTTCGTTCAATAGCATTACTAACTTACTGCTAACTAATTCCTAAACAATAGTACCCAACTTTGACTAATATACTAACTACATTAATTTAACTAAGAAACTAATATCCCTAACAAATTAGATATAGCAACTAACAGTATCTTTGAAGCATAATGCCAACAACATCCACGGTACCATTGAGCAAAATGTTGATAGTAATTAGGAGAGTCTAAAAGTGAGCGTGAAGTGGAAGAGCGTGAAACTGAAGATGCATATTTTGATTCTAATGTTGAGTTGGATGAGGGAGATTTCAAGGATAGGGAAGATGATGATTTATTCCTTCAAAATGTTGATGAAGATGTCACTTAGACAGTGAAAAAGATCTTGGGAGGTGTATACACAATTGATGAAATAAGGGAGGGTAAAGATGAGGATGATGCTAGTTTTGAGGTGCATCAAGATGCAGATTTAGTGGAAGATTCTGGGAAGAAGGTAGTGTAATTTTGAGAAAAATGACAAGTGCCTCCATTTCATCCAGATATTGACTTTACGAAGGACATTGAGTTTAGTGTGGGGTTTGAAGTTTCCTTCTCCTGAGATCTCTAGGAAAGTTGTGCATTATATGCAACATAAGAGTATGATTTTTTATACTCTACACAACAGCTCAAGATTTTAAGCTACTCTAAATAGAAGTGTGAGTGTCCTTCGAAGAGAGAGAAGATATTGAAGAACAATTACAAGTGTGAGAAAATATGTCCTTTTAGTTTTCATGCTGCAAATGTTAAGCTAGAATAAACTTTACAATTTAAGAGCATGGATCTAAGGCATACTTATAAGTCTTGCACAAATAACAACAAGCTGACTTCATGGTATATTTCCGAGAGATATAGAGATCGGTGGAGATATGACCTCAAGTGGTCAATAAAACACATTAAGGGTCGTGTAGAGAGGGGTACAAGCTGCAAAGTTGGGCATTACAAGACCTACTTTGCAAGGCAGATTGCATTATAGGTCTGCCTTTGAGAAGTATGTTGTTGTTGGGATTATGCTACTGCCATCAGGAAACATAATCCGGTAGCAGTGCATTTGTGATGGTAACTGAGATAAGAAGGCCTCCATCGTACTTTCAGAGGATGTGCGTATGTCTTCAAACTTATAATATAAGCGGGGTTTTATGCAAGGTTGTAGGCCTATTTTTGGGGTTGAGGGAACCCATCTAATGGGTCCCTTACCTGGAGTTTGTCTAGTGGCAGTAGGCAAGTATAGAAACAATAATCTCTATCCTGTTGCCTATGCCATTGTTAAAGTTAAGGATTTTCTTGGGGTTGATGGAACCCATCTAAGAGTTGTTGAGCAACGACTTGGGCTCCATAATCAGCTCATTGACTTGGATACATGAATTAGAGGAAGATCAAGCACAACCATCCACTTCCCAAGTAGCCTATATGTCTGACAAACAAAAGGTAAAAGAATTATTGACTCAAACTATTTTTGCTTCCTTATTCGACACTTAAGCATTTTTATTAACACCTAGCTACTTTGGTGTATGGACTTCCTCATGCTTTCTCAAATATTGTTTCCACAACAAAGGTCAAATACTGTTGCAGACTTATACGTGACAACTTCAAGAAAGCTATCCCAGGACAAGCCTAGAAAAATTTCTTTTGGAACAAGTTGCTAGAGCATCAGCGAAGGTCCAACCATTTCTATTATATATTCTACATATGTGAATATTACTTAGAGGTTAACTGATGCATTTAATGTAGGCTGAATTTGAGAAGAACATGGACTCTATAAGGTTACAGAAAGAAGGCTTATGAGTATCCAGCTAAAACGTCGCATGAGAGATGGTCTGGGCATGCCTTTCAACCAAGAGTAAGTCTGCTATGGTATTAAGTAATTGTTGTGAGAGTTTTAATAATTTCATTAAAGAGGCATGGGCTAAACCTATTCTAAGCATGATGAAATGGATAAGAAGGTACACAATGAGGAGGATGTTAAGGAAGGGAGGGAATTGAGCGTTATCAAGACATTGTTATGTCTACTGTCATGAAGCGACTAAAAATAGCTTCACAACAATCTAGGAGCTGAGAATGAAGTTGAACAAGGGGGATATAACCATGTAGTGAACCTAAGGGAGAGATCATGTTGATGTTATAAGTGGGTTCTTACAGGGATTCCATGCTATCATGCAGTGAAGTGCATAATGAGCAAGAGGAAATAACCATGACAATATGTGGACCAATACTACACCAAGGCTGATTTCACGAAAGCTTATGCACTTGTCTTTATGCCATTCCAGGGAGACATAGTTGGGATAAAACTCCAAACCCAAGGCCGAAACCACCACCTTATAGAGAAATGCATGGGAGACATCAATTGAGAAAGAGAAGAAAGGAGGTGGGTGAAGGAGATGAAATGTCCCACTATGTTGTTAAGATCAAAACACCTAACAAGTGCTCTAATTGTGACGTTAATGGTCATAATAAGACCAAATGTTTCAATGATCCCGAGGTTGCAGTTGAGAGGGAACCTTTGAGGAA
Source organism: Patellifolia procumbens (assembly GCA_947645195.1). NCBI lineage: Eukaryota > Viridiplantae > Streptophyta > Magnoliopsida > Caryophyllales > Amaranthaceae > Patellifolia > Patellifolia procumbens. Next base: position 4,495,476 of record CANSGD010000594.1, read on the forward strand.
GGGAAGAAAGCCACAATCTTCACGAAGGAGTCATTCGAGCTACCAAGTATACTCATTCAAATCTCATTATTGAAGGCGACAACTTATTAGTCACCAAAGCCGCTAACAGGAAGTGCAATCCCCGTGACAAATAGGAAACATCATTGAAGACACTAAGGGCCTGTTCGTTATTGTTTTTTGTTTTCAGTTTTCAGTTTTTTCTGAAAACTAAATACCAAAAACACGAAACCAAAAAAAGTGGTTGTCATTTTTTAGTTGTCAGTTTTAAAAATCATCATGTTCCCAATAAATTTGAGTAAATTTTTATTCATTATAGGACATATATCACATGACTTTGAAAATTAAAAAAATTAAATAACAGAAAACCACAATAATACCGAACGGGCCTAAGCTTTCCTTGCAAGATTTTGCGGAGGTTCGGATCAATCATATATGTAGAGAAGCAAATCGAGCGGCTGACTGGATAGCCAGGCGGGACACCTAGCTGTAAACTCATTTTGTATTACAGATTGAAATGATTCTGAATTGTCTCAAATACTTTGTAATGATGTTTTAGGAATTCCCCTCGAGTGGAGGGTCTCCTAATCATCCTTCTCTTTCTCTTTATCGTTAAGTTTGAAAATAAAGATTTCCAAATAATTGTTTGGTAATTGGTGGATCGGGTTGATAGTCATAAAATTTCTTTCTCCGTACAAGTTCATATATAGAATAAGGGTGCAATTCTTTCTTTCATATAACATAACAACAACAAAAGTGCAGTACGATGATAATGGTTGATTTTCACAAGACAAGAATCACAATCAATGAGTCATTTCCTCACTTCATTATTATACTCACGGAGTCACGATGGTTCATACTTCATAATACACTACAGGCTATGCAACATCAGTAACTCACCTCTTTTATAGAATGTTTGAGCAAAATCCAGTTGATGTAGTATGTATAACCACGGGTTTTCTTAGATACGTGGCTGATTTTGATGAGTATGGAGCTAAAGTGATTCAACATGGAAGCAATACGAGTGTCTTGTCGATGTCATCATGGAAGCCACCGAGACGAGGAATTTATCAAAGTCAATTGTGATGCTGCTGTTTATAGGGAGCAAGGTGTCGACTTGGGTGTAGTGGGTCGCGATGAATATGTAAGGTGATCTTTGTTGTTGCGAGACATTGCAAAAGAAGGTGGGATGCAACTATAGCTGAGGAGGCAGCAGTGGCATATGGGCTGAAAGTGGCGAGACAAAATGGGGTTGAAGCCATTTGCGTGATACACTTGAAGTGGTACGCAAAGTAAAAGAAAAACTATGGGGTTAGCCACGTTTTCTTATTCTATGAAGAAATTGCCAATCTTCGTAATGTTTTTACTCATTCTGATATATCTCATGCTAAATGGGGAGGGAATGCTATAAGTCATATGATTGCAAGATGGGTTCCTCCAAAAAGGAATGATATTGTAATGACTCATAGTTTTCCCAATGTTTTCTCACTTTGACGGAACTCGATTTCTCTTAATGAATCCCCCTCCCAGTTTCAAAAAAATAGTATAAGACAAGGGTGCAATTCTTTCTTCCATATAACAACAAAAATATAGTACGATGATAATGGTGTAAATTATGACAAGATAAGAATCACAATCAATGAGTCTTTTCCTCACTTCATTATTACACTCATGGTAGTTCACACTTCATGCTACACCAACATCAGTAAATGTAAACCATCTTAGATAGAAAACGTGCGTGGATGACAAATTACTAAGATTTGCCACCGTTTATTCGTAAATATCATAACATTTATTTTTCATAAACAGACAGATAGATAGGCACAAATGCATGATCTTGATCCCAAGTATTTCACAGCTTGAATTCCTCCAAGGCATAGCTACCATCTTGCCCAGTGTTGTAATAATGAGTCAAATAATCCTTAAAAGTAGTCTCCCTATAAATTGGGGGGTTGTCTTCAGAGAGTAACTCTTTAATTGGTCCATAAAGTCTTGGATTAGTCATATGCGGCTTAAAGAAAGCTCCCAATGATATTCTGGGGCCAACTTCTTGTGCTGGAACTCTATGATACACACTTTTCATCTTGTCATTTGTAATGAGCTGAATGAGTTTAATGTAAAGAGTAATTGTTACAAACATAAGCATAAAATTAAGTAAAGAGTAATATTAGTCCGTGACATAGTTGTTAAAATCTCGATTCAAATCGTAGAATCTTATGAATTTACGATTCAAATATGGGCATACGATTCGATTCACGATTCTACACAATTCTATGCATTTTTAGTACTAGCGAAAAAATCATACATCTAAATTAATTTTATACAAGCTACCAAAGCAATTCATAAACATATATGGTCAATATCGCCTATTTAATGGCAATACAAATACATTTTTTCTATCAGTAGTCAATTTAGACGTATGAAATGAAAGATTACTAGATAATCATTCGATTTTACGATCCGATTCTAAGACCACTTTAGGATTCAAAATAAAATCCCGATTTTGACAACCTCGTGTGATTCTTAAAAAATAGTGTTGATTAAAGAGATTATAGGATGTTTTGTAAATGACTTTTTATCTTGATTGACATCTCACCACCGGTGGAGCCAGCCTGGTGCGTGCATGGGGACGCAATTGCATCCCCCCAAAAAATTTGAAGACCGTATTAAAAAAAAAAACTTTTGCACATCCATATGACTAGATATGGCAATATCCAATGAATGATCCATCACCCGCTCTACCCAAAAAACAATAAAGGGTGAAAAACTTAGTCAAACGGGTGATGGACGATTTGCCGGTGAACCAGTGACGGGTGATGGATTAGGGTGAGAAAGTTTCATCCATCATCCGACCCATCACCCGTTTATTACCCGCTTCATCACCCATCTTTACATTTTCTTAAATGTCTATCATTTTATTTACATTAGTATAATTTCATTTTCCCTTTTGATTATTATTATCGACATGTTTTCATAAATTTAACTTATCTTAATTTGACATGAAGTTTATATATAAATTGTAATTTGGCAAGTTGATCTAACTTTTCTCATTTAATTATCTTAAAAGGATGATAACCATGTCCACCCGATTCACCCGCGGGTGATGGATTGATGAAATACTAGTGATGGTCTTACTGGATGAGAGTTGGTCTAATCGGGTGACGGGTGCGGGTGATGGCTCACCCGACTCAAATCCCACCAGTTGCCATCCCTATATATATATGACAATACATTAGAGCTAGAAACTTGCTAAGAGTGCGTTCAAGATAAATCAGCGATTGGTTAATTTGTAAACTCTATATGATAAGTAGTAATTACTCCCTCCTTTCCCTTTTGATGTTCCCATTTTCCTTTTGGGGATGTATCAAAAAGTTCTTCTCACTTTGAATCTTTCCCATTTTAAGAATATTTATTTTTCCTTCTTGCCCGTTAACAACCAAATATTTACTTCATTTTTTTATTTTTTTTCTTACACATGGCCCACTTTAGAATCTTTTTATTTCCCAATCACCCACTTTTCTTTCTCTCTTTTACTTTTTCAAAAGTAAAAAGTTACCAAAGTACACTTTATACAGTATAAATTTCAAAAAAATCTCATACACCTCAATTTGCATTGGTTTTTCCACATATTTCAAATGGGAACATCAAATGAGAACGAAGGAAGTATTAACTAAATAATAAACGATTTAGTGGATCTACATGGTGAATTAGTAAATATGATGATGATGGTAATTAGATACTTTTTATACCCCATAAACAGTATTTAAGTAATTATACAACGCACGCGCACCTACAAAACTCTAATCCGCCACTACTTCCACCTTTTACCTCTAAAAATTTAAAATAAAGTATTTGTTAAGGCCCGGTTTGGCTCACAAGGTGGTATGGGTTTGGAATTAGGAATCAAATCAGGGTCGTATGGGGTTGGAACTTGATTCGTAATACCATGTGTTTGGTTCAGTTTTAGAATGAAAATGATACCCTTACTAGTTATTTGGTTTAAAACATTTTCAAATCAAGAATCAAATAAAAAATATTTTACATATATCACGAATATTTTTCTCCCCTCTACTTTTTATATTATCTTATAATATTTACATATGTAAGGGTGAATTTTGGTTATATTTTTTCAAGACCAACAAATTACGAACCATGCTACAAAATAATATTACAAATTCACACAAGCTTAGAAAATAAAGTAAAAGAAAAAAAATACAAAAAAACTTTTGTAAGATATATTATATGTATCCAATGGTTGGTGATCAGCAAAATGAGAAGAAAAAAAATCATATAAATACGATTCTTGGTGATTAGAAAATTGATAAAAAAATATATTATATAAACATGGTTCTTGGTGATTAGAAAATTGAGAAAAATAATATTTATATATGAATATACTTGTGTCTGTTGCAAATTGAGAAGAAAAAAAGATCATCATATGAATGTGGTTCGTGAAGGAAAATTCAATAAAATAAGATAAAAAAACTAGTTAGGATATGAAAATAATCATAGCCTACACACCTTTGTTAGTCATTGTGTTTCTTAAAGGATGAAGACTAACAGGTAAAAGAAAAAAAAAAGATCATACAAACGCAAATTTAATAAAAAGAAAAAAATTGCAAAATTATATGATTACAAGAAAAAAGTATATATATATCTCTACCATCAAAGCTATTTTAATTAACTCATAATTAGAGAAAAGGAAAAAAAATTACATATTGAGTCTTTATGGTACATCACGAAAGAACGTTGAAGAAGCTTATTAACTGCAATATTTGTTAGTCTTTTTTGTTAATTGATACCTAGGGGTTGGAATGAGCCATACCCACCTCCCCCAAGGGTTTCAAAATCATAAAATCTCCAACCAAATACATAGTATGGGTTTAGCTCATTCCAAACCCATACCTAATACCGGAATTATGTGAACCAAACGCCCCTAAATGGTTTCTAGTCAAAATTAAAAAGCCTGTTGAACGAGTGGCTTTTTATCCAACAAGTTAGTCAATTTAAAAGTAACAGTCTACATAACGAACAACTAATTTAGCAAATATTTTTCCAGAAATAGGTACGAATGCTACCAGTTAACTCACACAACCAATATAAATATCCAGTAATAATAGTTGGTAAATATTGAGAATATGAGTTGTGCTGGAATTAGGAAAAAGTATACTATATTAGCCTTCATGTGTTTTCAGTATTATTTTTAGTGTATAAGGAGTTACAAAGGTATGAGAAAAATTGATCTCAAAACCTTTTAGCTAGAATCGGAGAGATGTGCTAACCAGCTATTTATCCTAGTCTTCCTATGTTTCACTTGACTACATACTTTGATACTTACATTATAAGGCAAGGTATCAATTATTTGCTATTTATGTTCTACTCGATAAGGTAAGAAATAGAAAATAAATTATACTTGCCTAATGGTGCATATATGTAATCAAGTTAATTATGAAGGCTAATATATTATATACTTTTCTAATACAAGGACAACTCGTAATCCCAGCGGTAAAACAAGCTACTAACTGAGACAGTCAAGAAAAACAACAGTGAAGGTGTGTTGTTTTCGTCTGATCTGAATTTTACTGAGCTGATCTGAAATTTGCTAATCTGGTCCGAAATTTTCTTATTTGATCTGATATAATCTGAATTTTTTTATTTGATCTGATCTGCACTTATTATACCTGTTTTTTGTTCTTATTGTTTTCTGATCTAATTTGATTTTTTCTGATCTGATGATCATTTTTTAAATAAATATTAAAGTACTTAAATAAATTGAAAAGAACCAAGTCTAAAATAGTTAAAGTATAACTTGCCTGTAGGACATCACCGGTGTTGATAACAAGAGCGCCAGGGACAATAGGGACGTCCACCCATTGATCTTGATGCAAAACCTGAAGACCACCAATTTTCTGGTCTTGAATAAGGATAGTCAGCACATCATTATCAGCGTGTTTGCTGAACCCAATGGCTGCATCGGGTTCGGGACATGGTGGGTAATAGTTGCCTAACAACATGAGCTCTTGAGCACAATAGATGTCTTTTAGATAGGTTGGATCAAGACCAAGACCCGTTGATATTAATTCAAGTAACGTATGGCCTACCTTTGTTACATACTTCGCATATTCGAACATTATGTCCCTGCACAAACATTTAAACACTATTTTAACATATAAAATTCTATGTAGCTCTGACGGCTTATTTGGTAGTCGGTAAAAAATTGTAGTAATAGTGATAATACTGATATAACATACCTGCATGCAACTGGGAGATCTTCAGGCTGAGGCGGGTAAGGAGCCATAGCAGTCCATATACTATCCCTCCAGTTGGTAACCGGCCCGTTATACAAGTAGAAATTCGAAAGGAACGCAAATTTCTTTCGACCTGTCGTAAGCTCACGAGTGTAGTATTGTTTTTTCACTTCATCATCTTCCTCATGAAACCTACGTACTCCAGCGATCACCTCGTCGAGAATTTCTTGGGGAATCCCATGGTTAATCACCTGGAAGAAACCCCATTCCTCGCAAGCATTCCAGACTTCACCAACAACCTTCTTAAACTTGTCGGGATCGTTTTCGATCCCGGCTAAGTCTATAGTAGGAATGGTAACTTTGTGTTTGGAGTCAGAAAGACTTTGTTTGTGGAAACGATTGTGTTCTTGGTGGTTGATGAAGATGTTAGGAATCTTGGACAAACCAGTGTCAGCAAGTCCCTTAACACCAATTTTGGTTTCATCAAAAGCTTTGAGCTCACTCTTTCTATCATACTCAACAAAAGATTTGGTACCCATGCTAATAGAATTCTTGATTCTTATTGTTTTTGGTGTCGTTAATTAAGTGTCGATCATGAGCCTCTTTTATAGAGAGGATCCTCACTCTTGCAACACTACAAAATTAAAATGTTATTAAAACGTTTGGATAAGTCAATTTTTGCATTTCTCAACTAATCTCTGAATACATCTCAAAGTTTGATTTTTCCATAAGTTGGTCTTGGTATGGTGGTAGCTCACTTTGTCCCTTAACTAATTAGTAGGGGTTCTGAATCCTGACCTTTGGGAAAATAAAGAGATTCTTCGTTGGTTGTTTACCCTTAAGTGGAGCTCTTAGGATGAAGGAAACCTTCACAATTATTCCCGATGGTGAATACCGTTGATTTCACTAAAAAAATAGACGACTTAAGTAAATTATTTTCTACTTTTAAGATAATTTACTTAAGTCGTCTATTTTTAGTCTTATGAAATAGCAATAGCCTATTAGGTATCTGCAAAGTCTCGTTCGTGTAAGCCTATTTTATCTTATCGCGTTGGTATTACTATTTTTTGAAGGGTCGTTTTAAGTCACAAGGGTCACTTCGAGTTAAAAAGGTCACCTAGTGTATAAACATTAAATTTGAGTCATACTTTTAACTTAAAGTATTAGATAGCTAGCCCTTCTAAAGAAATTTTATTCCAAGTTAGTATAAGTCAATCTTACCTAGACGACAATGGCAGATTCAAAAAAAATATAGTAAGGCCAAAGCATAATTATTGAATTTTATCGAGATCAAGTGGTCAATTTTTCAGAACAATTTTCAAAAAACCATAATTTTTAAATGAGATTTTAACAATTTTACCAATTCAAATGGGGTCATGTGACCCACTAGCCCCACTTATTATCAGAGTTCCACTGCTAGACGGACTTTTAATTATCACTAGTCAATGCAAATACAAGTATCAGTTTTCCTTAGTTTATGCTTTCTAATGCTTTAGTTTATATTTTAGTACTCATGTATAGGTTTAAAGTTCCACTAGTATATAGGCCCAGGTGATGCTCTGAGATTTGTATGTATTATACTTTAGTATTTGAATTAAAATATTGTACCTTAAGTATTCTTTTTCATTGAAAATATATAATACCATTAATAAAATTATTAGTATTGATAAAAGAAGCAATAGAAATGTCGTGGCACAATGGTTAGAGCATTTATCTTCCACACTCGAGGTTGCGAGTTCGAAACTTCTCATGGACAATTTGTAATTTTTTATTGAGAGAAACGTTGATAAAATATTGTTGTAAAAATGGAGAGTGACACGTGGCGGATTGCAACCTATACTTACGCTTTTTAATATATATATATAGATTATTCAGTTACTGCAAAATCAGTGTTCACTGGAAATATGTTATATCTCACATTTAACTCTCTTTAGGGGGTAAGAGTGAATAAATGAAACTTGAGACCTCCTATCAATTGTTGCTTGCTTTATAATATTGTGTTGTTGTTGGCCAACTTAGAGCTTGTGCCGCCACTTATTATAGAGCGCCCACCCAAACTTAAAACAGACACATCACGTCGTCGGCCCCGCTCGTGCCCACCTTGTGCACACGAGCGCCCCGATCGACCCTCTTCTTGTGCTCTTGTCGACAATAGGCAAGAGTGTCCTTTCAAAACCCCTAGTGCTCGTGCCTCATGAGCCTCACGAGCCTAAAGAGTCCCTATTCCTCATAAAGCTAGCGCACTTTCCAACATATTGGCCGCCATAACTGCTGCTGAACAACTAGTAAACTACTCTGTCAGGAGAGACAATCGCATGAAGGAAGAATAATGTAAAGTCTCAACCGTTCGCTCGGAGGTCCCGACTTCGAGCTCCCCAAAGATTCAAAGAAATGATTCGCGTGGGACGTCCAACTCTATCGGGGGATGAGAGCAAGTGGGGGAGACGACTTCTAAAAAAAGGGTCACCCTCTCCGTAAAATACAATACACTCGGTAAATACTATGACATTGAGCCGCATGTTATGTCGAGGCCCACATCGGTGGTGAGAGTGCAAACACAAAGGGGCGTTCAACAAGATTAAGCGCAGAGTCGCTATGTATGTCGAAGAAGCACCTGATAAGATGGTAGAGTCCGACAATGATGATAAGCCGCCTAGACAGATGGGGCAATCTATAAAATGGGTGCAATGAGATATGTGCCCCAAGAAGAAGTTCGACGGTGCTCGGCAATGTGAGTGATGGAACTTCAGGGAAAGGCAACATCAAAGAGACAAGCTTGCATCCAAGACAACATTTTACAAAGGATGAGGCCACACATGCATGCACCATCAAAGATATCGTACCCTCTTGCAGCAGAAACCACATAAGGGTCTTGCTCAAAGCAGGTTCTTCCTGGTAAGAAGCCAAAATCTACTCCAAAGAGACGAATGGAGTGAGCCAAGATAGAAACATAAATAGGGTGAAGTCTCAGACAAAGCAGATGCCCAAGCGAGTGCCGCAGAGTTGGACTCCAAAGAAGGATCAGCCCAAGTCGAGTGCCCCACACCACAACCTCAAGTAAGAAACATTCAACAAGCCTTCCAAGAAATCTCGCCCAACGTCGACAGAGACTCCAGCAGAATCAAGAAGACCCACAACATTCGCCCACAATCAACAATGGGCCAGAGACAATCAAGTACAACATAAGAGAGTTTTCATTTTTACATTGTATTTTTTGTAAGTCGACGAGGTCGTCGACAGCTTAAGTGAAGGAGGATGTTAGAATCCAACATGCCTTTACTTTATTTACCTTAATTTATGCTTTAGTACTCTTATATAGGTTTAAAGTTCCATTATTGAGTTATTGCAATGCGAAAACAAGTGCTTTACTATCTCACATTTAAGCCTCTTTAGGGGGTAAGAGTTAATGAATGAAACTTGAGACCTCCTATCAATTTTTGCTTGTTTGTTGTAGCCAACTTAGAGCTTGTGCCACCACTTATTATAAAGCGCCGACCCAAACTCAAAACAGGCACATCACATCGTCGGTCGCGCTTGTGCCCGCCTTGTGCACATGAACGCATCGATCGACCCTCTTCTCGTGTTCTTGTCGCCAATAGGCAATAATGGCCTTTCAGATACCGAATGCTCATGCCTCACGAGTGTCAAAAGTCCTTGTTCTGCATTAAGACTAGCACACTTGTCCACCAAAATGTAAGGGCTTGCTACACGATCCGAGGTCAAAACACTCGGAACATGACACATAGGATCAAACATTCGTGGATGTTGATTCTCTTATCTCCTACTCCTTGTTTGTATGGTTAACATTCAGGCTTCTGATTCATTAAGGCACTTTAATTTACGAATCTAAAATATAAGCCAATGCTAAAAAAAATAACCTAATCCATTTACTGGTTGTAGAATCCAAGAGAAGATTTGAAATGTTCTTTTATTCTTAAAAATAAGCTGCTCAATTTCTTCTCACATTTCAGTCAAATGATGATCAATTGTCTCAGTGTGACGCATCAACAAGAAGAAGAAAATAGAAACTTCTAAAGTGACGGATTTATTGTTTGAATTTTGAAATTTCCATTACTCAGACTATTCCACCAGGCAAAGGGCCTATCAGTTCAATGATACACCGCTTATCAGTAATTTACATGGCCAGGGTAAAATATAGAAAGTTTTTGGTCATAAAAAAATATATAGTTATAAAATGAAATTTTATATGATTGTTTGTACCTGTGTGAGTCACACTAATTCTATAATTCTATAATAATTGAAAAAAATTCGACTTGATAAAATATTCAATTCTTATGGAGCTTCGCTGAAGAAGAACAAACTAATTATAATTACCTTAAAGTTTTTTCAATTAAAATTGTCCCATACATATCCGAAAATATAGTTACATTTATAATAGGGCAGTCAAATCTGATTCTTTGGTTGGAAAAATTAAAAGCTTAACGATCAAATGTTTAACGAGTATCAAAAGCTTAGCTTACTATATGTGAACGGGCAAATATTTGGATTATTAGAAACAATTAACCCTATTAAAAATTCTAAAAATGTAATTATTGTTAAAATATATATATTTTTTAGAATATGATTATATGGCACATTCACCTAGGCAATATATAGTCTGATATTCTTTTCTTTTATTCGATTGCTAAAACTTAGTGACGACAAGTATGTATCCGTTACTATATTTAAAGATACTCCCTCCGTTTTTTTAAATATGCACTTATTTCCATTTTAGAGTGTTTTTTTAATTGGTATTTTTCTACCTTTTTCCATAAATAGAAGGCTGGCCCACCTAATTATTATACTCTCTCCTACTTTTTCTTTCCTTCTCTCCACCTTTTTCACTTTTTCCTTACTTTTACTGAACTTTTCTCCTACTTTTGCACTTTTTCCTTGATCCGCGCGCAAAAGCAAACATGCATATTAAAAAAAACGGAGGTAGTAGAATTTACAGATGTGTTGCTAATTAATTAAGCAACAGAATTTGCAAGTCCGATTTGTTGCTACTTTTTAATTTTTTTCTAAAAAAAAACGTGTGAAATACATGTCTGGACCTAGGGTTAGGCGTGTTTTTCAAATGTGTGGACCTAGGCCCTAGCGTGTGGAGAACACACCTAAACCTAGGTCCAGTCACCTAGGCGTATTGGCGACTTAATTTTAGGCGTGTTAAAAACATGTTTGGACCTAGATTTAGGCGTGTGAAAAAAATGTCTAACCTCACATGTCAGGGCTTCATTTTAGAAAAAATCACAATTTTACAAAATATAAAATAAAATATTCCCTACATCCAATATTGATTGCAGCATTTTTCACATATGGTTGTCTCATATTAATTACAACGCATCTATTTTAAGCATGGACCCACCAATATTTTATTATACATCACCCAACTAAATACATCATTAATTCATTGATTTATATAAAAAACATTAAAATATTACTCCCCTACTCTATGAACTCCCTAAAAGTACGACATCACTTTCTATCACATCAATTTTTACAATAAATTAACATAACCTACACACTACTCTATTAACTTCCTAAAACTACGAGCATAAGTTATTGTTGCTATTAATATGGGACGGATGGAATAATAAGTAGCATTACATTTTGTAAAAATATATTCTTGATTTAAAATTTAAAGTAGTTTTATCTTTGATTTTTTTTTGAATATTAGGTTAACTTATTTATTAAAAGTAATAGCCAAATCAATATTTTAATTAAATAATTTATGTAACTTTTGTTTACTTACGGGAGTAATAATTAAAACGATTTATGAAATGGGAAAAAAAATTAAATTTTGATTGAGAGTGAGAAACTATGAGCATTGGGGGTGAGAGTGGGAAAGTATGAGAGAAAGAAGAGGGGGTAGGTGTAAAAAATAGGGCGACGTCTAGAAATATTAGGGCGGCATTTAACACGGATTTACCCCAATTCTCATACATATATCACTAACGTCAAATGCACGTTAGGCGTCCAAAACAGTTATAAATTTAATTAGTGAAATAATTAATTATCGAATTACTAAACAATTTGGATATTATTTTCTTTTCTGGTATCCGCCAATATATTTTAGAGATATAGATTCACATATGGAACAAGTGGATGACAAACAATACAGATTCGCCTGCACTTATTTTACAATAATATTCAGTTATTCACGCATAGAACAAAGTGGATGACAAAAAAAACAGTTTTGCCTTCCTTTATTCTACAATATCGCAACCGTTGATATAAGTTCAAATTAGATATAATCAAATAAAGGCTTTTTGCACATTGTATATCAATTCACAGCTTGAGTTCGTCCAAGACATGGCTTCCATCTTGACCTCTGTTGTAGTAATGACTCAAGTAGTCTTTAATTGTAGTTTCCCTGTAAATTGGGGGATTTTCTTCCGAGAGTAATTCTTTGATTGGTCCATAAAGTCTTGAATTTCCCGAATGTGGCTTGAAGAAAGCTGCCAATGAAATTCTGGGTCCTACTTCTTTTGCTGCAACTCTATGATACACACTCTTTATCTTGTCATTTGTAATTAGCTGCATGGGATAAGATTTCTATTAGATGTTTATTTAGTTCATGTACACTACTCAAGGATATTCCGGAAAAGTTTTTCATATTTCATAGTAGTATATTTTCATATAGGAATGGTTTATAATTAAATTTTCTAATATCTCGCTTGACTCGCTACTTGAATGTCTATACACAATTACTATTATGTAATATGTCGATACACAATTATTCCAAATTATCTCGCTACTATTCCACATTATCTATCATGTAATATGTCCATACACAATTATTATTATCATTATCCTAAATATCATATTGTTACACTATTACACCTCAGTTTTAAATACTAATATGTTTACCATTTGCCACTGAATTGTGTATAATCTTTAAAACTATAAGGACGTGCGCTTTTTTTACTTATTTTTCAGCTTGTGTATAACCTTTAAAACTAATAAAAACGTGTATTTTTTACTTATTTTCAGCTTTTTGGTTCTGTTTAATTCAATTCAATTCACGTCGGTTCAAATTCGCCCAATCATGTTATACTTAAAAAATCGGAGTAATTCATAATTTATCTTTGTACTTATTCAGTTAATTCAATTCAGTTTAATTCAGTTCGAAACTTACCTGGAGGAGGTCACCGGTGTTGATGACAAGAGCACCGGGAACATAAGGAACATCAACCCATTCATTTTGATGCCAAACTTGAAGACCACCCACTTGGTCTTGGTTGAGTATGGTTAGCACATCATTATCAGCATGTTTGCTAAACCCAATTGTTGCATCGGGCTCCGGGCAGGGTGGGTAGTAATGGCCCAATAACAATAGTTCCTCGTCACACTCAATGTCTTTCAATTGGGTCGGGTTGAGGCCTAGAGCCCTTGATATTAGTTCAAACAAAGTTTGGCCCAGCTTCTTTACTTGTTTTGTGTATTCGAGTATTATGTCCCTGCAGGCACCAAATGCTATTATGATAAAAAATTTAATATAACTTCAAACATTAAAGATGTTGAGTTATCAATAATGATCGAAAAATTACTATATCAAGGGCTTAGCTACTAATAGAGATAATAAAATAATATTATTAAGTAAGGTGAGGGCTCCACCATTATTACTACTTTTTACACTAACAATTGAAGGTGGGTAGTTTATCCGATGGGTAAACAAAGTTTTTCCCCTATATCAAAAGGTAGTATTTAAAACGCTTATTAGTACATTTTAGTTTGAAAATTCTCATGTTGAAGTTTTAGATTATCTTAAACTTAGTCATTTATATTGTATGGCGATTAAAAAATCATAATTTTCCTATATCTTTAAAAAAAGAAAATTGTATCCACAAGCACCAAACGTTGTTAAGGTACATGTATTTTCTGAGGTTTTTATTTATGAACCTATGTCAATTGCATCTTAATTACTAATTAATATTTCACAAATTATTGAAAGAGACGGTCTAATTATAACTTAAAATTAGACCAATCTAAGCCCATATTTTATTAACAAGCCCATTCCATTTTACTATAACCCAACACAAATTCTGGACTTTTCGTACCAGCCTAGTCGTCCCTTCACTTCTCCTTTCTTTATTTCACTTTTGGTGTCGAACTATAACAAATTTATATATAAAAACATCTGAATTATAGAATGAATTAAATTAGTCACTAAATGGACTAAATTAGTCACATAATGAATTAAACATTGTAATATTGAATGAAGTAAATAGGTCATGAAAAAGATTATACAAGTTACGAAATGGATTAAACTAGTCATTATTTTATGTAACTCGATTTGTTCTCTTTTTAATATTGGGATTGAACCTTGCCTAATTTTCTATCCTTTAGAAGTTTAATAAGGGCTTTAATTTTTTTAATATTAGATTTAAATTATTCAATAATTGAGCAATGGTGGTGAGGGTTATATGGAGCATTCCTCCATGGACCGTAGTGTCAAACTTTGGACTTTTGACATTTGAATATTGTATCCATGCTTTATGTTACCTAAAGTTCCACAGGGTGTAGGTAACTAGGAAAGTCCTAATTCTTATTTGATAGATTTGAACAATATATTAATCAAATAGAAATGTACTACATTTTCTACCTAAATCTCTATATAAATATACTACGATATACTACCTAAATAATCTATAAGTATACTATTTTCCTATAATCCACTTTTTTTTTAAATGAGCTTGATATATGTCAATCCAGCTCCTATCTATCTGATAAGAAATGAACAGTCCTCTGTGTACACTAGAGCAATCACGAATAAAGTAATTGATATCTTGGCCAACTAATTTTGGTGTTTAGAAAGTCACGAGAAATTGTCAAGTAGCGTTACCATCTACAGCATTTCCTCTATTATAGTCTTTTATCTCTAATTTATGGATATCTATCTACTTCCTTTTCTAGTATTATTCTTCCTTTTAGAAACCATCACGTGCTTTTCTTTTACTCCTAATTCTATATGTTTTTATAAATTAGACTTCTTTTAAAAAAACATAAACTAATAGTAAATAAGATTTGGTCTAATGGTGGTAATTCCAGTCGATAACTTATAAATCTCGAGTGGACCCTCCTTCTCACAAGGTGGTCTTGCGAAAAAGAGTTGGATTATAGACTAAAAATAACCTAAATAGGTGGAATAGTCGGATAGCCCCTACGTATACCGTTCAAAAAAATATTGATATAAACTAATTTATGAAATATATTGTATATAAGATTTAGTCCATGTCACTCACAATTATAAAGACAGTAATCACATAAACAATCACAAATAGGTCATAGTACTACGTTTGTTCATGTCTAAGAAGTTATGCACAAAACGGATTCCAATTTCTAATTTCTAATATAATCAACGTGACAACTAATTTCGGACAGAATATTAGAGTATAGACTATAAAGTAATGCAAATATAGCGCATCATAAGGAATGAAATGGCACACGTACCTGCACACTTCTGGTATTTGTTCAGGTTGAGGTGGATTAGGAGTCATAAGAGCAGAAATGGTGTCTTTCCAATTAGTAACAGGCCCTTTGTACAAGAAGTAATTAGAGAAGTAAACAAATTTCTTGCCAATATAATCACGTGAATAATATTGCTTTTTCACCTCAACATCTTGTTCATGAAACCTACGTACACCATTAAGCATTTCATCAAGAATTTCTTGTGGAATTCCATGATTAACAATTTGGAAAAATCCCCAATTTTCACAAGCATTCCAAATTTCACTCACTACTTTGGTAAGCTTTTCGGGATCGTTTTCGATTCCACTTAAATCTATTGTAGGAATGTTAAACTTAGATGTGGGTTTATCACAAGATAAATTTTCTTGTTTAATACGGTTGTGATCTTGTTGGTTGACAAACATGCGAGGGAGCTTGGATATACCAGTGTCTACAAGTCCCTTGACACCGATTTGCGCCTCGTCGAACGCCTTAAGCTCGTTAACTCTATCATAGTCATGGTTTTCGGCAGAAGTAATTGATGCCATTGCTGTTTTAGCTTTGTTTTGGTAAGGGGGTTTCAGAGTTTAAGTGGGAAGTGAAGTGTTTGTGTGAAGGATAATCCTTAAGGTTGAAAAGAGGCTGTTTTTATAGTATTTTAGGATTAAAGATAGGCAAATAATGGTGTCTATTATTAAAGTCAAATTTGGCATACTGTGAGATGAGTCTGCCATTTTTGAAAGCTATAGGATCTCAAGCTAAGTGATAATAGTGAATCTAGGCAACATGGAGTAGAAGGCAAGAGGCATCTATTTTGGTCGCAGACAGTTAATAAAAAACAACGCCAAATTTGACTCACTTGGTTAGATTCTTAGGGCTTGTTTAGATTTACTGAAAACAACTGAACTGAACTGATTGGAGCTAAACTGAACTGAACTGAACTGAACTGAATTGAACTGAACTAAACTGAACTGAATTGAACTCAACTAAACTCAACTGAACTGAACTGAACTAAACTGAACTGAACGGAACTGAATTGATTTTAATAAATATATAAATAATATTTGAATAATAATTATATGAAGACTAAATAATAATTATAATAATAAGTAATATTAATGAATAATTATCAATAAATAATAATAATAGTATTTTGGATATTTTTAAAGGGAAATTCTACATGGTGACCCTATAGTATTGCTTTTTCTATATGGTGGAAAATTATTTTTTTGATTTTCTAAAATGACCCCATAATTTTGTATATTTAAGCAAAGTGCACAAATTATAATATTAAGAGCTAACCCAAACCTAACATTATAAATTGACTAACCTACCCCCTAAATATTCCACCCCTAATGAAATTAAATAACGTTTAAACCCCAAATTTTGTTTACTCTAACCTCAAATGCCCCGTGCTACCAACCCTCCATTTGCATCAACTGAGCTTTTGAAGAGAGGGAGAAGAAGAAAATTCATGTTGAAAATGTAAGGATCTCAATCTAGTATTTTCCTTAATGCTAATTTCGGAGTCATCTGTGAACATTCCTTCACTTCTATTCTTCCATGGATTTGTTTGTTTACTTCACTTTCCTTCCCCAATTTTCAAATCTAGGGTTAGCAGATTTTAATTGGGGACGAATTCATTGATTTGGAAGGCTAGTAGGCTAGTAGCTACCGGTGGAATTACAAGAAAGTTGCTTAGAGAATTCATCAAATGAAACGAGAGTATGAGGTAATACACATTTCTTTGTTTCTTAGTTATTTCTTCTTACTGCATCTCTTATAATTGATGGTTGGTAGTGGTAGTCTCCAAATTGTGGTTAGTAATATTGTAAATGTGCTACTGCACTGTCAAATTCATCATTTGATTCCTCTTAAATTTTGAAGAATTATGTATAGAAGTATGATTATAGCTCCTAGTTATACAAATTTTGTTGGGATGCAATGATCCTGTTGGCTGACAACTAAGATTAAGAGCATATTTCATTAAGCATCTCAATGAGATCAATACACATTTTTGTTATCCTAAACCTGTTGGATGATAGCACCAAACACGCTTTTATACTAACAAATAAATCAATGTAATAGAACAAAGTGAATGCTATATTCCATACACCTTATATAATGTGTATTGTTGCTTAACCATAATCGACTCTAATTTCTCAACATGATAGGCAGCCAATTGTACATTTTTATGTGCTACTTGAACTCTTAAAGTGACGATGCCAATAGTTTAGTATGTGTAAAGTAGTAAAAAATGATAATTTCTCCTGTGTTTATGCTATTGTCATTGGAATGTTTCAACTTCTATTTCTCTAGCCTTAAACAGAAGCAGGGGTTTCTATCCTTGGTTTTGTTTCCACTCCTAATTTATGTAGCTTGAAGTAGAAGTAGAGGGTTTTGTCCTTTGTTTTGTTTCACCTTCTAATTGTATTGAAAGTCTATTAGCTCAAAATGGTAGAGCAATGTGCCATAGCACATACATGTAGGTTCGAATCCTACATAGGCTATGCAAAATCAAGGAAGGAAAGCCTAATTATCAGTTGATGTAGGATGGAAAATCAATATCCAGTTTGATGTCCATTAGTAAAAAAATTCCCTACATGAAAAGCAATTACGAAGTAGTGAACAAATCAGATGAACCCTGAACAAAGTAGTCAAACAAATCAATATTCTATTTGATGTCCATTATTAAAAAAAGATACCCTATATGAAAATCAATTATAAAGTAGTCAAGCAATTACAAAGTACACCAAAATAAAGTTACTGCTAACTAAATCAAATGACTGGAGCAGGTTGTGATGATCAAGCTTGTGTTGTCCTCTTTCTTTTGACCCCAGAAGTGGTCGCTTGTTGAGAGGGTTGACTTAATTGTATGACAGACTCAGGTTGAGATTCAGTCGTGCTTCTGATTTGTCTTTTGTGCTTCTCAATTACAATCATTTGTTCTTCCCTCTTTTCTCTTTCTGTCAAGCCACCTTTGCAAGTCCTTAAATTATGACCAAAGGACTTGCACTTCTTACATTGCACAGTAGTTGATCTCTTTCCCTTTTGTGGCTCATCGGTTTCTCTTCTTCTATTTCTTGATGGCCTTCCTATTCCTCTCTTCATATGTGGTGGCAGTATAGTTGGTTGAGGTATTTCTGGCCAGTGCTCATAATCTGGAATGGAGTTAATAGATGCTCCATATGCTTGCTTGTACACAGAAACAGAATACCAAGTACTACAGTATTTGAAAGGATTATGTCCTGCGGCAAGGATAGCTCTCAATGCATGTCTACAAGGAAGACCACTAATTTGCCAAGCACCACAAATGCAAGTTTTGTTATTTAATGAAACAGGTAGCATGGACTTCCCTTCTTTGACCTCATATTCACCTTCCCTGCTTTGAAATGCCTTGCAAGTCCTAGAGTCAAAAGTAATCTTCTGAATTCTTCTAACAATATTTGGACAAGGCTCATCTTCATTCTAGTTTTTACATTTCTGTCGCCTAGTTGACATCCTCACCATACACATTCTTCTAATGCCTTTCATGTAAAATATAACATACAAGTGATAGATATTGATTTGAAAAATATGATTTAACACATGGAGAATATGATAAAATGATTTACCTTCTAACAATGTCAGCACTGGTCTGCATCTATCCACACCAAGCGTCGCATTGAAACTTTCCACAAAGTTGGTCTTATTCTCATCAGTGCATATATTTGGGTTAAACTTGTGCTTTGACCACCTTGACTGATCTCCCAATTTAGACAACCAAACTAAAGCCAAATGGTTTGTCTTTTGTATCCTCTCCATAGCTTTTCTGAAAGTGAACGGAGATGTTGCGCTACAAGCAAGCCAAAATAGAGAGTGCATTAGGGGTCCAGGGAAGGGAGTTTTCCAATTCTTAACCAAATGTTTACAACAGTATCTCCTCCCTATCTCTGGCCATAACTCATTTAGTGCAATATCTATCCCCTACAAAATAACCAAAACAATAGCATTATTAACTGTCAAATCAAGAATATAAGCAATTACTATTAAATAAAGTACTTACTTTCTGTCTGTCAGATATAATGCACCACTTATTACCCCTCTTACAGCTTTTAAGAACTTCCTTCAAGTGCCATATAAAGAATTTCCAGGTCTCTCCATCTTCGCCGGACACGATAGCCCATGCAAATGGAAATAACTCATTGTTTCCATCAAGAGCAACTGCTGATAAAATCACCCCTCCAAAGTGTCCTTTCAAATGAGCTCCATCCACTCCAATAAGACTCCTACAACCTAATCCAAGACCATCTACTGCTCCCTTAAATGCGATAAATATGCTGGAGAACGTTAGGGTCCTATGTGGATGTTCTTCTAATGTCCATGCACAAAAGGCTGATGACCCTGGATTGGTAGTCTTGACCATCTCACAATACTTAGGTAGGTATCCATATGACTCGTCATGACCTCCATTGATTTCCTTAAGTGCAACACCCTTCATTTTGTACAATGTGCTGATAGCCATTTGAACTCCAAATCTGTTCAACAGCAACTCATTGAGAGACTTTCCTGGAATATCATTATTTGCCCTAATATCATCTATCAACTTCTCAGCAGCCCACTTCACATTCACTAAAGGATTTCTCTCATCTAACCCTCTACAATTGTGCTCAGAATTTTGTATACTCTTAATAGCCCAAGTCTTACCATCAGGAAGCCTACTCGAATGAATTCTCCACCCACAATGCAAATCTATACAAGAAGCAGTCAATCTAGTACGACTAGACTTATCAACAACAATCCCAAAGCCACATTGTATACAATAATCTCTCAAAACAGACCAGAAATGCTCTTTATCACTGAATATCATCCGAGGCTTCAATACGATACTCCCAAACTCTACATTTCCAACAAATTCACCATTTTTATATATCTTATTAAAATAACTGTCATCATTATTCACATCTCTTTGCCAATAGTCATCTTCATATGGATCATAATTATCATTCACAGCGTCCATAAAATAACCATCATCATCCTGATCTTCAGACTCATCGTGCTCTTCACCATTATTATCTTGCTCTATACCCTCAGTACCATATTCTTCAACAACAGCCCGTTCGTCACTATCACCAACAGAGTTACCTTGCTCACTTTCCCTACCAATGATCATATCATACTGAACTTGATCTGTTCCCCCACTGGTATCATTACAGTGCAACTGATCTTTTAGTTGGACAAATTCTACTGATTGGGAAAATCCTAATAGTCTTTTCCTAGCAGCGGTGCTCCTGGGTATTTTGTGTGAAACTAGGGATGAGTTATTTGGGAGTTTTGAATTGGTGGTTGGAAAGATTTCTTGGTTGATTGATGGGGCATTTGAGAAAGTCTGTAATGGGATAGAAATTGCATTCGTGAAAGTTTCATTATCAAGAGGAATTCTTCTAACTGGTAATTTTGGTGGTGCCTTTGGTCTTGTCGGTGCTTTCGGTTTCGATGGTGCCTTACCTTTCACATGCACACCCTCCCCATCAAAATTTATTTCAATATCATTCCAATGCTCTTCAATAGCATTATTAATAGCCTCGTGATCAAAATTCACTCCGCTAGCCACATGGTTACTAGGTGGGCTGCTCCCAAAGTCCATTTTATTCTTTTTGGTTAATGAGTCACTTAGTGTCCGGGCAGCTATCACACAATCAGACGGCTCATCAACTAACTCAACATACACATATATGACCTTATGAGTTCTTAGTCGTTCCAACATTGACATTAAGTCACTGTCAGTTTTGATACGCACATCTTTAGTCTTATAGCTATAATAAAAACTAGGAAATTTTGGCATTCGATACCCTTTTTTCCTAAATCCTTCCTCGTACTCTATAATCAAATCAACCCACATTACCTTATCAACATCATCAATTATCAAATCAATTTCCTGACCCGCAAAGTGAAACCTTAATAGTAATTGATCCATTCACCTGTACAATACAACAAACCAAAAACAATATCACAATTAATGACGCGACTAGCCCGCAAAGTGAAACCTTAAACTCTTGATCATTGTGATACATATATTTATAATAGAACCTAAAAGACTCTGTTTACAATCTAATATACCTATCTAATAAAATAAGGAAAAGATGCCTATTTTTAGTTCTTATAAATTGAGAAACACACTAATTTAGCATTGTGCATTAATTCTATAAAAAAACGTACTAGGTAATCATGGAATTCAATTAACAGTGCAAGCAAATCAATGATTTCATCATGATAACAGAGTAGTGTGTATAATTCCAATAAGATTAAAAATTCAAGAGTATGTGTAAGTGACTAGGATTATCAAAGAGATATTAAGCAAAAAGAATGAGAAGAAGCAAAGTGTCGATTTATTTCACTAACCTTGAGTTTTCAAAATAATGGAGAAAGAAGGAAGAAGGAAGAAGGAAGAAGGAAGAAGGTTGTGACAGAAGAAGGTTGTGACGGAAGAGTTTTTTCTGTTTAGAAGGTTCTGTGAGGTTAAACTGATTTGTTGAGGAGTGAATTAATTAGGGATAGGTTAGTCCAATCATGATGTTAGGTTTGGGTTGGTTGTTAAAAGTATAATTTGTGCACTTTACTTAAATATACAAAACTATGGGGTCATTTTAGAAAATCAAAAAAAAAAGTTTCCACCATGTGGAAAAATCAATACCATAAGGTCACCATGTAGAAATTATATTAATAATCATAAATTAATAATAATAATGATTAATGATTATAACGATAATTAATAGAAATTATTTTATAGTCATTGTATTAATATATTAATACCGGATGATAATTATATGATAACATATATTCCCTCCGTTCTCTTTTGTTCTTCCTATTTGGAATCTCTTTGAGAGAGGAAAAAAATCAAAATAGGAAGAACAAAAGGGAACGGAGGGAGTAATATCTAAGAATTAAATTGATATTACTATTTTAATAATTAGATTTAATTATATATTAATATTTAGTAATAAAATAATAATAAAATAATGATTGGATCTGACCGTGCAAAATTACATCATAAACCATTTTGACGTGATTTGATTGGATTATAGGCTGAAACGCGGGATTATTTCTGCTTTTAACCTAAACCATGTTCCTCCCTAATGATAATAGTAATAATAATGAATAAAGCTATTAATAAACAAAATAATATACAGATAATAATAATAATAATAATAATAATAATAATAACAATAATAATAATAATACTTAATAATAAAGATATAAAATTAAATAATAATAATAATAATAAGAGAAATTAGTAAAATAAATTAGACCAACATAATAATATTTAACAAAATGGTTATAAAAGAATGGAGCTGAACTGAACTGGACTGGACTAAACTGAACTGAACTGAACTGGACTGAACTGAACTGAAATGAACTGAATTGAACTGAACAGAACTGAACCGAACTGAGCTGAACTGAAATTAAGCTGAAATGAACAGGCCCTTAGTCTATCTCTGTTAAGGCTAGAACTATAAGAAGGAAAATTATATCGGTATGATATATTTTTCTATATTGACATGCTTTACTAAATCATATCTTAGTATTTATGTTAAGATCATATTATGAGGATATTGTTTCCTATCTTAGCTTATCTTATGTTGTATAAATACCTAAGCATTCATGAATAATACAACACTAGGTTTTAGACACTTGCAAAATACACGGGAATTTTTTTCTTTATTCATCGAATTTTATATTATATTTTAATAAATAATAGTTGCATTATAAGTCAAAAGAAATGAAGATAACACAATGTCTATATACTAATTTAATCTAATAAAATTCTCGTATAATAGGAATTATATTCTACTTGTAAAAAAAAATTAAAATATAACACGTCTAATTAAATAGACAATATTTACAGAAAACGTATACATTTATGGCTCCAAAGAATTCTAGTACTAAATTACGATGACTGTAAAATAGTTTGGAAATAAATTGATTTTAAATTTAATAATTAACACTTAATTAATTAATATGAGAAGATGTTTATATTAAAAAAAAATCTAATGTTCATATTCGTGATTGTAACAAAATCTTTCTCCTCTTATTCTCTGTCTTCTGTTTTTTATTATTATTTTAAAGAAAAATCTAATTTTCATGCAATATATATATTTCATTAATATCATCTCACAACCTTTCCCATATCCTGTTTTATGGAAATTTACATGGATAAAAGACATAAGCTTTTTTTAAGAAAAATTATTACCATGAGAACTAAAACTGGTTAACAACCCGTACATTTTACAATATGATTATAACATGTTGTAATTTATCATGCTATTTTAGTAGTATTATTTTTTTATTATTTCCTTAGAATTGACACTAAATGAGAACACATATACATTTCTTAGGATAATTTATAATTAACTTTAACTAACTATATAGTGCTTAAAATTTTCTCAGACTCACATTAAGCTCTTGTAAATTTAAAATCTACAACTAATAAACACATAAATTAAGATGATTGAAAGATTTTGTCACCTATAAAACAAAGACACTGCAATTTAAATTCATAATTTTGGTATTTTATATAGCAACACTAAGTAAAATTTAGACTTATTTTTAGTATTTAAATACTGAAAATTAAAAAGATGTTATATATTGTCATTGTTTAAACACTTATGGAGTATTAAGATAAAATAATATTAAAAAATTTTAAATTTTGACTTATGAAACAAAAGAAGTGAATGGATTCTTACAGAAGGAAGAAATGTTTTACGTGCGGCCATTAATATTATTCCTATTGTCAAAGTTTTCAAATTGTGAAAACTCTATGTGAACAATTCTAGCTAATTTTGAAAACTATTTGCTTCTAGTTATTATAAAGTTTATTTTATGATCTTGTTTTGTAAATTGTTTGAAAATGGCTCATGATGACCCGTGGCGTTGCAAGGTTTTGGACTTATAACTTATTTATAATAATTTGTACTAATGTAACCGTTTCTTTAGAATTGACACTATGATAAAAATACATACATTGTTTTGGGTAAAGTTAATTACCTTTTACTAATTTATTTTTTATCACTCAAACTTATCTTCGGCTCACTTCAAACTCGTTATTTTTTGCTCAAAGAACCTTGGGTATACCATGTTCATGGTAAACTCGAGTGTATAATGCATACTCTTAGTAGCTCATGAGCACTATCCGTAACTTTTACTATTATTGAATTTATTAATATTTCCTTGTATAGATGTTATTCTTATGTGTATAGATGCTCATGGTAAACTCGAGAGTATGTTGTTGTTTCTTTATATAGAGAGATTGCAATTGAAATATTGTGAATAATCTCATAATATTCTATATTATAATACATCCAAAATTCGTTTATAAGTGAATGCTATATGAATTTTTATTTTGCCCCGTTTTTTAACTTCGAAATTATAATATTTCCAAGATACTCCCCTATCCCATGAAGCTGCAATAGTTTGACTTTTACACTATTCATATGTCTTACTTTGACCATAATTTTTTACTAACATATTAAACCAAATGTTAGTAAAGAAAGTGTTTTTAGTTTTGGTTGAATGTATAAATTTAACATATCAATTTTTCATAATTCTTACTAACTGAGAGTTGGATAATTTAACATATCAAAGTTTTGGCAAGTGTGTCAGTCAAACTGTTGCAACTAATATGGGACGGAGGTAGTATAACCATGTAATTCATAATATTCTGTTTATTTTTCTTAACATGTCAATGACGTATAAAGTCTACTAAACACAATGGAAAAGATCAAGCTTGGCTTGGTCTAGTGGTAAAGGTTTGATCTGATGACTTGAAGGGCATGGGATCAAATCCCACTAGGGGCATTTGAGGGTGGGGATCCCCTTACCATTTCCCCCTGCTCTCAAATGTCGCGCCCCGCAAACACCAGTTCAAGAAATTGTGCTAGTTGAGATCTGGCCAGGGGTCCACCACATTACCTTCCCAAAAAAAAAAACACAACGGAAAAGTTATGAGTTGTTCCTTATTTTAAGGAAAAAATGATTGATAGTGAGTTGTCCATATCTTTAGGAATAGTATTACTTCTTTCAAAAGAGATTATAGCACACAAAAAATTAAGAGAAAAAGTTTTATTATTCAGAATATTACATTTAAAAGATTTTTCTTATTGTTACTTTCAATGAACATGAGTTATTCCCAAATTAAAATCATGATTATAGCTGAATTTTTGGACAATACATTTCCTAATCAGCTATTAGAAATAATTTTTTTAAAATATAGTTTCAGTCATATAATTTGAATATACAATTTGGTTGAATTTGTTCTTACCATCAAAAAAAACATATTCCTCTTATATGAATTTTAAGACTATTCATTATTGTCCTTCCAAAAAATATATGAGTTGTTCCTTCTTTTAAGAAAAATTCGTACGGAGTTGTTCATAGGTTTTTTTTTGAAAGAGAGTTGTCCATGTTTGTAGAAAAAATAAAAGTTCTTTCAAAAGATATTATAACACCCGATTTTAGCCTAATAAGAGTATATAAGATGATTTACTGGCTTTAATCTCCTTAAAATGATAAGTTCGTTATGTTAATATTATTTTCCAGTCATTTTAATTTTAGATAGTACTACCTCCTTCCCATATTAGTTGCAACAGTCTGACTGGCACACTTGTCAATTCACAACTTTAACCATTAATATAACTAACTATTAATTGTTAAAAATTATGTACTATGATATTTTAAAATTGTACATTGAGACAAATCTAAGAACACCTTATTACTAACATTTGGTTTTATATGGTAGTTAAAAATCATAGTCAAAGTAAGGCATATGAATATTGTAAATGTCAAATTGTTGCAACTAATGTGGAACAGAGGGAGTAATGTGATTGTTGCGATTTTCCAGATTTTATGGCAGTATCTTTGCTCTAATTTTATTTTCTAGATTTGATGCATTAATATTTGCTATGATTTAATTTGAAAGGTGCCTTTCTAACAATTTGTTAACAATAAATGAGCGATCACGAAATCTGAATTGATTATTTGCTCGAATTTTACAGCTCTAATTTTATTGTTTAACATAATAGTTATCAAATCTTTTCCAACTAATATATTACGATTTTCCTGAAAATATATTATGATATCATTTTATTTTCGAGATTAATTTAAGATGTCAAACTTTCGTGAGCTTGACACGTCATCAAATTCAACGTGCATTTGACACATCACCCAAATGCATAAATGACTGACACATTTTTTTCTTGTTTTATATATTTATACCTAAACTTGTCATGGTATTAGAGTCAGGTCCATGGTTGGGACCTTTAATACTTCCCATAAATGAAATATATATTATGGGCCAATTAATAAAGGGAACTCACATGTGAGGGGAGTGTTGAATCTCTTGCCCTTATGAAACATCGTCATATGTGATAATCCCACATTGATTAACTTAGAGAGATATGTTCACCTAATAAGGGCAAAGGGGATACTCCCCTTATAGCCATATGGTTTTAAGGTGGAATCGTCTTTGGTCTTTTGATGTGGACCCTCCTTCCTTCTTATGGGTACGACCCAAACCCAGACCCATACTTAGCATGGTATCAGAGGGAGTTAGATCTTGGGAGTACGTACATAAACACTCCCTGCCAGTGGGTTAGAAAATTAAACCCACCGATGAAATTCAATAATTTACCTACAAAAACACATTTTTTTTCTCCCCTTATCGATTGTTGGCTTCCGCTGCCTTATTTTAGTTTGAATCATGGTGATTGTCTTGCGGTTTCCTCACACAAACTCTAGACATTTATTAACTCTTGATTTGATGTGTTGACTCTTTTGGTTGTCTTGTAATCTCATGCAAGACAATTGGTGATTAATTGTCTTCATGATTATTTATCGGTTCTCCATGTGTCGTGAGACATGGTTTATGGGTTCTCCTTGTACCTTGAGACATGGCTTAATGGTTCTCCTTGTACCGTGAGACAAGACTTATTTGGTCTGAGCACGGTTTTGCTCCGAAAAACCAGAATATGATTTGAGCGTGATTTTTCTCAAGATATATGAAACATGGTGGGTTCGAAAAGGATGGTGTTCCCGTTAAAATGGTATATTTGCAGGTTCGAAAAGAATGACGTTGTTGTTTGATCGATGATTGATGGGTTCAAAAAGTATGACCTTCTCATCATCATGGAGAAAATTGAAGCGACAAGTTGACTGGATAATATGGTGTTTTGAAGATGTTTTTTTATCTATCCAATCACAACGTTCGTATATCGTCGTTATGATTGCATGAGGGTGTTAAGGGTAGAACTATATTATATTGTTAAGAAGAGAAAATATATTAGTATTATATATTTTCCACTATTGATATTGACATGATTTACTAAATCATGTGTTGATATTTATGTTAAGATCATATTATGAGGATATTGTTTACTATCTTAATTTATCTTAGGTTTGTATGAACACTTAAGCACTCATGAATAATACAACATCACAAATTAGCCTAAACCTAAACTTGTCAATCTCTTACCTCAATTCGTAGAAGTTGGAAATTTGGATCTTACAAATAGGGCTGCTTTAGTGAATAGTGATGAAAATGTTGACCTTTTCATGTACTTTTAAGTATCTGGTCTGCAAATACTAAATCAATCAATCAGAAGAATTTGAGAGGATGCCTTTACTTTTCAATTGAACAAAATACAGTGGTCAGACCATACACAGCATATTGTCCACTTAAATTAGAAAATGGTACAAATTTTGACTACTTGAATTAAATATCTCACGTATTTATTATCCAATGATCTGTTAGTAGCCGTAGGTCTCACGTAGCAAGACCAATATTAGTAGTTTGGAAAAATGTAAGAACGCCTTAAAAGTCAAAAGCTTTAACATTAAAAAAAGGTTTAATCAAGTGATATATATAAAGTATACATACTACATAAGGTTTAATCTAGTGAAAAGGAGAAAGCGTTCAAGCCTTGAGGTTGAGAGTTCAATCCCATTAGGGGCACTAAAGTAGGATTTTCCTTAGGTTGATATGTTACTAAAATGATATGAGTTGAGCTTATAAGAAACTGCTAATACACAATAGCCCAAGTCCAAAAGAAAGAGTAGAATAAAGCATCTTTTTGAATAAAATGATGGGCTTTTTAAATAAAGTGATGGGTTTAATTTATTATAATTTTAATATAAAGTTAGACCGCCTTTTTTAATAACTTTTGAAATAATATTACCCATATTTAAAGTGATATGAACTTGTACTAAAATGATATGATGAAAAATTATACAAATAACATTATTGATATAAAACTGTACTAAATGTTATGAAAAAAATGATATGAAACCGAACTAAGGTTATATATTTTTTTAGGGGAAACTAAGATTATATAACAAGTATAGAATTGTGCTATGAATAATATATTGATGGTGTAATGGTTACATTTGGAAAAAAAATCGATGTTTGTAACTTTTGGCTCACCAAAAAGTTGCAAGATAGAAACAAAGTATTTTCCTTTTTTGCACCAAAAGTGAGATTTTTAACTTTTTATCACACTTGTCGATGTCATCTCCTTTTGCAATGGTTTCAGATGACGATTCATGTTAGCCGACCCTAAATTATTTTGGGAATAAGGCTTAATTGTTGTTGTTGTAGTGCTTTAGGATTAGCTCTCACTCTTTATCAACTGTAAATATCCATTAAGCCAATGTAATATTTAACTTTAATAATAATATTTTTAGTTCGGTTCAAACTAACGATCATTCGAAGGGCCCAGAGTTGTTATCAATCCATTTACTCATTATATTGTTATGTAGTTTCTTGTCGGGTGAACGACGGTGTTGCCGCAGCTAGAGAACCACGTGAATGAAGAGGGGTTTGTGGGCTGGCGGCGCCGGTGGAAGAGGCCGGCAGGGCGGTGGCAAACATGGTTGTGTAGTCGCCGGGAAAAAGAATTGTACAAAACTAGGGTTTGTAAACCGTGAGGTTGAAGAAAACGTGCGGAAGAGAGAAAAAAACTCTTTAACCTAGTCTCGTGATACCATGTACGAGTATTGAGAATAATTGGCTAACCTGTTTAGTTTGTCTGACACTATTATATATATAAAGAGAATATATAAACCGTCTTTACAAACTAAGAGTATAAAATAACCAAATACTCTAATAGTTTTTAGTTAAGATTATCATTAAGGATAATATGGTAAACTTGAAAGATTAACTTACTATGAGTAAATTTTAAAATGACCTTATTTTTGAGACATCATAAAATATCAATGTGGCCTCTATTGGTTTTCTTTCTCATAATAAATATTATGTGATGTGGTTTGACTTCTAGCAACAAATAACAAAATAAAATTACATGTTCGATAATTTTTTTTTTTTTATGCCAGGCTCAATTTCTCATGCATACTTCAACCGTAATTGATCAAATGTATGTCCTACTATCTTGTTTTCCGTTACTCCATTTGCTTTTTCGCACTTTTTGAAATACAATAACTAAAATCTCAAATTAGTATAGGAAAAAATTGCAAAAATTATATACTTGGAAAGTACATATTGAAACAAATCTAATAAGACCCTGCATAAGTATGTTTTTCGTTACATATATAAACTCAAAGACTATCTAAGTTGCAATGTGAAAAGTGTTAAAAGTAGATATGCAGCAAATAAAATAAGGTAGAGAAAATAGTTGTTAAGTTTTCTTTTGCTCTATCTATATACTAACTTGAACTGAATTTAGGTCTTGTTTAGTTCACCTTATTTTTACTGAGCTGAACTTATTTTTTCTGAACTGATTATTTTTGCTGAACTGAACTGATTTTTACTGAACTGAAATTATTTTTGCTAAACTGAACTGATTTTAACTAAACTGAACTTATTTTTATTGATTCATATTGTTTTTTTCTTCTTTGCATTATTGATATTTATTGAACTGAATTTATTTTTACTGAATTAAACTTATCTTTGCTGAAGTGGACTTATTTTTATAACTGTTACTCCCTCCGGCCCACAATGTTTTTCCCACTTCATTATTTTATACCTTACATATATTCAAGAAGTTGAAAGAACATTGTAGGACAGATGAAGTATTATTTTAAGGTAAATTAAATAACGCCTTACTAATATATAAAAAAATTATAAACAAAAAAGTGACTGGAATATTTGTTTTTTTTTGACGTGATGGTTGGAGTATCATCAATTCATCACATCATTTACATGGTCAAAGACTCAACCCCTAAAAGCATGTGACGTTTTGTGCGGCCGATCTTTGAAAAAATGTGAACTGTGAACGTCAATTTGAGCATGCCACAAGTCCACAACAATCTGTGGGCTGCAAACACAATTTGAGTAATGTGCGGCTAAACACAGCCCGTATTTACTAGCTCACAGCTTGTATACGTATAAATATGCGGTATAAAAGTCTAAATTGCCCCTCTTCTTTTACTCACTTCCTTTTAAAAAATTTTAAAAAAAAATTGAATTTCCACGGAACCGGATTGACTTTCCGGTACCGTGTACCGGAAATTCCATCCGGTTCCGTGAAATTATCAGTTTTGACGGAACCGGATGGAATTTCCGGTACACGGTACCGGAAAGTCAATCCGGTCAAAAATTTTTTTAAAAAAATGGATTTTTACGGTCCGGTTCCGTGAAAATTCAAATTTAAAAAAAAAAATTTTTAAAAAAAATGGATTTTTACAGTGCCGGATGGAGTTTCCGGTACTTTCCGGTACACGGTACCGGAAACTCCATCCGGTTCCGTGAAAATTCAATTTTTTTTAAATTTTTTTTTTTGAACTTTTTAAAAAATAAATTTTTTTTGGATTTTTTTTTAAAAAAACCGGACATAATTATATTTAATAAGGGTATTTTGGACAATTTGCTATAAAATACGGGCTGTGAGATGATAAATACGGGCTATGTTTAGTAACACCCTTTGAGTATTAGATTGAGTTAATTATTTATGTATTCAACTTTTCAGCCCAAAGAATAAAGAATTAAAAAGGCAAACTAAATAGAAAACAAAAGTCATAAATGTGGAAGTGTATTTGGCGTGACAATAGGTAGGTAGGGCTGGTAAGTGGGTAAAATTTCGTAAGTTATACGCAGTATCCATCTTGGTTGGATCCGATACGTGTATAATTTTGTTCAGTAGAGAGTAGGCGTGTATGTAAAAAGTCAAATTCGTCAAGACTAGTGGATATGTGGTGAGTGAATTTGATAGCTTACTTGTCTTTACGCCCCATCTCCACTTGTCTCACATTGTACTCCCCCGCACTACATACGCCTATCCAACTATAGATTTTTGTATTTAGATTTGTATGTGCGGTATTTTTTTCTTATGAAATTTTCTATTAACAAGTGTAGATTATGATTTCAAAATGTAAATTATTTTATTACCATATCTAGAGCATTTGGATGCCCCGTATCAAAGAACTATCTTGACGCTCGGCTCCTCGTTCAATTCTTTCCAGGTCATTCGATCCTTTTTTTTTAAGTCTCATAGGTTTCATAACTAATTGAAGTGTATGAGGGGCAATATTGGGTTGTATTTGAGGTGAATGGTAGCGGGTCAAGGTGGGTAGTGGTCCTAGTGGGTAGTGGTCCTAGTGGATATTTACTTAGGTGATGCAATAGAGGTAGATTTACATTTGCAATCACCCCTGTAGTTATGGATACCGTCATGGATAGTGGATATAAAAATTTAGGTAGGCATCAATATAGAGGTTGTATCCACATCCGTCCCGCCCGATTACTATGGCATTCATATGTGCAAGTGTTTCATTGAAATCTAGGTTTGGCTTTTAAACCTTTAGTAAACTTTGACAGGGGACCTAAGAGGCATTTGGATTTTAAAACATGTAAATATCTAAGTATGTCAAATAAAAGAATTATGGAACCCATGAAGTTACATAAAGGTCCTCTATATCTTAAAGATCTAAAGTCATTTGAATTTGAATTTGGTTTGTTTCTTAGATTTATTCGTAAAACTTAAAAACAAACCACTTAATCCATGTTGGATTAAAAATGTGCTTAGCAATGAGATATAGTTTTTTGAATTTGATACAAAAGAGAAGGTGCCAAAATTATTATAAATATAATAGACGTCCTCATTAAAGCAAAGTGATAAACAATACGCTCGTAACCTGTTTGAAACCTTTAAGAAAATTTGTATTGAAATAATAGGTTTTATAAGAAGGAATATTGTTGTTTAAAGCTGCCATAACACCAAAATAACAAACAACTGACGAAGCATGGTGCCATCATGGTACATGGGACTATGATATAATTTAGTCAATAAAGCAAAAAAAATAGTCTCAGTTAAGATTTAGTCCAGTTAAGAATTGCTAAGAATTGTTGGTCGTAAAAATTGAGTAATTTACTTCTGCTAATGTCTTGCACTTCTCACCTCAATTTGTAAAGTTAAAGGTTCGAATCTTGTTAAATAAAAATTGTTAAAATGATTGTCAGAATTCTTTTACTTAACAATCGGCAATAATTACAGTTGTCAGGCTAGTCCACTTATTTTCACCACCAGTGGCGGACCTAGGATTTTCATCTTGGGGGACAAATTACGAAAGTTTGACAGTTCGATAAACAATGTTCTAAAAATTAACAAAATTTAATCAATACTCGAAATATTCCTATAGGTGATTGAAGTGGGGTTAAGTAATAGATCTACCGCATTTAAATATATTGTCCAATATAAACAACTAAAATGTAACTTATAACCTCAAATTTCAGATTATATGAAACACCACGTACAAACTTGTGAAAAATCTTGTCACAAGCGATCGATTTAAGAAATAATAATTGTATGAGTTCAACTGACACAGGATCGTGTGAAGGGGGCACTAATTACTTTTACTATATGAATTTTACACAATAGTTTAGTTCATTAATTTTCCTTAAAAAAATTAACTTAATACATTAATGAAAAATTTAATAAAGGATTGTACACGTATTTAAATTTACAAACCTATGTCAAAGAGAGAAAAAAAAAGAGTAAAAAATATTGAATAAGGATTGAACCTTAGACTAATGCAAAAAGAAATTAACTCAAACCGATTCTTACCCGAAATTATTAAATTAAGCCAAACCGAAATCAAATCTAAATTTAATCGACATAAATTAGATTTAATTACGATTTCTTATCCGATTTTTTTTTAAAGTGGGGGGACAGTCGTCCCCCCTTGTTCTAACATAGGTCCGCCAATGTTCACCACTTGAATAATACTAGTAGCCATAGGTCTCACGTTAGTCACGTAGTTGTTCAAGAGTCAAGACCAATAATAGTAGTTTTTTTATTTTAGGGAGACCAAATACAAATAATAGTAGTTGGAAGTTTGAACCCTCGTAAAAATGTTGGCAAGTCAAAAGCAAATGATTTGTATAAAGAAAGAAAATTGGATCAAACAGTATAAATTATGCGTTTATTGTATAAAACAATACAAACAAAAGAAGGTACACAAAACAACACGAACTTTTTCAAATTGGTTTAGAAAACGACATAAGTGGTTTTTTTGCACGAAATTTCCTATTTCAGTTGAATCTTTAGTATTTTAGCTTTTTTTCATTTTTCTATCTTTTTCCATCTACTTGAAATAAACTACTAGATATAAAACTCACCTTATTTCCTCCATAGTAGGCAATCCATGTCCGTATCGAGTTTCACTTGAGCATCCTCCATAGCCTTTTGATTTCTTCCTTGAACATTTGCCACTCATCTTCCAATTCTAGGGTTTGATAGACATGCTCAATTTGGGAAAAATTTTAGGGTTTCAAAAGTAAATTAAATAAGGTGAGTTTTAGATCCAGTAGTTTATTTAAAGTGGAGGGGAAAAAGATAGCAAAATGAAAAAAGCTAAAATACCAAAGATTCGTCGAAAATAGGGAATCTCAGGCGAAAAAAACACTTATGTCGTTTTCTGCACCAATTTGAAAAGTTCGTGTTGTTTTGTGCACCTTTTTTGTTGGTGTATTGTCCAACAAACATATAATTTGTTTTTGATCCAATTTTTGTGGGGGAGAAGAAGAAAAAACACTGAAATAATGGAGCAAACTAAGGACATAAAAGAAGAAATACTTTCAGAAATGTCTTCATCTCGATCGCTAGTAATTTCTTTCTCATAATTCATCTATACAAATTGTAGATTTTATCTAATTAGGGTTTTAGCTTTTTATGTGATTTGAAAGATTAGGTTTTTAAATTACGGAGATGTTAAGTTGTTTGCAAGTGATTTTGAATGTATTTTTGAGTTAAACTTCGTGTTGTTTATGAAGTTATGAATCAATAAATCTGTATTTGACTGATGCATCGAACAAATTAGGTATCTGCTTTGATTATTTGTTTAGAATTATGATTGGCTTCGTTGCTGTTACTTCACATTTCACGCCCTCTTTCTCTTTATCTGCCTCTTCTTTTCTTCTCTTTGTTGTACCCAAGAATAATTTCATTGATCTTTGGGTGTATTATTAAAATTTGTTCACGTCTTCGGCATTTAGTTAAATTAGTTAAAGCAAGGTGTTTGGGCCCATTCCAGTCATAGCTCACCTAACCGGTGAAATGACTAAAATACCCTTAGGGGGCAAAATGATCATTTTACCCCTAAGGACCTTTCAGGCGAGAAAGTACAGGCTTTCAGTCAAGCCCATTGACAAAAAAGCTTTCATGACATCATCATCTTCACCAGATGACGTCACCTCAGTACTACCTATAAATAGTACTCTCATCTGATCATTCAGGTACGTTTTCACACAAATTCCAAAGCATTTACTTGTACTACTCTCTGACTTTCTGAGATCAAAAATCTGACTTAAACATCGGAGAGCCGATCCCAGGAACATCCCCGGGGTAGTTCAAGGTGCTCGGTTTTGCAGGTACCGGGAATTCGTAAACCTTGGACTTGTTACTGGTTATTACCCTAGCTGGATTTGGACTCCCCCGAAATATAAATTTCTACTGTGTTTCTTCTACCCGAAACAGTTGGCACCGTCTATGGGGATCTCACATAACAGCTACATTTTCGAACACCATGACACGAGGACAAGGTAACCCCGGTACTACTGCTCGAAGGACTACTTCTGAGATTGCGCAGACTACTCTGCTGAACCAAGGAGGTGCTATCGTCGAGGACGAGACTGACGTCCGCGTTACTGGAAGCCAGGCTGACGCAGCTGTCGAAGCTCCTCCACCAGCAGTGACTTACTCGGACCTTCGACAACTCGAACTCCGAATGGAAAGGCACATGACTATTGTCATGCAACAACTTGTCTCTGTAATCAAGACTCAACATGCTAATCCCCCTGACCGAGGGATAGTCCTAGACCAGCCGCAGGTTCATCGAAGGGTAGCCAACCCAATACGTGCCCTAACCGAGCACGCTGCTGCTGGCCCATCGAAGAAGATACCTGCCACTTCGAAAGGTAAATTTGTCATGTCGCCAAGTCAAGATGACGTTCGATACATTATACAGCAGAAACAAATGAGGGGTAAGAACTTCGATGCCCGGGAGATCATCGCGAAGATAAGAGAACAATCTCAGGGAGGGAATTCGAAATACTCGGTTGCCACACGATCCACAGGGCAGTCTCACCCCGTGACTAACCGCCACACGCTGAGGATAGGGAAACCACAACACATCGAGGATCCCGAAGAGGTGGTTGAATCAGGTTTTCGAGTTGGTTCAGCACTGGCACATAAATCACCTTTCAGCCAACACATCATAGAGACCCCTAACCCAGGCAAGGTCAAAATCCCTTCGATAGAACATTACTCAGGTACTACCGATCCTGCTGACCATTTGCAGCGTACAAAGCTCAAATGAGCGTGCAAACGTTTTTGAGGCCACGTGGTGCAGGTACTTCCCGACCACCGACAAAGGGTTGACCCTTAATTGGTTCACTAGCCTGCCCAATGGCATCATCACAAGCTTTTCGGCCCTCGAAGCCCTATTCTCCCAGCACTTCAGAGCGGCTAAACGCCACAAAAAGACTAGTGTACACTTGATGTCAATTTCTCAACAAAAAGGGGAAAGCCTAAGTTGTTACATCAAGCGATTTAACAGAGAGTCCCTCAAGGTCTCTGACCTTCAAGATGGAGTCGTTGTTATGGCCTTAGTGAATGGCCTCCATCCTGGACGGTTCAAATTCGAACTCGCCATGAGGGAAACTCTTACCTTGGCAGATGCCATAAGGCAGGCGCAGAAGTATATCCAAGCGTGAGACATCTGCAAGAATGTGCATGATGAGGGAAGTAACAAGCGAAGAAGCGAGCCATCGAATTAGAAGGACATGGTAGATAGGCTGAAGAGACATCGACCCTCTGATGGAGGCCATGATCCTCGTTTCAACATCAATCGGAGGGAAATATACTTGGACATAAAAGAGAAGTCCGTATTGCCTCGACCTACTCCCATCAAAACGTCGAGTTATCGAAGAGACAAGAAGCTATGGTGTGAATACCATAGAGATTGCGATCATACGACCAAGGACTGTAGGGAGTTGAAGAAGGCCCTCGACAAATTAGCTCATGAAGTAAAACTGAACAGATACCTTAAGGAACCCCAAGGTGATCGAAAGAGAGATAAGAGAAAAGAGAAACAAACAAAGAGCGATGAAACCGAAGGCTATGTAGGGGTCATAGCTAGGGGCTTCGCTTCTGGAGCCCTAACCGGCAACTCGAGGAAGAATCACCTTTATCACCTGAAAAATGGTGAGAGAATGAAGAAGCCGGACACTCCCACCATGGTGTTCGGAGAGAGTTCGAAAGAAATACAGACCCCCCCATGATGATCCTC
The DNA here is from genome assembly GCA_947645195.1 of Patellifolia procumbens. Taxonomy (NCBI): domain Eukaryota; kingdom Viridiplantae; phylum Streptophyta; class Magnoliopsida; order Caryophyllales; family Amaranthaceae; genus Patellifolia; species Patellifolia procumbens. The sequence goes on from CANSGD010000594.1 coordinate 4,532,942, forward strand.
TGGTCATCGAACTTAAAGTAGCCAATCACAGGGTTGGTCGAGTTTTGATAGACAGTGGGAGTTCAGCGGACATCATCACCTGGGAATGTCTGCAGAAGCTCAAGTACGAGAAGAAAGACATCAGGGCCATCGACCAGCCCTTGGTTGGATTTGAAGGCCAATCTGTTCACCCCCTTGGTCATCAATTTACCTAGCCGGTTTCCGATCAATTTCCTTGTAGTTGACATCGAGCTCCCATACAACATCATTATAGGTCGGCCTACGCTGAACAGAATCAAAGCGGCCATTTTGACCTATCAGCTCTTGCTACAATTCAAAGCAGATGATGGGACGGTCGGTAGGCTACATGATCAGAAATCTGCTCGAGAATGTTATGTCAACAGCTTAAGGAGGAGCAAGCCGGTCGAGCAAAGTTCAGGGAAGAGAAAAAGAGAAGAAAAGAAACGAACAAAAGTTCACCTCCTCCATTGGGTTTGTTCTACAACGAGAACCCAGCCAACCACAATCGACCTCGGCCAGTCAACGAAGATGAAGAAATACAACTCGGACATGATCCTAACCGGACAGTTCTAATTGGAAAGGACCTTAACCAGGTCGTTCGAGGTGATATAGTGGAACTCCTTCAAAAATATCAGGAGATGTTCGCATTCTAGGCTGATGAAATGCCAGGGATAGATCCCTCGGTCACTAAGCCTCAGCTGAACATCAAACCGGAATACAAGCCCATCAAACAGAAGTTAAGACACCAGGGCGCTGAAAGAAATAAAGCAGCAGCTGAACAGGTGAGGAAACTGCTGAGTGCTGGGATGATTAGGGAGTGCCAATACACAGAATGGCTATCGAACGTAGTGCTGGTTCGAAAGCCCAATGGATCTTGGCGCATGTGCATCGATTTTACTGATCTAAATAAAGCATGCCCTAAATATGACTTCCCCCTCCCCAAAATCGACAAATTAGTCGATTCTACAGCAGGACATGCCCTTTTTAGCTTCATGGATGTAAATGCTAGTTACCACCAGATTCCCCTAGCCGAGGAAGATCAGGTGCATACTGAATTTATTACGAGCTCAGGAATTTATTGTTTTGTAGTCATGCCGTTCGGACTTAAGAACGCAGGGGCTACATACCAAAGATTGGTCAATAAAATGTTCGAGAAACAGCTGGGGCACAACGTCGAAGTCTACGTTGATGACATGATTGTCAAAAGCAGACTGGTCGAAGATCATGTCCAAGATCTGCGAGAAACCTTATCCACCCTCCGCATGTACAACATGAACCTGAACCCAAGAAATGTGTCTTCGGGGTTCGAGGAGGAAAATGTTTGGGGTTCCTTGTGGATGAGAGGGATATTGAAGCCAACCCCGACAAAATACAAGCTATCATCAATAAGAAATCCCCTTGAACTGTCAAGGAGGTTCAGAGACTGACGGGGTGCATGGCTGCATCGGGAAGATTTTTGTCAAGATCAGCTGACAAGAGCTTACACTTCTTCAATACCTTGAAGAAGTCGTGCTTCGAATGAGATAATGAAGCAGAACATGCATTTCAACAACTGAAAACACACTTAGCTTAACTGCCGAAGCTTGTTTCACCCTTGACGGGAGAAACATTATTCATATACCTTGCAGTTTCAGAAACCGTGTTAAGGGCTGTTCTCGTCGCTGAAAGAGAAAAACAACAACACCGGTATACTTCATCAGCCATGCCTTTCGAGATGCTGAAGTTAGATACCCCCCCATCGGAGAAAATGATTTATGCCTTATTAATGGCCAGTCGAAAATTGAAGCCTTATTTCCAAGCTCACCCAATCAAGGTACTCACCAGCCAGCCACTCAAAAAGCTCATTGAAAATAGAAATGGCTCTAGTCGAGTTGTCGAATGGGCTAATCAATTATCAGACTTCGGTCTAGAGTTCGAACCCAGAAGAGCAATAAAAGCATAGGCCTTAGCTGATTTTATTGCTGAATGCCCATCAGAGACCGAGACTGCCACCCTAACTGGGACATGGCAACTCTTTGTAGATGGCTCTTCGTCGAAGGCAGGGTGTGGAGCAGGGCTATTGATAATAGACCCTCTCGAAAATAAAATGGAATACGCAATAAAATTTGATTTTGCTGCATCAAACAATGAAGCTGAGTATGAAGCCCTTTTACTGGGATTAAAATTATGCCTCTCGAATGGGGCTAATGAAATAACCGTCAAGATAGACTCACCGCTGGTCGTGGGTCATGTCAAAGGGGAATTCGAAGCAAAAGAGGACAGTATGAGAATGTACTTGGGCAAGGTAAAAGAGCAACAGCAAAAGTTCACCAAGTTTACAATACAACACATCCCACGGTCCGAAAACCAGTAGGCAGATGCATTATCTCGAATAGCTAGCTCAGCATCTGGACTGGAACCTCGAACTATCTCTTGGGAAGTGATATACAGACCAAGTATAAACAGTCAACTCCTCATCTGCAATATAGACCGCTCGAACAATTGGATGGAAAGCATCCGCTCATACCTCGAAGAGGAAAAATTACCAAAAGATGAAAAGGCGGCGGAGAGAATACAACGGCGTTCGAGTTGGTTCATGTTACATGACCATCTGCTATATAAGAAGTCATTTACACATCCGCTTCTAAGATAAGTGATACTCGAAGAAGGCCAACAAGTGCTTCGAGAAATACATGAAGGCACTTGTGGCAGTCACCAAGGAGCTCGAACCATAGCTGGGAAAGCTTTTCGAGCTGGATATTATTGCCCAACAGTGATGCAGGATGCCAAAGGGATGGTCAAGAAATTCCATAACTGCCAAATGTATGCCCATGTGCATAGACAATTAGCCACTCCTCTCACCACAATGCAAGCTGTCCTACCAATCGATCAGTGGGGGATGGACATTCTCGGACCAATCCCAACCGCATCCGGTGGGAGAAAATTCTTGTTTGTGGCAGTCGACTACTTCACCAAATGGGTTGAGGCAGAACCCTTAGCCACCATCACAGATAATCAAGTGCAAAACTTCATATGGAAAAACATCATCACTCGCTTCGGAATACCTCGCGCACTTATATCAGACAATGGTCGACAATTCAACAGTGGACCAACTAAAGCCTATTACGCTCGATTCGACATACAAACAAGGTTCTCTGCTGTCAGTCGACCACAAACTAACGGACAAGTCAAGGCAGCCAATAAAGTCATCCTCAAAGGGCTGAAGAAGATGTTGGACGGAGCAAAGGGATCATGGGTTGAAGACCTTCACACGCCTTTTAATTTGGTCTATGGAAGTGAAGCCGTATTGCCGGTTGAAGTGGATATCCCCTCACCGAGGATATTCTATGATTACGGGCAGAACGAGGAGGAAAAAAGCGTCAAACTCGACCTCTTACCAGAGACCAGAGGGAATGCATTGCTCAAATCAATTGCTCAAAAAGCGAGAATGACCAGACTATTCAATCGAGGAGTTAAAGAAAGGAAGTTCGAAGTAACCTTGTCCTTCGAAAGATTGAAGCCACAGGAAAAAAGCAAGACCTTGGTAAACTAAGCCCAAGTTGGGAAGGACCATATCTTGAGGTCATTCGTCCTGGAACATATAGGCTCGCAAATATGGATGGTGATCCTTTGTTTCGTCCATGGAATGTTGATAACTTGAGGAAGTTTTATGTTTGAAGCACAACACAGCAAGTTAAGGGGCTAATATAGGAGCAAGGTTGCTTATACTGCTTCGACCTAACCGATTTAGATGAATATTATACTGCTTGGACTCCCCTAAACTATAAATTTCTACTGTGTTTCTTGTACCCGAAACACAAGGTGTGCTCTTTGAGCAGTGAAAATTAAATCAAAGTGGGGTTGGTCTTGTAGTTAAACTGAATAAAATTAGTTAAAGCAAGGTGTTAACTACTGTGAATCAAAACTATAATGCTCAAAGGAAATAAGTAAGCTACATGGAAGCTATATAATGATTCTTCGTGATTTACTTCTTGTCTCTGCTTTTCTCTCTAATGATTTCATGCTGAAATTCAATTTGGGTTTTGCACTTGTGTTTATATTTTGCCACTCTTAATTCAGGATCTTTATGGATTTTGATTATGTGTAGTAGAATGAATATTGCAAACTGTTTTACATGGAAAGCATCACTTGTTTTAGTCTCTCTTAAAAGGTGGTATGTTTAACGCATGTGTGGAAGAGCCAGCTAAATAAGGTGTTGGCTAAAAAGAGGCTTACATTATAACCATTGAGACAAATTCTAATGCTTTGACCGTTCATGAGACAAATTTAAGGTAAGTGCCATTATTTGATTACATAATTGCATAGAATATAAATCAAGAAATAGCTTATTATGGATGGGATCATTTAGTATTGAAATCACTTTGTATCATCTATGTCACCTTCTTTTGCAATTAGACGAATATGCATGTTTCATATTTTCAGTCATAAATTAGTTATAAAATAAAGATTAAAATTCATCTAATACCGTTTTTAGAGTTAGATTACCTTATGTTGAAATTGACTCACTTAGTAGTCGTTTGTTTTATATCAACATCCTTTTTACTCTTATTTCATGTCTTAACAATCCTTAGAGTACATAGTATCCAATAATTTTTAAATTTTCTCTTCAGTTGTAATTCATCATTACCTTCTCATATGTCACAGTTTACATTATTTGCTCATATCACTTGTTTTTGGTGATTGTTTTGGCAAGAGTTTCCTAGATGATTTCCCTTTCCTTCTATATATGCTAGCTCATACATGAAGATGCCAGTGTTAGGAAGTAAGTCTTTCTTGATAAGCTTCAGGAAGTCTTGCAGTTTTAACTCTCACGCTCTATATTTGAGAAGCCTACTATCCTATCATATTCATTGTTGGAGAAATATGTGCTCAAATGTTTATTACTGCCTCCATTTTTTTTAATTATGACACTTTCTAAATGAGGAAGTTTGAATTAATTGTAACACTTTCTTTTTTGGGCAAATCTTTCTCTCTATCTCTCTCCTATCAAATGAGCCCCCTTTATTTCTTTATCTCTATCTCTTTCCTCTCCAAAAATTGTCTAGGAGTCCGAGAAATGAAAAGTGTCACAACTAATAAAAGACGAAGGAAGTAATATCTTTTGGACTTGTCGTAGTTTATTTACTTTGGTGGTTGTTTTCTTGGGGACTTAATGTCATTTTTATGGTGTAATGACCTAAGTGCTTGGGATACTATTTTATCAACGAATATGAATTTTTTTGGGTAAGTTTTCAGACAAAACAACTACATTTACCCAAAAAAGGAATAAGAAAAGGAAAAAAATAGACAACAACCTTTATTGAGCTACTATGTGACAAGTAAATTTGGACGGAGGTTAGTAGCATCACCCCAACTTAAAAATGGGCATTAAGTTAGTCTAAGAGAGTTTGTCTCAATATTATTTTAAAAACGCGCTATGTGTCACTTGTCATTGGTTTTAGTTCTGAAGACTGGCTCCTTTATTTTGGTTTGTCTCAGTCAGGTTGGTTATCTATATGAATATTTTTCATGTTTTCATTAAAAAGATTTAAGACGGAGCAAAGAAACAAGAATCTCTCAAGCCTTAGTTTTACTTACCATTGTTTTGTTTGTTATTTCATTGTTATATCAAATCACTTTCAAGGTTTTTGGAAATTAGGTTGATTTAAGGGCTAATAGAATGAATTATCTAGGCTTTGACGAATTGATGTGGGTTATTTTCTTAAGATTAGGTGAAGAAAAGCTAGATATATATTACTATAGCCTGTACAAGTGAGATTTGTTTTTTTTAAATATAATCTCGTTTATAAATATGAAATTATATTATGGTAAGAAGAATAATTCTCTGGGTTGCCCTCGCACAGGGCCCTCACCCAGAGGCCCATTACATGCCATACAACCCCCAACCCCCAACAATATTGAAATTTTGCTTCCACCAAGATTTGAACCTTGGTCTCCCATGTGGGAGAAAGGAAGCTATACCATTGGACCCAAGGTTCTTTGGTGTACAAGTGAAATTAGAAGAGAGAGAAACGAGTGGATAATGTTCATTATTACTCACTCAATTTTTTAGGCTTCGAACATATGAGAATTGATTTGCCAAGTTTATGAGCTTATTACTTGAATTTATATGGTGCATATGCTCTTTGTTCCATTGATCAGTTTCAACATAAGTTACGACTTATGCTCTTCTAGTTGGAAGAAAAATGTTTACCAAAAATAAATATTCTCTTTTACCTTTATTGCTTAGTTTATACTATATTTTATTCGTTCATGATGCAAGGTATTGATTTTTATATTAGATTCATTGTTGTTAATTCAATTATGAGTGAGTAGTCGTCTTTCTAGGGTTTTAGGGAGGAAAACCATGTTTATACCATGATTTTTATTTGAATTGCTATTAATTCTAGGTTATGATTAGGGCAATTATATTTTGATTTGTTCTTAAATCCGTGGTTTATGTTATTGGCGCAGTTTCATGAATTACGTCTGACAACTTGAGTATCACACGATCATAGGCTTACTTTTAGAGGCTTAGAACATACTATTGATTCTGATTATATGAGCGATCGTACTACATATGTTGAATTGAGATCGTTATGACCCGATCGTATGCTTAACATTGGCTCTGATTGTTTGACTCTAGGCCTAGATATTATTAGTTATTAGAACCCTTTTGATTGGTATAAGCATGGTGGATCAAACTAATGCCCTAGAATTTTAATCCATAGTTAGATCTCATTTTAATATTGCATTCTTTAGTTTAATTAGTAGTTCAGCTGTTTTATCCTTGATTGCGTCTGAAGTAGCTGTTTAATTAAATATTAACACTGAAAACCTGTCTCATTGAGGATTCGACCCGTACTTGCAAGGCTCTGCTAACAACAGACATCATGCACTTGCGATATTACATTCAAAACACATCAGGGGCCCATATGTAAGAAATTTAAAGGAGCAGACAGGTTTCATTTTGCTCGCAGCTCAGTATTTTCAACACCATTTTTCTCCTTTATTCATCCTCTCTTTGTTCAATTTGTGTAGTTCTTTCTTCTTCGTTTCTGCTTCACATTGTCTACTTTTTTGAAAATTTCTCTTTGTTTATCTTCGATTTCTGTTCGTAATTGAGTGGGGATTATTAGGTAGTTAAATAGGGGTTACTAGCTATATAAGATTGGGGTTACTAGGTAGAAGATTTAGGATACAGGGTAGTTGAGTGAGAGTTACTAGCTATATTTGGTGGGGGTTACTATGTATATTTGGTGGAGGTTACTAGGTATATTTGTTAGGGGTTACTTTCTAAGTTAGAGGGTTACTATGTATTTTAGATGGGGGTTACTAGTATATTATTTGGTGGGGGTTACTATGCATTTTAGATGGGGTTGCTTGGGATTTATGGTGAGGTTACTAAGTACTTTAGATGGATTTATAAATTATTTTACATGGGGGTTACTAGATAGTTGAGTGCGGGTTACTGAAGTATATTAGATGGGATTACTAGGTAATTAATTGGAGGGTTACTCCGTATCTTTGATGGGGTTACTAGATAGTGGAATGGAGGTTACGAGCGAAGTGTTTTATTATAGGGTTAATGGATAGTTGAGTGTGGTCGCCTGGTGGGTTACTATGTATTTTAGGTGGGGTTACTAGTTATATATGGTGGGAGTTACTATGTATTTTGGATGGGGGTTACTTGGGATTTATGGTGAGGCTACTAAGTATTTTAGATGAGCTTACAAATTATTTTAGATGGAGGTTACGAGGTAGTTGAGTGGAGGTTACTAGACTCTAATAGATAGGGTTACTAGGTAGTTTATGGGGGTTATTACTAAGTGTTTTAAGTGAAGTTTACTGGGTATTTTTATGGGGGTTACTTGACAGTTGAATGAGGGTTACCAAGTGTTTTATTTTAGGGTTACTAGGTAATTTTGAATGGGGTTACCAAGTATTTTGATGAATGGGGGTTAACAAGTGTTGAATGGGGGTTACCAAGTGTTTTAATGGGGACTACTAGATTGTTGATTGGGAAATTAAAAGATTTTAAGGTTAAATTCTCTAAAAGTGTTTTAGGTTTCTCATTAAAAGAAAAAAAATACATGTTACTAAAAAGTTGTAGATAACTTCTTCTTCTCATTCGCTTCCATCATGAATTTTGTGGGTAATCAAAACCAACAACTCTTATGTTATGAAATAGTATATTCGAGAATGGATTTAATGGTTATCAAATTGCCGGCAATAAAATTCAAGTAGAAAGGTCAAAGAAGAAGAAATGGGTGAGTGCTAGGGGTGTGCAAAACCGGATATCGGATCCGATCCAATTCGGATATCCGAATTTTCGGATAATGAAAAATTATATTCGAATCCGATCCGAATATCCGATGTTTCGAATATCCGGATTTTCAGACCGGATATCCAAACTATCCAGATTTATACAAGTGAAAAAAAGTACTTCCATATATTTCATAGTTAGGATTCAATCTTCTTTAACCATATCTAGTTTTGATTTGCATTCAAAACTTAAAAATTGAACAATTTGAATCATCTATTACAAATTAAATAAACAAATAGAAAAAAAATCAGAACTTACAAAGATTAGCCAAGGCATCAAAACAACTAATACCAAACTCACTATCAAAAAAAAACTTCATAGCACTCTGCCGAAACTTTCCTTGCCCAAACCAACCATTCCTAACAAAATTCCATCAAAAATCTCACACTTCCTTCACCATTCATGCTCAATCAAACTCCACACACTGACACACATCAACATAGCACAAAAAAGCAATGCACTTCTTATTTCAAGCTCAAAACACTACCAATTGCAACTAAACGCACAGAAATGATAAATAAACACTTGTTGATTTGAGCAACGGCGCCATCAAAGAAGATAACAGAGGTATCATAAATCCCTTTAAGCAACTTTCAAATGACTGAGAGTGTGAAGAGAGGAAGAAGACAGTGAGAGGCGTGACTCATGAGGCCAAGGCGTGAGCAGCTGAGTGGGCTTGAAACATTAGCCATTAAGCCTAATACATTGAATTACAAAATTTATAGGCTAAAAAAATCGGATATTCGGATTATCCCTATTCTCAAATTAGCTATTCATATCCGACTTGATTATCCGGTTTTGAAACCGGATATCCGATTGTTTATGCCAAATTTACACAAGTAAAATATAGCTAGAGACCTACAACTAGCTAATGAAGATGGATGGCTGATAAAGGTGAACAAAGCAAAGGAGAACGAAAGAAAGCAAAAAAGAGAAAGGGACACCAGAGATGGTGACGCGGAAAACCATGGAATAAGGGAAAAACCGCGGGTGGATTTGAGTCCACCAATCCACTATAGTCTCAGTTACAGCCCTAGTGTTTTACGTATCAATGTAATTCGTAAGCTTAAGAACAGTGTTTCAATCTTAGAATGTAAGTGTTGAATGGGTAAAAGCTTGTCTTTTTCTATACAATCGTTGTGCTATTTATACTGAGATGAGTATCCGTTTTAATCAGTCTTCACAATGGCTTGTAACTGCCCCTTGATTCTCGCCCACGTCCGTATTTAATGGCTTTGAATGAGTCTTCATCCGCATTTATCTCTCTGTATCTTTGACTTTAGTCTTTGCGAGATTTTAGGCCTTGGCAAAAACTGATCCATAACGTTTTTAGCAAAGTTGGCCTTCCATATCCGGAGGTCCTAAGCTGGCCTTCCATAGCTGGAGAGCTCTAGCTGGAGAATCCTAGCTGCAACAATCATTTAACCTATATCTTAGGCTATTGTTGAGTCATACGTTGACCTGTTCCAGCTGGTGACCGATAGCTGGAAGCTGCAAGCTGCAACCTGGAAGCTGCTAGCTGGAAGCTGCAACCTGGAAGCTGCTAGCTGCTAGCTGCAAGCTGCAACCTGGAAGCTGGTAGCTGCAAGCTGGAACCTGGAAGCCGATAGCTGAAAGCTAGAAGCTTACATCCAGTAGCTAGTAGTAGCTAGCTGGAGGCTAATGCTCGGAAGCTATAGCTGGAACCTATGATCGTGGAACCTGCGAACCTGCAGAACTAGCTTAGGAAAATCTGGACATAACACCGATATGAAATATCCGAATTAAAAAACTGGTTCGGATATACGGAATTTAACTCGGATAATCGGTTTTCCGGATCATATATTTTGAATCGGATTTTTTTGCACACCAAAGAGAAATGGGGAAAGAAGAAATAAATATGGTAGCAGAGAAGGAGGATGAGTGGGGGAAGAAGAAATAAAAAGATAGTAGAGAAGGAGGAGGAGTGGTGTGTAGCAACACAATTGTTAACTGTGCGGCAAGCCGTACAGAAAACTCATTTTTCTTCTTTCCTTCGCCCACATTATTTTCTATTCTTCCTTTTGTCTTCGACTTTTCGTAAAAGCAATCAAATAAATTAAAACTAATTTACGAATGAGTTCTCCGTTGGAAAAGTGTTTTTTTGAGAATCATTTTCCATGGATAATAATTTATTGTCCATTCATACGGAGCCTAAAACCAAAATTCAATGCAATTAATGTTAATAGGGAATTGATAGATTGATGGTGGAAGTCGGTATTTCACAGTGTTGAGCAGTGATCAACACCCCCTACAATCATCTTCTTCTTTTTTACGTGTTCTTTCCCTTATCTTCTATTTTCTTTTTCTTTTCTAGTTTGGGGCAGAGACAAGTTCATTTTTATAAAATTTTTAAAAATTGTGCACACCCAATTGTAACATTTTGGATACGCCCCTGTAGCTCGTTACGTTACCTAGGCAGATTTTCACTACCTTGGGGGCAGAGACTAGTTTTGTGAAAGTGGGTAGAAATTAAGAAAATAGACTTAAACAAACAATAGGTAGATCATTATGAAAGGGTGGAGTATATAAAAAATAAAAAAATAACCTAAAAAAGAAGTAGTCTATAATTATTTACAAATAGTTTTTGAAAAACAAGCGATTTGAGTGTCATCACATCATTTGCATGGTCAAAGACTCAAAATAATCTGACGTATTGTGTGTCGATCTTCAAAAATTGTGAACGTCAATTTGTGCATGCCACAAGTCCACCACAATTTGGGCTGCAAAGACAATTTGAGTACTAGATTGAGTTAATTATTATATATTCAACTTTCAGCCCAAAGAATAAAGAATATAAAAAGGCCATAGTCGTAAATGTGGAACTGTATTTGGCGTGACAATAGGTAGGTAGGGCCGATAAATAGTAGGTAAAAGATATACCTTGGTTAGATGGTCAGGTCGATTTTGGGTCGTAGATACGGGTTTGGATCAATGCAAGGTCGGGTCAGTTTCGATAACGGATTGGCAATTCCTTGACCATGACCCAGAGAATTCGGATTTGGGTCGGGCGGGAGGTCAAGGCCGCGTTTTTAGTTTCTACTTTTGACATAAATTTTTATATTTATTCTTTATATTTTATATATAAATAAATGTTTATTGTTTATGCAATAGATATACGTATATAATACTAACTAAAATGACTGATATCACAAGGCGTATTACTAAACATAGCCCGTATTTACCACCTCACAGCCCGTATTTTATAGTAAATTGTCCAAAATACTCTTACTAAACATAACTTGTGTTCGGATTTTTAAAAAAAAATCAAAAAAAAATTTATTTTTAAAAATTGGATTTTCACGGAACCGGATGGAGTTTTCCAGTTCCGTTAAAAACGGATAATTCACGGAACCGGATGGAGGTTCCGGTAACCGTGTACCGAAAACTCCATCCGGTTCCGTAAAAATCCATTTTTTAAAAAAAAAATCAAAAAATTATTATTTTAAAATTGAATTTTCACGGAACCGAATGGACTTTCCGGTTCCGTGAAAATTTATATTTTAAAAAAAAAATTCAAAATAATTTTTTTAAAAGATTAAAAAAAATTGAATTTTTTAAAAAGGAAGTGAGTAAAGGAAGAGGGGGTAATATAGACTTTTCTACCACGTATTTATATGTATACGGGCTGTGAGCTAGTAAATACAGGTTGTGTTTAACCACACACTATCACAAGTATAATGTCAAAAGTAAGGTACAAAAATATGATATACCTTTTATTTTGTCCAAGTTGAAGACCAAAAAGGTGTAAAATTCAATTATAGAACAGGAAAAAGGATCGGTCGGTTTTCGACCGGTTCGGGTTTGACCCAGTTTTTCCCTTTTTTCGGGTCCGGTTATGTTCGGGTCCCGGGTTGTGATTTCGTGTTCATGACTCATTTTTATCAGGTCATTTTTTGGGTTAGTTACCGCTCGGGTCAAGTTTTGTCAGGTCTAACCTTGGTGTACGTACTTCTACGTACACCAAATGAGTATGGGTTGGTCAAAATGGGTACGAAGCAAAATGAGTATGAGTTGGTCAAAATAAGTACGAAGCAAAATGAGTACGAAGCAGATTGAGTATGAATATTCAAAATGAGTATGAAGTCAAATGAGTATGAATAATTACCTAAATGAGTATGAAGCCAAATGAGTATAAGTTTTTCAAATGAGTATAGTTAAATAACCCTTAAATAAAAAGTCAAATGAGTATGAGTTTGTCAAATAAGTATGAGTTGGATTGTGGTTCTATTTAACTTTTTAATTATGATACTTCTTGATTTATAAAATAAGAAATACTCATCTGATAAAATATACTCAAATGCTTATAACTGTGTATGGAAATGTCCAAATGAGTATGAAAGTTATTCAAATAAGTCTCAGTTTGTCAACTGAGTATGAGTTGAGTTGGAGTTATATTTAATTTTTTAATCATAATATTTCTTAATTTATAAAATAAGAGACTCATTTGAGTTTTATTAACTCATTGTTTAAACATAATTAAATGCTCGATTATAATTGAGTTTGAATATTTTAAATGAGTATGAAAGTTGTTCAAACGAGTACGAACAAATTAGTATGGATTAAATAAAAAAAAATTAAATGAAAGTTAAATTAAAAGAGGCACTATTTGTTGATGTAAGGAGTTGAACTCCCGACATCAATGTAAATAGGTAGACGCTGCAACCAACTGGGCTATAAATGCTCTTGTAGTAAACTGGCCCGCGTTAAATATATCTCATTAATACCCGGGCGTACCTACTGCAAGGTACACCCTGGTGTACATTATAATTTGCGGCCGGCAAATGGGTAGGGGTGATTATCGAACGAACCGAGACCGAAGTCTACTTAGCTCGACTCCTGTTCGCTTAAGTTTACTCGAACTAGATTTGGGCTCAAAACTCAACAAACCGAGCCGTTGTCGAGCTGTTCACGAACAAGCTTGCCTATTATTATTTTTAGTTTATTTGTGTACTTTATTATTTATTAATGAATATTTTGTCTTATGAATTTATTTTTAAACACTAAAATTATTAGCTTATTATTGTGTAATATCTTGAACAAATATATTTTTGGATTCATATATACATAATATAGTATTTCAATATATAAAAGAATAATCGACCCTGTTCACGAGCATTCCGAGCATAACTCAGTTCGGCTCGTTAAGGTCTCGAGCCGAACTCGAACTCAAGCCAAGCCACAACAAGCCGAGCTTTGACCGAGCTGAGACGAGCTGAGCTCGAACTGTTCGCGAATAAGGCATGCACATTCTCACCCCTACAAGTGGGTAAAATTTCATGAACTCTGCACAATCTGTCTCGGTTGGAGCATATATGTGTATGATTTTTGTTATTAGAGGGCAGGCGTAGATGTAAAAAATTGTCATGACTGGTAGATACGTGGTTGGTGGATTTGATAGCTTACATGTCCTAGCGCCCCATATCCACTGCAGCACATTGTACGGGTGAGTACACAATTGCATACCCGGTCAAAATGTCTGAAATAGAACCCGAAATCAGTCGAAATCGGTTCTTGAAAACTGGAATTGGAATTGGGACGATTCTTTATTTTTGGGAATTGGAACTGGAACTAGCTTCTACACCGAGTACCCGATCCCGTATAGAGTGAGGCCAATTTGACTTTAAATGCGTCTAACTTTCTAAAATTAATTCGGTATCGATAAGAACGACTTCCAAAAATTTTGTTCAATGGCAATCAGAAGTGGAATTTGTTCATTGTTTAGCTAACAAATATCAAAACAATAACCACAACATATTTGTATTAGCATCACTTGTGACTTACCGGTACCCAATGAATATCAGGTCCAAAATTTTACTATTCATAATTCAAATCAATCGCAACAGGGTCATTATTTTTGGTCCCAATGCGACCAGTTGTAGTTTTGAATCCGTCTTATCCAACCGCTTCTGAATCTGAAATCAGATACCCACACATTTGTACTCAACTGCACCACATGCGCATGCCCAATTATAAATTTGTATTTGGATTTGTATGAGTAGTATCTTTTTTTTTTTTTGGAAGGTAATGTGGTGGACCCCTAGCCAGATCTCAACTAGCACAGTTTCTTGATCTGGTGTTGCGGGGCCCGACATTTGAGAGTAGGGGGAATGGTACGGGGATCCCCACCCCCAAATGCCCCTAGTGGGATTTGATCCCATGACCTTCAAGTCATGAGATCAAACCTTTACCACTAGACCAAGCCAAGCTTATGGAATTTCTTATTAAGAAGTGTAGTTTATGTTATTGAAATGCAATTATTTTATTACTATTTCTAGTGCATTTAGGAAATAATTGAGGTGTATATGGGGCAATATTGGTTGTGTTTGAGGCGAATGGTAGCGGTTAAAGGTAGGCAGTGGATATTTACTTTTTTTTTTCAAAATAAATCTCATTTATAAGTATGAGATTATATTAAGGTAAGAAAATAAGTCTTCGGGTTGCCCTCACATAAGGTCCCCAACAGAGGTCTATTACAAGTTATAATCTCCCAATCTCCCCCTAAATCCCAAGCAAATGTTTGGGGTAGGAATTGATCCCTAGACCAAATTAGGGAAGATGGAAAGACTTATCACATGAGCCAACCCCATTTACTTGGGTGGTGGAATAGAGGTAGTTTAGATTTGTAGTCATGCGCGTTGGTATCTTGGGTGGTGGAATTAGGGTGTGTTCACCGATTCATAATCGGACCGAATCAACTTGGGCCGCACAGAAGACCGAAAATTTCAAATTTGGAAATCGGAGACTGAATTAGTTATAGTTTGGACCGAGATCAGACCGAACCGAGAAAATTGGTTTAAACTCTGGATCGGACTGATTGGACCGATAAAATACGAAATATAATGGTTTGTGAGTATGGGGTTTAAATAAGGGAAAATTTTAAGGAAAAAGATTATTTTCTACTCAACATTATTAATCATTGGTAATTTTGACAATTTATTAGTACCTATCGAACATAATAGAGAAGAAAATAATTATTTTGTAGCATAAGATATATACTTTATAAGTAAAGGCAAAACAAGTCTTATCCGATCCAAATCCAGTAAATGGACCGGAACAAATCGGACCGAAAATCGAAAAATAGAAATTAGTGACCGGAGACCGAACCGGTTAGTGACTTAGCTCAGGTCCGGTTCGGACCAATTTTTGGACAACTTTAATTAGTATTGTACCATCATATGTATGATGGGTGTAAAAAAATTTGGTAGGTATTGGTATGGACTATGGAGCGTGTATTCCCTGCCCAATAACCATGGCATCAAATGTGCAAGTGTTCCATTGGCATGTAGGCTTTACCTTTTAAACCTCTAGTAAACTTTGACAAACGACCTAGGGGCCATTTGGGTTTCAAAACATTTAGGGCTTGTTTGGTTTGAAATATAGAATGGAAAATAAATGGAAACAAATAAGGAAGAGGAATACTAACAACAATAATTACCTTAATTAGGTGTTTGATTCAAGTCATGTAATGGAAATAGAATGGTAACCGTTACCAACAAGTAATGGATTTTGTTACTTGAGGGGGAGGGGAAGGTAACAAATTAGATGAGTCCATTACCACCAACTAATGATAATGGATTGATGAACGATTAAACCAAACAAGGAGAAAGGGAATTAGGTAATTGATTCCATTTTCTAGAGTCCAAAAATGAACCAAACGACCCCTTAGATATCTAGGTTTGTCAAATAAGAGAATTATGGACCTGAAGTTACATATAAGTCCTTTATATCTTTTTTTGGATAGTAAGAATTTTGCGCTACTCGGTCGGAACCCCGCATTGGTCCGTCCTGCCCAGATAAACGGGTCAGGCACTTGAGAATAGGGGGATAAGAAGAATCCCTACCCTCAAAGTGCTCCTGGTGAAAATTGCACCTCCAACCTTGAGGTTAGGACTTAAAAGGCTCAGTCATCTTCATTGGACCAAGCTTAAAGATCTAAAGTCATTCTCATTTGAATACAATTTGTTTCTTAAATGCACATACGTCAAACTTAAAAACAGACCACTTAATCCATGGTGGATCAAGAATGTGCTTAGCAATGCGATACTTTTGGAACTTGATGCGAAAGAGAGAGTGCCAAGAATTATAATACAATAGACGCCCTTATTGAAGCAAAGTGATATATTATACGCTCCTGACATGTTTGAAACCTTTAAGAGAAGATTTTATTGAAATAGTAGGTGTTATAAGAAGAAATATTGTTGTTTAAAGCCACCATGAGGTAACACCAAAATAACAAACAAATGAGAGTGGCACAGAACTAAGGAAAATCTTTGAGCAGATGGAAGCTTGGTGCCATGATACATGGGACTATGATGTAATTTATGCTTGAAAGTTGAAATTGAGGATAACTACATCAGATGCAAGTGAAAATGGCACAGAAAAAAAGAAAATCTTCGAGTAGCTTATATTGATGTTTTTTGAATTTTGCAGGTTTATATCATGTCTATATGCACATATACAAGGCGCTACAAATGGCTTTATACAAAATAAAAAATTTGCTATACAAGAATGAGGCAGAGGCGTATGTTTTAATAGCTCAACTGTCTTTCCTCCTAAATAATCCAGGAATCAGAAGGAAGGTTGTGGCTGCATCAGCTTAATGTTGGCAACAATGGAGTGGAGCCAAGTCCAGGATCTTCAAAATTATCGGACTCAGCTTGCTTCACTCTTCCAAAATATCGAATATGTCTCAAAAGCCTGGCAAGGAATGTGTTATGGCAAATAGTCGAGCTATCGCAAACAATTGCGACATGCTTGCGTGCCCTTGTTATGGCAACATTCATTCGCCTACTATCGCCGAGGAAGCCAACAGCACCCATTGTGTTTGATCGAACCTGAAAAACCCGGCGTCACAAATCACAATGCCATATAATTATTACTAAGATGAAATTAGAGATAATCATGGTTAAAAGGTGTGGATTGGAGACCATTTAAAACAAATGCTGCTTTTGTTTGTGAACCGGGGAACTGTATATAGAACCAGTACAAAAATCTACCAGCCAAACAGCTTGACCTCTTGCAAATTCGAACTAGCAGGGTGATGATTCCCATCAACGAGAGACTAGCATACTCAGACAATTTACCATAAAACACATACAAATATTAAGTATATGATTTTAGTAGAACCGCTAAAATATTCAACTATTTCACAATCTACAACTTCATCCAAAAACCATTTTACATTAATGTCATGATCTCAAGGCTATTTGTAGCATTACTAGTACTGCCAAGACATCATGCCATTGTTGAGCACACAATGAAAAGCGACGCTAAAAACCATGAGTGTTGTATTTGCATATGAATATTCAGGCCTAATGTTTTTCAGAAATAGTACAAATCAGCATGACAGAACAGTAAATGCCTGGTCACCTTTGTTAAAATCTTGTTAACGCATATGCAGTATACATATCAATTCAACAGATATCACCATCACATGCTCCAAAGGGTTTAAATGTATGTCACAGTTAGTCCGATCCTCAAATTATATAACTTGCCTCAAAAATAAGTGTTTAAATTTTAAGACTGTAGAGACATTCTCGTTGGATAAAAAATCTTACTTCTAGACGATAACTGATCCTAAAGAATGGAAAGCTGGGGACTAATTCTGGAAAGTTGGAAAGCATAAAAGACCATCATGGCTTCATGTGTCAAGTTCAAAGAAATTGTATCTAGCTTTTATATGGATAAACATCATTCAAATGACAAGACAAGGACAAATTAGCAATTTGCATTTGATTTATGGTGTAAAATAAGGATTCTCTTGTCAAATTCTCAGAAAAGAGAAGGTTATTTCACCCATAGATACCAATTTCATTCCATTGAGAAATTTAACAGCAAATCTTGGTTAACTTCTATACTTTTTTGCCATACTATGATAACTTGTGTTTGAGTGTATATACATAAGGAGTGTATGGTTGTAGAAAGCCTGGTTATGAGGTGGAAGTTGGTTATAGATATACCAAATGATAGTTTCATAAACTGTTTCCTAAAATCACAATGTTAAAATAAAATCTAAAAAAATACATCAAAAATGACCAGGATTTAAAGCAAACTAGTAAAAACTAGTGGTCATCCAGATGTAAAATTAGACAGTATGATTTTGGCTAATTTTCAATATTTTATAATAGTAAATGGCAGATTGGGCAATTAGTAAGATGAACTTTACCATAGAGATAATGACTGCATCAGCTTCCCGGCCTTGAAAACTATCAATTGTTGCCACTTCAACACCTCTTGTTTCCTGAAATTGATGAAGTCTCTCTCTCAACAGTTGCACTTGAGCAACATAAGGAGACTGGACAGCTATGGCTTTTGGGCTCACACCTGCATAATAAAAGTACTTTAACAATATTTCAAGGGATAAAGGGCGTCATTCACTCAAAAAGGCGGAAAAAAGTAGGGACTTTTTTTTTATAAGATAGCAAAACATATGCTGTAATTTAGAGCTGTCGTTAGTTGATGCCTCCTGCAGGGTATTGAGATAATGTAGACTATACAAAGCCAAATATTGGACTTCATGGCAAATTCCTCTCTTATATCCTTCAGTGCTCTTGATATAGAGGTCAGTACAGCATTTGCGTCTAAGACGTGTTACAACTTTCAAGCAATTCAGTTAAAAAATCAGGATCCTGGCTGAGTAATTCAGAATAAATGGCTCACACGGTCATCAAGACATCAGGTAATGATTGTATAAGTGGCTTGCAGGTTATCTAATTTGTATGGTAGTTGTGGCTTGTGGCAGCATCACCCGATGTACTGTAAGTTTGTAGAATGGCCAAATGGTGATCAGCAACCAGGAGTTTCCATGTCTTATGTTTGCTAAGTATATGGTGATGGTCTGCAGGGAGGCCCGCCCTAGGACATGATCTACAGAGCACAACTGATGCTATTTGTAATAGGCTTAGGTTTTGGAGTGGCTGCAGTAGGACTGTGCCGTTGTCGGCTATTCTCAGACCGTAAAATATTTACTTCAAGTCATTTATAAAAGCATTCGATTACCCCCCCCCCCAATTCAAAAAGAAAGTACTAGCATGTTTCTCATATAGGCAGAACCTGCATAAACCAGTGACAGGACATGTTTGGTAACAATATTTGCCTCTCCTTCATTGAAGAAAGAGCCAGTGCCAGCAGGATCCATTTGCTCCTCACAACCAACAGATAGATATCCATAACGCATTCTCGTATCCAGCAATAACAGCGGGCATTGTGTTATCCAAGTGCGCTGCAGAAAGGGGAGAGAAATGCTTAATCAGCACATAAATACATCAGGGGCTCTCAGATTTTGGAGATATCAGATGCATTATAGAACATCAACAATGTTACGATGTTTCTACATAGTAAAAAAAAAGAAAGGAAAACACACATAGTAAAAAAAAAAGGAAAACACACACGGACAGAGACACCAGTCACACACACCCGGACATAGACACCAGTCACACACACCCGCACACACACACGGAAGAGCTCTACTATTGAGCTGTCACATGATTCTAAGTGTATTGGTTTTAACACGAACAGTCATTTTTTCCTTGCATTAAGAGGCGGCTTGTTATAGCTTGGTTTCTCCTGTGAAATGTAACACAACAGCAGCAGCAAAAGTGGAGAATAAAGCTTGCAATATTATAATGAGAACGGTAGGATAATAACGACTAGAAATAGATATAGCAACCTAGAAGTCAGTGCTCAATCACAGGAAAGCAAAATAGAGAATAAGACAAACAAGATGAGGAAAGGATGGGGTGTTCTTGTATAGCCAGATGTCACAGTATAATCTCTCCACTTTTCGAGTAGTGGGGGCACTCTACAGCTACACTAAATAATACTATTGATTACTCACTTTTCTCATGAATGACTATTCCTTAAACATCAGCAGTCTATTTGTAGCCCAATCATTCTCATTCTTTCCCTTTTTTATTGGGCCAGCTTGCATACGCTAGCTCACACTTCCCCATGCCCTGATTTGCCCTTTGCTGATTTTCCCTTTCTTGTACGAGCATAATGAAAGGACAGGTGGTCTATCATGCATAACATGGCTGTGCATCTTTCATACAGATTGTTTAGAAGTTTGGGTGTTCAGTGGATTTCACCACCCTTAATATTATAGTAGAGCCTAGAGGACACCTTGTCCCTCTATTCAAGTATGCAACGACCCTTTTGCAGAAGTTCATGCATACACATTCTACCCTAAAATCGCGTTGCTTTGTTGCATTCGAGACTTCAAATGGAATAAGTTCAGGACTCCAGTTAACAAGTTCTCACCAACCTTAAGTGAACACACTACAAACCTTGCAGGAGCGTTGGGTGTTACTCCAAGGAAGATTACTAGTCAGAGCAATACTAATGTAGGCTCAAAGAAGTTACAGAATGTTAGTAAAGAGGATAACCTTGACATTAATAAAATTTGAGAGATACAAATCACAGCAGATAGAGGAAAATGTGATCCAACGGCGGACATTAAAGTAGATGTAGATGAGAATTATTGTCCTTGAAACTGTTCAAAATTTAAGAGAGCCAAAGATACCCTACAACTGATCTCTATTACCTGAAGTTCTCCGAGACTGGGCCAGTGTTCGGCTTCAAGCTCAGAGTGACTGTTCCCAAAACCGTGAAAACAAACAAATGCATGCAAATAATATACAAGTGAGCTTAATGCCAAATAGTAATCAAGTATTTCATAGAAAGGTTAAACGCTAATTCAAAAGGGAGAGGAAGTTGTGCTGAAAGAAAAAATGCAGAGCAAGAATTTAAGTTTATATTACTGAGAGGAACAGGATTCTAGTTCAATGTGAAAAAAGAGAAATGTTTAATAAATGGTAGCAAAAAGTAACACAATAAAAGTAAACAGAAGAAATGTCAAAATATGCAAGAAAAAAATTGAAGCAAATAAATAAGCAAAATTCATAACAGCGATGAAGCAATAAGCAAAGCAGGCAACTCATAAATACAGATAAAGGCTACCTTAACAAAAGGAGAATCTATGAGGAGATGAGATGACACATTTGCAGCTGACTTCAACAACCCACCATACATTTCCTTGGAAGCCCAGCTGGTGATGGCATCATTCATCCGATACTGAGTTGTCAACTTCGCAACGAGAATTCCTCCATGCAAATTTGCTGCTCTCTCTAGGAGAGAAATTCCCAGACCTCCTTCTAGTGCATTCTGAGATAGCACCACGGGAGCAAGCTGGCATTGGTCACCTGCAAGCACACAGCGCCTTCCCAGTAACATTGTGATCCAGCATGAAGGTTCAATTGCTTGCCCTGCTTCATCTATGACAACCAAATCGAAGGGCCCCAATCCTCGGATCTGTGGGTCTGCAGCTCCAATATTCGTCGCTAGAACAACTTGAGCACTTGTTAGTGTTTCCCTTACAATCTCTTTTTCCTTCTTCTTTAATGTCTTGGCGAGTTGCTTTATGAGCTGACGTATGCCAGCAGCTAATGAATCATCATTTAGACACAGACTCAGGTCTTTTCTTAGATCTGATTTTTTCCTTTCCAATTCGGTCCTGAATTTTTCCATTTTAGCATTGACAATCTCACCTAACGATTTCGAAGCTACGGTAGCAGATATTCTAGCTGGATTTCCCATTCGCACGATGTTTATTCCGGTATCAGAAAGTTTTTCAACCATGTTGTCAATAGCTGCATTTGTTGGGGCTGTAACTAGCACTTTTTCACCACGTTCAACAGACATAACAATGAGTTTTTTCAGCAACCTTGATTTTCCAGAACCAGGTGGCCCTTGAATGACCAGCATGGGCCGTTTTTTATTCAAACCCAAGGCAATTGCTTTTTGCTGAGATTCATCGAAACTGCTACTCTCCAATAGGTCATCCTCTTCCACTCCATTCCAATCTACCAAATTATTAGCCTCCAGCCAATCAACATCTTCTTTATCACCAAACAGAGTAGCCACAACAGCAATTGATGGATTTTTCTTCTGCAAACCATTCTTTTGAAGCAGCATCAGGGCCTCACAGTTACGCTGGAGCGACAAAGAGACAACAGTTAATCAAAAGTCGAAGATTTACAAGTAAATGAGTCAAAAAGAAAAGCAAATGCTGGGACCATGTAGCCTTGTACGGAAGCTACTTGAGCAAAAAACCTTTGCCAAATTTATTAAATACAAGCACTTTACAAGTTTACATAACAAGGGACAACATATACCCATTTCTCGTAAGCAATATTTTTGAATGTCAGAAAAATAAAAAATTGAGAAGTAATTGTTAAATTCTTTGGGTGAGATCTATACATATTTGACATCTCATAAAATAAGGGAAACTATAGCTAAATACACACTAGGTATACCAAAATGCTCTCAATTCCTTGTATCCTATCTTTCAATAGTCATCAAAAAGTCCCATGAGGCCATGATACATAATCATTTTCAATTACTAGGTCTAGTGCAACAAACCTTTCGGATTGGACTTCAATAAGTACTCTACACATTCATTTGCAATGAGAACCATATCTAAATTTTGATGATCAGGAACAAAAGCATTCTCACGCCCTCCAAAATGACCTGTCATTTGTTTCAACTGGAAACATGAGCTTTTGGCAAAGATTTTCATTAATATCGATCGAGTTAATGGGACAGGATTCTTTGTAATCTGCAGCGGCCACCTTCAGTAACAACCTTTTGAAAAGTAAGATACAAAATCCTTCTCAGAAATTCATGACACAAGCATCATGGGATAATCTAAATCCTAAAGGGATATAAAAGAGACCAAATCCCAAGAGCATAGCCAATGTTGTCATTATTAGGCCCATAGATACCCACAAGGCCACATAAAATATTCACAAAGATTAAGACTCGCAAGCACACAGAAATTCTCTAACTTATAGGAACCCAAGAGGTAGGGGATCCATTTAACTATATGCCAGCCCCCACAAACTAAGAGCAACATCTCTACTAACTACTTCCACTCAAAACTCTTTAGAACTCAGATATTCCAACAGAGTTTTTACATAAGCCATTTCACCTAACCTCTCTAATCAGAACAAACCACCCTTTTGACATTCCACAAAATCATGATGCACGCTAGCCATCTACTTCATGTTCTCCTCCTACCCCCTCAAAATCTCCCTACTAGCTTCCAAAGATGCCAAAAAGACCAACAATTGAGCCTCACAACCTCGAGTGAGTAATTCCATCTTCATTCATATAAGATCAATCCAGTCTAGCACCCAAAGGAAGCCCCTCTCCAAATTCCAGCCTTATGGTCAAGTAAGGAATAAGGATGCTTTCACACAATCCATACTACAACAACAATGGTAGCAAGTGATCGTGGATGTGGTAGTCTACCATGTAGGCTTGCATCCCTAAGGTTTCCCCTTGAGGACATATTTCCTAGGTCAACTTTCATTGATGTGAAGTAAGAGTGGTAACTTTCTCAGTTGATTGTCTTTGGAGGACTTTGTTGCCTCTACTTATGTAATGTCTACTCATTATCTTATAAAAATTTCATCCCCTGAAGAATACTTGAAGTCGTGAAATCTAGATAAGATGTAGCCAGTTATTAAGTAGTAGGTTTTTTCAACTAAAACTTGTTATGCCGACCCTTCACCAAGGGGTCACAAACCTCAAGACATATGGTGTTTTTTCTTCACCTTACAAAAATAAGTTTCAAGTCCAATACGTTCAAATAAGTTCTAAAACTAAAAAATGACTTTCAATAAGTTCAGATAAGTTCCAAGATGTTCTAATAAGTTCCAATATATTCATTTCACGTAAGGTGAAGAGAACACACCCATGGACATAAGTATGCTCGAACGATATATATTACAACATAACCCATATAGGAACAGGTAAGCATGTCAAGTACTTAACTAAGAGAAAACAAACACAAGCCTCTGTTGGAAGTAAGAAAGGATTTTCGACAATCTTGTAAATGGTACGTGGCGCACAATTCATGGAATGACCTAGTTACAATGAGAAATGCATTGCAAGGAAACAATGCCAATGCTACGCAAGACTTCTGTAAGACTGTAACATTATCTATCAAATAAAAGTGTTGAAGCAGTGATTTAGACGCAAGGTGCAAGCATATAACTAAAACATAAAATATGGCCACAAGCTCTCAGGATCCTCAGAGAAATGCCTCACCCCAGTTGAACGCAAACATCCAAAACGGACCAACCAAACCCTATATCATATTATTCAGTTACCTCATACGTTCTTGTGTCAGCCAGTCCAGGAATGCGATCGATTCGTACAAGCTTACCAAAGAGCTTTGAAAAAGTGGTATCACCACGACGAGACTCTAGAGCAACACTAATACTGCATCCATCCTCCCCAAGGTTGTCAACAAAACCCTGCATGCATGAAGTTGCACCAGCGCCTCTGCTATCACATGTTCTCACGCAGACCATGTCCCCTGGTGATAGGGTAGTAGGTGGCAGTCGGTGATCGCCCTCAACTTGAAAGACCACCAAATGCATTCCTCCTAATCCTGCAAGTATAAGAGAGATGCTGAGACAAAGCAACAGCAGGGTCAATTATCTTTTGAAAGAAGGTCACAAGCTAAGTTACCAGTTGAAGTGCTGACTGCAACTAAGTTACAGAGTGTGTCACAAAGTTCTTGTTGTGATTGCCCATGACTGACCAAAAATTCAATTGGCCTGGAGGAATCTGAATTCTCATCAGGCATAGGCACAGCATTTAACTCTTCCTGAGTAAACTCCAACTCTGCATCTCTTTCGATACGAAGCAAATTTGACATATGCTTTGTGAATTGGTCAATCTTTGACTGCATCTCCCTCACCTTGTCAATGTCAATCCCTAAAACACCAACACCGCGCTTTGCCTGGGAGGCCTTCCGAGCTATAGCTTTGTGCTGAGCTGTTACATTAGTCCAATCAGAAGCAAAAGCAATCAACAGGTGGCAAAAGAGAATCATTAAGCTTAAAAAAATAGTCAAGCTGCAGCATTCAGCATAAAATAGCAAAATATACTAGGAGGGAATCAAGACAATAGCAAAAGTCTCAAACTCTCGGCTTCTGCTTATGTGCAAAGTTGAGTTTCAGCTTTGCCTCAGCAACTTGATTATCATTTTTCCAAAAAGTATGAATGTTTTTGCGGAGAATAAGTGCTACATATTTAATACAATGGACCACTTTGCATTATCAATCAGTGGCGAAAGTAGCATGATTTCCTTCCTTGAATTTTACACTTATCATCACATTCAAACTCACTGCATATCTCAACCCTATTAGACTGATCCCATTACTGAAGGCAAAGAAGTAAATTGATGGTGAAGAAGCAGAAACAAAATGCAGTAGAGAAAGTTTCTAAGAACGATGACATTGGTGAAATGGAGAGGTTTCTTAAGATGCTAGACCAGATTGGAATAATAGTGTGCACGCTGAAATCCGCAGATGGAAACCAGACTGCACTTATCTGGTTGACAGGATAACATTTTCTAGGGAAAGTGGATTTTCCATTTTCATTTCTTTTGAAAATGTTGAAACCGACAAGTTTTTCTCCTAATCCTTCCTTTCCTCTTTCTGTCCTCCCTCTATCCTCTCACTTCCACTCCGTTTTCTCTCTCCCTAACTTTTCTTGCAACGAACCAAACAAGAGAATTTTCCTCTTAAAAAATGTTTTTCATGGAACATCAATTTCCATTGAAAATATTTTCCGTCCAACCAAAGAGAGACTAAATTCTAGGTTGTCCAAAACTTCATTTACCCATGATTAAATCATTATAGAAACAAATACACTCTCCACTAATGACACTGGACAAAAAACAACTCCAGCAAACTCCTATAAACACCAGTAACAAATTCCTAACAGTTCCTCCTTTTACAAAACCACTTTCAAAAATCCCCTTAATTACCATCTAAGACAAACCAATCATCCTAAAAATCATTGCAACTCTAACCAAGTTAAGAAAAAGGCTAAGCAAAAAGGAATTGAAATCAAGCAATTAACAACAACAACAAGAGGGTATAAAAATCAGACCTGAATGAGCCAATTGCTTAAGCAACTTCCAAGATTGTGTCTCCCTCCAGTTCTCCACAACCGCCTCACTCTCCAACCCTTGAAGAACATCCTTAAGCTCACGCTGAAAGTGATCAAGCAATGTAGGATAATGAGCACAAGCTTTCAAACAAACAGATTCAAGACCCACAGGCATAGGAACAACAGTAAGATAAGGCTGAGCTTCAATAAGAAAAGTAACATCAGGTCCCATTCTTTGTTCAATCTCCATAAAATCACCCCTCACTTCTGCAGCAACAAACTCAGTAGCCATAGCTCTCATTGCTTGCTTTATCCACTTCACTACTGACTTCCCAAGATCCCTTCTTCCTAAAGGATCCCCATTTTGGTAATTCCCCTTGTTGGTATTCACCTTCTTCGACTCCGGCAACGATATCGTTGCCGGAGTTTGTCTTTGTTTTACCCTCTTCTTCTTAACTTCACCTTTATTAGCAGCTGTCAAATTTGATGAGATAACACTGGGAATTCTAACACTCCCAAAAAACCTTGGTAGAGTTTTATTAGAAGAACCCAGAATGCGGAATTTGTCAGAGGGTAATGATAAAGACCCAGAATAGACATAGTAACAAAGAACATCCATGGTGAATTGGGTTGATTTGAAATGTTCTAAAGATCCTTCATTTAACACTACCCAGTTGAAATTGAGGAAGAAAAGGAGGTATTTTTATGTTAAATTAAAGATATTTTGGTGGGTGTTCTTGTTCCTGTTCCACCCAGAAATCAGTGTTTGAGAGTTTCTGAAAGTGAAATGGGAGTGACAAGACATAGTTGTTCAGACTTTCAATGGTGACCAATAGTTGAGTTTTGAAGTTGGGTTTTGAGATTCTTTTATGACGACGTGTTTGATTTATGATCCAGCTTTTTTTTTTCCAGTTGTGGGGTTGGACACTTGGAGTGAACCAACGTCTTGTGTTTTCTCCTGTGTGGCTGTGAATGTATGGAGAAACTCTAGTGTCGCCTCCTTCGTCTCGAGGGGTAATAATGCAAACCGCTAAATCTAGGGATGAGTCGAAAAGTTGGGTGCTCGGTTTTAGAGACAGATTCGGTTAGACTTGGCGATTTCGATATTGGAACTGAAACTTTCAGGACAAGATCTGGATCTCAAATATTGAGAACCAGTTGGAAGTGGGTCCAATTCTCCGGGTAGTGAAATTATAAACCCGGTACTGGATACTCGGTTCAACCGTTTCCAAGACCGATTTTTTTAGATGAATCTCTATTCTATAAGTGAAGAGGAGGGGACACTAAAAATCAATATTTTTCTTTTTTTTATTTCTCAATTGAATGGAACAACTCTCCATAACTAACTGTTTTCACATTTTTAAATTTTGATATGGGAAACTAGTTTTTTGGAATCGTATTGTGTTATCTTTTGTTTTGTTTTTGTTTTTTTGTGGAAGGTAATGTGGTGGACCCCTGGCCAGATCTCAACTAGCACAGTTTCTTGATCTGGTGTTTGCAGGGCCAAGATTACGTGTAGTTGTTTTTGTATGGTTGTATTTGCTATAAATTATTTTCTTGGGTTAGTTTTTTTTTTTTTACTGTATGATTTTTGCTCATTTTGTGTGAATTTGATATCCCTTTTTCTAAGGAAATGAGTGTTTATTTTATTATTGATATACATAATGAATAAGATCCGTAATACCTTTCGGACCCACTTGGAATTTTTTTTTACATTATGGAATAATAATTATGACATCAGTTCCTATTTCATCACTAAGTCTCATATTCTATAGCATTTTTTAACAATATGTTCCACTTTACCTAAATTTTATTATAAAACGTATGACGTACTCTTGCTCGTCGGCAAGCCCTACCAATGTCTTTTGTTACAATAAGTCATCCTTGCAAATTTACGCCGCCGCCACCACCAATCCACCACAATAACACCATTTTTGCCTCAAAGGTTGAGACAACAAATAAAGAAGAATGGTAGGAAGAGGAACTTTTTAATATGATTATAGGTTGAGGTTAAGATAGAGCAGTAATGGGGGGATTGGAATAAACAAACAAATTACAGATCGAAGAGGGATTGTAGATTTGTAATAAGATATATTTTTTCCTTTTTAATATAAATTGGAGGAAGAGAATAAGGTAAATTATTTTATATTTTTTTTTGGTGTTTGCACTCGGTTCACCCTTCGGGCTACATCCGGATCGAGGCCAAGTTCGGGGTAGTCAGGTTTCATTTCTCTCCCAAGGGTGTTGCGGGGATTTGAACACGGGTCCATCCTACCAAAGTCAATCCATATCACCACTTGGCCAACACTTACTTGGTAGGTAAATTATTTAATTGGGGAATTGTATTGGACAAAAAAATCAGACGCACATTGGAAGAGAAAAAGTTTGAGGAAGTACTTCTTTTTCTAACAAAAATTTTAGTAATGAGATATGTAACTTAAAAGCCAAAGTTGATCACAAAAAGGAGGTGTAGTCTAGTGGAAAAGTTATGGAATTCTACTTGGCAGGTCTCTAGTTCAAACCTTGTTGTATGAATTTTGTAAATATTTCTAAAACAATTTCCATATTAACTGCACAGTGGCGCCATATTAATAGATGAAATGGGGTGAAACGTGGGTGGTAGTAATGCTAGCTCACGCTTTTTAATATATATATAGATAGATACCAAACACTCTAAATAAACTAAATATTATATTTTTATACAAAATTTAACATGATTCGGCACGCAACGCGTGCATATAAAGCTAGTGTATATATAATGTATACTTAAGACTTGAAAGCTTTTAAGACTAACTAGTCAATGGAAGAATCAAATTTTGTTATGTATGATGCTTATATTTAGCTAACCAAGAAAAATATAACTTTTGAATACAACTGGGTAGCGGGTACCCGGTATTGGAACCGGCCAAATAGACCAAATAACAATCACTTTTGCAGGACTGTGTACCCAGTCAAGGAACCGGTCCCGATTGGTTCCGGTTCCAATTCCAAAAATTAAGGAACCGGTCCAACTGGTTCCAGTTCCAGTTTATGGGTACTCGGTCAAACCGGTTCCGGTACCGATTCCGAGCAATATAATCGGGTACCCGATTATGCTCACCCCTGGCTAAACATCTAAAAGGAACACGTAAGTCATTTTACATGTTAAATTACGGATAAAATGGACATTTCACATAAGAAATGAGGGATAAATGATCCGTTAAAATGTAAAATGAGGGGCAATAAGGTGAACTCAAGTTTATGAAAACACCTCTTATTTTACATGGTACATATACATGAAAATATAGTGTTCAATACATGGTAATATAGTGTCTAAATAATGTATAATAAGGTATACTTATAGTAATATAGCGTTTAAATTAAAGTAATAGTGTTAGATATTTGAAAACACTCCCCTATTTCATGCCCCAACTTCTCCTTGGTTCATTATAAAAAAAATGCTCAATGAGATTTGTGACAAGAGGGGAGAGGGGATCGATGCAACTATGTGACATTCCTAAATTAACTTAATTGCAAATGAACTAACTTATACTCCCTCCGTCCCCCAAAGGATTTCCCATTTTTCCATTTATGTTTGTCCCAATTACATTTCTCATTTCCTTATTTGGATATGGCCCACCTACTATAATATTATTTTCCTTACAAAAAGTATTTGACCCCATACTCTCTCTCTTAATAAACAATTCTAAAAAATATCCATTACCTTACTTTTCCATTATAATATGAAAACTAGGCCCCACATCAACATCACTCCTTAAACTTTGTGCCCAAAGGAAATGGAAAATCCTTTGGGGGACGGAGGGAGTACAAATGCACTAAAACTACATGCAAAAAGATGTCATGAAAGAAAAGATAGATGGAAAAAGGAAAGAAAATGTATGCAAATGATTTAAAATGCACCTAAAAGAGACCTAAATTACCCTTATTAGATGGGGCTACTCCTCACTCATCATAAGGACCCCATATAAGATAAATTATCGCCTTTTAGAAAATCATGCGTACACAACATATAAATGAAAATGTGATCATCATCTAAATGTCGATGACAAGTAACTTAACAGATTCATGGCTCGGTGAACTTCAGTATCATCTTACTTAGCCATTGCCCAAAGAAACATCCCGGAAGAAACAAAAGGTTTTAATAGTGTAGCATCACTAGTATTTAATCATTTATTGAATGAGTAAAGAGTATTAAATCTTTGGCCAGTCATCACTAACAGTGATCAATATGATTCAATAGTCCTAATTTTAGCATTTAAAGGATCGTCGATTGTGCCAACAAATGGTATGGAGTCAGATACATCTTCCCTGATCATAAACATACAGTGATCAATATGATTCAATAGTGACGGTTTAGGGCAGAAATGTATTTCCTTGGAGCATAAAATTAGATGAACCTTAGTAACAATCGCAACTATGGTGCCTTCTTCATCAACTTCTACGTGACAATTCTCACTATTTGATGACACTTAGAGACCATCGCCATCTGCACTAGTTCCAAATTCCGCAAGATCTTGACAAGTTTGTTCAAATAACAATATTGACAAGTTATTTAATATGTTCGTTTAGTTCAATATGGCCCGTAAAAAAGAATTTTGAGACCTGTGGAGCCCAACACATGTACTCTTTACCTGCTTATGCGTTAACAATATTATAAAAGTAAGATTACTATTAGCTACTTTGTCCATTCACTCCTTTCTGTTTATTTAAATAAGAGGGAGAAAATGGTTATGACTTATGAGAGAGTGTACAATTATGTAGGTCCAACAAACAGAGTAAGCTAGTGTGAAAAGAGAACGAATCTTTACCATTTACGGGATAAAGTTGAAGTAGGACGGGTGTTAATAGATATCAGGAAGAACTTTGGTGAATGGATGGAGTATTACGTAAATACCAATAATATTATTTCCATTAATAATTATTAGTTATAATGTAGTACTAATAATAATGTTTTAGTAATATAATATAGATGATAATAATTACTATAAAAATAATATTAATTTAACAATCCTCATAATGTTATTCATAAGAAGAACGTTATTAATATTAAGAATAATATCAATAATGCATTGGTAATAATTACATTCTTATTAACTATAATGTTATTAACATCAATTATAATCATAGTAATTGTAACACCTCCGCTCAAATACAATAAATAAAATAATGAATAATAGCAGAAATATTGTCGATCGGAGTGTCACTTGCTAAACTCAAACAAGGGGTGTCTAATTTCATTAATAAAAAATCATTTTCTAGATATTATCCAAAGTTAGGACATAAGCCTCTTAAGAATCCAAGTCATCATAATGACGAAATCGTGAAAAGATAGCAAGTAGAAAATGATAACAAAAGACGAAATAAAAACATACGCATAGCCCATTAAATCACCCAAATCATCAATTTTCTTCACTTGTAAAATACTCAGAGAGAGTAACTATTAGTCATATCAGGTTTCAGCTTACTCAGATGTTAACACAAGAAAGTAATTATATAAAATATTTCAAACCTTTTATTGAATAAATATAAATCATCACTTAGTAAATATAAATCCAAATATATATAAATCCAACTAAGTAAAAGAAATCAAATGTTTAAAAAGTGGAATCATCACTTAGCTAACACAGGCTCTCCAAATAGTTTCCCAAAGTTCTCAATTAATACATCATTAACTTCAACCTGTAGTACGCAAAACTCTATCGAAGAACTACTCGTCAATAATGAGTCATCACATAATAAATAAGGAACATCCATGATCGACACACAAGAAAGCATGTTATCAGCAAAGCTCAAAGATGAGTATATATGAAAAGGAAAGCAAAACATCCTAGCATCATACTAATAGTAAAAGGGATATTTCCAATGGTACACTCCTACATTTCGCTTCTCTTATTGGTACACTTTCATCTTTTTGACTTCTTGATGGTACACCTGTAGTTTGAAATTTTCTCAACCGTGAACATCCCGTTAAATAAAAGGTTAGTTTAGGGCTAATTAGGGTTAGGGGTTTGTCTCGTTTTGCGTGTTTTGACTTTTTCAATGTGAAGATTACGTTTTCTCGAAAAACGGACACCACCGTGGACCCTTGATAGCCGAAAATACCCTCTCGAAGTACGTGCCCGAAAACGCGGTTATAGGTACTCATTTCGTAGGGATTCTCGAAATTTTTTCCCATAAAGGGAGCACGGTGGTGTACGTTTTTCGAAGAAACGTCATCTTCACCTTGAAAAAGTCTAGAGCACACAAATGAGGCAAACCCATAACCCCAAATTACCCTAAACATACCTTTTAGTTAACGGAAGGTTCATCGTAGGGAAGATTTCAAATTATAATATTGATTTAAGTCGACAAATAAATTGAGGATTAATTTCTTGGTCAATTGGAATTATTTGATTACGTTCTTTAATCCTAAGATAAAAGTGGAATTTTGTTTTATCCCTGTTATGTGTTGGTTGTCTTGTTAGAGTCCAACATCGAATAACATAATAATACTCAAAGTGGAAAGTGCGTGAATAACAATAACTTTAGACTTGTGCACGTCTGAAACTTTGGACTTGTATGAGTTGGAGTACATGGGCCGGATTGATCATCGTGCCCTATTTTTATAAAAAAAGTTCCTCGATATCGTAGGTCAAGGGGTTACGGAGTCACGCCCGTAATTCGTCTTCTGAATTGAAAGCTAGTTTTTGTTGGATAGCTCGATCCACTGACTACTCAATTTACTAAATGAATTATCATGTTGTATGATTGGTGAAGTGCGTCTTATTTTATGAGTTGATGTTTTAGAGTATTGTTATGGATCATGTTTTATTGCTTAGTAGCATCATGCTAGATTTCGTGTTTTGTATTGTTATGTATGTACTCAACTTTGCTGATTACGTGCTTTTCTATGTGTCGATCATGGTTGTGCCTATTGATTAGGGATGTCAGTGGGGTGGGGTTTGTGGAGACCCGTCCCGCACCCGCCCCAGTTAGGTGGGGATTGGGGAAGGTTTCGCGAGTGATGGGGTGGGGATGAGGATGAAAATTATCCCATCCATGGGTAATGTAGCAGGTGTGGAGTTTAGAATGTACCCGCCCCATCCCCACCCGCCTCGCCTTATCCTCGCACGCCCTGCTTCATCCCCGCCTACTAAGTACGTATTAATTATTCTTTAATAGAAACTATATTGAGTACTTATTTTATTTTGAGAAAGTATTGGGTCAGACCGTCTTATGGTCAGACGAGCCCAACCCAATACTAAAATATCTCGCTATTTTCCTTTCAGTTAGACCACCACGCAGAAAAACGAAGCTCCGGCAAGGGAAGAGCACCAGCCTACACAGGGAGATAAGAGAAAAGGGAAAACTAGTTCAAAAATAATCTCCTATACCTGCTAGTATTGCATCCAAGGTAGCATAGTTTTATGGGAAAGACATACAGGTGAAACTGTCTTCTGCACTTTCCTTCGTATTGCAAACTGTCGTCTTGGAAACTGCCAGTATTGCACCAGCCTACACAAGAATGCACTTTCCTTCGTCTTGCTTCTTCATTGCCCAAGGTGACGCTTTTCAATTGACCATAGTTTTATGGGAAGTTTGGGTTCTGGGTTTCATTTTAATTTGGTATCTCAATATTATATGGCAGCTTCAATTTTATGGAAGTTGGTGATTTGTTTCAGTTGTTTTCTTTCAGTTAGTTACTTTTATTCTTTCAGTTAGTTCCTTTTTTCTTTCAGTTAGTTCTTTTTTTCTTTCGGTTAGTTCTTTTTCTCTTTCAGTTACTTCTTTTATTCTTTCAATTAGTTTTTTTTATTCTTTCAGTTGGTTCCAACTGAATGAATCCAAGATTTAACTGAACTTAAAACAAGTAACTGAACTTAAAAGACATCCAACTGAAATAAAAAAAATCAACTGAAAAAAATTTGAAACCAACTGAACAAAAATTGAAACCAACTGAACAAAAATTGAAACCAACTGAACAAAAATTGAAACCAACTGAAACAAAAATGAAACCAACTGAAACAAAATTGAAACCAACTGAAAGTCGTCCGACCAAATGTTATGGTCGGACGCGTCTGACCCAATACCTTCTCTTTTATTTTAACATATGTTTTTCTAAATAATTAGCACATACTTTAATAAACATGTACGTAGTTTAAGGCGCAATGTTGTGGCGGATATGGTGGGTATGAGACGGGGGAGGAGACCCACGTGGGTGATGGAGCGGGGATAATTGTTATCGTGTACGCGTTGGGGGCGGGGATGGAGATAAAAAATTCTCCGCCATGGGTGATGGGGCGGGAATGATGATGAGATTTTTAGGCGGGTATGGGTGTGGAGGGACCATCCATCGCACTAGCCCCACCCCATTGACATCCCTACTATTTGATCATGTGATGACCCTTAATTGGCGAGCAATCTTCAATTGAATATTTGCCTACAGTTTGAAGATGATGCATCATCCATACTCATTTCGGAATTGGGAGATATTGATGAGAGATCGTTTTCTCACCTTTGTTGCTTCGTATATTTATATTACTTTCGTTAAGTTGATTTATGGACGGATTAATTATTTTAAGTTCCTTTAGTTGGTTTTAAAGTACGTTTGAGGTTTGGATAATGTTTTAACAGTTATTATGGATTTTAGTATTTATTAAAATTGTATTAAAGTTTTGCGCTGCAAAATTATGAGTAAGCCGATACTTATCACACGGGCGATAATGTTTTGAAAATTTTCCATTTTAGTTGGAAAAATATATGTGTTATAAAGAGAGGATTGTCGGGGTGTTACATGAGTGCCTTTGGTGGGTGGGACTTGAATTTATTTTTGTTAATGAAACAATAAATTATTACGTTATTATATTAAGTGAATCTTAATATATTAAGATTCAAGATTATAAGCGCGAAATTTCTTAAAGAAGTATTCGGTTTAATATTTTTAAGTTATTATTAAAATTATTATTAATACTTCCTCTGGTTTTATTTGATAAGGATATTTTGACTTTTGTCACTATTCACATTCTATTCTTTGACCATCTTATGTTCTTTATAGGTGAGAAAAGATATAGTCATGTGAGATCTTGTTTGATTCATCTTAATGCGTATTTTTTTAATATCAACTTTGTATAATTTTTACTCATGTGCAATGAGAGATATTCGTTTTCAAAGATATACATTGGCAAACGTGAAAGGTTCAAATAGGCAAATAGAGTTTAGAGTTTAGAGATAGAGTTTAGAGTTTTACCCTTTTGTTCAACTGATTTAACTGCATGTTTGACTAGCTTTTAACATAAATGTGTTTGGTAAAATTTAGCTGATTGCTAAAAAATGATTATTTTTGTTTGTGTTTAATGACATTTATGGACATGTTAATTAATAAAATAGAATTATAATTATGGACAAAAAAATAATTCATAAATTCTCTCACTTAATCCTCTAAAGAAAAAGCTCCAAATAGGAGCTTTTTCATTTTTAGAGTTTTCACCCAAAACTCTATTTACCAAACGCCCCTACTAGAGTTTAGACTAGTAAAAAAAATCTAAAAGTGATTTAAACCTCTCTTTTTGACCCAAAACTATCACAATTTTCAATGATCATTCTTTAAACGGGTGGCAAGGGAGCATGCATGCGAGTGCTGGGCCGAGTGGGGTGGCAAGTTTCCTATGGCCAGCTATGGGTTAGGGTGGGTTATGTGGTTACGGGTTACAACTAGCCGCATGAAAGATTTTAGTCCTGGTGCGGAGTTGGGGTGGTTAGTCGGGCTGGGACGGACCGGGTTGACACAAACCTGACAGTGGGCCAGCCGGGCTGACCCAGCCCGAATGCCATCACCACTAGTAGTAGTATAGTATATAAGTAACTTTTTTCTATAGTAAAATCTAATAAAAAAAGTCAAAAAATGGACCGGGTTCATAATACAAAAAAGATGCTCCGATAATGGCCGTATAGTAAAAAATTACTTCCGGGAGGAAGACGGTGGTCGACTATACAACTTATCAAACCTCTCTTTCTCTTCTTCTTCTTCTTCTTCCTGCAACTCGTCAATTATCATCAATTATCCCTAATTTCAATCATCAAACCCTCTTAATCTCCATACTTACACTTCACTCTTCCGATCTTTACCCTCAATTCCTCAATCGATCCATACCCTTTTCCCCCCTTTCCAATTCACACTCTCTCTTACAAAGATTGATTCATTTTCAACCTGAATTTCTCGAATTGCGATGAGGCAATAGTAGTAGATTGACGAATTTGAATCCATTACCAATTAATGGAGTTTGGGGTTACCCAATGAAGATGGGATTAGAGTCTTCTGGGTTTCAGCAATTTAGACCTGAATGAGTAAGACCCTTAAAAGGTCTAAGCTTTTTTCTGCCCGAATTTTGACTGGGTCGGGAAATTTGATTGAAGGAGGTCAAAGAATGATTGAATTTTGAATTTGACATTGAGGGTTTTATACATATAGTAGTGGTGTTTTTGATGGAGGAGATTAGCCGGAGAGATGGCGGTGAGCTTACCGATGAGTTGCCCTCATCTTCACCTTCTATTGCTTCAGGGTTTTGTCCCCGTCAGCTCGCTTTCCGTCCTTATTCGGTGTCAAATGAAACCAGTAACAAGCCTAAATCTTTAAGGGTTGTTGTTAAAAGATCGGTAATTTACTGATATTGCTCTTGTTTGAATTGGGAATTGCTTGTCTTTTTGGTTATTATTAGTGTAGTGTAATTGACTAATGATCATGCTTGGTGCTTTAATTGCTTTGGTTTTGATGGTTGATTATGATATTTTATAATGTAATTAATTGATCATGGTAATTTAGAAGGATGGAACTGTTAATTTTTAGTTCTAGTCGATGTTGAGGGCATATCTGCTGAATGAGTGGCAGAGGTTATAATGCGTATTTTGTTCACCACGGAGTACAATGAGGGCTTATGCTCTGTGCAAATGTGCGTTTCAAAGTAGCGCGTGTACTTTTTATGATAACTTATGTGCTTTATAGTGAAAATCTCAGTATATTATAATTTTCTTTTTGCGCAATCTATGTACTTCTGAAAATGCTAACTGTACCTTTTATTATCTTTATATGTGCTTTATAATGTATGATACTTCTTTTGGCATGACTGCTTGTATGGTTACAAAGAAGTTAACTTATTTTTTGATGGTTGTATCTATATACGAGGGCCTTGTAAGTAGTTGATTTCTCTTTGAAGCTGTTGGTTTTTGTTGGTTGTATCACTTCCATGCTAATGTGTATGTTTGTATCTTTATTATGTAGTCGGTGGTGAAGCTTACAAAGCACATAGTTGAGACCTTTCAAGAATGTAATTGCGAATTCAGGTATTCTGATGAACTTAATCCCAAGAGATTTCTAACAAGTCCAGCTGATGGAGTGTTCAATGATGGGCATGACAATGCAAATTCAGATTTGATTCTTTCCGTAAATTATGTGTTGGTGAATTCTCAGACACAAGGAAGGTCTGGTTTCTTTTTCCTTGCTTGGTGTTTCTTTTTGTATAGGATAACTTACTCTTCTACCGCACTTCTGAAATTACTTAGAATTTAAGATGCTATTCTTGATGAGACTTGACAAAAAAAATCTCAAGGACCGATGCAAAATGTTCAAATATTGATTCTACCGTTAATGGATTGTTGTGTTAGTGGCTGTGACACGATGGATTTGTGCACTTCATAGGTTGATTTTGGCTTATGAATAGGAAGAGTTTTAGGCGGTAATGCTCCAGGACAGGTGTCGTTAGCCGTGTGTGATCTTTCGCAGACAGGTTTTTTGGCAGGAGAGGGTGGCTGGTTACTTACAACGATGGGTGCAATTAAGGGAAACAAAACTCGGCCGTTACGTTATGTAACGGCCGTTATGTAACGGATTTTGAACTTGCCGTTACGCGAAATGCCGTTACGTAACCCCGCGATGAAATTCACGTCCAACTCGCCGCGTTGTCCGTTACGTAACGGTGACTCGCCGCATTAGAGCGTTTTTTTACCCGTTACATCCGTTACTATATGAAAATTGGTCAAAAAAAGAAAGGGAATATACGCATAGTAGCACAAAAACTATAGGGTCACACCAACGAAAGGAGAAAAACTTACCATGGGCTTCCAAGTTGAGTAATATATATGATTTAGTATCAATTTTTATATATAATATGACATAAATCTTATGTTTAAAGTAATCTTTTATTCACCATATGTGTAATCCACCAATATGATTGCTTTGGTCAAATTAAGTTATAAGAATACTTATAAAACTTTAAAAATGTCATTTTGAGGTTAAAATTCTAATTGTGTGAATTTTTTGAAAAAATTCACGCCGCGTCAACTGTGATTTGTCTTTTTTCGACCGTTACAAGCCGTTCCCGCGTCATCGCGACCGTTACCGCGAACGCGACGATATCCGCGATTTTCTTCCTTGGTGCAATAGGTAAAAAGCTGTATGTGGAATGTGGAACCAATGAAGGTGGCTGCCATAGGGATAAGTTTCAGCAGTTAGTGTTAGGGCATGCAGAACGTGGCTTCTTTGATTGAGATATGTGAGAAGTATGTGGATAATGCTATCGAAGATGCTGCACAAAAAGAAAGGATTGCAAAGTTGTACTTATGCTACTCAAGGGAAATTGATGTTGGCTGCATTTGGTAGAGAGATAGACCCCCTTAGTCAAAACTTTAACTGGGATGTTTGGTAAAAAGAGGTTTGCAAAGTGGTTTTGATACCAAAACTCAGGGAAATAAAACGCTGCATATTGCTACTTTTTGTTGCTACTTTTTTC
Organism: Patellifolia procumbens; assembly: GCA_947645195.1. Lineage (NCBI taxonomy): Eukaryota > Viridiplantae > Streptophyta > Magnoliopsida > Caryophyllales > Amaranthaceae > Patellifolia > Patellifolia procumbens. Next base: position 4,571,996 of record CANSGD010000594.1, read on the forward strand.
TTCAGAGTTTTGTAAACTTGTGATTGTGAAAGACAATCTTACCCATTGTTACTTCCAAAAAATATATTTTTTTATTTTATTTTAGCTCATGTCCTTATATGTCATTTTACCAAAAATCAACTATCAGCTATCAACTATCAATTAATCTTACCAAACACCTTTGCAAAAACAATTAATCGAATCAACTAATTCTACCAACTAGTCAAACAAGTTAATATCAGCTATTTGCTATCCACGATCATCAAACAGGCCGTTCTCTTCTATACTTATGTGTAGACATTGGAAGTTGTTAATGCCTTGTCAAAAGTTGCCTCCCTAAATAAGCTCGTGTTTCAAGGAGTCCCTATGATTGTTACAGGTAATAGAACTTGGACTTAGGTTTATGAGGGGAAAGGGAAATCTCTCCTCAGAAAATGAAACTCCAATTAACACCAATTAGCAATACCGCAGCCAGAATATACCAACCATTTGATCTTTCTATTAGCAGCTAAGTGATAGAAACACTTCTAAGGACAATTGATTTCTGTCAAATATTAGTGAATTAGGCTTAAACAAATGTGGAATCTAGGTTGTTTATTTGAGATGAATAACACCATTGAAGTGGATCAAATATATGAGTGAATACATAGCCTACAATTCTTTTTTAAAAAAGCTATTATGTGTGATTGCAACAAATTGGGACAAACCTCCAGTTGTCATTACTTATGCTAGGAGAAGGAGTGCAGGTGCAGCTAAGGAGCAGCAACAGTAATTAGAAATTAAGGGCTCATTAGTCTTTTACTGCTTTAATTACTTTCTCTTTTGTATTTTCCTTTCTCCTATGACTTGGCAATTGTACTAACAGAATTCTGTTATTCTGGGAGGTTAGTACAGAGAATCTAATTCTCCTTCTTGTGTATAAATAAGGGCTTGGTGAGCTGAATTCATTATCTATGAAAAAGTGGAGAATTATATTGGGAGAAACCTCACATTCTCGAATGAGTGAGGAATTGTAGCTTCTTCTTTCTGATTTAGCTATCAATATTCTATCTTGGTGACTATCCTTGTGCTAGATTTGTTAAGTTTTGTTTAATTCTTAACAAGTTGGTATCAGAGCTGTGACGGTTCTGCAAGGAAATGGTGGGAGGACAAACGAACTCACAGAGGTTCGAGCAAATAGAGCAGCAGCTCAATGAGTTTCAGGAGGAAAACGAGAGAAGAATCACAACTGTGGTAGAAAGGCAAACCCAACCTCTTCAAGAAGCTTTGGCTAGGATGGCGGAAGCCATCGCCAAGCTTACTGGGGATTTTGGAGCTCATTCAGAGAGAATGGAAGGGAGGATCGAGAGATCTCGTGAAAATCAGGAAACACTAATAGCTCAGATGAGAAACGAGCAAACAAATTTTCAAGTGAGGGTGAGAGTTCAAATGGAGGTGAATCGAAGGAATCCCTCGCAAGAGAGAGAGAATCTCGAGGAGATGAACGAAAATGAAGCTGAAAGAAGAATGGAACCTCGAGAAAATGAGAGGGTTTCTGGCAATCTGAAACTCCGGCGGGTTACGGCGGAGGTGGTGGTGGATGGCGAGTCAAGAAATTAGACTTACCCATATTCGACGGCACTAACCCAGACGGATGGATTATTCGAGCTGAGAGGTTTTTTCATTTCTATCGACTGAGCGAAGATGAGAAGGTGGAGGCCTCGGTGGTGGCGTTTGACGGAGACGCGCTCTTTTGGTTTCAGTGGGAGAATCGCCGGCGGCCGGTGAAACGTTGGGAGGAACTGAAGGGGTTAATACTTAGGAAATTCCGGTCGACAGCCACCGGCTCCTTGCATGAGCAGTGGTTGGAGCACCGACAGCTGGGTGGCGTGGAGGATTACACCAGGAAGTTCGTGGAGCTGCTTGCACCATTGAAGGAGATACCTGAGGTATTAGCCAAGAGCCAATATATAAGTGGTCTTAAGGACCCGATCCGTGATGATATCCGGGTTTTAGCTCCAATAGACCTGGACCATGCAATGGAGCTGGCCCAAAAGTTAGAAAATAAATTCAGCAATTCTGGGCCAAAGAATTGGGCCATGAGAAGTGGACCACATATTGGGGCCACTAGGAGTTATAATTCTTCTGTTACTTCTTTATACCAACCAAACCAAATTAAACCCAACTACTCTCAAACTTTCACCTCAAATCGACCCACCCATTCAAACACAAACCCAAACCCAAACCCACCTAATTACTCATCAACCCAATCTCAAAGCTCCCTTCAATCCAGTGCATCTAATACACCAAGAAACAACTTCAACCCATCCAACCAAAGAAACAGAAACTTCATTAGAAGGTTAACAGAAGCAGAGATGCAACAGAAGAGAGAAAAAGGGCTATGCTTCAAGTGTGATGAAAAATGGAACCTAAACCATAGATGTAGGGGAAGAGAGCTCAGTATGCTAATCACCCTTGAGGGAGAAGAAGAGGATGAGGATGAGGAGGAACCAATAGCAGAAGGGTTGGACTTTGAAAGTCAACCAGAAATATCCCTCAATTCTGTGATGGGAATAACCAATCCTAAAACTCTCAAACTGAGGGGAGAGATCAAAAACAGCCCTGTAGTGGTCATGATAGACCCCGGAGCTACTCATAATTTCATAGCCACAAAGCTGGTGGAGAGCCTAAACATCCCAGTTAACCAAACCAAGCCTTTTGAAGTCTCTCTAGGAACTGGTGATGCAGTTCAAGGAGAAGGGGAGTGTAGGACAGTGGAGGTGGTTTTGCAGGGAGCTGTGGTGGTGGAAGATTTTCTACCCTTGCCCTTGGGAAATTCAGATGTAATTTTGGGGATCCAATGGTTGGAAAAACTGGGCACCATGAGCACTAATTGGAAGACTCAAACTCTGAAGTTCCAATTAGATGGGAGGTCCATTACTTTGAAGGGTGATCCTTCCTTGGGAAGGACTGGCATCTCCCTAAAGGCCATGATGAAAACCATCAGGAAGGAAAAAGGAGGAGTGCTGGTGGAGTTGACAAAACTACAGAGTGAAGAAAGGAGTACAGAGGGAGATAAAGAAGGGCCACCAGAATTGCAGAGGCTGCTACACAACTATGATCAGGTATTTAATATGCCTCAGGGGCTCCCTCCTAGTAGAAATCATGTGCATTCTATAGTGATGAAACAAGGAGAAAACCCTATTAGTGTGAGACCATATAGGTATCCACAGTTCCAAAAAGATGAAATTGAAAAACTCATAAAAGACATGCTCCAAGCAGGAATAATACAAGTTTCTTCTAGCCCCTATTCCAGTCCTGTTTTACTTGTTAAAAAGAAGGATGGATCATGGAGGTTCTGTGTTGATTATAGAGCTTTAAATAGGGCTACTGTACCAGACAAATTCCCTATCCCCATTATTGATGAATTACTTGATGAACTACATGGCTCCACCATTTTCTCAAAGCTTGACCTTAAATCAGGATATCATCAAATAAGGATGAAAAAAGAAGATATCCCAAAAACTGCTTTTAGAACTCATGAGGGTCACTATGAATTCCTAGTGATGCCCTTTGGCCTAACCAATGCACCTGCTACTTTCCAAGCCCTTATGAATGATGTGTTTAGACCCTTTTTAAGGAAGTTTGTGCTAGTATTTTTTGATGATATATTGGTTTATAGCAAGGATGTTACAGAGCATGAGAAGCATCTAGAGATGGTACTTACCTTGCTACAGCAAAATGAGTTATATGCAAACAAGAAAAAATGTGAATTTTGGAAAGAAGAGGTAGCCTACTTAGGCCATGTGATTTCTGCAAGAGGAGTGGCTGTGGATCAAGCCAAGATCCAAGCTATTTCATCTTGGCCAACTCCCAATTCTTTAAGGGAATTGAGGGGATTCTTGGGGTTAACTGGATACTATAGGAAGTTCATTAGAGGATATGCTAACATTGCTTTGTCCCTCACTTCACAACTCAAGAAAGACAACTATGGTTGGTCCATTGAAGCTACTGTGGCTTTTGAACAACTAAAAGAAGCATTAGCAACTGCCCCTGTCCTTCATATGCCTAACTTTACTCTCCCATTTGTGGTGGAAGCTGATGCTTCTGGGTTTGGTTTAGGAGCTGTCCTCCTGCAACAGGGGCATCCTATTGCCTATTTCAGTAAAACCCTAGGGCCTAGAGCTAGGGCTAAATCAATTTATGAGAAAGAATTGATGGCAGTAGTGTTGGCTGTGCAAAAATGGAAGCATTATTTGATGGGTAGACACTTCATTATTCACTCTGATCAGCAGAGTTTGAGGTATCTCATGGAGCAAAGAGAGGTGGGGACTGACTACCAGAGGTGGATGAGTAAACTATTGGGATTTGACTTTGAAATCTCATACAAACCTGGACCTTCTAATAGGGTGGCAGATGCTCTCTCAAGAAGGGAGGGTATGGGTATTGAAAACAACAACATGATGACTTCCTGTTTCTTGAAATGGGAGGATATAAAAAAGGTGATTCAGCAGGATGAGCAACTGCAACAGTTAACTGAAGCAATTCATGCTGGTTCCCTAACCTCACCTAACTATTCTGTAGATGATGGGGTGTTGAAGTACAAGGGAAGGTTGGTGATTCCAACTCAAGCTACCTTGATTGAGCAAATACTCAAAGCTTACCATGATTCACCAATGGGAGGTCACTCTGGAGAGTTTAAAACCTATCAAAGGGTGGCAGCAGATTGGTATTGGCAAGGAATGAGGAAGGGCATCAAAACCTATGTTCAAGCCTGTGAAACCTGCCAGCAACAGAAAGCCTCCACTCTCAAACCTGCAGGCTTGCTGCAGCCACTCCCAATTCCCAATCAGGTTTGGGACAACATCACCATGGATTTCATTGAAGGACTGCCAAAATCAGGGGGTTTTGATACTGTGTTAGTGGTGGTAGACAGGCTATCTAAGTACAGTCATTTCCTCCTCCTCAAACATCCTTTCACTGCTTGTGGGGTAGCAACACTTTTCATGAAAGAAATAGTTAAGTTGCATGGGTTTCCCAAATCTATCATATCTGATAGAGACAAGGTTTTTATGAGCTTGTTTTGGCAAGAAATCTTCAAGTTGCATGGCACCATTTTGAGCAGGAGCACAGCTTACCATCCTCAAACTGATGGGCAGAGTGAAGTGGTGAACAAGTGCTTAGAAGGGTACTTAAGGTGCTTCATCAATGGTCAGCCTAGGACTTGGGCTCAGTGGGTACCTTGGGCAGAGTTTTGGTACAACACATCATGGCACACCTCTATACAGTGCACTCCTTTCAAAGCTCTATATGGGAGAGATCCCCCACATCTCCTCAGATATGAAGTAGGTTCTACTGGGGTTGCTACCTTAGAAGAGCAACTTATTGAAAGAGATGCTGTCTTGGATGAGTTGAAGTTTCAGCTCCTGAAGGCTCAACACCACATGAAGCTACAGGCTGATACTCACAGGAGAGAAGTACATTATGAGGTTGGTGACATGGTCTACCTCAAACTCAGGCCTTATAGACAAAAGTCCCTGGCTAAGAGGCCTTTTGAGAAACTTGCTGCCAAATACTATGGGCCTTTTGCAATTGTGGCTAAGATTGGCAAAGTGGCTTACCAACTCTCCCTCCCTGAACAGGCCAAGATTCATCCTGTGTTTCATGTCTCTCAACTCAAGAAAGCTAAAGGCAGACAGCTCACTCAGCCTACCCTCCCTGCTGATCTCTCCCCTGAGCTGGTCCTAGATGTGTGGCCTCTGGCAGTATTAGGAGTTAGACAAGTTCCAAGGGGTGAAGCAAGCATGACTGAAGTCTTGATACAGTGGAAAAATTTGTCTGTAGAAGAGGCAACTTGGGAAGAGTTTTCCTTGTTGGATGCTAGATTTCCTACCTTCCACCTTGAGGACAAGGTGAAAGTTTGGGTGGGGGGTAATGCAACAAATTGGGACAAACCTCCAGTTGTCATTACTTATGCTAGGAGAAGGAGTGCAGGTGCAGCTAAGGAGCAGCAACAGCAGCAACAGTAATTAGAAATTAAGGGCTCATTAGTCTTTTACTGCTTTAATTACTTTCTCTTTTGTATTTTCCTTTCTCCTATGACTTGGCAATTGTACTAACAGAATTCTGTTATTCTGGGAGGTTAGTACAGAGAATCTAATTCTCCTTCTTGTGTATAAATAAGGGCTTGGTGAGCTGAATTCATTATCTATGAAAAAGTGGAGAATTATATTGGGAGAAACCTCACATTCTCGAATGAGTGAGGAATTGTAGCTTCTTCTTTCTGATTTAGCTATCAATATTCTATCTTGGTGACTATCCTTGTGCTAGATTTGTTAAGTTTTGTTTAATTCTTAACAGTGATATGTATGGGGGGAGAGGTTGAAGAATTTGGGTTTGTTGTGGGCTTGAAAGTGGGATTGGAGGCGGCATATGTGGTGGTACTAGGTAATTTTAAAAGCCGACACTTGGGGAAGATGAGAGGGAGGAGTGATAAAATGAGTTTTATTTTAGTCAAGGGTTTGACTTTGGCAAGAACTGACTTTTACACTCAAGTAAATGTGACTTTCGAACAATAATTAAGGTAAAAGCTTAAGTCTTTAATCTCATGAACCAAAGGTTACAAAATGGAAGTATACATCTTGAGGCTATAACTCTCTAGGTAGCTTTAGGCCTCTACTCTCTAATTTTCACAATACAATATTCTTGATACCTTCTCTACATCCCCTTTTGCTTTTATACTCAAGCTACCAAATAACCTAGCATTAATCAAACTTGTCTTCTAGTAATTTGACTCCTTTTTCATGCTTCCCAATGGTAGAGAGCTTTCACTATCAACCTTGTCTTATTTCCCAAAATAGCTAACACCCAAAATCTGCTACTTCCGTGCTTCTCTCTTTTCTGCTCCAACATCCTCTTTTGTCTTTCTTTTACTGTTGACACTAGGCTTGTCTCCCTTGCTTCTTTTTGGGTCTACGGGCATACACTTTGATGGGCTGGGCTGAATATGGTCGGTCGGATTTCGACTGGAGAAGATGAAAGTCGGTGGTTGGATTTCGACAGAGAAGATGAAGGTTATATGAACAAAGGTTATATGATATTAAGGTTTGATTCTTGGGTGGAATGGAATTAGAAACTTTACGGGGGAGGCGAGATTGAGATTCTAGGGGGATGGGGTGGAGATAGATACCCTTGGGTATGAGATTATACCCTAAAAAAACTCAACCAAACATTGTACCATTAAAAATAACCTAACCATACACCCAAGTTAAGCCTATGCATTTTGTCTTATGGTCTTTGTCTTAGCAAGGTCAAAACTAATTTCTCTTAATTTGATGAATAGGAAAATCAGGAAATAGTAGGAAAGCCTTGCAATATCTATTTTCTTCCTCCTAAATGAGAAAGTCTCTTTCTAAGAAAGAACTTATGAGGGTCCTCTTCAATTTTACTTAAATGTTTTGACAATCTTTATCTTTGCAAGGATGTTCATTTCAAGATTAGATATTTTAATTGGGATGTTTGGTTGGGAGGGGGAAAGAGAAAGAAAGCAAGAAAGGTAAAGGTAAGGAGAGAATCAACTCCCATTTCTCATATATGTTTGGTTGGAAAAAAATATTGAGGTGATGAATTGTAAAAAAGAAACTGTCCTAACTATTAGACATTTCTCCCATTTTGTAATGTCAGTGCACTCCTGCACCCATCCATTGTGATCTCGGGCTTCCAGTTCTAACCAAATAAAAAATGAACCATGAATAAGTTGAAATCATCTCCAAGGAGATGTCGGTAATACTTAACAATGTTGATAAAAAATTATTAGAAAATTCTCTAGTTACTATCAAGCTAGTCCGAAAATGCTTTAGGGTCGGCTTACATGAACTGCCTTAAGAAACTGACCCGTCATCATGAAAAGTGAAACAAGAAAAGTAAAGGAGTAAGCTAAGGACAATAAACAAAGAAAAAAGAGGAAGTAAAATCGAGGAAAGTAAGACAAGAGAAAATATAAGGAACAAGAAAACAAGGGAGGTGTAAATTGGAAACGAAAATATAAGGATAAAACCTAAATTTGAGAGAGTCTTATATGAGGGTGGGGAGGAGATGTTAAGAGAAAAAGAAATTGTGAAGAAAAACAAATGAAAAGGTTTCAGAAAACTTTAAGAAGAGAATACGTAAAAGATGTACCCTGCTAGAGAGTAGCTGCAGAGATCAACTGCATCCAAAATATGGTGTTTTTGTTTTTTTTGAGGATTGGCGGATGGGGCTCGATTTATTGCTGGCCGTAGGTGAGTTGGCTTTTGGGGTCTGTTGGTAGCAGTGGTGGCAGACTGGCAGTTGTTGGCAAATCTTGTGGTTGGGTTTGGTTAGGATTTAAATTTATAGCGGAGGTCAAAGTTGGTGAAGGGTGGTATAGGAGTTTGGGGTCTTCTGAAATCTCGGGGGAGGGGCTGGGGTTTTGGAATCAGAGTAGACTGATTTAGGTGATTCTAAAATGGAAAAGGGAGATAGAAGATTGGAAAAGATAGTAACCAAACATCTTCTAACGGGGATAAGGGTCTTCATTCCTTTTTTTCTTTCTTAAAACCGTCAACCCTCACGTCCCCTTACAGGGTGGTATAAATATTCTTACCGAAGTAAGCATGATAAATGTTAGCCAGCATGAAGGAGTCGCACTAGGTCTTATGAACAGCCATAAAATTTTCCAATTATTCCTGCCTTTTAATTTTCCAAAAATGTCAGAAATAATTAAATGAATGCTGCAACTTGTGAAGATAATAGCTATTAGGGATAGGAGATTTTCTGGTTTTTTGGTTCCATAAGCCATTAAGTGTTAAGTTTTACCTTTAGCATGCATTTAACATTTCGTTTATTTATGGGAGTATGATAAGCATTGAATACATGTACTTGTTTTAGTATCTCTTAATGAATAGTTAGAGGTTTCTATCTGAAAATTTCCCATGATTTTAGTGGTTCACTTTCATGATCAGCCTGTTTTCTTATGTAGGAGCCATGATTGCCTGGGTACATTGTGGTGAAGTATTATAGAGTTATATGTTTGCTTTTATGCAGATACATTGTCAAAGATATTCTTGGACATGGGACATTTGGACAGGTTGCCAAGTGTTGGGTGCCTGAAACTAGCAGTTTTGTAGCGGTCAAGATTATAAAAAACCAGCCTGCTTACTACCAACAGGCATGGGTTGAAGTATCAATCTTGACGACGGTATGATCGCTGCTGAATTTTCCTGTTGTCAAAATATATCACTGGACTTGAATAACTTTTCCTTTTCCTCTTTGAAGTTAAACAAGAAGCTCGATCCTGAGGATAATCATCATATTGTTCGCATTCATGATTACTTTGTATTTCAGCGTCATCTATGTATTTCTTTTGAGTTGCTAGACACAAACTTGTAAGTTCTAGGGCTTCTACGTTTCCATGACTCTGCAATCTAGATGTTATGATTATTGTTTGACCTGATGCCGATACTTTTGTGGCAGGTATGAGCTGATAAAATTAAACAATTTTAGAGGGCTATCGTTGGGTATTGTGCAATTGTTTTCAAAGCAGGTAGAATTTGTTGATATATGTAGTATTGGTAGCACCTTTATGATTTCCTTTGGATCTCTAAATATTTTATTTAATAGATTTTGCGTGGTTTGGCACTGATGAAAGATGCTGGTATTATACACTGTGATCTGAAGCCAGAGAATATTCTTCTATGCACAAGGTGAACTTTCATCAGAAGGGAAAATGGAAATAGAAAAATGGGAAGGGGGTTTGCTGGATTTCTTCATGGAGAAGTTTGACATTATTGTGTTCTTGACAGTATGCAACCAGCAGAAATAAAAATTATTGACTTCGGATCTGCCTGCATGGAGGATAAGACAGTTTACTCTTATATTCAGGTCACGTCTTCTCTATTGTCACAACATCAATTCTCCTATTGTTAATGACACTTTTCACTGGAAGTCTCTCTTTTTCTTGCAGAGTCGTTACTATAGGTCCCCGGAAGTGCTTCTTGGCTATCAGTATCCTTATCGCTTATTTATGATATCTTTTTATATCCGGTTGGGAAAATCCTGATATGTAATTATACACCTTGCTACTATATGTCAGTGTTCACTCCCTTCATTCCCAAAATATCTGACATTGCAGGATTTTCTTAGGATGCGATTAATGAATGGTTAACCCAAATATATTCTCTCCTGTAATAATTGAAAACAGTAATTTCTTAATTAAGTCAGATGGTGCAAAGTATATCGCTCCAAACGTCATAGCAATTGGAGTGCTCCATAGTCCATAGGAATGACTTGCATTAATAATCTTAAAGTATCACCGTAATCAATAAATCAGAATGGAGATCGATGTGCATTAGTATGCTAAAGGAGAGAGATAATATGGAAGTCTGAGTATTAGAACTTAAGTTAGTAAAGTGGACTCATATCAAGCAAGGGAGGGAGTATTGCACAACCAGAGTACCACAAACATGTAGATAGACTTAACCAGTTTCAGTTGTTGTGGATGGCTGTTCCATGACCAATCAAGTATGACTGATGCATCATGCATCAAAAGGACATGCTTACCTTAACTATGTTTGTAAGATATACTACTGCCATTGATATGTGGTCATTTGGATGCATTGTTGCTGAGTTGTTTCTAGGGCTCCCTTTATTCCCAGGAGCATCGGAGTTCGATCTTCTAAAACGGATGATACGAATACTTGGGTATGCTTCTGTGACGAGTCTTTTGTATCTTATTGAACTGAAGGCATGGCTGTTGTGCATGACTGTTATGCCTTGTTATTGCAAAAAGCCTTCTCATTAAGTCCTTTTTTTAATGCATTTGGTGCCACCATGGCAGGATCTAGGCATATTTCTTATTGGCAATTGGAAAAGCTTGCCAATATTTGAGCTTGTTAAGCACCTCCAATTGTAAATGTCTTGAAATTAAATAATGATATATTGCATGTATATACAAATTTGAACCTACAAATATCTAATTTGCCTAAAATTTTTAGGAGTTTCATGGTCCTTCCAATTTTTCAATGTCTAATTTATTTATTTGAAAAGCATGCCCCCCCCCCTCCCTTCCCAAGTAAGTTATACAGTAGTAAGTAGTATATTAGGACACAAATGTATGACCATGGGTGCCATGTTTCTCTGTGTCTTAGATTTGGAAAAAATCTTGATTCTAGCTTATCCTATGCATCGATAATCAGTTCTACAGAGATTATTATTACAGTGCAGTCCTTTTATTGGATCTTGACTGACTGTTATCTGTATAATTTATTTTGTAGGGGGCAACCCCCTGATTATCTACTTAAGAAAGCAAAAAGCACAAACAAGTTCTTTAAGTTTGTTGGAAGCGTTGATCATGTAGATGCTGGCCATGTTGCCATGAGGGGAAAAAGTGCTTATCAACCACTATCTGAGGAAGAGTATGAAGCAGTAAGTGTTTGTACTCGCGAAATACTGTAATTATCTTAAGTGTATAGAAGTATTGAATTTAGTTGTTGGTTGGTTGAACTTCCTTAAATAAAAGGTTGGTTAAGACTTGGTAACTGGTATTTCCACTTGATGCTTTGCTTACCTTGACACTATGTGACCTATTATTTTGGTTAGCACTAGTGACAAGAGGGTGCCACCCTTGTACAAGAGGAATGCAAAGAACAGAAGGCCATTATACCTTAAAGTTAACGATTGACTTTACAATTGTATTCCAAAAATCTTGAAAAGACAAGAGCCTTGAACATGAAGCTCCTGGCTCAGACCATGAAACCCTGACAAAGCTTATCCTAAACCATTTTTCTTCTATTTAACCACCTAATTCTATATTATATTTTTGAAGTATTTCTATTTTCTCCACATAAGTGGTTTAGCTCTTCGAGAGAAAGATAGGGGGAGTTAGAGGGGTCATATATTCTGCGCCTTAAGTTACTTTCTAGAACTTCTATATTAATCCTCTGGTACCACCCAATGCAGAAGGAAGAATCCGAAGCCACTTCTACCTTACAACAACATTTAGAACATATTGTCTAACACCGGGATCAGTGGCCTATACAAGGGAAAACTTTATCCCCATTCACTCAATGAGATCTTGTTAGAACCTATTTTAGCCCAAAAAAAACTATCAATTTGCTCCAATTTTCACAGCCACTTTGGCTGGAAAAACGAACATGGGCTAGAACCAAATAGAAAAAATTGACAATTTCACATCACATTTAATTCTTTGGTCAATAACTTAGTAACTCGCCGCAAGGCTCTATGGTGTGCACTTTGAGGGATCCCCATGAGGAAGATTACAAGGTAGAACCACCTCTCATCTAAAGAACTTAGATAACTAATGCAAATTGGGTAAGTTTCCACTTTGAATGAAGGATGTTTCCATAAAAAAATGAAGGGAAATCTCCAACTCATAACTACTTCAGATAGAGGCATAGTATCACGGTCCCAGAGTTGACTCTCGGGACGTGCGGAGCGCTCTTGCTTACCAGGGGCAAGGGCTTAAGCCTTGTGCGAAGGGACGAGGGTTGATCGGGGCGCTTGTGTGCACTTGAGGGGCACGAGCGGGTCGTAGACTTGGGTTCTTATTTCATTAAATGGGGAGGGACACTTTAAAACATGAGGCATCTCGATCAATGAGTTGGCCTAAACACCAACGATGTTTAAAGCATGCATACAACAGCTAGGAGGTCTTAGTAGTGAACAAACATTTCATTTATCATATCCCTAAAGAGGCTTAAATGTGAGATAATACATATTTCCTGTGAACACTGGTTTTGCACTATTTCAATAATGGAACTTTAAACCTATGAGAGAGTATTAGAACATAAACTAAAGTACTACATTTTAGATTTAAATAAGGAATATACAAGTAAAGTAAGGTGGGATTCTAACACATAGTTTCTCAAACATTGGAGATTCTCTCATTCGATTTGCAAAAAGTTTAGTATCTTAGTATCATAGAGCATGTTTTGCAACCACCGGGCACCAGCCCACCACCACTCAGTATAGATTTTCTCTTGGGGGTTGGTTGGTTGGGAGGTCTCTCCATAGTCCATACATAACCAGATAGACAAGTTGTTCCAAAGATGCTTATGCTCTTTTCTTTGTAATACGAAGATGCTTGATTCTGTGTTGGCCCCTTTATTAGAAGACTAATTAGGTATAGTGCTTCGTGCTCATTCAATTTTTCTGTCATTTTGTCAGAGGGACAAGAAGAAACCTGCTATTGGGAAAGAATATTTTAATTATATGAATCTTGAAGGAATTGTTGCAGCCTATCCTTACAGGAAAAACTTACCTGAAGAAGACTTAATTAAAGGTCTATACTCTGTTTGGATCCTTTTCTGCTAATTCCTGTCTGCCTTCATTTATGTTTTTACATTGTGGGTTTGCTCTACCATGGAATATTGCAGAGAGGCAAATACGCTTAGCGCTAGTTGATTTTCTAAGGGGACTTGTGGAGTTTGATCCTGCAAAGCGATGGTCTCCATTTCAGGTTCTTCCATTGTCTTGTCACGGCAGCTCTTTTTTGTTTCTAAGCCTCAGCTCTCTGATGTAGTATGATATCTGACTTCTACACGCAGGCTTCGAAACACCCTTTTTTGACTGGAGAGCCATTCACAAGTCCTTATCAACCTCCTCTGGAGACTCCTCGTGTGGTGAGTGATTGTGCACACCTATTCTTATTATTTCTTTTATGATGATAATTGATTACTTATTTTATTATTATTAATTATACTCTTATTATTTTCTATGGAGATTTGAAGCTGAATTTCAGCATTAGATCTTCCCTTAGACCTTTAATTAGCTACTTTGTCTGTGATGTTGGGTATGTTGGCTGAATGGATTCCCTATTACTACTATATTAAGGACCAGCAATTTCTCTTTTGCCACTGGCCTCGGAATGATTTTCCTGTTACTAGTATCTTATTTTCATGCACCTATCTGGTCGTACACCCTTTAGTTTTGAACTGAACATTCTATACTGAAATAGCACTTGTGCTTTGTTGACTGACAAAATTGAATATTGCTATCACCACAATATAGCAGCTGAATTTTGTAGTAATAGAATTAACCTTGTATACATAGCATTACAAGTTTACAACCCTTCAAACTACCATGTCTGGGAAAAGGTATCTCTCTTTACCTGGAACATGGTGTACTGGTAGGCGTATGGGCTACTGGATAGCAGTTTCCTATGTAGCTATGTTAGCAAGTATGCAGGGCTATGTAAAGTTATAGTGTAAGAGGTGCATTATGATGATGTGTGGATTTCATTCACAAAAAGTTTTACTTTGTATATCGTTCACAAAATTGCTAACTGATAGGTTTGGAATGTACCGAAGGAGTGTATATATTTACTAAAGCTATGTAATTCCTCTAATCTTGTCTAGCTGTTGAGAACATGCTTGTTCAGAAATGTTACTGGTGGAAATGTTGATTTATCTATCCACAATCCTTGAGAGTTATCACTTGCAAAATTTGAAATACTGTACATGATGGGTTTTAGACCTACTTAGTAGAGTTTGAAAGAATGATTCTCTAGCCTACACATCCAGGAAATAACTTATATATTGGTTATGATTCTAAGGCTGTTCATAACTTCATATACAATCCCACTTATTGTCGTTGGAATTGTATGAGCTTTTGTCACTGTAGATTCTCTATTGAAGTCCACCACCAATGATTGTATCCTTTCCTTTGATTGCTAGATCAACTAACTATTCTCACTATTTGAAAAGGGGAGGGTTAAGAGATTAGGGTTCAAGGAGGCAAGAGACCAATAGGAAGGAGAGAAGTACGAAGAGACGTGCACACTTAACGAGGGGCGTGCGTCTCTTCTTCTCCCTCAGACTTATAGCTTTCTCCTTTCACTTATTCTAATGCTATCGTCTTAGAACACTAAACTCTAATACCCTAATATTCATGGTTGTGTGATCCAATAGGCATTAATAAAAGGAGTGATGTAATATATATATATATATAGCACCAAATGAGAAATAATAAGGCGAATGTCTGGTCCTTACACTATGAATGGACATCTTATTGCTAAATTGTTAAGTGGACATTCTTTGATTAAAAACTTACATATTCTTCCTTTCTCAAAGAGTTTCTATTGTCTTCTATATGTGAATATCAAAATTGCTGATTTTCATAGTAGTTTAGGCATTTAATTGGTGCACCCCGGGGAAAAGGATGTTATGAGGTTAAATTTACATGGAAAGCTACTCAGCAAGTTTATCGAATCATAATGGACTAGCGTGGATACTTAATTATCTTGAACTGACATGTATGTTTTGAGTTGTAGTTACTAATAGACTTGACTTAATTTTCTAGTTGGAATCTTGATTGATGTATGACATTTGATCTTTATTTTCTACTTGCAACATTTTATCAAATTATTGTGGTGCAACTTTTAATGTGTGCGGCTAAACACAACCCGTATTTACCGGCTCATACTTACCGGCTCATACTGGTAGAATTGTCCATATTATCCTCTTTCCCCTTTCCTCACTTTTTACCCTTAATTGAAAATTCTTCCATCCCAACCAAACAACCACCGTAGCCACCCTCACCACCACCACCACCTTGACGTGAGCTACCACCACCACGTCTTCCATTTTTTCAACCATTTTCGTCGCGGAGGCGTTATTTTCGGGTGTTCGTGTTTGTAATTATTTGTGGGTGTTCAATTTTTTTTAGAATCGAATTTCATGGAACTGGTTAGAGTTTCCGGTTTCGGGTATTGGAAAATCCATCCGGTTCCGTGGAAAACTGATATTTCACGAACCGGATGGAGTTTCCGTTTTCCACTGTGGTGGAAACCAGATCTCTATTCAGTTTTCATTTGAAAAACGCGAAACCGAACAGGGATTTGGTTCCCGTATTTTTCTAGATTTTACGCCAAATTGATCGTTTCGCCAAATCCACCCGTTTTTGACGATATTTTTTCAAAAGAAATACGAATTAAAGTTAGATTTTTTTTAATGAGGGGTAAATGAATACGGATATGAGGTGGTAATTACGGCTATGAATAATAACACCCCTTTTAATTTGTTACTTAGGCCTGTTCAATTCACCTTATTTTAATGAACTGAACTTATTTCTACTTAATAGAACCTATTTCTACTTAATAGAACTTATTTCTACTTAATAGAACTTATTTCTACTTAATAGAACTTATTTCTACTTAATAGAACTTATTTTTACTGAAGTGAACTTATTTTTACTAATTCATGTTGTTTTTTCTTCTTTGCACTACTGATTTTTACTGAACTGAACTTATTTTTGCCGATCTGAACTTATTTTTACCAAATCGAACTTAATTTTTACTGAATATTATTAATTTAAGGTAAACTGAACATGGCCTTAGTGTTTTTTATTCATGGAAGCCTCTGTTCCCTTCCCTTTTCTTGTTTTTTCTTATCAAAGTTCCTGATTTTCTTTATATCTTCTGCTTTCATTTTGTATTGGGAAGCCTGTTATCCCAGGTTCACAAAACTTCAAGGTGGAACATCATCCTGGTGGAGGGCACTGGTTTGCAGCTGGTCTGTCACCTAACGTGAGTTCGGTTAGCCCCTTTAGATACTTCTTTTCTTTCCCTAGATGATGATTTCAGTGTTGTCACTGGCGCCACTACTACACTTCCCGCAGAGCGAGCTTGGGTGAATGTCTTGCTGTTGCTGCTTTCTGGCTGACTACTTTTTTATTTGCTACAGGTTCCAGGGCTGACTGTATCAATGCATACTACTCCACACCTACAAATGGCTCCATATGCACATGGCAGCAGTTATGGTAGTTTAGGAAGCCATAATAGTTATAATGATGGTAATGTACTTGGAAGTAGCTATGGGAGCTATGGGGATAATTTCAATACATTTACATACTTTTCTCCTGCTGGTCCATCTGCTATGAATTTTCACACTCAAGGTGGTATGACTGTGGTCGGAACTAGCCCTGATGCAAGGTGGAAAAATTTTCAAAGGCCACAAGGACTTGGTGTTAGTCCATCTGCAGGAAATTTTGCCCCATTGCCCCTTGGAACTAGTCCTTCACAGTTTACTCCACCAAGCTGTTTCACTCAAATTTCTGGTTCACCTGGACATTATAGTGCTGCATCTCCAGTAAGGGGAAATTGTCAGGGATCTCCCCTAGGAAAAGGTATTGCTGTTAGCAATTTTAACCGTAGGAAAAGTTGGGGATATCCCGGAAATATGCAGTCTCAAGAGGCTACATCCTCTTTGCATGGTCTAGGACAATTGACTGAGAGTCTTTGCTTTAGTCAAGGTGATGGTAACTCACAGGTAGCTGGTAGTCCAATGCACATGCCCATAAACTCTAACACTACGAGTTGGAAGCCACCATCCGGTAGTAGTAACTTCAGTGTAGATCACTCGCATAACTATATGCCAAGCTCCGTTTTGCATGGTTCAAGCCTGCAGCTCACAAAACTCAAAGGATCCGCTGCTGAGAAGATTGATGCAACAGCATTACCCGATCCTGGCGATTGGGATCCAAACTATAGGTATGTGTGCTTATTGCCTCCCTTGTTTAGAAAAAGTAGACACCTCATCTTGTTTTTGAGATGGTTTATAGATGATTACTCACAGGTATTTCTTAATTGCCACTGTTTCCTTTCCTTTCTAATTCTTCTTCCTAGTATAATTCTATTCGTTCTGGGCTTCCCTCCGCATCCTTCCCCAGATATATCTTTCTTTCAAAATTCTCTGTCTCTTAAAGGATCTTGGATGGGACATGTACTTGGGATTCAGCTGCTGATTATCTTAAGTCGCATGGATATTAGTTGTTTTTGTTTTAATATTGCGTGCATCTCTACTGGAGGTCATACTCACGAAGTCACAATTAGGTGCTCAATCTCTGACTGGAGCCTACTAGTTTTATTCCCACTTGTCAGATTATAGTGATCGTCCATGTGAAGAACCTTTTGTTGCCTCACAAACTGTCTCAAGTTACATTTAGTTGGGGCAATTGGGTTGGGATCAAAATGATCTTAACTGTTCAACAAGCACTGCTATGTACCTTCTGCTTACACAGCCTCTCAGTTTTGTGGCTTCGAACAATGAAGAGAATTTCTGCACATTTTTCTTTCACAAGATTAATTTGTTACAG
Organism: Patellifolia procumbens; assembly: GCA_947645195.1. NCBI lineage: Eukaryota > Viridiplantae > Streptophyta > Magnoliopsida > Caryophyllales > Amaranthaceae > Patellifolia > Patellifolia procumbens. The sequence continues at coordinate 4,590,083 of CANSGD010000594.1, forward strand.
AACAGCCAATGGTGGTTGTATTTCTGCCAATTAGATGGTGGTGTTTGGACAGAGGTTATGTTGAATAAGTTATGTGCTTTGTCTAAAGTGGTATGCTTGAAGGAAGGCTAAGATGTTTACACTTCTGCTACTTGCCGTGTTTGTTGTGAGTGTATTTCCTAGGCATTTAGCTTCCTTCCTTTCTTTTAAGCCCTTAAGAAGTATCTATTTTTGTACTAGTGTGTTCTTCCTTGGTTTTTGAGTTTCTCCTCTATGTTTTAATGGAATGGAAATATCTAGGATATGAATGGATAGGATTCTTTGAATGCTTGGCACATCATTGTGGCCAGGCCGCCAAGGTCATGCTCTACTGATAAAGAGTAGTGTTCTAAATCACAAGAAAGGGGGTTATATACCTAAAAACTTTTGTAACATTGGTGATAATAGCATAAATATAAGCAAAAGCTGCTTCTGCATTTGAAGGAAATTGTAATGAACCAACTTAAGGAGGAAGACTGCCTTAGGAATTACATTAAGATTCTGTTAGTAGTAGCTTGACTGAGACGGAGAGAATTAGTTAGAGGAAAGTGAGAGAAAAGAGAATCAGATTGATATACGTATACATAGTGGAGAGCATCGAGAGAAAAGATCATGAAATATTTTTTTTGAGTGTTCAGTTAGCTGTTAGCTTTGGGAGTGTTTTAAGATTTATCTTTCTATTTTCTGCAACTTTTTGTCATCTATAGGAATCATCTTCTTCCAGTAACTTCTGATCTCAGATTTGAGTTCCTTACACGTGGTAACAGAGCAAGTTCCGTGGGGGATCTTTGCTCCAAGAAACTCCATCTGAATGCACAAAGGAAAAAGAGAGACTGCAGCAGATACAAATTCTTTTTTACGAGGATTTACAGAAACCACACAAAGAATGCATCCAAGGTTTTAAATAAGAGAAAGTTGCAACACATCCAGCACGAGCTTTCCTCTATTTGGTGGAAGAAACCCCGATGAATGGATTTGTGAGATGGAAAACTACTTCCATTTTTCTGGCCGAGCGAAGAAGAGAATGCTGCCAACTTTGGACTGGATGGTGACGCACTGCAGAGGGTTGCAAAGCCCCGGTGACGTGTCTTCCTCAAGTGACCGAGGGACGCCTTGGTTCAGCATCACTTTTTCCACTTTTTAACCGTGAGGCGCAACTTTCTTTTGTGGGGGAAATGGTAGGGGATTATAACAATTTCTGGAAGTTTTTGGGGGGTGGCTACTCGAGTGTCTCAAATGCGCCATTGATAGAGGATTCAGCAACCCGCATATGGTACAGTATTTTCAAATTGGAAAGATGAGTGGAGGAGTGACGAAGACAGAGGCGGAGGCGGAGGGAGGACCTGGTGACGTTGCAGGTGAAACCACCGGGGATGGCCGAAGCTTCTTCTTTGTCGTCAGTAAGGTTGGTGATGGAGTAGGTTTGCAGTAGTCTCAGAACGAAAGGGGTGATTACCCTACATGCTTGGAGAAGATTCCAGGAAAAAGTGAGATAAAAGTGAAACGTAGACAAGAACGAGTGCCTTACTTTTCTCTTTTATTGTTCCCAGCAATTCATCATTAAATGATGACAGGAGTACAGGACCTTATGTTGGCTGACTAATGTCACGCCCATTGTTGTTAGAATCGCAATCCTAGAGTAGAATCGTACGATTTTATGGTTCAAATATGGCCATACGATTCCACTTACAATTCTATATGATTCTATACTTTTCTTTCAACTAGCGAAAACTTTACAAATTTATATTTGATTTAATCATATTAACAAAGCTACTAATAATATATAATTATCATTAATTTAATGGTTAAAAAATTATGATTTTATATTTTTCACCTTTTAAACAAATAACAGATATCTGGATTATGCGTGTTTGTTGAATTGTATGATTTTACGATTCGATTCTACGACCCGATTCCTACAGGCCCTTCCGATCCGAAGTATTTAGAATCCCGACGATCTTGCCACTTCTCCCATTACAAGCATTAAAATGCAACCATCCCAATTCCCAATTCTTAAATCTTCTTTCAGATAATGCCACTAATCCACTGAAAAATGACCATCTTCATCCACTAAAACATAAACCCCTATGTTACTCCAGCCCAGCCAACCTAGTAAATTGGAGAAAGACCCGGGATAATTCACTGCCTGCTACTAAGGGCTTGTTTCTCGACCCCAATTTCTTTACCCTTCAACTCATAAGCCCAACCTTGCCTCAACTAAATTCGCCCTTTAACTCACAAACTAACAACTCTGACGTCCAACCAAACAAACCCACTTGGCAACCCGTCTCTCGTATTTCCCAACCCATTCTCGTACAACACTACCCCCACCGCTGTCTTCCCCATCCAACGCATGGAAATACCTAAAATTCTTTCCCCACACTAAAGCTCACATTCATTATATATTTTGCACTCAGTCAATCCAATTCATCCAACCTCAACAGAAGGAGCTGCAGTGCTGCATGGATCACTAAGGACTGTTTCGGACCGTGAGACTTGACTGTGTTTTCTTCCGTGATGGTGGCGAATATATTCACAATTACTATCCACCTTGAGGACAAGGTGGAAGTTTGGTTGGCTGGTGAAGTAATTACAAAAATATTCGTTTAAAACTAGTTTGAGTGTGAAAGGAAGAGAGTTAGAGGAATGGGTGAGAAAAGAGAATCAGGTTTTTATATATAGTGGAGAGTAGGGAGATAAAAGATATGTAGAAAATTATTGACAGTTCTTGTAGTTGTTAGCTTTGAGAGTGTGTTCAGCTACTCCAGAATTGATATCTATCTTTCTGTTTTCTGTATGTGGTATGGAGAGAGCCCTTGTCTGTATAAAGACTATAAATCCCACATCAAGTCCCCCATAAGACCGATATGGGACTCCAATTTCCTTACCTTGCAATGGGATCCATTACAGAAACTGACAGTAAATAATAATAGCCTTAAGTACTCGTACTCTTTTTGTTATCTTGCTAAAGTTTGAACTTGGCTCTTATATTTTTGAACACGTGACCTCATTGTTAGTCGTTTTCTATAAGGTACCTTCATTTGAAGTAGCATGATGTGTTTTTGTCATTCTTATATGTGGCGTTGTGAGTGAGGTATATCTTGAGAACTGGTTGCTCTAAGATATCGCTTATATATTTGATTAGTAGGAAAAATTGTTTTAAACAAACCAACTTTTATTCCATCTTCTAATATTATGTCAACCTATGCGTAATTCTAGAATAAGTAAACCTCGTATGTCAATTGATTATAAACAACTCGAATTTTTTTTAACCTGCAATAGGAGGTAGTAGCCGGTTATTTGTAGCCGGTTATTTTTTGACCTTCGTTCTCCGGCCGCTGCGTATCTTCTTTGGCCACCTGCTCAACCACTGAAACCCCACCTGAGCCCAACCCCACACCCACTGAAACCCCAGAAACCCCACCTGATCCCACCTGATCCCACCCCGCTCCAGTCTGTCACTTTGCCCACCCCAACTCCTTCCTCTCTCTCTCCCTGCCGTGCCGCTCAGATTGGGTGATGAGAGGAGGGTCGACTGGGGTAGGGATGGTGGACCTCCATTCTCTACTTGCTCCACCTGAATATAAAATTCCTCCATGTAAGTAGCTTCCTACATTCAAGGAAACAAACACACTTTCCTCCATTGCTTTGGTTACAAGCTCCCTACTTTACAGGAGAAAGATTAAACCCACTTGCATTTCATCATCAACAACAAAAATCAACAAAACAAAAATTTCATTTTTGAGTCTTCTGTTAAAACCCTCAATCCTCAAATCTAAAACTCAGTTTCCATTTTCATCAACAACCACCTACATCTCTCTCTCTCTCCCCCTTCTTACTCCACCGCTGTTGCCATGCCAAGATATGCAGGGCAAGTTGGTCGTATTGGGTTCTGGATGGATCGTTGTTAGCATCAATTTGTGTTGGAAACTTGGAACTCTTGAGCGGGGTTCAGTGGGTGGTGGTGTTAGTGATGTCGGGTCAGTGGTGCCGGTGGGGTTGGGTGGTAGGGTCGACGGGGGTAGGGAACTGGGGATGGTGGGGTTAAGTGGGCTGGTTGGTTAGGGCCTTAGGGATGGTGGGTGTACGGGGTGGTGGGTTTTTTTGGGTGGCAGTGTGTGTTACTCATCAGGAGAGTGGTTTTGTGGGGGTGGTCAAAGGGAAAGAGTGTGGGTCAAAGTTTATATTTATCGGTCAAACAAGTAATTAGACTTGTTTAAATCAATTGACATACAAGGTTTACTTTGTAGAATTACGCATAGGTTGACTTAATATTAGAAGACGGGATAAAGGTTGGCTTATATAAAACAATTTACAATAATTAGTATTATACTGAACCTTTTTCAGGGCTGTTTAGACTGTCATAACTCTGTTTTCGGGTGGGGGGGAGGAGGTGTGCATATGTTCATCTGTATAATCTATCGAAGTTCCATTCTTGAAAGTTGATGTTTTTGCTTTTTCAGTGATGAACTACTGCTGCAAGAAGATAGTGCTGATGTGAGCAACATCGCTTCTGATTTTGGTAAAGTGGTGCAGATAGATCAAGCTGTGGCATCACCACAAACTTTCGGTATCGGCAAATACAACCATGATTCAAATACAACTTCTAATTCATTATGGAGGTAAAGAACGTATTGGTTGGCTCAATCCATCTTGTTTTACATGTGCTTTCTTGGGAGTCGAGATGTGCATGTTGAATGAAATGGAAATAAATGTGCGGCTGAATTCTTTGACCTAATTATTTACTATTATTCAGTGTATGATTGTCCTGTCAATTCATCATCTTAATGGCTGCGGTGAGGATCCTTCTTAAACAATGTACTTAACAAATTCACTATAACGAGTTTAACTGTTTTTAGAAAATTGATTTCCTTTATATAATTAGGTGCCAATCTCATCGAGTCCGTTGCATTGTGAAAGGGCTTTGCATGCTCACTTGATACAATGGTTAAGTGGATTTAGTCGAGTTGTGATCTCTACTGTGATGATTTGATATGGTTAGTCCTTAGTCAAACCACCTAGACACAGTTGGGAAACTGTTCGGGCTTTCATGGTCATGATGCCTGGCATGTACAAAATGTATACTTTGCGCGCTCAGTGGGAGCAGGAGATAGCCGTGCTGCTAAAACCTGAGTGGAAAAAACCACTAGGAAATTGCCTTGCTTTAATTGCGATGGAATTAGTTAATTGCCTAGTGACTACTTGGAGCGAATGGGATTGCAAGATGAACTTCCTGCAATCGACTTATGTCCTCTATGAACACCCCAGTGGCCGTGTCTTATGAGGAACAGAATCTTGTCTCTTTTACTAGGCAACTGTCTCAATCTCTCTCTTCCTATTAGGCTACAATTCGAGGGGCTGAATCATGCATTTGAGGGAGAACATAGACTTCTTCTGGGGCCCGGTAAAGAAATGAGTTAAGTTGACTGGGCAGTTGTGACTTTGCTGACACAACATTTCCTGCTGAAGTTTGTTGTATACATTTCATGTGGGCTTGTTGTCAATTTGTCATGACCTCAAACCCTACTCCGAACTGTGTGTTGATTATTGGATGTATTAAGAAGCTGAAAATCTTAAGGTTTCAAAGATTAAGACCGAGCCTATTCTGATGTATTTGTTTATGATTTGCTTCAGGCCCAGCGGACCATTTCAAGGTTTTTCAAAACCAGAGATGAGCAGCGCCCCTTCAGTTTACAATACGTCTCTTGGGTATGGCCGTTCTATGTCAAGGACACCACAATTTGTGACTCAATTGTCACCAACATCTCCAAGCCGTTTGGGACAGCCGCCTATTCACCGTACCGATTATGGGCGATCATCGATTAATCATGGGAATGAGGGGATTTATATGAAGCCACCAAACACTTCTTTTAGCTATGATCCTGGAAATCCACATTCTCTTGGAGGTGGCTCTTTTAACAACGGTGCAGCATGGGGTATGCACAAACTTGATCTTGGTTCCCTACTTTGCTTCTACGAATTCTGAAATTGTCTTCCTCCATGTTGTAAATAATCCTTTTTCTGTTGTTCCTTCACTTCTTTCAGTTATTCCCTTTTTTGGAGCTTAGCATGGCCCGTGCCGACATTTTTATGGGCCCTATGCAAAACAATAGATAAGGGTCCCATAAAGATGCGCTCTAATATATATCAGACTTCCATTTTTAAATGCTTGCAGGACTTGGTTTTTATACTAATGATACACTAACTTGCATTATCTACTAATCTACGCGTGTGAACACATATTTTTACTCACACACATCAAACTTGCTTACTCTCCCAATGCCCCCCAACCCCCAAAGGCCTTTGGGTAGTAGTAGGCCATGACACCTCTTGCCTACCCCTAGGATTCGGCCTAGAGGTCAACATCGGGGGGAAAAAGAGGGTTGCAGTTAGGTAAATGTTCTGCATTTTTAATAGATGTTGCTCTTTTTTGGTAGGTCGGAGACCAAATCAACTTGTCAACATTCCACCGTCATCTCGTGGAAGAAAAGACTACGGAAGGATAGCATGATCTTGCAATTGCCAGCATCTTACCTCCGTCATCAACTCTGGAGCTAGCAAGAAAGCTCCACTTTACTTTCTTCTTTTGTGAGCTTGTGCTGTAGAATTTCCCATTCTAAATATGCTCATTCATTGTCTTTGAATATTATCTGTCATTTATATGAATTTTGAAGTAAATCTTCTGGTTTGCTTTCATGGTGTTCCCTTCAATTCTTGTCTTTAACGCAACATGCATCCTTTTGAGGTGAAGATCCAGTAATTTACCAATGTCTTCATCTCCTCAATGTTTGTTGAAATATCCACTATTATCAAAGGGGTCAGGCAGATGGAGGGCAAGCCAAGGATATCTCGCCATCAGTGGTTCATCATGGCTTAATTCTGGAACACATTGTTCTGCTCCGCCTGAGTAACAGTAGCATCTCTCTGTTTTGTTGCAAACCAGAGTAGAGTTCTGGAGAACTTATAAACTAAAAAGTATAGATGGATTTTTTTAAATTGGTAGTCTGGAGACTGTACTTATTTTCGTTTATTAATCAAAAGCAATGAGCAACGCATGACATCGATCCTGTATTCCGATACTAGTTATTGATGTTCAGGTAAGAGGTTTGAGACCATGCAGTTTTGACTCATTTATATATCATAAATGTCAGGAAAATCTGTTGGGAGTCTCTTCAAGATACGTACGCATGCAATTTTTTTTTTTTGAATGTATGTGTAGACTCTTTGTTACTGATAAGTTTGCTTGTGAAGAATTAATTTTGATCATTGATTCATCATCGTCTAATATAAAATGGACTTTTGTAATTGGTTTAAACGGGTTTAGCATCTCAATCTATTTAATATTTATCACCTCAAACCTATTTAAGCATGAAGAGGCGAAAATAGGGGGTCTCTTCCACTAATTGTAGTGAATCAATCATAGGTAGCTCATCTCCAAGACGAATAAAAATGAACAAGGTTTTGTATAATTCAGGGTTAGCAGCATTGTACCGGTAAATCATGGTCTTGGTGATGAGATGGGAATTCATATCTTAATTTTTGTGAATGCTGAAACAAAAAGGTAGGGTTTTCAGTGGATACAATAAAAATTGTAGCTATCATAGTAGTTTACACCTTTACCATCTATTTTGTAAATTAATCTTGTCCATTAAATTTAATTGACTTGTAAAATTATGAAGAAAACAGAATCACATTTTTTTTTTTGGTAAGGAGAAGTGGCCCAGACCCCGCTCGGGTCCTATTGGTCCAGACACTTGAGAGTAGGGGAAATGGTAAGGGAAATCCCTACGATATTGCATTGTACTAGTCGTATCTACTTTGTATTCTTCAATTTTTTTTGGTATTTAGTTACTCAAGATTGAAATTTTAACCTCTTCCCCATAATTACGCATTCTCCTTATAGGTTATGAGTTTCCTTCATCTTTTTCTCAAAGCTTGAATTCTTTTTTCAAGCCATGGTGATAAAGGATGAGAAAAGTAGAAAATATGAATTTGCTACTAAACACAAATCTCACTCAATTCATAGAGATATAATTCATCCCAAATCAATTGGATAACAAACTAGCATTAATGGATTCTAATTAGTTTGTAAAATTTGATGTAAAAAAAGGATGAGGCAAAAGTAGAACTTCTTCACGGTGACGAAGCTAGCTGCTTTTTTTTTTTCCTTTTTCCTTTTTGAAGTTAATTTTTTTTTTTCAACGTCTAATAAATCAATGGACAAAATTAAATTTACAAAATAAAAGGTCGAGATTCAAGCAATTATAATGGCTATATTTTTATTATAGTTATTGTAGAATTGTCCAAGAAAAGGACTTGCGTAAAATGTGAGTTTCTTGTGGATTTTAATTGTTTGACTCGATTTAGTGTTCGTGCTCTATCGTACTACTATTTACATTGATTAAGGCTTGGTATCCATCTACTATTACTGTTTAACTTTTTAGGATAAAAGAATTAGAATTTTTAATACAATGGCCTTGTGGTTTGCAAAATCTACGTTACTCCCTACATCCCATATTAACATGATACAGTTTGACTGGTACTGAGTTTTATGAGTGTTATTTGACTAACTTATTATATTGAGAATAGTTGATTATTGGTATTTGTTTTAGTACATAAAATACATGTTGGTGGGGACATATCATAGGGGTTTGGGTTGGGTAGGGTTATTGATTTATTAATTATATGTGAGAGTGAGATCCATTATTATTAAAAAAATATTTTTATTGTACTGTCATGATATTTATAGAAGTTTATCAAGTATTGTGGGATGGACAAATAAAAGAAGTGTATCATCTAATATGAGACAAAGTTTCTAATTCTGTATGGTGACATTGTCATTTTCATTCTAATATCTCATGAAATAGGAATAATCGATAGTATCAGTCTCAACTTACAACTATAACAATCTTCTTTAAAAGGTGTCAACTTCCGAAGTTCCGATGATCACCCAATAGTTCCAATTTTTGGTGTCCACGGAAAACTGCTATTCACCCTAATTGTTATGTTGAATCGAATAAGTATTACACACCATTCTCTTGCATTGGCATAATTTAATAAAAGATCATTTTTACTAGAAACAACCAATTGGATGGTTTTGAGAAATTGAAAGTTCTGATCTTATATTGAAACTTGTCAATGTAAAAATAGAAACCCCCTAGTAGGGCATCGTAAAGCTCACCCTCCATAAACTAGATTTGGATTTATTCGGAGCTAAGCTCAAGTAAATCGAGTGCTCAATCTATAAAAAAAAACCGGCATAAATTAGAAACTTATATAAAAAATGAACAAAATTCACTCGTCACACATCTTAGAAGGTTTTGGTTGGAAGGTTATGAAATGGAATAAATGTGCTACAATTGAATAAACAATTGTTTAAATGTGGAAATTTAATACAGAACCATTCACAATGGGTTCTCATCACCTAAATCCCTTTAATCTCACATGGTCATATCCACCCCTTGTGGATTAAGGTTTCCATACCTCTCCCTTGATAATACGATCTCTATTATATATGACTGTATTAACCACTTAACTAATTGTAGATAATTAATTAAAATTTACTTGTTTTACACGCATCGCGTACATACGAGTCCGCTATCCCCATTGATAAGCACTTTATTGTGCTTAATTATAGGTCATTTTTAGTGTCCTTTCATGTAGTTTACAGCATTTAAGCCTAACATTGCATGGTTTTTATCACCTTTGAGTTATAGTGTCGCTTCATTATTTATTTAGTTGTTTTTGGATCCCAGGCTAACTAGCAGGTTTTTGAAGTCATTTGAACATTGGAAAACTATTTGTGGACTTTTGAATTTCAAATGGACATAACTTTTGATCCATAAATCGGATTCAGGTAATTCCAATGGGAAGCGTTATCTCGTTTCGATAGCTTTCCAATGACTGGTCATAGCCCTATTCCAATAAAAAACGAGAGAGATATGACCGTTTGAAGTTGACTTGTCCGCTGACCAGAAGTCAACACACCCGTGTTGGGCTTTTTCCACAAAGACAGTCCTGTTCTGCCTCACTGCTGCTGGCCCATTGATTTGATAAAGTCAGGCCAACACGTCCGTGTCGATTTTGACACGCCCGTGTTGGCTGAATTTCTTCGATATAGTGGTTGCTTTCTGAAGACACTGATTTCAGAGAATTAGGTCTGCACGCTCGTGTCGTTTTAGACACGCCCGTATAGACCTGTAATTCCTTTTTTTTCCCGGATTTTTCGCCTTTATTTCTGGAATATTATAAATAGATTTTGCGTTTTTGCTTTGTATGAGTCGACATTATAGAATTCTAGTCTCTTAGCTATTCTCTCTAAACACTCTCAAACTCTTATTCTCTTACATTGATACTTTCATTAAAGATTCAATTGCTCAATTAATCCAAGTATTATTCTCTTAATCTCTTCTCTATTTTCATTGCTTTTGGTAATCATATTTAATTTTGTTAATCTCCATTACTTAGAATCCATGATTAGTGAGTAGTTTATTATCTAGGGTTTGGGCGAAAGTATGAATTAAGGGCTTAATTATGATGTTCCTGTAATCGTGTTTTCTATTGATTATTATGCATTGATCTTGGTGTTTTGACAACCCAGGGTAGATCTTGATCACGTTTATGTTAGGGATTTTAGATTTCAATTACTCTTAATTGAATATTGATTTCTTTGTCATTCCCTTGAATCAACTTAATTTCTAGACCAAGAGATTGGGTAGAAATTAAGAGGATCCTTGTATTAGGGGTTTTCCATACTTACTGAATCCATTAATCAATTAACTAGAGACCATTCGAGAAAGAATCCAGTTGATTGATTAATTGATTACTCTTGAGGGCCATTCGAGAGAGGACTCGAGTAATTTAGAGGAGGACTTAAATTTGCATGATATTCGCCTTTGAACTGTAATTACATTGGTTGTTGTTACCTAGCCCGGATTCATACTAAGCCCGAGTTCTAGTGATTGCCTTATTATATTTACATCTCTTACATGATTGTTAGCTGTCATCCGTTAGCTAGTTATTAGTTGATAGTTAATCAATCCTTCACACCCCCAAATACCCTTTATTTAGGTAGTTTTAGATTTAATAGACCTTAGTTAATCCCCTTTTCCCCTGTGGTTCGATCCTTGACTTACCGTTACTACGTTCATAATAGTTGCTTGTTAGGTTTATAAATATTGTTTGGAAAGCGGTTCTTAGTGCCTTGACGACAAACTAAAAACCTCTTATCACCCATATATCCATACTACTCCCTCAGTCTCATATTAGATGATACAGTTTGACTGGCACAGAGTTTCAGAAGTGTCATTTAACTAACTTATTTTATTGAGAGTAGTTGATTATTGATATTTGTTTTAGTACATAAAATGGCTGTTTGTTTAGGAGATTAAGGGGTGAGATTGAGAATTTATATCCCCATGGGTAGTATTCCCTCCCATGTTTGTTTAAGGGGATAGCTAAATTTCCATAAAATTGGGAATGAGATTAAACCCCCTCTTATCCCATCAAAATAATATCTAAGAGGGGCATTATTAGGGAGGGGGATTAAGTTTTGTAAGAAAATGACTCTTTTACCCTTGATGAAAAGAAAGGGGTGAAGAGTTAGTAAGGGTATCTACGTAAAATTATTATTTAATTCCACATTATCTCCAACTCATACCAAATAAAGGGATGAGACTATTTTATCCTTATCCTACCTACCAATTTCCAATTTCACTCCCTTCCTCTAATCCCCAAACTCCCATTTCCACATACCAAACGCCCTAAGAATACATGTTAGTGGAGTTGAGTTAGTTTGTTTATTAATTTAATTTAATGTGAGATCTATTAATATTAAAAAATAATATTATAGTACCATTTATAGAAATGTAATATAGCAATTAAATCAAAACAGAAGAATATATCGATTAATATGGGACGGAGCGACGGCTGCGTAAACCAAACAAAGACTTCCGGGCTATAATGGGGAAGAATTGTGGAAATCAGTCGCTTCAAATTTTCATGTTAGCCTTGTAAAAACCTCGCCTAAATCCTCTCTCTATTCCCATGGTAGAATCCCCAATATTATCGGCACAGAGAGAAACGACCCAGTCCTAACCCCCAAAGCTCGGATCTTGTGTAATAGAAAGATAGAGAGAGATAATCATGGATGAAGCGAAAGCATTGGCGCAACGCCAGCAACAACTTATGTTACAACAACAGCAACATCAACAACAACAAATGTACCTTCTTCATCATTTCCAACAACAACAACAACAACAACAACAACAAAATCAGCAACTTCAACAACACCACCACCACCAACAACAACAACGTCAGCAACAGCAAGCCGCCATGGCGCGTTTTCCGTCAAACATCGATGCTCATTTGCGACCTCTAGGTTCTAATCGTCCTCAAATTCAAACGCAAACGCAAAATCCAAATCCTCTTCATCAGCAACAGCAGCAAAACCCTAGCTCGAGTCCGCAATCGCAGCAACAACAGATGCAACAGAAGTTGATTAGGGCACAATCACAATCACAATCACAGCCTTCTTCTGCTCCTCTTGCTGGTAATCAAGTTGAATTGCAGATGGCGTATCAAGATGCGTGGCGCGTTTGTCATCCCGATTTTAAGCGTCCTTTCTCTTCCCTTGAAGATGCTTGTGAAAGGTTTTGTTTCTGTCCTCTTTCGTTACATTCATGTTTTACTTGGTTTTGATGTTTTCGGAGTTTCGTCGTGTTTTATTTGTGTTAAGGCATCTTATATACAAAAATTAATCAATTTATGTCCAATAAAGCAGTTATAGGAAGAAATTATCCATTGGATTGTGTTCCGGGGGTTGATTGTGACGGCATTGTGGAAAAGGAGAGCTTAGCTGACATTTTATATTGCTTCTGTCGTTTTCGATATTTGCAGAGTTTCATCGTGTTTTATCTGTGTTAAGGCATTGATCTTATATACAATCTTCCATGGGGAAAAAAATAATCAATTTATGACCAAGAAAGCAGTTATAGGAAGAGATTATGCCCTTTTTAGTTTGCCTGATTTTCAATGTTTAGAGATTAAGATTACATATTAATGGGTTTAATGTATCCTTTGGATTGCGTTCCGGGGTTGATTGTGCCGGCATTTTGGAGAAGGAGAGCTTAGCTGACCTTTTATTTTGCTCCTAATTGCTATTCATTGAGTTTGAATACATAGTATTATAAGGTGAAGGTTGCATTTTTTTTAAGATGCGAAGGTTAAAATAGAAACTATTGAAGGTGTGAATAATTGGAAAAGTTGATTTACACATTAACTTTGTATAGTTTAAATACAAGAGGGAAAATATACACAAGCTAAAGTTATGCCTAGAATCACTCCTAAGAAATAGGAAAAGATTGACAATCACAACTATCCTAATATAGAGATTTACAAAAGATTGAATCATATATTACAAGATGGAAGATATTATTTACTGATCCTTAACACGCCCCCGCAAGACGGACGATCGAGAAGTGAGACCGATCTTGGACAATAGGTAGTGATGTCGGGACTTGAGTAGCGGTTTTGTTAGAACGTCGGCAAGTTGATCATCACCCGATATGTGTGTAACTCGAAGAGTTTTATTTTGTACATGTTCACGGACAAAGTGAAAATAAAGTGCTAAGTGTTTCATGCGTGAGTGAAAAATGGGATTTGCAGAGTAGTGTTAGCTCCCAAGTTGTCACAGTAGATAGCGGGCTGCATGGTAGAGTTATAGCCAAGTTCACTTAATAAAGAACAAACCCACAGTAACTCAGCTGTGGTGGCAGCGACAGCACGAAATTCGGCCTCGGTGGAGGATCGAGCTAGTGTACGTTGCTTTTTAGAGCTCCATGAAACTGCATTGCGGCCAAGATAAATGATGTAGCCAGTGGTAGATAAAAAATGGTCTTTATCCCCAGCCCAATCGGCGTCCGTATAGGCATGGAGATGGACAGGAGATGAAGTATAGAGCATTAATCCATGATCTATAGTACCATTGAGATAACGGAGGAGACGTTTTAAAGCATGCCAATGTGTATCCGTAGGACGATGCATGAACTGAGCTAACTTGTTTACAGTGAAGGCAACATCAAGGCGAGTGAGGGATAAGTATTGGAGGGCACCAACTAAGGCACGGTAGTCGGTAGGGGAAGGAAGCGGAGTGCCATTATTAAGAGTAAGAGAAGGAGTAGGTTGCATGGGAGTACTAACAGGATTGGAACCAAGCATGTTGAAGCGAGTGAGAATGTCAGAAATGTATTTTGTTTGGTTGAGGAAGAGACCATCTTGGGTAGGTACAACTTCTACTCCAAGAAAATCGAGCAGAGAGATGAGTAATGAAGGATTGTAAGTGAGAAGGTGAAGGTCCAGTGACGATAATATCGTCAACGTAGACAAGGAGGTAGAAGGTGATATTACTATGAGAATATTGAAACAGAGAAGAGTCGGAAATGAGAGGTTGGAAACCAAAGGAAATAAGAAAGGTCCGGAGTTCAGTGTACCAAGCCCGAGGGGCTTGTTTAAGGCCATAGATGGCTTTGTTAAGTTTGCACACATGAGTAGGATTAGCTGTATCAATGAAACCCGGAGGTTGAGCCATGTAAACATCCTCATGAAGAGTGCCTTGCAAGAAGGCATTATTGATATCTAATTGATGTAGTGGCCAACCATGAGAGACAGCTAGAGAAAGAATAATACGGAGAGTAGTGGGTTTAATAACGGGACTAAAAGTGTCCGAATAATCAATGCCAGAGCGTTGGTGAAAACCCTTAGCAACCAGTCGTGCTTTAAGGCGTTCAACCGAGCCATTGGATTTGTACTTGACACGATAAACCCACTTACATCCAACAATATTTTGAGAAGAAGTAGGAGAGACAAGTTGCCAAGTACCATTACGTACAAGAGCGTTATATTCTTCGGTCATGGCATGTCGCCATTGTGGGTGAGACAAGGCTTGAGTAATGGTGCGAGGTTCTTGAATGGAAGAGGAAGTAGTAATAATATTAGCTTGAGGAGGAGTATATATAGGATTTGGTTTTCGGATATTATTTTTTAGGCGAGTGGTCATGGAGTGAGTGGGGCAGGACAAGAGAGGTGGTGATGATGAGATGGGTGGATTAGTTGAGGAGGAGGGGAGTGAAAAATCTGCACTAGGAGTAGGGGAGGTAGAAGAGGAAGAGTGAGGGCTTGTAGGTGAAGGAGATGGCGTGGAGTATGACGAGGAAGGAGGGGTTGCAGTAGGTGTAATATGATGGGGAGTAAGAGGAGAAGATGGGGTAGTAGGAGAGGGAGGAGTTGGCATGATAGTAGGAGTGTGAGTAGGGGTAGTGGGTGAAGGTTGAGATGGAGCAGGGGCAGTCACGAGAGATATTGGGAGGTGACACCAAGTATCAAGATAAACAGTAGGTAGAGGAGATGTAGGTGGTTGTAAAGTGAGGAAGGGGTATTCACTTTCAACAAATTTTACATGCCTGGAGGTGTAGATTTTATTTGTTGTAGGATCAAGAACATGATAGGCACTTTGAGAGACAGAGTAGCCAACAAAAATACAAGGTTTAGAACGAGGTTCAATTTTGTGGGAAGTGTAGGGACGAAGCCAAGGGTAGCACAAGCATCCAAAACTACGTAATTTAGAGTAGTTGGGAGAGGTATTGAATAATTTGAGATATGGTGAGACATAATTAAGAGTAGGAGTAGGGAGGCGATTTATAAGATATGTAGCAGTGGCAAAGGCAAGGGGCCAATATTCTGTAGGCATGTTAGCATGAGAAAGAAGAGTGAGACCCGTTTCAACAAGATGACGATGGCGGCGTTCAGCATAGCCATTGTGTTCGGGTGTATGAGGGGGAGAAGTGAGGTGAGATATACCATTTTTTGAGAGATGAGGTGTGAGTTTAAGATACTCACCCCCATTATCCGAATAGAGTTGTAGAATAGGTCGTTTGAAGAATTTTTCAACAATAGCTTTGTAGCGAATAAAAACATCATAGGTGTCAGATTTTCGTTTTAATGGAAAAAACCATATATATTTGGTAAAATGATCAACAAATATGACATAATATTTTTTGTCATCATACGAAAGAGTGGGAGAGGTCCATACATCCGAAGAAACTAAGTCAAGAGGAGCATTAGATGTGAGAGTTGAAGTAGCAAAGGGAAGTTTATGCATTTTATTAATATTGCAAGAGTTACAATAAGAAAAAGAAGTACATGACATGGAAATTTCAGAAGAATAAATAGATGCTAGTTTATTTAAGATGTTGATGGCAGGATGACCAAGGCGATGATGCCAATCAAACATGGAGGTCTTGATAGCTGAAAAGGCAGTAGGAAGAGTAGGACGCCACTCATATACGCCATTATTAGTTTGGCCTTGGAATAGGATTGTTCCATTGTGTTCCTTAACAAGAAAAGAAGTAGGTAAGAATTCTATGATAAGAGAATTTTCAAGACAAAATTGAGAGATTGATAATATTTTACGAGAGATGGAAGGGACATAAAGCACATTAGATAGAACATATCTTTTGTGAGTAGTCGTAATAATAATAGAACCAATGTGAGAGATAGGAAGAGATGTACCATCACCAATTATAAGTTCCTCAGTTCCGTCATACGGAGTGTGAAGAGCAAGTGTGCTGAGATCATTAGTAACATGGTGAGAGGCACCACTATCAAGGAGCCATGCCGACGAAGGTGTATTAGAAACAGTTGCAACATGGGCTTGCGGTGCCGTTGGACGAGACCGAGTACCACGAGCAAGTGTAGGAAACTGGATGTGGGGGTGTGCTTGCTTGAAAGCAGGACATTGAGAGGCATAATGGCCCTTGGCACGGCACCACTGACAGGTACCAAGGTAGGCACGTGATTGTGGAGTGGGAAGTAATGCAGCGGAGGTCTGTGAGGTGGCAGTCCGAGGTGGATAAGAGGACCGCGTCTGGGCAACATGAGCAGTGGCCGGAAAGGTAGTAGCGTGATCAGAGGAGGAGTGGTTATTGATATGAATTTCGGCTTGGATAAGTTTTTCATGTAACTCATCATAGAGAATGGTAGTATCGCGAGCGTTAACCGCATCGATAATGGGTTTGTAGGATGTGTAAGGAAGACCATTAAGAATATGATCAATGAGATCATCATGATCTAGAGGCTTGCCAAGTAAGGCTAATTGATCAGCACAAGTTTTGATTGATTGCATATAATCGGTGATGGATTGAGTGGTAGTTTTGGTAATGTGTTTGAGGCGATCTTTCATTTGATTAATATGGCCTCGAGATGGCTTGGCGTAGGTAGATGCAAGAGTGTCCCAAGCTGCTTTGGAGATGGGGTTGTGGGAAACAAGAGGAATGAGGGTGGGAGAGAGAGTACCAACTAAGGCAGCAAATATAAGTTTGTCTTGGCGAAGCCAAGCAATATGAGCGGGATTGGGAGTGATGACGGAATCGGTAGTGATGGTGGTGGGTGGAGCAGGAAACGACCCATCCACAAATTTGAGTAGATCAAAGCCAATTAGCATGGCTTCAATTTGAGTTTTCCAAGCCAGGTAATTTGTGGAGGTAAGTTTAATGCAATTAGAAAAGGAGATGACATGAAGTTTGGATGTAGAATCAAGGTAAATAGAGTGATCAGGGGTGGGGGAAGTGATAGATGCTGTAGGCATGATGGACAAGAAAACAAAAGAGACAAAGTGGGGGGGAAGAGAGAGACCGTGGTTAGGCTGATACCATGTGAATAATTGGAAAAGTTGATTTACACATTAACTTTGTATAGTTTAAATACAAGAGGGAAAATATACACAAGCTAAAGTTATGCCTAGAATCACTCCTAAGAAATAGGAAAAGATTGACAATCACAACTATCCTAATATAGAGATTTACAAAAGATTGAATCATATATTACAAGATGGAAGATATTATTTACTGATCCTTAACAGAAGGAAACATTGGTATTAAAGAGTGTAACTACTAAGGTTGTGGTAGGTAGTAGCTTTCCGGGCCTGGATTTGTGTTTCTATTATGGTCTTTTCAATTCAAGACATATCTGTTTTGGTATCTATTTGTGTGTATATGTGTGCGTTTTTAGCAACTTGATTATATCACGCATATAGAGTATCTTTTGGAGAGTTATGTAATGTGCTGGTTGTTTCAGCTTTTGTATTTGTTCGATTGTCAATGTTACATTGTTTTTCAAGTTTAAGTCTAAATTAAGTTGGGGGAATGGCGAATGGTTAAATGCTCTTTCAGCATTGAAAATGGTAAAAAAAATCTCTTTTGGGAGTGAATGTCCATGCAAATGACATGTTGAAGGCTAAACTATTTGTCTTTGGGTTGATTTAGCATCTCCTGATGGATATGTACTATATCAGATAGACGTCATGGCAGTTGATTGAGATGATAGTAATATATGTACTTTGCCTCAGTACCTCTAAGGATTACGTGGATTACGGATATAGGTGGTGCTTTTCTTTGTCATGTGGTACTATGTATTAGCTGGAACATTTGCTTAAAGGACCATCTTAAGTGGTTTATTATGCTTCTGTCGTTAGGATGTTGTCTCAGAGTCATTAGGATCTATATCTTCTGCTGCTGCTGAGAAAGACCCCATTGGTGTATGAACCGAGTGAACTCTGCTTGAATTCACTAGAGCAAACACGCTGACTATCATATCTTGATTTTGAACGACTGGGTTTGAGATTGTTGATTGATATTTTATCATTCTTCAGTTTCATCCTTCACTATCAAAGATGCCTTTAATGAGTGACAATGACAATGCATTAAATTATGTGCGTGCTTGCGTAGTTGCGTTTGAATTCATACTTACCGCATTTTGTAACTTGTATTTGTGAATTTGTGTGGGATTGTTAGGGAAAATCTGGATTCCTAGCTAAAACCTTGTCCTTCTTTTCAAGGCAGCAAGCATTTTGGACAAAAATTCACTTAACTAACATTATCTCCTATGTTCCTCTTGGCGAATGATACAAAAATCTTCTATAAACTTGGTGATAGTCGTGTGAAATACTTTAATTGTGTGCTACTTATTCTTGACGTAATGATTTTTTAAAGAAAAATATTAACTCCAGCCGGCATGATTCCAAACTTAACATAATGGGTCAGGCCAAAAGCAAACCGTTTTCCCCCTATCCTCCTACTCTGTTTTTGACTATCTTGTCAGTTCGTATACTAACATAAAAAAAAACAAAATTCATATTTCGCCATTTTTTTTGGATTTTCTCTCTCCTCTTTGATAATGATATCATCCTATAGCTAATTCTAAACTAGTGGAAACTAGAGATAATGGGTGTTTCTCCATGGAAAAGCAACTTTCATTCTCGAATACAGTGGTTTGATGTTTCGTTCCAATCAAATTGAAATTGTATTGGAAAAAATATATATATATATATATATATATAGAAAATATTGAATAAGGAGGAGAAACAGGCTATAGTTGAAGGAGATAGCTGAAGATTTAGGAAATCTAGTGAATAAGTTTTTCATTCTGTGGAATTTTAGAAAAAACTTAGTCTTTCGTGTGGCCCTGGAAATTTACAGCTTCCACTGAAGCAGGGGCATATAAGGACCCCCTTTGGCCCGATAAGTATTGCATTGACCCTAGGAGAACCCCCTTTGGCCCGATAAGTATTGCATTGACCCGAGGAGAACCCCCTTTGACCTTATAATTACCCAATATTGGTCAACCCTCTATTCAGTTTTGAGTTGCTTGACAGATGCCCAATAAAAATAGCTTGTCCCTCTTGGTCATTGTGGGTTGGGGAGGGGGGAGGGGTGGTTTTCCAGTAACTAGGTCCAGAAATTCACTTGTGCTAAACTAGACATCTATGATCACAATTCACACATGACAAATAACACAGTATGGTTCCTTTAGCTTACCATTTTAAGCTAGGAGGGAGAGAGATACATTGAATTTCGTAATTAGTTGACTTTCTCCACCATTCTTTTCTTAATTAATGTTTTACACAAATCTCTCTCTCAAAGAACATCCATATGCATGGTAACTGCTGTCTTTTGCTTAGGTAGTTACCAACACGTTATTACCTGTAAGGGATGGTAGCCCTCTTCCTCAGTTCTCGTGAAGAAATTTATCATTGTATTACTTTGAATTGTTTTTAATGCTTTGGTGAGACTAGCTGGAAGGGCAAACATAAATAATGACTAGAGTTTAGGAATGAGTCTAGAGTACATGTCATGTACCGCTATGTACTATTATATTAAAAATTATTATTTTTAATATTAAATATAATTACCCCACCTACTTAGATAGGCTAAACTATACTAGTGGCGGGTTCGGAGTAATCGCCGGGAATGCCTTGGTAAGCGACGCGGAGAGTGGAGCCGTGCAAGGGAGCGGGGGAGAGGTCGGTGGGGAGAGAGTGGTGTTTTGAGGTTGTTCGTGTTGGTGGTGGTTGCGGTGGTGACGATTGGGAGGAGTGATAAGGTTTTGTGTCTGTTGACGGTGATGATTTCGTTCGGGACTCGGTTTTTGAGTTTCCTTGGAAAGAGATTACTTTAGATGAGAAGATTGCTCATGTGCTTTGCCAATCGGCGCGTGTGCTGAAAACGGCGCCGTTTCTACCGAAAGTTGAGCAGTGGATAGTGAGTTGACTCGGGTGGAAGGTGATTTTGAGCAGCGGATAGTGAGTTCAGAGTGGGTTTGGTGTGGTTGTGGTTGGTGACTTACATAACTCCTGCACTTTGTGCCGCCATAGCTGCAGCTCGTTGGGTAGAGACGAAGAGCAGAGAGAGTAGAGATGAAGATTGAAGAGGAGAGAGTAGGAGTTGGTGGGGTCCTTTGGGTGTTTTTTAATTGTTATTGTATAATGATAATTAAAATATTATAATCTTTAATATTAGTGGTGTTAATGGACAGTTAGTTATTATGGTATTTAAAAAAAAACTAATTGCATAGTACTCCCTCCGTTCCCTTTTGATGTTCCCATTTTCCGTTTTAGGCCGTTTTTAAAAGCTGTTCCCATATTGAATCTTTTCCATTTTAAGAACATTTATTTTTCCATCTTACCCTTCAACAACCAAATATTTACAACACTTTTTACTTTTTGTCTTACACATGAGCCTACTTTAGAATAATTTCTTTCTCAATCACTCACTTTTCTCTCTCTCTCACTTTTTCAAAAGCAAAAAGTACCACAGTACACTTTATACAATATAAAATTCAAAAGATTCTCATCTACATCAATTTGCATTGGTTTTCCCCCATATTCCATATGGGAACATCAAAAGGGAACGAAGGGAGTAGTACATAGCGGTACACGTCATTTACCGAACAATGGTACATAGCTGTACATCACGTTTACTGTAGAATTTTCGAGAGTTTAATTGGTAATTGGCGGGTGTCTGCTGGGTGCTGTCTGAAAATGGGTTTAACGTAGTGGTCTGAAGTGTCCATTTGTGATAATTTATTGTCTTATCCTGAAGTTGACGTGAACCTAAATGATTTTTTTTCATCTACACCCTGGGTATTCACAAGTACTTTTTGGCTATTGTATATAGATGAGTGATGACTAACATATTGCCCCTAAGTTTCTCCCACAGAAAAGCATGAATTATATCTAACAGGTGAAGGATGTGTTGTCCTGATCTTTTCTTTTGAATGCAATTTGGTTGGTCTATATTTGAAGTATGGACACTGATAAGAGGAATAGTCATTTGCCATACTAAAAATGAATGTATTTCAGCATGGGTGATCAATATTTCCAACTTGCTTAATGTCCATGTAAAAGCAACTCGGAGTGTTTTGAAATATCTGACGAGTTGAGTTGAATGGTCTGAAATGATAAAGTTCGTCTTTATTTAAAATGAAGGGTGTTGTACTGATAGATGACACTGCTAAGGAAAGACTAGTGCTGACCTTGTGGCTAATGTGGCTAAGATTCCCCTCCAGCCGCCCATGGAAAAACATTCCTTTATTCTTCATCCATAATTAATAGGATTTACCGTACTCTATCAAGCAAGTTAGTAGAAACTACCCTTTTTCTTTCAAAATAGAAAAGTAATTACCAAAGCCCAATAAATTAATTCTTTTCAGGACAGAATCTGATTGATTTTTCCCTCTGATCTCCACTTAGATATATGAAACTGGTTATGTCTTATGAGCGTGTAGTGCTGTTATCTCTGAGTAGTGCAATACATACCGTTAAAGGAATTTCAGCTCTATACTCTAATTTGATTATTTGGTAATTCTTCTTGTTAATTGCTGGTTCACCCATAGTGTTCCCACATGGCATTCTTTTCTCTCAAGTTATGCGAATATTTTTGGTGGACTTCTCCTTTTATTTTATTTTTTTGCTCAATCATCTTGTACTTTCTCTATTATACAGGCTGCTACCATACCATGTTGTGGCGGACTATGAAGCAGAAGAAGATGATAGAATTCTCGATTCTGATACTACAGGACAGACACTCTCACGTTCCCAGCAGTGGGATCACAATATTGCTGCCAAAGTAGCCGAATTTACATCAACTTTTGAAAAGCAGGCACTCGCCTTTAATATTATAACTCGAAAGCGGGCCTTGGGAGAATTTCGCTCAGAGGAGAGACTGATGATAGAACAATCCCTGTTTCAAGAAGAAAAACGGGCCCTTCTGGAAGTTAGGGCAGAAATTGAGTCAAGAGCTGGCAGAGAGGCCCACGAGGCTAAGTTGCGGATGGCAGCCCTTCAGGCGGAGCAAGCCAGAGCTGAATCACAGGCACATGCCGAGTTGATGGCTCGCGCTCCGATTAGGGTTAATGCTCTCGGATCACAAGGAACTGATACTTCCATGAATCATGAATTAACTGATCAGGAGCAAGGGGTCATTCCTGATGAAATGATCAATGGATGGGGCAATAATGCGCAGAGGGTGGAGAGAGAACCATCGGATGATTTCTTGAATGATGAGGAAGCAGAAAATGGAGATGCGGGTATGCAAGAGGAGTGGCGTGAAAGCGCGGAATTTGATCTGAATTCTAGGTAATCTATGGCACTGACGGTTCAGGGTGCTGAATCTATATATATAGATACTGTCACTGCTTCCAATCTAAGCTTTCTTGGTGAGATGCACATACTAAAAGATGTTGTGCAGTTGTATCTGGCTGGGTCTCTCATCTCTGATAGGGCAAAAAATGTAGCTTGTTTGTCCACACTCTTGTATAACATCAGCCCTTAGCCGTAGGAACCAAATGGGTGAAAAAATTGAGTTAGATACTTTGGATATGAGATTATACATGATCATCCGCTGAAATTAATTAAACCTTTTAATTTTTTCTTGGGGGGTGGGGGGTGGGGGGTGGTTGGTGGATAGGCCTATGCGGCCAATCCACATAATTAGCAACAAGAATTAAGTTTTATTAGGAATATGGGAGTGTTGAGGTTTTGTCTGAAATTTTCAAGGGAATGTTTCTGATAAGCATTGTTTGATCTTAGTTGTAAGGTTTATATCTCACGACCATGAGGTTCTCGGATCAAACCTAGGGATTAATCTTCTTCCCTACTCCCAAGGGGCCTTGCATGTGTAGTTAGGCAGCATTGAGTTGTGCAAGGTTCCGATTCTTAGGGCACTTTTACCAACTATTAAGGAGTACCTTGCAGAGTTGAGCTGTACAAGTTTCTTATTCTTAGCCTTAGGGCACTTTGTATCTTTTCAAGTTTTTAGAAAGATTATAGCCTCTTATAAATCTATTGGTGAAACATGGTGTAATTGTTGGCTTGGCATCATCAAGTTTATTACTCTATCCGTTTGTTTTTAATTGTTCAGTTTACTTTGTTGGGATATCTAGGAAATTTATGAAATCTATGTAATGATTCTTTAGGAATAGATAAAGTTGTTTATGGAATAGATAAAACATGAGAGATAATGTTACAAAAGCAAAAAGTATGGGGTGGTTGGTGTTTAATGGGAAAATAAAGGGACAAGTGGGCCCCAAAAGTGTAGGAAATTGGAATATAGAGATGTAAAATTTTACCAAATATAGTAAAAGTGAAAGTGTAACCATTAAAAAGAAACAGTTTAAAAGAAAAATGTAACAATTAAAAACAAACGAAGACAATACATAATACTAGAATATAGTTATATGTCAATGCTATTGATAAAGATAGCTATAAAATAAATTGTTTCTCATCATAAAATAAAAACTACACTTCCTCTTTTCTATTATTCTTGTAACATTTGTAATGTTAATCAAATTTTACTCAACTTTGACCATGTGTCCTTTATTATACTTCCTACATTTTATACTAAAATATTTGATTCTATTATTTCATGCGAATTAAGGTTAGTGAAATCTTAGAGGAATCTAAATGATATTTATGTGTTTAAATAAATGTTATGGAAGAATGGATTTCATGAGAATATGAGTACTGATTGATAGAAAATATTAAATGCATGACTAAGGCCCTTTCTCGTCAATTAAATTATGTTAAATGGTACTCCTTCCGTCTCAGAATGCTTTATACACTTCGCTTTTTCAATCGTCCCAAAAAGCTCTATACACTTATATTTTTGGACACTGCCCACTGCTACTTTATTCTTTTGACTTTTCAACCATGATCCACCACTCTCTCACATCCATATATAATACGCCAACTAACTCATATCACATCTACCTTTTTAATAAATTACAATTGATAATAAAATAACAACTTATCATCAAAAAGTACGTGCTTGATTAAATGTATAAAGCTTTTTGGGACGGAGGGAGTACTTATTTTACTTAACTGACCTTAATTTACTTAACTGGTCTTATTGCTACGGAATTGAACTTATTTTTACTACAGTGATTGCTAATGAACTAAATTTATTTATATTGAATTCTTTAACAATTTATCAAGGATTGAAACTGATCTTTATTGGATTGGACTTATTATTACTGAACTGAAATTATTAGTACTAAATTGAACTTATCTTTACTGAACTGACTTATTTTATTGAATTGGACTTATTATTACTGAAACTTATTATAATAAGTTGACGGGAATAGGGTCTAATTCAATATCCGGGTCAAATAAGCAAAGCAAAAAACTATTATCAAAAAGCAAATAAATAATGGTGGTACGATTTTTCCAGAGCACATTATGAGAAAATGAAGAAACATAAATAGAGCAAGCATTATATTTTGGGACATTTAGGAAAGAAACACTATAATATGGAACAGAGCGAGTATAAAAAGATTAGTTAACTAAGAATTAGTTAGATTCATCTCCATGTGTAGTTTTAATACATTTTTATAATTTTTGTTAATGCACAATTGTAGATGTTCATGGTCAATATACAACCACATAACTAAGCTTGTGGCTATGATAATTTATGTAATGTAAAATTTAAGACATACAAAGGAAATCTATAAAGGAACCAAGTAAGTGTTGGTTCAGTGGTGATGGGGACTGGCTTTGGTAGGACGGACTCGTGTTCGAATCCCCGCAACACCCTTGGGAGAGGAATGAAACCTAACCACCCCGAACTTGGTCTCGATCCGGATGTAGCCCAAAGGGTGAACCGGGTGCAAACATCAAAAAATAAAATAAAGGAAAGTCTAAGACAATAGTCGTTGAGCAATCACCATCTGATTTAACGAGCAATCACCTTCTGAGTTAACACCCTTAAGAAGTTGGATATTTTATTCATGTGAGAAATAGTGAGTAATAACTTGCAATAAATTAGACTTTCTGCATGAGAAATAAAACTAATACTAGTACTAAGACGTTTAAAATCAAAGCTCGATAGCATACACGATCAAGCCTCGTGATTTTCCTCCTCGGTAGGCTTGATTGTTCCAAAAGGCGAAATAAGGCTTTCAACATAACCTCCTACGCCACCGAAGCTTTTGTCACACAAATAAGTATCCCCTTGAGATTGTTCTTCAGTATCCTTACTTAGGGCAACAATCTTGTAGTGGTTCTTAAAGAATAGCTTTAATAAAAGCTTTCCGGTAGGAGAGACGCTTAAAGGTCTCATAGGTCCATGACGAATGGAAATCGATTTCCGCCAAGAACTCCAGTCGTTATGTTGTTTTAGAATCCAAATATCAACACTTGAATTACCCGCATAGTGATGGCAAAGTAATTCCAAAGAACCATTCACTCCATAAAATTCCACAAACTCATACACATTTAGCCAATCCATCCACGGAAATTCTTTCATTTGCTCATTTATTAAATCAAACCCCAAAATACGCTTGAGGTTATTGTCACAATCTAGTGAGTAAGGAGAACAATACAAGATGTCTTCAACAGGCATCCCAATCTTACTTAACGTATCATAATTATAATCAAGCCTTCTCTCAAGCTCGCAAATTCTTTTCCATTTCCTAGTCTTCAAAGAGAAGACATACCATCGTATAAGATCATGAAAACCAACAGTACGACAATCATCTGGTTCAAATTGAACAACAAGCTTATAGTCGTTTACGTACGACGTACAACCAAACCAATTAGCATGCACATAATAATCAGGAGAAGTAGGGTGGTCTGCAATTTTATGGTACTCACGAGTAGCAGGATTGCATATAGAGAAAAATGGATATTCATTATATGGTATATTATCATACGGATAGTCTAAATCCGTATGTGTATGATAATAACTATACAAGCAAACTAGTCCATCACAAGAACCCACAAAACGTGTTCTGCAATCCAACTCAAGACTAAAATCTATTTGTACAAGGTTTTCGAAATCATTTCGCTCATCATTATAAGGCAATAACAAAAATTCATGAGAGTACTTAAGGATGATATATTGAAGGGATGACCAAGATGTGGATATATTAATATTGAGCTGGGTATTTGCAAAATTTGGGGACGAAATAGTAGAATGCCAAAATTTGGAAACGGATTTGAAACGAATAAGGGTTTTTACCGGAAGTCTTGGTAGAATTTGATCTACTATGAGATGCTCTGGAAGCAATGAAATTTCTGGCGAAATATTGGAGTTGTTCATCAAACTCAAACACTTTGCATCAGCTATAATACCAGCTTTGACTTTGTCATCACCATAGACACCATTTATATGATTTTCCATCTCTTTTTATTTGTAGTTTGCTTTTTGTAGAGTTCAATTTCTCCACTAACTTCTATTGCTCTCTTTTTATATCTTTCTTTGTTTGGTGAACAAAAGGAAACAAAAATTACTTAATAATTAAGGTTCTTACCATATTGGAAGGAAAGGATATATTTCTAGGGGAGTGTTCAGTGGTACAGAATCAAATTGGATTGACACTTAAAAGAATGAAGTTTGAAAATCGGAGATTGGATTGAATATAGTTTGGACTAGGACTGGATCGGTAAAAACGGTCCGAATCCCAGACTGGAAACAAACAATATACTACCTCTGTTTTTTTAGTTGCAACCTTTCTAAAAAACGGAAATCAATGCAAAATTTTAATGAGGTATTAGGTGAATATTTGGGTATAATTAAGGGGAGTGGGGACTATTCAGTATCTTAATTGTGTAAAAAGTATGAGAGATAGTGTGGGGACCACAACAAAAAGTATTTTAATTATGTTAAGTATGGGAGAGTGTGTGGTGGACCACAACTATATAAGGAAAGAAAAATAAAAAAGAACGAAGGTAGTATATGAGATTTTTTAATAATAGTGGAAGAGTTTAAATAAACTAAGAAACAAATTATTTTCTACCCAACAACATTGATTATTGGTCACTTCTCCTAATCAAATAGTAAGTATCTGAATGTATTAGGGAAGAAAATGTATTTTATGGCATTAGATACATAATTTATAAGTAAAAGGCAAAATAGGTCACGTCCGCTCCAAAACCGGCAAATGCATCTGAGTAGAAACCGGAAAATAGAAATTGGCGACCCGAAGACGAGACCGGTTAGCTCAGGTCTTGTCCACTCTATTTTATAGATTCAAACTGGTTCTTGAACAACCCTATTTCTTACCATATTAGCATTATATAAAAATTACTTACACATTAAGGTTCTTGAAAAAAATAAATATTACCATATTTGGAAGGAAAGGATATATTTCTATTTTATAAAAACTACTTAAACATTAAGGTAATAGAAAAAAACAAATTTATTACCATATTTAAAAGAAGGCAAAGTCTTATAAAAGACGGTCTTTCATTAAACTTAATGTAAGACTAGCCCAATAAGCCAATTAAAAACCCGAATACGCGTGCAACACGGTAAGGAGTCCAGAAAAATTATTTTTTTAATTTTTTAACTTTTCAACATAAAACCTTAACTTTTGCATTTTTTTGAACTTTTAAACCTAAAACTTTAACTTTTGCATAAAAATCTATAACTAATAGGGCTAATAAAGTGAAGGGTATCGATTCCACATATGATATTAGTTATGAATCTTTATGCGTCTCACCGCGGCATTTGAAAAAAGGAGAGAAATGGTATTTGATTCTACTATTTCACGTGAATTAAGGTAAGTGAAATCTTAAAGGCTTTTGGCCGGTTTTTTCATTGGCTTCTGGCTTTTGACTTTTATTTCTTGTCAAACAGCCAAAAAAAGTGCTTGGTAACTGGCTTTTGCAGTGGCTGAAAAGCCGGCTTTTCAGTCAAAAGCCAGAAGCTGCTTTTACCAGCTTTTATGGTTGGCTTTTGGCTTTTACTTCCATTTTGTACTAAACAGCCAGCAATAACAGCCAATTTTACCAAACACTTTTTCTAACAGCCAATAATTATATAGCCGGTCAAACAAGCCACCAAAAATAGGCGGTCAAACCAGCCAGCATATAAAGCCACCAGTCAATTGTCAAACGCCACAATATTTATTTGTTTAAATAAATTATTTTAGCAAAGAATATTGATTGTAGGAGAGAATATGAATACTAATTGGTGGCTAATATTAAATGTATGACTAATTCAATCTCTTTGTTGAATAAACAAAGAAAACAAAATAGAAATTGGCGACCCGAAGACGAGATCGGTTAGCTCAGGTCTGGTCCACTCTATTTTACAGATTCAAACTGGTTCTTGAACAACCCTATTTCTTACCATATTAGCATTATATAAAAATTTAAGTTACACATTAAGATTCTTAAAAAAATATATATTACCATATTGGAAAGAAAAAGGATATATTTCTATTTTATATAAACTACTTAAACATTAAGATTTTAGGAAAAAAACGAATTTATTACCATATTTAAAAGAAAAGCATATATTTAATCTTTGTTATTTAGAAATTACCATTGTTAAATGCTCTTGAAAAGCCCAACATAGTTGTGAGTGGGGTGGGGTGGATGTTGGCTTTCCCATCCCCCATTTCCGCCTCATTTTTTCATCCCCATCCCCATCTCAATCCTGATGGCGAGTTCGAATTTCATTCACAGCCCCGCTCCACTAAAATCACGTAAAAACCATCCCCGACCCACCACCCACATAGCTATCCACCCTCACTAAATCCCAACCTTCCCTGTCCCATCCCATCTAATCCTCGTCTAAAATTGATTTTGTATTATTTAAAAATTTTAGATACTAATTAAAAAAATTACCTAAAGATACAACTTGTGAAAAAGTTAATTTTTTTTATTTCCTTAATGTTAAGGCGTTATTCTAGTATGAACACTAGATCAACTACAAGAGGGCAGGGTGAATTGTAGTTGTGGGTATTGTAGATAATTTTTGTGGAATATAAAAACTTATAATCAAACAAAAGAGAATAATTTAAGAGTGAGACACAAGAAGATGTTTAACAAGGTATTCTTCCAAACTTCTCTAGGAAGAAACCATGCGTTCTCTTATTTATAATAGAGTTTACAACATTTAATAAAATCTACCTCTGTTCCTCTACGAACCTGTTCCCAGTCACCCTATTCCCCCTGAACTGATGACTTTCTCACTTGACTTCACTCGAATTCTTCTCTTTCTCTTTTTCTCTTTGTTTCTTGATTACAAATATTTCTCTCAGAAAAATCTCACTCACCCAACACTCAAAGTAAGTACAAAATAAATTGCTTAAGAAGAGGAGTAAAAATAGAATAAATTTTCTAAAATTATGAGGCTCATAAATCTGGAAAGTTGTGTTTATTCTGAACTTCCTTGCGCTATTTATATGAGATAACAACAACCCTGTTTTAGCTCTTCAAGGTGGTCAGGGTTGCATAAATATAGGCCATAACCACCACAACGTATAGGCCCTATTCCTTGATGTGCGCCAACTCAGTCCACGTTCAATTAGCACTCCTTCCACCTTCCTAGGATGTTGTTGGCAGTTAGAAGATTGTGGGCGTGATTGGTTGCTGCACCTCCTAGATTTTAGGAATTGACTTGCAGTCAGTTTCTTGACTTCCTAGATTCCAAGAACAACTTAGTTGGGCAGTTATCCTTAATCGCATGGTTGTTGTGTTTGTTACACAATATTTGACTCATTCAAACCTAAACAAAACACATCAAAAATACCCCATATATTATCATATAATTTTATTTTATTCAAACTATTATTCTATGCTATTAGGTTAATTTAAAGCAAATAATAATATATATTTTTGAGTGCATACAATAATTATTTTAAATAATTTAATTAGGTTCAACTCTTAACCATTTCTACACAAGTCAAACTTAAACTAATTATTTCCATAAGAGATAAAAAGAATATATAAAAACAATTTATATACAAAATTAATTAGTCTAAAAAAATAAATCCTAGACTCAAATAAATAAATCCTAGACTCAAAAAATATTATTATCAAACTCTTTTTAATCTTGGTCCCCCAACTTTCTCTCTCTAACCTCCTTGGTTTTCCCCCACTTTCTATATGTTCCACTTATTTAGAAATGGAGGAAATATATAGAAAAGGTCTGCTAAAAACCTATATTTTGCTGAAAACTGAAAATTGTCAGTCCTGACTTGGAAAAAGGGGTACATATAAGATTTAAAAGGTTACATACTACGATTAAAATGTACGCGTGCTTCTAACATCAAAGTTGTCCGAATTTACAAAAATGACATTAATAAATGCACACGTACCCCTTTTGCTTGGTTTTCACGGTGAAAATAGTTTTCACCAGATCTTATTCCTATATATATATACTTAACAAGTAATAGTAAGACTCAAACCAAAAAATGAAAAGGGTGCAGAAAAAAATTATACATATAATTAACAAGCAATAATATAAGATATTGGAGTATTACCTTTGCCCACCCCATTAATACTTCCTTGTTACCCGTCACCATATTTTGCTCATCATCCTACACAAAACCACTTCCACATTGTTGGATTTCAAGAATATGTGTAAGCCATCTCTTCCAAACTTTCACCTTTGATTTGATATGCGGATCGGCTCTAATATCTGAATTCGGCAACTTCTTCGTTATCTCCTTCTCTATGTGCGTTAGATAGCTGACTTGTGACCTCTATCCACTTTCCAACCAGAGTCGTTCAAATCATAAGGCAAATCGATCAACAAGGTTTCTTCTTCAACATACCACACTCTTCTATCTCTTTCTTCGCCGAAATCTAAGACATTTTTCTTGCCTTTCTTCTTCAAACCAAAAAAGAACTCAACATAAGACATGCGTTATCAAATATCTCAATTAAATGAAAAATCTTATCCAATGTCTCAAGCCAACGAAATAAAGAATAATAAACAACACATAACAACTTTGAAAAACATTAGTTATGATAACCCGAATTCTCTATCTAGATTGAGAGCCTCTCTCTCTCTCTCTAAGTCACTTAGAGTGAATAGAACACTTCTCCCAATCTCCCTTCCTTTTCCTCCTCTATTACGTCTTCACACCTAGTTTCTTCCATGCAAACCAATTCAATTGTCCCTGTTAACATGGAGAATCAACCGATTTACTCCAACTATAACGGCGGTCTTTGCTGATTGGGTCCGATAGTAAAGGTAGCTCCCTTTGATCATATTCCAGTGGTGGATACGCTAAAATATGTTGTGGTTGGCCAATTTCAAGATTATAGGACATTCAATGAAGCTGATATCGCTATCTGGGTTGAGCATCATTGGCAATCAAATGACACGATACAAGTTCAATTCGCAAGGTAGGCAAACAGTTTCTCTTCTTATGCAAACATGCAGACGATTAGGATAAAATAAAAAATCTTAGAATGGCTAATTATAAGGGTGCAATGATGATATTCAATGCTTTCAACTCCAAGTTGGCGCTACCAGCCATGAAATTTAACTACGCACCTATCTAGGTTCGGATTGAAGGCATCCCAACGATCTATAACTCAGTCACAGTCGCACGACGAGCCTTGGATATTATCTTAGAGTTGTCAGGTACTTTCCCAACCACCTTTTGTCTCAGGAAATTTATGGTGGAGTATCTCTTGGATAATTTCATACTTTATCACACTTATTTCATATAGTTAATATTTAGATAGTTTCTCTACTTTTTATTTCATATAGTTATTTATTTTTGTAATACTCGTATTTTCATACTACATTTTATAGTCATTTTATAATTATAACGTACAGTTTACAACCTTATTATTAATTAAAGTATTTTCAATAAATTCAAAATACTTTGGGATAATTTTCTTATTAATTTGGAAAAGTCAAAAGGAATTTCAGATTTAGACTTTTTGTTAAAGAAAGGAGGCAAAATGAAAGGATTAGGGTTAATTAGATTGCTTGATTAATCTAATTTTTTTTACATATATAATATATACTACTATTATAAAGAAAAGAGAGGAAAACTCCAATTACTATTCAGCCGTTTTCTCCTTCCTCTGTATTCCACGAACTAACACCCAAGCTACTATTTCCAGCAGCCTACACAATTTGGTTCATGGATTCGACAACACTGCAGCAGGCGACGACATCTGTGTTCGTGGATCCTACGTTCCTTTCTCCCCTGTTAGTATACTCTACTTGGTGTCAATCGATGATAGTTGTGCGACTTTTCTTGTGGTTGTTTAAATTGGTTGTGGGCTCTTGGTGATCTGTAATTGCATTCTATACTAGAACCCATTTCATCTGCATCGATTTCACATTTCACAATTGTATCTCCTAATTGCCATGCTTCTAAAGTCATGAGTATGAAAGAGTGATAGAATTAGCAATCCAGCTCCATTGAAGGAGCTTAAGCAAAACATAATTTATAGAGAAGAAGAGGGAAAGAGGAAAGTTTGTTATTACATCAACTGAATAATTCTGATTACAAGAGCTAAGAGAGTATATTATATATACTCTTGATATTTACAAGATGGGCTCAAGCTCTACATTGGCTTATTAATCAACACAAAGGCCCATGTTTTACACCATCAGTACCCC
Organism: Patellifolia procumbens; assembly: GCA_947645195.1. Classification (NCBI taxonomy): domain Eukaryota; kingdom Viridiplantae; phylum Streptophyta; class Magnoliopsida; order Caryophyllales; family Amaranthaceae; genus Patellifolia; species Patellifolia procumbens. The sequence goes on from CANSGD010000594.1 coordinate 4,623,310, forward strand.
CTTCAAACTGGGAGTGACAAAGATAAATCCCAGTTTGGAAAGAAGCATATTAAACTGTGTAGAAGGCAAAATTTTTGTAAGAACATCTGCTAACTGATTTGTACTTTTGTAGTACGAATATAAGTGAGCTGCAACAATCCTTCCAACACTTTCTCCCTTGTAAAATGACAATCGATGTCAATATGCTTGGTTCTTTCATGAAAGACTGATCTTAGCTATATGCAAAGCTGATTGATTTTCATAATGAAGTGTGAGTGTGACAGGCTTCGAAGAAGAAAGACCAAGCTCTTTAAGAAGTCTAACAACCCACGTTACTTCAGATGCAGCAGCTGCCATAGCTCTGTATGGCTTATGAGGAAGATTAGGAAACAACACTCTGCTTCTTAGATTTCCCAAGAAATAGGAGATGAGCCAAGGAGTAACACACCTTCTTGAATCAATGCAGCCACCCAATCAAAATCAGAAAAAGCTTGTAATTGCAGATGATCAGTGGCTTTAAGTAGAATTCCTTGTCCTTTAGTACAAGCAACATATCTTAAAGTACGCATAAGAGCTTGAAAGTGAGAAAGGCTAGGTTGGTGCATAAACTAGCTGAGAGTTTGGACAAAATAAGCTCTAGTTAAAAATTTTAGCTTGCTAACCAATGATCTGTAGAGTAAAGGATCAACAAAATAGGAGGTATCAAGAGAAGAGAGTTTAAGGTTTAAAGGGAGAGGAGTAACAACACTTGGAAATATCTATATTATTATCTAGACAAAATTGGAGGAGATCATTTGTGAACTTGGACCGAGTAAGGACAAAACCAGCAGATGTATTGTGAACTTCAATACCAAGGATATAGTGCAATGTGCCTAAATCCTTAATACTAAAAGTTTGGTGAAGGTGAAGTTTTAAGTGATCAATAGTAGAGTGATCATTTCCAGTAACCAGAATACCATCCACATAAACAACAACATAAATAACTGTTTCTGTCCAGGACAAATACAGTGAATGAAGTGGTGGGTACTTGGTGAAACGTGGCCCCAAGCCTTCCTTCGTGGTGGTGGTTACCTGCAAAACAAGGAGAAACCTCGAGCAGTTGTTCCGAGGATCACCTCTCCGATGCCTTAGTCAGCCCAAGTTGAACACAAGATCTCTAGTTGAGAGAAAACGAGTATCAAGTGCTAGTATTTTGTGAGTGTTTGATTGTACGTACCTTACCCATGCATGGGCATGGGTATTTATATGAGACATGGACTTGTGACTGACCTAGTAAAGTAAGTGGGCTCCTTTTGGAAGTGGGCCAAGGTAAATAAGGCCTTCATTAATTCCCTGTTTAGAGCTTATGTCCGGAGTAGTCTGCCTTGTGAGGTCTGCTCTTCTCTGGGCTCTGACGTGGGTTGTATTATTAGGATCAATTATATTATATTAATTATATTATAAATATTATTATTAGCATTAATTATATCAATTAATATTAATGGCATCACTTATTTCGTAATATATATATATATATTAAAAAGCGTAGGCAAGCATTGCAATCCAACACATGTCACCATCCTTTTTGAATGACAATCTATCCACTTCACTATAACATATTAAGAAAAATATGTCATCGCGAAGATCCGAACCTGTGACCTTGAGTATGAAATAAGGAGTTCCAACCACCACTCCAACATGTTATTTGTGCTTCTTCTATCAAAATTAATGATAATGTAAGAATGGAAACCAAAAGTTAAGTTGTAATTTTTCAAAATCCATACTGTGAACAACAACAACTAAGCCTTATTTCCAAAGTGATTTGGGGTCGGCTAACATGAATCGTCAACTGAAACAGTTGCCAAAGGAGATGGCATCGACAAGAGTGGTAAAAAGTTTTTAAAAGGGTTTTAAGTTTTAAGAACTTTTAAATAATTTTTTGAAAACATGGTTTACACCAAAAAGTTTTAAAAAGAGGTTTTCAACAAAAGATTTTACCAACACAATTGAGAAAAACGAATAAATGCAGTAATCACACCCCTTCCTCCACATGGATACTGCCCCTCCACCTACTTCTATCCAACGATATGCTCTCCTCAATCCGTAGTAGCCTCATATCACTTTCAATTACCTTCATCCAAGTCATCTTAGGTCTTCCCCTACCCCTTACAATTTGATTACTCCTCCACTCTTCAATTCTTCTCACCGGTGCATCACCTGATCTCCTTTTCACATGACAAAATCCATATTGTGAATGAGATAATTTATTTATTTATTTATTTTGATTATTTTTTCACACTATATGACATTAATTATATTTTACTATAAATAGATTGCAATGCACAAAAATCCCGGAGTATCGCCCGGACCCAATTACTAGTTGAAACCAAAATTAAATGAGAAGCCTCACCCTGTTGTACCTTGTACAGATCCTTTGTCTATTTCTTTTTTTTTGTTTTTAAACCATCTTTGAAACAAAGAAAGAAAAGGATGTTCGAGACTTCCAGCATCAAGTCAAAAACATAAGCTTAGAACTCTAACTATTAATTATAACTTCAAAAGAAGAAAGGTATTACAATATGATATCAAGTCCATCAATAAAATGATGTTTATTTCAGGATGGAAAGAATAGAAAGGACAATGTTTCTATACGTTCTACATCCATATTTTTGTAAATGTGATGGAACTTAATAATCGAAGAGGTAAATTAACCTTCTGTAAATTGCTAAAATATTACTCTGGCTTTCGACACGTAATAATTGCAAATTTAATAAGATCCTTCTTATATCCTTCAACCATCAATGGCATTGCTAATGCTCCTTTTATTGTTTTCCATCCTGCAGTCCCAATTAGTGACCAAAAATCGATATCAATTATCACTTAAAAGAGTTATATCTTATGTAAGTAGCACATATAGGAGATTCAAGTTTCAGAAACTATTCTAAGCATACCGCTGCGCAACAGCGACGTTAGACCCTTCCATGTGAACGCTGAGCGTATAACTGCTGGCCAAAATGGAGCAACATACTGTGACCAATCTTCTGTCTTGATGTCCTGCATAAGAACCCAGAACTTTGTGTCATTTGCAGGTGAAAAGAATTTAGAATAAAAACCCGATTCAAAACGACATGTTTATCACATTTCACATAGTAAATGACTACAAAATGAAATATGAACCTCGAGAGAAAGGGATTCAAGCAACTGGACATAATCAGCAGCAGAGCACCAGGCAGGAAGATAATAAGCATCACAAATTTTACGCAAGAGTTCGTTTTCATCCGGGCGCAAGGACTTCTCAGAGGGAGAAAGGTCTCTATGACACCATGTCACTAGTATTATTGTAGCACCAGGGGCAGCAACTCGAACCAATTCATTGACGAACTGGAAAAGGAAGAAATGATTTAAACACTGGAAAATCTATCGTCTAGAAGCAGGAACTCATACTCGACTAAATTGTTTAATCATGCAGGAAAGCTTTAAGACATGAGACAGGAACAAACCTTCTTTTTGTCAGGCATGTGTTCACCACTCTCCATAGACCAAACCAAATCAAACTGTCCATCAGCAAACGGCTGATCCAAAGCATCTGCTACTTGAAAGAACGCCTGTAATATAGCTTCATGAGCATATATGTATATAAAAAGATCAGCAAACTTTATATGCAATAAACTGCACCATTATCTATAGTGTAGCTGAGGTTATTGATATGCATTAGTTGGGTTATAATGAAATTTGTATGAATGTTTTGGATAGTTCTGCAGCGCTAAATGTTTTGTTAGTTTCTTCAATCTTCTTCTCGCTTTTTTGATTTAGAGACTTGTATTAATGTTGTTCCTGTTGAAATATACCTAAAGATAGAGTGATAGACTCAAGAATCACCTTATTTGGAGTTCTATGATGTGAGTTTTGACCTTCAAAAGTCAAGGCATGCTACTGGGACTCTGGAAGTGTTGTGTAGTTGTTCTCTTCCTCTTCAAAAATTCTTGAGTATGGAGGATTAATCCAGATGGAGACTTATGCTAATGATGTCCCTATTGGAGACTTATGCTAATGATGTCCCTATTGTAGACTTATGCTAATGATGTACTCCCTCCTTTCTAAATGAAGGTTTCATGTATCAATAATGGAAGTTTTAGCTGTCTTAAAAACAGGCTTATACTAATGATGTCTCTTAGGAATGCTTGTGCTGAATTGCTGATCTTGTATTTGATCCTATGGTGGTTTTACATCACAAACATAAACAGTATGTACTGCCTCCATCCTTAAAATAAACTTCATCAATAGTTGTCAGTGGGAAAGTTTTCGCTAATATGGTAGATAATTTTAAATTATAAATCTAAAGATTGGTTGAGCGAGAGAGATAGGTTATGTTTGATTGGGAGGACAAGTGTTTTTAGAGAACGAATTTTTCCGCTTTCCTTTGTTTGATTTGGGAAAAATTAGAGGAAATATGAGTGGAACTTTTAGTTTCCAAAGTGAAAAACTCTTTGCAAATCCACACTTTCCATCAGTCAAAAAAGCAAAACGAGTACAAAGTAAATTTTACTTTACTTACCATCAAACAATGAAAATGGAAAATGAAGCTAAAGCTGATTTTTCTCTAGAAAAGAGTTTTAGTGAAAAATCCGTTTCCATCAAAAATATTTTCCATCCTACTCCAACCAAATACTGTTGGAGTTTGTGAGAAGAGTAATACAAAAACTCTTGAGTTGCTTCAAAAGAATATGAAGAGTTTGGGATCCCATATAGGAAGAATAAGAGGTGAGTGGTGAGTTTATTAATAGTTATGTTCCTAGTATCTATTGAGTTGGTGACTTGGTAGGCTTTTGTGGTTGGGCTCTTGATTGGGCTAGTCCGCGCGCCGCCGCCCGGACCGGGTCGGGGCGTGGGCCATGGGCTTTGGGAAATAACTTAACTAAATTTTTACTGGAAAAATCTGTCATCCTTTTATGACTGTTATGGAATCAGTCAATTCCTTGTTCCACTCCTTAATTGACTGCTTCCACTAGCCGTTAGTGGGCAGTTTCCATTACCCATTAATTACCGTTTTTGACACGGTTTTAGGAGTCAGTTTTCCCTGCTTCTGTCCCTATATATACCCCTTCCTGGCGCAGTTTTTAACACACAGAAAATTATCCTCTCATACTTCTCTCTGTTAATCTCTCAAATACTGGGCAATATTAAGAGCGTTCTCAAACTGTCTCTCTGTACTTCACCGGCGAGTCAGTGTTGTGTTAACCCTGGAGGTTGGTTTGCCACGAGTCCGTGTGTTCGTAGCGGGGCAATTTCAACTTTAGGGTAGTGATCATATCACGGCACAGCAATTTCACAGATAAGTTTAATCAAGGTTTCTATATTATATGGAATATTTGAATAGTGAAGGAGAAACATGACCTAACGAAATTTTCATGTAAGATAAAGAAAGTTATTTATGCACTGCAAAATAGGTAACTTGAAGAAGGAAAAAGTATTTTTCTTTTTCAACTCATGAAGTTTGTGTAAGAGATAGAGAGCATGAAGTACATCTACGTGTATGCAACATGCCAACATGTACTCACCTTATCAGCTAATCCCTCTGCAGCAGCCAGAGCTTGAGCTCTTTGGGCTTGCTTAGGACTCAAAGTGATTCCTTGACATGTAGCCCCATACTTCTTCGCTATATACCTTGAACTGCCACCGATCCCACATCCAACGTCAACCACAATTTTAGGCTTTCTACTCGGATCATCTGTACACATTAAACCACGTTATTAAAAGTTTTAAAATATAGAGCTAACCTATATAAGACACTAGTTAAGGGGTCGTTTAGTTCAAATAATGGAATGGAAACAAATGGAGAAGGGGAACCTTAAATAGCGAATCAAACAACTCCTGAACTCATAACCCTTATTGTACAAATATTGGACCTAAGTAAGTTAATACATGGCCACGTATAATACTTCAGTACCCGGATAAAAAAAAAGTTGGTCTTCCCAAATAACCCCTATTGTAAAGTATGGGTTAAAAGATTACTCCTCTACATCACTAAAATTGTTTTACTTTATATTTTGATGATATTCATGTAGCTCCTTTAACAATTATTTGTAATTTAAACTGGAAAAAGTATAGGCATGTAGGATCTTGTTAACTTCATCTCGGTGTGTGTGTTCCAAAGATTAACTTTTTATCAAAATTAGTAGATGTGACAATTGGGTCATTCGGTTCAGGTACATAAGTTTGGGTCAATATGCTTAGTATCGAGATAGACACGGGTCGACTCAGCCCCAACTTGGGTTGAGTCTGTTTCAGCCCTATGCAATCACGTCGAAGTTAACTGGGATCGTATTTGTTTCCACTCAAGCGAATATTTGAGTTAAGCATATAAGTTAAAACTTAATATTAACTAATGAGTAAATAAGTGTAGATAACATATTCGAGATAATATTAAAGTAAATATCAAAGTACCCTCTCCGTCTCAATTTCTGGTGAAACCAAGGGTATCCAGCATCAATAGAAGTGACTAATCCGTTTGTTTAGGGCGCTCCATTAAGGCTAAAGGACCGACCAAACATCTATCTTATTCCCAAAGGTCAAGATTTGAACACATGACCAAGTGGTTAAGAGACAAAGTGAGCGACTATTATACCCTCCGCCTCAATTTATTTGATACATTTGCTTTTTCACAATTTTCGAGATATAATTTGAGAAACTAATGTCTCAAATTGTGTACAAGTGAAAATTACAAAATATATTTGGAAAGTAAACATAGAGACGAATCAGACAAGATCTTGCATGACGGTATGATGAGTATCTTTTTCGTTAGGTAAATAAACTCAAAAACAGTCAAATGCAATATGAATAGTACTCAAAGTCAATATGTAGCAAATAAAATGAGACGTATAGAGTATTTAAAAAATACGGTAAAATTAAACTTGATTATTTTGTGGTGGAAATTGCACTTGCTTGTATAATGGGTTGGTTTGTGTTGGTCATTTCCTCTGAATGAAGTTCGGGTCACCATATTTGAATCGAGTCGAGTTATTTAGGGTTCTGAATCGTCATTTCGTATTTAATCTGCTTTTCATGTCAGCTTGTAAGGGTTACTCATATCAGGTCAATTTTGTTAAATAGTAATTACACATGAATATTCAAAGAGCTACCTTAAATATCTAGCCTTTAACTTTTAGCATGCATTAGAAATTAAAATACAAGATTAACCATATTAGGTTGTTGCCAAAAAAACACCATTTCTAGTGAAACATAAGATAAAATATCTAGCGTTTCTAGAAAAAGAAATATCATGAGATTTGGTGCTGAAATGCAAGACGTCAAGCATGCAGCTGTGACTTTGAGCAGGACACAAAAAAGGCTAAGAACAGAAGGAAGAATGACGTAAGCAAGTAGAAAGGCAAAATCACCCAATCATAAAAGAGAATCGAGTCCACAAAAAAAAATTCGAAAGGCCCACCCACATCAAACGTCGTCTGAGTCACACCACACGATAACACAACTGAACAATCAGGAAAATCTTAGGATTAATCACTAACAACGGCAAAAAAATCAATCAAAATACAAAAGAAGTGTAATTTTATAGTACTCAGGTGTTTAATAAATGATTTAAAATGCTTTTTATTTGGTTAAACAACTAAAAAATGTTCAATACTCTTCCGTAATGAATTACCTGCAACAATGAAATATTTTGCCTCTCACAAATACTCCCTCCGTTTTTTTTAATATGCATATTTCTCCATTTTGGGGTGTTTTTTTTAATTGGTACCTTCCTACCTTTTGCCATAAATGGAAGGTTGACCCACCTAATTATTACACTTCTCTCCTACTTTTTCTTTCCTTCTCTCTATCTTTTTTTTTTTATTTTTTCTTACTTTTACTAACCTTCTCTCTTACTTTTTGCATTTTTTCCTTAGTTCTAGTGCAAAACCTTATGTGCATATTAAAAAAACGGAGGTAGTAATACTAATTATTGCAAGTAATTTGCTATAGATGGAGTATATAGTTTTTAGAAACTATTAAAATGTCAACTTTTAAACCAAAAGCCAAAACACGCTTTTAATACTTTTTTTTTTAATCTTTGGCTTTTACTTCCATTTTGTAGTTCATGCTATGACTTGTTTTTCCCAACTTATATTTAGTTGAATTCAGTTAGTTCAATTCGATTATTTTCAGTTTAACTCAGTTCAGCTTAGCTCTAGAATCTGAACAATTCTTTGACTCTTATATTCCAATATTTCTATTAGTTCAATTCTATTTATTTCAACTAACTTTAGTTTTGTAGTGTAGTTGAGCTTATTTATGTAGGATGGAACATGCTCTATTTGTCGGCTGTCGCTTTTACCCAAATATTTACAAACCACCAATGATTACCCGATCAATCGAACAAGATAGCTGGCCCAACTAGCCAGTAGCCACCATAAATTAGCGAGCCACCACCATCCAATTGATCTGAGGAATGATATGCATCTAACAGGGGTAAAATGATCATTTTACATATTAAATGAGGGGAGAAATCTTTTTACTTATTAAATGAGGGGCAAAAAGGTAAATTCAAGACAATAAAAATCATTCTATTTTACATGGTTTTTACATGGAAATATATCGTCTATCTTATGGTAATATATTGTCTTTAGATGATAATATGTTGTCTTTCTCAGAAAATTGTGTTAGATGTTTGGTAACATGTAACTGTTAGATGTCTATCAATTCTCAATTGAGCTTGGATAAAACATATTAAAAGTGTACTTTCACGCTAGGAAAAGAAAAAGGTGTTTTACTTGAAATTAGACACTATATTACAATAAATATTTATTTTACATCATTTGGACATTATATTATCATGTATTGAACTCTATATTTTTATGTATATACCATATTGAACGATAATAATAAAACTGTACATATACATTGAGAAATGAAAAAGGTGATTTTTCAAACTTAGACATAATTTGAACACTATATTACTATGAATATACCTTATTTTTCTTTATTTGGACATTGTTGTTATGTACTTCCACCGTTTCTAAATAAGTGGAACATAAAGAAAGTGGAGGGAAAACCAAGGAGGTTAGAGAGAGAAAGTTGGGGACCATAATTAAAAAGAGAAATTATACTTTAACTAAATAAATAATTGAATATATATTGTTTGAGTAAGGATAAACATGTAATTTTATCATTTAAAACGTCTTATTTTGAGGTTGGTATTACTTATTGTGACAATTCCATATTAGAAAAGGGTGTCACTTATTTAAAAACGGATGAAGTATTAGACACTATATTTACATATATATACCATGTTGAATAATGGTAAAACATCCTTTTCTTTTTCTAATTTTAAAAGTACATTTTTAATATATTTTAAGATATTTTAATACATCTAACGGTTATTTTTTTACCAATATATTTTAAGATATGTTGAAACATCTAACCTCATTGATCCACTACCTTGAAACAATATATGAGGATTAAATAAATTTTCTATTATAAAGTTAGAATTTATATTAAATCACAAGTAAATAATATTAATGTTTAAAAGCTACTTAAACTTATTTTTTAATTCTAAAAAACGCTCTAGCAATTACATTAATTATCTTCCAAAAAATCAACAAAAATGAAATAAAAAAGAAAGTAAAAAAAATGAGAACCTGAAACAGCAGCAAATCGAAGAGCCTCCTCAATCATACGAATCTGAGCAGCGCGATGTTGAGTAACAGAGGCAGACTGTTCAGGATCGTAGAATCCATGATGCATATGGTCTCCCCAAATATCTTCCCAAAGCCCTGAAGATTCATCATATAATTCTGCAATCCCTTTATTTAATTCTTCCCTCGACCTATTCGTTCCTGTTATTATCTCCTCCTCTTTTGCTTCTGTGGCAACGCCCATTCTCGCGCGGTTGTTGTTGCGGCGGAGACTGGTGTTGTTGTTGTGGTGGCGGAAGATGATGCGTGAAGGGTGTCGTCTCGCAGTGATACTGATTAGTGGGGATTGCGACAGTAGTAGTGAAGAATGAGTTGTAATTATATGATTGGTAATGGAAATTGAAGCAGTGTGACTACACCTATAATTACTGCTCCACATGTTTCTGTTAAGAGAATTGTTATTCTTGATATTTGTGTCAGGAGATATTATTTTTAAATGTGACTTGTCAGAGATTGGGTTTTCCAAGTCTAACCACTAGTTCGTGTTCCTCGTGTACATGGAATACGTCAATTGTGTTGGTACCACATTTCAATCTCAAGGACATATCGATTATCGAGGTCTAATTTAAACACTTTAAAAATTAATTTACCAACTTTTATACTCCCTCCGTCCCATAATATAGTGCTTATATTTTATTTTGGGCGTCTTAAAATGTTCTTCTTATTTTCGTTTTTAAAATGTACTAAATTCCTAATATACCCTCATAAAGTACTTGAAAAATGGTCCTCCCAAAATATTTTATTCTAAAATATCCATTTTTTATGTACTTGTCATTATTATATTTGTTTTTTCTCCCTACTTTACCTCTTTAAATTTGTTGTCACAAGTACTTCAATCATTGGTGTTTTGTCTAACCTTATTTTTTTGTGAAAAATGAGAAACAAGCACTATATTATGGGACGGAGTATAAAAGTATAGTTTTTCTTGTCTTATTCCTGAGCAAAAATATCTAAATTAATTTTGGGTATTGTTATATTAGTACATATTAGAGTTGTCAACAAATCAAGCCTAAATTTTTGTTATTAATGCTTAATTTTTTTTTTTTAGTTTCTTAAACCTAGCCCTTAGCGGTCAATTGACTAATTTGGTAAAAAAAAGTGACCTTCCACGCCAATTTCGTAAAAAAATCACTCTGACGACAAATTGGTAAAAAAATTTAAATGTAGCAACAAGTTGGTAAAAAAAAGTTTGAGCTCAGACGACATTTAAGTAAATAAAATGCGTTTCAACGACAATTTGTAAAATGGAATTCTAGCAACACTTAGACCATATAGTTTCATAATTTTTCAGCTTGATCAACATTCATTACGTGCATTTACATGCCTATTAGATATTTCGTTTTTTTATCTAATTAACTTCTCGTGTCACTACATACTATTTACCCAATTCGAAATAAAATCTTTTAAAGTGCAAGTTTTGATCAAACTGAAAATTATAAAAAGCTGGCCTAAATGTCACCGGAGTTTAGTTTTTTTACCAATTTGTCGTCAGAGCAAGTTTTTTTACCAAATTGTCGTTGAGGGTCACTTTTTTTTAGCAATTTGGTCCATTGGCCGCACTTAGGGCGCCAATTCCATTATACACACGCCATCACCATGCTTATGGTACGCTCAAATGAACCTTTAGTTTATTCACAATGAACACCACAGAAGTGGAGCTTCTTTTTTTTTTCCTTTGTAATCCTCATCAATGAACATCATTTTATATACAATGAACATCGACAAATGACCCAGATTTTTTCTCTCTCCTTAATATTTTGAATTCATTTGCCCAATATTTTCCCGCTTCTTTTCTCAACCATCTATGTTCTCCTTAGAAAAATGTTCATTATAAATGTTAAAGATGTTCATTTATTCATATCAAATGTTCATTGTAAAATCAAATAAAATTTCAATTAAAAGTTAAAAAAGTAATATGTTTTTTGTAAAATCAACTTATTTTCAAATAAGTGATATGCAATGTTTGAACAATTTTTTGTACATAATCCCAATGTTCATTTGTTTGAACCAGATGTTCAGTTTTTAATAACCAATGTTCATTATAATCAACCTAATACTTATGGTTACTTACATTTTGAAACCATTTCATTTGAACATGTCTTTTTAAACATAATACTTATGCTCATTATGGTTTTTCAAGTTGTCCCTTTATTTACATCAAATGTTCATTATACGATATAAACAAGGGATATGAGGTAACTTTTGAATGAACAACTGGTTGGCTCAAAATGAACTGTGTTATGGCAATAAATGAACGTATGGTTAATTACATTTTGAGATCATTTGCCCAAAATATTCTCTTTGTTTTAGGTAAATTTAATGAACATCTTGTTTTAGGTAAATGAACAAGTTAGGATATAAAATGAACATATGGTAATAAAACAATGAGCAATAGTTCAATGATCATATCTGTTTTCAAAAGAAGGGATAGAGAATTACATAAAAAAATTAATGAAAAAATAAGAATTACATAAAAAATAAAATAAAAAATTAATGGATAACCATAAATTAATGAATTACATAAAAACACTTTTTCCTATTTTTCAAGAATGACGCTTCTCTTCCCTTCGACTTCTTCATCATCACCATGGCGCGTCTTCTTCATCAACACAAATGACGCTTCTTCTTCATCTTTTTGTTTCCAATTTTTCAAGAAAATAAACATAAATTAGTAAATTACATTAAAACACTTAGTTTAAAAATAAAAAAAATAGTAAAAATAATGACAAAGGGTAATTAAGAACAGACCAATTAGAAGGTTCATCGAAAAAACTGTCATAGGTTCATCCTTACAAAAAATAATCAATTACCAAAAAACTAATATAGGTTCATCCAACAACTAAATAGGTTTATCCTAAAACAGATACAGATTCATCCTAAAAAACTAAAAGGCTAATCCAAAAGAATTAAAGGTTCATCCTAAAACTAACATAGGTTTGTTAATTTTTTAAAAAAAATAAAAAAAAAACCTAAAATTACGTGAAATTATCTAAAAAAAATAGAGGCTCATCAATTTTAAAAATCAAACAAACTAAAAGAGGTTCATCCTTATGAAAATATGGTTCATCCTTAAAAATAAAAAATAAAAATACCAAAACAAAAATGTCAAAGGTTCAAAATTTTCAAAAAAAATTGCCAAAAAATTGACCTTTATTTCTTCTAAAAAAATACCAAATTACCAACAAAAATACCAAAAAAAAACAATGATTTTTAAGAAAAGCAAAAAAAATAAAAGAGGGTCATCGGGAAAAAAGTTATCATAAATTACCAAAAAAAATTGAAATCGACCAAAAATTAACACAATGAACCAAAAATTAACACAATGAACAATGAACAATGAACCAATAATTAACATAATAAACAATGAACAATATATATAAAAGCAATGAATAATGTATACAAAATTACCTAACAATGAAAGTTTATTTTCAAAAAACTAACATAGGTTCATCGAAAAACAGTTATAGGTTCATCGTATAAAAATAAAAGGTTCATCCAAAATAAAATTTAAAAGGTTCATCCTAAAAATGAACTCGGTTCATCCCAAAGTTCATCCTAAAAATGTTTATAAATGAACAAAAAAACAATAATTTTTATTAAAAAACTTACTTGGAGCCATCATCTTTTTCAATTGCATGTGTCTTGACTTCTTCGTCATCTTTACCAATGGAGGATCTTCTTCATCCCTTCATTTCCTATTTTCAAATAAAATAAACATAAATCAACACTTAATTTAACAAAAAATGTTAAAAATAAAAAATGGAAGCAAAAATGCAACCAAAATGGCGTTATTGTGAGTTGAAATGACGAAAAAATGGCGAATTGGAGGATGAAAAAATGGTGTTTGAAGGTGAGAAAAAATGGTGTTTGAAGGTGAGGAGAAAATTGGATGAAGTTGAGGAGAAAATGGGATGAAGGTGAGGACCTTTTAGAGAGAGAGAGAGAGAGATAATGGAAGGAGAGAGATTGAAGGAAGAGAGAGAAAGTCAGTTTTGAGTGAAGAGGGAAATAATGAAAGAAAGGAGGTTTATTGCGAAGGTGAAAAGGTTTTGGTTATTTAAAAATACTGACAGAGGAGAGAGAAGATGCGTTTTCCATGTTCATCGAAAATGAACTGAAGGTTCATTACAAATGAACTGAAGGTTCATTACAAATGAACTGAAGGTTCATTACAAATGAACTGAAGGTTCATTACAAATGAACTGAAGGTTCATTACACATGAACTGAAGGTTTGGTTATTTTAAAAAAAACAAAACTGATTTCCGTGTTCATTAGAAAGAACTGAAGGTTCATTTGAGCGCACCATGCTCATGGTGGTTGCGTGTGCACCATATACTTATTGCACTTAGGGCTATGTTTATCATTCTCCATAAATTTTAAGTGCCTAAATCACTGCCTGTACATATGATATCGATTCTATTCATCTGAATTCTGATCTTCAAGTTAACAACAATCATTTTTAGTTAAAGGGACTTTTCCAATTTAGTAGCACTTAAGTATTTGAACTTATTAATAGTATATAAACTTATTCAAACCTTATTTGTGAGACAGTCAAATCTTATTAGAATTTATCTGGACTTGTTTTTCTAGTATGGCTAAAAAAATTGAAAAGATCGGTGCTAACTTAAATTCAATAAGATTAATTAAGGAAACCATAGCCTATATAGATCTTCGAGTTATAATAATTGTCATTATATATATTGCTCTTAATTTCAAGATGGCACTTTGACTTTCAATTTTACATATGACTACCTTTAGATTTATATCGAAAAATACTGTAGAAAAGTACACTTATGCTTGTAATTTTGAAAGAACTTGATGGTCATAATGAGTTTTTTTTAACCGCAAGAACACCGTCTTTTTTGAAACAGAGGGGAGTATTATTTAAGTTGAAGTGAATAAGATTTCACTGACTTTCTAATGGTACTTCCTCCGTTTTTTAGTTGTTACGTTTAGATTTGGAATGATTCTCAATGCACAAATTTGACCATTAATATCTCTACTTATGCATAACTAGAAATTTTGAGTAGTAATACGTATTGAGATGAATCTAATAAGATCCTACAGGACCATGTTTTTTCGTATGTATAGTTAAATAAGGGGATCTAAATATACAAATAGTACAAAAGGTTAAAATGTAACAGCTACACAAACGATGAAAGTATTTATTATACTCTTTTGACCACTCATATCTTTAGTTACATCAATTTGGAACGGAATGCATGACATACTAATAGAAGTTATTACTTTAAATTACATATAGTACCAAATTAGACAATATGGAAAAGAGTTTGTAACAAACTATTCAAAGACGTTTTCTCTCCGCCTTCTCTCTAAAAAGAAAACCCCACCCCCCTCGTTAGCCCTAGGAACTCGCCGGAGTTCTGGCTTCCGCCAAGTCTACCGGCGGGTACTCCGGCGAGTCTCATGCCCTCCTCCCCTTTCGCTTTCCATTTTTGTACCCTCTGCTCCAGCCGGCGATTTAGCGAAAGCTTCACGGACCTTTTTTGCTTCCTTTCGCTCCTTAAGGCTCGTCATTCCTCCTCTCCGGCGACGACACGACTTTCCTGTGTCCACGGTGCTCTATCAAGGGGGAACGACCGTCCGCTCTTATCGCCGCCAACGAATCCAATTACTTCATTGAATCTGCACAACTTTGTGATTCTTCTCCGGGATTCCATTTCGGCAGGTGCTGGTTTGGGCTTAATTACAATTTAGTTCTTTTGTTTATTTAAGTTTTCTATTGGGATTCTGTTTATGTTTAGTTTACTTTAAAGTGCAACCCTCTCTCGTTGTTTTTCGCTCGTCTGTCTGACACCTTTCTTCCCTTTGCTTAACCAATGGAGTCTAACTCAAATACTTCCGCTTATTGCGACATCCTTCTTAACCGACTTGGACCCAAGTTTGAGGACCATATTCTGAAATGGGGTGACCTTAATACCAACTCGTTTGCGGAGTTTGTTAACTGGGCTACAGACCTAAAGGAGATGAGTAATGGTTTCCTTAAAAATGAAGACTTCAAATCGGCAGCTATGGTCTATAGAACTGCGATTGACTTTCTATTTTCTTACTCTTATGCCCATTTAGGTAATCTCGAGGCGGCTATTTTCAACCTAGAAAGAGCCGCTGCATTGGCGCTGCTAGACAAAGCTATCACTTTAGAACTTCAAAACCTTCATCAAAACCCAGGAAACCTTTATGGAAAGAATGTCTCAACCTATGACATTCTCAATGATGCGTCCACATCTCATGTTTCTTTGACTTCCGAGAGTCATCCAACAGGGAATCTTCATCCCCCTATGTGCTCACCCAAGGTCCTTCCTTTGAATGGGAAACGATCTAGTGATAACAATTACTCGATAGCTACGGCCGGGAACAATAAGAAGTCTGTTCACCGCCCCCCTCACTGTCCTCCTATAACATCAAGGGGAAGGAAGACAAGCACCAGTCTAGCAGTAACCCCTCCTCCATGGAAAGTTCCCGAAAGGATTTGGAAAAAACAAATCTTAATAGTGCTTCTGCATCTCAAGCAAAGACAAAGATTTCTTTCTCCAGCAAAAACACGCCTACCTCTACTATACACCTCTCCCGTGAGACTTATGCTAGTTTTCTTAAAGGACAGGAATGCCAGGTTTATCAACCTCATATCAACACTTGGATTTCTGTTCGCACTGCTCCCCCGAAGAAGTCAGCACCCAGAGAAACCTTTAACCCCAAGCCCTGAAAAATGCCCCTTTCATCCTTCAGATGTCAGCATCAGCCCCATTAGTGAAGAACCAATGCCCGTCACTAAGGACATCAATGTATTAACCCCCCTCTAACGAAGAGGACAAACATGACATAGAAGTCGATTACAGTGCACATGTAAAGCCGCTTACGTCAGGGTCTAAATTGATGTCGTTCTACTCACCCACTCATCATCCGGTGCCCTTAACCATCTCTCGGCGCTAGAGACACAACTCTACTACCCTAACGCAACCAACCACACTGACTCCGGTTATGCAACTACGCAGAAAGAAGAATCGTCAAATATTTCAGTATCCTTTTCTTGGTGATGTCAAAGGAAAATGAAAGTTATCTTCTCGCCTCTTTCATCCTCCTTTTGTTATTGTAAGAGCGAAAAAGGCTCGTAGTAATATTGTTAGTTTACCTGTTGTAGTCTAACCGTTTGTATGTTTGTTTGTTTAGTTTCTGTCGAAAAAAAAATGAAAAAAATTAGAAAATATTTCACAAGATAATATGTTATTCTATATGTACTGAAGAGCAATGGTAAAGTTTTTTAGCCTTAATTTTGAAAAGACTAGTATTGATTTCACTTGCAAAACTGCCCCTTGTGACTACAAGTTGATGGATTCAATGGAATACTCTAGCGGTCTTATAGCTACTCAAAGTACTTGTACTAGAGCCTACTCAATGTCTGGGAATAGGCTTCAAGTACTAGAAGTTAGGAGTATTCAAAGCTCGATCTGGAGTGGATCCCTTGCTTTCTATCCTCATTTTTTTTTAATTTTGTGTTGCACCCCGATCCAAATGTGTTTGATCCAGACCATTTTCCACTGATTTTTGTAAATTATACTGAGGGCCTGTTCTTTTCGGCATAAAAACAACTTAAACTGAACTGAATTAAACTGAACCGAACTGAATTGAATTGAACTGAACTGAAATGAATAGTGATATGTGGGAGTAAAAGTATTGTCTAGAGCTGAACTGAACTGAAAATAAGCTGAGGAGAACAGGCCCTAAACCTGTTCGAAATGGAAAAAGTTTCATCCAATCTTCATCTTATTTTTCAAAATTCTAGGTTTCGGTTTGGTCTGCCGGGTCTTTGACCCTTTTCTTTTTCAAAATTTGGCATGTGGTCTCGTCTAGAACAAAAGAACATCCCTACTAGAAGTGCATTGCGTGGGTTAGGTTAGGTCAAGTCAGGTGAGGATGTGGGTTGGATTGTACAATTGGCCACGAAATTACACTAAGTTATGTAAGTGGGTTTGGTTGGGTTGAAAACTGAGTATTAGGATTTAGGACAAGCTCTGTTAAACCAGGTTGGTAAATTAAAAGTTCCTCGTGACCCCTTAGGCCCCAACTAGATGGATCAGGCTAACTTATGCAACATCGACCCTGACCACATGACCGCGATCAAAGAACCTCTAGCCTTCAACTCAACACGACTTGGATAACATATTACCCTTGCACTGAGGGAAACAAAAGGCCCAAAAAGTACCTACAATCCAGGCACGTCATTTTAGCCCGTAAAAGTTATCCTTCAAGGATTGAATTGTTCCAACCCATTACACTTAAAAGACAAACGTAGAAAGAAAAAAGAAATTGAAAATGAGAACCCCACACGGCCTCACCCTTGTACAAATCCTCCATTTATTTTTGAGCCATATGTGAACCAAATAAAAAAAGGAGGTGTTGGGTGTTACAGCTTCCAACATCATTAGTTTGTATCCTTCCTCAACGCCATTAGTTTGAACTTAATGAGATATGCACCTGGAGAGAGAGGGATTGAAGCAACTGGACATAATCAGCAGCAGAGCACCAGGCTGCAAGATAGTAACCATCATATATTTTGTTCAAGAGTTCGTTTTCGTCGGGCCGCAAGGACTCCTCGGATGCAGAAAGGTCCCTGTGACACCATGTCACTAGAATTATTGTAGCCCCGGGGGCGGCAACTCGAGCCAATTCAGCGACAAACTGAAGAAAAAATACATGTACTCTGATGAGCAGGAGCTTGTTGTACTCAACTAAGTTGTCTATGCAAACTAGGAGTAGTGCATCAAGACATATTAAACCTTCTTTTTGTCAGGCATGTGTTCACCACTCTCCATTGACAAAATCAAATCAAATTGTTCATCAGCAAATGACTGATCCAAAGCATCTGCAACCTGAAAGAATGCCTGCAATATAGATTCATGAGCATAGTTTGAATTACGATGGTCTAAATTTAGGATTATGTTAAAAAAAAAAGGCCTAAACAATATCTAACGCAAATTAATAAGTGTACATCAGTACAAAATATGATGTGGGTTTGAAAAAATCAGTGGTCCAGCACCAAAAAATCCATCTGCACTCAATTATCAGCTTTGTGCACAAAAGTTCATTTAATGGCACCAATTCTCAGCCATAGTTTTAAATAAAAATTATAAAAAGTTGATATTTTAAATAAATTTTATAAAAAGTTGATATTTTTAATATGCATTGCCTTATCTAACAAGAAAGAGGGAACTGATTCCACATATTTCCAGGGTTAATGGGCGAGTCAGGGGAGGTTGAATCAGAATAAGAGTTAGCCGGGGATAGACTGTAGGAATTATGACTGGTAAAATAGTAAACTTATCTGAAGAATTGCCGTGCCGTGATATGATCACTGCCCTAAAGTTGAAATTGCCCCGCTACGAACACACGGACTCATGGCAACCCAACCTCCAGTGTTAACACGACACTGACTCGCCGGTGAAGTACATAGAGACAGTTTGAGAACGCTCTTAATATTGCCCAGTAATAGAGATTGTAAAAGATAGTAGGAGGAATTTTTCTGTGTCCCAAACAGTACCAGAACCCATGAATATATAGGGACTGGGAAGAAGAAGTGGAAACAAATCATGGCTATTTTTAGGGAAGTGGAACGACAGTAGTAGAAAGGTGGAAGTAGCCCACTAACAGGAAGTGGAAACAAAAAACTTCTCAAGTAACCAACTGAATAGGTAATAGGAAGAATAATATTAATAAACCCATTACATACCTTTTACTCTTCCTATGTGGAACTACTAACCTTTCACCTTCTTTTGAAGCAAATAAGAGTTTTACTCACATACTTAATAAAAACTCCAACAATCCCCCACATGATTCAAAAGAAGAAACAGAAACAAACAGGGCTGGAAAAAGAAGATATGGGCAATAGATACTCGGTTTTGTAAGCATCAATGTCTTAGAGACTTGAATTGATACCCAGTGAATACAAGTATGTCATACTATCGTATTAGGTAGATTTCTCTTTGAACCTTCTACGGAGTTCATAATCAATACTTGCGCACTAAACCTTTTTCAAACTAAGAAACGTTCTCGCGATATATTATATACATGCCCCACAATGCCTGGATTTTCATGAATGCTCTAGAGATCCTAAGCCTTAGGGATCTCATAGGGGATTGGGCGTAACCCCTACATTCACATAGGTAAGTTCATCAAGTTTGTACTGTTTCAAACTACCTTATCAAGGCTATGAACTTATTAATAGCATTTACTCATCCTTACACATATTACAGTAAAAACAAATACTACATCACTTTTATTAATATCGGAATGGTAGTAGTATCTACTACTTGAGTTCTTTTATGACTTAGTTTGACCCTTGAACTTAGGAAATCCTAAAAAGGGTATCCATCATAATTCACTCCACAATAGGCTTTAAACCCATTCCTTATGCTGACTCTAGCACCATTTTTCTACAAAGGCCTTTGATGAGAGGATCTACAATATCCCTCTCAGATTTTACATACTCATGTGATGATATCACAATGTATAAACACAATGTATAAACACAATGTATCTACGAGCTCCCATAGGACTATCCCATCTCAATGGAGCATAGACACATTATAAGGACACTCATTGCTCAGTCTCATACACATGTGATGAATCCATCAAGTCTTATTAAAGGACCACCACATAGGCTATAGATCCATCATGGGAGAACAACTCAACCTCTTAAGAAATGGTGAGTGCCTCACAAAACATACCTGCAAAGAGTTATAACTGTAACAAACATAACAGACTGTATAGAGGTGACCATGCCATCACATTACCTATCATAAGTAACATGTTCCATACTTTGCCATTATACTCTTGTTTATATGCTGCTAACATTGCACCCACAAAAGTCACAATCCATGGACATTGTTGGAGCTCACTACCATTACACAACGGAATACTTGCTATTAAATCAATACACATTCATATTCCATTAAAGTAATAACGCATAATCCATTGCAAATTTGGCAAATATACAACTATAATTGCCTTTTAGTTCACTAGCATAGCAATACTTCTCAATGTGAATAGAAATTCACTTAGATGGACTCGCTCGACATTAATGGAGACCCAACTAGTTTCACATAGCACACTCGGATTGAAGGAACCCCACATGGTCTAACCCCTACATAAGCAATGCATGCTAAGAACAACAAAATAAGACAACACAAAAAATAAACAACTTTAGCAAACACAGTATACTTGGGGGAAACTTAATTCCTCTTATTTCAATGACCTTATGCTAAAGAACTCAATATGATCTAAACTGGCTTTCGTTACGAAATGTAATGCTTTCTCTACATAGGAGATGGAGACAAGATAAAGCTCTATTTAGTGACTTTAACACACACTTCAAGGTCACAAAAAACATCCAAGTCATACAACTCTATTAGAGAGAATACAAATCACATTTGTCTCTTTTAATAAAGTATGAGTGTATAGTTAGCAAAACATATTAATAACAAGCAGGCAACTGATCTCAAAATCATGGCCTTTAAACCACATGTACACAAAACAACATTTCCATTAACTACAAATCCAAACAACATTTCCATTAAGAAAGTTCTCCCCTTGTTTTGGATCTAGTTTATGACATATTTAACTTCTCATGTTTAATCACCTCATGAACAATTTCGAAAAACACCCATCCTGGATAGAGCTCCATATAAATCTGTGCATCTATAAACATTTTCACAAACTCATTCACAACATCAATTTGACACATAATCAAACCACGAGTAAATGTTAATTGGTTGATGCTAGCCAGTCACTATGGAGCAAACATAATTACATGAGAGTAAAACAAAGAATTCTCCGTTAACCATTATGCGAATCCCCTTACACTGCTTCAACGCTCAATACATCCAATGATATATCCTCAAAAATTTTCTTGAAAATACACAAAATATAATTTGAGACTAATTTACTTGGCAAGACTACTGGATCCAAGAAAGACAAATTAAGGCTGATTCTTACTAGTCTCACTTAGTAAACCAACCCAACGGAAAAGATAATTTTTATATGATTAAAAATTAGAGCTTTACAAATAGATTCAGACATCAAATGTATTACACACATACACTTGGAATTACTATCTCTAAAATTAAAGCACTTTACTATTATATAACTTTGACAGTAGCAGGCCCTTGTTGGGGACTAGGGTCATTCCCTTAGTTAAATAAGTAGCACAGATCATACCATATGATGGTACATTAGACAATAAACTCAAGTTACTCACTTTACATTTTATTTGGAAATACTCCCGTTAGGTAATATAAACAACAAAATGACCTTGTATACCTTTGGAGACGCATAACCAGTGTTACACCTCTGTAATGATAAAAGGCCAAATGCTTAGATCCCACCAACATTACCAAACTATTGACCCACATTGCGGCTGACTTTAAGGCAGTCCATAGCCTCGATGTTTCGGGGTAAATCTAATATCCTTACCCACTCTACTGAAAGCACTCACCCTGAACCATAGGTTCACCACTTTATTCCACAAAGTGACATTAATGTAGAGTGAAGGAATCCATGACGAAGCTTAGACACACCCAACAGTTAGGACCGTAACTGAATTTATGAATAGAACGGATAAAGTTAGCAAAGATAGACAAACTAGCGCAGATTATTGCAACTTTTATACTTCATAACCCCCACATACACTTCCCAACATACATGAGAAAATTAAATTCTATGCAAATGAGGGTTTATAACATAAAATAAGCAAAGTAAAAGTATATCTAAATTGAAGGTAAAAAGTTCTCTTTTACCTTTTACCTTACCGGCCTTGGATCACAAATGAAGTCTACTTTGGTATGACCCTCCGTAATACTCATATATCTCAAATTATCAATCCACTTTGATCACCAAATTTACATCTTCATGTAATATCTACTTCTAAACATAATTAAAGAATATTGTACAAATTTCATGGACTTTATCCATGACCATAATGTGATTGAATTATTATCTGGATGAAAAAATAAAATCATTCAAAATTAGACTCTAACTAGTCGTTCACCTTTATACAAAATTGCCGGGTGCAAGATTAGTGAAGCAATATTTACTTTATACAAAAAAGTACTCTATTTTTTGGTCAAAATGGGGCACTTAAATTGGGACGGAGATAGTACTAAACACATTAATCATGATATAACTCTAGCAAATTCCACCCAAACAATTGACAAGAGAGAACAATGAGAAGGAAAACAATACTTCCCAGTTCCCATACTGTAACAAGGAAGAACAGAAGGAGGAAAAACAATTCCAACCCACGCTACCCAAAAGAAATTGGAGGAACTTTGACCAAGCAGATGAAGATTACATCCATTTAGTCTATCAGCAGGAGTCACATCGAGTAATTAAAAGCACAAATTAGATATAGTCCATATTAAGCCAATCTCCAAACAAATATATGAATAATAAAAAAAAAAGAGAAACAAACTCCCAATTCAAAAACAACTCTTAAATTTATTTTTCCGTGAATTTGAACTACTCATTAAACCCAGAAACTACGATGAAGGTTTTAGTAGTAATAGACACAATCATACGAATTTTCCAGTCATTAATTCGCTTAGAAAATACGAAGTAAAAAAATTTCAACTTTAGATTGTAGGAATTATGACTGGTAAAATAGTAAATTTATCTGAAGAATTGCCGTGCCATGGTATGATCACTGCCCTAAAGTTGAAATTGCCCCGCTACGAATACGCGGACTCATGGCAACCCAACCTCCAGGGTTAACACGACAATGACTCGCCGGTGAAGTACAGAGAGACAGTTTGAGAACGCTCTTAATATTGCCCAGTAATAGAGATTGTAAAAGATAGTAGGAGGAATTTTCTGTGTACCAAAACAGTACCAGAACCCATGTATATATAGGGACTGGGAAGAAGAAGTGGAAACAAATCATGGCTATTTTTAGGGAAGTGGAACGACAGTAGTGGGAAGGTGGAAGTAGCCCACTAACAAGAAGTGGAAACAAAAAACTTCTCAAGTAACCAACTCAATAGGTAATAGGAAGAATAATATTAATAAACTCATTACAAACCTTTTACTATTCCTATGTGGAACTACTAACCTTTCACCTTCTTTTGAAGCAACTAAGAGTTTTATTCACATACTTAATAAAAACTCCAACATAGACGATAGGAATGGATTAAGTATAGTTAGTAGAAATAGAACCTCGAATGCAAGTTCTGAGGGAGAACACACGGGTGGAGCGAGTCGCTTAATAAGATTACACGTGACTGATATGACTATATTTCATCATCTTTAGATAGTGAGTAATGATCAAAGCAGAGTGGGGGAATACAGATAAGAGAACTTGTAGATCTATTAAAGGAAGGAAGGACATTTGTAAAAAAAAAAATAGACTGCATTTTATACTACGTTCATGTACTCACCTTATCAGCTAATCCCTCTGCAGCAGCCAGAGCTTGAGCTCTTTGGGCTTGCTTAGGACTCAAAGTGATTCCTTGACATGTAGCCCCATATTTCTTTGCTAGGTACCTAGTGCTTCCCCCGATCCCACAACCAACGTCAACAACGATTTTAGGCTTTCTGCTTGGATCATCTGTACGAATTAAACCAAGTTATTAAAACTTCTAAAATATAGAGGTAACCTATAAAAAACAAAGATATTCTAGCGTCTAGTGTCTTACTTTTTCATAGCTTGTTTGATGAGTGGTAATAATGGCTACTAATATTATAGATTTGGTCTAATACACAAATTCTAACACTTACATATAAATAATGATCATAACCATAATGTTGTACAAACTGAACGAGTATTGAGAATAATGATTGGCTTACCTGTTTAGGTTGTCTGGCATGTTATATACTACCTCCGTTCCAAATGTATTGCAACCTTTGACATTTTGCACTATTCATACACTACCCTTTGACCTTCTTTTGTGATTTATACACAAGGATAAATATAGTCATGTGGGATCTTGTTAGATTCGTCTCGATATATGCTTAATTAATATCAACTTTTAATAATTTTTACTTAAATAAAATTAGAGATATTAGTGTTTAAAATAGTGCGTTGGGAGGCGTAAAACTCCCTATGTTGCAATACATATGGAACGGAGGTAGTATATAGAGATACAAAATATCTTTACAAGCCTACTAAGAGTCTAATTACCAAATTACCCTAATACACCCCCTCAATCTTTACAGGGAGGAACAACGGATAGATTGGAACGATGTTTACAAAACAACTTAGAAAAAAGACCCTTAGTAAAAATATCAGCAACCTGCAACTGTGTCGGAACATACTTAACCTGAAGTCCACCTTTAGCAACCATCTCACGAACAAAATGATAATCAACATCAATATGCTTGCTACGATCATGATGAACAGGATTGGCAGTAAGATACATAGCAGAAACATTATCACAATAGAGAATGGTAGGCCGTCGATGAAAATACCCTAAATCAGCCAACAATTGACGTATCCAAATTGTTTCGGCCGCTGTGTAGGCAACAGCACGATACTCAGCTTCAGTAGAAGACTTCGAAACAGTAGGTTGCTTCTTAGAGCGCCAGGAGATCAAATTCTTCCCTAGGAAGACAGCATAACCAGTAGTAGAACGCCGAGTGTCAGGACACCCATCCCAATCAGCATCAGAATAGGCAACAGTCACAGTAGGAGAGCCAGTACTATGAAGAAACAGCCCATAATCAGAAGTTCCCTGCAGATACCAGAAAATTCTTTTCACAGCATGAAGGTGAGTAGTACGAGGCGCATGCATAAATTGAGAAACCGAATTAACAGCATAGGCAATATCAGGACGAGTCATAGTCAAATATTGCAATGCACCAACCATACTACGATAATCTGTGGGATCAGCAAGAAGTTCACCATCTAAGAGAGAAAGAGTGACACGAGAGACAACAGGAGTATGTACGGGTTTGACAGTATGAAGATGAAATTTCTGAATAAGATCAACTACATATTTGTTTTGAGACAAAAGCAAACCCTGAGGAGTACGTAAAACCTGAATGCCTAAAAAATAATGCAAATCACCCAAATCCTTCATAGCAAACTGGGCAGAGAGAACACTGATAAATTTCTGAAGCAAAGAGGAACTACTACCTGTAAGGACAATATCATCAACATATAGCAAGAGAATGATGTGACTACTGTGTTTGAGAGTGAACATAGAGGTGTCACAACTGCTGCACTTGAAACCAATAGAGAGAAGAAAGTTGCTGAAACGAGAGAACCAAGCTCGGGGAGCTTGCTTCAAACCATAAATGGATTTTTGTAACCGACAAACATGATGTGGTTGAGAAGGATGTTCGAAACCAGGAGGCTGACGCATATAGACTTCCTCATTGAGGAAACCATGAAGGAAAGCATTTTTAACATCAAGTTGACGAATAGGCCATTGAAAAGTAGCAGCAAGAGTTAAAACTAAGCAAACGGTAGTAGGCTTAATTACAGGACTAAAGGTTTCAAAGTAGTCAATACCTGCCTGTTGATGATTACCAAAACCAACAAGTCTGGCCTTAAACCGCTCCACAGAACCGTCAGAATTATATTTAATCTTATACACCCACTTACAACCAAGAGCGTTTCTATTGTTGTTGCGAGGCACAAGTTCCCATGTATCATTCTTAATCAATGCATCATACTCATCACGCATGGCTTGTTGCCAACGTGAATCTTTAGACGCTTGCTTAAAATTAGACGGTTCAGACTCAACAACGTCGTTTTTTAAATCCAATAAATTTCTAGTTGAAATAATTCTGTCTTTTAAGCGAGTGGTCATGGTATGAACATTAGTAGGATCGACACATTTAGACGACTTGCGAGGACGAAGAGTGGGAGTGGGGACGGGAGTCGGGGATGACAAAGAGGATGACTCACCTAAGGCCGGACTAGGAGGTAATGGGCTAAGAGGGGGGCACACCACATACGCTGGGACTCAACGTAGGAGTGGGAGACAAGGGGGCTGGCTGGCCTGAGGGCGCGCGCAGGGGTGTGGGGGTAGGCAGCAGTGAGCTGCGTGGAGCAACTAGGGGCTGCGGGTAGGCCTGCGGGCGCAGGTTGACGCAGCACGTCTATGGCTGCGGGCGCGGGGCGTGCGTGCGGGCAGGCAGTAGTTATAGTGGGGGGGAGTGTGGTCTGCGGGTGCGGGATAGGGTGTCAGCGGGCTGGTGTGAGGCGCACGTTCCTCGGGCACGCACGCATCCTGCGGGAAGGCAGCGGGTTGCTGCTGGTGCCCCCGTGATGCTGCGGGCTCGAGGAATCGAGACACAGGACCATGTGACGCGAAACGTGGCTCACTAGACGCAGGAAGACTCGGAAACCAGACTAAGGGGTCAAGAGACTCATCCATAGACGAACCAATGGGTGTGCTAGACACGAGGGAACGATAAGGAAATTTACGTTCACTAAACAACACATGACGACTTGTATAAACTTTGCCAGGATCAAGACATCGATAACCTTTATAATTTGATGCATAGCCAATAAAAACACATTGAATCGACTTAGCCTGTAATTTATTGATTTTAGGATCTAAAAACAACGGAAAACAGGCACAACCAAATCATTTCAAAAACTCATAGGAGGGGGGACGATGAAAAAGTATAGCAAACGGGGATGAACCCTGCAATGCCGAACTGGGAAGACGATTTATCGTATAAACCGCCGTATGACACGCATCAACCCAATATCGAGGTGGCAATTCATATTGAATAAGCATAGTGCGGGCCATCTCAATAATGGTTCGATGTTTCCTTTCTGCAACACCATTCTGCGCTTGAGTCCGAGCACAAGACTTTCGAAAATAAATTCACGAATCACAGAAGTGTTGTAGTAAAGGAGTGTTGTCAAATTCACGTCCACCATCACTTTGGAAAAATTTAATTTTGGAATTAAACAAGTTCTCAACAAGTTTTTGAAAAGCTAAGAAGGTCGTATAGACATCAGATTTCAGTTTAAGTGGATATAGCCAAGAAAAACGAGAATAATCATCAACAAAAACCACATAATACTGAAAAAACTGATTAGATTTAACGGGCGATTGCCAAAGATCACTATGTATCAAATATAAGGGATAGGGGGCACGATGAGTCACAGACTCAAAAGGCAAACGATGTATCTTTCCTAATTTGCAATGAACACAATCGTCATGAAACTTAGAATTACATGAAATCAAGTTTTGTGAACGTAAACTTCCTAAAACTCTAGCAGAAGGATGACCAAGGCGAGTATGTCAAACATCTCCAGACTCCTTGGTTGCTATAAGAGCAGGGACAGACGACTCTGTGTAGACTCGGGAAGACTCTGAACCAACTCGGGAAGACGACTCTGACTCGAGAATGTGAGGCTGAAGAGGGTAGACACCATTCCTACTGATTCCCCGCAACAGAACTGCCCCCTTGGTCTTGTCCTTAACACAAACATAAGACTCGTCAAAACAGACTGTGCAAGAATTATCCTGACATAACTTTTGGACAGACAACAGATTATGCTTTAACTGGGGAACATGACACACCTTCATGAGACGAAGGGGGCGACTAGGGGAAGACATAATCAAATTACCAAGTTTATTAATGGGAAGTCGTGTGCCATCACCAACAACAATAGAACTCGAACCAGTGTAAGGAAGAGCGTTAGATAGCTTACCATCCTGTGAGGTCATGTAAGAGGCAGCTCCAGAATCTGGATACCAAATGGAGTCATTTGTTTCACCACCAACAGACAGTGCAGCTAGGGCACGTGTGACACCATCAGGAGAAGAAGGCACAAAGCTATGATTAAAACGTTGAGGGCAATAAGCTGCTTGGTGACCTGGATACCAACAAAGACCACAAGTATCTGAAGAAGGATTGGTGGCTAAATTGTCGTTAGATGGATTACTTCCTGCTGAAGACAAATCATTAGCAATATAGTTGGCACAAGAATAATCAACATTAGAAACATCATGAAAATTACCCATACCATTAGTGCGGCCTGCATTGCCACGACCACCCTGTCCTCCATTGTCGCGGCCACCATTGTTAGAACGACCACCCTTGTTACGATTGTTGTTGTTGCGATTCTTGTTCTTACCACCCCCTTGACCCTTAGAATTCGAACCACCCGAAGAGGACGATTGTGAACCCGAAGAGCCAGACTGAACAGCAACTAAGGCCTGATGAGCAGTAGGCGTCTCAGCATAAGCACGCATAGCTTTAATGCGTTGCTCATGCTGAAGAAGCTTAAGGCGAAGATCATCAAACGTCAAAGACGTTTGAAATTGAGACAAAATTGTAACAAGAGCATCATAGTCACGATCCTGATCCAAAGCAGTCAAGGTATACCGAACCAAATCATACTGAGAGACAGGACACTGAATAGCAGCTAAGGAATCAACAATTATCTTAATATCACATAAAAACACTTCCATAGACTGCTGATCAGATTTTTTCATATGACTAAGCCGACCTTTTAACTCCATAGAACGGGCCATACTAGCATGCAGAAAATGTGTCTGTAACCTATTCCAAATCTCAACAGCGGTACGTAACTCATGCACATCCATCATAATATCACGAGAAATCGATGCATATAACCACAATTTGCTGATCAAGTCTCATATACTCATAAAACTGTGGATTAGGCAACGATTGACCTAAATTATCAACATAAGTAGGAGAAGGAACAGGAATTGAACCTTCTACAATACCAAGTAATTGATGCATGGAAAGGAAACATGTCACCTGAGTTTTCCACATGAGATAATCTTCGGGTGATGCTAATTTGATGGTAACATAACGAGTGATATCTTGATGTGCAAAAGAAGTCGTGGACGGAAGAGATGAAGGAACAAAAGGCACGGAAAAGGGGAGTGGGTGGCTGCTGCCACCACTCGTGGGAGGGCCGAAACCCGGTGGGAAATCAAGATGATTTATTGACATGGGCCGCAACAAACTGGGGCTGGCTGCGATTGATGAAGACGCGCCAAGGAGTGTGGGTGGTGGCGGAAGCGACCACTG
Organism: Patellifolia procumbens; assembly: GCA_947645195.1. Taxonomy (NCBI): domain Eukaryota; kingdom Viridiplantae; phylum Streptophyta; class Magnoliopsida; order Caryophyllales; family Amaranthaceae; genus Patellifolia; species Patellifolia procumbens. Next base: position 4,652,998 of record CANSGD010000594.1, read on the forward strand.
TTGGCCTGAGGAGGCGTAGCCACCACTGGATGCGGCGGCAGTGGTGGTGGCGGCTGCAAAGGAGCCGCTGTAAGGGCTGTCGTGAAACGGAGCCACGTGCGACTGGGTGTGGCGCACGTCATTCGTTGGAGGGGCAACGAGAGGAGAACGCTGATGAAACGGCATTCTGGGACTGACGACAGAAGCATCGACAGTGCTGGTGGTTTGGGCGGCGGACATGGTGGACGGTCGCCGGAGAAACACCGACCAAAGGTGGCTAGGGTTTCGAAAATGAAACTTAGGTTTTGTGCGGAAAAATAAACCTAGGCTCTTGATACCATGAACGAGTATTGAGAATAATGATTGGCTTACCTGTTTAGGTTGTCTGGCATGTTATATATATAGAGATACAAAATATCTTTACAAGCCTACTAAGAGTCTAATTACCAAATTACCCTAATATAAACTATCCAAATAGTTAATGTTAATCTCCTCTAAGACGTTTTCTTCTATAATTACTTCTTGCAATGACCAGTTGACCATCCTATTTTCAGTTTGCAATCAAGCAAATTAAACAAAAACAGTTAGTAGCACGCTTAAACTCTCCATATATCCCACCAAAATAATATACAAGGAGCATGCTAGGAATTGAGAGCAAAATGATATATATGACCTTGATAAGAAGGAAGAGATGGGGAGTTAGTGGCGGTATTTAGGTAAACAATCATTTAATCTCAACTTATTTTCATCCATACATTTCATCCACCAATTCTCTATTCATATCCACTCTTCTAATTATCATGTATTACTAGTCTTAGGGTATGTTCTTTTCAACTTATTTAAGCACTCTAATACTTATTTTAAAATGATCAGATCAGGTCAGAAAAATTCAGATGAGACCAGATAAAAAATTCGAATCAGATCATATCGGATCAGAAAAATTCAGATGATATCAGAAAATAATAAGAACAAAATACAACTATAATTACTTCGGATCGAAATTAGCTCAGAAAAATTTATAAATGATCAGACGAAAAGAACGAACTATTATATACACATGACAATATAATAGTAAATAGAAGAAATCATAGCAGAAAGATTGGAAACATTTGATTTTCAATACGGTAACTATTGAGAGTTTTGGAGGAATTGTATTGAGTAAGTGAATTGTATATAGTATTAACTTTTAAATTAATAATTGTTGAAATTCAGTTATTATCAAATTTCATGAGAGTGTATTTGGAAAATCTTTTTGGTGTCCCTTCCTCTTTCTTTAGATGATAAAAAAATTATATCTCATCCACCAAATTGCCATTATAAGGTGTTTAGGATGAGAAATTAAGGGATTAGATTGGAATTTTAAACCTTAGAAAGGAGCAATCCCATATTTGTTCACATAGGGGATTTTGATGGAGATAGAATATGAGATTAAAACCCTTCTTATCCCACCTAAATGATATAAAAAGGAGACATCATTATTAGAATTCGGCATGCACATGTTCGTAATGAAAAAGAAGGGCACGGATAATTAATAAGAGTATTTAGGTAGAATAATCAATAATCGTTTACTCCTAAGAGATGGATACTATTTTATTCTTATATTTATCTACCCATTTAAACTCCGTAATCTCGACTCCACATAACAAAGGTAAAAAAAATTGGTGGAAAGTTAGGCCCCGTTCAGTTCACCTTATTTTTACCGAACTGACTTTATTTTTACTGAACTGAACTTAATTTTCCTAAACTGAGCTTATTTTTACTGAACTAAATATTTTTACTGAAGTGAACTTATTTTTACTAAGGTCTTGTTCAGTTCAACTTATTTTTACTGAACTGAATTTATTTCTACTGAACTGAACTTATTTTTACTGAACTGAACTTATTTCTACTGAACTGAACTTATTTCTACTGAACTGAACTTATTTTTACTGAGCTGAACTTATTTTTACTGATTTATGCTGTTTTTTCTTCTTTGCACTACTAATTTTTACTGAACTAAACTTATTTTTGCTGAACTGAACTTATTTTTTGCTGAACTGAACTTATTTTTACTGAACTAAACTTACTTTTACTGAATATTATTATTTTAAGGTGAACTGAACAGGGCCTAATTCATGTTGTTTTTTCTTCTTTGCACTACTTAACTTTACTGAAATGAACTTATTTTTACTGAACTGGACTTATTATTACTGAACTGAACTTATTTTTGTTAGACTGAACTTATTTGTATTGAATATTATTATTTTAAGATGAATTGAACAGAGCTTTAATTAAAATAGTTTTGATAAAATTTAAAAGAAGAATCAAAGAGAAGAGCTGGTTATGGAGAACCTGAAACACCAGCGAATCGAAGAGCCTCCTCGATGGTGCGGATCTGAGCATTGCGATGTTGAGTGAGAGATGGAGGCTGAGAAAGATCATAGAATCCATGGTGCATATGATCTCCCCATATATCCTCCCAAATCCCTGAAGCTTCGTCGTAAAGTCCTGCAATGCCTTTGTTTAGTTGTTCCCTCGACCTACTAGTCAATGATATATGATCCTTCGTCGCTTCGTCGACAGCCATGCTAGTGATAATGCTGCTCTGTAGCGGCGGAGGGTGCTGTTGTGGAGGCGGTTAATACTCGGCTTGACTAGTGTCATCCTTGGCGCTTGCGGCAGTAGTAGTGTAGAAGTAGCATTACTGCTCCACATTTTTTCTGTTATGTTCCTGCTGTATTAGGCAGTATGGGGTATTAGTATTTTTTGACTATATATGGAAAAAAGGGTATTGTTCTATTTAGTGATTGTCTTGTGATTTTATGGATTTGAGTGGCTAGAAATAGAACTTCCTCACCCCCAGGCCCCAGGCCCCAAGGCCCCCAACTAGTATTTGTGTCCCGTTTATAACAAAATCTTGTCGTGTGCAAGTGCAAAATAAGAGATGAAAAATCAACAAACGATGGATAGTGTATCCAAATAATACAAATAATTACATATTGGTTGTTTGGTTGACATGAAAAAACATGAAAAGTAGAAATTTCTATGAATTAAAAAAGTGAAAGTATTGGGTCAGACCGTCTAACCAATACTTATTGTCAAACGGAGCCTATTATTTCATCTTCTTCACGGAAATAACAACAACAACAATGAAAAAAGACGGCTGATTAATCTTCCACTTCAATACCCAGGCAAAGTTCCATATTCTTAATCTCATTATTCTCTTTTTATTTCCACTAAAAGACGCCTGATTCTTCTTCTATTTCAATACCCCAGGCAAAGTTCCATATTCTTCATCTCATTTTTCTCTTTTCATTTCCACTAGAAGACGGCTGATTCTTCTTCCACTTCAATAACTCAGGCAAAGTTCCATATTCTTCATCTCATTCTTCTCTTTTTATTTCCACTAAAAATGATGATCAACTGCACCGCCGGCGTATGGTTAGTATTACTCCTCTTTTGGTGTTCGCTTGTTTATAGCCGTCGGATTGTGTAAGAACTCTTCCATCGGCAACACCAGTGTATGGGCCCTGTTTTCAGTAAGTTGTTTGCTTTCATTTAGAACTTACTTTTTTTCATTTAGTTAAGTTTTGTTTTCAGTTAGGTTTTTTTATTTTAGTTAGTTGTTAAATGAAAGAATAAGAAAACTAACTGAAAATATAATATAAGTAACTGAAAAATTAATTTGCTTTCAGTTAGAGCTTATTTTATTTCATTTACTTAAGTTTTATTTTCAGTTATACATGAAAAACTAACTGAAAGAATAAGAAAACTAGCTGAACATGAAAAAACATGTAAATGAAACAATAACAAAACCAACTGAAATAATAAAAACACGTAAAATGCATACAACTGAAAGAACAGAAGGTCCAACTGAAAGAAAAAAAGGATCAACCGAACTTAAAGTGCATCTAACTGAATGAACAAAATGTCCAACTGAACTTAAAAGACATCTAACTGAACATAAAACATATCCAACTGAACTTATCCACTGACCAACTAAAATCAAAATACATCCAACTGAAAAAAAATAAAACCAACTAAAATCCGTCTGACCATAACTTATGGTCAGACGCGTCTGACACAATACCTTCTCATTAAAAAATGAGTGAATTATTTGGTTGACACTAAGAAAATGGCAAAATGGATGAATTTAAAATTCCTAGGTATTTCAACTTCCCACAAAATGGAGGAATTTAATTACCTAGTGTCCCTAGGTAAGTAGAAATTCCCATAGTAAGTTACTTCCCTCATTTTCAACCAAATACTTTAGGCAAATTCCCATAAATTTGATTAAGGAACTAATTCTACGAATTACTAGGATTTTATGGGAACTTCGACTTTTCACATAAACCAAACGACTAAGTAGTTGTTAGTGGTGTAATGTTTACGTTGTTTGCATATGAGAAAGGCAATGGGAGAGATGGCATTTTGCTGATTCAATATGTTGTAATTTTTTTAATTTGGAGTTTTATTGTATAACAATTCAATAGAGGGAAACAAAACAATGGGCCTGTTCTGTTCAGCTCTAATAAGTTCAGTTCAGTTCAGTTCAGTTCAGCTCTAATAAGTTCAGTTCAGTTCAGTTCAGTTCAGCTCTAATAAGTTCAGTTCAGTTCAGCTCCAATAAGTTCAGTTCAGTTCAGCTCTAATAAGTTCAGTTCAATTCAGTTCAGCTCCAATAAGTTCAGTTCAGTTCAGTTCAGCTCCAATAAATTCAGTTCAGTTCAGTTCAGCTCCATTCATTATTTAACCATTTGTATAATATTATTATTGTTGGTCTAATTTATTTTACTTATTATTATTGTTATTAAATAATAATAATAATTATTATTTATATGTATTATTTTTTATTATATCTTTACTCATTTTTATTACTATTATTATTATTATGGTTGAGCAAAGTTTGGGTTGGTGCACGGTTTAACCAAATTTGATGTCAATACGAGTATTCTAATTTACAATTGTTGTTTTATTTTACTGAATAAAAAACACTATTACATCATACAAATAAGCTACAAAAAGCTAGAAGATATGAAAAAATTACAAAGTTGCTAATAATACTGCAGTACTATTTAAAATACAACATTGTCGTTACGTTGTATATTAAATATACTTTGGCGGTTTGGTGTATTTCTATCATCGACCAACCCACCACAAATCGTGGTTTGGTTAGAAGCACACATCAACCCATGTTTTAAGCTAATTATTATTATAATGGTAATACTATTAATTTACTTCTTAGACATTATATTATATCATCATCATCAAGTATTAATATATTAATACTAATAATTGTAATTACTCATTATTAATTATTATTATTATTATCAATAATTATTATTTTTAAAATTCATTTATTATTATTATTTATTTATTTATAACTATCATAATAACATCAAAAATAATATTATCATTATTCATTTGATATTATTCTAAATTATTAATTTAATTATTATTACTTAGAATTATTATTACTTATTATTTAATATTCATAATAATTATTATTTACTTATTATTCATATACTTATTATAATTTAATTCAATTCAGTTCAGTTCAGTTCAGTTCAGCTCCAATAAGTTCAGTTCAGTTCAGTTCAGTTCAGCTAGAATTAGCCGAAGAGAACAGGCCTAATATAAGTGAGGATTATGAAGCGTGATGTGGGGTTTAGTGTCGAGATAGGGAAGGGGGAGCTGGCAGCTTCTAGTCGCGAGGTGCGACCAGGGTTGCGGGTCGCGACGGCCCCCTGTCCCTTTCCAGTTATTTCCACGTTGCGTATTTGTGACGGGGTATAAATAGAACCCATTTTCCGACCCCAAAGTTCAAGAGAGCGTTTTAGTTAGAGAGCATTTAACCCTAAATTGTAAGTTCTAAGAGTGTTGTTTAGAGCTTGAGAGCAATTTGTGAGGGTTGTTTATGCCATTCATTGAATGTTAGATTCACAATTTGTAATCCTAGTAAAGTTAGGGCTTGTGAGATTGTGTGTGTGCATTGCAATGGAATGCCATTGATGCAAGTGTTTGTGTTCATCATCCTCCATTGAAATACAAAGTGTATAGTGCTGGGTTTTTCACCCGGAGCTCGGGTTTTCCACCGGTAATCCTTGTCTTTCTTGTTGCTTCCTTGCTTTAGTTGGTTTATTGTTTGTTGCCTCTATTGTTTGTATTATTGCTTAATCACTTGAAGTTGTCTACCACCCCTCTTCTTTTCCCTAACACGTGAGTTTCACACATCAAAAAGACAAAATAGATGTGGGGTCAAGGCCGAAATTTTGATTTTTTTGGCCGATATTCTGGATATTTTAATAATAAATATATAAGGTGTTTTTTACAACAAAATATATATATAAGGTGTTTGTTTACTAAAAATGAAAAAAATAGGTCTTATTCACAAATTTTCCACGCATAATAACTAGAGAAATGCTAAACGTAACCTGCAATTACTAAACGTAACCCACAAAACTTTATTTTTACATTTAATAATAAATAAAAGACACTTTCTCTCTCCCCCTCCCTTCACTACAAACCTACAACTCATCCAAAAATACTAAATGGGTATCAAAACTCTGATAGATGCCTATATCATAAAAAATAGCCCCGGATGGTTGGTGCTAAACAAAATGCTCATATAACAATTTAGCTATTAACTCTACAGTAATCTTCATAGCAAAAGACCAATAGAATGTACAAGGACAATCAAAACTAGGTTACATAAAGTGATGAAATAAATAAAATAACTAAACTACGAATCAAATACAACACAACTGATTTTGTATAGCAAGCATATGATATCAGGGGGCTACTTCAAACTAATTACATGACCATTCTTGGATATTTCATCCCAGTTAAAGGAAATGCGGAAGGCTATTTCATACAAGTTGTATGAAATGGCATTGGCGGTATCATACAAGTTGGAGAGGAGAAAAGGAAGGAAAAGAATGAGAAAGAGAAAAATATTAGGGTATTTTAGGTATTTAGAGGGGTTACGTTGAGTAATCAAAGATTATGTTTAGCAACCATGAATAATTACTACTTCCTTTGTTTTTTATTACCCGCAAAACTTTAATTTCTATTTTTTTATCGCTTAATTTTTACTATTACTATCTTTTAGTTATAAACCAGTTTAAATACAAAAATTATTGAAAAGTGATATACTTTGTTAATATACATTGATATACATTCAACGAGATCTTAAATATTTGATTTTGTTTTTATATAAGATGAGGATATTACCAAAAGTGTTTTTATAAGGCAAATATGAAGAAAAAAAATCCACAATATTTGTCTTCTTACCATCAAATTTTTTTTCAACCTTTACATAATAATAGTGACAAATTTACTGCTAGAATTACATAAACAGGCTCTGTTCTTTTCAACTTATCTGAAATTAACTGAAGTTATTTTCTCTTATAAGACCTCATTTACTTTATTCGATCTTATATTACTAGATGAAATCTTAGTCGGCCTTATTTTAACTTATCTTAACTAATCTGAACTTAGCTTTTCTTTTAAGGCCTGAATATAAGTTTAAGTTGAAAAGAAAGGACCCATCGTGGTAGAGCCAAAACATCGTAATCAAATGAGTGAGGCCATGTTCATGTACATCTGAGGTTTACTAAGCTAAACTTATTTTCAATAAATTGAACTGAAAATATTTTCACTAAGTCATTTTTTTTTTCCTTTGCATTATTAATTTTAACAAAACTGAACTTATTTTTGTTGAATGAATAAGCAAAACTTAATTTTTACAGAATTGAACATATTTTTACGAAAATATATTTTTTTTACGGAGCTGAACTTATTGAAATGAATTAAAATTATTTATGTTGGATTGAGGGTCCATTCTTTTTAACTTATTTTCAGTCCTTATAAGTTAAAATAAGCTCAAATAAAGTCTAATTGAGATTTCATCTAATAAGGTCGAATAAGGTTTAATAAATTAAAATAAATCAAAGATAAATTTAGATTCACAAAAATAAATGAACCCTAAATTTTAATTAACTGAATATATTTGAGTATTGTTTAAGATGAATTGAACAGAGACTAAAACGGGGAAGTAGTAGTACTAGTAGGGCCTTAATTGAACTTATGGAGTAATGGTACTTGACGATTAAGGCAACAAATGCTGTAATAATGGAGCAACAAGATCAGCAAGGGTTTGAACTTTGAAGGAGTCATGAGTCATGACATGACAAGAGAGAGACCCTCCTGACTTACTTCTTTCTCTTTCTTCCTCTTTCCTCTCCCCCCCCTAATTCCCAAACACAGACAAACTACTTACTCATTTCCAGTATAACTTCATCTCCCTATTTGTCTTAGTTCAGATAAACACTCCTATCCTGCAAAAGATCTTATCTTTCTCTTCTACTTTAACCTAATCTCAACTTGTGATCAAACCCCAGAAAAAAAAAAACCCAGTTCAGAAATGTAAATGTGCAAGACAAAGCCAACATACAATCTGCTACAGTAAAGAGATATAGATTGTAAAAAAAGCCCAGAAAATGAATCGAGAATCAGAACTAGTTTCACCATTTACAGTTTCACAATGGCAGGAATTGGAACATCAAGCTCTGATCTACAAGTACTTAATTGCTGGTCTTCCTGTACCACCAGATCTAGTTCTTCCTATTCAGAACAGCTTTGATACCACTAGATTCTTCCATCGCCCCTCTTGTAAGTCTTATTACTACTTAACCCTAATTTTCTGATTTGGGTTTTTAAAAGATTTGATCTTTTTGTCAAAAACTAGCTATTTATAATGCACATTGTAGGTTTATATAATTGTTGTTTACTTTGACTGTATCTGTGGTTTTTAGGCTAAAAAGTTAAAACCACAAATTGGTAGGGAAAGCTACTGGGATTGCATATATAAGCTACTTAATTTGAGAAAAAAAAGTTGCATAAGGGATTTAAACCTAAAGGGTGCATTTGTTATAGATAGTTTTTTGACAAAAAAATCTGAAAAGAAAATTTGGACTGATGTTTGTTATTGATGTGTTGGGTGTGCAGTGGGATATTGTAGTAGAGAAAGTTCCTTGTATGGGATTGGCATTGGATATGGGTATGGTAAGAAGATTGATCCGGAACCGGGTCGATGTAGAAGAACTGATGGTAAAAAATGGAGGTGCTCTAAAGAAGCATACCTGGACTCTAAGTATTGCGAGCGCCACATGCACCGTGGCCGCAATCGTTCAAGAAAGCCTGTGGAATCCCATTCTGTTTCATCATCTTCGTCTTCGTCTTCGGTTTCTTGTTCTTCTCTGCCTCCTGCTGCTGCTGCTGCTGCTGCTTTGACCTTGAGTCAGACTCAGAGTGTTCCACTTAAATTTAATGCTTTTGGTTCTGGTAGTAGTATTGTGCCCACTCCTAATTCTAGTCATTCCCAATTTCAATTGGACTCTATTCCTTATGCCATCCCTACCAAACCCTACTCCAGGTATTTATTTCTCAAAAAATTTGCTCTATGATTGGAACTGATACTGCATTATCTGCTGCTGGTATTGTAGCTCCTGGTATTGTAGCTGTTTTAATTGTGTCTGATAGTTTCTGTTGCCATTCTCTGTTTGCTATTGCTGGGTGCTTTTTAAAGTTCAGCTTTTGCGCTGTCAATGCTGTAGGAGTTGGCTTCCTTGGATGCTTTGTTGTTGCTTCTCATCTCTGGTGCAATTTGCATTTGCATTGCAATTCAGCTGCTCTTGAGACTGATCCTTTTTGTGTGCAGCATTAGCACCAGGCAAAAGGGGTGTTTTATCCCTAAAGAGATTTGTTAGCTATGAAAAGTTGTGTGCTTATCTAGTTATCTGTATGTTTAATTGAGGTTACTCCTTTTGCTCTTACCATTGACTTCATTCAGTAGCTGATAGCACTTGGTGAGGCTCTTTTTCCCCGCCTTTTAAGGCGAAGAGGAAAGTGGGGGTTTTTTTTTTTTTAACCTGGGGGGAGAGAACGGGGTATGGAGCAAGAAACAAAGGCTGAAGAAAATTGACGCTTATGACAAGAGAGGACCCAAGGTCAACACCAGTCCTTCTTAACTTTCTGTCTATCTTACGATGAGATAAAAAGGACCTCCATGCTAAATGATTGTAGGTAGGAACACGTGACGTTGACTCAATTGAAACATCTCCATCATTACTTGGATATTTGCCTCTGTTCCAATCGTTGTTAATTCTTTAGCCGGTTGAGTCACACTGTGTATTCTGCACCAATCTTTATGAATCTCATACAGATAGCCAGGCCCATATTAAATTTCTCCTACGTCTCCAAAACCTTCATGATCATATCACCAAACATGAATCCTCTCATTTTCTCGGAACATTTCTCATGTTCCCAAATGTCAACACTCATTTTCAACTTCCCCTACAACACCGAGGTAGGGCTTCAAATTTTTTCTCTTGTTTTCTCCTCACTTGAGAGAGTGGACTCACACACAAAACTCGTATTACTCTCAGACTAGGAGACCTTGGAATCTAGGATGGCCCTTCCACAATTCTATCAGTCAAGAAACACAAATATCTTTGATTAAAGATACCATGCTCTTTCTTATCATTCCTTATTTGATGATAGGCTTTCTTATCCGACCTCTGTTGCAGTTAGTTGGTTTACTCACTTAGGCTAGTCATTGGAGAAATTAATATCTAAATTCTCCTCTCTAGACTCCCAAAGCGTCAACTTGAGTCTTGATATCATAATACGCTTTTCATCACAAACTACACTGCCTTCTTCTCCATTTCGCCTCTATCAATCTAAGAAATTAATTCTTCCATCATACAGTCACCATGTGGTGAATTTGTTGAGTGGTCTATAGCACTAAGAACTTGAAGAATCATACAACAATGATGAAGCAGAAGCTAGTTCATTCGTGGGGTTGCGAGCTGATTTAATGTATCAAATTACTTTTTCTTGCTCATCTTGTCCATGGGCTGGCTTTCTAGTGCTTTTTCATAATCCTTCATGGCACCATTTTTTTAGGGTTATTGCTATCATGTAATTCCCGAAGTTAATTCTTAGAACGAGCTTATCTGTCTGATATCTGGCAAACCCTTTAGCACTCAAATTATCCAACGTGAGTGCAAAGAGCATTGGTCCAATTAAGATTCTAAATGTAATATAGAAGGGAGCAAGGTTTAGGTTGCAGGATACAAACAACTTATTGAGCTTCATATAAGGAGATCAGGATGCAATTGCATCTATGACATTTCATGAACCAAGATTGCTGAAACAAAAAATCTTTTCAAGAATATTCGTTGCTGACCTCTTCCATTTCTTCTATGCCGTTAATTTTGGTATAAACACCATTCCCTCCAGTCTGAGCAACTAATACAAATATCCTCCGTCCAGCATTACAAATCTCATCTTCTGATAAGTGGTTACGTTGAAAGAGACTTCTTTCACGCTCTTAAGCTTATGACTCAACTAAGCTGAATAACTTGCTAAACACTCCCACAATAGTCATAAAGAAGATAAAAACAAAAGGTTTCCATGGAGGTGAATGATGAATTGATCTTGTGTCGTAGTAAGAGTGGCTCCTTTTCCATAAAGCCTTGCGAGCTTCAATTTCTTCTTTGAAAGAAAATTGCCCAGGAATTTCTCTGTTCTGATAGCTGGAACTTGGAAGACTAAAGCTCATACTAAAGCTCATTTTTCACCGTGGTAGAAGTCACTTGACTTTCCTTGATTTTGTAGAGAAATTGCTCCACCATAGCTTGAGAGCTTGAACTTTGTTGTCTTTTAGCCCTCTTTTGTAAATGGGCAATACCTCTCTTGTGTCTTTCTAATCTAATTCTTTATTACTTATCGGAAGAAAAGAAGCCGTATTTCACGGCCGCGGAACATGCGGTCCTTGTCTTCTCACGGCAAGTCCACCAAAAAGGCACTCTTGCTTATTGGCGGCAAGAGAGAGGGACGAAAATCAGTTGAGGCGCTCGTGTGCACAAGGTAGGCAGGAGTGGGCTGATGACGAGGGAGCCTTACAAACAAATTCTAGGTTGGCCAATAACAATACACTACTATAAAACAAGACAATGTGGGTAGTAGTGGTAGGACTGTAGTAGGCTTATTTATCATTCATTTCATCAACCCTCTAAAGAGGGTTAATTGTGAGATAGTACCTTGAATAACTACATAATGGAAGCTAAAGGCTATGAGATGGATCTAAAACACAAGGTAAAGGCTGTAAAACGTTTAATAATGAAAATACAAGTAAAGGCGGGTTAGATTAACACTACGCACTGGCATACACAAAAGAAGCCAAATTTACAAGTATCTCTTCCTAGCTGATGAGCAAATACTTATACTCCATAGCAATTTAGGGAGCCACAAACATATAATGGAAAACTAGTCAACAAATTAGGAGTTACAAGTCGAAAGATCTCAAGCAGGGAAAAAGCTAAATAATAGCCACCAGGGACTCACTGGCTACCACAAAACACTTGTTTCCCAAGAAAGTGAACTGAGAAGAAAGAGATAAAAGAACCTGGCCGCAACAGGTGCAATGGGTTGCCTTATCTCTTATTTCTCTCTTGTACTGGTGATTTCTTCATAGATTATCCCCTTCATTCATCTGTTTTCGTCTTTGGGCGTGGTGAGCCTACATTGGGCTAATCTCTAATATCAAGTGCCTTTCTGTGTCCGAAGTAGTTGTACTTTCTGAGTGCCTCCTGCCTGTATTGCTGTAGAATCGAAGAATCTTCAAGTTCCAACTTTCTGCTTGTTGTGAAGGGTTTCTGGGAGATGTCAGGGGAAAAACTAAACACAATGGCCGAAGTTTATACTCAATACTATTGATATGTAACTCTTTTGTACATTATTATCTGCCTTTATGACCTTGAAAGAAATTCTACCTCAAGTAATACAGATCTTTGTTTAGCTATTACTAATAGAGGCATGCAGGCATCTCCAGGCATATCAACCTGAGGATGGCGAGAATAGGTCCATCTCTCAAAGCTCGGGTGGCAACAAATCTCTAGACTCAGCCACAGACAATACATGGCCCTCATTGTCACCCCAGATATCCTCATTTTCTCAATCAAAGTCAATGGATAGTTCCTCGTTGCTTGATGATTATTGTCGTCGAAATACTCTAGTCAACTGTGAATTTGGCCGACCGCAGACCGTGAAACAAGGCAGTCAATCTCTTCACCCTTTCTTTGAGGAGTGGCCAAATACGAGGGAGACATGGTCTGGTTTAGAAGATGAGAGTGCCAACCAATCCACAATACCATCAAGGTGAAGTGATATTATACATCAATTCAACCTAAAAGTTATCATCTTCTGAGATCTTCCTTGATTCTTTTTGTTGCAGATTCTTGAAATAAGGTATGCTTTCAGTGAGCCAACACAAATCCGGCATTGCTCTGGCGCTTTCCGTTCCCTTGCTTTGCGCTCTTAAATTATGTGTAGTTGATACTGAAAATATGAAAAGCGTATATACACAATGTTGAGGAGCTAAGAGGAAGATGCCAGAAGATGCAGGTGAGTGGAAATTTTCGACAGAAGGGGCTTCAAGCTAATCAGCTAAGAATTTTAAAAAAATTGTTCTGAAGTTGTCCCTCTTTGGAAGCAGCATCTGAGGGTACATGTAAATCATGAATGTAGTAATTAAACTCGTTGACTTTATTTGGACCCGCTGCTAGTTTATGCTTTTCTTTGTCAGTAGAGTTGCAACCTCTGATTCTGGTCACATAAGATTTTTAAGTCTTCCTGGCCTAGCAATGGTTTAGGGGTTGAAATTAGAAGACTTCCACCAATTATCTCTGTTGTTTATGTGCTGTACTTTCTTACTACTTGATCTGCTATATTTGACTCAGTTTTTATTTCGTCCATTCCATAATAACTGCAATGAGAAGATGTATAACTTTTAAGGAGTCCTTGTGATGATGATAAATAGAGAGATGAAAAGATTGCACCTTTTATCCTATACTTTGGGAACATCATGACACTCAAATCATGGTGCACCTAGAACTAATTTCTTATGTTCGTTTGGAAAATATTTACCGAGCAAAATTCACACTATAGGTACAATACTGAAGAATCTACCAAACCGAAACCCTTGCATGTTTATTTGGTCCATTTAATGATTTTCTTTACCCATTCTTTACCCCAAAGTCCTCTACTCTCATTCTCCACCTTCCCTAAGGTTTCACTTACCCTTTCCCTTCTATACGTTATTGTTCATATTGACCAAACATTGACAATCATCCACTACCACAACCAACCGACCCCCACCCACCACCACCACCACCACCAATAACTCATTTACTATGCTACTGATTTGACTAAATCAAAGGGATTTGAACTCCTTTTCTCTTTTACCCCTTACTTGATTCCATTCCCTTCATGACCATAGGAATCAAACAATCCCTAAAGAAACTTGTGTGATGGAGAGATTTGTGATGAAAAATAAGTGTCATCTTAAGTTGTTTTTTTGGTTTCTAAATTTGGATAAATGGTCAAGTTTATCAAAATTGAAAGAGGTTTCTTACACTCCTCGCCTTAAAAGATTTGTGCTTAAATTTCCTATTTAAAAAACCAAAAGCTGAAATAATGGATTCTCTATGAAAGGGCGACAAGATCGCAACCATACTCCAATATTAACCACTTCTAACACACCAAAAGCATCCACCAACCAAAGCCCCTAATTTTCGTGATAAAAATCTAGCAACGAACAATGAACAACACAGCACTTACTATCTACAAAAGAAACGGATTTTTTAAGAAATGGATTTTTCAAGGAAGACATATATGTAGGTCTCTACAAAATAACCACGACTTACATGTCATTCTTCAAAAAATAACCCTAAACTATAAATTGGAATGGTTTTGGACAGAAAACTAACGATTATAGTGAGGGTAGTGAGAGTCTAAGGGAGAAGGTACTTAGAAAGACGGTTGAATTTTCACATGCAAAACTGACGAGGGTAATTATCAAACTACCAGATTCAAATGATCAAAGTTCACATAGGCAATCATACCATAATAGAAGTCTTCTACAAAATCACTTAACAGATGCTAAACCCTATTTTTTCTATCTGGAAGTTGAAAACTCAAAATCTTCACTTTTGCTTTGCATTGTACGCCTCAACCCGATTAATCAGAACATCACCAGATTCACCACTGTACCTCCCCTCCCATTAAGCAAAGTAGAGTATTAAGGCAAAAGGCACCAAATCGAAAAACAAATGTGGATAATAGCAGCATCTGGAAGCCAAAGAAACAAACTAGACAAGTAGAGTAATTCTAGTCTAGCGAGCAAAATAGCATATTAAGAGAGGAATCACAACGATAAAACTTATCTCATTACAAATCAATATCTTAAACGAAAACCAAAATACGAAACACAATATGAAAGTATTAAGAAGTCAATTAGGGTTTATATCTCAACCCTATTCTGTCCTTCAAGAATCTCACGTACTTTCACTAGTGTTCTTTGATGCTAATTTTGCCCCATTGAGACAACACTAGGCACCCTTTTTATCGATACAATAATACATTCGACTCCCATCTAAGAAACATCTACTATACTGCTTGCCCAAGGTCATCTCAATCCCTACTTTCAAGGACATCGACAAATAAAAAACCCAAGGTGTCTAACTATTCTTTGTATAAATTTTGAATTCAAACAGTTTTCAACTAATCTAAGTAAATATACATACAACTTCAAATGTGACCATAAATGTGTTACTTCCTCCTGCGAGAAACCTTCAATGTTCCAGTGAAGGTGCCAAGTGCCAACACCTAACATATGAAACACCCACCATAGCTGCTATAGCTACTTCAAGCTAGCGTGTTGAGACTTCGAATACTGTGATACGAGATAGCCGCCGCTAAACCGATATCAGGAAAGAGCTCAATGTATCAAACACCATTAATTTCTAGAACACTGTTCTCGAAGAAGCACAAAAGATGGGGCCAAGTTTACCATCACATGGTGATATCTGAGCGGGCATTAGTAGTGTGGGTAACATTGATCAAGTGGCATCCACACTCTGGTCATAACGATCAAGACCTGTGAGACAAGTGATGCACAGCTTTATGAATGGGCATGCACAAGAGTGTAAACTATAGATCATGCCAGACTCTAACATGATTGCATCAAAAGAAGCAATGATAGCAATCAAATAAGAGGACAGAGAGACTTACATGCACCCTAATCAATTGGATGTTTGTCAGCTTGGCGAGATGTATAATGTGCAGAGAGCAAAAGCAAGGAAAGAAAGGCACTAGCAACAAAAATTGCATCAAACCAGCGATGATAGAAGTCAAATTGTATATCTCCACCCAAAACATCAGTTATTATCATCCTGCAAGGAAGCAGTTAAAAATCAGCACAAAGCTTGAGGTAAAAACTCTAAATCCTCAAGAGTCAGCAGAAAACTTGAGAAGTTACCAGCCTTCAACTATACAGTAATCAATTGATATGATCGTCAAAATTTTACACTGCCTTGAGTAAATAGAACTCAAAAGAAGGCACAACAATCCAAGGAACAGAAGGAAAGCCTTCAAAGAATGACGAATTAGGAAGTCATCACCAAATCTCTTACTAAGAGGTGAGATGTGTTTTACAAAAGAGGATGCTTCTCTGACAAGCCGACAGGCGTATAGCACCAGCAATTGTTTTTGAAAGTAAACGTTGCCTACTCTTTTCCAAGGCTCAAGGCTCAATCTCTCCTGCAAGCTCGATCCGAGTTCAGTTAAGTTTAATTACCAAACACTAATTGTTGGAATATCCAAATTTGCGCTAGTTTTGACTTATGGGTGTTACTGGTGGGTGTTAGAAGTCTGGAGGGCCCTAATTTAACTTCCACCTTTTCCATTTTATGTTCATTTCGAACCCGTTTTATTTGATTCAAAATCTTCAGCATATGAGCCTATGGGATATGGTTTATTTCACTATTATCATCCAAACTTTTGTTCAAGTGTCGAACTTTTTGTAGCATACAGGACAACATTAACCAATCCAGAATACTTCTTAGTTTAGGGTACTTCATCAAGTTTCTAGCTTTGTTTGCTCAGGTCCAATCAATGTCAAAAGATACAATCAGTAGAAGTCATCAACCCTAAAGAACGAGAAAGTACATTCCATCTTCTCATACCATCACCACCAAACTCAATAATTGTTTCAAAATATGTTTTATATTGTCTCCTGATCAAAGGTATGGGAGTTTTCCTAAAACATGCAGGTTGCAGCCACTCTGTAATCAGTTAAAGCAGCCTTTTTATTTCAAAGGTGCCCTAAATGTCACCTGCATCTTGGTACTTGCAGAAAGTGTTTATTGTTGGTAAATGGTAATAGAAACCCACCTAACCAAACAACAATAAGGCAATGGACAGTAAACATACCTTTTTCTCAGAATAAACCTAACTCAGCTATTGAGACTTGAGAGTTCTTCAGTTACCTTTCCGCTTAGTCTATATCTTAGATTTAATTTCCTAATTCCAACCAGGACCAACCAGTCTTCAATAAAATGGTTGCCATGCCATATGGCAATCAATTCCAACACTAAATTATCTCACTTTCCCTTTTACATGCGACAAGCTCATCCATGATGTGGACTCAGAAATCAACCAAACAAACTGCTGATAATGAAAAAGATGACAAGATAATACACTCAGCTCCCATCCCATTCCAGCCCCTTTGGTTTACTACAGAAACTACTCGTAGGCAAAGTCATTCAGCCGTTAAAAACATGACGAGATACTACAATTAGCTCCCCCGACCCCCATTTACTACAGAAAGTACTCATAGGCAAAGCCATCCAGGAATTTCTGGGAATAATAATAAGGCCACAACACCAATAGCAGACTTCAGAAGGACCAGGCAGAGGCAGCCACCTTTGAATACCATACAAGAAGATAGAAAAGGGAAAAGGAAAAAGGGAAGAGATAACATGCATATCAAAGGCAGCGTCACAACTGCAAGCAAGAGGCTGTGAGCTGTGACAATGAGTGAATCCTAATATGTGAAGGCCTGATCATCCTTAAAAATTACATGCATCTTAGGAGTAAGGGTCCGTTTGTTTTAATGGAAAACAATTTCATGGAAAATCACTTTTCAAGGAAAACAATATTCAATGGAAAATATGATTTTAGAAAAAGTTTTCCTTTGTTTGTTTGAATAGAGGAAAACTTAGGGAGAAAAAGTAAATGAAGCAAAAGAGAAGGAAAGATGAGAAGGAGAGAATCAAGAGGAGTAAGGAGTGGAGAGGAAAATATGGCATACCTTGTTTACAAAATGAAATTGGTTTTCCTCTTCTAAGAGCATTTTCCACCTTTAGGAAAATTGTTTTCCACCCCTTACCAAAACAAACAAAAGAAAATGAAAGATGGAGGAAAATCATTTTCCAAGAAAATGGTTTTCCACCAAAACAAACGGAGCCTAAATCTCTAGGTCAAGTTTAATAGTGCCAAAACTCATAAGAGATTTTTTAACCCTCATGAGAGGTTTTTTAATATTTCCACACTCTAAAAGTCCAAACCCAACATCTTTTTGCCTGGAATGGAATGACAGCACAAGTCTATCAAGGAGGTGTCACTCATATACAAAGGAGGGATTAGGTAGAAAATCTTATGCCCTACATGCTCCCACTAGCATGTAAAGATTGTATCCATAGAATCAAGAAATGTGAAGTGCTGCTAGGAACTGAACACTTGAGTCCAGGTATTTAATAACCTCAAAAGAAGGACTTTGAACTCTTGACACTCACAACTTCACTCTATATGGACCCCAGCAATTGTAATTTTGTTCAACAAAAAGTCTTCAAGAGATCATAAGTGGAAGTCTGCCAGCAACTTTGTATTCAGTAGCTATAGATGGTACAGCGCATCATGGCTAAATGAAAGTTTTGGAAGGAGGAAAGGGAAAAATAATAAATAAACACTGCCCACGCCCCACGGACAGTCCTCAAGAAGGTGAGGAAATTGGCAATATTTGCATTTACAACACTCAAAGAGAATGAAAAAAAACTGCCTGCTAACATAAACAAAACTACAGAAGAGTATATGGTTACCTGTATTCGGTTGCTAAACTTTTCCTTATCAAAAGAATAGATGAGACAAAATACATTCCCATAATTTCAGATAAAAATAGGACCACATTGCTTGAAGATCCACTTCCGCCTCTGGAAACTGCAAAGAAGAACTGCAGATACCAAACATTTCAAGTAAGAAAGAGAATCATGGATGTCAATGACAGGTTGAAACATATAACCGCGTTCATTTGTTTTACTAGACAAATAACAGGCATCCACAAGTTATCAGCAGCTGAATTACATGTCGTAAGAGCATGAAAATTTATGGGAAAGAACCTTGAGGTAATAATACCTTCATTAAATTTGATAGAAATCCTCGAACTGATATTACAATTAACATCCCAATGAACAGTAGGGATATATACTGCACAATAGAAGAAAGAAAAAGGAGGTTAATGAAGAATGCCAACAAACAACCACCATCAAATCAAATATGATCACATGCAGGCTGGATCCATAGAGGTAGAGATGCAAGAAGTTAACACCTGGAAATCTAACAAGAAACTACTCAATTTTTATCAAAAAGTAGTCACTTCAATTATTCTCAAGATTCTTTGAGTGTTTCCAACCACGAAAACCTAAAGGATTTCCATCAAAAAATTCATAAAAGAATCTACTGTAACTAGTCCCATCCAAAATCTTGCTAACTAAACTAGATATTTGCAAGATGCATGGAAATGAGCCCAAAAGATTTACCTCTGGCATACTATGCTAAAGAAAACGCCTAAAAAGGCCGAATACATATCGACATCCTTCAAAATATCAAAACTCTTTGAAAACAGAAAAAGGATTTCTCTCCTACTTCACAAATGCCTCCATAACCTCATCTACAAATGCCTCCGAATCCATCCTTTTCCTCACTGAAACTAGAGTGTAACCAAAGCCCTCTACAACGATCAAACACTCTTTTCCTGCATTATAACATCTTCTTAAATTTTATTTTTTTTTCTCTCACACTTGTAGCATTGTGCTCCCTGAACACTTCAAAACCCATCATCCCTAACTTGAACAGAAGTTATGAAACAAACATGAGATTTCCTTGCCTACTTTCATTTTACTCCAAGTTCTCCTTATTGATATAATTCAGAACTTTCACTTACTTCTCGTGTTCAATATTTTTCCACCCTATCCAGGTCCAATCACCCTTCACTCTTATTTTGATCAACTCTTCCAAAAGCTTGGCTGCATTTTGAAAATGATGCACCAGTCTCTACAATGTTTTGAACTTTTGGAGATAATCTGACATAACCTTAAACTTAGTAAATGCTCAAAATGACCTTGACAAATATTACATTACCCAAGTAACACTCAAGTACAACAACTCCCAAAAGAGAATTGTTTTGATAATTTGAATGACAAGGGTATGATGAGTATTGCAAGGCCAACCTCCCTTTAGTGACTGTTCTGTGCAGCCATAAGTTTCTTTCCTTTCATATGATAATTATTTTGGTTTTGTCTCATTGACTTGTTACCATTGCTAAAAGTTGTATGGAGTGTGTTTTCCATACTTAGCATGAATTGAATTACATCTGTCGCAACAACTGAGGTTCTAGAATGCCTAGTGACGGACATTAAGATGTTGTGGAAAACAAAAAATAAAGTGAAACTGTGCAAGACGCCACTGAATCTACTGATGATGATGCGGATGGCACTGTTGAATCTGTTGGTGAGAGCCAAGAAGGTGAAAGATAGAAGACTTCCAGAAAAAGTGGAAGCAAACAGCTGGTTGACAATTCTAATAGTTTGGACTCTTGGAGACACAGTTAGCTTGCATGCAAAATTTCATACAAGGTATGCATGTTCCTCTGTCAATCATGGAAATGATTGGCCCTGTGCAGAAGATTGTGCGCAAGACATTGCGGAGAAGTGTGACTCATTGTTGGGTGAAAAAGTCCAATTGGAACACTTATCCCCTATTGAGGCTTTAGAGGCGGCAAACATTAGATCTGGCCTTATTATTTTCCTTAATCCATGTTGCTGTTTCTTGTCGCACTTCTGAATCCCCTCTTGAACCAAGGAACCCCTAAGCTTAGTTTCCAGAGATGGGAGAATGATTAAAACAAAGTTCAGCCTAATCATAAAAGTCCATGTCCAAACTCATCTGAACTCTCCCTCCTCTACATAGTCCTCTTGAGATCCACTGCAGGTGTTACGGAACAAAAGGCCAGAACATGTTCCACCCGAGTTGTTAGTTTCACTCAAAAATAGTTTTAGTACAATTTCACCTTGAAGGGTTTGGTGAGCAAACACAGATGCTATCCTACTTAAAAAGAGAACCCATCAATAAAGCTAGGAACAAACACATGTAAGCAAATACTGTAACCTAAGTATGTCAAAAATATAACCAACAGCTATAAAGAAGCCACAAAGAGAACATTATATCACCTGGGATAGTAATGTAGCATCAATTCCTATATCAAAGTATTGAAGGAATATGCTGATCGTTTTTGTGACAGGATCGACTGAACCAGCCTGTGAAGATAAAAGAGTTTCTCAGATCATCAGCATGCTGCAGCCCGGCTAATGTATGCCAACTCCGACACCATCAACAGGAATTCAGGAAGAAAAAAAATAAGCTGAAGGTAGAAACCATAGACCAGCGGGCAGAGATATACCTCCTTGAAGACAACGCTCTGCAAAGACTGAACAATCAAAGATATAAAATTCAGTCACATAAAACATCTTGAGATAACAAGTGAAGCCAGAGAATAAAACATGGACATTATGCTAGGTATCACATGACACAACTCTTAAAGAGTACCACAAAGCTACATAGTTCTGTAGCTTTGATGCAAGGCTTTTTCACTCACGAAATCCTCTTTCCCGTTTCTGACTTTTAATCACCTTGAGAGCTCATTCTTCATAGAAATTTGTTGTCATTATGCTTAGTTAAACTTCCCACAAAATAAGTAATCTTCCAAATCTACTTGATATATCTTCTGCCCAACAAAATTTCCTTTCCTCTCCTTTATCAATCTCCATCCCTCAACATAAATCACAATTTCGAATACAGCTAGCCACCATGTTGGAACAATTGCATATCACTTATTAGAAGTAGGGAAGTAGTAGAACAGGGAATTCACCTTAATCATTTTGTATACACAATATATAGAACATGCGTAACCCAAGAGATTCTGCATGTGGCCTTTCCAAGTTCGAGAAAAAGCCGCAGCTTCCTGAAACAAGACGAAAATTCACATTCATGATATCCTAATAAGCAATAGTATGACAGGGCACACAACCATGCTGAGTGATACAACAAGGCGAACCAGAATGTACCTTAGCTTGGCGAAGTTCGTAAATCTCCAGAAACAGCTGCTTTGACAGCTCCTCTAAAGCCTGAACCTCAGCTTCCAGGTTCTTGATATCTACCAAAAACAAAAGAACTTGAAAATAGGAAGTTTGCCACAGAAAAACAAAATATATAGACACAGAAAATCTGCCATTAACTGCAACTTAAAAGCCTAAACAAGCGTGCAATTCTAACTTCTTTCCTTTCTTTTCTTCTGGAATAAGGAATCTGTACTGTATTAAACAGAGAGAGAAGCATGAAAAGAAAAACGAGAATTATGTTCAAGCAAATGAAGCTATGACACATTAAACGAAATCCTTTGCATCTCCATCATTTCATTGCACCCAAAAGCACTATTCGATGTGTTTCTTTCAGTTGAGAACATCTAACAAGAAACTCCTTGAAAGTCTACAGTTAGCCAGAATTATCAAGACTTGGTGCAGCAGATTTATTACACATGAAGGATCTGGAGTTTATAAAACCTTTCCCCCTCGTTTCTCGAATTAAAACCTAGAGGAGCTTAGATTGTGTCACCGTTTTGTTCTTAGGAGCTACTTGTCAGCAGAGAGGTATATTTACATGGTAAATTCAATTGAAGCCCACCAGCCCAAGAGACTGAAACTCAGATATTCCATTCCATTTTGTATGTAGACAAATTGACTTCTTTGCATTAATTTACCAGAGTCGACAAAAAGCAAAGCCTTCAATATAGACTCCACGTCTCTACCGGTGCAGCACATCAAAATATGGCAAAATGAAGAGTCCAAAATGGAGAAAGACTAGCCATTACTCTATCTTATGGAAACAACAGACTGAAATCACCTAGGCTTTGACTTTCTACGTCATGTTGTAACTCAATTGGTTTCCAGACACCAAAGGCGCTGTGAGGCTGTGACTTTGTTGCTTGATCAAAAGAAAGAACTCCACCATCAACATCAGACCAGAAACAAAGTGCAGTATGAAGTCACTGACTAACTAAAGAGTCAACAGTTCATTTTATCTGAACGTATGAACTAGTGAGAGAAATCTGATGGAGGAAACACGACATGATAGACAGAGAAGCTCTGAATGCTGATACAACCATCACCAGGGAGAGAAGGGAGTAGAGTTGTCTACATAAAAGTAGAGGATAGAGAGAAAGGAAATGACAGCATCTTCAGCCCCTTCATAGGTGAAATATTATACAACACTTTATTTTGTATCGGTAGGTAAGGTAATGACAGGTGAGCCTCCTATTAGGCTAGGATTATTGTAGGCTACCCCTGTTTTGAATGCTGATGCAACCAGAATGGGGGAAGAAAAGTTGGAAACATAAAGCAATGGAAGGAAAAGATCATTACAACAGCCCCTTCAGTGATGAAACATCACAAACCATGCCCTTTCTTTGGTAGACAAGTTATGTCCTTTCTCCTCGCCTAATATTCACTTAGTCCAGGGAAAATAAGTTCCATTAAGTTACTTTCAGGGCTAAAATGTGATAGATAAGTTGAGTTTCAGGCCAACAAGGGATATCAAGTTTAAAAGACAACTACAATATGTTTGTATAAGTTCAGATCCCTTGTAATAATTTCAAAGCCAATAAGTTCAGATTAGGGCTCATAAGTTCACACATGTTAAGATGAAGTCAAATAAGCTTAAATAGGTAAAAATCAGGTTAAGAGATCCTTAGTAGGCCTTCTCTAAGGAAAGTTATCATAGGCTGCCTGAAGTTAGATGAGCTAAATTAGCAAGAAAGAGATGCAGTAAATACACGGTGCATTTTAGCAAGTCTCTGAAATTAGTATATAATCACGCAAGCCTGATATCCAAAGCCAAATAATAGAGAAAGTTTGACTTCGTTGGACATAGACATGTTTTGTAGTATACACATTATCCACTTTTTTTTATTTCCATGGCAAAAATAATTCCATGGGCCACACATTGACCAACAAAACCTTCCCTCACATCTAAAAGAAAGAGATCCAATGGAAGATTAGTGATAGAAGCTAAACTCAAGTGAGCTAAAAGCATCAGAAAAAGAAAGAAGAAAAGGTAAATTTCCAGCAAGATTTAGAAAACTTCAGCAACAGTATCACAAATCCGAGCGCTCACGCAATCTTGCTTTCCGGTAGCAAGGGTGTAAAGCCAGTTCGACACGGGGCTTGAAGGCACGTAGCAAGCACAAGCGAGGATTCTATTGGTGAAAAGGAACACTCTTACTTATTGATTACAAGAGCACGAGTTTTATTGATTACAAGAGCACGAGTTTGGCATCAGGGTTTGTCTGCACTGCAGGCACAAGCGAGTGCAATACAACAAAGCGGGAGTTTGGGGATTGGCAAGACTTGACACAAGTGTGATAGCAATTTAAGGTTTACAAAACAACAGCAACTCAAATATTAAAAGCAAAGTGGAAAACTTTGAACTCATTCATCAACATCCTAAAAAGAGGCCTAAATGATAAACAATTCTCTTCACAGTATCGTGATATCAGTATATAATAATGCATATAACCTAGGGCCAAGGTTACGCCCACGGCCATACGAAGTATGCAACAAGCATACCTAAAGGGCCCATGTAATTATACCTACAAAATATAAAGTGAAATAACACACATGAAAAAGTAGGGCAGGTTTTAACACGGAGCTTCTAAACCAAGTACAGAACAAAAAGAATTAAATCGAAATCTATAGAAGATGATGAGCACAACCAAAACAAAAGTGCAAAGCCACCAACCTTGTTCCCTTTGGTCTTCTTGTACAGATCTCACAACTGTTCCAACAATTCTCTTGAAGAAAGATCTAGCATTCAACTTCTACAAAAAAAAATTATAGAACGAAACAATCAATGCAGGAAAATTGATATTCACAAATATACTGGAAAAAATCTCAATTTTCAAAAAACGTGAATCTTAAAATTAGCAAAAAGAATACCTCCTCTCTTAGGAACGACAACCTAGAGCATGTACTATGAAGCATGATACATTCGAACAAGGGAAACATATCGTGCCCCTTCCTTTCATTTCATGAACCAAAATCACTTTTTGGTGTTAAGGGAGTAGTAACTAATAAGTGCATACATACTAAAAGGTTTAGGAGCTATTTATTCATAACTACGGTAGAAAGTAGCAAAAGAAAATAAGTAATGCCCAATTAACAATTCTGTCATTCAACTTTGTAGCCTTCGGAGTACTCTTTTATCAACAACAACCTACAAACTAACTTTTCAAAGCACCTAAAACAGTAACAGAAAAACCATGACAACAGGTTACGCAGGCATTCCAAATTTATTAGAAAGAAAAAAGGCAAAAATAGAGGCGAAGAGAAGATGGGGCTCAGCTAAAATCTAAAAGCAGCAGCACAAACATCAGATTCTGTGAATTAGCATAATACATCATATTGCATAAGCAAAATCCCTACTCCCACAGTCCCACTAGCCTTCCTATCTAGTTTGCCTACTTACTGCCAGCCCTCACCCCTGAAAACATGCAAAGTTTCTACAAACGTAGTGCAAGCAAAAACTGGCTTCTGAACAGAAATCCTCTTCTCTCAGTCTGACAGTCTTTAAGTCACTCCATAAAAAAAAGCCAAAAACAGTGCACTAAAGCAATAAGCTGATAAATAATATGAACTAACAGGAAATAGATAACAGCATAGAGTTAAAAAAACATGTCTGCCCTACATCAAAAATAAGAGAAGACCAGCAAAAAGATGGCAAACCTCTTCTGATACTTGAATCCTTTCCATCTCCATTTGACAAAGTATGATTTTCTTTTTTTTGGTAACGCAAGTCTCAAGTGATTGCATTAATTGCCTCTCCAAGGATTTTATCTCAAACTCCTCAATCTCCCTAACACGCATAAAACCCACAAGTAAAGCTCTCACACCCAACATATACTAAATGTTAATAAGAAAATGATGGTACATATACCTGATAAAAAGAGACAGATAGCTGTAAGGTAAATTGACAGCCCCAAAGCCTGATAGGACAGCCATGACGGTAACTCCAATGACCCCGATTCTGCTAACCAACTGAGGCATGGTAAAAAATCCTGACAAAGATGAAAAATCAAATTATTTGCAAGGGTTCTGACAGTATGTTGTGTAAAAAGACAGATGTTACGCAGTTAATGGACAGTAATTCAAATAAAAGACACACAAAACCAAAGAAGTTAAGCATGAAAAGAGAGCTCTCTAATGGAATGAACAGGAAACTGTAAACTTCAACAGTGAACCACATGGAACTTTTTGGGTATTGAACATCAATACAATATTAAGGTAACAGCCGAGCAAATAGTAGGTGGTGGAAGGTCTTATTTATTAGTAACAAGTCATATTCGGTACCATAAACTTGTTTGACCTATCACCTAAATCTGCATACATTGACTCATCCAAACCCTCCCAGCAACAATCAACCCCTGGTTGTTGTTGTTGTAAACCGAGATGAGCAACTATACTACATTCTTGCATAAAAGGAAAAACAATACGACCACAATTCTGTATTGACAATTCAACAAAAGCACGTCTTGGTAGAAAGAAGGTGCACTATGCAAAAAATAAGAAGTCCAAAAGGGGGCAACTTAACAAACTTCCATCCGAAAGCAAGTGCGCGCGCATAAAAGATACCCAGAAATGAAGAGCAAAATTAGCAAATTCAAGCAGTAACGTTTACCTTTATCAGGTGAAGGCATTGGAAAGTGAATGCCCATTCGCCAGAAAGCATACAAGAAAGCCAACAAGAATAAGATAGCCCCAAGTGCAGCTCGCTCCTTTCTTACACCTAAGAAAATTATATCAATATATTATACCAGATAATAGAAAGAAATAACCCAAACCCATTTTCACATTGATAATCAAGGCTCCGTTTGATTGGGAGGAAAATATTTTTCTACAAAACTAATTTTCTCATTTTCTTACGTTAAGGGGTGGAAAATAGTTTTCCTAGTGAAGGAAAATAAATTTCCATGGAATGGAAAACACATTTCCTCCTATTATTTGTTTTCCATTAATTATCTTTCCTCTCACTTTTCATACAACGAACCAAACAAAGGAAAACTAATCTACAATTGTGGCTCCGTTTGTTTTGGTGGAAAACATTTTCTTGGAAAATGGAAAGAAAATGGATTTCCTCCTCCTCTCATTTTCCTTTGTTTGTTTTGGTAGGGGGAGGAAAATAATTTTCTTAAAGGTGGGAAAATGTTCTTAGAAAGGAAAACCAAATTACTTTTGTAAAGAAGGTATGCCACATTTTCCTCTTCACTCCTTACTTCTCTTTATTCTCTCCTCCCATCTTTCCTCCTCTTTTACTCCATTTACTTTTTCTCCCTAAGTTTTCCTCTAATCAAACAAACAAAGGAAAACTTCTTTTTCCATAAAAATTGTTTTCCTTTAAACCAAACGGAGCCTGAGTTTTCCATGGAAAATGATTTTCCGCGCAACCAACCAGTAACAGTTCTAAATTAAGCAGTGATAAATCAAGGAAATAATGACATAAAGGAGAGCTAAAATACCACTATTGCAAAGCATCAAGTAGCAATGGTAATAAGGCAACATAAAGACAAGCAACAAAATCAAGCAAAACAAATCCAGCTTCCAGTTCATCCATCTAGCCCTGCAATACAGATGAACAACTACACAGTTATACTCATCGGAGGACCTACATTAAGGCAAGGGATGTCACTCGACACCCTAAATTAACATAATTACAATAAACATATAACTTAAATGACATTCCGATACTAAAATCCTGTGTCCGCCACTATTACAGTATGCTTACTCTTTGGAAAGGATAGGAATAATCTCGAAGAGAACGAGCTGAAGAAGATTACAAGAGAAAGCGAAAACAACACTGAAGATGATCTGAACAAGAACTCTCTTTTCTTCATACTCTTTGTATAATCTGCGGTTTAAGAACCATAAACCTGCCCATCCAAGCAGAATCAGTGAACCTACAACCTCTATTCCTTCCATTAATGCCCATCCCCACCCCATTTTTGATTCTGGATTTCAATCAAAACCTCTTTCTTCTAACCGCTGATTTGCAGGATTTAGATGTTTCTTCGTGTTGTTTTCCTCCTTGATCTGATTTGTTGATTTGTGATTTGGATTTTCGTTAAACCTCTAAATCGAGTGCAATTATTCAATTTGATGCTCTCTAGTCCTAGTGTTGATGTCTTTGCGTTGCGCCTGCCCCAACCTCCAATTTTGGTGCTTTCTTACACTCCTTGTTTAACCGCAACAACAGACCTTCAGTCCGAAAATTATTTATTTTACGTGGCGTTTGGTATGTGTAGGAATGGCAATGGATCGGATTCGGATCGGATTTACCAAACTCTAAGTCCGCTCCATTTTAATCGGACTATGAAATTTACGCTCCTATTAGGATTCGGACTATATATTCTCCGATTCGGACTCAGACTTTTCCTTCGGATTGTTTCGGACTCGAATCGGATTCGGATTAAATTACCATATTAAATACCCAAAACACATCTTTAATATAACAATTTTAATGTTTTACTTGATTTCTTATAATGTAAATCTATTATTTCTATTAAAATGTTCTTTTAATCTATTAGTTGACGAAGTAACAAGTAATAATCGGACTCTAGTCGGATTCGGATCGGATCTTACCTAAGGTCCAACTCCTATCGGATTTCATTCGGACTTTTATGTTTTCGGATTCGGGTCGAACTTTTTCCTTCGGATCGGAGGTGGACTGAATTGCCATCCCTAGGTATGTGGGAACGGGAGTTTGGGGATTAGAGGGTGGGAGTGGGATTGAGAATTGGTAGGAGGGAAAAGGATAAAATAATCTGCATTCCTTGTTTGGTATGAGTTGGGGATAAGGTGGGATTAAACGATAATTTTACATATATCCTTAATAACTCTCCAGCTCTTTCTTTTCATTAAGGGTAAAAGAGTCATTTCTTTATAGAATTTAATCCCCCTCCCTAATACCTGCCCCCCCTAGGTATTATTTTGGTGGGATAAGAGGGGGTTTAATCCCATGAGAATTTTGTTATCCCTCCAAACAAACATGGGAATTCTACCCATGGAGATATAAATTCAAATCCCACCCCTAATCCCTCTAAGCAAACAGCGCCTTAATGCTCACTTCACCTTCAAAATATAGGTTTTAGATGTAATAACTTTAGATAAGTTTTAATAGTAATTGAATTTCAATTGAATAAATATTTCATTTTGTGTTATAATTAAACATATTTCCTCCATTCCAAATTAAATGCAATAATTTACCTTTTATGCTTGCCGATACATAACTTTAACGGTTAATATCTACTGTAATATATAAGTAAAAATTATAAAAAGTTGATATTACGAAAGTATTTAACGAGACGAATCTAACAAGATCCCACTTGACTATGTTTTTCATTATGTGTAAAGCTCAAATTTTAGTCAAAGTACATGAATAGTGCAAAATATAGACTGTTGCATTTAATTTGGAACGCAGAAAGTATTTAAATTAATATTTTTTATGTAGTTTTGGATAAGACTCGTACTTTTTTGGGCCTTTTTCTTCGTCTAATTCTAGCTGAACTGAACTTATTAGAGCTGAACTGAACTTATTAGAGCTGAACTGAATTAAATTATAATAAACATATAAATAATAACTATATGAATATTAAATAATAAGTAATTATGATTTTAAGTAATAATAATATATAATTAATAATTTAGAATAATATTAAATGAATATGATAATATTATTTTTGATGTTATTAAATGATAGTTGTAAATAATAGTAATAATGATAAATTAATTTTAAAAATAATAATTACTGAAATAATTAATAATGAGTAATTACTATTATTAGTATTAATATATTAATACTTGATGATGATATAATAACAATAATGTCTAAGAAGTAATTAATGTTACCATTATAATAATAATTAGTAATTATATATTCCCTTAGTTTTCAATTGATGTTCTCATTTGGAATATGGGGGAAAACTAATGCAAATTGATGTGGATGAGAATCTTTTGAATTTTATATTATATAAAGTGTATTTTGTTACTTTTTGCTTTTGAAAAAGCAAGAGAGAGAAAGACAAGTGGGTGATTGAGAAACAAATTATTCTAAAGTGGGCCCATGTGTAAGACAAAAAGTAAAAAGTGTTGTAAATATTTGGTTGTTGAATGGTAAGATGGAAAAAAAAAAAATTTTAAAATGGAAAAGGTTCAAAATAGGAAGACCTTCTAGAAACATCCCAAAAAAGAAAATGGGAACATCAAATGGGAACGGAAGGAGTATAATAATAATTAGCTTAAAACATGGATTGATATGTGCTTCTAACCAAACAACGATTTGTGGTGGGTTGGTCTATAATATTTATAAATCAAATTCCACCACAAACCGCCAGAGTATCTTTAATATTCAACGTAATGAATATGTTGTACCTTAAATAGTACTACAGTATTATTAGCAACTTTGTAATTTTTTAAAATCTTGTAACTTTTTTTAGCTTATTTGTATGATGTAATAGTGAAAATCTAGTCTGTAAAATAAAACAATTGCAAATTAGAATACTTGTATTAACATGAAATTTGGTTAAACCGCGCACCAATCCAAACCATGCTCAGCCATAATAATAATAGTAATAATAATGAGTAAAGATATGATAACAAAAAGTATATAAAAATAATAATAATGAGTAAAAAAATAAGACCAATAATAATAATATCTATAATAAACAAAATGATTAAATAATGAATGAAGCTGAACTGAACTGAACTAAACTGAACTTATTGGAGCTGAACTGAACTGAATTGAACTTATTAGAGTTGAACTAAATTGAACTGAACTTATTGGAGCTGAGCTGAACTGAATTGAACTGAACTTATTAGAGCTAAATTAAAGTAAAGTAAACTGAATTGAAAATAAGCTGAACAGAACATGCACTTTGTCTGCCCCCAAACAAAGATGTTGTTTATCATAGTAGTTTCTTTTACTTAGAAGTCGTTACTCATAGTATTGTTTTTTTTAATTAGCAAGAGGCATTTTTTTGGTGAAGTTTGTCTGTTAAGAGAGAAAACAAGAGTATATTTATATTTAAACAAAAGGCAAGTCATGGAACTGTTCTAATTGAAGCTCTGGTGCAGTAACAATGGCAATCGGTGGTGTTATTTCTAATCGAAGCTTTGGTTCTTTTCTATCTCCTGGTAACCTCTCGCATTTCATGCTCAATTTTCGCTTTGAATTTCGGTTACCTACTAATTTGAGTTTTTTTCCGTTGTGTTTCTGTCCAAGACAGCAACAGTGAATGTGGTGGTGGGTACTTGGTGGAATCGTGGCTCCCAAACGTCCTTCGTGGTGGTGGTTACCTGCAAAACAAGGAGAAACCTCGGGGGTGGTTCCGAGGATCGCCTCTCCGATGCCTAAGTCAGTCCAAATTGAGCACAAGATCTCTAGTAGAGAGAAAACGAGTATCAAGTGCAAGTATTTTGTGAGTGTTTGATTGAACGTACCTTACCCATGCATGGGCATGGGTATTTATATGAGACATGGACTTGTAACTGACCTAGTAAAGTGAGTGGGCCTCTTTGAAAGTGGGCCAAGGTGGAACGAGGCCTTCATTAAACTCCAGCCTAAAGGCTATGTCCGGAGCGGTCTGCCTGAGGAGGTCTGCTCTGCTCTAGGCGCTCTGACGTGGAGTGGCAGGCTGCTTCCAGCTGGAGGTCTGCTAGGTAGACCCCATACAATTTGCCCCCCGGACCCAGTATTTGCAGATTGCAATATGCTGGGTGCATTTGTTTTTGTTCTGGCGTTCTGCTCTTCGCGGAATGATACGTGGCTGTCTGTGAGCTGCTCTTCACAAACTCCAGAATGCTTCCATTTTTCCCGCCCATTTGGTTGGGGTGTTGAGTAAGGGTCATTAATTCATTTTGAATTGAATTGAATTGATGTGACTCTTTGGGTTCCCAAGGAATGTAATGATGATAAGTTGGTGCTGAGTGGACGAATTATGCTTATTTAAAGGCTGAATCGACCTTTTGTGGAACTTTTCAGTTTCCTTTCCTTCGAACTCTTTGCTTTTCAAACTTTCTTGTTGTTCTTCGAGAATTTCTTTTCGCCCTAGCCATTTTCGAGTGATTTCTCTTGATTATCCTGGGAGATATCTGTCTGCGTTTGGAGATTAATTGATACTGTTGCGCTCGTGGCTTTCGTCTTCTCTTCCTTGGCGTCTTCTGCTCTCCATCTAGGTAAACTCCTTTTCCCAGATCTACTTTTGGTTTTTTCCTTCTTGGATGGTTTTGATGTGATCTTTTCTGTGTTTATGGATTTCTCCCCCTTTTTCCTTCTGTACGCATTTATTTGCCTGTGTTTTTGGGGTTAGGGTTTCTTTCCTTTGGTCTTCAGATGCGATTGTTTACTTCTTTGTTTCATAGATCTGTTTGGTGTTGTCTCGTTTCCGTTCTGCCGCTCTGAATGATAGGCTCTGTCCTGCTTCTTCAGCAGGACTCTGCTCTGGTTGGTAGGCTCTGCTATGCTTCTTCAGCTGAGTTCTGCTCTACTGTTGACATTTAAGATTTTTAGGGTTTGCTTTGTTTACCCTGTTATCCTCTTTACTTGCTGGGTTGTAAGCCTGCGATGTGTCTTCATTGTTTGTACTGCGTTATTTGCAAGAAAATATCCTATTTCTTGGCTATTTCTAATCTTTACATACCATACACATCCTCATACACATCCTTGCCCCCCAGTCTGGTAGCTCAGTCTGTAGGTCTGAGGTGCCAGACTGTCTTGTGTGGTGACTGCAAGTCTGATGTGCTGTCGTCTGCTTCTTGTGTTGTGTAGGATGTCTACTTCTCACTCTACTGCTTCCCGTGGGAAGGATGTGGTATCTACCTCTTCGTCCGAGCCGGATGAGCCTTATCCGGTGGACACTCAGTCCCCGTTTTTAAAGTTGGATTTGCCTCGGTGTAAGGACGAGGTGGTTCCGGAGGAATGGGAGATCTTTGACCCCTGGGACAGTCTTTGTAAGGAGGTGTTGGGTCCTGAAACCAACAGATTTCCTCCCAACTACAAGTTTAAGCCCACTCTGCCCACAGTCAAATGGAAGTACAGCGACCATGAGATGCGGAGTCTTGCCCTTTACGACAGCAAGGGTAAGCCTTATTTGGCGAAGAGATCTGCAGAAGCGTTCAAACGGGCGCATGCTGCATACTACCTGGAGATTGCTGCGGAGATCAAGCCGCTTCGCGGGTCTTGGGTAGTGCTTCCCCAAGAGGGTCAGAGCCTGGCAGATGTACCAGAGGGGTACACTGCTGTTTATATGAAGCAGCTGGAGTTCGGGCTTAGATTCCCCATCCACTGGTTCTTGGAGTGGGTTCTCTGCCGGTATCGTATGGCTCTCTGCCAAGTCAATCCCCAGTCTCTGAAGAAGATTCTGGGGTTTATTTGGGTTTGTGAAGCTCTGGGCTTCCCCCTCACCATGAAACTCTTTCAATGCCTGTTTTACTTTAAGAGGCAGGGGGAGTATAGCTTTTTCACCGGCTCGGTGCGGGCCAATCATCTGACGGTCTATCCCGTCGATCTCAGTCTGAAAGATTGGCGGGATAGTTTTGTCTTTGTTAGGGTACCGACGGAGGAAGGGCACCCTTATCAATTTAGGGCCCCTCTGCGCCCTGTGGAGCCTAACTTCCAGAGGCAGTTGGACCCGAATGTGCTGAACTGGGACGAGAGGGTAGCTTACTACTACTTCAAGTCCAGATCCAAGGTTACTGCCGGGAAGCAGTTTCTTCCCAAGTACTGGTTACCGCATCACTATGTGATGTGTCAAAATGCCTTCCTGAGGATAGGCCATCTGTCCCCTAATTATACTACGGGTAAGCGCTCTGCCAACTCTTAACTCTGCTTCTCATTTTCCATTCTGCTGTGATTCATTGTTTGTACTGTGCTGCAGCTCCGTGCAGACAGTTTGTTCGCCAAGTGATTAAGGGTGGGTTTTGAGCTGGCGGGCGTGTTCTGCCCTTTCCATTATTTTCCTTCTGCATTCTGACTTGCTGTAGCTAATGAGTATTCTAATGTTGCAGAGACTCTGGAGTCTGCCATTCCTTGGGAGCTGGGTTTGAGTCAGTCTTCAGTATGTCGCAGGTACCGTCCGGTACCTGACCCAGGGACCTACACCGTCCCTGACTTCATCAGGGAGATTAACGCTACCCCCTTGGACCATCCTTCCCTCCGGACCAAGCGCCCGGAACTTGTGGATAGGTTTACTGGGGCGTCCCGGCCGCAAGGGGGCCCCTCTGCCACTGTCACAGAGATTCAATCTGATGACGAGGAGGAGGCGGCGGCTGTTCCTCTGCAGACCCATCGTTCCCTGCGTGCTGTGCATCTGCCGGGCGACGATGATGTTGGTGGATCTGCAGAGGGGGGCAGCACTCTGCAAGGGACTGTTCTGATTGTTGAGCCCCTGCAACAGCTTCCTCCAGCGCAACCAGGTATTACTTATGATGAACCCCAAGGTATTCTTTCTGCTTGTGTGCATTCTGACCAACATTCTGTTTTACTTTCAGAACCGCCTGTGGTGGAGGATGTGCCCATGGGAGGGCCTGACCAAGCGGCGACAGAGTTTGACAGGACGGAGAAAGAACCTACTCCAGTGGGTGGTTCTGCTCAGCCTGATGAAGCTGGTCAGGAGTCCCATCGAGCCATGACAGAGTTTGACAGGACGGGGGCGGAGGCTGCTAAGACTGTCACGACTCAGTCTGCTGAGGATCAGAGTGAGGGCCAGTCAGGTAGCTGTCTTCTTCAGACCCAAACTGCTCTTTGTTATCGGTTTCTTTTTACCTGCACCTTCTTGATTTCCCTGTTTTTATTTTAATATGATAGGCTCTGCTGGGAAAACCGTCCCTACGCCCGTTCAGACTAACCAGGAGACGGTGGAGCCTCTCCAGCATGAGAGGGTGGAGCAGCAGAGCTTGGCTTCCGTCCCAGTGGTGGAGACTGTCTTGTCTCCCCCTGCCCAGAAGGCTACTCCTCCTAGTAGGAAGGCTGCTTCTCCTCCTCCCAGAGGCTTTAAGCAGGTCCTTGCCCCTACTCCTGAGGATCTGGCGCGTGTGGTTAGTGTTTCCTTTTCCTCTCTTCCCTCTTGTAGAGTCAATTCGTTCTGTGCCTTACTTTGTTGACGGCATTTTCTTCCTTTTATTTTCTTCAGCAGCAATTGAGGGCTAGGAAGGTGCAGTCTGCTGCGGCTCTTCAGACCTCTGCTCCCACTGCGGGCCAGCTTAAGCCCCTTGCAGAGGGTGCTCATCAGACTGCGGCTGAGCCTGAGGTCTCTTCTCATTCCCAGAAGAGGTCAGCAGAGAGGCAGAGTGAGGAAGGAGCTCCTCCTCAGAAGAAGACTCGTCTCCTTGCTGACTCCCCTCGGATCGTTGTTGTTGAGGACGACGTCGCCACCAAAGGTGTGCATCCTTTACCTGGTCTTAGCTCCGGCCTTTTCCCTTCTGTGGAACTGACTGGACTTTCTTTTGGCTCAGGTTCTCTGCAGAGG
This sequence comes from Patellifolia procumbens, assembly GCA_947645195.1. Taxonomy (NCBI): domain Eukaryota; kingdom Viridiplantae; phylum Streptophyta; class Magnoliopsida; order Caryophyllales; family Amaranthaceae; genus Patellifolia; species Patellifolia procumbens. The sequence goes on from CANSGD010000594.1 coordinate 4,688,762, forward strand.
GAATCGGCGGACGACCAGCACGAGGCTCAGGGGCGGGAGCAGATGTCCGTGGCCTTCCCTGATCCCAGTGAGTGGTTAAAGCTTCTGGCAAGTCGCTTCGCACCGGACTATGCTGTTCAAGATGTCCCCCTGGCGAGTTATCTGTTCTTCTTATAGTCATCTGTTTATGACATTAAGATTTCTTTCTGATATGCTTTTTCCTTGATTACAGGCTGCACGGGCCGGCGCCTTCATTGGAGAGTTCTGCCATGCTGTGGGGCTGGGTAGACATGAGGCAGATCTCCCTGAACTGCAGCAGCTTAAGGCTCAGGTAGCGCAGCAGAGAGCAGAGTATGCCAAGCTGAAATCCCAGAACTCTCTGATTGTGTCCACCTGCCGTGAAACTGAGGAGGAGAGGGATGCTCTGATTGTGGAGCGCGACACCTTGCGGACCGTCAACCAACGCATGGAGGGTCAGGCGGCGCAAGCAGAGGCTATCGCGGCTGAGCATTCCCGCCTCTCTTCTCAGCTTAGTGAGGCGTTGTCTCGTGCTTCGGCGGTGGAGACTAAGCTGAAGACCTCCGAGGCCCGGCTGCAGGCGGCGTTGAAGGAGCAGGAGCAGCTCAGGGGTCAGCTCTCTGCTATACGGGCTGATCATGAAGGCTGCTCTGCTAAATTGGCTCTGCAAGCCAAGGAGGCTGAGGCAGCTCTAAGACAGAAGGAGGAGGAGCTAGGGGCAGAGTTCTCCAAGTTGCTTTCTGAGAGGGAAGCTCAGCAGGCTAAGGAGGCTGAGGTAGCCCTAAAGCAGAAAGAGGCCCAGCTGCTGGCGGAGGAGGCTGCCCGGGCTGCTCAGATGGAAGAGGCGTTTGGGAACAAGTACTGGGAGGACTGCAAAGTTGCGGTCCGCAGGGTTCTCTGGCATTTGCAGCCCTCTTTTAACTGGGATGCCTTTGAGGACGCCTATGCCAGTCAAGTGCATATGCGACCTCCGGTGACTCAGGAGCTCAGAGATCTGGAGTTGCTCTACTCTCTGCCTTCAGAGGGAGAATCTTCAGAGCAGCAGGTTGATGGGAGCTCTGCAAAGGATGGCAGCTCTGTTCCTAAGCAATAGGAACTCGGGCGGCTATCTCATGCTTCGCCTCAGTCTTCTTGTGACTCCTGTCTGAGCTGCTGAGGTAGGTGAGCTGGGAGCCTGTGCTGAACTGATTGCAGTCCTCCGTTTTTGCCCTCCGATGACATCCTAATTGACTTATCTTGTAATATTTGTAACTGAATAGTCAAACATTTCCTTTCCATCTGTATTTGCTCCCTTCTTTTGATTAGGTAGCCGCCGTTGTTGTAGTACTATGTAGCACTCTGATTTGGTTTATAGCCAGATCTTCTTATGTAAGATTCAATTGGTCAGTAATTATGTTTCCTGCAATGCGAGTTGCGTTCCTCTGTTGACTTTTGTGCTTTCTATTCGATGCATACCATGTTTTGTTATTTCTGCTAAGTACCTGCGTTCTGCTCTGATGATGAGTCTGCCGTGCCATTAAGCAAATGCATTCAGGCGTTTTTGTTTACTTGGCTTGGTGGCCGGTGAGATTTGCTCAGAGCTGGGACTTTAGGGGCCCTTTACTTTTCTGCTCTGCCTTATGTATGACAAAGATTCAACAACAGCAGAGCAGAGGAGGTATTTTGACGCCCTAAGTCATGATGATTCTGGGAGTTTTGGGGTTCGCCCTTTAGCTCCTTCTGCCATCTTTTTCGTGTCGGGGTACGCTTTGGTTCTTAGGAACTCTCGCGTCCCCATTAGCCTTAGGTGTCTATGACTTATCCTTGCTGCTTTTTGGGCCTTCGGCCCCGCAGGTTTAGAGGTAGAGGTCTATGACATCGGTAAGTCGAGTCGGCATCTGATCACTCTGCGGGCCTCAGGGGCTCTTGGACAGAGTTAGGAAAACCCTATTCCTAGTAGAAAACAAATACTAAAGATATAAGATAATTTATCTCTTTTTATCTTAGGTAACAATACTATCCTAGACTTAGGAAACAAATAATATTGTTATCCTACTAAATTAAGGAAACAAGATCTATGAACAATAAGCAAAACCGGAAAACTAACGAACAACAACCTGACCGGGTAACCCCTCACCTAACCGGGTTTCAGGGCTAAGCCGACCGGGTCAATGTTCGACCCATTACTTGGTCCCTGCCTAGTTTCCCGTTTTCTTTTCTTCTATCTTTTCCTTCACGTTCCTTTATTTGCATGAGACTCGCAACGCATTCCTAGCCCTATTCAACGTGTTACACATTTTTACCTTATGTAGTCCCATGCTTGGTTATTCGAGGCAACAGATAATTCAAGGCATATTCAACAATATGTACTCCCATGAGTCCCTTAATGGCTTTAGTTGTTTACACATTTTGGGATTGGTATGTTGCAATTTGTTGTGAGTGGGGTTTAGAACGTCGTGAGACAGTTCAGTTCCTATCTACCATTGGTGTTAAAGGAAAACAAGAGAGGAGCTGCTTATTCTACTTCTAACAAAAATTGACTACTACTCTTTTCATTTTGGTGGTCTGTTATTTTGCCTTTGGTCTTCTGATAACTAGATTTGATCGATCCCTTTTTCCTTTGATTATGTAGAAGCGTGGTGACTTGCACTTAAAGATTCAGTTGGAAATCTTTCTTACATGTCTTTGTTTTATCTCAGGCACATAGCTCACCAACAGAAGATCCAGAAATTAGTGCTCAGGAAAAAAGGTTTATCATGGAAGGCAGCATATCCAAGGAACCTGTTACTGTCATTCCCTGGAAACTTATTTTATCAAAAGCTCCGGTCTGGGCACTCATTGTCTCCCATTTTTGCCACAACTGGGGTACATTTATACTCCTCACGTGGATGCCAACGTATTACAATCAGGTATCTCAGAATACTGTCTGTTGTGATGCTCCGTTCATCTCAATTTAATCTTCCGTTATACATTTTTGGGATGTCCCTAAATTTTCTTCCACTAACTTGTACTGAAAATGAAATGTCAGACCCTCATATGAAGTGGATCACACCCTCTCACCACTTGTTCTTTTCTTCTCTAGTTCTCTCCATCACATCAACCTTTTTTCTCCCTGATAATTCCTACCCTTTCTCCTACTGCCTCTCTCTCTCTCTCTCTCTCTCTCTCTCTCTCTCTTCACTTTCAATATTATTTCATATCTAACCACTATTTTAGTTTCTTGCCTACTAGTTTTGTCAATATGGGTGCCGAATATACTCGGGATATAAGTAGCAAAAGTATGACAATACACAGTTGTAGTTGCATATCTAGCTCACAATTTCATTTATGTTCTCATCAAAGCTGCCAGGACAGAGCTTCTTATATAAGATGCTAAGTATGATGCCTGTTATGTGAAAATTACTGCAAATTAAGAGTCGCCACTGCAGTATGATTTTCATTTCTGTGCCCTGTCAAATTGTCTATGTATAGTAGAGTTAAATTGTAGTTTTGTGTTCCTACTTCTTGTGTATCAGGATTTTCATTCTGCTGTTCTGTATGGTTTTTCCTTAAATGTCATTTCTTGTAACTTTATCATCCAAATGATCCTTTCTTGTGACCATTCTTAGCTTTAGGACTCTAAATAGTTGATCTTATGACTTCATCTTTTTTCTCAATCTGTCTCTACAATAACATGTTGCAAGGATTTTCCTGCTTTAACTTGAGCTGCTTATCTTAGGTGTTGAAGTTCAACCTTATGGAATCCGGGCTTTTCTGTGTTCTTCCATGGTTGACTATGGCTGTATTTGCAAATATAGGAGGCTGGATTGCAGATACACTAATCAGCAGAGGTCTCACTGTTACATCAGTCCGTAAGGTCAGCATAGCACAAATCTGTTCGCTACCAGATTCACATATTCTTTCAGTCTCAGTATAGTTGGACTTCTGGGAGGGTATAACCTGAAACATAAAGTATAAATGTATTATCATTTACTGTTTATATAAGGTATACTACCTTTTCTACCTTACCTATTGCCATGCCTGTGGTACAAGGTTCTGCCAGTGGCATTGAGTTGTCAGATATGCAAAGCCCATGTTACTTGGATGCTTCAGAATTTTCCTTACTGGCTTAAAGTATGCAACCTGGATTCGTAATGCTTTTCTATGGCATATATGAAAAGCTTTTCGATGTTGTCATGTTCAAAAATATCCATATCCTTTCACAGTGTAGGATACGTGTTAGATGGCAAGGTAATGGGAGACTTAGCTTAAAGGTAACAGAAATCTTAAACAATTAAACTTACCCCTTTGATATCAGAGGCTTTTTGCTAGATTTACGACAACACGAACTTCTGCTGATTTGTACTTCATGATAAATGAGAAGTAGAGACCGGTAAAGATGCTTGCTTCCACGAACTGCCATCAATATCTTGAAATTTTGTGATGGATGGACCTTTTAACTGCATTGAACATGAGAAACAAGATCAAAGCATGTGTTTAACTGAAAGGAAATTTATGACATTGCCCACTCATCTATTCACTTGATCTTGGGGAGGAGGATCTAGTGCGTGTACGAAACTGAAGGCTAGAGCTGCCTTTTCGTCCAGTTCCCTATAGTTTGGTATCTGGTAAATTTTTAAGTATCCAACTGTCTTAGTTTTATGTGAATGTAAAAGAGTCATCATGTCAAATTAAGTGTCGTACATGCCTCGTGCCTGTTTGCAAACTTGGCGGAGAATTTCTATCTGATTACCTACCATTCTAGCTGGAAAGAACTTTAGTATAAGTTATTAAAACTTACAGATGATGCAGCTTATGTACAACCATACTTATTAACCTAGAAAAACAAGCATACTTTATGCTCTATGTTGAATTGGCCTTTTCTAAGGCTTTACCATCACTTTGCAGATCATGCAAACTATTGGATTTGTTGGCCCAGCTGTGTCTCTTTCGTTACTAAGTCGAGTTAGAACCCCTGCTTTAGCTGTACTTTGCATGGCGTGCAGTCAGGTATACCCTTCTATTCTCATTTTGTGGATACTGATTGTGCAATCATATGATTTATTCCTATTACACTTGCCCCCCTCCCCGGGTCCAAAAAAAGAATAAAAGTTCAATATTTCCCCAGGACCTACAAAAACTTGTATCCTTGCAAATTAACAGAGTTATGTGAGGCATCGACAGTGTCCTTTTGTTTTATCTAGACTGTCCTACAATCATGATAACGTTACACTCTTATGATGACAGGGAGCAGATGCATTTTCACAATCTGGATTGTATTCCAACCATCAAGACATTGGGCCTCGATATTCTGTGAGTTATATTCATCTTTGTTCCCCATTCATCTACCTGCTTTCCAGTAGAGTCTGCTGCTGAACAGAAAAATAGAAAGTTTTGATTTGTTTTTAGATATTGTTGACTAGAGGCTCTTTATATCATTAAAATCTTTACTGTGCACCATTTCATTAATGATCTGAAGTATCCTGGCTTTCAAGGATCCCCAAAAGACCTGTTGGAGTTCATGGGTTCATCCTTGTTAAGATAGGATGCTTGGTCCAGTGCCCCCATTCCCCCACAAACCCTGTCACAAGGAAAACGACACTGTCGAATGGGCTTTAGTTTGGACTATGTCACTTTCTACTATAGTGGGCCAAGGGAGTTGACTCCCATTCTCCCGAATGCACTATATAATGCCAAGTTCTTTCCATTGACTTGGGCATGCTAATCAGCAATAGCCGCTTGATTCTCTTTGGAGAAAGTGCAGTGTTGTGGGTGCCTCCTAGCTCACAGACTTCTAAGGAACCCATTCAACGTCACCTCATATTGGCTTTTGAGCCAATAGCAACCTCAGGGATTCCTAGTTCATTATGTCGAGAGTTATCACCCTTGGTATGTAGAAAGTTCATACAATGTAAAGTCATCTAAACCAAGTAGTACTTGGTGTAGTTGGTAAGAGTTGTGACCTCAAAAGGCCACAGGTTCATTTCCTACCAAATGGTTCTTGAGGGTAGAGGTTTCCATATCCCCCCCCAAGGGCCTAACCTTCAAAACACTGGATTTACCTGCGATGGTTAGTCTAGTAGGGTTGTTCTGCAGAGTGTGCAGACCATATTAAAAAAATATATGTAAAGTCATCTAAGGTAAACTTGATAAGGGTGTCGGTGCGGTCTTTCTTTCAGTCCTTTGTGGCCTTTGCTTGATCTCTTATCTCCCTCCTGTGTCTCTTTGCCAAGTTATACCCTCAATCCTGAACTATTTTTTTCTTTAATTCAAATTTGCAGGGCGTATTGTTGGGGTTGTCCAACACTGCTGGTGTCCTTGCTGGAGTCCTTGGAACAGCTGCCACTGGATTCATCCTCCAACGAGGTATATACATCCTTCCGTACTTGTTAATTGCACTGCGAACCTGAGCTTCTGCTGTCTGGGTTCACTCTCCCTGAAGCTATTATCTGTTCCAATTCTGATCATTAATCCCCATATCTATTTATAGGCTCCTGGGATGACGTGTTTAAAGTGTCAATAGCATTATACCTTGTTGGCACTCTAGTATGGAACCTTTTTGCTACTGGGGAGAAAATTCTGGACTGAAAGGGCGGTAGAAAGATATAAAGAAGTATAAACCTTTGCTGAACCTACAATCATCCATGAATGAAACTTTTTCTCTCTTGGGACATGATGGAACGGCTTATCACTCAAAATTGGAAAACAATATTGTGATAGCAGAGGGAGGCACGTTGCCAAAAAAATAGCAAGGGAGGCGATAATTGGTTTGGCGATATTTAGATACTCTTTGACCCTTCTCAAGACTGGAACTAGAGTTGGCATGGATTACTATGATCCCTATTTGTTATATTTACAGCTTTGTGGTCTAAGAAAATTTTGAGTAAGATGTTATCTAATGGAACTTTAATAAAATCTAGTTATTACATTCATTTTTCTCCTCTATTGGCGTAAAGTACCCAGATTAGGGGAGAGGAGAAAAATGTTAAGACGAGCAACTTGTAATTTCTTATAGAAACAACCTGATATGAACATGCATTTAGTGAAATGAAGTTCCTTTTGTTTTGCATGTGCTTCCTTCATCTTGTCATTGTCCTGATTGTTATTGATGTTTATTACTTAGAGAAGTATATTTCTTAGAGAAGTATATTTGTTTGTTTGAAGCTCAGACTGATTAAAGCTAGGCTCATACACCAACGAAGGGAAGGAACGAGAACAATTCTATTTCCCTAACCTGAACACGCTGAACAAAATGGCGTTTAGACAAGGGCAGAATCCTACCCTTGCATGCACATTGTTATCTCAAGGCTCAATCACTATAGAGCAATAAACAATAAAATAAGTGTTGGTTCGGTTGACATAATGAAAATAGATCACACGGTTTGCGGAAGTTCGTGTGATGTTAAAAATAGTTGTCTTTTTGAAAGTATGAAAGTTCCTGAAGAACTTTAGAGAGAGAATGAGAAAGGGAAAGTGAAGAAGAGTAGTAGATATTCTCATTAAATGGGAAAAGGAAAAGAGAACATTATTTATACAAAGGCCCACAACAAACTAATAACCTCTTTAACAAACTCACTAAAGCTGTTATTTAACTAAGCTATATTATTACAAGGAGTAATAATCATTCTCACAGCCTCCCCTCAAGCTGGACATGTGTAACAAGGCCAAGCTTGGAACACAGGAAGGAATGTTGAGCTGGGAGTAAGGCTTTGGTGAGAACGTCGGCCAACTGCAACTTGCTAGAAACATGAGACGTATCTAGAAATCCAGCGTCAATTTGTTCTCTTATGTAATTATCTCTGGTGATGTGCTTAGTTCGTTCATGAAAAGCGGGATTGTGAGCAATGTACTCTGCAGCTGTATTGTCACAGTACATCTTTATGGGCAGAGGAACTATCACTTTGAGATCTTCCAATAGACCAGCAATCCATACTAGTTCACTGGTTGTGCTTGACATACTCCTGTATTCTGCTTCGGCAGAGGACTTGCTGACCGTTTTTTGTTTTTTAGTTTTCCAAGAAATTAAATTTTCTCCCAAAAACACACAATATGCACTAAGTGATCGACTGCTAAACTGACATGAGCTCCAATCAGCATCACTGTAGGCTTTTACTGTCAAAGAAGATTGAGACTTGTAGAAAAGACCAAGATCACTAGTACCCTTCAAGTATTTGACAACATGTAGGGCAGCAGCCATGTGTGGTTGTCGTGGAGTACTAAGAAATTGACTCAGGTGCTGCACACTATATGAGAGGTCAGGTCTAGTGATCCCAAGATAAAGTAATCTGCCAACTAACCGTCTATATAATTCTGGTTCAGCAAGCAATTCACCACTGTCAAGAGAAAGCTTCAATCCACTAGGTAAAGGAGTAGAAACTGTTTTGCAAGATTCTAATCCAGTTGAAACTATAATATCCCTGATGTATTTCTTCTGAGTAAGCAAAGTTCCACAAGAGTTTCTAAGTACTTCTATTCCCAAGAAGTATTTTAAAGATCCTAGATCTTTAATAGTGAAAGCCATATCAAGTTTCTGCTTTACTTCATCAATTTGTGCTTGTGAATCTCCGGAAAGAAGAATATCATCAACGTAAATGAGAATTATGCAGAAATTTCCCTGTAATTCTCTAGTAAAGATAGAATAATCCTGAGTTGACTGAACAAATCCAAGACTAACGAGGAATTTGCATAACTCTTTGTTCCACTGTCTCGAGGCTTGTTTTAACCCATAAAGAGACCTCTTCAATTTACATACATGGCCCATAGGAACAGAATACCCTGCAGGAGGTGCCATATACAGATCTTCTTCAATAAAACCATGCAAAAAAGCATTGTTTATATCTAACTGACACAAAGGCCATCCTTTTGCAGTAGCTAAAGCAATCACAACTCTAACGGTGGCGAGTTTAGCAACAGGTGAAAAGGTATCCTTGAAATCTTTGCCAGGAATTTGTTGATAACCAATAGCAACTAACCTAGCCTTCAGCCTTTCAATAGTACTATCGGGATTAAATTTAGTTTTATACACCCATTTTGAGCCAATAGCCCTTTTTCCGTTGGGAAGAGGTGTAATATCCCAAGTGTCATTTTCTTCTAATGCTGCAATCTCTTTACTCATAGCATTGACCCACTCTGGATGATCTTTTGCTTGTTTATAAGAAGTTGGTTCAGGAAACATCATTACATTGGCTAAGAAAGAAACAGAATCAGGAGAACTTTTAGCTAGGAAGGAAGCAGGAGTAGAAGAGGGTTTAGATGTATGTTCAGAGGGTAATGAAACAACATAGTTATTGTACTGACTAGGTAGTTTAGTAGGTCTAGTTGAACGTCTGGTGGGAATGTTGGGAAAGTTAGGAGTAATGGTTGTGATAGTTGGAGAAATAGGTTCAGTGGTTATGGGAGGAAGGGAAGAAAATTTAGGGAAAGAAGGAGAAGAATTGGTATTAGGAATGTTATTTTCAGTGGACATGAAAGGAGAAGAAATAGGAGTGGAAAGTAATGAGTTAGGAGAATTTAGAGAAGGAAAATCACAACCATTGTCAAAATCAACTGCCGGATTAACAAGAGAATGAGTATTATCAGAAGAAAAGGTATTATTTTTGTTAAGAAAAGGAAAGGTTGTCTCATGAAAAATGACATCTCTAGTGACAAAGAGTTTATGAGAAGAGAGATCATATACCTTGTATCCTTTTTGACCATAAGGATATCCAAGAAAAATACATCTCATAGCTCTGGCAGTGAATTTATCTTTTCTTCTATCATTGTTGTAAGCAAAACATTCACATCCAAAAACTCTTAGATGTTCATAAGTAGGAACTTTTCCCATGGGCATTTCACTAGGGGTTTTCCAACTAAGAATAGGAGTAGGTAATAAATTTATTAGATAAGCAGCAGAAAGAATGCACTCTCCCCAAAATTTTGATGGTAATCCAGCATGAATTTTGAGAGCCCTAGCCACCTCTAGCAACTGTCTATGCTTCCTTTCAACTCGGCCATTTTGTTGAGGATTTCCAACTACACTTTTCTGGTGTATAATCCCTTTCTCAGCAAATAAAACTCGGCATTCACTCTGTATAATCTCAGTACCATTATCCGACCTTATACATTTCAACGTAGTCTCATATTGAGTTTCTACGAGAGAAATGAAATCAGCAATGGTTTTGAAAACCTGAAGTTTATTATGAAGTAGAAATGTCCAAGTTGTTCTACTGTAATCTTCAAGTATGGTGAGAAAATAAGAAGCACCATTTAAAGCATGAATTTTGTATGGACCCCACAAATCGATATGAATAAGATCAAACAAATGAGCAGCCTTGGAAGAGCTCTTTGGAAAAGGTAGCTTATGAAACTTTGCAAGACAACAAGTGTTACAGTCATAAGAAGACAAACCAGAACAATTACAATGAGGCAAATGTGACATCCTTGATAAAGATGCATGACCCATCCTAGCATGAACTAAGTCCAAGTTAACATGCTTTACATCACGAGTGTCATTATTCACATTATTAGCCAAAACAACAGATTCAACTATTGCAATATTAGTAGCTGGAGACGAAGAGACATTTTTATCACCAGAAACATAACCATTCAGTTGAAGGTAGTAGAGACCATGACTCTTTTGTCCAATAGCAAGAGCCTTCTCAGAATTGAGGTCCTGAAATACGCATCCATTATCATCAAATGTCACATGAAGTCCATTCTTGCCAACAAATTTTCCTACTGACATAAGGTTGTGTTTGAACTCCTTGATCAACATAACATCATGCAAGATAAGACCATTTTCAAGCAGAATATCACCAATTATTGCAACAGACTTATAAGTTCCATCAGGTAAGCGGACATGTATAGGTTTAGATAACACCTTCTTTTTAGTGAAAAGTGATTCATCAAAAGTCATGTGATCAGTCGCACCTGAATCTATAATCCAAGAATTATAGATAGATAAAGAAGATTGTATACCTGCTGAATGTAATGCAGTAGCAGCGTGATAACCAGAATTTCCAGAAACAGTAGAAGCCTTGTTTTGCATAGCCTTCATAACCTCCACGCAAATAGCATTGAACATTGATGAATCATGAGCATCACCTTCATCTAGAGGAGTATCGGCATTATCAACAGGTGCAGTGTGAACATGTGCAGCAAACTTGCCTGCTTTGATGCCCGATTTAGCCCCTTTGCCGGCATTATACCATTCTGGATAGCCTATGATCTTAAAGCATTGTTCCATAGTGTGTCCTTTACCCTTGCAATAATCACAAATTCTGTCTCCTTTATCTTTTTTCCAATCCTTCTTCACACCAGATGAATTATGAACAGAAGGAGCGTAAATTTTCTTAGGAAAATGCTTTTGAACAAAAAAAGCACTTGTTTCAGCACACTGCTCAGCCAAACCACTCACTTCCTTCTGCTTCTCAACTTGTTGTAAAAGAAAGAAAGTTCTATTTATGGAAGGAAGAGGATCCATTGCAAGAATATTTGAAATAGTGTTGTCAAAGCCACTATTAACACCAAGAAGAAATTGAATCACCTTCTCTTCAGATTCAAAGGCAGCAACTCTTTTCAAGAAATTACAGGTGCAAGAATTCAAGCATCCACAATTACATATAGGAAAACTCCTCAAACTCCTTAATTCATCCCATAAGTTTTTCATCTTGTTGTAATACATCAAAATAGTAAGATTATGTTGCCTGAGATTATCTAAATCCTTCTTCAACTGATATATTTGAGGTCCATTTGTTTGACCAAAACCTTCAGTGATATCAGACCACAAGTGTTCAGCGGAATCAACGCAAGTGAAATTTTCAGACAATTCAGGAAGCATAGAAGCTAAAATCCATCCAACGACCATAAAATCACATCGATTCCATTGTTGATAAGTAGAATCAGTATTTGGTGGTTTAGGAAGAAATCCGTCAATAAAACCTAGTTTATTCTTAGCTCCAAGTGTTTATTGAAATTCATATTCTGTGCAATTTGAACTTCTGAATTAATCTCAGAATCTGCCATTATAGAAGCTTCAACTCTGTAATTTGAGCTAAGAAGCACGAACTTGAATCAACAATTTCAAGATTTCGAAAGAAGGAGATGAGAAGAATAAATGTTGAGCGAAAACGATCAAATGGATCGCATCATGCTCTGATACCATGAAAGTATGAAAGTTCCTGAAGAACTTTAGAGAGAGAATGAGAAAGGGAAAGTGAAGAAGAGTAGTAGTTATTCTCATTAAATGGGAAAAGGAAAAGAGAATATTATTTATACAAAGGCCCACAACAAACTAATAACCTCTCTAACAAACTCACTAAAGCTGTTATTTAACTAAGCTATATTATTACAAGGAGAATGATTAAGTAATAATCATTCTCACACTTTTAGTAGTTGGCAAGAATACAGGAAGTGTAACTCTTGGAACTTCCACTTCCCACAAACTAAGGAAGTAGCTTACCTTGTTTTCCTATCCCCACAAATCGGAGGAAGTAGCTTACGTTGTTTCCCTATCCCACAAAACGGAGGAAGTACCTTTCGTTGTTTCCCTTACTCTTTCCGATGAACCAAACAAATTTGGCTAAGAACTTCAATTTCCATGGAATTGCAATTTCATGGAAACTGCAACTTTTTAAGGACCATTAAGTGAACCTAGCACTGGTAAAAGAAAATGCAGAGAATAATTCTCTTTCACTTTCTGATTATCCTGAATTAATGTACCCTTAATATTCTATCCCTCAGATGGACAGTTAAATCCTTACTCTTATAGTCATATAACCCAGTTGCATAACTATTGTAGAAAAACTTAGGAAACAGGAAAACGATTGTTCTCAGAATCATATCTAGCATATAGGTCATTGCATAACTTATAAGATACTCCCAATTCCTATGTCCTGCCACATGGTAAGCCTATCTTTCTCCATAAGGAAGTCATGCGGCTACCATCTTCATTTGCCCGACATGCGCTATAAGTTCGGCCACCGGATTATATGGTTATTGCATACTTTTAAGGTTTAAAAACTGTCAAACATGACCGTTTCCCCTAGGAACCTAACAAAATTATCCATGTAGTAACTATTGACTATCACTGTGACATTTTGCTAGCCAAACATGGTCTTAAAAAGGACAGAAACCGCGTAAATATTAAAGAAATTAATACTATACTTTATTGCTTCAGATACACTGTAATTACAGAATGTCAATAAACAATTTAAACAAAAATTGAAAAAGAATTGCCTGAACAAATTTTATCAAAGGGTGCCCTAGGATTCTAAGGTGGCCCAAATTACACAGGGTTATAAATGCCCTCTGAATACAAAAATTAAGAATTTCCCATGAAATGCAAGACCAAACAGCTGTAAGAAAGAGAACCAACCCTTAAAAAGTCTTCTGAAATTATTCAATCCAAGTATTGTGTGATGTTCCTCTGCTCTCACATATTAAATGAAACGTACCTTTCACCATGAATTCTGCATCTTCCCCATGCCCTCCCCCAAACAACTGATCCAAAGTTTCATTTACTGCAGTAAAAACCCAGAAATCTACCAGCACCAAACCTTTCTGTGATTACTCTGACAGTAAATGTTCTTTATCTTGTTTCAAACTTGCAATTACTTGACTTAGGTCTCTTTGATGCACATTCACCTTAAGCCCATACTTCATGAACAATGTGATTGACATCTTCTCCCCAAGTGCTCTGCATTCTCCCTGCTGAGTATATCGAATATGATATATTCGAGCCTGTTGGCACGAATTTGCCGTCAGGCAATACATCATCGGCTACTACGTGTTTCGAGTCCTCCGGCACCGATGGGTACAGCCGTAGGGTCTCTGATAATGCTGCCTTGAGGAACACTAGACGATCAGGGCCGGTTTTGAGGGTAGGCCTCGAGTGCGACCGCCTATGGCCCAATTCTTCGAGGGGCCCAAATTAGAAACTATGTCATATAGGGAAAAAATTTGCTTATGCGCGAGGATACTCTTGAGAATACCGAAGAAGAAAAAAAGAAAGAGAATATTTAGGGACCTTTATTACTTTCTTTTCCCTAAACTTTCACTTCCTAATTCTAATATTTTGCCAATCTCATGAACTTTTACGTATATTCCCAATAATCCTACCTTTAATTCAAATGGAAAATATTATTTTAACCAAAAGGTTCAACAATTAATAGCAATTTTTTGTCCAATATTCCCATTGAATAGCAATAAAGAATTATCATCTATAATTTGTACGGTACCACATTCCAAGTCATATAATGAGTTTCAATCATCTAAAACAATTTTACTAAAAAAATATTCTCATCAAGGAGCTTTGAAAATCAATTGAAAATTTTTTATCTATACTAAGTAAGTCTTAGGATAGACCATTAAGACCAAAAGGTTTTAATCTAAGCAAAAAGGTTTTAGCTCATAATCTTATAATCGTTGAGGTTTTTACTTAAAAGTATAAGAGTTAAAATTTTAAAACTGTGAACCTTCGAGTTCAAACCTTACCATTTTAACTTAAACATCATATTTTCTAACCATGTACTCATAGATAGACTGTCAAACATAAGTCTCTGTAAAATTTGATATTTGATTTCTTCTTGATTTTATTTTTAAATGTCGTTGTTTCGTAAAATATCTTTACACATTCTATTAAATTTTTTTTTCCAATTTTTATATTTTTGAACAATTTTTTTCCTTTCCAAATTCTTATTTTTCATATGGGTGTTTGGTTATTTTTCATGGATATATATAGTTTTCTCTTTTTGGTGATAAATGAAGACCTTACCACGGGAAAGACTTTTAGATTATCGGCAATGATGATGGGGTCCAATACTTATGCAATTCTTTTAAGAAAAAGAAGTTAATGAAAAAATGAACTAAAGCGTACTAATACTACTATATTTCTAAAACAAATGCTATATTTGTTTTTGCATAGTTTTGAGACACAACTTCAAAAATTAATATCTAAAATTAGATATATGAAAAAAAAAATTATATTTTTGGGGCCTAATTTTGGTTTTGCGCCTAGGGCACCAAAAATGTCAGGAACGGCGCTGTAGACGATCCACCTCTTCAAAAATTTAACGGTTCCTCGATCCATTTCGCAACATCAGTACCGCGTGTCTCCGTCAAGACAGTGCAGACTTCATGTAAGATCTTTTCTTCAACTTTAGGATTCTGAATGACAAGCCAGAAGAACCAGCTCATTGCCACGGAGGATGTGGGAGGATCCAGGGGCGGGCCTACCCCCATCAATAGAAATTTGTTATATATTAAATGTTTTGTAGCTAAACAAATTTGCCAATTATAGTATTTTTTTTAATATACATGTAATATATGCATTTGGCCCGCCCAATAGTTATTTTCTAGATCCGCCACTGCATTTAGCTTCTACGTGTAAGAAAATTTAGAGGGTCTAGAAAATGTTTCTTTATGTGCAAGTGGGAAAACTCAAAAAAGCTAAACTTGCCAAAAATAACTTCAGATTTGAAAATAACAAAATTAGATACGAAACTCTTGTACTTGATGTAGACTTAGGCCTTATTTATTCACCTTAAAACAATTATAAACAAGTTTAGTTTAATAAACATAAGTTTTTCAGTAAATAAAAAATAGATTGGAGTATAATTCGTTTTAGCAAAATATAATATTAATTCAATATGACAAGTACAACAAAATAAGGTGAATTGAACAATGACTTAGGCCCTGTTCGTTTGGCTTGCAAAGAATTGAATAGAACTGAACTGAAATTTACTGAACTGAACTGCATCTAACAGCAACTCCTGACTCAAAAGGAGTTGAACTTAACTGAAGTGATTTAACTTAAGTGAACATAATTCATTGCAGACCAAGAAAACATGGTTTTAATTGACTAATTTGACAGGTCTAAATTAGTACTCGAAAAAGCTTCACGTCTCCATCCTCAATAGGCGAATGTTGATCACCATGTTACGTTGTTCGATTATATTACGGGTAAACGAACAGGTTTGTATGTAATAGTAGTTTGACAATTTATAATAGTGATGCACGTAATAACTTAATAAAGTAGTATTTGTTCTAATAGTAAGAAATATTCTTTGGGGAGTTATGGTTGTGGGATCGAATCCCACTTTGTGCTTCTAGGAGTGAAAATGTCCTTGTCCTTTCCTCCTATATTCCCAAAAAAGTCTTTTCCCCTTATTAGCAAAGAGTCTAACCTGCTAACTTAGATAAGTGAACTAACAAAAGATGCATATCGTGTGGAGTATTTCCCTTACTAGATGAAGTAACATTTAGAAATTATCCTACTTCCTCCCTTCAATGGTGTCATAGTTTATATAACTTACCAAATTAACTTTAAAATTGGCATTTAATGGGTAAAGAAGATGTTGTTTATAAGCTAGCAAGCACTCCTTGACGAATGAAAAAATTAAGCAAATATATAATGCCGAATAATCACTACAACGTAGTGCATGTCCGAATAACCACTCAACTTGGCATTCGAGCCTTATATGGATTTAGAACAACCAATCCAACAAACCCCCAATGGGCTTCTAGTTCTCTACGTGGGCCTCTGTTTCATTGATATGGCCCAGTGTACTTATTGGATCTGCTTACATGGATTGTGCTGCTAAAACTCCAATCTGCACCAACACCAAAGATTCAAGCTTTTCAGAGCCTACAGTATGTCAACAACAAATACTAAATTAAGCATTTATCTTAAAACAATCACTTGGCATCTCAAAACTAATTCTTTGCACAACTAACACACATCAAAAAATGATTGTCAGCGCGTAATTACACGAGGCCATGAGAGATGGTATGAAGGTTAGTAGTTACACCATCCCCTTCGAAGTTCTAGGAAATTAATTCAAAAAAGAAAGCAAATACAACACATAGCTACAGAAGCCAACTTTACCTAATCAATCGTTTACATGAGCTTAGCGGAACATATACATGAGTGTATTAGCACCCTACAGGCTACAGCTATGATTTTAAATACTACACTACAGTCTAGAGTCGAGGCCAAACATCTTCCAGATTCGTGAAAGAGAGAACAACCTCGGGAGTAAATCAACCAATTACATCCGAAGATCAATTGCTTCAATAACCATCGAGATTCAACGATTTTCACAATAAACTTTAATCTGTACTCCACAAGTTAAAACTAGCTTTCTGCTTCTACAACTCGACATCATCGTCTATACAAGTATCTTGAAAGGGGAAACTTGAGGCTCCTTGCAATCTGTCAGCGGTTTCAAAAGGTCAGAAAAAAAATCAAATATATATACTAGAACAAAAAGGCTTTGTTAACCAGAAACAACCCTTTTTAAGTCAAGGATATAATCCCATAACCACCTAACAAAGAAAATTTAAACAAATCACCCTAAATCACTAATTATGTCCTCAGAAAGCCACCTTACTATTCATCATTTACTTAACTAGTGATAACCCTAAATTAGCACTTAGTACCTTCACTAGAGCCTACATAGAAAAATCAAGTGAGAGAAAACTCTGGTCAATCCCATCAGAAGTTACCTTCAGAGCCAATTCTTCAGAAACAGTAGACTTGTAACGAGTTGATCCCTCCAGTGGACAACTACCTCCTTTACTTAGAAAATTAGCGTTGCATAAACTAGACACTTGCAGAAGAACATTAGAAGTGAGATCATTCTGAGCTACTTGGCTACCCAAAGGGTTGTCATCATCATTCACCTGCTCGTCAACTGAACTGTCTTCCCCGTATGTGATGCACTGGAAGATCGCTAACAGCCTTTCCAAGGGGAAAGTCCCAGGGCCCTTCAAAAGTAAATCCTGCTCTGCCATTTCCTTCTGCTCCATTGCCTTCTCAGAAGACCTAAAGAGCCATAAAACATAAAAGACTGTAAGATAAAGCCAAACAAATGCCACCACAATGGGAATACAGCTCATACTTCTAGGAGTAAAGCAAAAAAGGTAGACAAGCATTGAGGACAGAAGCCAGCAGAAGGTCCGCTTTTGTTCCTGTTTTTTTGTTAATGTCTTCTGTTGTAGGGCCTCTTCTACTTGTCCATGGAATACCCCCCCCCCTGTAAAGGTTAGAGAATTGAAGCGGCTTCCCTTCGACAGAGAGAACAGAGGAAGCTTAGTTTAAGAGAGAAACTAAGGCTCCGTTTGTCTTGGTGGAAAACCATTTTCTTGGAAAGAGTTTTCCTCCATCTTCCCATTTTTTTTGTTCGTTTTGGTAAGGGGTGGAAAACAATTTTCTTAAAGGTGGAAAATGCTCTTAGAAAAAGAAAACCAATTTCATTGTATAAAGAAAGTATGCCACATTTTCCTTTCACTCTCCTCCCATCTTTCCTTCTCTTTTACTTCATTTACCTTTTCTTCCTAGATTTTCATCCAATAAAACAAACAAAGGAAAACACTTTCTAAAATTATGTTTTCCAGACAATTGTTTTCCTTGAAAAGCGATTTTTTATGAAAATCGTTTTCTATCAAAACAAACGGAGCCTAAGGGTAATTGTGAGAGTAGACATATAGAGAGCTTAAAGAGCTACAAGCCTACAAGTGTCTGCTGATTATGGTTGTAATTGTGCTAATGAAATACTACTATTGAATAGTGAAGATTTTGATTGTTGAGGAAGGGTAACAAAGTTGCCCATAAATTGTGTTGATTGCTAGTTTGTTTTGAAATTGTAATACTTTTTCTAATTTTGCTCCAAAATCATAACAAAGGAAATAAACTTTTAAACAATAAATATAAGTTAACAACTGAAAAAGTAATACATCCAAAATAGTCAAATATATTGAATATCAGAGGTGGCAGAGGTCATGCATCAAAATGACAATCAATTTCTAGAGTTTTGGCCAGCACAAGCATGTTGCATACTAGGTTCGTTAACTGACAGTTTGACAGCATAAAGATAGATGACATACATGCTAGCAACCAACATTATGTTTGATAGCTAATCAGAGCAAATGACTAAGTATGCACCCATAGCATTGACCAACCCTCATCAAAAGATGATCAGTCACTTCAATTGGGAGTGATAACTCAAAATGAAAAACCTACACGATGATGAGGTGCCTATTAGAAATAATATAAATAAACTTACTTTCTCTTTCTTTTACCATTAGAAGGACCTCCAGTTGAATCAAACAATGAAGCATCAAGAGTAGCAGGATTCCTAGAAGCAAGGAATGCTGAAATCAGAAGATATTTTGCTGAAGTAGACATGTGGAAATCCAACTCTTCATCAAGAGCTCCCATGTTCTTAGAACTTGCCCTTCCCTTGACTTTATCAGGTTTAGCTTCAGCCTCAAGAGATGAAATCCTGAATACTTCATTGAGAAAAGGACGAATATGTGGCACAAGATGACTATATAATCTTCTCTTTGCGTCTTCTCTTTTCTGTTTGTTTTCCCAGCTAAAGGTAGAGCCCGGATCATTCAAGGGCTCACAGTATTTCTCATATAGCGGACGAAATGCAATAGACAATTCATCAACTTGTGTTGTGATTCGAGAGAAAGGCTTCAGTACAACACTGTAAGCAAGAACAGGAGTGCAAACCATCCTTACCAATCATTAAGTTGAAACATGGTAAAATCTTAACAAAATTGAAACCCACAAAAGATACTTACTCAACGAAGTATGTATATTGCTCTGGTTTTTCTTGTTTGTGCATAAAAATTTGACGAAGATCCTTCTCCGAATATCCAGGAAAATATAAAGGTACAGGCTCTATGTGACTAGAACTCGAATAGTAAGCATCAGGAGACACTTTGCTTATGAAGATAATACCAACTTCAGGCAAACCCAACATACGATAAAGACCAAACAGAAACGGCAGAACAGTAGAGCTTTTATCCCAATCTCGAACAAGCTCAAATCGTCAAAAACAAAGTAAATCATATTCCCCAAATCATCTTTAGACATCCTCTTTGCACTCACTTTAGCAGATTTCCCTTTCAATATATCCAAGACATTCACCAATGCTTCTCTCAAAAAGTTGGCAAAATCAGAGGGCTTATCACACTTCTTAACACTCAAATAATCATTTTCCTCAACCCTAATATGAAACCCCAACTGATTCAATATTGACTCAAACAATATCCTAGGACTATAAC
Organism: Patellifolia procumbens; assembly: GCA_947645195.1. NCBI lineage: Eukaryota > Viridiplantae > Streptophyta > Magnoliopsida > Caryophyllales > Amaranthaceae > Patellifolia > Patellifolia procumbens. Next base: position 4,708,772 of record CANSGD010000594.1, read on the forward strand.
ATGTAATACAGCTCGAATACACGAACGGTCTCTTAAGATGTCGAAAAACCTCAAGAACAATGCTAGTTTTTCCGGTGGAAGGGCCGCCATAGATAAAGAGTGGAAGCATAGGGGAATTGAAAGGACCCAAATGACATAAAAGCTCATTAATTTGAGTAATTCTACCAGGGAAGCTAGATAAAAGATCATCCAAGCTTAAAGGCTTATCCTTTCGAAAAATGAAATCTTTAATTGTGGGTTTGTAAGAAATGCTCTTTCTGGGTGTTTCTGTAGTAGCAGAAGCCAATGCTCTTGTTGTTCTTCTGGTTGATTGTGGGCAAGGGCGGATTTTCATTGAAAGTCCAAAATAATCAATTACAACAAATTAATTAAGGTACTTGCAGTTAGGAATAGGAATAGGAATAGGAATAGGAATAGGAAGCTGAATAGGAAGCTGAATAAGTGATTGTTAGTGGTTTGTATTGAAATTGCCCTTAATATTACATATACTTGCAGTTAGGAATAGGAAGCTCAATTGTATAAGCAGATATCAATCTCTAAGTGCAGAAATTGCATTGCGTTACACATTCATAAACCCAAACCAAACTTACCTTACTACTTCAGGCGAAACTCTGCCGGCGAAACTGAGGCGGATTAAGCGGCAGCAGGAGACCTAAGCTGAGGACTGAGGAGCGACTAAGCAAAGAGACGAGGGTTTTGATTTCTGATTTCTGATTTCTGATTTCTTAAGGAAGGGGAACTGGGGAACTGGGGAAGCTTTGTTTCTTTTCACACTAGCTATGCACTTTGGAAGGGAGTAAACAATCGTGATTTGACTATTTTGGGTCACGTTTTTAAGTACATCCATGACAAATAAGTTTCAATATATTATTTCCTAGTTATGTGATTACTAAGTATAGACTGATACCCTTAACGTTTTTATTATTTAACTCGAGAATTTTAAACTCATTATTCTATTTTATAATCCATGTATTTACATGAAAAATAAAATAGTTCAAAAGTTCGCTCAATAATATTTGGAAAAATTGTTTATAATAATGCAATCTTTTGATGGTTCGCAAATAATAAAGAACCTTTCGATTATTCTGAAATAATCCAACCTTTATACCCCATTTATTTTAAATGAGACAAGTTACCGGTAACCTGAACAAAAGATATTTTTTCCTCAAAACTCTTAATTCTAATTAATTATATAATAAATTTTTTAAAAATAAAAAACAATTAACCTTCTCCCCCCACCCTCCCCTTCGCCACACACAGTCACCCCCCACCCACAACCACCACCTCCTTTCCCTTCCCCGGCCACAAAACCACCTTCCTCTTTCTTTCCTTTCAAGCCACGAACCAAAACCACCATCACCAGCCACCATTACCACCGTCACCCACCTTGAAACTTCCACCAAACCCCAAATCACCACCAACCACTGCCAACCATTCCCAAAACACCACCAAGGGCACCAACACCCTGAAACCATCTCTTCCTCACTAAGAACCACTACCCAAATCCGCCCAAAATACCACCACCATCATGGCCGAAACATCAGCCCAACAACCACACCATCCCTACTTAAACCACCTCTTCCTCATCGAAAATCACCAATAACCTACCCCCACCCTCGATTACCACCAAAAACCCACCAATAAACCACCTCCACCATCTATAAGACGATAACCACCGAAAACCCACCACCCGAATCTGCATCTTCTTGAAATCTACACCACCACCGTCACCATCTTCAACGTTCGAACTCTCCTCCAAAATCATCGGAGATGGAGGATTTGCCAGCGTTTTTCGAGATTTTTCGGGGAGATAACGAGAATGGAGAGAGAGATGAGAGATGTGGCAAGAGTGGAGAAGAGCGTTTTTACGGAGGGGGTGGTTTATTTTGTTTTTATGTTTTTAAATTTTTTAATAAAATATAGTTATGAGAGCCAATCATTAAGTGAAACGTATCCCATTTAACACATACTTTAGGTTGTAACCGGTTTTGTCTCGTTTAAAATAAATGGGATATAATTTTTTTTTATAGAATCTCAATAGTCTTCATCAATAATAAAATGGTCTTTGTGTTCACCAATATTCAAAATTAACACAATTTATATTTTTTCTCCAAAAGTCCTAACCTATTCACCCAGATACCTTTGGATTTTTCAATAGTTTTTTATCTCTATAATTGAAGTTGGGATCTTAAAGCCGGTAAATTTATTAGTTTATTTTATACTTGCCAATAAGTAGGCTTTGCAAGTTTTAATACTTACCAATAAGATTTTTGAGCTTTAAGCCGGTAAGTTATATAAAGTAGCTAAAACTGAAAATTTTAATTTAATTGATTGATGAGTGACTTTGGTATATAACCCAAAATTAATACCATTTTGGAAAATATATTGAATGGTGATTAACACTCCGGGATTGTTCTTAAGCAAGATCCATAATCTACAAAGAGAAATATTTACAGATAGAAAACTAAATAATAACTAATAGTTAAGCACATAAGTTATAGTGAGTGTCGATCATAGCTAATAATTTCAACCATAAAATCAATGGATCACTTTATCCACAGAAAAAATAAAATTAGCCGATCTTTTTCTAAATAATAATATAAATGATCTTTTTCTAAAAATAGTCAATTCAGTTTATGTTGTACTCCATCCGTCTCAATTTGATGTTTCCATTTGGAATATGGGGAAAAACCAATGTAAATTTAGGTGGATAAGAATATTTTAAATTAGCCAATTACCGTTATTTTGTGTTTGTTAAGAGGAAGAGGAAATTGAATCCGTTTTCAAGCTGAAACAAATACCACCATTTTGTTACCTTGCCTTAACCACTGGTAACAGATGACGTTTCACTATGTTAGTACTTAGTACCATAATCTTTGACAAAATAAAAATCCAACAATTCCTTCTAAAAAAAAAATCATCATATGAAATTTAATAGTCCTCCTTTCTTTTATTTTTGGTTATGTTTCCTTTCTTTTTGGGAAATTCCCAACGGTAGGTCTCTAGTTTTGAGTTTTGTCAATGATAGGTCTTAGTTTTTTTTAATCCCAATGGTAGGGCTGAATTTTAATTTATTTCTTAATTATAGGTTAATCACCTTAATTTAAATATTAAAATTAAAATTAAACCTTAATTAAGTAATTTAAATTAAAAAACAAAAAATTGAAAAAAAGAAAAACAGTAATTAGGGGAGGGGGTGGCGGCTGGGTGGTTGCAGGGTGGGGGTGCGGTCTGGGAGGGCGGTGATGGGGTGGGGGTGGTCGGAATGGGGCGGGGATGGGCTGAAGATGGTCGTCGGAGGTGGGGGGTTTCGATTGTAGCTGAGGTAGGGTGGGGGTGTTGGTGGTTAGGGTTCCGGGGGTGGGGGTTTTGGGGGTGAGGGTAGTTACGAGGGAGGGGGTTTCGGTGGTGGGGGAAGGTCGGGGATAGGGTGGATGGGGTGGTGGGTGATCGGGGAGGGGGGTTTCGGGGGTGTGTGGGTGTCGGGGATGGGGGTGGGGGTTCGTTGGGGGGTGGCTGGGCTGGTGGGGGAGGGGGAGGGGGTGGCTGGGGAGCTGGGTGGGGCGGCTGGGCTGGTGGGGGAGGGGGAGGGGTGGCTGGGCGGGCTGGGGTGGCTGGGGAGGTGGGTGGGGCGGTTGGGCTGGTGGGGGAGAGGGAGGGGGTGGCTGGGTGGGCTGGGGGAGGGTGGTTGGTTTTTTTTTTGGTTCATGTTTTTTCTTTTTTTAAAAAAAATTTTCCTTTTTAAAACAAATTTTAATTTATTAATTAAGGTTTAGTTTTAATTTTAATTTTAATATTTAAATTAAATTGATTAACCTATAATTAAGAAATAAAATAAAACTCAGCCCTACCAATGGGATTAAAAAAAACTAAGACCTACCATTGACAAAATCCAAAACTAGGGACCTACCATTGGGAATTTCCCTTCTTTTTTTTCCTTTGAATCATCTTTCTTCCATTTTTGTATATGTCTCCTTTTCCTTTTTTTCTATAAATGACTTTCTTCCCTTTTTGTTTATGTATTCTTTTACTTTTTTTTTTTTTACTTTAATTCATTAACACTCATTATACCTTTATATGTTTTTATGTCAATCATCAACATATATTTAAACCTTTTCTTTTTAGTGATTACATTATTACCCTCACTGTTGACAAGATATCAATTCATATTATTTTTAAAATTGCCATTAAGATCCATATTAGTTTCGCTTCTGTTAGCCGTTAATTTTTTAACGAAACATTAGCATTTTCAAAGGAGCACATTTTTTAATAAAAAAATCTACTCTTACACAAATATAATTAATAGTTTTCATCCACCCCCGCGAGTGGGGATAGGTAATGAGGCGGATGGGGCGGGGCGGGCGAGGATACGGCGGGTATGGACTAACATCCACCCCGCCCCATTACCCATGGCAGGGATGGTTTTCAATCTCAGCGTAAACTAATAATAAAATGCATATGTGGGGCCCACTTCACGGTTTTATTAACGGAATTTAACAAAAATTATTAAATGGTGGGAGTTTTTAATAAAATTGAGAATGATAGGTGGAAATTTAAAAGAAAAATTCATTAAGGTTGGAGTTTCTAAAAACGTGAAAAATTAGGTGGTTTTGAACAAAGAATCCTAATTTTATTTGCATACGATGTGTGTTTTGACTACTGTAACATGATAAAATGTGAAGGTACACAACATATTTTGTTTTTAAGCTAAATTCATTTTGGCTCATTTTTATGTGAAAACATCCCTTACTCCCCACCATCAACTACAACTTTTGTTATACAATACCCGATAAGGTATTTATTGCTCATTGTCCAAACGACAAAAAATTCAAAAGTACTTGAAGATACTTTATCATATTTCTCACTCATGCTAAAGTACTTTATCATGATCAATTTGATCAAATGTGCCTTCACTAATGAACAATCAATTACTTATGTATTTCAAAATAAAATTTCAAAAGTATATATAAAAGTATAGCAAATTGGGTGTCTATCTATAGATCTCAAGAAAATATAATCGTTGATATTTTTTAAATTGTTTTTACTTTGTGGTTTTTAGATACTTTAGTTAGAAGTTTTGAACATCTTTTATTAAAAATCTGATGACTAAATTTGGAAATAAAACTTAATTACTTAATATACTCATTGATTTATTTTATTTATTTTTCCTTTTTTTTCTTTTTGGTGTCCACCCCCACCTCTTCACTTATATAATAGAGATATAGGAGGTTGGAATGAGCTATACCCACTTCCCCCAAGGGATTTCTAAATCTTATACCTCATAGGTTTGAGGTATGGAATTTAAAATCATAAAATCTTCAACAAAACACATGGTATGAACTATGATTCAGTTTCAAATTATGGCTAATACTCTGAATTATGTGAACCAAACACCCCCTAAAACTAACTTTTCATCCTTTTCCGATTGCGTTATGCGCTACACTATGGACTCTCTGCCATCATCCATCACAAATCCACTACCAAAATACCACATTTTTTTTTGGGTGTCAACCGAATCACTGCCAACAAAACCCACAACCAAAAGTTTATGGAGTTGGAAAGGTATCTCAAAGAATTATAGTGAGAGAAAAGAAGAGTAGGGATGGTAACGTGTGGGATTTGGATTGAGTGGGTTATCAGCCGCATCCATCACGCGTTTATACCAATTCTCACTCATCCGTCATCCGACAAGAACACCATCTGTATTCCGTCCATTCATCACCCGCGGATGAGTCGGGTGTACTGGGTGATCATCCATTTAAGAGAATTCAATAACAAAATAAATCAAACTTGCAAAATTGTCAATTTATCCATTAATTTAATGTCAAATTAAGATAAATTAAGCTCATGTAAACATGTCAAATAATGATTAAAAACAAAATAAATTATACTAATGTGAAAAAAGGATATATATTTATGAAAATGAAATAAATGGATGATGGATGAAAAAGTTTCACCCTAATTCCATCCATCACCTGTCACCCGCTCACTCGCCACCCGACTATCATCCATTTAACTCGATTTTTCACTTTTATTTCTTTTTCGGGTGGAGCCAGTCGAAAAGAGGGGTTCCTTTTTCATCTCGAATTTTTCATCGAACAAATAAGGGAAAAGAATCATATTGAAAACGCTCCTAACCAAGGCCCTTCCTTCGTAGAGCTGTGTATTGTAAGTGATCCGAACCTGCCCGGAGTGAGCCTCCCTTATGATGGGAAACTATCTCATGGGGTTCGGAGAGGACTCAATTGTCAGTTAGTACCCTCTTGGTTTCGGAGTGGACCCTTTCACGAGTTAATGGATCATCTGTTGGATATTGCCATCTCTAAAAAAAGAGACTTAGAAAGAAAAAGATGAATGACCATCATGGGAAGATGAATGACCTCACGATGCTATATATGTGATGGTCAATGTTGTAAAAAGTTAGTTAATGGACATAATTCAACTTTTGTGCCTAATTACAAATAAACTCAAGTTAAGGTGTTTATTGCCAGATTTTTTAAAAGGTGGTTGTTCGCAAAATGATGTTCATTAGTGTTTTTCTATTCTCTTTTACCATTTTTAACCTAACACTTAAACCAACTTTTGTTAAATAAAATTAACATAAATGACCTTTTAAGTCTTTAACTATAACTTTTGAAACTTGGTCTGTTCTTTTCAACTTATTTTCGGTCTTAATAAGTCAAGACAAGTGCAAATAAGATCTAACAAGATTCAATAAAATCAAATAGAGTACTTATAATAAATGTCTAATAAGGTCAAATAAAGTTTTTATTAGACATTATTAAACCTTATTCGACCTTATTCGACTTTATTCAATCTTATTAGACATAATCTGAATGTATAAGAAATGATAACAAATTAAAAGAAAGGACTCTAACTCTTTGATTTTTAACTTTTAAGTTTTAGCATAATAACGTTTAAGTCTCGTATTATATGCTTAAGTCTTAAATCGTTTTATCTATCTATATAATTTTTATTATACATCCAATTATACCATACTTATTATACACCTGATATATGATGCAAAATCTCATTTAGCATGATTGTAATCCCCCGTAATTTTATGAATTTTATAAATATATTTAAAGTATATTTATAATTATTTTTCATATTTATTTAATTTAGTTATCTAAGTATTGACTATTTTGAAAGTCAAATGGTTGTTTAAACATTTTTAAATAATTAGTAATATTTATTGGGTTGGATTTTAAGTATTGATTATTTTATTTAAAGGTTTTGGGTCGTGTTTTAAATGATTTTAAATATTGGGTTGAGGACCCAAACCATTTGTTTAAGTGTCATGATCAACTTTGAGCCCAAACCTAAGCTAACCTAAGTGCCATAGGTTTTTAGGCAAAATCTATAAATACCCCCCAAACCCCATAATTATACACTTTCTATTTTCTCTCCTCTCCCTCCTCAAAATCGGCGCCCACTCCTCTCCCTTGTTTTGCGTGCACCGGCCCACACCCACACCACCTCACTTTCGTTTGATTTCCGGCATCCGACCACCACACGCACGCCACTCCTCTCCCTCTCGTTGCGTGCTGCCGCAAGCCACGCAACACTCCCCTCACCCTCCTTCTTCGTCCGCAAACAGCAGCAGCCACGCAGCCGCTTGACTTCCACGCGCCACGCAGCCGCAGCCACACGCGCCTCCGCGCGTTTTCCTCCTTGGTTTTTCCGGTTTTTTGTGGTTTTCTTTGGTTATTTTTTAATCCTTATCCTCTACTTTAAATTTAGTTATAGTTTAATGTGAAAGTTATAGTTTTTATGAGTTTTTTTATATATATGTTTTATAATAAAGTTGAAAACTTTATTATTCGATTTATTAAAAATCTGATTTTTATTTTGTGAATATAAAGTATAATTTTAGATTTATTATTTATGGTTTAAAGTGAGTTTTAAGTATTAAATTAATGATTTTTGAGATTTTAAAATCTAGGTTTATGAGTATTATTTTAAAGGTTGTTAAAGTTGGAACTCTAATGTTTCTAAAGTATATTAAAACGAGTTTTGAAGCGTTTTAAAATAATTTATGTTGTTGTGAATTAATTAGTATATTAATTCATTGTTGTATTATTATTTTGCTAGGTGAAGAATTTACTTTAGGCGAATTCTAGAATTCTAAAGTGGCATCTCACTTTGTCTACACAAGGTACGTACATGTCCTTATGTGTTAGACTAGTATCATGTCATAAGGATTATAATTAGGAAAAAATGACAAGAACAGGCCAAACTATTGGCCATCTTCTATAAACAGTCCATACTATTGATAATCCATGAACAGTCCAAACTTATCACCACCATCTTCCATAAACAGGCCAAATGACCTATTAACCTGCTACAATAGGTAAAACTGATTTTATTTTTATTTCTCTTTTTCTTTTTGGTTTTAATAACCTTTTTAATTAACTTAAAAAAACAAAAAAAAACTTCCCCACCCCGGTCCATGCCACTGCCAGTGCCATCCACCCTCACCCCTTCCCACCCCCACACCGCCACCACCACTCATCCCATTTCTCAACTTTTCTTCAACCCAAACCCAGATCCTCAACCCTGACTCCCCTGCCGGAAGCCAACGACGCCACAGCCGCTAATTCAAACCTAAAACAAACAACACAGCGATCTGTGTTGGGGTGGTTGAGCGCGGAGGAGGTGGTGGAGCAGCAGTCGACATTCCATACTTAACAACAATCAAAAGAAACAAAAAAAACAACAGCGACTTATTCCATGACTTTCGAGAGATTCCGACATCGTTTGCAGCAACAACAACAACAGCGATCGACGACGTTGTTGAGCGCGGAGGAGGTGGTGAAGCAGCAGTCGACAATGACGAAAACAACGATGTTGATGATGGTGATAATGATGATGATCGAGATTAGAGAGAGTTAAAGAACAAGTCTTTAATGGGTTAAAGAGATCTGGTTTGATTAAGGTTAGTTTTTGGTGGGTGATTTGACTTAAGTGGCACTACTAAAAAAACGGCCTTTAGTATCGGAAAATTTAGTATCGGAAAATAAGCTGACACTAATATATATTAATAGTATTGGAAGTTATTTTTTCGATACTATTTTGTGGGTTCATAGACCGCTAAGTAAAAAGCCAACTCAATAGTATCGGAAATTTTTTAGTCCGATACTAAAACATTTATAGCATCGGTTGCATCTGATACAAAAAAGTAGTCATGTATCAGAAGAATGTTCGATACTAAAAGCCATCTATAGCGTCAGATAGTTCTGATGCTAAATGCAATGTGGTGTCGGTAACATTTTTCGATACTAAAGGGCTCTTTGGCAACCGAAAATTGTGACATTAAAGATTAATGTGGTATTGAAAATATCTTCCGATACTAAAAGGTCCCTCTAGTAATAGAAAATTTCGATACTAAAGCATAGCTTGGTATGGGTAATATCTCGAGTGAACATCGGTGCCTATAAGACGTCGGTAGGTGAAGAACCAAGTTCAGAGTATGCTCGCTTTAGTAATTGTCGAATTAGCCAAAAACTTTCTTCGATCTATTTTTTAATAGATTCGTTCAATTACGGGTTCTCAGGATGTTAACCTTTTCTTTGAAACAATCACGCAGTGCTCGAACATGTGTTAGTTCAGTTGCACGTTATTTTGAAATATTTTGTGAAATGCTAATAGCTGGAAGACCTGTAAATTTATAATTACTATAAGATGGATTTATAAATATTACCTAAGTTAAATTAAGTTATATGTGAGGCTAGAGTTACACTCATGTCTTAAGTGCAAGTCGAAAGTTGGATATGAATTATGATTTTGTACAATTATTTCTTTCGTAAGTGAAAATCGTTTATTTGCAAAAAAAAAAAAAAGAATAAGTTTACATATAAGCTTAGTTCAGTTACATAAGTTCAAATAGTCAAAATAAAGTGAATCAATCATAGCCTCACGCCCTGCTTAGGGTACGGTCTATGCTCTTTGGCATCTTTTCATTTAGTTCTATCCAACTCAGTTTAGTTTGGCTTAGTTGGGTTTAATTTGTTCAGCTTCAATCAGTTCGGTCCATTTAAGTTCAATTTTGCTCAATTCAGTTTAATTTTTCTCCATTCAGTTCAGTTCAGTATAGCCCATTATTTAACCATTTCGTTTATAATATTATTATAGTTAGTCTAATTTATTTTACTAATTACTCTTACAATTATTATTATTATTATTATTATTATTATTATTATTATTATTTCTATATATCATTTTATTTATTATATCTTTACTCATTATTATTACTATATATTATTAAGGATTTAACATGATTTGGGTTAGTGTGGTTTGGGACAAATAAGCTAAAAAAGGCTGTAGAAAATTGAAAAAATTATAAAGTTTCTAAAAGTTCAATTTAGTAAACCCTTAGGGCTAGTTCGCTTCAGCTGAATTTCGCTTAACTGAACTAAAAAAACTGTAAATGAATAGTAAAAGTATTGTCAATATTTAAACTAAACTAAACTGAAAATAAGCCGAAGATGACAAACCCTTAGTTTAACTTAAACTAGTACGTTTCGCTTAAAATAAGTTAAGTTCAATTCGATTTAGTTATTTTTATGTAATTTCAGTTTAGTTTAAATACAATGAATAAAAATCAACATGAATTAGTATAAATGACGTAAGTTAATGTTACATTACAAATAAGTTAAATTTAATAAAAATAAGTTCAATTCAACTATTAAAAGTTCAGTTTAGTTAAAATCAATAGATTTTAACCGGGCCTTAATATGGTTTGTGTGATTTATAATAAGTTAGGCCCTGTTCAATTTACCTTAAAATAATAATATTCTGTAAAAATAAGTTTAGTTCATTAAACATAAGTTCAGTTAAGCAAAAATAAGTTCAGTTCAGTAAAAATAAGTTCAGTTCAGTAAAAATAAGTTGAACTGAACAGGGCGTTGGTAGTATTTATTTATTTTATTTTATAATTTATAGCATAAATTAATAATCTGACTATAAATTAAAACAAGAAAATTCAGCAAATACAATGAAAAAGTTTCAGCCGTTGATCTTGGTTTCTTAACCATATTTAAATAGATGGGATCATCCCATCTCAGCAATCCGTGCAACATGGAGTAGCTGTAAGGCTAGTAGCACACGGATAGGGCTTTTGAGCCATTAGATGGAAGCCTCCTCTCTCATCTAACGGCTTAAACTTTTCCCAATTAGCACATAGCATCTCTGTTTAGGTGTGAAGACATTCCAAAGCAATCAAGTCTCTCTGTCTCTCTTTCTCTCATGGCGAAATTCCTGGGGTTTGCTTGAAGGTTCATCAATGGTGGATGATAACAATGGTGAAGCAGCGAAATTTTGTTTCCAAGCCGATATCAAACAACTACTTAGTCTCATTATCAACACTTTTTACTCTAACAAAGAGATCCATTTTTCGTGACCTCATCTCCATTGCTTCAAATGTATGTTGAATTCCTCAATTTCATCTTATTTTTTATTCACTTGTTCTCTGTTTCTTGTTGCTCGTTCGGTTTGAGGTTTTGTTTGATTTTTCTTGGGTTGTTCGTTCAACTTGATTTATTAGTGGTTAAATGTTGGAAGACAACAATTTCCTTTTAACACTTATATGTTTTCTTTCCTCAGATTTTTCTGTTATGAATTGTTGTCAATCTAGATGGCCTTAATGCAATTCACTTTACTTTAGATAGTTTTTATTCCTTGTTGGGCTAATGATGTGATTAATCTATTCCTTTTTTTTTTGCAGGGACAACTTCGAACATTCATGTTAGGAGGATTTTGGGATGCTTTTGAAGATGTAGGGAAAGCATATACTTTGAAACTGTGGTTGTGATTTAGTCTTTTTTTTTTTGAGGGGATGGTGGTGATCTAGATATGTGTATGAGCATTTTTGTACTAGAATTATGTATTTGGGAAGCGTAAAATATATTATTTTGGATTCATCAACATTTATTATTTTTTTTTTAGTGTTTGCACCCGGTTTATCCTTTGGACTACATTAGGATCGAGGCCAAGTTCGGGGTGGTTAGGAACATTTATTATTATTGATAGCTCCTTCGTGATTACTATTTTAGGCTATTAGCTTTCTTGGTGGTTATTTTTGAAAATATTGGGTCTTTATTTCAATTTCAACTAATAATCTAATATCAATTAAGGTTAAACGATACTGTTGGACTTTCATCCCTGAATACATGTTTTGTATCAGAATTATCTGATATTATTAGTTGTCTTTGGCAACAGAAATAACATTTGATACTAATGACTTATTATTTACTATCAAAAAATTCTGATACTATTAGTTTCTTTAGTATCGGAATGATGTTCTGAGACAAAAATATCATGGTTTTGCAACCGATTTTTCCTTTAGTATCAGAAGTTAATACCGATACTAAATTTTTTTATTTTAGTATCACATTATTTCGATACAATCTTCCGACACTAATGAGTTTTCCGATACTAAAACCACTCCCCTTTAGTATCGGAAAAAATAACCGACACCAACCCTTTAGCTACGGGAGTACTAGTATCAGATGAGTATCAGAAGTTTTTTCCGATACTAAAGGTCTTTAGTATCGGAACTCCTATCTATAGTATCAGAAAATTTCTGATACTAAAGACCATTTTTCTAGTAGTGTGGTGTTTGAGTGGGTGGAGAGTGGAGTTTAGAGTGCGCACGAAGTAGTGGTAGTGTGGGGAGTTTGAAGGTGGAGAGTGTGGCAGCCATGTTCACTCAGTCGTTGACCTCGCTGACTGTGTAAGTGTGTGAGTAGTGAAGTAGGGTATGGTCAGTTTGGCAGTTGGGCAGATGGAGGTAAAGTAAGTGAGAAAGACAATGAGATAAGGAAATGAAAGGGTAGTATTCAACATGATTTGAGGAGGAGAGAGAGAGTGAAGAGATGGGGGTTTCGTACGTGGGGGTTTCGTAGGTGGGGGGTTTCAGCAGTTAGGGATGTCAATGAGGCGGGGCGGGGCGGATGTTGGCATTTCTATCCCCATCCCCGCCTAAAAAATTCATCCCCATCCCCGCCCCATCAACCATGGCGGGGGAGAATTTTGTCCCCATCCCCGCCCCAACGGGGACAAGATAAAATCTATCCCCGTCCCATCCCCGCGCGAATCCCCGCACCCGCCCCATCCCCGCCCTAATCTATTAGGGTTAAGGAAGAGGGAAAACAAAAGTTTAAAATTAATTTTGGATTTTAGCCTTTGGAAAATAAAAGTATCAAATGAAAGCAATTAACAGTTAATAACATTTAGGATTTTAGGCATTTGGAGAATACTCATGGCGGGGCTCAGACGGGGCGGGCGAGGATATGGCAGGGCGGGTGGGGATGGGGGGGTATGGACTAACATCCACCCCCGCCCCATTACCCATGGCGGGGATGGTTTTCATCCCCATTCCCGCCCCATCCCCCGCGAAACCTTCCTCCATCCCCACCTAACTGGGGCGGGTGCGGGGCGGGTCTCCACAAAAGCCGCCCCACTGACATCCCTATCAGCAGTGGGGGTTGATCGGGGTTAATGATGATGGTTGAAGATGGTGGATGGTGGAAGGTGATGCGTTAATGGAGGAGGGAGAAATTGGTAAGTTGCTGATGGTGGTTGAAGATGATGGAGGTGGAAGGTGATGGAGAGAAAAATCAGAAAATTAAAGAAAAGGAAAAAATAATAAAAGAGTTAAAAAAATCAGGAAATAAAAGAAAAATGAAAAAAATAATGAAAAAATGGAAAATGGAAGTCACATGATCAGCACATGACCAAAGTTTACCTAAAGTAGCAGGTTAACAGGTCACTTGGCCTGTTCATGGAAGATGGTGGTGATAGTTTGGACTGTTCATGGATTATCAATAGTATGGACTGTTTATAGAAGATGGCCAATAGTTTGGCCTGTTATTGTCAATTTTTCTTTATAATTATTTATAGTATCATGTATAGGGAACCCTTTTATGGTTCATATGTGGTTATTGAATTGGAATTACGTATTGTTGAGCATGTTAATTGCCTTTATGTTATTACATGATTGAATGGATGTTTGATTCAACCATGTTTGGGAAGGGAAGTTTATTTATTAATTCACATGAGGGATTAATAATATTTTATTATTGGATTATGGATTTTGGTATTGTTTCCCTTAGTGGATATTTTTATTACTTCTCAAAGGCCGAAGACTTTGTGAGTAAGTTTGATTATTATTGGTTATGGTTATATTACTACTTTGCAAAGACCAAGGGCTTTGTAGGGTATGTATATTTATTGTCATTGGACTTTCGATTGTTAATTTAAGTCAACAAATAAGTTTGGAGGATTAATTCTTGGTCAATTGGAATTGTTTGATCACTTATTTAATCCTAAGATAAAAGAGGAATATTTGTTGTATCCATGTTATGTTTTGGTTGTCTGTTTAGCTTCCAACATCGAATAATATACTAATACTTAAAGTGGAAGTGAATAACAATAGCTTTAGACTTGTGCACGTCTGAAGTTCTGGACTAGTATGAGTTGGAGTACATGGTGGTAGCCCATGCTTTTCTTGGGGTCGGATTGATCACCGTACCCTATTTTTATTTATAAAGTTTTCTCGATATCGTTGGTCAAGGGGTTACAGAGTCGCGCCCGTAACTCGATCCTTCATTTTTGAAGACTGGTTTTGGTTGGACAACTCGATCCATTGTCCATTCAATTTACTAAATGATTATCGTGTGGTATGTCTTGTGGAGTCATGTTTTATTTTACGAGTTGAAGTCTTGAGGTATATTTATTGATTATATTTTGGTTGTCCATTAGTATCATGTTTAGGTTTCGTGTTTTGTTTATGTATGTACTCAGCTTTGCTGATTACGTGCTTTTCTGTGTGTTGATTATGGTTGTGCCTATTAATCTTGTGATTACCCTTTATTGGCGAGCAATTTTCAATTGAGTATTTGCCTACAGGTTTGGAAGGCATGATGCATCGTCTTAATTACTCATTTGGGACTTGTGAAGCGTTGTTGAGTGGTCGTTTTATTATTTTAATTATTTCCTAACTTTATATTACTTTATTTAAGTTGTTTTATGGATTATTTATTTTAAATGCTTTAAGTTGGTTTTGTATTGCTTTTGAGGTTGGATTATGGTTTGACAATTATTATGTTTTAAGTATTTAATAAAGTATGTTTAATGTTTTTCCGCTGCAATACTCTGAGTAAGCCGATACGTTTACACACAGGCGATAATGCCTTGATAATTCTCTATTTTAGTTGGGAAATATATATGTTTTATAAAGAGAGAATTGTCAGGGTGTTACAATGGTTGCTAGGTAGACTTGTCAAATAGGTCGTGTCATGTTGACTTTGTGTTCTTGTTAAAAATAAACGTGTCAGAAACCGTCAACACTAACCCGATCTGTTTATTAAACGGATACTAATGGATAAAATCGTGTTAATTTCGTGTTGAAAATCTCAACACTAACCCGACCTATTTATTAAACGGTTAAACTTATGTCGACCTGTTTAAGTAAACATGTCAAGAATGTTCAACACTAACCCATATATATCATATCCGTTTCGTGTCGTGTTATCTTGTCGTGTAAACTTTTGACAGCTCTATTGTTAAGTTGGTATAAGCAAATTGAAGCCAAGTAAGGGGTCCCTCTCAAACACGCCATTTGTCCCACCATTGACCATTACGTTACGCGAATGAAACCAATGAGGTGGCCAAAGACGCGAGCCAGACTCATGAAACGGACCCACTTTCCCACAAAAACATCACTTTATAAAGTTAAGCGCGTGACTCAAATAAACCCCTCACATCGCCAGCTGGCCTTACGGGGCAGTCAAGCTGGCCAACCTTATCCTCTTTCATTTATATCTATTTTCTTTTCCCCATTTCCTTTTTATTATTTCCAAAATAGTAATCTAACATTAACTTTCGTTCTTCATTATTTCTGTCACTATATTCGAAAAGCGTAAGTGAAGAAAACACGAAAGCAAGTTCATTTGGATAAAATAACAAACATTACTTTGAGCCGCAAACCCTAGATCTATTTCAAACTGGAAATCCCTAATTTCAATCCTTTTGATTCATTCAACATCTTCAGATTGATTAATCCAAGGTTAGTTTTAAATTATACAAGTTTATTTTGACGATTTCATTTTGTTTAGATTTGTTTCTATTTTTAGCGATTTTTTATGTATTCGGATCATGAATGTTAGAAGTTATGGATTGAATTTGTTTGTTTGTTGTTTTTTTCGATTTTTGGTGATGAATTCAGATTAAGATATTGGATTCTGTGCGATTAGAGTATAGAACAAATTAAGGAAAGCGAAAATGATGTCAAGATCGTATACGAATCTTTTAGATCTAGCGTCGGGGAATTTTCCGGCGATGGGGACAGGGAGGGAGAAACGGCGGCTTCCGAGAGTGATGACGGTAGCGGGAGTGATTTCCGAGCTTGATGATGATCAAGCTAATAGTGTTTCGTCGGATGTACCGTCATCGATTGTACAAGACCGTATTATTATTGTGGCGAATCAGCTGCCGGTGAGAGCGAAGAGGAGGCCGGATAATAAGGGGTGGAGTTTTAGTTGGGACGAGGATTCGTTGTTGTTGCATTTGAAACATGGATTGCCTGAGGATATGGAGGTTTTGTATGTAGGATCTTTGAAGGTGGAAGTGGATGTTGATGAACAAGATGATGTGTCACAGATTTTATTGGAGAAGTTTAAATGTGTTCCTGCGTTTTTGCCCCCGGATATTCATACGAAGTTTTACCATGGATTTTGTAAGCATCATTTGTGGCCTCTTTTTCATTATATGTTGCCGTTTTCAGCTAGTCATGGTGGGCGCTTCGAGAGGTCGTTGTGGGAAGCGTATGTGTCGGCTAATAAGATTTTTTCGCAGAGGGTGATTGAGGTGATAAACCCTGAGGATGACTATGTGTGGATACATGATTATCATTTGATGGTATTGCCAACTTTTTTGAGACGGCGATTTATTAAATTGAGGATGGGATTCTTTCTTCACAGCCCGTTCCCTTCCTCGGAGATATATAGGACTCTGCCTGTGAGGGAGGAGATACTCAAGGCGTTGCTGAATGCAGACCTTATTGGGTTTCATACTTTTGATTATGCTCGCCATTTTCTTTCTTGTTGTAGTCGTATGTTAGGCTTGGAGTATAAATCGAAGAGGGGATATATTGGATTAGAATATTACGGTAGGACTGTTGGAATAAAGATCATGCCTGTTGGGATACACATGGGGCAGATTGAGTCGGTTTTGAGGCTTGCCGATAAAGAATGGAGGTTGCAGGAGCTTAAACAGCAGTTCGAAGGAAAGACTGTACTGCTTGGTGTGGATGATATGGATATCTTTAAAGGGGTCAATCTGAAACTTTTGGCTATGGAACAAATGCTAACGCTACATCCAAAGTGGCAGGGAAGAGCAGTTTTGGTTCAGATTGCAAATCCTTCCAGGGGAAAAGGCAAGGATCTCGAAGAGATTCAAGCCGAGATTCAAGCTAGCTGTAAGAGAATAAATGAAGCCTTTGGGCGTCCTGGTTATGAACCCATTGTCTATATTGATAGACCAGTATCTCTGAGTGAAAGGGCTGTGTATTATACCATTGCAGAGTGTGTTGTTGTCACAGCAGTCAGGGACGGAATGAACCTCACTCCATACGAGTACATTGTCTGCAGGCAAGGAGTCTCGGAATCTGCATCAGATTCATCATCTAGTAGCCCCAAGAAGAGTATGTTGGTCGTGTCAGAATTCATAGGCTGCTCTCCTTCTCTGAGTGGTGCTATCCGTACAAACCCATGGAATGTGGATGCAACAGCTGAGGCAATGAATGAGGCTATCTCTATGAATGATGCTGAGAAGCAGCTACGTCATGAGAAACATTATAGATATGTTTGCACACATGATGTGGCATTTTGGTCACGAAGCTTTTTCCAAGATTTAGAGAGGACGTGCAGGGACCACTTCAGGAGGCGCTGTTGGGGAATCGGGTTGGGTTTTGGTTTTAGAGTAGTAGCTCTAGATCCTAACTTCAGAAAGTTAACAATTGATGCTATTGTCTCCGCATTCTCTAGGTCTAAAAGTAGGGCCATACTGTTAGATTATGATGGCACTATGATGCCTCAGACATCCATTGACAAGACTCCTAGTCAAGAAGTGATAAGTATCATCAACTTGTTGTCTGGAGACCCTAGAAACACTGTATTTATTGTCAGTGGAAGAGGAAGAGAGAGCTTGAGCA
The DNA here is from genome assembly GCA_947645195.1 of Patellifolia procumbens. Taxonomy (NCBI): domain Eukaryota; kingdom Viridiplantae; phylum Streptophyta; class Magnoliopsida; order Caryophyllales; family Amaranthaceae; genus Patellifolia; species Patellifolia procumbens. The sequence continues at coordinate 4,726,986 of CANSGD010000594.1, forward strand.
AGTGGTTTTCACCTTGCAAGAAGGTTGGCATTGCAGCTGAACATGGATACTTTATGAGGTATAGATGCTGCCCCTTATTTTTAGTAATATTTTCCTTCTGCTGTTATTTATGCTTGGTATTCAATGCTTGGTCAGAGGGTCTGCTGAAGAAGAATGGGAAACATGTCGTCAAAACTGTGATTTTGGATGGGTACAAATAGCTGAGCCTGTGATGAAGCTGTATACAGAAGCAACGGACGGTTCGCAAATTGAAACTAAGGAGAGTGCCTTGGTCTGGCATTATAGAGATGCTGACCCAGGTTTTGGGTCTTGCCAAGCAAAGGAGATGCTAGATCATCTAGAAAGTGTTCTAGCAAATGAGCCTGTTGCTGTAAAAAGTGGCCAGTATATTGTCGAAGTCAAGCCTCAGGTAACTACTATTGTAGTTTAAATATGCCGTTTACTGTTGGTTAGCTAATAATTCAAAGATGCGTTAGCTTTAGCTAATAATTGAAAGATGTGGTGAACTGGCGACAAAAACTGTGTTGCAAACAAACGTAATCTAGGATAGACTATATATTATAGACAACCATTCTGAAGCATTTAGTTATGTTGGTCATGTGGATTTACGACAACATGGATGTAGATGTAGATTTTATGTTGGTAATGAGTGTATGGGATGTTTGATGCAGTTCCGTATACATATATCCACTACTTTGTAGATGTGTACAAGAAGATCATAAATATACTCTAAACAAGCAATGGGTATAAAATGTTGTATTCGATGTCATCTAGTAGCCCAGGGGGGATAATATTGCTCCACTTTCAAAACTTAATACTTCAAAATTAAGTTGCCATTTGTAATTAAGGCAATTCATTTCCAACATATTAGGGAATCTATGTCATTTCTCTTTCCTCATTCCTTTCTTCCGCGTTTGAGTCAAATGGCCCATGTGTCAAAATGACTTCCTGAAAACTGATTTTTGAGATGACAGGAATCAAGACAACCCAAATCCCACGGTGCTAGAGCTTAACGAGTCGAGTTGTTTTACTTTTATTTTGTTACAATTTCTTTTCTATTAAAATGAAGCTGTTTTGATATAATATAAATTAAGCTAGCCAATAGTAAGGAGGGCCTGTTCTCCCGAGTTATTTTGAGTTGAGTTCAGCTTTGCACAATACTTTTACCCTCACATTTCATTGTTCCTTTCACTCAAGTTTCGCTTCTGTTTTACTTGTTTTCATTTTAGTTTAACTGGTTTCGGCCAAAGAGAACGGACCCTAAGTTACATTAGCCATTTAGCCCTTAGCATGCTAGTAAGTTGATAATGGAGGACGACTCAAAGAAGAATCATATGGTTAGGCTGATTAGTGGAGTCAAGCTCAAGAACTAAGTCGAGCCACGAGTATAATTTAGCGATCACAAGTTAAGCAAAGTAAATTAGTTTTCTAATCGCGATTGATTCATTTGATTAACATTCTTGAAACCATGTTTACTTTTCTCTTTCCCTTGGTTTTCCCATACTTCAACTGAATGGGTTCTCCGTTGGTAACTAAGAAAATGTACACCTAGACCAAAGTGAATAAGGTAGCAAATGTAAAAGAGTTATATGAGGTGTAGGCACACGTTAACATATACTCTTATTTAAACATATCTTTTTTCCTCCTCAAATAACTAGGTCACGAACATCAAAACATGAATAAATTATTGATGCTGAACAAACAGCACGAGTTGAAGCATCTAGCACCCTCTAGCAACAAACAAAAGATAATACAGATGAGATTAAAAAAAAAGGTTAAATGTTGAAGCACAATCCTCCTACACCCTGCATCCATAACCTAAAGAGAAGGGGAAAAAGGAAGAGAGGAAGTGAGGATGTGAACAAGGGATATGCAACCAGCATTAGAACTGGAATTTCTTTATGGTCCCCGGATCACCTCTATTGTCTAATGCCATTTTATTATAACTGAAGCTTACTTTCCTTTCTCAACCACGGTCAGCCATCAAAAACACAACTTGCAGAAGACATTGAATACTCATAAAACTATTATGTTTATATCTACTTTATGAAACATCTTAAGTTGATTAGTTAGCGACTATCTCCGGGTCCTTTAAATGGCACTGCATTTGAAGCCTTAATAGGGGTTTGGCCTTCCAACTGTTAAGATTTATTCAACAATTTTCTCTCTTCTCCGATATTTTTCCTCATGATTTCCCAGTTATTTAATTAAGCATGGCCTATGAAAAATGATGTAATTCATATGATATGAGACTTTGGTGAGATTCTTCACTTTCTTCAACAGAGAAGCATTATTAGCAACAGAGCGGGTTACATCACCTTTTTTCCAGATTGTTGCTAGTTGTTTCAATTGTAGCTTATACATTCCATATTTGCATATTGCTCAAAAATATCATTTCATGCATGGGTTGCTATTGGAACTAGTATTATTAAGGAAGACGAAAGGGGGCAAATCCAATATCATTAAAAGATTTTCTAACCTTTCAGTAACAATTTATTAGCAAGAATTATAATTGTTACATATGGATTAATGGATATAGACATTTTTAAGTATCTGTGATTGTTGAAGAAAAGCTTTAATTTAACTGATAAGTTTATTGGGAAATTATTATCTAATGGTTGCAACTTTCTCTCTCTCTCCACACTCAAAAATCTAATTACATTCATATTTTTTTTAGTTCTACACGTTGAAACTTGAAAAAGTTCCTAATTTAGAGTTGTCTGATGATAATTAAAGTGTGGTTATTTCTATTCTTTTGCGTTATACGTGTGAAAATTTGATCAAGTGGTTTTGAATTATTAAATAGAATGTTATAAATTTTTTTGAAGTACTTATATCTCACAGTATACCCTTGTGTTATAGCAAAACTCGCAAAATACCTTTTTATATCTAATCCCAACCTATTTTTGACGCTTAGTTAATATACCCTTGTGTTGTTCCAGAACTCGCAAAATACCTTTTTTATATTCAATCCGAACCATTTTTGACGCTCAGTAAAAACTAAAATGCATCAAAGCATTAGCTAGCTGTAAGAATTTTTACATCAAAAACAATGCCAAACAACGAACTAGATCGTTGACGTGTTTGCCTTCAGTATTATCAACGAAGTAAGGGATGTTATGTTTCTTTATGCATTGTGCCAGATTTGAAAATTTATGGTTATAAGGTGTACAATGATAGAGAGCGAGGATTAATTTTGATTAATACGTGTGTATATGCAAAGATAGTACTTTTTGAAGCTCAATACTCTATTGAGTGTGCAAGTGCACTTTTTCATCTATATCATAGCCTTAAACTCTTAATGTCCAAGGCGACACACTCTTTCATGATATGTTCCTCAATTGAGTGTGTGAATGCTCATGTGCTTTTTGTGTGTGTGTGTATATGTGACTGAGTTTACTCGTTGAAAATCTAAAGAAGCAAAAAAATAGTAACTTACCTAAACAAGGAGGAACAGAGAAGAGGGAGACAAAAAGGCTGATGGAATAGTTCCGGGCACATAGGGGCAGAACCAGGTTACCAGAAAATGGCTGTAGTGGTGACCAAAATGTTGTTTTGGGGGGGGGGGGGGCGCCAAGTAAAAATTGAACCTATGTCAACCAAAATCCCAACAGATTTTACATTAAATTAGAAAAAAAAAGCCAGGGGATTGCTGCTCCCCCAATGCTTCGCCCCTGCTTACACACCAACTAAATCTTGGAGCCTTTGCCAAATATATGAATAACTGCCATTGGTGCTGATTTGCTGGGGTGCAGACCAGTCTTAGAGAGGAAGATGAAGACTGGGTGAATGGGTAGTTCGACTATACTTATGGCCTTCCTGGTTCATGGTTTTTAGGGAATTGGATCAGAAAGACTTTCTGGGGAAAGCCAAAAAAAAGGAGCGGGGATCTTAAAAAAAGAATGATATACCAGCTAAGGGAATAGATGCATATAGGTGCTAGTAATGTTGTGTATTATCAAAATGAATTAGATTACCAATTAATTTTGACTTTCCAGCATTTTTCTTTTTTCCGGAGAGCTGGAATTTCCAGCACTTTACACTTTATCTGAAGAAATTTTAATTTTAAGTCATTTATTATTTAACAACCCTGGAGAACGCCTTTATTTGATGGTTGATTTTGGTTTTTCTTACTTGTTTCAGGGGGTTAGTAAAGGTTTAGTTGCGGAAAAGGTATTCACTAGAATGGCTGAGAGTAGAAAGCAGGCTGATTTCGTACTCTGTGTTGGTGATGATAGATCTGATGAAGACATGTTTGAGATAATTGGGAATGCAATGAGCAGTGGTATCCTATCATCCAATACATCAGTATATGCTTGTACAGTCGGACAGAAACCGAGCAAAGCAAAATATTATTTGGATGATACTGCAGAAGTCATTACCATGCTTGATGCACTTGCTGATGTTTCAGACCCTTTTCTGTCAAGTGATGATGAGCCAGGAAGCCCCTCTTGATAGTTCCTTCAGTTTTTTCTTTTCAAGTAAATAGCGGTTTTATCTTCTTCATAGCATAACTCAGAGGGTTGCTGCTTGCTTGATAGCCTTGAGACCAAGTTGTTTCATGCCCTGCTGACGGTTGATCCAGAAAATATCTGAACTTGGGTCTGGCAGAACAATTCTGATGGCAGATGGAAACCCTTTGAGGATTACTTTCTGGATTGCCTAAAGGTAACACAATTTGCTTATTTTATGCTTGGAAAAGGCTGATGAGGGTCGGCAATTGGGAGACCTTGCAGCATCATATGTACATAGAGGCTCTCCAGGTTTTGACATTGGATCCATGCTGATAATTGTGGTGTAAGAGTTGCTTTTTTACCATTGTACTGCCTGGTGGGTAATTGACTCATATAAGTATTGAATTCAGATGTCTGGCAAGAACATACCGGGTTATCTTGTAACATGCCGCATTGAGTTTGTGGGTATAGATGTTTTAGCAATTGTTCTGTTGTTCACCCTTCCTGTTTCTAAAGGAGTGAATGCCTTTTGTGTTTACTGGAAAATGTTGAATTCTTACTTACTGTTAGGTATATACTCCATAGGCAATTGTTCAGGCTGCTGATAATATTTTGAAATGCCAGATAGGAGTGTTGCTCATTCTTTATTAGAACCCCTTGATGTGCAAAGCAGTGAATGATGCTGTAGAACGCTGATTCAGCTTTTGAGGGTACAACCCGTTGTCCAAAAATTCTAAATACCTTTGAACCCTGCTCCAGTGATCGAATCCTTTTAGGTTGGCTCTTGCTCGTCCAGATTGGAAGTGCACGGGTCTGGAGCTTTTATGTATATTGGGGACTTGACGCAGATTGTGCTATGTCCCTGTAGCTTTCCGCTACGAAGCAGCCCCCTTTTCTGTGCTCACTGCTGAGTATGAATTGATCCAGCTAGTGCATCCATGCCTAATTTGCTCAAGTGGTGGGAAATCTTATGTTACCCTTTGATAGGCATGGATGCCACTAAAATATTAATTGCGAATATTTTAGGTTGAGGATTCTGATGGCGATATGGTTTGAAGTTTGAACCGATGCTAGAGTGTGATCGGAGACTCGGATGCCCCATCTTGTAAAAAGCGTTTCAACAGGTTTGTGATGTTGATTTGTCAGATTGGAATATCAAGAGACAGATCTGTGGTGTTGATTTGTCGCATATCAGAGTCTCCACAACACAAGCTATCGAAGAAAATCTTATAATTGCAACACACTGAGACTAAACATGACAATTAGGCTGGTTTGGCTGACCCATACCAAGGGCATTAACATGGAAAGACACGCACAAACGCGAGTAGGTATGACACAGTACGAAATTGTTTGTGCTGAGTTGGGGCCTGGGGCATGAAGAGGATAAAGGGTCAAAATGAGCCTTTTTTATATTATCAGATCAACTCGATACATTGTTAAACAGTGGTAGATATTTGTAGGATTGATTATTATTTAGTGATTGCCAATTATTGTTGTAATTATTTATTACCATCAATTCAATTCTTAATATAGTGAGGGATGCACCTGGAGAAATAAGGGCAATGTTTAACAATTTCCCCTATCTATGGTAAACCAAAGGAGCTTAGCCTTCAAAACTTGGAAGTAGAAAAAGCTATAATTCACATTCCTTATACTAGTGTTGTGGCAAGTCTGATGTATATCAAGGTGTGTTGAGATCGGGTATTGCACGAGCGGTTAGCATAGTGAGGCGGTGTCAAGTCACAAAAAGGTCATTGGGAAGCCGCGAAGTGATCACTTAGGTACTTTAAAGGTACATTAGACGTTTGCTTTGAATTTGGTAGAAATGCAAATGGTGTTGTTCGGTTTTGTGATCTGAATAGCGCCAGAGACATGGATGACCAGAAATCTACTACCTGTTATGTTTTCACCTTAGGTGGTACAACCATGTGTTGGCAATCATAGCTATAAGATGTAGCTCTTTCTGCTACGGAGGCTGAGTTCATGGCCATTATCAAGGCATTCAAAGAAGTAAAGTGGATTAACTTATGCACATACAAGTTTGGTGTCCATGTTTTGTGATAGCCATAGTACCAACCACTTGCCAAAGAAACAAAGCACATTTCATAAGAGAACCAATCACATAAATGTTAAGTACAACTTCATTCGAGATGTAATGGTCAATAAGGAATCGTCTTTGAAGAAGTTTGCTACGAGGAAAATTCCATCGACTTGCTGACGAAGTCTTAACCAACAACTAAGTTTACTTTGTGTATGGACTAAGTTGGTCTTTCTTTATGTTTGATGTAAGCCCCTAAGGGGCGGAGTTATAGTTGTTATATGTAAGAGGAAGTGTTAGGATGATTCAAGTCAAGGTGGAGAATTGTAATTGTGCCTAGAGATTGAAGAAGAGAAGGTGCCCAGACGGGCATGCATTGAAGAAATGTTCTTGCTTCTTATTTGAACTTAGCCTGGAGAGTTATCTGTGGCTCGGGCGAGCTCCCTGCTATGTTCCAAATGAGTATGACTTAGCCTAATGAGAATTTTTTAAATGAGTATGAGTTTTTCTTCTCAATAACATGTATACTCATTTCAGTAATGTATTCTAGACTGTATAAAAATATTCATCTATTCAGATATACTTATTCACATATTATCATGCTCATTTCCAAAATCTAATAATTATAAACATGTAAACTCAATTCCTTTGCACCTAAAACATTGTACTCATTTCCATATTATCTTACTCATTTTCATATTATCTACTCATTTACACCATAAAAAATTCATTGTACTAATTTTCATATTATCATACTAATTAGACCATCCACCGCCTTCTTCTCTCCACCCCCAAAGGACTAACCTTCAAATCACCTCTAACCATCACTACTCCCTCCCCTTCAATTTCCATCTTCCCACTACATTGAACAAATGGATTAACCTTATACTTTTTCAATTGAGGCTCAATCTCTCGTCCACCTTCACAAAACCCCTCCGATTTCGTCCCCGACGCTTCCCCCTTTATGATCCTAGAAACCCTAGATTCTTGTCTTTTACAGAATCCGCATCAGCAGACGCAAGTTCACCCCTGATACTTCATCCCAGACTCATTTCCACAACCCAGTTTCTCACGAGATGCGCCGGAATTCTCTATCCCCGGCGAATTCTTATCATCGGGAAAAGTCCCGCTTGCGATGGTCGACGGTGATGGTGGCGGAGAAGTCTGGGGTTGGGAGAAGGTGGTCCGTGCGACCGTTAATTACCAAATATAACATCAATGGCTGCTGGGAAAAACCACTAATACCCCCACAAGCTTGAATATTTACTAATATGCCACTGAGAGTACACAGAGCTGTGTATTCCAAGCATTAAATTGCGGAATTTGTATAACTATATAATATAATTTCAATTTTAATAATTTCATCATGTCTTCTACTCTTGTACAACACACAATTCAATTTTTATCAAAATTACCTTAACAAAATACTTTTTAGATTATCCTATCTTTCATCGTGTCTCCGATCTCGTGTCATCTCAATCACTAAGACCAATTGAAACATTTTTTTCATTCAAATTTTGCGTTGTAATTTTATATTAAATAACTTTTTGCGGTCACGTTTTGTTACTACAAGTCGATTATTCTTGCTTTTTACATATAGATTGTTTCCTTTTGTGTGTATATGGCATATTGAGTGAGTCTGATTTCATTTTGGCGGTATTGAATGAGAGGTAAGCAAAATATTTGAAGTGATTTTAGCCCTTTACTAATTTATATTAATAATAGTAGAGCATTATAAGAACATGATATAGGAGATGTTTGGTTGGCATGGGAATTGAATTCCTATAGGAATTTGTAGTTCATTGGAATTTAATTCTTATATTTAATTTCTCATGATTTACCAAAAGTTGTTTGTTGTTTATGTGGGAATTTGCAAATCAAATTTTCACTTACAAGTTGTTCATGTGGGTTTGGTAAGTTAATTCCTATGTTTTGTAGGCATTCCAAATTCCTATGAATTTGCATTTCCTCCATTTTATCAATTTTGAGGCAACCAAACAACTAACACAAAATGCAATTCATGGAAATTTTGATTGCCCATGGGAAATGAAGGAAACCAAACAAGGCCATAGTGTACATTATCTAGGCTTTACCTTATAATTTTTAAAGTAAAATTACAAAATTTGACTTCTACAGGAATAAAAATATCGATACATGATTTTGGATAATAAAATATAGAGAAAGATTGAAAGTAAGATGACAATATTTGAGCAGTACAAAAATAAAAATAAAATACCGATACATGACTCTGGATAATGAAAAACATATACTTCCTCCGTTTTTTTTAGTTAACACGTTTTGACTTTTGACACTATTCACATAATCTACTTTGACTATCTTTTGTGATTTATACATAAGAGAAAATATAGTCATGTGAGGTCTTGTTAGATTCGTCTCATTATATATTTTCAAAATATCATATTTTTATAATTTTTACTCATCAATTTTCCAAGATAAAAGTGATTGAAATCACGCGTTGGCAAACGTGATAAAAGAAACAGGTCAACTAATAAAAAACGGAGGAAGTATATAGGAAGAGGATCTTGTAAAAATTGTTTTCACGGTGAAAATCAAGTGAAAGGGGTACATGTTAAGATAAAGGGGCACGCGTGGTTTCATTAATGACATTCTTGTAAATATTGACAACTTTGACGTGAAAACATGCGTACCTCTTTATCTTAACATGTATCTCTGTAAACCATATGTGTACCCCTTTTTCAAAATTTCACGGTTTTCAACAAACTTGTGGTATAGAGAGTGTGTGTAATCCGCCACATGTCACTTCTATTACTTCTATAGCATATTATTCACGTTGTTTTCATATAAAAAAGATAGATATTTTTTAAGAGAAGATTTAAAACTGTGGCTTCCGTAAGGAAAATGAAGATCTAACTGCTTCTATTATCAATATTGATGATGATATTATGGGTTTTCAATTAATCAAGAGTTATGTTTGAATATTATAAATGCATGATAGGAATATTGACTAACTTTCTACATAATAGCGGTCTTAAACTACTGAACTCCTAAGCATCACCCATAGTTTTAACTAACAACACAAAAAAGCAAAATTTCAAAAACAGCCTTCCACGTGAGATAATCCGTGCTTGGACCACTCTTAAGCCGATCTCCAAATTAATTTTCCTTAGCCCGTTGCAGACACAAACTGTTACAGCATAAGACCCACTACGCGATTAGAGTTAGGCAGTCACGTGGCGAGAATTGCCTATCCATACCCAAATATAGTTCAAACCATCGTGAGATCTAATATAAATAAATGTACTCCCTCCGTAACATAATAGTTGCAACAATTTCCTAAAATGGGTGTAACATATTACTTGCAATAATTTTCCATATTTCTTATTTTGGTAAATTTTATCACATTAAATGATGATGTGTTTTTGGGTTCCACCAACTTTTGTACTCTTTTTTTTTGTTGTTTTATTTCTTTCTCTCTTTCTATCTCTTTAACCCATGTGATTTCTCTCTCATACTTTTATTAATCAACCCACTTATCCATACTTATCATGTTATGCCTAAGAATTTCCCCTAGTTCAATTGTTGCAACTATTATGTTACGGAGGGAATATTTAAAATTGCAAACTATCTTATGATATAGATTTTGTGTTTTCAACTTATCTAAACACTCTTAAATCAGATTAGAAAAATTCAGATAAGATTAGACAAAAACCACAAAATATAACTATATAAAACTATAAATACACCCCCTATATGCCGGCCATAGCGCATAGGCCATAGCCTATAGAAAATCATGAATCATGACCCCTTGACTCGTCATTGACGATACAACCCTAACCCTCCCTTCCACACGTAAACCACACTCGTGGATACTAACTCTCCAATTCTTAAATACACATTTCTTCATAATTTGCAAATCTATGGTCCACTATTTCCATAAAATTAACACACTCACTCCCTCAATTTTATTTCATTTCGCAACATCACCCCCTCCCCAAATTTTCTTTCTTTCTGAATGTTTGTTGTTTGTTGATGCGAGAAATTCAATCCCCAATTCACAGAATAGAGGAACTCGTGCAAACAAGAGAGAGAAAGTTTAGAGAGAGAAAGTTTAGAGAGAGAAAGTTTAGAGTTTCAGAACTCTCCAAATTAAATTAAATTAACATTAACAACTATAGTAATAATTATAATTATAATTATAATTAACAGATTGGATTAGTCGGTGACGGATTCTAAGCGCAGCACGCCACTCTCAATCAACACCCCAAACACGCCCTTATTCTCTCTCCTCTTTTTCGCCGGCGGCCGGTGACATTCACGCTTTTTTACACTGTTATGGGCGATCTTTCGGTTTTTTTGAGGTGGGTTTTTGTTCTTCTTTTCTGGGTTTTATTCGCTTTACATCTTTGATTTTTCACTAGTTATTTAATTTGTGTTTTTGTTAAGTGTGCCCTTTTGTTTGATCTTTCGCTTTGTGGGTGTTTTGATTATGGGTTTGATGGATCGATTGAAGAGGTTATTGGGTTAATTGGTGGTGTATTTATTGATTGATTTTTGTGAGTTAGGGTTTTTAAATTTGTGGGTGTTAATGCTGGAAGGAATCCCTAATTTGGATAGGTTGTTTATGGCGCTCTAAATAGCTGATTGATTAGTTTATGGAGTTTGAAATTCAGTTGTGCAATATGATGTTAGAATGTTATGTTTATTACTTTGGTTTGGGTGAGTACATGTGTTGCATTTTTACATTTGGGGTTGTCATAGGCTGTGTTACTTCAACACCCTAATTTACCTCAAAAATCGTGTGTCGTGTTGTTTCGGACAGGATATACACTTGGATGCTTAGTTTTTAACCCAAAACTTGCTTGTTTCAACGAAATGGCTGAGTCTGCCGCTTTGACACCCGCATCGGAGTAGACACTTAATCCGTGTCTAAGTAACATAGCTTATAGGTTGTCCCGGAGACGGATAGTAGGTTGTGGAATTTGGTCTGTTTTTTTGGTTGGTGCATTGTATTTCCTCTAAATAAGCTGTGGGTCTCAGGGATATGTGCCACCTGAGAGAGTTTTTGGAAGTATTAGGTGGATTAGGCTTAACTCAGTTCGTCACTCGAATTCTTAGTGAGAGGAGAGGCTTGATTTCCGGGATCTTAGTTTTGCATTCCCCCAGTTCCTTTTTATTATGTCAGTTTTTGGAGCATTTACATTTCATCTTTTTCTCAGATGGTGTTTTTGTGATCTTATTAGCATCTTGGTCCAAAAACTGACATAATTGTGCCGAAAATTGACATAATTGTGCTGCATCGGGGGAAGGGATGTCTCTGAGACGGTGTTTCACTTCATGTTGGTCCTTGAAGTGTGCTGCATTGGGAAGGGATGATTCATTATGCTCCTTCTAACACAGTAGCCAATTTTGGACGTTGCTGACCTTTGTTTTTTTCATTAATGACATTAACTGGTAGTACTTGTAAAGAACAAAACATGAAGTGGATATAGAATGCAAAGGCATGTAACTTAAGGAATCAAGTTGGACTGTAAAAAGGCTCCCTAATTTCATTTTACGAGATCGTATGTTCTCTGTTCATGTGTACAAGGATTGTTTCTCTTGTTCTTTTAGCTGTATTGCTGAAAATGCTTGAACGTGACACCAGTCTGGCATTTTTGAGATTCCCTTCTTTTAATTTCAATTAAAACCTTATTTTTTCCCATTGCAGGATTTATTTTGTGTTCAAGCTTGCAAACAGTGTTTTCTGAGGCAGGGTGGTCTTTTTAAAGAAAATTTTGAAGTCTATATCAGTTTTAGTATTTTTTTCACCGCATGCATCAAAACCAATTATCATGGTGTTGAAAAATGCTGGTCATACTGGTGACTTCTGCCAGGAAATTGATGCTGATGAGGATTCAAGCTCCACGTTGTTAGCTTCTGAGTGGAGGAGGGGCCAGAAATGTATAGTACAGGACAGTGATGGCAGCTCCAATAGTAGAAGAGCTGATGACTCGAAGGAGGATTTTTGCTCTCAGATAGATAAAGATGATAGAAGTGGGTCATGTGAGACTGATTTAGTTAACAATTTGGGTCAAGGAGGTGAGGCAGGTGATTTGAGGACCAACTCCGGGAGTCCAAGTTTGGATTATGATATGGAAGACAGGCAACTTGAATCTAAGCATAGTCAATTTCCAGAAGCTACTATACAGAGATTATGTGCTTCGCCTAGTAAGTTTCATGGCCAGAATGAGAAAATCATGCGATCAAGTGATGCAACAGAGTCTGATGAAAAGTGTGAACCTTCTGTGGAAACATCTCCTGTAGATGATGTTGATGAATCTGATGTTGAAGAAGAAGATGTAAGTGGCTATTTTGAGTTAGAGATTTTATTTCTGTGCAGTTATATACTATGCCTTTTATTTATTTATTGAGCAGTCAGTTTTTACACTTCCTGATTAGCATCAATATTCCTTTCTTCATTTTATAGAATTGCCATTCATTTCATTTTCTTTGTTTTTAAAAAGTTTCAGTTTCTACCCCCCTCCCTGTGAATTTTGGGATGTGCAGTACTTTCTTTTCCTTGTAAAATCAACTCAAAATACCTGGGACTTTGTCTTACTACGGAAAAAAGGTAGAGAATGGAACTGTGATAGTGGTTAAATGACTACTACAAAATGATTGGGTAATTTTGAGTTGAAAGTTATTAAAAAGAACAAATATATTAAAATTAGCTCTTACCAAATCTTTCAAACTCCTATTCGAGCGACCCCCCTCATCTATCAGTCAATTGCTTGAAATTGAACTGGAAGAAACAATTATTCTCTGGTGCGAAGCAATTGACTGTTGCTGCTTTGCCGGTCATGGCAGAGACTGCTGGCAAGCAGTCCCGTCTGTTTGCGGCACGAAAAATTCCGGTGGCCGTTGACGGTGAGTCTTTTCAAGTCAGCTACTCACTTTCTCACTCTTTGTTGTCTATCTTTGCTCTTTCCCGCTCCTTGATCTTCTCATCTTTTCTCTTTCTCTCCCTTAATCATCTCAGCCCGTCAAATTTCCATCCGTTCTTCAATTCTTTCTCTTCACTCGAGCCGGCTTCTTTGATCTGGAGGCTGTGAAGTTTACAATGCTTCCAGACTTCTGAATATTCTAAGTAATACAACATAGAATCCTTTTTGACACTGCAATGAAAATTTAGTGAGGTCTGTATTGAAGCTGGATGTAGGAAAGGTGAGACATGTATACTTGTTTATTCATGTATTGTCGGTTCTTGCCTGTTCTGCTTCTAATGATCTCTTCACTTGTAATATTCTAAGTGTTAAACATAGAATCCTTTGTGATGCGATTTCAACATTAAGATAATTTTTCTTATGCAACATTCTTCTAATCTGGAAGTTAGGGATTATAGAACTATCTTCAATATGTTGTCTATAAGATCTTGGGTAGAGTTCCCTAGAAAGGATTGAGACCTGTGCTCCTTACTTTCTTGCCGCCGTTTCTTTTCAAAATTGTGCTCTTATTTGGATCTAGGCAGATTTTAAGTGTGATTCTGTTAGTTAAGAAGATGATACTGGTTGTGATGGGGGTGGGGATGGTCTTCAGGTTGGACTTTCAGAAGATGAATTAGATTAAGTTGGAGCTTCCTTGATTGGTGCTGTATTTACAGCTGTGGCGTCATGGGAACTGATGCAAATTCTTTGAAAGTTCTTCTCTCCTCTTTGTGTTTCTTTATCCTTACTAAAGTGAGTTGGGGTTTAAATTGGGCCATTAGTGGAGTTATCTTCAAGTCTATATCCAAAATAATTTACAATAGCAGAGTAAACTCACCTAAGCATGGAATGTAAAAGAGGAGTGAATTCATCCATTCCTCGAACCTTTTCTTTGCTTCTTAGTGTGTTGCTTTGTCATTAGACTGAAATGCTGCTTGTTTCAGTAAAATGAGGCTGCTTCATGGTTCTCCTGCTGTTGAAGTATTTGCAATCGAGGACCAAAGCCATGTTGCCTAGAGCTTTAAACATCTATGTTTCAGATTTGGCAAAGGATTTGCAGATCTATTCAATGTGTTTAGCTGGAACCATCTATGTTTTTTCACCTTTATTATTGATTAGACTACTACCAAATTATCCGACTGATACGTGAAAGACGACGTCCTCTGAATTTAAGGTAAAAAAAGAAATTTTACAGATTGTGGGGGGAATAACATAGATGAAGGAGCTTTCTAGGATCTCTTCCAAAAAGGATGAGAGACCAGTACTACTACTATGGGCATGGTTGGGGCTAGGGACCTAGGGTGATGTATTAAGGGAGTAATAGAAGCGCAAAATTAGGAGAATGAAGGTGGATGGAGCTGGTGGTGGATGGGATGAGGTAAGAATTGGGTAAGAATTGAATGGGGGTAATAGCCCACCATCTCCCTAGGGTAATATATTCCCCCTCCCCCCTTGTCTTTTTTTCGCTCCTCGGTTATCTCTATCATCTCTTCTGGCGCCATCTCATGTCGTCTTCATTTTCTTCTTATTGTCTCCATTAATGCATCATCCTCAATCCAAGCACGCCTTATATGTATCAAGTATCAACTATTACTTGGTAGACTAAAGTATTACCATTGCCCATGAAGGCGCATATAATAGTATCTGTTACTACTAATTACTAACCATATCATTCTTTTTTTAGCCATAAGTGCCAGATATGATATGTCTATAAAGCTATATCTTGGTTGCATTTCGTTTATCTTGCTGTCTCTTTTTATTTTTATTGGGGGTTAAGATTTTTAAAAGCATGGAATATATCTACTTCGATAAAGTCAATTTTGTTGAGGATATGAACATAGTGTCACATGCTTGTTTCTTTAATGCTGAATCGCCTGTGGAAACATGTGTGTTGCCCCCCCCCCCCTGAGCCCCCAAACTTGTCAATCTTTCTAAATAGTGCCATGTCCTGATTGACCTGGAGGCCTGTTGGAGTTATTTAACAGACATTGAAATAGATATTTGTGTATAATTTTCTTAATTACTTTACAGAAGTAAAAAAAAAAAGAAGCATCGGAGGCTCGTGGCGTTCCATATGTGCATTTTATGCATACTAATGATTATCGTCAAGCATAATGCTAGAAAAATAGAATGCTAAATTTTTTATTGGTGATAATTCTTTTCGTACTTTTAGCGTTTTATTTTCTCTGGATGCTATTGTTTCTTTGAGTATGCCTTATGTAAAATACAACGTAGTAAGAAATGTTTGTGTGCCTTTTATCTGATGCTTTGTTTTCTGTGTTTTCTTCTCAAGATACCCACACACACAGAAACACGCTCACATACGGCTAATTAGTAGCTGTACCTGTTCTATTGCAAAACTAATGTGCATTTTTGTGACAGGTAAAGGTGTGTGATATTTGTGGTGATGCTGGCCGTGAGGATTTGCTTGCTGTATGTAGTAGGTGTACCGATGGTGCAGAGCATACGTAAGTACAAAAATCTTCTTGTTCAGCTTCACGTTTGCTCAGGTGTGATTGTGGTATTGATTACATCATTTCTTTTAAATTATCCAATTAGGTATTGTATGAATAAGATGCTCGATAAAGTTCCAGAAGGTGACTGGCTCTGTGAAGAATGCCAATTTATTGAAGATTTGGAAGCACGGAGGCAAGAGCCCCTAAAACAAATTGGTACTACTGAAAGAAGTAGATCGCTGGGAAGGACGGCCTCTATCAACTCCGACCTTTCTCCTAAGTTGGATAGTAAGGACTCATTTTGTGAACGTAGTAAATTGAAAAATGTTAGTGTAAATAAACAACTACCGTCAAAAAGGTCTGGAGATAACAATGAGGCTGGCCACACTTCAAAAGGCAGGTTCTTGAGTCAAGTAGTGGTTCGCCGACTGCATTAAGTCCCACTCGAGTGCCTGTGCTGTCTAAGGACTTTTCTTTCAAGAATTCAGATAGGGCAAAGGGAAAGTCAACCAATCAATTTTCTACAGGCGCCGAATCTGCTGGGGATTCTTCGGAAAATCCACGTTCTCCTACCAGAAATCCGGCTCACAACCTGAAAGGTAATTTGTCATGCACAGCTATTTGGTAATGGCTTATTAATTATTAAAGCTTCATTTGAGACGTTTTATAACTTTGATTACCTGCTCTTTGTTTCAGGTAATCTTTTGAAGTCAAATTCTTTCAGCTCCACTAATTCGAAGGCAAACGTAAAGTTTTCAGAAGAAGTTGTTCAAAAGCATAAGCAATGTATTGATGCAAAGGATGGGCCAGGAAAATTTGGAGGGAAATCTATGTCTTTTAAGGGATTAGGTCGCTCAAGTGTGAGTGAACCAAAAGTCAAGATGCTCTCCCCAAAATGTGCTCCTGTTCAGGAGTTAAAAGGCCAGAAGCAAGTAAGAGATCGTAACTCATTTGAAAGGAAGAACACAATCAAATCGGATCATTCTTTTCCTGTTCAAACAGCAGCTAATTCTACCAAGCGTCTTCCTCGTGTTGATAACACTTCGACTTTATCCGTAAGCAATAGTCGTGATTACAAGAATGCTCAATCTGATGGAAAATTGACTAGTTTGTCAAAGCAGGCATATCATGTGGCTCATAAGTCTCAAGATGCCATGGTTACGTTAGGTACTTCGTTATCTTTTATTGCTTTGGTATTTTTCTGTTTGCCTCTTTGTGATAATAATGATGAAATGTTAATGATGAAATGTTAACAGGTGAAGTTAAGAGGGCATCATCAACTAGTATCCGGGGATTGGGAACAAGTAGCATTGCTGAAGCAAAGCCCAACCATGTCGGCTTAAAGGATGGACCAACATTAAATTCTTCTCGTCTTGCTGATGGATCACTTGTTGTTTCCAATGGGGTCAAGGCTGATCTGCATGACTATCAGAGTGAAAAAGCACCTGAAAATACTTCTGGTCGTTCCAGGCAAGGTGTCAATGGTGCTTTGGCCAGTGCTCGTCGAGGGATTTCCTCAGATGCTTCCTTGTTGAGAGCTAAAGATGGGGCACACGAAGAGAATAAATTGAAAGCTGCACTTGAGGCAGCCATGCAAAAAAAGCAAAACATATTTAAAAAGAATAAGATGCCTGAGAAGCTTAATGATCTGATTATGTCAAACATTCAAGGAACCCATGTAGTGGATGCAGTTTTTAATCAAGCAATAGATTTAGTACCCGAGGAAGCAATCCAGGAAAGGGATGCAGGACACTCTAATCATACATCAATCTCTGGCAAACAGACATCCATTAAGCAGTCTAGAGTATATCCTGCTGATTTTGTAGTTTCATCTACAGAAGACTCAGCTCTCACTGTTAATGCCATTCCTGAACAAGAAGCTGTCTGGCAGTATGATCTCTTTTTTTTTTCAGGCCTTTCTTAGTGTTTGTGAAGTTCTATTTTTTTCTAACTTGATCTTTAATGATGAGAAATTTCTTGTCCTGCAGAGGAGGTTTTGAGATACAGCGAAATGGAAAACTTCCCGATTTTTGTGGTGGATTCCAAGCACATTTGTCAAGTTTTGCATCTGCTAATGTGCTTGAAACGGTGAGGAAGCTTCCGAAGAAAATTGTTCTTAGTGAAGTATCTCGACCCTGTGCATGGCCTTTGCAGTTTAAGGAAGCTGGTGCTCGCGAGGATAATATTGCTGTATACTTTTTTGCTAAAGATCCTGAGAGGTTAGTGTTTGCATATGATTTCTTCTATTTGGATTCAAAGTGCTTTGTTGATAATCTCGTGTAAATGATTTGATTTTCTTTTTGATGCTTGTGTCACAGTTATTTGAGGAGTTACAAGATTTTGTTGGAGTATATGATTAAGCATGACTTAGCTCTTAAAGGAAATATCAACGGGATTGAACTTCTTGTATTCCCATCAAACCACCTTGCTCATAGATCGCAGCGTAAGTTCCAAAAAAAAATTAATTTTGACTTTCTGGGATTTATCAGTTTTTTCATTGAGTGCAATCTTAACTGCTTGGAGGCTTATTTCTCACAAATGTCTACATTGACCTTTCTGTGCAATAACATAACATACTGCTAGTTCAGTGCCCTCCACTAGGACTTGCTATGCACGTTTAGGTGCTAGATTTAGACAGCCTTACAACTTGCTCAGCCTGGATTTTCTTGCTTACTTTTGCTTTGTTATGTTTGGATCTATTTGTATAGTCATGTCTTAGATTGATTTTCACTCTCTGACTGATAATTTGAGGTTGAATGAAGCTTTTATATCAATTTTATTTCCATTAGTATTTTCTTGGATGTATATTGCTTTGCTATTATTTTTTGACCCGTTCTTTTGGTCTACAATGAACTTGAAGAATTCAATTAATTTCAGTTCAGCTCCTGCTGTGTCAGGAGTTGCAGCTAGATGCAGTTCAGTCTAGTTAATTTCAGTTTAGTTCAGTTCTTTTCTGGCCAAAAGAACAGCCTAGGCCTCCCCCCTCCTCCTCTTGGATGATTTGTAGCTGCTGGACATGTGAACTGTCGGAATGTAAATTCATACTTTCTTATGAAGTCCATCTGTACTACCTGCGGTTTCCTGTTTGGCTCCATTCTTGAGGTTTCTATGCTTCCTAATGATTCATGAACCTTCTTGTGTCAGTGGGTGGTCATGTTTTTGTTATCTAAGTGTTGTCATCTTTGAAGAAATAAGAATCTAGTAATTACCTTGTCGATAGCTGTTATTCTCTTGCATTTTCGTATAGTAATGCTATTTGACATTGTTTATTATGGTAATAAAGAGTTATGTTAAAGTTCTTTGCCAAATTCTGGCAGGTTGGAATACTTTGTTTTTTATGTGGGGGGTATTCCGAGGAAGGAGGGTGCATTGTCCAGATGACAGATGCGCTTCTCTGGAGAAGCCTGAAATGCCTGTTTCGGTTCCCAGTACAGTCTGTAGAGTCAAAGATGTTGCCTCAGCCACCTGTCTATCTGTGAGCACTTCTTTGCAGAAGCCTGCAATAGAAGATCTCTCTGCATCAGGCAGTGATGCTGTTGTATCAAGAAGTGTGGCTCTTGTTTCAGACGGGTCTTCTCTGCAAAAGTCTGGCAGTTTGTCTAATGGAGACTGTTACGACCAGGGCTTTAATGTAGGTAAAACCTGTTTGGGTTCGCCAACCAGCCAAGGGAACCTTGAGGAAAGGCCCAGAAAGCACTCTTCAGCAAAAGGTGTCGAAACTTCCTCAGAAACAGGGACTGCTGTTCTGGTAATATCTGAAGTTCATGATTTGTATCCTCTTTCTTCCTGACTCTTCCTGCTTGAAATCCATATGTAGTGTATCTGTGTATTTTATCTGTTACATCCTATGAGGCTAGCCCTTGCCTAAAAGGTGCTTTCTGATTGTTAATGTATTCCCTTACTAAGGCCATATATGATTTACTCTGATTAGTCCAAGTAAAAATGTAACTTATCAGGTAGTTTTTTTGTTTGACTCAATATTTTTGAACTGGATTATTTAGGGCTTGGATTGATGCAAAAGACTAGAAGGATTTAGTTGGTTCAATTATCCCAGACCTGTGTTTTGGTCATGTCAAAGTTTGGGTCGTTCTTAAGGTTTAATGCCATCGTCTCTTTTGAATATGCCTTGTTTTCTCTCTGTCTTTCGGTCTTTCATGTTTTTGCAACAGAGTTTTTGTTTTATAATCTTAAAAGGGAAACATGGACTATCCCTATTGCCTACATTAGTTATGGATTACCTGCAAAAGGATGCGGACTTGAGTTCTTTTGAATTATATCCTCCACTTGTTCTTCTACTATTGGTGCAGCTAGTGGAATTTCTACTGTAGATAACAAGTGTGTCAAAATTAAGTGTTCTGTCAACATCCAGGATACTGGCAGAAGTTTAGTTTACTCTTACAAGACAAACCTATCATAATGCTCTAATGCCTATTGAATAATTGGGTATGGCCGTATGGACGAGTGCAATTTTCCACATATTTAGAATCACTTCAAAGGTTGCTGCTGCTAGGAACTTGTTCTCATTTTGAATTTGCTGCTTTAAGGCAGTATTGTTTTGGAGTCGAGTGTTACATATATGCATTAGGGCTGCCCCTGTCCCTGAAGTAGAAAGTGACTACTTTTTTCTTGGGTTCTTTTGTTGGCCCTTATTGCGAACTTTTCGGTAACTGTGCTCGAGTACAGCTATAGACTGGTAATGAATGAGAAACCTAATAAAAAGCAAGCACAAGACCGCGGGATAATGACGGCGGCTATGTTACTCAGATATGGGTACAATTTTCTGATACGGGTATAACACTCCAAGGCTGAAAGTTTCAGGCACCGGGGCATGGTCCTAAAGTTATTAAAGACAGGTGTAGGGATACGATGTTCGTGAACATATTTTTGATTTTGGTAGACTTTTGCTTGTGCCTTTGCGCTACAAAAGCACCTGAACTTATGTTTGGTTGACTTATTATCTAAATATTGTTTCAGCTACGATACGTCTTGTGAGAATATATTTCATTACGTTCTTCTCTTTTCTTCTCCTTTTACATTTTCTCGCTTTTTCCTTCACTTTTTGTTCATATGAAAATTGAACTGTTGGCTAAGGATTCTTTAGCTTTCTCTGAGTGTCGAATGTCCAATACGGGGATGTCAAACAAATTATAACATATTGTGGTGGAGATGTGATACTATGCTGGATGTGTAAGACTGTAAGCTTATAGGAAGCTATAAGACTATATCTGAAGTGATAAAAGGTTGGGTTAGTATCAAGATTAGAAGATAAAGGGAGCAGCAACACTAGCTTACATGGAGTTATTTAGATACTCTAACTAGAAGATGTGAGATCATCCTGAGGAATTATAAGAAAAGAAGAGGTGGGCGCGCATATAGAGCTTACTGAAGACTTGTCTGCTATTAGGAAATTGTGCTGTTTAAGAACCATCTAGTTGACCTCGTATAGATGGCTTTCTCACATTTGTCTTTTGAATGAAATGATTGTCTTGTCCCCCTCACTTATCTGTTCACTTGCTCATTGTTAATGGCCATCTTGTGTGTATCTAATTTTTTTCTACTTTCGTGCCCCTTTTTCCTAATATTTGGCATATTATTAGTGTTGCTGTTATCTGTATTGGTGTCAATATCATTACTACTATTACTATTACAACTATTATTGTCGCTTCCACGTTGTCTTCTTACAAAAAAGACAATGTTAATACTACTTTCGGTATCAAGTAAGTTAACATTATTTTTTATATTGAATAATGACTAGAAATCGAAGTTCTCGTGAGTGCAAATATCTGATGTTTGATTGCCAAAAGTGCAGGAAGTTGTGTATTGTCTATTGTCTATTATCTTTGTCTATTATCTTTGTCTACTGGGAAGTTCTACTTCCCTTCTAGTGAAACCACCCACATGAAGTAGAAATTCTTATGTTTCAGTTTGTGCATTACTTTATTGAACTTCATTTTTCTTAAGGGAAGCATGGAAAAGGGGTTGATCGATTTCATAATCTTTCTACATGAAGAGTCCGACTCTGAGCATATTGAATGTGTTTGAGCCAAATAGGGGATATGCCTTTTTATCGTTCATTAAATGGTTATAATGATCAGTATCTAATTCTGACTTGTTTTCCTTATTGTCTGTAGGAAGATCACTGCCAGCTAGACCCCAAGAGTGTCCAGCAACAGCATTCAACACAAGAAACTGATAGCAGCCATAATCTTCAGGAACACAAGAAGTCATTGTCAGATCATATGCTAGATAACCTAGATACTTCATCTCATCCTTCCAAGGTTCTTATGGTGGGTAATGAAGAGGGTAGCTCTGTTTTCACTGTAGAAGGACCATGTATGGTAAACAACAATGTTGAGAAAAAGTCTGAGAATAGTTTGAAGCAAGAAGCTAGGTGTGTGGATATACACGAAAATGGTCCTGAGGTGAAATTTGAGAATATTGTGAAGCAAGAGGAGAAGAATAAGGATTTCACGTGGAAGAATGATAGAGCTGGGTTGAAAACCGAGGGAAGTTTGAAGCAAGAACATGGGTGTGTGGATATAGAGGAAAATGGTCTTGAGGTGAAATGTGAGAATATTGTAAAGCAAGAGGAGAAGAATAAGGATTTCACGTGGGAGAATAACAGAGTTGGGTTGAAAAGGGAGGGAAGCTTGAAGCAAGAAAGGTATGTAGATATAAATGTTTCTGCTGATGATAGTATGGAAGATCTCCACATCTTGCAATGTTCACCCAAGAGACATTCAGAGAAGCATTCGGCAAAGCCTACATCAGAAGCTGCTTCTATTGTCCCGTGCCAAAAGAGGCCATGGGTGGACAGGAATGACGTACCAGAAGGTGATGACCAATCTTGCATCAGCAAAAGAATAAAAGGGGCTGATGATTTTTATGGGTGCGATTTACGTAGATTTCCGAATTCTTTTGATGATAGATTTGCGGCCGAGATGCATGATGTCAGCACAAGCTCACGTATTGAGGATACGTCTAATAAAGTTACTAACGAGAAAGCAACATCTGTGAATCTGTCAGCCGAGAGATGCTTCTTTCTTATGGATACACATGCTGCGCAGAATGCATCAGAAGATCATTCGTCCCCTTGGAAAGTGTCTTTGTTAGGAAATGAGGATCGGCTGCCCGATGGATCCCCGAACCTGGAACTCGCTTTAGGAGTCGAAAAGAAACAGTCAAGAAAAGGTGTCTTGCCTTTCTTTGCTGGAATAGTTGATAGAAAAGGCCCTGACAGGCCTCCTGATATATCATCGCCAAAGGAAGAGGATGAAGATCCGAGTGCTTCTCTCTCTCTTTCCCTTGCATTTCCATTCTCAGATATGGAAAGCCCAGGGAGGTCTGTCAGACCCCTGACAACAGTTGAACAAGCTCTTCCTGCAAGACATGAAGCAAATACTTCGCTGCTGTTCTTCAGGGGTTCATCAGGCAAGTAGACAGGTCAGTTCTTTAATGTATATTAATTGCTTCACATATGGTAAGTTAATAGATCAGATACCAAGATCTTCCGACCATTGGGTTTTTGAGAGAACCCATGTCCCGTATGTTCATAACCCCACAGGATATGTTGATATCTCACCCTGCCCACAAACACAAATATCCCATCTCTTCTCTTCTCTCTTTTGGGTGGTGCATAGGCATGGCTTGTTGTATATAAAGAGAATTGTAGCCGTCTGTCAACAATTGCATAATGATCGAATGCTGTTCTATGTACCAATCATTGCTGTGTAGTTTTGTCTGATGTACTTCACTTAACATTTTCTTTGCAAGATAGCAAAATAAGTTGTTGAATTGCTCTCTTGTTCTTAGTAAGAGTAGATGAGAATGGATTTTACACTTAGTTTGTACTGTTGGAGAACAGTCTTAATTTTGACTTTGGCTTGTGGGCGAGGCCATGGATCGTCAGACAAATATTCTCAGAGTCAGTGGCCTTTGCAAGTTTGGGAATTTCACCAATTCTTACATTTAATTTTTATGTTTTACCGTATATGGTGAATGATGGACGAAGATGAACCGTCTTTCCTTGTATTTTGATTCGTCGAGCCTCTGTTCTTGTCAATGGCTAGGAATAGAAGTTGAGCTAAGCGTGAATGTGACTTGCTGGGGCGTGCCTGGGATAAATTAGTATTGGTACATCTATTAGTTAATTAAACGAGTAATTGGAGTTGCTTGTTTGCAAGTATAAACCTTGTAAGGAAAAAGCTTCACTCTGCTGTACAACCTTTGTTCTCCCTATCTCTTTGGGTTGGAATAGATCTCGAACTCAATTAGATGCATAAGATACCTCATCGGGATGGCAATAGGTAGGGTCTACGTAGACCCTTACTTTATTTTTTCAAACCCGTTACTTTTAAAATTTAAATACCTATACCCATAGGGTTAGGACGTCAGGTGTGTATAGGCCAGGCCCAACTTTCATGATTTTTCAAAATTTTATCACCTATTTAACCTATATGTACTAACATGCAATGAAGCTAATACAAAATATCATGACTAATTACTTTACAAAACTCAAACCCCTTATAAAACTATTTACGACCTGACTAATTACTACGAGTTTATTGTCCTCGCCGCGATACAAGTACTTCCAGCATCAAAGCTTCTTTAACTTGAAACAGATTGAATGCTACCACTCGTTGGGCCACATAAATGACAAAATAAACCATCTGCCACCTGCCAAGTGTTGGGTCACATAAATGACAAAATAGACCATTTGAAAAATCAACATTGCGTTGGGTACTAAACCGTAAAACAAGTTAAACATGCTTGTTTTTTGATAAAACGACTCTACACATAGAATTATAGCATAGAAGCTCTGCACAAGTACACCATGTTTCAACTTTTATGATTCATTATTAGGGATCTGTGCTGGATTAAGAATTGTCTCATAGTTACTGTCTTTACTTAATGAGTAAAATCTAATTGTGAATCGAAATCAAAATCGCAACCCTTTTTCTTTACATTAAAATAGAAATCACAAGGAAACCCTTGTTTAATCACATCGAGATCCTTTCCCCATAAAACACACTTTGTTCGTAATTAAAATAATTAATAATCAACATGAAAATCATACATCTATCTATCATGAGCATACCACATAATAGAGAAAGAGAATCCATACTTATATCGATCACGCATGTAAGTAATACAATGGATTAGAGTGTCCTGGTCGATCCACTATCAACGATAGACGTGGGTGTCTCGAACCTATCAACTAAATTTCATTGGCAAATAACCTATAATATGCACACCCCTCAACTTTAGCTTTATCTGTGACCCGAGCATCCCGGCCGGCCACATTAGAGCGAGGACGGTTTGAAATCTTTCCACATACGACACTATTCAACATTCTTATATCTTCTCGTTTTCGGCGAACACAAAACAACAAATCAATCAACATATCCAATATCCACTTATTATTCACAATTTCAATGACTTAACAAAAATTCTGTTTCAAGAACAAAACCAAAAACTCTTTGACAATAATCCAAGATCAATTGCTTTTCGATTTTGAAATTAGTCATTACCCAATAACTCATGTAGTCCATCATTTTACACAAAATGCATTCAAATGCATTCATAATCACTTGAATACTCCAACAATCATTCTTACGCTTTTTATAATCAATATACTCTCATGCATTTCTTTAAGCAATAAACTTTAGCTTCATAAAAGACACCGCTCTATATTTACGCATCAGATAAGCATACTAGTAAAGTAGTTCTTGTTAAAGAGGAATTATACAAGTTAAGACTTTAATGGGTACATCATGAGTATCTTATACTTTATTAGAATTGTAAAGTCCAGTGCCGGTAATCCTCTGTTTAAGACTTTGTTAACATCCATTCATTGCTGATGAGTAATTACATTGGCCAATAGTGCTCAACTACTTTATCTTAGTTTATTGACGTGGTTTACTCTTCAGCATGGTTCTTGCGCCTTCTCGCTTAGCTCTCATGATTTCATCGCTGCGAGCGAGGTAATGATGCGGTTGCACGCTAAGAACAACCTTTAGTCGTTCTCGAAACACCTTTTCAGCTATGATATTTTTAAGAAAAGTACTAGTCGTCCTATTTGCGGAGGAACAACAATTTAGTCCGTCAAAGAGTTTTCAACTCCGATCCTTTCAGCCCTAGTTGAGGTCTAAGCCAAGGCCTTTAGTTGATCTGGTTCTTAATATTGTTCCTCTTTAGTCTAACTGACAGCTTTTCCCTTGACTCGCATCTATGCGCCATTGGATCGAATCCTATATCTTGACTTAGAGGTGTAATCCTCATTGGTTTGTTAGTTTAAGTTACTAAAGCTTCTATTTTAAGTACCAAAGTTTATTAACTTATCTCATGACAGAATTATACATCCTTGCAACTATTATTTTGTTTTGGAGTTTCATTTTAGGTTATGCTCGTTCATGAAACGAAGACACGAACAACTCACCCAATAAGGTGTCCACCTTGACTCCTAGTTCATAACACTTCTATTGATAACAATTGTAACCCTAATCATTTCATTACTAACTCATTTACATAAGACTAAGTAATTCATTGACTCATTAAGTAATTTTTTAACTCTAAAGATAATTCTTGTAAGTTAATCTCAATGGTGATAATAACATTTAGAAGTTTCTCAAGCGACTCTAGAAGGCCCTTTAGAGATTTGGTTAACACTTAAATCCTCTTTTGCATGATCCCGATCGTTCATTAATTCGACTACAACAATATAAATTGAATAACCTCTTTTGATATTCATTGACCAAATTCCATGAACTGATTGTACCTAATTAGATTATTAATGAAACACATCCACCATTAGACCAAGTTCATCTATCTTACTTAGCTGATATAACTTGTCTTATTTCTTTTTACTTTATTAATGAGTTTAGTAATATAGGACCAATTCCTAATCATTCTTTCAAAAACGATCAACCATGGATGATATTCCTACACCTTAATTATTCCATTTCATTTTTCAGAGTTTCCTTCGGTATCCCCATAGCCCAACTATTATCAAGCCATCTATATATATATGAAAACGCGTAAGCAAGGGTTGTAGCTTTCCACGTGTCGCTCCATGTCAACATCACCATTGTACGTGATAATTTGAAATACACAAAATGCAAGTAATGAGTTTTGAACACGCGACCTATTAGTTGTAATGTCATCACCATTTTATGTTCAAATTCAGAAATGTATTTATAGACAAACTCTTTACTTTCAAATCCTCTATTAAAACTACTTATATATAATCTAATAGTTTAATCTCTTATTTCAAAATGGTAACTAAATAGTCCTAGACAGTCTTAATCTGATTTAACAATGTCGAACTATTAGTAGCTGATTACCTAAGTTAATTGGTAATCTACTCAACACGATACAATCTAAAATTGATTAGATTCCGATCCTTCCAGTCTCCAGAAATCATAAGAATCTTTAACCTTAATTTGCCTTATAACTCTAACTACGATCTTTATAAATATGGCTAAGATCCGATAATAACTACTTAAATCTCTAACCACTATCTACGTATAATAACTTTCATCTCTATACTATATCGGAAGGGGGTGGAAATCAAAATTAAGAAAAGAAAAAACAAATAAAATGAATCAAGGAAGTTATTAAGGGTAATTAAGTTTCAAAAACTTAACTATCATATTTACAAAAGATGGTTAAAACTTTAAATTAAATTATCTAAAAATCTACAAAGTAAAAATAATTTTAAAAATATCAATGGTTATATTTTCTGGAAATCTATAAATAGTTACCCACTTTGCTATATTTTTATATGCTTTTGAATTTTTTATTTTCAAATACATGAGTAATTGATTGCTCATGCATTTGATCAAATTAATCATGAAACATGATACTCCCTCCGTTTGTTTTTATTGTTACACTTTGCTTTGGGGGATAACCAAGAAAATTGATGAAATCTATGCAATGATTGTTTGGAGAACTGATAAAGTTGTTTGGGGAATTCATAAAGTAGGAGAGATAATGTTGTAAAAGTAAAAAGTGTGGGGTGATTGGGTATTTAATGGGAAAAGATGATGACATGTGGGTCCCAAAAGTGTTGGAATTGGAATATAAAGATGTGAAGTTTACCAAAATTAGTAAAAGTAAAAGTGTAACAATTAAAAAGAAACGTTCAAAAAAGTAAAGTGTAACAATTAAAACCAAATGGAGGGAGTATAATATTTTAGGATGAGTGAGAAAGTGGTAGAGGGAGAGGGATTATGTATTTCTTTTTACTCATGAGTGATGATGCTAATGACATCTTCCATTAATCTTTTGTAATATTTTTGTTTTTGTAGGCGTTTTGTTTTTAAAGCACTTTTTCTAATATACACACTAATATCTGTTACTCTTTTATATGTTTTTAAATTGTTTAACTATTTAAACTCTTTTAAGATTACAATTACACCCTCTAAAAAATGATAAAAAATTAACGATTATTTATAAAGTATGAAAAAATATGTTTACATTTCACTGGAGAAATTACAATGTACTTTCTCCCATATCCTTAACACGAAGCACGCATCGCGTGCATATTTGGATAGTAAGCAATATAATCCTGGACCGTTGTTGGACAAGATTATACTTTCTTAAAATGCTATAGAAAGCAAAGATCAATCATAGCACCCAAAAGTTATTAAAAGAGGCGGTCTAATTTTAATACTTCCTCCGTTTTTTTATTAAGTGATACACTTGTTTTTTCACGCTTATCAAGGAAGCGATTTAAGGGTGTAAACGATTGAATTTTTCGATGAAATTTTAACACAAGCAAGAATGAGACTCTATATTACTTGTGTTAAAATATCATCGAAAAATTCAATCTTTTACACCCTTAAATCGCTTCCTTGATAAGCGTGAAAAAAAATAAGTGTATCACTTAATAAAAAACGGAGGAAGTATAAAATTAGACTCACTTAAGCCCATTACTTTATTCACAAAGCCCATCACTATATTAAGAAAAGGGGATTCATCCTCTTCTTTCTATTGGGTTTAGGCTGTCGCCTAATTTTAAATTAAATTAGGCGGTCTCTTACAAGACCAACTCATAATACCACCCTGGAATTGGAAAACCGTTTAGTTAATATAATTACACCAATCAACCTTTCATTCATCCATGTATGACAATTACAATAATACTGTTACTAGCCTTATATGCAAGCGATGCGTGCCGCATGAGAAAAAGTAATTTGTAAAGATTTGGGTTGCAGAAACTACATTGTAATATCTCTAGTGAAGTGTATACATATTTTTATTACTTTTTTAAAAATAATTGTTAAATTTTAGTTATCTGGTTTTTTTAGAGGGTGTAATTGTAATCTCAATAGAATTTAAATAGTGAAACGATATAAATACATAAAAAAGAGTAATAAATATTATAAGGTATATTATCAATAGTAACATAAAATTAAAACGTCAAAAAAGACAAAAATAACTTACCAAAGATTCATAAAAGATGTCATTTACAACATCATCACTCATGAGTAAAAAAAATACCTCATCCCTCTCTCTCTACCACTTTCTCACTCATCCTAAAATATTTTATCATGTTTCTTCATCAATTTGATCAAATGCTCCCCACTCATAGCAATCAATTACTCATGTATTTGAAAATAATAAAAAATAAAAGTATATAAAAATAAGCAAAATGGTGTCTATTTATAGATCTCAAGAAAATATAACCATTGATATTTTTTTAATTGTTTTTACTTTGTGGATTTTAAGATATTTTAGTTTAAAGTATAAACACTTATTGCTAAAATTATGATGGCTAAGATTGGAAATAAAACATAATTCCTTCATTTATTTTGTTGGCTTTTTTCTTTTCTTATTATTGGTGTATATCCCCTCTTCGCTTATAGTAGAGAGATCAATTACTTATGTATTTTAAAATACAAAAATTTAAAAGTATATAGAAATATAGCAAAATGGGTGTTTATTTATAGATCTTAAGAAAATATAACTATTGATATTTTTAAAAATTGTTTTTACTTTGTAAATTTTCAAATATTTTAATTTGAAGTTAAAATACTTTTTGCTGAAAATATGATGGCTAAGATTGAAAATAAAGCATAATTCATTTATTCCCCCTCTTCCCTTATAGTATAGAGATAACTCCTTCATAAACTTAAAGACTAACTAATTGCTTTTATTAATTGGATTATTAACAAATAACATGAACTAATTAATAGTTCTCCCTAAACTAGTTGAATACGCCTAATGAACAAAGAACAACAGAGAATTCAAGCAGCAACAAACTTGATCCATCACCTCATTTAGACAAACTGATTTGCAAGTTTAGCCTTTAAGGTTTCATAATCAACCAAATGCTAAACTCAGAATTAAGACAGGAACATACATGAATCAACTAACTCAAACAATTAATCAATATAAGTATGAATTTGGTTCTTCAGTCTAGAATTGTACATTTTTGAATTAAGAAGAATGGTGAGGGCAAATGAGGAAGACCAAGATATTTGGGATAAAATGAATTATTTGGCTGAAAACCACTTAAGAGCAAAACAATCAAAGTTTTTCTCTAAAAAATGGTTTTGGTAGTGATACTAAGGGGTTATTTATATATATTTGAGACAAAATTACAAGAGAGATAAATCAATAATGTCTATTTCATTAGGTGGTCTTTGATTGAAAACTGTCAATCCTTACTTGAAAAAAGGGGTACACATAAGATTTTTACAAGGGTACGCGTGATTCTAAAATCAGTTGTGCTGCTAATATTAAAGTTGTCCGTATTTACAAAAATGTGATTAATGAATGGATGTGTACCCCTTTATCCTAACATGTATCCTTTTACTTAGTTTTTCACGGTGAAAACAATTTTCACCGAATCCTCTTCATATTTATATATAGAATCTGCAAACTTCAGCCGCTAAATCAAGAAATGAACAATAGTGCGAGAAGTTGAGCAAAATTATTGCTGGCAGTGACAATATTGTTAGCCGCTAACGCTCTCTACGCCTACGGGTGAGAGAAGCAATCCCCCTTCTAGGTCGTCTAAGGACTGATTTTGTTTAGTAAAACAATGTGGTTTTGATTTGTTGTGTTTTTGCCCTTTGATTAATGTGAGCTGAAATTTGTCTTTATTATGGTTTGCACAGTTCGCATCATAAGGCGGTTCTCATGGAAACTCAAGCCTATATATATGAGACTAATGCAAAAATGCTAACCCATTTGGCATCACTGTTTGTTTCTTTTCTTTTCTTTTTTAATTTTAGAATTATACGGTGATAATTGTAACGAACCTTATAAAATTTCAGAAAGATAGTAATCAAGTTTATTTTAAAAATTCACAACACAAACTTGAAACACTTTATTTGATTTCCATATTTTAGTTTTCAAATAAATTGAAAACAAAAAATGATAACGAACAGGCAAAGTGATTGTTACACAATGAAATTGTATAGCTATTGATACAGGTTAAAAAGTCATTGCAGCTATAAGCTTCCAGCTAAGGATATCCAGCTTGAAGTTCACCAGCTAAGGAAGACCAGCTAGATATCGCCCAGCTAAAAGAATACAGCCCCGTTTTCAAAAACGTTACAAGTCAAGGCATCAAAGACTGAAGATTCGCATAAGGTTAAAGGCCATAAATGCAAAGGCAATAAAGAAGCAAGAATCGTGCTAATTGGCGTTAATGGCAGGCATAAATAAGGGATTTGGGGCTGTTTTAAGAGATAGCTAGGTTCCAACGGCTATAATCTTCCTAGTTATATATACATTCGAAGCAATTGTAAAAGACACAATATGAGACACCTTAGCAATTACATACGCAAGTACAAGCATTGTTTAATTAGTTTACAAACTACGAGTTACTTAGTTACAAAGGCACTAGGGCTGTAATCAAATACATAGTGGATTGGTGGACTCAAAGCCACCCGCGGTTTTTCCCTTATTCCACGGGTTTCCGCGTCACCACCTCTGGTGTCTTGTCTTCATCTTTATTTATGCTTTACTCGCTCATTTTAGCTGTGTTTGACAGCTACCTATAACCTGGTGGAATCTTGGCTGTAGCTCCCAGCTAAGTTTTGTCCTAGCAAGATTTAGCATAAACAGTTTGGCGCCCACCGTGGGGCCTACAGCTAAATTTCATATTTCGTCCTTCAAAATCAAACCCTTCTCAACAAGAAAACACACTTAACCCCCAAATGGCTGAATTCACTCCCGACAAATGAGAGAAGCTCTAGCATCTCTACAAGAGGCCCAGTCAAAATCCAATGAGATCATTTAAAACTTACAAAAAGAACTAGAGTCAGTTAAGAGCAACGCTAAGAAGTCCTCACGACGACCCCTTGGTTTGGCGCCTCAAATTTTGGAAATGGATGACGCAGAAGCTAGCGCTGAAGAAGATGCTGAGGAAACGCCAGAGCAACCACACGAAGAAGAGTTGGACCCCACAGCTTCAAAGCTGGCTCTCCTCGAGTCCCAGAATCGGAGGATGATGCGAATGCTAGCAAAGATGCCAGGGGAACCAACGCCCGTAGCTGAGGAGACCCCTGATGGCTATACCAAGTCACCTTTCGTGGAGGAGATAGCTAGAGCTATGATCCCAAAGAAGCTGCATCTATCTCCATTTAGCAAGCTTTATGATGGGACTACGGATCCATACGATCATGTGAACCAGTACAAGCAAAAGATGTGGACCCTTCCTATCCCAGAAGGCCTCCTTGAAGCTACAATGTGCAAATCCTTTGGGGCCACCTTAGGTGGACCTGCTCTATAATGGCTCATAACTCTCAGAGCTGGTACTATCCCAAATTTCTCTGTTCTTATTAACAAATTTTATCAACAGTTTGCTAGCAGCAGAGTGCTGGAAAAACACACAGGCGACCTGTATCGCATTATACAGAAAACAGGTGAAGCTGTTCGCCAGTACCTGGACAGGTTTAACAGGGAAATGATTTCTGTTAAGAGCCTGGATATCCCCACAGCTATCGAAGCATTCCGAAGAGGTTTGATACCTAAATCTCGCTTGTATTATGAACTAACCAGGTATCCTTGTAGTACCTTTGAGGAAGTCAGGGCCAGAGCCATGGCTGAAATCCGTGTAGAAGAAGATGATGCCTCCAGGTATGGAGGAGAGTCCAACTACGAAAGGAAAACTCAGAATAGCAGCAACAACAACAAAAGAAATGATTGGCGTCATCAGCCATACCAGAAGCGTGACCAAGCTAGCAACATAGCTAGAGAAGCCCCCCGCAAACCTAACTATTCGGATTTCCCTCCTATATCTTCCTATTGTTTTAATGTTGATGCAGGAGGTGTAGTAAACGCGCTGGAGAAGCTGGGCTCAGCAGCTAGGTGGCCCAGGAAGACTGATAAACCTGATGTGCGAAAAGACACTTCCCAGTGGTGTAGCTACCATGGAGATCATGGCCATCTAACTGAGGATTGCAAGGCTCTCAGGAAAGAAGTAGCTTGGTTGCTAAAGAAGGGGTACCTGGAACACTTGATGGGAAAGAAGGGCCAGAAAGATGAACCTGGCAAGGATCGCAACAGCAACCCAGCTGGTCCGCCACCCGATCCAACACATGACAAGGTAGTCAACTTTATCTCAGGAGGCTCAGAAATTTGTGGACTAACCTATTCTGCAGCTAAGCGGTTCGCTAGGGAAGGTTCCGAAGCCGCTCCAACCCAGCGCAGGAGCAAGAAGGAACGAGAACTACGCAGCATGACCATCAGCTTCGAAGAAGAAGAAGAAGCTGAGGAAGCTGATCATCACGACGGACTGGTTATTTCCCTCATAATCAGCAACTGCTTGATCAAGAGAGTGCTGATAGACAATGGAAGATCAGCTAACATCATATTCAAAAATGCCATACAAAGTATGGGGTTACGTGACGAAGACATCATCAAAAAGTCAACAGTCCTCTACGGCTTCAATGGAGAACCCGCCGTCACCATTGGCGAAATCACACTACCAACCTACGCCAAAGGAGTCAATCTTCAAACCAGGTTTAGTGTCGTTGATTGTCCTTCAGCTTACAATGTTATTATGGGTACACCTTGGATTCACAGGATGAAAGTTGTGCCATCCACCTACCATCAAAGCATCAAATTCCCTACCCAGTGGGGAGTACAAGAGACCAGAGGAGACAGGAAGGTAGCTAGGGAATGTTACAGCATCTCTCTCAAACCCAAGAAGGAGGACATCTAGCAATTACAGCAGCATCCCGCACCCAGCAAACCCGAAGAACAGGATATAGAAGAAGTGGTGCTGGACCCTGCAAAACCAGAACAAACGGTCCAGGTTGGAGCGTCCCTACCGCCAGAGGAGAAAGCTAGGATCATCGAATTTCTCAAGGAAAACATCACCTGCTTCGCATGGACACATGAAGACATGGTTGGCATAGACCCTTCCATCTGCACCCACAAGCTGAATGTGGACCCTCATCATAAACCTATAAAGCAGAAAAGAAGGAAATTTGCACCAGAACGCAACCTGATCATCAACGAGGAAGTAGAAAAGTTGCTGCAAGCAGGTAAAATTAGGGAAGTCAAATATCCTGATTGGTTAGCTAACGTGGTTGTGGTAGGCAAAAAGAACGGCAAGTGGCGAGTCTGCATCGATTTCACCGATTTAAACAAAGCTTGCCCCAAAGATCCATTCCCCCTACCTCACATTGACGCCCTGGTAGATGCCACAGCTGGACACGAAAGGCTCACGTTCCTAGACGCTTACTCAGGTTACAACCAGATTTTGATGGACCCGGAAGATCAAGAGAAAACAGCTTTCATGACCGAAAGAGGTATATATTGCTATAAGGTTATGCCATTTGGTCTAAAAAATGCAGGTGCTACCTATCAGCGCTTGGTGAACAAGATGTTCGAAAAACAGCTTGGGGATACGATGGAGGTCTATATCGATGATATGCTGGTCAAATCCAAACAAGCTGGGGATCATGTATCTCACCTACAAGACACTTTTGACGTTCTGAAGAAGTACAACATGAAGCTGAATCCAACGAAATGCTCGTTCAGAGTACCAGCTGGCAAGTTCCTAGGTTACATAGTGACGCAAAGGGGAATCGAAGCTAGTCCGGGCCAAATCAGAGCACTCATCAACATCCAATCTCCCAAGAACCTGAAAGAGGTTCAGAAGCTGACAGGAAGAGTAGCAGCGCTTAATCGCTTCATCTCCAGATCCTCAGATAAGTGTCATCTTTTCTATCATGTGCTTAAGAAAAATAAAGGTTTTGATTGGACTACAGAACATGAAGCTGCTTTACAACAGCTAAAAGCGTACCTATCTACACCGCCTGTACTTTCTAAGCCGAAGCCAGGTGAGACGTTACAACTCTACCTAGCTGTAAGTAGCACAGCTGTCAGCGGGGTATTAGCCAGAGAAGCTGACAACCAGCAACTACCCGTGTATTATATCAGTAAATCCTTACTTGATGCAGAAACCAGGTACACTTCTCTGGAAAAATTAGTGTTAGCTTTATATACAGCTTCGAGGAAACTTCGACACTATTTCGAAGCTTATCCTATCTGTGTTATGACTAATTATCCTATAAAAGCTGTGTTACGCAAACCTGAATACACCGGCAGGATGAGCAAATGGGCCGTATCACTTAGTGCTTATGACATCAGGTACCAACCACGAACGGCTATAAAATCACAGGCTCTTGCCGATTTTGTGGCAGATTTCAGTCCTAACCTAGCTACCTCAGCAGATGAGGAAGTACGGCATATTAATCAGGTAACTCCTGCAGGTAGTTGGAAACTATTTGTGGATGGTTCGTCCAACTTTAGAGGAGCTGGGTTAGGTATAGTCCTAAAATCGCCACAAGGGGACATGATAATACGATCTATTTGTTGTGATTTTAAAGCTACTAACAACGAGGCCGAGTACGAGGCTCTGATTGCAGGTATGACTGTGGCTCAGGATCTGGGGGCAACCAGGTTGCAGGTATATAGTGACTCCTTGCTTATAGTCAGCCAGGTAAAAGGAGAAAAGATGACCCTGTACCTGGAGCTGGTCAAATCAAAGATGTTGCTATTTCAAGAGTTTACAATACAACAGGTACAAAGGGACCAGAATACACAAGCTGATACATTAGCTAACCTGGGATCTGCACTTAGGGAATGCAGTTTCAACAATGTCCCTATCGCTCACTTAGCTGCGCCAGCTATTAACAAAGAGGCAAGCTGCATACTTAGCATTGATAACGAGGCAAGTGCTAGTAGCTGGACAAAGCCGCTGATAGATTACCTAGAAAGAGACATACTACCAGATGACAAGCTGGAATCAAGAAAGATACGCATGAAAGCCAGCAGGTACCAGGTAATAGCTGGAGTCTTGTTTAAATGTGCAGCTAAGCAAGACATTTTGCAGAGATGCTTGGAGAAAGAGTAGTGGGAAGCTACCCTCAAGGAATTTCATGAAGGAGAATGCGGCTCACATAGAGCAGGAAGAAGCTTGTCTAACAAAATCCTGTCCTATGGTTATTATTGGCCAACTATGCGTAGGGACGCCAAGAAGTACGTAGCTAAGTGTGAGAGTTGTCAAAAGCACGCAGGTATGGTACATAGGCCTTCCGAGCCATGCACCCCACGTTGACACCTTGGCCATTCATGAGGTGGGGCATGGATATAGTGGGAAAGCTGCCAGCTGCGCCAGGTTAAAAAGTGTATATGTTGGCCTTAACTGATTACTTCTCTAAGTGGATCGAAGCTGGTGCGTTCCAGCAGGTAAGGGATAAAAAAAGGTGATTGCCTTCATACATACTAACATCATTTACAGGTTTGGAGTACCTAGTGAGATTGTATGCGATAATGGATCACAGTTTATAAGTGGTAAAACACGGCAATTTTGCCACGAATGGAACATCAACCTGGTAACGTCAACACCCAGGTACCCTCAAGCTAATGGACAAGTTGAATCCAGCAACAAGGTGATCATCAACGACATCAAAAGGAGGTTAAAAGCCAAAAAAGGTAAATGGGTAGAAGAACTACCTAGAGTTCTCTGGGCCAACAGGACGACACCTAGAGGAGCAACAGGGCGGACCCCGTTCTCATTAGTCTACGGTTGTGAAGCAGTATTACCGGCAGAAGTAGCTGTACCTACTGCCAGGTATGGGCTCCTAACCTCTGAACTAAATGATTCTGAGTTGTCTTATGACTTAGACACAATAGAAGAACTGCGAGACAGCGCACTAGTCAGGATGGCTGCTCAGCAACAGATTGTGGCCCGCAGCTTCAACAAAAACGTGAAAGCAAAAGTTTTCAAGCAAGGAGACTGGGTGCTAAGAAAGGTCTTCCAGAACACCCAGGAGTTGAATGCTGGAAAGCTAGGCGCTAGCTGGGAAGGCCCCTACTTAATTGAACAGGTAATAGGTAAGGGGGCATATCGTCTAGCTATGACAGAAGGGGAAGCTGTACCTAGAAGTTGGAATGCTTCACATCTCAAACTTTATCACTTCTAAAGAAGCTAAGTAATCATTTGTTGTACCTAAGACATCGAAAGCTAAGCAGTCACACCAGGTAAGGAAAGACAACTAAGCAAAGCCAAGGAACACCAGGTTAGGCCATCCTCCTTGCATTTTCTACCTATAAAGATTTTTGTCTAGAGTCCATGCTGACTTAGGCATCGGAGAGTCGTCGGCTATGCCAACGACTATCTTGGCCTAGCCAACACACGCAGGTACCGCAAGACCAGCTTCAAGTGGAGCACTACTCAGCTTCCTAAGCTACCAAAAGGCGCAAGAACACCTAGACACCTTGGAAGACAGCTACTCAGAAGTCAAGCTACCAAGGTTGCATCAGCTAAGGGTTATACGCCAAGACAACAGGGCCCATCACACAAGTCATTGGCATCATAAAGCGCCAGGTAAAAACATAAAAGCAGCTAGCTCATTTGTACTAAAGATCTAAGAAATATGCATATACCAAAGTAAAAACTGTTCAAAAGACGCACCAGCCCCTTGGCTGGCTGTAAAATTATCCAAAGCATAAAAATTAAAATTGTTTGACAAAAGCAGAATGACAAGTTTGAACCAGGGGGGAACTAAGCCGTTTCTTCAGCTGGGGCCTCTTCAGCTGCAGGCTTGGACGTCTCAGCTACTGGGGGCAGAACTACTAGAAGGTTCAGCTGCAGCATCAACCACAACCTTTGCTGAGGGCTCAGCTAGGTCTTTAGCCTATGAATCAGCCGTAGAAACTTCTTGCCCAGGAGGAAGCAAACCCAAGGCAAGGGCTTCAAGATCTGCGATGCTCCCCATAGTAGCTAGAAAAGCATCGGTATATTTGTGCAATTCCTTAGTCCCCAGGTTCTTGAAAAGTATCAGGTATGCTAGCTTGGCAAGTTCAACAATCTGGACCTCAGCCATCTTATCCAGATGGATATCCTTTTGATGCGCCAGCTGGGCATCCGACGCCTCCTTCTCCTTCACTATCTTTGCCAGCTTATGGTTAGCCACCTTAGCTTCCTCCCTAGCCGCAGCAATTTCAGCTTCAGCTGAAGCTGCGAAGAGCTTCTTTGCATCCCTCTCTTTCTGTAAAAGCAAAGTCTCAACCTTACGTTGCTCCTCAGCTATAGCCTGCCCCTTCTTGGCCTTCTCCAGTTCCTCCTTTAAGGCCGACACCTCAGCTTGAGAAGCCTTAAGCTGAGACGTCATCGTGGCAACTGCTCTCAAGCTGGAGCTCTGCCAGACAGTTCTGTAAAACCTAGAAATGAAAACATCAAATATATAAGAAAGTTGGGTAGTTAAAAGCGTCAAAACTAGAGTAACCAAGGAAAGCATAAGAGTCGTACCTGCAGAGAGTGTTGAACCACATGGTTCACAATCACCTCAGGATCCTCAGACCTGAGACGTTTAGCTGCTGCAGGAAAGAAAAGCCTCTCAGCATGAGACCATATGCCATTATTCAACCCATCCTCAGATAGGAAGTTAGCTGGCAGGGGTAGGTTGACCGTTGAAGTACTAGGAGGAGGATCTAAATCTAATTTAATTACGGGGGGTGGCATGATAGGAGCAGAAGTGGCCACCTTGGCAGGAGTAGCTGGCCTAGGTTGGTTAGAGCTAGCAGGGACTCCATATCTCTTTCTTTTTAACCTAGCAACAGCATCGGCTTGAGATAACGTGCTACCTTTGACTGCAAAAGTACAGTAGAACGTGATTAAAAGATTTATATCTAGAAAAACCCTAAAAAAATAGAACAGTAAGGTTGTCCTACCAGAAGACATGGAATCTGTTTCGGAAGTAGCAGGGGTCAAAGACGAGATAGGAATTGCTTTGAAAGGTGGGTTATAGGTCCTCTTTTCCAAAGAAATACTCAAGAACACCTTAGCTCTTTCGTCCCGATCTTCCAAAGTCTCCACAGCTTCAGGGGAACCTGAACAAAAGCCAGGTTAAAGTCATAGTTAATAAAAAATTCTAAAAAGAAAGGGAAAAACAAGTAGAATACCTCCAGCAGGCCAGCCAGAGGGGAGAAACACCCCAGCTTCGCCAAGAGAGTCCTTGGCAACAAAGAAAAAGCGAGTCTTCCAGAAAGACTCAGAAGCACCAGTTCCTTCGACCGGAGAAGGGTATTTAGGTTTTTGCCTAAGAGTGACCTTGTTAGGGTTAAGGATTTTCAAACTATATAGGGTTAGTAGATCTTCCAACGCGAAAGGAGGGCTCCAGTCCCTAGTAGCAGATTCTGCAGTAAAACAAACTTTCCAAAAGCCTGGCATTAACTGACCAGGGGAGAAATTTAAAACCTCTACGAAGGAACACACTAAGGGTGTGAGACTGAAGCTATAACCTAAGAGGAAGGGGTACTCATAGAAACAAACTAGATCGTCGGGGGTATTCTCCGGCCGATCGAATTCTTCAGGAACAACAAACTCAGTACTTTCTGGGAAACCACCTCTAACCCTAATATTTTCGATGTCTTCCCAGGTGATAGAAGAAGCTACGTCGTCTTTAGCTTTCCCCATTAACGTAGGTCTAGGAATAAAAACCTTTTTCCTAGCAGATTGCTTAAAAGGCATACAAAGAGTCGAAAAGAGGAAAGGAAGAGAGAGAGAGAGAGAGTAGACTTACCAAAGAGAGAAGACAATAAATGGAAATGTGGATCTTCACGCAATCTTTTGATTTTTAAACCTACTCTGACATACAAACGGCTAGTATTTATTACTTGGTTTAAATGAACTTAAGTGCATAAATTAAATTCAGTTCATTAAAGCTACAGTGTGTTCTATTTAATGATTGCGCCTTTTGAAAAGGCCCACCTTAATAACAAACGTTACACTAACGCATCATTAACTTGCAGCTTTGCTACGCCAGTCCAGCAGCATAATCTACAAGTTAGGGGCGATTGTTACACCATGAAATTGTATAGCTATTGATACAGGTTAAAAAGTCATTGCAGCTATAAGCTTCCAGCTAAGGATATCCAGCTTGAAGTTCACCAGCTAAGGAAGACCAGCTAGATATCGCCCAGCTAAAAGAATACAGCCCCGTTTTCAAAAACGTTACAAGTCAAGGCATCAAAGACTGAAGATTCGCATAAGGTTAAAGGCCATAAATGCAAAGGCAATAAAGAAGCAAGAATCGTGCTAATTGGCGTTAATGGCAGGCATAAATAAGGGATTTGGGGCTGTTTTAAGAGATAGCTAGGTTCCAACGGCTATAATCTTCCTAGTTATATATACATTCGAAGCAATTGTAAAAGACACAATACGAGACACCTTAGCAATTACGTACGCAAGTACAAGCATTGTTTAATTAGTTTACAAACTACGAGTTACTTAGTTACAAAGGCACTAGGGCTGTAATCAAATACATAGTGGATTGGTGGACTCAAAGCCACCCGCGGTTTTTCCCTTATTCCACGGGTTTCCGCGTCACCACCTCTGGTGTCTTGTCTTCATCTTTATTTATGCTTTACTCGCTCATTTTAGCTGTGTTTGACAGCTACCTATAACCTGGTGGAATCTTGGCTGTAGCTCCCAGCTAAGTTTTGTCCTAGCAAGATTTAGCATAAACAGTGATTTTGCCGGATTTTCTTTTTGTTTCTCGAATTTTCTTTTAATTATTCAATAAAGGAAGCTCACGATATAGACATAATCGAAATCGCGAATTGAGGGCATGATCGTTATCAACCAATTTTCTGTTTCTAGTCTTATGATTCTAAAATGACACTAATCAAGCTAATTTTCAAAAAGTAACGACAAAAAAACTAGAAATTACTTTTTCTGATTTTCATATTTTGGTTTTAAGTTAAAAAAACAGATAACATAACACGATAAGAAACAATGCTTTTGGAAGTCAGTTAGTGATAATAATAAAGTTACGGATACTTCAATTATCAATCTTGTCTCAAATATTACGTGGGCTGTAGAGTTGGAATTATTTTGAAGTCGAATATTATTTTGGGAAACAAATTCAAAAATCAAACCAAATTGACACCAGCGGTCCAGTAAAATGAAGCGTATGCGTATCATGGCTTCTACTTATACGTTCTAGTTTTATCCGCTGGCCTACAATTGTGACCTGTTCCTTCGTCTTCGTCTAGCTTTTTCTGGTTTTCTTCACTAATGGCGATTTCACTTTCTGCAGCTGCGATTTCAGGTAATTATTATCATCCTAACTTTCTTTTTAAGCTTATTATCTGAATCTTCTGCTGCTAAACTTAATTAGTTATTGTTGCAACTCACCGACGGAATTTACGAGGTATTTCGATTATCTGAAACAATCACCATAGTGTTATTATGATAATGCAAGCATTCTTAACAGCCTTTTCTTCCTCACTAATTGAACTACTTCAGATCCGATTATCTTATTATGGATTTGCAATATTGTTAATTTGTGTTTCTGGAAATCGAAATGCGTTAGTGTGAAAATTTTCGTTGTTCGTCTTTGTGGATCTGCGTTGTTTGTGTAATCCGGCAATCAGTTGATAATACTTGTTTGTTCTTGATGGATGTCTTATTAAGGCCCCTTTCAGTTCACCTTATCTTACCGAACTGAACTAAATTTTGCTGAACTGAATTTATTTTTACTGAATATTATTATTTAAAGTGTATTCTTACTCCTATGCCCCCTTAAATTTAATGTGATGGATAAGAGTTGTTTCTTAGGTTATGTATTCATTTTGGTGTATTAGAATTTAGAAGAAACAGCCTAGAATAATATCATGCTCTAATACTGGTGTCTATGTAGCAACTAGCAAGTAGCAACAAGTTTATACACTTCCATGACAATGGTGCTATTAGTTGAGTAAAGTTAACGAGTTTGCGGTGTTATTAATGTTAGTGTGTCAAGCTGGTGTCAATGATTTCAATTGGGTGAAACTTCGTGTCAATGAGTTTCACTTCACTTTTTTATGAACATTTTTGGATTGGGGTCAATGTGTTTGGTTTAATAGCTCAAGCTAGTTTGGATAAGGGCCGCAAAGATCATGTCGCTGTAAAAATGTGTTTTAGTAAGAGGAACATGGGTGGAAAGAATGAAGCATTGTTAGTCTATCTTTCACTTCCAGCGCTAAAGTTGATGATGGATGTGATATGCTACTTGATTCATTGCTGTTGAGTCACCAAGTTCATGTTGTACCATCGGCTTTTGTTTTGTTCTTTATGCAGGTGGGTCTAATCTCAGGACATGTGAGCTTCCATTCTCAAAATGTAGTTCTTTGGGGAAAATGACTATATGTGCAAATCCAAGAAAGTTGAAACAATCGGGGGTGCACCAAAAGTTTGCTGTTCGTGCAGAATACAGGTTCTAGTTCTGGCTTTTGAATCTTAGCTACTTGTATCTCCTGAACTGAATTGAAATTAATGGAGCTGAACTGAAATTAATGGAGCTGAACTGAACTAAAATGTTTTCCAATTAATCCAGTCCAAAAGAACAAGGCTGGTTGAAGTTTAACTTAACCTATTTTTCCCTTCGGTTTATAACGAGAAGTTTTGGCTAATGAAATGGGTTCTAAATCCGAAAATGAGATTCGAGTGCGGAAGTCATCTCACTAACATAATTTATTGTCAGAAATATAATGATGGGGATAAGGCTGAGACATTT
Source organism: Patellifolia procumbens (assembly GCA_947645195.1). NCBI lineage: Eukaryota > Viridiplantae > Streptophyta > Magnoliopsida > Caryophyllales > Amaranthaceae > Patellifolia > Patellifolia procumbens. The sequence goes on from CANSGD010000594.1 coordinate 4,769,910, forward strand.
CTAAGACCACATGGCACTATGGAGTTTGGGGACGAGCTTTTATTTTAATATAAAATAGAGACTCCACAGAAAATCGCCAATTTTGTTACTAGATTTCTGATTCTACGAAAATGATCTCAGAAGTCACCTTTTCAATTGTTTGTACTACAACAGAGAGAATTAGAGATAATTGTAATGGCAAAGTTTGACAAGCTTTGACCTTAGAAGTGATACGTGTCATATTATTCTGAAACAATGGTATAGTAGGTGTTTTGATCTGGTGCCTTGTTCAGAAAAGTGTTGTATGTGATACTGGTACGCTTGAGACTAAAGAAATTGATATGATTCATCTCGACTCCCTCTCCGCTTTTTTTGATCTGAAGAATGAGGATGTAGGTGAGCTTTTCGTTTTGTGTTCTTACTCTGGTCATCAAATTTATGTGCAGCAATTCTGACAGAGGTGGGGCTGGTGATTTTGTTGCCGGTTTTCTTCTTGGTAGCGCAGTTTGTGGAACTCTAGCATATATATTTGCTCCTCAGGTGATTTTGCTTATCAACTTTAGGTTTAATCATCTAACACTTTAATCCTCACACGAAGTTTCGGTGAGATTTTTGTATATTTTTTTAATTGCAATTGATCTTTCCGCGTAATTTAGCACTCAACGTGATTGGTGAACTAAGTTATGTAAAACCGAGCATGACAGGCTCTGCTATTTACTCATATATGCAAGGAACTAGCTGTTATTGTTTGATCTTCCTAGTAGTCTCTATAGCAACTTCACCTTTTTCTGATCAATCTGACAGCCATAGACTTAATGTCCCTCTTTTTGATTCGTACGCCTTAAGGTTTTAGCTTTTGACACCTAAGAATCATATATTGCTGAAGATAAACATTATAGCTTGACTGCTTGACCATGTCTTTATATTACTTTCACAACTCGAAACACGTGAAATGGTGATAAGGAGGATAGTACGAGGGAAAATTTGTAACGGAAAGACTATCCATTGATTTCCTTAAAAAAATCTAATACAAAGGTCCATTAAATTACATATACTTGGATCATGCAACAACAATATCACCCCAATGCCTCAAAGGCTCCCTCCATAATGGAGGGGGTGTCGAATGTACGCAACCTTACCCTTGTGTTGAATACTCAAAGTAGTTGTTTCCGGACGATACAAAGTGAAAATTGCGTCAAAAAACCCGCAAGTATAACAAGCGCATCTAGTTTATGAAGCCATCTTGATTTGTTCCATCATCTTCCAAAACCAAATCAGAGTCTTTGGCTGCATTGGGAAATGGAATATATACTTGAAACTATGTTGCTCAAAATTGGTTCTGGCGTTTGATTAATTTATGAAAATGTATATTTTTGGTCCAACATGAAGTATAAAGTGTTCAACCTATTTACAAGTGTCAAGATCCGCCTTGGGTATTTGAGGTGAAATGGAAAGTCCCAAGCGACATAGTTCTATAATGGAAAGAGTATCATACTATTTTGTTTCCTTTTCTATATTGTGGATAAGAACTTTTGTAAGACTTGTTAATAAGGCGTGGTTTCAAAATTGTACCAGCTCTTGTCTAATCTGCTTTCATATTTATTGCTAAACGGCTTGTGGGATTATTATTCCGGATGACTGGGTTGTGTGAAGATATGTGTGACTTGCAGGGCTTCTTGAATGATATATGCTGTTTCATTGGGTGTTTAATAAGAGTAGTCGCGGCTTTATGCCTTAATAATACCCTATCTCCATCTCCCAAAATGATCAGACTACTCTCGTGACTCTTGTTGTCTGGTTTAGAGGAAAAAAGAAATGAAAAAGGAAATTATGGTTTTTAACTTATCTATGGTATCAGATCAGAAGATCACTGCTGAATGAAGATGAATATGGTTTTAGGAAAGCTAGACGACCAATATATTATGACGATGAAGGCCTGGAGGTAAGTATGACTCTATAGGCTAGACATATTCCTTGTAGCAATTTAAGTTTTTTAGCTACATACCAAATACTTACGACACACTTTTGTTCTGTTTGGGCAAATGCAGAAGACCAGACAAACCCTTAATGCCAAACTCAGCCAACTCAATTCTGCAATCGACAATGTATCTGCTCGCTTGCGGGGAGGAAATAATACGGCTTCAGTGCCTGAGTCTGATACAGAACTAGAAGCCACATTATGAAATGGGGTCATTCTTACCTGTCAAAAACTGTCTTTCAGCTGATGCTTTTGCTGAGCCGTACTGACTCTCAGGGTCTTTGTGAATACTATTCTCTTGAACAGTTGATGATCTATGGTCTATTGGTGCTAATTTGTGATATAGTTCTGTTTCACATAAGTTAGCAGCTATTGAAAGAGGTTTTTTGGGAATGTAATGCAATTATATGAGTACTCTTGTTAAGCACACAAACTCCTCAAGCAATGCCATCCTTTTATGCCGTGATTTCTTGAGGACAGTAGTTTATTTTGTATTGAATGGATGGTTGAGGCAAGAATGATTTCTTTGTCTCCAGTTTCTTTCTCTTTAGGGATTAGATTTGCTTCATGTTATTTTTCTGTGATTTACTGGAAACTGCTGTTTATCCACCCCACTTCGATGTCATGGTTGGGATGTGGAAGCTTCATCTTTTTGAGGGAACTCTTCTCTCAAGAAAGAAACTTGAACGATCTAGAGTAACTAGACAACATAGATTATGACGTGCTTGGCTATCAACTAATTGAGTTGGATTTTGAATAAGATGCTGAAGATTCGACAGGATTAGCGACTCGATTTGCTCCTCGATAGACATGAGGGATAGTAATAATTCTTAAAGTAGTCGTAAGCTGAAAAATATCATCAATACACTAAGAAGTGCGGTGATGATGACAAGGTTGTCTCATCCGATGATGAGGTCTTAAATGAATTAAGCTTGAGCTCTAGGGAGTCTGTTATTGGGGGGAGTTGCTTAATGCTTAAGCTACTAAAGGGTTTAAATGTCCCAGCTTGTAAGCAATGACATCCAAAATATTGTGTTTACATTGCACAGAATTGATGTCGGACTTTACACAATTGAGCTTGATGACCTCATGAGCAAGTGGGTTCCATTGGAGGTTGAGATATTTAGGGTATCTGAATGGAACCAAACTTCTAAGTTACAATTGTCTTAGATTTGCCTTTTCTAGTGAAACCTTGTTCGGAAGAATTTCTTGTTTAAAAAAGATTAGATTTTGTTAAGTCCAAAACTCGACATAGTCATAACTAGTTTTGGAATATTGCGTTCGGGGTTTGAGGTCAAGTTGAGAATTAGGGACTTGGGGGTGATTTAGACTACTGATAACATTACCAATAGAATTGATGAGAGTGAGGGGTTTTTAGATTTTTATAATAGTAGGACAAGAAAGGAATAAATGGTAATAGACTCATGTTGTTGTTTGCATAGTGGACAAACAGATGGAACTTGGATATGTCTTAAAGTTAGATTATTCCTTATCAATAGGCTATGGATATGAGAGCTTTACGTAGCTTCGATCTTCCTAAGGTTATAGTATATTTTGATTTATGAACTCGAAATAGTTTGTATCTATATTCTAAGAATATGCTTATAAAATTACTCCCTCCGTCCCACAAAGTTCTTCCCACTTCTTGAATATATCTGAGGTGTAAAATAATGAAATGGAAAGAACTTTGTGGGACGGAGTGAGTAAAATTTAGCTCTAATACAAACTTTTTTTATGTTGTTGTGTAATCTGTTGTGTCTTTCATCAAATAAGTTTCTCATTATAGTTTGGCGCTCCTTCCCTCACGATGAGTCAGTTTTCCGTGATTTCCTCAATTCCTAACCAAATGTTACCACGACTGATACACCATACACGCATGTTGCAACTCGCCCCTTGTAGGATCTTCATTGTCCTAATGATAGGACTTCAATATGCTAACATGGAATACTGTGTGGATCTTGAGTTTTTGCGAGAACTCCACCATATATAAAATTTCTCGGTCTACCTTAGGACGGAAAAGGCTCCTTGTACTTCCACACTGGACTCTTTTGCACGATGCGTAAGACTTATGAACGATGGTGGGGTAGCAACTTCACCATGACCGAGTCACCGACTTGGAGCTTCATTGGCCTATATATGTTCTGCTCATTTTCTTCATTTCGCTGGCTACCTTATTTGCGTATGCCTTGTTATGCCAACTTGGTCATCCTACGATTAGCAAGCTTATATGCAGCGATCCTGCTTGTTGTGTAGCTTAACGCAACAACTTATATCATCAAAAGTCGTTTTCCTATTATAATCTCAAAAGGACTTTGTAGTATCGTTGCAAACTTTAAGAAATTAAAAGAGAATTGGGTTACATCAATGAGCTTGAGCCATTCTCGCTGGTCAACATGCATAAACTGTCGCAAATATAGTCCCAACAAGAGTATTTACACTCTTTGTTTGTCCCCTGGTTTGTGGGGCAAAGTCTGTTGATAAATGTATACTCGATGATTTCAAATCTTGAGATAACCATGTTCAAAACTTTGCTATAAATTTAAGTACTTACTAACAACGCTTTGGAGTATCGCTAATATTCCACTTCATGCTTAGCATATGCTTTCACTTGTACCCTTTGCTTGATTCTATTTCCTTTTATACATAGAAAAGTAAAGCTTTAACCTATCATAAACACTAATAACTACCGCTACCTCGACCGCTACCTCTAGTGCCGAAAACGCTCCGTAATATCATCATTGAAGCAACGTGCACCGCACGTGCACAGAGGATAATGAAGCTGCAACACCAAAATGTAAATGGAGAAGAATAAGAAGCCCTCAACCTCGTTTGTCTTCACCATCACCCGCTACAATACCACCAATCAACCCACCCAACCCACAGAAATGCCTGCATTTCTCCCTCATCCTTCCCCTTTCAAAACCTAATTTCCTTCATTCATTTCTACTTTTCTTTTTTAAAGAATCTATTCCAATAATAATAACATTTTAATTGCAGCAAAAATCTCAAATGAAGCATGTAAAGATAAGAACTGCAATATATTTCACTATCTCAGCATCAGATGGAAGACAATGATCACGCTACTACCACCACCACCACTTGCAAGGTACAAATTCCAATCCCACCTTTTTTTATTCCCCTTTTTTATTTCAGTAATTGTTTCTCTAATTCAATATTGTTGCTTTTTATTCGATTTCATGGAATTATACTGCAAATTCTTCATTTTTATGTTGTTGTTTACATCAAGTTTCAATTTTTATTGTTAATTTGATGTGGGTTGTTCCTGAATTAGCTTAAGAATGTGTAATTTAATAGTTCAGAATTAGGGTGGAGTAAGGGTTTGCCCTACTTTTGCATTTCTGTATAGCTAGTTGTTTAGAAAACATGGTCAATGAAGCACAAACTGGTAGCTTCGTCTCTGAGTGTGGATAATTACTTTTTTTGGGTTGGTAAGGAGAAAGACTGTACTGGACCGAACCTCGAAGAGGTTAGAATCATCATGTAAATACATGTAGTGTGCAAATTTTTGTGTAGAATTGTATAGAACTTACTAGGGCATTGTTACAACCAGCCAGATTTGCAGGCCCTTGGAAGTGGGGGGAAGGATAAGGGAAACCCGATCCCCAAGAACCACACCTAGAGAGATTCGCACTTAGACCAACTACATGGCTTCTTTGCCTCTGTGTGGATAATAGTTTGTGATTAAAGTGGATAAATAATTTCGAATATCATATAGTGGAGAGTTTTTGAAAACGCAGCACTAGGTGGATTGTGATTTGTGAATCTTTCTTATACCGAGTTGTTTGATGAGACATTATGGTTTCTTCCATTTTGACCTAATACAAATGTCTTTCTTTTGATTTCAATGTGGATAAGGGCCTGCATTAATTTGTCACCTTTTCTCTTAGCGTTGTTGTTGCTGTGTGATGTGGTCTGATTGGAATTCACTATGCTATAGGATTATTACAAGATATTGGAAGTTGATTATGATGCAACGGATGAGACTATAAGATTAAGTTATCGAAAGCTTGCTTTGGTGAGTATCATCTGCTTTTTTAAGAATTAAGATGGCCCTGTTGATTGCGTAATACTTGACTTCTCATTGTTATGCTTATGCACTTATTTTTATGCAACTTATGGCTGTATGTTATGCTCACATTTCACTCAACTTTGGTTTCATAGAAATGGCATCCTGACAAGCATAAGGGCGATGATACTATTACTGGCAAATTTCAAGAAATTAACGAAGCTTATAGAGGTACTCTTTATGCTAGTCCAAATTTCAAGATGGACTTGGAATGAACCCTGTAATTTACTTTTGGACTTGACTGTGTTATTAGCTCATTTCTCGACGTTTACGCGAGAGAGTACCTTATTTGGTCAATCACAATTCTTGTAAAAAGTAAAAACAGGAAGCTACTCTTGGCTTCCTTAGATTGGTCATTGTGCCTATCTATTATAATCGGTCATGAGTTTTCAAACTTCTTGTACTAGAAATGTTCATGAATCATGGTAGAATGTTTTTGCTTGACTTCTATTGAACTTCCAATTCTTTATCTTGACTCATTTTAGTGTGTTGCCTGTCCTTGAGCTTGGTTCTTAACTTTTGTTGTGGTTGGCAGTGCTGAGTGATCCTACAACACGACTTGAATATGATCTAAGTGGAAATTATGAGATCGATAAGTATTCTCTCAGGGTAAGAGTTATTAGATCTTTATTCTTTAAAACTAAAAGAAATTATAAGCTTCCTGTGTTAAAAGACTTTTTGCATGAGTTATACTTGCCCATGAAAACAGATTCTGTCATGACTAATTCATGGATTCATCCTGAATGCAGGAATATCTTTCCAGGTTCAAAGGAATGATACTCACCTGCAATGGTCTTGGCATAGGTCACACTTCTCTTTGGTATGTACAACTTTTATTATACACCAGGGTATACCATGAGCATGGTGTACCCAAGGCTATTCTTTTTGCTCATTGCTCATTGGAAGTCTAATTTTTGCTAATTTGGAGATGTCCAAATGAGCAATGAGCGAAAAATAGTCTTTGGTGCATCATGGTACACCTGGATTACTGGATGTATGATGAATACTCTCGTATGGTATGACATGCTAAAATCATTGTGGAAGTAGATTATTTGAATCATATATGTCTTCAGTGTTTCTTATGTTGCTTTTGATTATTCTTAGTTCAATCATATAAGCAATCAGGCTTCCTCCACTGGAAGGTCTGGAATTTGCTTCCAAGCTACAGGATAGCAATTCAACCATCCCATTAGCTTGGCGATTACTCTCTTTTCTCGGTAGTTGGATAGAAGATGATTTTTTTGCAAATGGGGTTGGTGATCCATTAATTAGTGGAGCCTTTAATAATTGGGAATTTGAGAAGTAGTTAACCGGTCAAAATCATTCTAATAATCTGCAAAAAGGGGAAGTCAAATAGAGACACTAGTTCAACTCTGTAGCTTCTGATTTTTTATCACCTTAGTATGGCCATCGCCTCCCATGATTGTAGTTCTATCCTTGTGAGCTTACTCCTTGTGGGCTTGGGACCAACACTGATGTAGGTAGTTTGATGAAGGCTTCTTGGTTCCTTTGCGGCCAAGTTATTTGCTAATGTACACCGCTTTGATAAAAGATATGATTTCAATAAGGGCATGAATCCGTTCTTTAAGAAACTGTAAAAAACCACTTCATCATTAGGAGATACTTCTACTAACACTAGATTGCATGAGAGCAAAAGCGATCAAGTTGGTGGACTGGTGGCGTTCTGCAAGATTCACGTATTCTACTTTGACCTATATTTTACTAGTATTTAAATAAATGTTATCATATAAAATATAATACTTCATCCGTTTCGCAATACTCGCAACCAAGTAGAATGCACATAAACCAAGGAGGAGGAAAGAGAGTGTGTGATTTGGCAAAAGTACCCATGTGCTTAACAAAGCCAATTCATCAAAAAGTAATCAGCACATATTACCCATTACTAATCTGCTCCCCAGTCCCCACCACAAGTCCACCGCCAACAGTGCTGCCAGCAACCCCACTGCACCACCAATAGTGCTGCGAGCAACCCAACCTCACCAACAGTAACGCTAGCAAACCAGCTGCACCACCAACACAGCTGTAGCCCAATCACGCCACCACCACCAACACTAGCGCAGCTCCCCCAACCCAAAAGCACCACCACCGGCAGCCCAACCACCACAATGATATTGGATAAATTTGTAAAAAACACACTCTTAACATAAATAAAATTAACAATTTGACAACAAATAACTAAAAACCCACCAAAATCATTACCAAAAAAGAAAATTACAACCCAGAAATCAAATCTCCACTTCACTTTTTAGCCTCTTGGATTCATGAATCACAATTATTGGATTTTTGAAAACTTAAATAAACAAAATCTAAACCGTAAATGGACTTGTCAGAGGCGATGGAAACGGCCAAGATCTGAGAAAGTTAAACCGATTTTCCGGCACTAAATTGACTACATTGTCGCCGGTCGTTCAATCTTCCTTGGTGGTCTTTGCTCTCCCGTCTTCAAAGGCGATTGATTATGTGGTGGTCTTGGACGAAAGGGAGGAGGGAGTGAGGAGAGAGAGGGGCGTGGATGGAATGGGATGGTGGTGGTTTCAATGGACGCAGGCGAAGCCGCGGAGGAGTGAGTGGGTTGTTTCATTGGAAGGGAAGGGGGTGAGGAGAGAGAGTGAGGGTGGGTGGGTGGTCAGGTCTCGGGTTAGTAATTGGGGTAATTAGTGGGTAAGTAAATGGGGTTGGGTAATTAGTGTGTAAGGTGATATGGGTAAGAAAGTAAGGGTATAATGGTAATTGAAAATACAAAAACTTGCCAAATAGAGTTTGGTTGCAAGTATTGTGAAATTTCCGTAAAAGGAAAGCGTTGCGAGTATTGCGAAACGAAGGAAGTATCATTTATCTTGTATTTTATAAATAATTCAACTTTCATCAAGTTTTACTAATAGAGAATTAAAGATAACAAGGGACAAAGTTGTGCGTTAAAAGTCAAAGTGGAACAAGTGGGAAAAAAACCAGAGGGAGTAAGATTTATTCCCCAAAGGAATTTGAAAAGCGGGATGAGAAGTCTTGCCTTCTTGGTAGCACGAAAATTTGTGGTTAGAATATCTTTTAATAAAGTCTAGGTCTTTATGCAACTTATTTTCCTTAGGTTACGGAGTTTCCATATCTTATCCCATTTGTATTTGTTGTAGGACTCAACAACACCTCAAGGAAGCAAGTGATTGTGGAGATGAGTAACTGAGGAAGGTTTGAGTGTCCTGCCATTCTTTCCCTTACAAAATTCACATCTTAAAGAAGAGGGTCCTGTTGTGACTTCTTTTTGGAGAGGGGGGAAAGGAGAAAGTTCCAAATCGTTGTTGTACAAGATTAGTTATAGAGAACAGTCGGAATCTAGTACTTGAGCCGATTATGTCTTGCACGGTGGCATGTTAAAGATATAGCAGCTTTGTTGTAATATTAAGAGGGCGCCTGACTGTTTTATGAGAGAAGGGTTCGCTTTCAATGATGTCTTGACAATGTATTGCTCTTTGTCGGGCTTAACTGCTCAAGTGCTCATCTTTCTCCTGTACTAAATGAATAAGGGTACCCCTTGGAAGTTGGAAGTGGCACGGCGACTGCACAAGAAACTCATGCCTTCTTTGACACTGTAAATCCCTTCTGTGGAGGAATGCTTAATTACTTTCCCTGTAAAATACTGTAATGCCCATACTTCTTCATCTCTTTCATCCCTCAGTAAGGGCAAGTAGGTAAATTTATACCCTACAAGGTAAGTAACTTGTTAGTTGTTTCTAGTTTATTCTTTACAAATGAGTAAATTACGTGATGTATTATAGTATGTGGAAGAGTGACATTGTTGTCAGGATTCATATACTCAGCATTCAAAGGTGGGATTGTGGGATGCTAAAAGACTTCTTTTTTTGCAAATTGAGGATAAAATTACTTGATGGATCATTGTATAAAATTGATTCATAACTTTGACGAACTAGGCTCAGAGGTTGAGGTTAAGCATTCGAGCAATTGTTCCATACCGGAGTGCCTTGTCCGTGAAAAAAGCTATAATGAGGAGTTAGGTTAAGTGTACACCAAGGCTGTTTTTAAAATTAACCCGTGGGCTCATTTGATGGTTCCAGGTGAGCAAGATAAGTGTTGTGGCCTTGGCTAGATCATGGGGTGCCCGTACTCGATAGCTTAATATAGATGGTATCGAAAATACTTAGGTCAGTTAGGCCAAAATAAGGCTAAAGTTTAAAACCACAAATCCACGATGCCAAGTTGTAACTTACTGAAGTTAGGCTATTGTGAGTACTAGTACTAGTGGATAAAACGCTCATTGTATTCCTAACTAAAGCTAATGGTAAGCTAACGTAGCAAGGTTCTCAATTTCTCACGAGAGTAACAAATGAATCCCATTTGAAAGCCATAACTCATGTCCTTGAATCAAAGTGATCCTGACAAATAAAACTTGGTTTGAAGAGTTATTAGCTCGCTTAATGGCCAATCAGCCCAGAAACTACCCCTATATTTGGAAGCAATCGTCTTTGATTAAGGACATGAGTTCATTGGAAGTGAGTAATATACGATAATACCCAATTAATACAATAATACATGAAGTCTTTTGTATTCGAAATTTCTAACTCATATCTGTGGTGAGCCTTTCCATCTTCTCTAGCTTGGTCTAGGAATCAATTTTTACCCCAAGTATTTGCTTCGGATTTGGGGGGAGAGGGTTGGGGTTATGGCTTGTAATGGGCCTCTGAATGGGGGGCTCTATGCAAGAGCAACCCAGAGAATTATTCTTCTTACCTTAATATAATCTCATACTTATAAATGAGATTATATTTTTGATAAAAAAAATAAAATCTGTGGGACCCTAGTGAGGTTGGACAAAAGCCAAGCAAACATGAAAAACTGTATCATAAGTTTGAGTGTTTGACTATTGGTAAATGGTACATCTAATTCAAGGTTTATAGCGTGCAAAGGTCGAGTCAATGCTTATGAGGAGACCTTTAATGGAGCAAGTTTAAATCAATCCCGTGAATTCTTATGTATTTAAGTTTGTAAAATTGAGAATAGTTTTATGCTTACTTATTGGGTGATCGAATCACTATAGATAGACAATTAATAAGATATCTGATATTGTTATTGGTTTTACACTAACTAATGAAGTTTCAATTTTAGGAGTTGGTCATATAAGAGATCGCTTAGTTTTGATTTAAAACCAGGCTACAACCCAAGTCCAATAGAAAGAAGAGAATGAAGTACCTTTTTGAATAAGTGATGAGATTAAGTTAGTCTAATTTCAATATAAAGTTAGACGACCTTTTTTAATAACTTTTGTAATGTTAGTGCGTAATTTAACACTAGGTAGCGGAAATTGGATTTATTCTGAAGCTTGATAAAGGATGAAAAACGGGGTGGACACCAAAAAAGAAAAAGGGAAAAAGGGAAAAAAAAACTAACTGCTTTAGTGATTCAATAGTTACCCTTTTCACTAATTAATCTTTTAACCGCTCCCATACACATTACGTGCATCTAATGCTAGTTCTGAAGACTGAGAGAGATACTCGAGCTTCCCAGTGGCTAAGATGAGATTGTAATCTAAAATTGATTGTTCTTGTTAAGGGATGCTTGTATGAGTTTAGGTGGCGTTAAAAAAGGTGATGCAATAGTGATAGTGCAAAAAGGAAGGAGGATTGGTTTAAGTGTTATGAATGTAGCCATAATATATTTTATAAAATGGTATTAAGTATAAAATTTATGTTAAAATTACATGTTATTTGGTGTTATTTTACTTAATGTTCAATCTTTCATCTTTTAATTTCTTATACATAGTCTAACGGCTACATATATGGTTCTCCTAAAATTAAATCTATGATCACTTATTCACTTCAAACATTATTTATTTGATTAAGTTGAAAATCACCTTTAATAAACCAATTCCACTAGAAAATATTGAGTGTAATTAAGAATCATTTACGAGCTTAGTAGTACAACTCTCACGTTCTAATCACAAGTTATGAATCGACACCATCTCAAAATATATAATTGACGTTCCATTACTAATATAGTAAAGGGTCGTTGTAAATAATATATAAGGTTATTGATGATACACTACCATCTTTTAAACATACAACGCATGCATAATATAACCTGATATTACATCGGGATATTTTGGTGTTTCCATTTGGTACAATTTCATCTAAATGATTGAACATCGCTCCGATTTTTTTTTTAAAAGAAAACAAATGCAACTGAACTTTCAATAGTTTAAAGAGAAGAGTCCACAATGTGGCAATGGGCGTTGCGCGGAGGAGTGGAAGATCAAAGTCTTTTGGGATATTGAGAGGTTCATGCCTCTTTATGTCATTGCTCCTATTTGGATTCTGTGGCCATCATTTTTGAAAGGGAACTCACTAATTATTAAATAGCATTTAATTATAATTTAGATTCCTAATGTCATTCTCATTCACACTATAATAACACAGACACATACATATATAAGATTTGATTGGACTATATAATCTATGCATATTAATATATTATAAAGATTCAGAATCATCCCTACCTAATTGCAAATTGTCTTCAATTATTTAATTTATGTGGCAGTACCTCTATTACTTAGCGTCATCTTCCTTTTTTTTTTGTTATTTTGGTAATCAAATGTATGTTGAAGCCTATAGGAGTTTGTATTAATCTGATTCTTTTGTTGGAAGGGTGGTTGGCTGGTTGCTACTGTTTTTTGGTGACAAATATTTCCAACGATTGGGATCGATTTTAGAGTTGGCAATCTATTCCATGCTTTTGATTTCAACCCAAATTAACACAATTGTCATATATTGTAATTGTATTACGCTTTCCATTAATTTGACACAATTATAGCTTAACACAAAATTGATCGGAAAACAAATTTTGAACTCAATCCATTAATCAAATAAGCACCCAATCAAACCCCAGCCATAGTAAAGAATCAAAGTCAGAAATTACTATGCCAAGATCAACTAGTTAGATGCTAGTTGGTACTTGGTTGATTGGAAGGGAACTAGGTTTAGGTTAAAATTTTATCGGTGTTTGAATTCCTTTATTATGAAATTATTATGCATGGATAATGAAATGATATTTATTTACTTAGAAAATGAAATAAATTTTTAACAATGTAATACATAAAATCATTTATCTATCTTTCCATACTTTGCTTTTAGGATAGGCTATACTTCTATTTTTTTCAATTTGATATAATAGTGCCAAACATGTAGAATATTCTTAACTAATTTGTGGATCTGGATGATGTTATTAGACCCTTTTCAACCGAATCGAATCAAACCAAATTGAATTTTCATGATTGCAATTTGCAACCCAGAAGAATGGTGTTTGAGTACACTAATAATTTTAAATTTTATTTTATGTGTGTAGTGAACTTGGTGTTGCCACTTTCCAAGTTTTTTTTGGTCAGATATGTGTAGCTAGAATTTAGAAGAGTTGGTCCTTTCAATAGTGGTATTAAAGTAGTACATCATTATAGTTGATCCCAACAAATTTTTATCAATTGAGTTTTAAAACAATGACGATTGAAGGTGTATATATCAAAGCCCTGAAGGCATCAATGTATGATATGTATTATCATGAACAAATTAAGTAAATAGCATACAACATGGTAGGCACAAATTATTAATAGAGGGTTTAATTTTAATACTTCCTCCGTCTCAATTTGATATTCCCATTTGGAATATGGGGGAAAACCAATGTAAATTGAGGTGGATGTGAATCTTTTTAATTTTATATTGTATAAAGTGTACTTTAGTACCTTTTTGCTTTTAAAAAAGTAATAGAAAGAAAGAAAAGTGGGTGATTGAAAAATGAAATATTCTAAAGTGTGCCATGTGTAAGACAAAAAGTAAAAAAGTGTAGTAAATAATTGGTTGTCAAAGGGTAAGATGGGAAAATAAATATTCTTAAAATGGAAAAGATTCAAAGTGGGAAGAACTTTTTGAAACAGCTCAAAAAGAAAAATGAGAACATTATATTGAGACGGAGGGAGTATAAATTAACCAACCTCAACCTACATTCTTTAACAAGCCATTCCATTATATTCTAACTCTACTCAACACTATTTCCAAATATTTCGCACCAACCTAGTTATTCTTTTTTTCTTTCTTTATTTCACTTTTGATCTCGAACTAGAATAATTTTTTTAAAAAAATAATATCAAATTTATCAATTGAATTAAACTAATCACTGAATAGATAAACATGTTGTGATTATTGTTGATAACATTAAATAGGTCACGAAATGAATTAAACAGGTAAGGAAATGGATTAAACTAGTTACTGTTTCCAGAAAGATGGTTTGTTCTATTTTTAATATTGGGTTTGGGCTATTGCCTAAATTTGTTCTCAAACATAGCCTAAATAAGAATAATCCGTTAGTTGAAAGTCAAAAGCCAAATTCAATCCTTCATGCAAATCAAGACAATTACTCGTGCGCAAAAGAAGGTATTTTGGGTCTTTTTTTTGTCATTTTCGACCTCAAAATCGACCCTTAGAGGCTGAATTGACCTCTAAACTTAAACCAAGTACTTTTTTTGGGTATGAAAAGTATGATATTTCCTGGCATGGAAAATGAGACGCTCTTTTTTCACGTAATTTTGAGATGATTCTGGTCATTTTTTGTTAGTTGTGACCTCAAGGACTAAATTGACCCCCAAAATGTAAAATGAACAATTTCAGACATATAAACTGAGTGTGCGCAAAGCCGCAAACCAAACCTAAGTATTTAGAGATCACTAACGGAACCACCACCTCATTAAGACTATGCTAGGAAATAATTTGTAATATAGGGCTATCAATGGGAATTTTTTTCTTGAATTTCCACCTCTAGTAATTTCTGAAATCTAAGGACCACCAAGGAGAATTTTCCTATTTCCATAAGGACACTTAAAACGTTCATGCTTGCCAATGCACTTCTTTGATGTTAGTATCTCTTATTTCATATGAGTAAGATATATACAAAAAAGAAATTGAATTTGAAAATACTCATTGAGATTAATAAAACAAGAGCCGAGATGATATGTTATTTTCCTATCTATAACCAATAAAATAAGGTGAAAGCGTAATTTGTGAATGATGGCAGAAATCAAAATTTTGCCATTAAAATAGAAGTACTATTTTGACGATTAATATTTCTAACTGTATGTTATTAAATTTATAAATGCTAGTGTTTGCATAATATACATTGAGATAGATATATAAAAATTAAATATGTTTTGTGTGTTAGTCCTACAATATTGGTCAAAATTAGTTCACTTTTTTTCCATTGCATCATGAGGTTTTATATATGTTAATGCACATCTTTGACCAATAGTATCTTTAATTAATTAATAATAACAAGTTTTACAAGAACAATAAACTTCAAATAATATTATATTGAGATGAATCAAGCAATATTTTAATTACTCATTATTCTATTTATATATTGATAAGGATCTTTTATTCAAATTTAGTATTCGAAGCCTCGACTAATATAAAAATCAAAATAATGGAATTGAAAAATAATTAGAAACTACACATTAGTATCGAAGTTCAAAACATTAAAACCAAATAAACAAAAGAAGCATAGAGTAGAAAAGAGGTGTTTTATTTGGGTATCTACTATATGAATTTGGAATATGAATGGTATAGTCAAAGGTACGGTGCAAAACTTAGAAGGAATCTCTTTTTGCCTAGTTGCAAAGAAGGAATCTCTTTCAAGAAAAGTAAAATGTTATGTTGACCTGGTATGGTGGGTGGGGGGAGTTAGAGTCTTCATTCCTAGGAAGAATATACATAAGATTCTAGAGGCCAAGTATATTTGACCAAATGTATAATTATTATCATCCTAATTTGTTGTGTTATTCTATAAGCTCTTATAAATCTACATTTAGATATTGAATATACACCATGTTAAATCTACACAAAAAAAAAAAAAAAAATCTTTGTGTCAATTTGTTGGTGGTTAGGTTGTTACTATCTTGTCCGTTGTGAATTGTAATAGTAGTACACCCTGACTATCTAATTGTATCATAATTTCATAAGAGCATCAGTCATGGTTATAAAAAAACCTTCTTTTACACTCTCCCTTTTTAGAAAAGGAGTCCTATGAGTAGAGGACCCTCCCCTTAACTTGAGGTGTCCCTTCTATAAGAGACCTTCCCATATTAACATTTAACCAGTTTCTGACACGTGTATGGAAAATAAGAAAGAGAAAAGATGGTGGGGTATGAGAATATAGGAGAGAAGGTAAATGGAAAACCTCATGCATGCGGGTATGTTTGTGAAATGAAAAGGCAGATGGAAAAGTTATGTGGATGAATAAGGTGAGGAAAGATATATTATACTATTATAGGGAGCCCCGTGAATATGCAGATGCTCTATAAGCATAATGGATATCTTTTCACAACTTACTTGTGTTGCATATTTGTCCTTTTAACACTCTGGTGTATAGTGTATACTATAAGTTGTAGTTGCATTATGAGAAGGGATTGGTTGGAAGTAGCAATTATAAGAATGTGATCATAGAGTATTTGCTATAATAATCACTATTTTGTTGATACATACAACCAAATCTTCACTCTAATAATAAGTCCAATCTTATTGTTTTAAGGAAAAATTGATAAGAATAATCCGATCTTTGGCCAGTCTTCCACCAATGGTACCACCTTCAGTTAATCCAGCAATAATCTCACCTTTGACACTCATATTCTCTCAATGGTACATGATGATGGCAACCTGTTTGACCGCAAAAAAACTTTAAACCCCCTTCCCCCATTACTGCCACCCCTCCACTCCCCTCCCCTTCCCCTGCCACCCTCCCCTCCCCCATTACATAGCTGCCCCACCCCAAAACCCTCCCCTCCCCTAAAACCGCCACCCCACACCTTGAAACTACCCCCTCCCTTCCCCTCCCCCGCCTTTGCCACCATTTCTCATCCACCACCACCGCATCTCCTCCTCTCTTTCTCTCCTCTCCATCATCTCCACCACCGCATCTCCTCCTCTCTCCTCTCCATCATCTCCACCACTGCATCTCCTCCTCTCTCCTCTCTCTCTCCGCCTTCCCCACCGCTGCCTTCCGCCGTCAACATAAAAAGATCGACATCGGAGCTCGTGCGCGACAACTCAAAAATTACCGTTTATGGACTTATGCTCTTACCTGTAATTCGGCGGAGGGGAAGGGTGGCAGAGGCGGGGAAAGGGGGAGGGAAGGGTGGCAGAGGGGGGGGAAGGGAAAGGGTGGCAGAGGCGGGGGTTGTGGGGAGGGGTGGTGGTTGAGGTGAGGGAGATTGGTTGGCGGGGGTGAGGGGGTGGGGGTGGGGGGAGTTCTTTTTTTAAAAAAATTTTAAAGTTAATTTATAAATTATACTTAATTAGTGGTTAATTAAGAATTTAGGTTTAAATTATATTTAATTAGCTATTAATCACGTATTTAAGAGAGTTTACCTGTAATTGTAGGTCACCAACAGGTGAGGGACCATTGAGAGAATATAGGTGTCAAAGGTGGGATTATTGCTGGATTAAATGAATGTGGTACCATTGGTGGAAGACCGGCCAAATGTCGGATTTGCATTTTGGAGATGATAACGCTAGACTAGACATGGTAAACGTGTCGTGTCGTGTCATATTCGTGTCACCCGCTTACATAAACGGGTTAAACCCCCTCAACTCTAATCCGACCCGTTTAATAAACGTGTCGTGTCGTGTCAACCTGTTTACTTAAACATATCAAAGAGCTTTGACCCAAATCCGTTTATTCCGTGTCGAGTTGGGGTCGTGTTGGCGTGTCATATTGTTTTTACATACAAAAATTGAAAAATGAGTAATTTGTTGTCGTGTCAACCCGCTTAGTTCACCTCCAACCCTGACCCGACCCGTTTATTAAGCGTGTCGTGTCGTATCAACACGTGTACTTAAACGAGTCAACGCCTTCGACCCAAACCCGCTAATAACGGGTCGATTTCGTGTCGAGTTAGCGGGTCGTGTCTGTTTTTAACACCTTTACGCTAGACAGTGTTTTGAAGTTAAGAAAGCTAATAGAATAAAAGAAAGTGGCACTTTTCCTTCATTAGCATTACAAATTTACAACCTTAACTAAAAGCTTAGTTAGCAACTCAAATACACTTTTTTTCCTGGTTCTTTAACTCAAATAAAGATAGCATTAAAGAGTTTTAATAAAATAAAGAATTAAATTACAATCAAATACACGATATGAAGCTTTTTTTTTTGGTAAGAAGAAGCGTTCGAACCCTGCTTGGGTCCTAACGGGCCAGACACTTGAAAGTAGTGGGGAAGAGTAAAAGGAATCCCTATCGTCAAAATGCTCTTAATAGAAATTGAACCCCCAATCTTAAAATTGAAAAAGTGCTCTTCTTACCATCAGACTAAGTACTACTTGGTATACACGATATGAAGATGAGGCATTCATTGTTAAGCCAAACTCTTTTTATACTAATTTGATATTGGATGTATTTGGAAAATGGCTTTTTGGTAATTTTTTAATTGGTTTTGTCTTTCGACTTTTGTTTGGTCAAATAGCCAACAAATGCTTTGTAACTGGCTTTTGCAATGACTGCAAAACTAGCTTTCCAGCCAAAAGCTACTTTAACCAACTTGTGTGGTTGGCTTTTGACTTTTGTTATCATTTTGTACTAAACAGCAATAACAACCAATTTTGTCAAACACTTTTTAACAGCCAATAATTATACAGTCGATCAAACAAACTACTAAAAATAGCGGTTTAAACCAGCCAACATATAAAACCACCAAGCACCAGCCGACAACCAATTGCCAAACACCCCATTATCACTAATGACAAAAGTTATAAATCAATCAGGCACATAACAACTCAAAGTATCGTCCAAGGTCACTAACTAGTTTTTTTTTTTAACACTACATAATTATTTGTATATGCAAACATAATGATACTTCTAATAAGATTATGACAATGCACGAAAAATGCAATACAAGAATCATTGCTTAACATTCACATGAGGACAGCAAATACTCCAAATTAGAAGAAAAAAACATGAACTTATTTTATTTGCCTACCATCATAATCTAACAAGCAGAAGAAGGAGAAGAAAGAAAATTAGAAATATGATCCAAAAAAGTAAGATGTTGAGGACGATCTTGACGCTTAACATAACCAATCGCTTCTTTATGAGTATAATTCACATAACCTTCTTCCCCATTCCTCTTCCACATCTGATAACCATAAGAAGCGTGAGCATAATACGCTTCCGCCGCATCAAACACCAGATCCGCTGGCAAATCCGCTATTTTAACCGGTAAACGCTGATAATGGCCGCGACTAATGCCTTCTAATTCATCTAAGAGGTTGAGTCCATTTTCCGTCACCATATAAACTTCTCCCCATACATAATCTCCTTCACCAGGGAGATTTAATAGGAAAGGGACTCTGTATGGTCCGCATACTAATGGATATCGTTCCGCTGTGCGAAACGCGCCGATGAAGGTGGAGTCTCCTGATGCAGTGAGTTCTTCCATGAGTTTGTGGTTTGAGAAACCTTTTTGAGTGTGCCGTATGTGAAGATTAGTCGTTTGGGGTTTTGGATTTGTTTCTTTTCTACTCCCATTGTTGATTGGATTTGATTTGATGATGAGTTTGAGGATTTGAGATGATTTTTGGGGATGATTTGAGAGAGGTTTGTGTGGTGGGGGTTGAAGGTTGATGGTGATAACTGAAGTTTGAAGAGAAATGGTTGGTTTTATAGGGTGGCTTTTCTTTTGGAAAAAGATAATGAGGGTGTTTTTGGTAATTTTGGGGGTTATTGTTGGCGAGTGGCTTTTTTGTGATGACTGGTTTGACAGATTGTTTATAAGAGCTTATTTGATTGATTATTGATTGTTTATAAGAGTATTTGGTAAAAGCGGTTGCTTGCGCTAGTTGTTCAGAATTAAAAGTAAGTAAAACTTAC
This sequence comes from Patellifolia procumbens, assembly GCA_947645195.1. NCBI lineage: Eukaryota > Viridiplantae > Streptophyta > Magnoliopsida > Caryophyllales > Amaranthaceae > Patellifolia > Patellifolia procumbens. The sequence goes on from CANSGD010000594.1 coordinate 4,789,878, forward strand.
AAGTTTATAGGTAACATGTAAAAGTAGGGTATATTCGTTATCTTATTCTGTTTTAAAAAAATTTATGATTTAATGGTTAGGGAGGTAAAGAGTTGTAGGGGAATAGGGGTTCTCAGATCTCGAGAGAGGAAAAGCCAAAGAGAAGTTCAAGATTTCCCTCGTACAAACTACAAGATAAGTGAGATTGGTAGGAAATGGTGCTGATAACGTGTTACGAAATTAAGATTAAAGAGACAGAGAGTCATAGGGGAGAATAGTCGTGTCATCTCTTATTCCACAGAACGGTGTATATATAATACAATATGTAGTTGACTTGTTTGGGGAATAAATGGCATAATTGCAATGAGAGTACACGACAACTATTATACATAATATTATCTCCTAATAAACATCCACCATAATATTTCATAACAAAAACCAAAATATGAAAACCAGAAAAAGTATATTCCATTTATTGGCAGTTTTCAAAATAAGTATGATTACTATCAGTATGACCAATTTAAGTTGTAATATTGTTTATATCATATTCCCTCCGTCCCATTTTAGATGATACACTCCTTTATTCGTCCGTTCCATATTAATTAATACACTTTTATAAATGGCATGAGAATACAATAAAAATATTAGCTTTTTAACAATTAATGGGTACTACATATAATTAATTTAACAACTCCACCAATTCCAAACCCCTATGATATGCCACACCAACATGTATTTTATGTACTAAAACAAATATCAATAACCAACTATTTTCAATAAAATAAGTTAGTCAAATAACACTCCTAAAACTCTGTGTTAGTCAAACTTTATTATGTAATATGAGACGGAGGGACTACTTATCATCCTAAAATCATAAAATAATAACGAATTGACTCTAACTTATTACTTTTGGTTGAAAATCTAGATGTTACTCAAAAATCATTTATCAAACTTTTTATACCACGTAATTGCGTACACCTGGGTGTACCTTATGGTAGGTACACCCGAGTAGTTGTAATATATACAAGTTGCGCGCCCAATGTATCACAAAAAAGCTTATATCTCAGTGGTTAGGCACGCGTATGAGTGTACAGGAGGTTGGCGGTTCGACTCCGCTCTCCAACTTATAATTGCATATTTTTAATATTATGCCTATTTTTTAAATCAAGAGATATTCTAATTAAAAATTAAATAAAACGTCAACTCAACTCATACTCATTTGAACAACATTCATACTCATTTGGATATTTTTATATAATCATTTTAGTATGTTTAATTAATGGGTACATAAACTCAAAAGAGTATATATGCTTATTTTATAAATCAAGAGATATCATAATTAAAAAATCAAATAAATAACCTCAACCCAACTCATGCTCACTTGACAAACTCATACTCATTTGACTACTTATTTGACTTCATACTCATTTAGATAACGCATACTCATTTGAAAAACTTATACTCATTTGGATATTATTGAAATAGGAATCTAGGTTTGAGAAGAAAAACTCATTCTCATTTGAAAAATTCTCATTAGGCTAAGTCATACTCATTAGTAATTTCTCTTAAGCCTAACTCATACTCATTTGGCAAAGTCATACTCATTTTGAAAACTCATAGAAAAAACCTTATACTCATTTGGCTTCATACTCATTTAGGTAATTCGTACTCATTTTGAATATTCATACTCATTTTGCTTCGTACTCATTTTGACATACTCATACTCATTTTGCTTCGTACTCATTTTGACCAACTCATACTCATTTTGCTTCGTACTTATTTTGACCAACTCATACTCATTTGGTTTACGTAGAGGTACGTACACCAAGGTGTACCTTTTACCAACTGTAAAATAACTATTAAAACTTAAAACCTTTATAATATTTTTGTCACGCTTGTCTATATTATTTCTTTTATAACAACTTTATACTTATAATAATTGATTTTAGTCGATCCAAAATTATTTTGAAAATAAAGTTTAACGGTTGTCGTGGTCTATAAAAACTATTGAGAAAGCATTTGCCAAAAAAATCAATAAAAATAAGGAAAAAACAAAAAGGAGGAGAGAGAAAAGGAGAGAGGACATGTGAAATATGAAATGGTCGGGGTGTTGGGTTTCGCACTTTTGACGGATGGCTGTTTGATTGATGAATACTAATCAGGATTCGACACATGTGCGGTTCTTATGTTTTTGACATTTTTTGTTGATACGTACGGGCTGTGTACTACCTTGTAAAGTTCCGCCCCCACTGCATTCAGTACGAGCTCAATCAGCTCATATTTTTTTTCTCTCTTCAGTTCTGTTGGGGGAATTTTTTTTGTTGTGTGGAGGGGTTTCTAAAACTATTTTTCTTTCTTGTTTTTTCTTACTTTTTAAAAAAATCTATTCTAATTTGGATTAATGGAAGCTCAACTTAAATTAATTTGACTTGATTAAATTAAATTGGATTAGACTGAATTAAACTTAATTAAATTGAATTTTCTATCTTGACTTGATTTAATTTAAGTAAATTAAACAAAGATTAATTTACATTAATTCATTCTAAAAGAACAGGTTTTAATAGTACTTGTGTTCTTTTCAATTCATCATCACTTATCTAAATTTATTCAAAAACAAAAAAACTTTATTAAAATTATCTAAACTCACTAATTTTTATTTAAACTTATTTTTTCTTATAAGAATTTAAATAATTGTTCTCTCTATCTCTCTTGATTATATGGTTTCTTTATAGGCAAAGTCTTATAAAAGACGGTCTTACATTAAGCTTAATGTAAGACCAGCTCAATAAGCCAATGAAAAGCCCAATTTTGCGTGACACGCGCTAAGGAGCCCAGAAAAATTGATTTTTTAACTTTTCAACCTAAAACCTTAACTTTTACGTTTTTTTAACTTTTCAACCTAAAACTTTAACTTTTGCATAAAAATCCATAACTAATAGGGCTAATGGAGTGTAGGATATCGATTACACATATGATATTAGTTACGGATTTTTATGCAAGAGTTAAGGTTTTAATGCAAAAAATTAAAAAAAACGCAAAAGTTAAGGTTTTGGGTCGAAAAGTTAAAAAAATCAACTTGGCTGGGCTGCTTAGCATGTGGTGCGTGTTATGGGCCTCTCTAAGGCTTATTGGGCTGGTCTGAGGTTAAGCTTAATCTAAGACCGTCTTATAGTAAACCAACTCATGTATATTTCTCCATTTTTTTCTTCCCAAACTTGTGTTTTGGCCATTTTACAACTCATTTAAATCGAAAAAAGTAGGGAGTATCACTTTGGTTAACTAACTGAAATTTAGGGTCTGTTCTTTTCAACTTATTTTCAGTCCTTATAAGTTCATATAAGTTCATATAAGTTCATATAAGGTCTAATAAGGTCGAATAAGGTCTAATAAGGTCGAATAAGATCTAATAAGTTCTAATAAGGTCTAATAAGTTCTAATAAGGTCTAATAAGGTTCTTATATATTTTTTATATAACAACATTATTATTATTATTTTTATTTTTTTATTATTATTATTTATTATATAAAATTTATTATTATTATACTCATTGGGTTATCATCGTTGCTTGTTGTACGCTTGAGAATTTTATTCGTCTACATGAATAAGGGATATCTACTTTTATGGATTGTCGTTTATAAATGAACACTAAACTATTGTAGTTGGTAGTTGTTCTTGAAGCTATTGATATGCATCTTTTAAGTTTACCTCTGTAGAAATTTATAATTAATAATAACAATAACAATATATAATGACTTATAGACCAATAATAATAGATAATAATAGTAATATAATAGTAATAATATAATAATTTGAATAATAATAATAATATAATGGTAGTAGTATTAATGATAATAAAAATTAAAATAATAAGAAAAATAGTTATAACAGGGTAATTATTATTATATTAGCGATAAGAATGATAATAATTATAATGGTAATAGTATAAATAATGATAATAATAATAAATAATTATAATAATAAATAATGATAATAATAAATAATAATAATAATAATAATAATAATAATAATAATAATAATAAATAATAATAATAATAAGAATATGGTTAAATAAGGTCTAATAAGTTAAGATAAGTTAAGATAAGTTAAGATAAGTTAAGATAAGTTAAGATAAGTTCAGATAAGTTAAGATAAATTTAGATAAGTTCAGATAAATTCAGATAAACAAAAATAAGTTGAAAAGAACGGATCCTTAATTAGTACTTAAATAGACTTGTTTAGTTTGTTTTATGTGCATTTGTAATTGGTGTCCAGTTGTTAAACTATAGGATGAGTACACTTTTTTGTTTTGAAGGACAAAGCTTAAAGTCTTGAATAGAGAAAAAGGTGTGGCTGTTTGCCACGTAACTCAGCACCATTGATGGTGCATAGTGGTGGATTAACGAGGAAAGGACATGACGAGAGAGTACTTTTGGTGAATGCAATGTGTACTTGTGTTGTGTTACCCCAAAACTTAAAGAATGTACTTTAAATCTTTAATTTTTGAATTGCCATTACTAATTGGATAGTGAATTGGATATGGCAATGATGGTTTAAGTAGAGTCTAGTTAGATCTTGTGGGGGAGCAAAAGCCCTTTTGTTAGACGGTCTAAAATGGCGGGTGGGTAATGGACAAAATATCAAGGTCTGGGATGATTCATGGCTGCCTACAGGTATTCCGTCCCCAAATATTAATTGTGACCCGGACACGTTGGTGTCCGAGCTTATTGACTATGATAGAGGGGAGTGGAATATGGAGGCTGTGAGGGGCATGTTAAATGACAGGGATTCTGAAGCTGTACAGGAGATACCTATTATGTCTGGGTTACCGAGGGACCGACGCTACTGGAGCTTGACAACAAATGGAGAGTATAGTGTGCGTACTGGATATTGGTTGGCGAGGATGGGTCACATTGATAGGTGGCGACAACACAATGAGGAAAATGCAGAGCTATGGAAATGTGTTTGGGGTGTAGATGGTCCGCCAAAATTAAAACACTTCATATGGAGGGCTTGTCGGGGTCATCTCGCGGTGAAGGAAAGACTTTTTTATAGACACATTTGTGTTGATTCTCGATGCCAAATCTGTGATGCTAATGTTGAGTCTATCACTCATGCTTTGTTTGACTGTAAGTATGCAGTGGCTATTTGGGAAAGTAGTGGTCTAACTGAAGTCATTAATGAGAGTCCTAATGATTCTATCTCTGAGAAAATTTGGTGGCTGCATTCTAAAATGAGTAATGATGATTGGAGAAAATGCCTTTCACTAATGTGGGCTGTGTGGGCTTGTAGAAATGAGCATATTTTTGAGAGCTCAACCCCGGATGCGGTGCACATGGCGAGAGGCTTTGTACATTTGACTGAAGAGTATATGGAATATGCAAGTAGGGTGTTTGGGTGTGGTGCATATGCAAGTAGTAATGGTGCAGGGAGTTGGAGTCCACCACCAGCTGGGTGGTTGAAAGTGAATTTTGATGCTCGATGTGAGGAAGGGGGGGCTGTTGCTTTTGGCGTGGTGGTGCGGGATTCTGGTGGAGTTATTGTTGCTGTGGCATCGAAGAGGGTGGCTGGGAGATGGGCAGCTAACATGGTGGAAGCGGGGGCAGCTTGTTATGGTGTTGATGTGGCGAGGAGGCTGGGATTTCATCACATCATTCTTGAAGGTGATGCTTTGTCAGTGGTTAATGCCATTAACAACAAGCACCAGGGACATTCCCCAATCTATTTATTCTATGAGCATTTAGCTATGTTGAGATTACATTTTGACCATTTTTTGTGTACTCATGTCAAACGGCGTGGGAATACGGTAGCTCATCTTATTGCTAGAAGGGATATTGCTATTGGGGATGATTTGATTTGTACGGATAATTTCCCGCAAAGTTATTTGGCTTTGGCGGAGTTTGATATGATATAACCGTGGTATCTCTTTTCAAAAAAAAAGAGTCTAGTTAGATCTTTTATCTATATTCTATTGCTTTCTTTTCAGGTCGCCCTATATATTGGAGTTTATAAGTCTTGGTATAAATTTTGTGAGAAATTCTCAGTTCTTTCAAAAGAATGTAAAAGGTTAGGAGTTCTTTATAGAAAGACTAAAAGGTAATAGTAGATTAGTAGTGTTTATTACAAGTATTCTTCCTTCTATTTATTGAGTTGGTTATTTGAGAAGCTTTTGTGTTTAGGCTTGGGCTAATTACCGCATATGCGTGCCGCCTACCTGTGCAGGGCTGGGCCATGGGAAATAACTTAACTATTTTTTTACGGAAAAACATGTGACCAGTTTTGTAAGTAATTGCTAAAATTAGTCACTCGGTTTCCTTTTTCTCTCCTGACTTTTTTCACCTCCCCGTTACCGTCGTTGCCACTTCCCCATTTTTCCTACTTATGACCGTCTTCCCCCACGACAATTCTACAGATAAATCAATTATTCTACTAGTCATAGTTCCTACACTATATTCTATCTATATACACAGGGAGGTTCTAAATTTTTATGGACAATGCAGATCGGAACACCTCTGGCAAAAGAAAGTCTCTAAACTTTTAGATTCTTATCCACATATATAGGATCTACAGGAAGACTTTGACGCAAGATGAGTCTGAAGTTGTAATTTTTCAAAAACTTCAACAATTATTGTATCTATATGTACTCCATCCATAATGAGTTACACAATGGAATATTTACTCACAAATAATACGAATTGTTGTAAATAATTCGTTATGGAGAGAGTAACTAAATTTTGCATCAAAACCAACATATGAAAGTGAGCACCTTCTCAACAAGATTAAATATTTGCATTGAAAACATTTCAGGTCGCACGATAGAAGAATGCATAATATACTCCATGAAAATGAAAACAATAAGGTATTGATTGGTTGCCATGGGAATTAAATTCCTATAGGAACTTGTAGTTCATAGGAATTTAATTCTTACATTTCATTTCCCATGATTTGCCAAAAGTTTTTAGTTGTTCATGTGGGAATTTGCAAATCATGGGAAATTTCAATTACCAAGGGGCTTGGTAAGATAATTTCCCCATATTGTAGGCAATGCGAATTCCTAAGAAGTTGTATTGCCTCCAGTTTATCAAATTTGAGACAACCAAATAACAAGCACAAAATACAATTCATGTGAATTTTGATTTCTCATAGGAATTGAAGGCAACCAAACAAAAAATGCTTGTGGTCACCTCAATAGATAGTAAAATCATTGCAATTTGAAGGTTATCCATGATTAAGGAAGCTTGGTTTGATTAGTGACCGGGAAAGCAGAGACACTATGAGTATATGATGATATCTTATTGTGAAAGTATTGGGTCTGACCGTCTGACCCAATCTTACTGTCAGACGGAACCGCAGCCACCGCCATCCGACTGATCTCCGGGGAATCTCAACTTCTCCGGCGACTCTCAACCGCAAACAGGGTGTGGGTCTTCTTACTCAAAATTATTGGCGAGGATTGAGGAGTATGGACCGTCGAAAAACGCTACAGAAGTGGCGGGGAAGCGCCGGAAACTAAATGAAAAGGAACGAAGAAATCAGTCTCGTTTTATACCAATTCAATCCACTCGAAAATCAACAAGAGAAGAACAATGAGGCCTTACCTATGGTGTTGGCCACTGGTGTTGCTCGGATTTGAGGAAGCAGAATCAGATGATGGGTTTGGGAAGGAAGATAGAGAACAAGTACGGGATGGAAGATGAAGATTCAGATGAAGAAATGGAGGAAGAAAAGATGATGAAGGTATGTTTTAGTTACTCATTTTTTCATTTGCTTTTATTCTCTTTTCAGTTAGAGGTATGTTTTAGTTAGTTGTTAAATGAAAGAATAAGAAAACTAAGTGAAAGGATAATATAAGTAACTGAAAACTAATTTGCTTTCATTTAAAACTTATTTTATTTCATTTATCTAAGTTCTGTTTTCAGTTAGAATAAAACATGTAAATGAAACAATAAGATAACTAAGTGAACTTAAAAGACAAACCGAAAAAAATTGAAACCAACTGAAATGAAATTGAAACCAACTGGAAAAAAATTGAAACCAACTGAAAAAAATTGAAACCAACTGAAAGTCGTCCGACCAAATGTTATGGTCAGACGCGTATGACCTAATACCTCTTGTGTGAATTATGAATAATTCTGTTTTAAAATTTTGAGATATCAATAATTTATGTAGGTCTTGGATGAGGTCTGAATTTGAAAATATAATTAAGCCTTTTACCATTATCCAACTACCCAATTTGTAAATTATAAAAATAATTCTCTTAAAATTAAATCCTTTATCTCTTCACTTAAAATAATAGTTCGAAATGCTTAACTTATTATTACAATAGGATAGAGTTTAACTGTTTAAAAGAGTGAAAATAGAATTTGTAGACTATCACCATTCCTAAAATTAGGGGCGTAAATTTTGTCTTATAATCCATTCTTACACGTTTAGAGTCCCTCTACACACTTCCAAAAGTTCTTCCATCGTTATTTTCATTGTAACGTTTGTACAAGGATAAGTACACACTCGTATGTTTCTCGCATCTCTTTTCTTATCAAAACTTCCATGAGTACAGAGCTTCTCTTGTACATATATGCCATGATACGGCACCATGCATATGTGGTGCACCGTGCATGACACCTTCGGATGAACGTGTATGCAGTGCATGTACTGTCCAATAAAACGACCATTGGTTGCACTTATTAGATTTATGTGAGAAATGGAGTTTACCTTTTCATCCCTTGTCGTGGGGCGTGTAAAGTACTATGGCTAGAGGTGTAAAACGTGTCGTGTCGTGTTCGTGTTTGGTCTCGTGTTTATTTCGTGTTATTGATAAAATTTATCAAAAACTAGGTAAAACATAAGATACTTGAATAATATGGCAAATTGATCTAAATGGGTCGTGTTCGTGTTGGTTTCGTGTCGTGTTGGGTCGTGTTCGTGTTCATGTTTTCTCTCAATCAATTTGTATTCGTGTTGGTTTCGGTTGTGTTGTCGTGTCGTGTCAGAGATTGGCAGCTCTAACTATGGCAGTAGCAATAAGTAGACGTGTCAAAAGTCGACCAGATTTTAGATCGCGTGATTTGAAAATATTGGATTTTGAACAAAATATTGGAGGACGAATTTGAATCTAGTTAGGGTTTGACTGAACCTGATTTTAATCGAACCTGCATAACCTGGAAAAATTAGGTCGAAACCGACTGAACCTATGACCCTAAGCGGCTTGAAAAACATAATATTTTAGTTGATAAATTAATTTTGTGAACTTTTTTTGATCGATTTGGTTGTAGTATATTTTGAAGTGATTTTATATGTAAAATTGATTATAAATCATTGTATTTATTATAGTAGGTATTTTAATGCACACATTTTACAATTTATATATTTTTAAAAGTTGTATAAATTATGAGAATATGGGAACTACGAAGAGTGTTATGCAATTCTGTAACCTGTAGGGTTAACTCGAACCCAGACAATGGGTCTTGAACAAGCATTGGTGGACCCGAACCCGAACCCAAAAGTTGACTGACCTAAATTGTCTCGAACCCGAAATTATTTTACCTTAACCCAACCCGACCGATCTGTTTGACAGATTTAGTAGTAAGCAATAAGGTCATTTCCTAAGGCTACAAAAGTTCGTCTTAGGCCTCAGAAGTTCTAGATACAAGCCCGTATCCCTTGTCCTATACTTTAAAAGAACTTATTTTAAAGAGCGCTCAAAGCGGGTAAAACACTATCTATAATAAATTTTCAATAAGAATGGAAGCAAAACTAAAAAAACAAAATAAATCTTCTGTGAGAAAAGTATGAATCCGAAAATATAAATTTAACATTTTGGTGTATGCTCGGATTGTTGTCTTCATATATACAACACAAATGGATTCTTGCTCAATAGTAAAGTTTAGGAGGGGGAAATTAATCTTGATTTTACAGACTACAAACACAGGACTGATAATCACTATAAAAACCATAATATACTATTGTGAAATTGTTATTCATCGTTCTCTAAATGATTAGAAATTTTATATATGTATGGAAGAAAAGACTCTTAGAAAAAGAATTTCAAATAACAAGGAAATGAAGCTTACCATTATAAATAATGAAATAATCCCTCTGTCCCACAATAAACTTCTCATTTCTCCAATGCACACAATTTAAGAAAGTAGTTGGTAGTAAGTCCTCTATGATTTTTTACTAATAAATAATGATCGTTGTTGACTTTTAAGAGTATTGTTTTTGTTTCTAGTGACATAAAATGTGGTCTCATGTGTAAAAGTAAGTTATTTTATTATGACAATCTTACTACTTGGAAAGATGAGAAGTTTATTTGGAACAAACATTTAGAGAGAAATGAGAAGTTTATTAAGGGACGGAGGGAGTATGATAGTCTTTAAATGAGAAAGAAGAATTTTTTAAAGGGGGGGAGAGAGGAGAGACGGCTCCACAAAGGAATTTATTTCTATCATAAAGACTACCATATCTCCCTATCGTTCATTCTAAAACAAAGTGTTCATTACAAAATACTATTTTCTTTATTAGAAACTAATAGCAAAGTGTGCTCAATGTTTTCATACAAACAAAGTCCTCCTTAAAGAAAATAGGAGAGATGGAAAAACTAAATTTAATGACAAATTCATAACGTCCGAGGTTGAACAAGAAAATGCTCAAGCCACTCAAGGGGACTTATTGATTGGCTTATTCGTGTTGCTTGTTCTACCATGGTCTACGATATTTGATATTGTTATATTTTTATGTGAGCTTCGTCAAGCGACCTGGAAAAAAGTAATTCTACAAAGAAAGAAAAAAGTAATCGGATTTCACGATATATAAAGGACACTTTAATTAAAAAAAGGAGGATTTCATAAACTCATTGGTCTAAAAAATTAAAGACAAATAGGCGAGAAAGTCCCTTTGTCCAACAACATCTCAGAGAACAAGCATCCGATTAACATGTTTGTTTATGATTTGGTATCAAGAGTTTAAAAAACTATCACAACAGCTCGCGCTTCCAAGAAAGAACAAATCGGCTATTTCACAAATTGGAAAAGAAATGATCCAACATTACTATAAAAAAAGAATGAGGGTTTGACCATACTAATATCAATATGAATCAATATAACTAAGGCCCTGTTCAGTTCACCTTAAAATAATAATAATCAGTAAAAATAAGTTTAGCTTAGTAAAAATAAGTTCAGTTCAGTAAGGCCGTGTTCAGTTTACCTTAAAATAATAATATTCAATAAAAATTAGTTTAATTCAGCAAATATAAGTTCAGTTCAGTAAAAATAAGTTCAATTTAGTAAAAATAAGCCCAGTTTAGTAAAAATTAGTAGCGCCAAGAAGAAAAAACAGAATAAATCAGTAAAAATAAGTTCAGTTCAGTAAAAATAAGTTCAGTTCAGTTGAAATAAGTTCAGTTTAGTAAAAATAAGTTCAATTCAGTAAAAATAAGTTCAATTTAGTAAAAAAAAATTCAATTCAGTAAAAATAAGGTGAATTGAACGGGGCCTAAAATTAAGTTCAATTCAGCAAAAATAAGTTCGATTCAGTAAAAATCAGCAGTCAAAGAAGAAAAAATAACATTAATTAGTAAAAAAATAAGTTCAGTTATGTTAAAATAAGGTGAACTGAACGAGGCCTAAAATAAAGTACAGTTCAGCAAAAATAATTCTAGTTCAGTAAAAATTAGTTTAGATTAGTAAAAATCAGTAGTGCAAAGAAGAAAAAATAACATGAATCAGTAAAAAAAAGTTCAGTTTAGTAAAATTAAGTAAAAATAAGTTCATTTCTGAACGGGGCCTAAAATTAAGTTCAGTTCAGCAAAAATAAGTTCAATTCAGTAAAAATAAGTTTAGTTCAGTAAAAATCAGTAGCGCAAAAAAGAAAAAATAACATGAATTAGTAAAAATAAGTTCAGTTCAGTAAAAATAAGTTATGTTCAATAAAAATAAGGTGAACTAAACAGGGCATAAAACTAAGAAAAAGACTGAACAACAATATAAATCTATGAGCCTCTTTCTTGCCCATGGCATCAGTTGTTTACCTATTGTATTAAGGTATTTCCCACAAAATTTCATGAGTAGAACACTATAGCAAAACTGGCTGGGAGAACCCACTAAGCAGATCCTCTCGAAGTTAAATAATGTCATCTGACCTTTGGCTTAGAAAGGACCCAAAAGCTTAGTAAATAAGCTCATATTCAAAAGGTCCAAAAATAAGCCTAGAGTCACCATTGGCGCAAAATCCACCTTATAAATACTCATATCCACACATGAGTAAGGTACGTTCATATAAATACTTCAAATTACACATACTTACACTCCAACTCAATTATTGAGGCTTGCGCTTGTGATTCCGGAGCTGATTTAGGCATCGAAGAGACATAGTTCAGACAAACCTTCGATAATAGTGTTTGTTTTGTAGGCCGCCATTGCGATGGAAGATTGGACTACACGTATCCCACCAGCAATCTACCAGTCTACCACACTATAAGTGATAACGTTTCATATTGAAACACCTATGTTATTTTTGTCAAATAAATCATAATTGCAAACATCTGTGTTATGTACTTTTACAAAACCAACCCTCTCGTTAAGCTTTCAAATTTCACTTTTCCAAAATATCGTTATACGTCTCAAAATCCAAATCCATTAACTTTTCATATCCTCAAGATAAAAGTTGTGCAATTATTATTTCTAGTGGGGCATATATCACATGAGTTGGTCTTGTAGAAAACCGCCTAATTTTAATTTAAAATTAGAGAATAACCCAAACCTAATAGAAAGGAGACAATGACATACCTTTTTGAATAATTTGATAGGCTTTTTGAATAAAGTGATGAAATTAAATTAGTCTAATTTTAATACAAAGTTATACCGTCTTTTTTAATAATTTTTGATATCACATAAGTATTGACTATTGTGTGGGTTGTGTTTTGAAGTACTTCCAACGTTTTTTTTATTGACTACACTTTCCATCTTAGGAAGTTTAAAAGTAAAACTTCTCCTTTATTTCCTTTTTAGTAATTTTTTCTCTCCATTTCTCTACTATAACTTCTTCTTACGCACTTTTACTCACACACCAAAATTTACCTAATAATTCGTGTTTAGAAAGTGTAGCCAATAAAAAGGTAGAAAGTATCTTTTTTCAATTGATTGTGGATTGTGGTGGTTAAAATCAACCATCTCTACAAGTGCACTTGGACGCACATGTGCACATGCTAATAGCCTAATAGTACTCCATCTCCTAGGCGTCATGAATCATGCTTAATTAATTAATTTGTCAATGTTTTAGTCGCCAAATTTACAAGATCTTAAAAATTCTAAATAATTGAGCCCTTGAATCACAGGGGAGGGGCAAAAAGAAGATCTTTATGTATCCAAATATAAAATATTTAATGATGATCTTTGTTAGTCAATCCTAATTAAATTTCACAAATTATCTAAAGAGATGCCTAATTTTAATATTAAAATTAGCCAGTTTAGGCTCAAATAAATTTACAAAGCTCAAAGTATTTGAACCTATTCATCTCCTATTCTCCTCCGATACGTCATCTTCCTCATTTTCAGTTAAACTGGGCCAAAAGAAATTAAACTAGTGTCAAAAGATATTAAAGTGGTGTCAAAAGAAATAAAATGGCCATAAAATAAATTAAACAGGTGGCAAAAGAAATTAAATTGGTGCCAAAAGAGAGTAAATTGGTGCCAAAAAAGAGTAAACTGGTGCCAAATAAAGTAAACTGACGCAAGAATAATGGAAGCATCGGTTTGGAAAGGAGAGAGTAGGTGGGCTGTTGGGCCTGCTTAATTTTATTGGGTTTGGGCCTACCTAATTTTAACATTATTATTAGGTGGTCTCTTGCCCTGATTAAATTTGGAACTTTTATTGAGGGCTAATTTCTGAAACTGACAGTTTACCGTTGTTGATTTAAGTATTTGAAATTCTCCAATAAAAACGAGTTCATTCATCGTGAGGTGCAGGATGAACATTCTACATCCAAGAATTATTTTTGTTGATTTGCACATTTAAAACTTTTGCATAATTTTTACTGATTTGCTCATTTAAAACTTTCTCATTGTACACCATATAGGCAGATAAGGTAAAAGTTGTAATAGAAAAAAGCTTCAGATAGATATACCTAGATATTTTAAATGCTTAGGTCAAAGTACCAAAACCATAATTTTCCATAAAGCTTTTGGGCCCATTTTAAAGACAAGTTATACGAGTGGCATAGCCGCATTGGGACCATTTTGACAATGTGAGGAATGTTGGTTGAATGGCCTTTAGCCCACTAATAAATCAGGCCCAATGCACAATCCATCTGTTTGTTGATTCACATGAAGTGTCAATCGGATGCAATTATGTACGCCTAGAAGCTTTTTTTTATTTTAAAAAAAGCCCATGGCCGTAATCATGCAAGTTTGACAGAGATGAATCAATTTTGTCAACACTTATAAGTCAAAACTTGGAGTACATAGAATTGTTTATTCTCAAGAGACGATCTCATTATTTTCTTGTTTGTCTGTTACGAAGTTCTCTAAAAATTTGTGATTAAAATTAGGAGATATGCGTTTTGAAAATACGAGTTCTTTTTCACAATTTTCTTGATTTAATATAATTCAAAAGACCAGAACTTGTATAAATTTAAGTACATTATAGAATACATTATAAATTGCCAAATTTGATTTGAATTGCATAAACTCTTGGGAATTTTCTTCTTCTTCCTTTTGCCCACCCCTTTTTCAGGTGTCAATTATTTAGGATCATAAGATCTTGGAATTTGGGTGACCAAAACTGTGACATACTAACAAAGCATGATTCATGACAAATTAAATTGGTAAGTTGGGTGCAACTTGCCGAGATGGCTTGGTTCTGACCATCATAATAAATTAGTGTTCGTACAAGGTACTCCCATTAAATTCTTGAAAGAAAAAAGGAGGGTTTTTTAATTCACAAAATTGAAACTTTGGTTATTCTTGATTGCTTTCTGATGGTGACATGGGAAACCAGAAAATTAACTCTTGTAACCTTGATGAGGGTCTGAATGGATGACATTTTGGAAAAGATATTTTAAGCAAATTATTAATAACACCGCATGATTTAGAATTAAATTTCCAACTTTAAATCATTTTATGCAACGTAAATAATGTTTATATACAACATATAACCCTAAGAATTGCACATATCAATCTTCTTAATCTTAATTTTTTTAATGACAAACAATGTTTCATTTCCACCTACTCTACCCCACTTGTTAAACCCATATGATTTTACACTATCTCGTAACTATATTCCCTTTCCTATTAGATTAACAACAAAAGACCCACTTTCACACACTCTTCTTAACTTTACACTTCTCATAACTATATTCTCTCTCGTATTAGATATAAAAAAAGTTCACACAATTTGATCATATCCTAATTAACTCAATTTATTGGTCTAGTATTTGTGAGACAGATATTTGGGAGTAGAGAAAATTCTCCACTCCAAATATCCCTAGTGGAATTTGATCCCATAAACTTAAATTCATATCCTTACTAGTAGGCTAAAGTTTGCTTGGTTTCACAATCCTATTTGAATGTTGTTGAAATAGCAATATAGTATAACTCTACATTTTGTCGTAAATATAATTTCCTAATGAATATACCTTGAATTTTATGCTGGTTCGAATAATCAAGTATGGGGTCTCGTTACCTTATATTCTGTTTTGGATTTTTAGGCCTATTTTGTTTAGGTACTACTGAGGGTGCTTATATAAATATTTAGAGTTAAACCTTAGTCAAATTCAGTAAATATTATTAATTTGATAGCAATTATAAGGAAGTAATAATTAAAATAGAAGAAGAAAATGTATCTTTATTTACAAAGAAAGATGAGGATTTTAATAGGGCCCAAAAAGTACTAGAAAGGCTTTTTGGTAGGTCTCTTCACTAATTAGCTTTTTCCATATTTTGCCTGAGCTTTCGGGATGGGAGGGCCAGACCAGAGGAGTTTGCTAAGAAACGTGTAAAAGTGAACCTCCAATTGGGTGATTGGATCACCTGGATCAACACGAAAATTTCCAGAGTTTGTATTTCGACTTTCAGAAAAAAAGCAAAGTAATGTTATCAACCCTCTTAAAAGGGTAAAAGTAATTTTGCACTTTCAATTGCATTTCATGTCTTCTTTTTTTAATCTTTTTAAAACTTTGTTATGATGTGAAAAAGAGTACTAGTAAAAAATCCACCATACATACATATGCTACGAATTGAACATCACCATCAGTCCATCACAATGGAATCCAAAAAATCCACCATACATACATATGCTACGAATTGAACATCACCATCAGTCCATCACAATGGAATCCAAAAATTCAGATCCCCCTTTCTAAACTTTTGTAACAATCCCTCCGCATCTAATTTAGCCCTTTATTTTGGCTTTTGGTTTTTGTAGGCGGAATAGTAAAAAAAATACTCGGTCAAATTAGTTACTATGAAAAGCCAACAATCATCAGCCAATTGGCAAACACTGCCTTTATATTTGACAGTAGTTTTAATATTAGATTGAGTGTAGTGAATTAAAAAGAACAATGAGGCCAATGGCCAACTTCATTCAGTATAAGAATATAGTGAATGTATCACGTGTCACAAAGTCACAATCCTACGTGCTAAGCAGATTTTTAACCAGACCGGACCGAAAACCCTGAATAGCTATTTTTTATGGACCGAAGACAGGACCTGAATAAGTCGGTCCGGTCCATACCCAGTCTGGTATGATTCCGGTCCAAAATCAGGTCCGAACCGGTTTGTGCACACCCCTAATAGTGATTAAGACCATGTAATATATAAAGAAATAATACATTATTTAAAGAATATTTCAAAAAGGAAAATATTGCATATTTTAAGCGATAGAAGGAGCAACAAAATATGGAGTACGGATCATCTATCCAACATAGTGTTTCATTTAGTGTCCCATTTTCTATTATTTTGTCCCATAACTTAAATAAAATAATTTTTTTGTTTATTTTATACATTCTCCAACTAGTAAAGCCTCCTAAAACGTAAAAATATAGAAAAAAAACTAACTTCGCTTAGTAAAATAAAGGGCAAAAACAATTTATTTCCTTTTTGCTCTTTAATTTAATGAGTGAATATTATTTTCTATATTTTTATGTTTTAGAAGGTTTTACTAGTAGGGAGAATGTACAAAATAAACAAAAAAATTATTTTAATTAAGTTATGAGGACAAAATAATAGAAAATGAGATACCAAATAGGACACTATGTGAGATAGATGATCCGGACTCCAAAATATGACTTCCTCACCTTCACTTTGATTTTTATGTTTCCAATGAACAACTCTGAGCATATATTTCCTTAACTATATTAACAAAAGTTATGTATAAAAATCACATTTTGATAATACTATGTTAAGATTAAACACAAATCCATACATTTTTGATAATAACAAGTGTTTGTACTCGCTTTATTTTCAAAGATCTTCATGCTTATTGTTCGTATATAAACCAAAACAAAGAGGGGAAAGAGTGTATAGGTTAGTCACTAGTCTTAAATTGAACAAGAGAGGGGATATGATTGTGGGATTATGGACAATTATGTGGGTCTAACAAATAGAGTAAGGGTATTTTCTTTTTAATGTAAAATAGTTTAATTGAACTGAATTGAAAGGAATATTAATATGTAAGAGTAAAAGTATTGACAGGATTAGGATTGAATCGAATCTAATTAAGCTGAAATAAAACTAATTAAGCAGAATTGAATTGAATATAAGTTGAAGAATACAAGCCCTAAGATAGTCTAAAAAGAGAATAAACTCTTGTCATTGAAGCATTAAAATACAAGTAGGAAGATAGTTGGGCCGCAGAAACGGAAAGTAAGAAGATTCTAATAGAAGTATGTATTAGTCAAATAAAGTAGTCAAAGTAGGATGTGTGAATAGTATCAAAAGATCAAAATAAATTAGCTATTTTATAAACGGGATAAAAACTAATTTTTACATTGGTTGGATAGACCATGCGTACACAATATTTTTTTACATATTATTCCCAAAAATAGCTTTAATGAGGTTATTGGTTTGCTTGCACTTCGGTTTATCTGTCCAATTATTGGTATTTTTACATTTCAGGGGTCAGATTAGTTCTTAAGGGACAATATTAAGATCGAAATTAACAAAAATCGACCAGAATCGTCTCATTTTGCATGTAAAACAATGTCTTATTTTGCGTGCTAGGGAAGGTCATACTTTACATACTAAGAAAATTACTTGGTTTAAGTTTGTAGGGTCAATTTTAGCCCTTATAGATTGATTTTGAGGTCAAAATGGCAAAGAATGATCCGAAATGCCTTCTTTTTGCGTGTAAGTAAAAGTCTTGATTTGTGTGAAGGATTATATTTGACTAGTTAACGATCAATTAAAAAAAGTATTCTTTATTAAGGCTATTTTTGGGGGAAAAATTGTAAAGCATGGTTACCAATGAGAATGTTTTTCGAATATTTCCACCACTAGAAATTTCAAAAACCTAAGCGCCACCAATGGGAATTTCGCTATTATAGATTGAAATGAACGAATCCATTGATTACATTAGTTGATTGTAATATTGATATTTTTATACTTGTAGGAATATAGATATTTAAAGCGAAAATTCCAAGCATCATATACTTAAATCTACTAAGACCAAATTCTATAAACTAACATGCATCAAAATGTTTAGATAAATTATACTTTTGATGTGTGATTTCCTTGTGCTGCATGCCTTCTAGTGGAGATCCTTTGAGAACAGTAAGTGTCGTTCCTCTAGTATTAGTTCACGAACAATAATAAGTCAATGAACAAAGTTGAATAAGGAGGAAGACTAAGAGCTCTAAAAATCATGTTTTCTTGAGAGAATAATACTCTTTTGTAACCTCTAGACATTATACATAAGTATTTAGGGAAAGATCACATTAAGCTCATGATGTCATAAAATTCCAAGACTAACAAAGCGCAAAACTAATCCTCTTCATACCCCCCCATAACAGGCCAACCCACCCATAAAAGGGGTTTTGGTAATACTCGATCAACCCTTGTTACGATGTGTGGTCTTCCAGGACCCAATTAATATTAGTATCTTTATTAGTCTAGCAAAGTATAATTAGGTTCTAGTAGAACGTTAAAGTCACCTTATCATATTGAGTTATCCATTTATATTTAGATTATTATTACACTTATTGGTCAAAGGACAATATCCTTCAATACTATACATATGAGTTATTTAACTTGATATTACCATAAAGTTTTGAGAATCTTCTTTATGTTTCCTTTGGTTGGAAGGATAATATTTGCAGAAAAAATTGTCTCTAGCGTACAACTTTGAGTTTTAATATCTTCAATTGCAGACCTTTATTTTATAAGGGAAGAGGAGTAGCACCAAAAATCAATGATATTTTAAAAAATAAATCCTAATTAGGCGACACAATTATCTCTCTATAATTAATAGTTTTTACAGTTTTAAATTTGAAAAAGAAAATTTATATGTTTTGTCACGCATCACATACATATAGAGCTAGTAAGTAAAGCTTGAGGTAGTCTACGCTACATCATCGACGTCCCTTCTAAACCTACATTTTTTCCTTCTTAGTAAAAATTCGTCGAGGACGTATTTATATTTTTTGTTTTGATTGAGGGGAGG
Source organism: Patellifolia procumbens (assembly GCA_947645195.1). NCBI lineage: Eukaryota > Viridiplantae > Streptophyta > Magnoliopsida > Caryophyllales > Amaranthaceae > Patellifolia > Patellifolia procumbens. The sequence goes on from CANSGD010000594.1 coordinate 4,809,504, forward strand.
TATTTATTTTATTTAACGGGATATACAATCACGTTTTTAATACTAAAGGCGACGTTTTTTGAAAAACGAACACCGTCATATATGTCCTTTAAGGTACGAACTTCAAGGTTCCTTACAAAATGAGTTTCTACATGTCGGTTTTTCGAGCACGCACTTGGAAACTACCTTTTTCGTACGGAACATGATGCTTTTGCGAAAAAGGACACCGCCATACACCCTCTGTGGGCACAAATTTTGAGAATTCCTCGAAACAAGTGCCTACGAGCTTGATTTTCTGACACGTAGTTTGAGACAACTTTTTTGGATGAAACACAATGGTTTTTCGAAAAACGGACACCGCCGTATGCCCTTATGGCCACGAATATCGAGACTCCCTACGAAACCACTTTTTCGGACGGACCACGACATTTTTTTAAAACGGACACCGCCGTAAGGCCATGATGGACACGAATTTCTAGAATCCCTACGAAACAAGTACCTACAAGCCAGGTTTTCAGGCATGTAGTTCGAGACGACCTTTTGGGACGGAATACAATGTTTTTTTGAAAAAGGACTTTTAGACATACATGCCTAAAAATCAGACTAGTAGGTACCCGTTTAATAGGGATTGCCGAAATTTGTGCCTCTAAAGGATGCACGACCCATTTTTCGAAAAAACATCGTCTTTAGTATTAGAAACGCAATTAAATATTATCATATATCAAAAATACCGAAAATAAAAAATTGTAAAACTGGAAAAAAAGAATTTTAAAATGTTAATCATAATTTGACAGGTCATACTATAAATTAGTAAGATAATTAATGAAATTTTGAAGGGAGATAGGATAATTTAGTAAGAACTTGGGCCTCATACTTAACTACGTCAGGAAATTCTATTAACATATAGATAATTGATAAGATTGAGGAGAGAAAAGGTGGCATTTAGACATAAATGAAAATATGATAATTAATTTAAAATAAGTGTATTATTTTTTTTTTGATCGGAAATAAGTGTATCATTATACTAGAGGTTATTTACAATTTTGCTTTATTTTAATCCATAAGTTAAAGAATAAAATAGAGAGGAAAGGGCAAAAAAAGAGCAGTAATGGATGACTACGTGTCACATATACAGAAACCAAATGAGACACTTGGCTGTATCTGCAAGTGGATATGTGTTGTGGCCATTAGCTCTCCAACCCAACTCAAATAATGCGGCCTTCAATTGATTAATTAACTAATGGATTATAAAGTCCAATAAGAAAAGGATAAAGTTTTTTTTCCCTTACAAGAGATTTACCCTTCCTCCTCTATTTTAAATTAGCTGCAATAGTTTAGGCGTATAATTTTTGACCAATAATATTTTAATTATCTATCAATAAAAATTACTACTTCCGTTCCATAGGTATTACAACCTTTGACATTTTGCACTATTTATACACTACTCTTTGACCCTCTTTTGTGATTTATACACTAGGATAAATATAGACATGTGGGATCTTGTTAGATTCGTCTCGATATATGCTTAATTAATATCTATTTTTTATAATTTTTACTTAAATAAAATTAGAGATATTAGCGTCTAAAGTAGTGCGTTGGGAGACGTAAAACTCCCTATGTTGCAATACATATGGAACGGAGGTAGTATAAAAAATCAATCCAATGACTACATTACATGATGAAAATGAGAACGAGATACGTAAATAGTATAAAAGTTAAATTGTTTTTTTTTTTACAAAAAAGTTAAATTGTTATATCTTCTAGAAGTGTAATTTTAAATTATTCAAGCTTTAATGCCGGACTAAAGAGAGAAGTGGGAAATCTCGCTAATGTGTATATAATGTTTATTAACATGTAACTAAAGTTATTTATGTGAGGGATAGTATAGTTGATTTGAATATTCTTTGCAGTCTCAAAAACTTTTAGAGAGAATTATTTCCTCCGTTTTTTAATAGTCGCACCATTTCTATCTTTCACACTATTCACACATTTCTACTTAAATTAATAGTGTCTTATACGTAAGAAAAAATATAGTCATGTGGGATCTTGTTAGATTCGTCTCAATGTATAGATTATTAAAATCTAAATTGAATAATTTTTTATTGTGTATAATTAAAGATATTTAACATCTAAATTGTGCATTGTGTTGCGTAAAATGTTTCAATGATGCGAGTATTAAAGAACGGAGGAAGTATTATTTTACCTTTTTTGCTCCTGCACGCCGAACCAAAAAAACTACTCCTTAATCTTCAAAAAGTTTTTTATAGTTGACCCGTTCCAATTAGATGTACATTTCGTTAGCTCTTTTGTTTGAAGCCTGAAATCAGTTAGGACATTTATTCTATTTTCTAATTGAGTCTTTTTATTACTTTTGTCGTCGTACCGATGCATAAATGAGTATGTTCTATCAACTTATTTTTGATTCGTTCATTTCAGTTTAGTCTTGCACATAATCTATACTATTACATTTCAGCTTAGTTCAGAGTAATTATTTCTATACAAAGAACATTTAATTTTTTTGTTTATGTCTATCATACTCTTCTTTTCTTGTTCACTTCTTTGGTAAAAACCATAAAACATACGGTATATAAATAAGACAAATAATTTAGGATAGGAAGGAGAAATGAAACTTAAAGTTGAAAAGAATCTTAGCTTACGTTGCTAATGACGAGCTTTAGTCTAATTTGTTTAGAAATGAAAAAAGAATATAAAAAAAATGAGGGACACAGAAACAAAGTAGGAAAAGGGTTGAAAGAGGAAGTAGCACGTGAGAAGATGAAGTTCCTTAAAGAGAACGCAACTCTTCCCCCGTGGGCCGTGGGCCGTGGATGCGTTTTTCTTTTAGATTTTGACTCGGATTCCCATAACCTCGTGTCAACCTTCTGCTTCCCATGAATTTATGAGTGGTAAAAAAGTAAAACTTTCCATATTTATCACGGGTCCCAAATTAGATTAATTTTCTTGTCTATATGGTTAACTAGCCTTTTGGCTTTAGCAATGCTCCGAGTATATTTTGTTATGTTAAATTTGGATGCAAGAAGGAAACAATGAATATTACAAGTTCATTTCTTATTTTATGTTATATTATAAGGTGAGACAGTTTAGATAGAGTATTTAACGGTACTTAAAATGTGGACTTTGATAATTATAACGTATGTGATATAATTGTAAAGTTGTCTCTTTAAAAAGAATGGTTCAGAGATTTGAATATCATTTTTAAAAAATTTCAAATCAGTATTTAGAGACTGTTGGAGTATGACATGAACCAACGCATAAGGTGAGATACAATGACGACAAGTCAATGTGGAAAATAGGTTGACACGCACTAGGTTACAACACGTGCTCCAATATATAATAAGATGTTCGTTGATTTTGACCATCAAAGTTACTCATTGAAAGGTGTCAAAGTCAAAGTGTGTAAATTACAAAGAAATAAAAGTAATTTAATTTTTATCTTTATCTCCTACCCTTTACATCTAATATGTTCTTTCTAACTCTTTTTTTCTCTATTAACAAACAATGTACTCCCTTTTTCTCTAAATCATTATTAAAGAATCCACCAACTCCTGTATATTTATCTTCTGAATATTGTAATAATTAATAACCACTCAATAACTTACTTCTCCAAGTAGTGTGTCAACATACTTGTTCGAACTAGTTTTTAATGGAGTAAGTATAAAAAGTACTACATCCGTTCCACATCTATTGCAACCTTCTTTGACATTCTACACTATTCATACAATCTCATTTTACCTTCTTTTGTGGTATATACATAAGGATAAATGTAGTAACGTGGGATCTTGTTAGTCTCGATATATACTTAATTAATATCAAGTTTTTATATTTTTTACTGAAATAAATTTAGAGATATTAGCATTTAAAGTAGTATTTTGGAAGGCATAAAACTCTCTATATTGTAATACATATGAAATAGAGGCAGTATACATTAAAAGCAAATATCGGAAGAAGTATAACAAGATCTCATATACTTGCACACTTAATGATATATGAATCACAAAAGAAGAATCAAAATTCTATAAAACTAGAGAATCATAATATAAAGGAAGGGCACCTCTTATTTTCCCCTAATTGCATCTTTACAGAGGTTTGATTCTCATAAGAAATATGAAAAAATAAATTGTCTTATACATATGTCTAATTAGGAATTAAATAGTATAAAGTCGATTTTTTTTTAGCTAGGTAAGGTAAGAAAAGTTAGAAGAAAAGAACATTAGGAGCCCTTCCGTACGAGGAGTTCTCCTAATGCATCTGAACTAAGGATAGGGAGAAGAGTAGAGTGCTCCACAATATCTATAGTGAGACTATCACATACAAGATGTCCTACGTTTGCTACCCAATCTGCTGTCCTATTTGCCTCTCTGTAAATATGGTTGATTTTCCATTTGTCGATGTTTCGAAGAAGTAGATAAATGTGTTGATTTATGTTGTCAATCTATTATGGATGAGACCACTACTTTTTAACTGCATTAATAATCAAAAGATTATCGCCATCTATAATGGTGCTGGTGTATAAAGTCGAATTATTGTAACTAAAACAATAGAGGAGTAGTAGTACTCTTGGAAGTATTATTCTTGGTAGTATAGAATAGAAAGGGGGGAAATAGAAAAATGAAAAGGAGAGAAGAGAAGATAAGAACAACTAAAAATTCCACCCACCCAAACCAATACACAAAACAAGACCCACTAATAATAATAATAACAAATAAGAAGAAAAGTAGTAATAATAGTCTTTTATTTTGTTTATCTCCTTCACTTTTCTTATTCTCTCCTTTGTCATGCCTCATAATTCATAACTTAGCTCATCACAAACACAATCAACTCTTTTCTCTCACCGTCTTTTTAACTCCCTTTCTACACCCCATACCCCTTATTTTGTTTTATGATCGTCAGATCATTATCTTCACATAATAAAGTAGTGTGACCAAATAATAGAATACAAAAAAGAAAGAAAATTCCATTATAAATTCTTTAGCACAAAAAAAAGAGAGAGAAAAAATGGGAATAATGGAAGAAGGAGGAAGAGTAATAAGAAAAATAGAGCAAGAAGAAGAAGAGGAGAAAAGAAAGTGGCCAATATGGTTAAAACCTTTGTTAAAAACTAGCTTCTTTGAACAATGTAAGACTCACCCTGATGCTCATAAGTGTGAATGCAATATGTATTGCTTAGATTGTATGAATGGTGCCCTTTGCTCTGTTTGCTTGTCTTCTCACAAGGATCACCGCGCTATCCAGGTATTTTTTTATCGCGGTTCCTCTCATAATAATCCCAACTATGCCAGTTTCCAACTACCGGGATTACACACCTATTCGGGGGGAAGCAGTGTATAATTGGGATTATTCTTGTTAATTTTTTTATACGGCGAGTTTGATTAAATGATAAAATGGGCAGATAAGGAGGTCATCGTACCATGATGTGATAAGGGTAACGGAGATACAAAAGTATGTGGACATAACAGCAATTCAAACATACATTATCAATAGTGCGCGCATCGTTTTCTTGAATCAAAGGCCGCAGCCTCGCCCTGGTAAAGGCGTTACAAACACTTGTCTTGTTTGCCACCGTAGCCTTCTTGATTCCTTCTCCTTTTGCTCCCTTTCTTGCAAGGTAATTGCTATTTCCCTTTCTTAATTTTATGTTGGTTGCTCTAATTCAATCCAATTTCAATTTTACATACACCGGATATATTATGCGCATAAACACCTGCCTACCTGGATATATTATGCGCATGGTACACCCACAATGAGACTTTTTGACTGGAACATGTGCATGGTGTACTCGGGTGTTCTGAAAGTACATTGGAAAGTTGTTTGTTTTATTTTATTTTATTTTATTTTATTGTATTGTCTAAGTTTCTTGAAATGTTCTATATTGGGTAAGAACTAGTACAACAACAACAACCACCGTCCATTTAATCAATGTCTCACCCGTAGTCAGTCAGAGCTCGTATAATTTTTTTTTAAAAGAAGGAGAATAATTAAAATCTGGGTGAATTTTAGGTAAGATCAGTTATTCGGTAAAGAATTTAATTCCGATTACGCTTGGATTTTGGAATATATACTTGATAAAACGATTCCGAATTCGAGGGGATAAAATGAGATAATGTTCTTGACGAACATTTCGTAATCAATGGGCAGAAAAGTGGGGTAGAAATGTATTAGAATGTACTAGTTGGATATGAAAATGGGGCTGCACATACATCCACTTAACTAAAGCATAATGTATTAATGTAACTATAGCTACCTAAGCTAAATTGGATCTTTGGCAGTTGCATAATAATCTTCCCAATTTGCACTCATCTACTAAAATTTTACAACCACAAGTGTCTCATTCAGTTAAGGTCACCTCACTTTTTGCTAACTATAGCCATATGATATGGTTGCTTATACTATTAAGCTTTTGACTATTCGTTTAAACTAATCTTGTTGTGCCACCCTCCATCATATTGATAATGACCTTTCTCTACTACACTAATACTTTTCTAGTCAATGTTATTCTCAATGTCGATGCATTTTCGCTAGTCGTGTAAATGGAAGGTTTTACGATGGCTATATTGATGTTGTTGATGTAATCGCTATTGAAATGTTTGCGTTGTTGAAAGAAAATGTGATTGACTAGTATTTTTCTTGCTTGTGTAGTTGTGTCACATGTATTGAATACTTGTGGGGGTCTGTGAATAAGATGAATTTTCTCTGCTGATTAATAAGTAAACTTTTTTGATCAAAACCAAAGATGGCACTTGAGCTTGCAGGCAGGCGGTACCGAAAGCTTGGCCAGGCGCGGCATTCTGACATATGCTTGTGCCGTGCCAGGCAGACCTAAAACCAAGGTGGTGCGTGGGACATTCCACCACAAGCCTGTTTTGTTGTCAGGTCGTGTCGTGTTATGCCTTCTTGTCTGGGCTTAAAACTCATGACTCTGTTGTACTCTTTCATGTAGTGCAGTTATCCTAGACCATGTTGTGTTGTGCCTGACTCGTGTCTGTGTTGTATCGTAGTTTTTCCAATCTCGTCTTCAAGTGAGATTGTGCCATGTTTTCTATTGGCCTGGCCATAGTGCCATCTCTAATAGAAAACCAATCTTTTATCGAGTCAATGTATTGTCTCATATGCATTAATGAATTAGTTAATTATGATTTGATTAACAGATAAATGGGACATCAAAGAAGTTTTGGACTGATAAGAAGAGAAGGATTGAAGAGACAGGGAACACAAATTCAGACTCGGAAGAATCGTTGAACAACTACTATGATGAGCAAGGGGCTGTAACATACAAATTTAACTACAGCTACAATTATAAGAAGAAGCTGCAGAGTTTTACACCATCAACGCCGCCTAGAACCACATCCTCAGGTTCAGGCTCAGGCGGGTCTCAATACAGGTCTGCAAAACGCAGGAAGGGGGTGCCTCATAGAGCTCCTCTAGGGGCACTACTCATACAATACTAAATCCGACACTGTAATATTACTAATACGTACTCCAGCCTCCAACTGCCTCGATATATCGATGGTTGGTAACGCGATACTAGTTGACTAATTCGCGACTCTGTATATTTACACAAAGCTAGCGGAAGCAAGTACTCTCCCTTGGGTACTGTATATGTACATATATAGGTAGTTAGAAAGGATATATAGATATATATAGAAGCAACAGGTATGTTTAAATGCTGTGGCTTATTACACTTTTTTTTTCTTCGGTATACACAAGTAAATGTGGGAAGGAGGTCTTTGATGTAAATGCCTATGTTATGTATGTCATGTAATTGTGAAGCTATGTTTCTTTTAAAGAAAAAGAAGAAAGTATAGAATAACTAGTAATGAGTGATGGCAAATGTGAAATCGTTTACTAGTGAAGTATGAAGTTCGTGTTAAGTGATGATGAAAGTAACTTGTTATGTCGGATAGCAACAGTCTGAAGCCATACACCAAGTGATTTATTAAGAAACAGATAATATGGTTGTGTTTTGTCTTTTATTGTAGTATTATGTTGAATTGAATTGAATTGAATTTATTAGTGCTCTATGCCTATATAATACTAAATCTATGATTTTTAGATTTATTGTTGCTCTATTTTGTTAAAAGTGAGTGAAGATATATTTATATGTTGCTCTATTTTGTTGAAAGAGTGCGAAGTGTGCTTTCCTTGTACATTTCCAATAAAAAAAAGAGTGTGAAGTGTACGTTCATGATATTCAGCGTTGGCATTAATTCTACATATCTTTACAAATCGGATAAAATTTTACATGGATTTATTTTTGGGGTGTATAAATTGCAAATGCAGTTGAAGGAGAGTAATTGTAAGTGCTCATATGGTCCGATGGAGATGGTGCACTTTCTTGAAGAAATTAGAAGTATATGTTATTGAAATGCATCAGCAAAAGCTACAGATTATTAGATATTGCGGTGATATTTATATTTTCTTTTGTGTACGAGTCATTAAGCTAAGATAAAAGTTAATCTCAGAATTGCAAAATTGGGATAAATTCTCTAACCGGATGACATAGTATCATATGACATTACCGCATGATAAGTTGTATCAGATGTTCCAAAAATCCGTGAAGCCTTTTCTGTTTGAGGTTCTTTTTACCATTTGGTTGTATTCCATTTGCGAATTTCTCTTTGTTTAACTTGAAAGCATTCTCCCTTATTTAAAAAGAATTGTATTTATTTTTATTGCTATTTCTTCTTAAGCTATTTTTCACGGACAAACACAAAGTTACCCGCGAAGTGCTTCAATTCTCGAGGTTTGACTCAAGCCAGCCTATCCCATATGTGTGCACAACAAGCGTAGAACATAGAGATATAAGAGGAACATAAGACACAATGACACTAACCTGCACCAAGTCGTATGTATTTAGTATGCAATTAGTATGAGCATCCAAGTATGAAAGTGGTCTAACATGAAACTTTGCAGCATAGCACCGGGGAAACCGTCAACACATGACATATTGTTCTACTAGGTCCTATTCTTTTTGAGTGGAAAAATTGAAAAACAATCATTTCAATTAAGTTAATTTCAGTTTAGTTCAGCTCATCTACTTTGTTTTATAATTGGAATTCGATTCACTTGAATTCAGAATATTTTAGCTCAGTTCTGAATGTATCAGTTCAGTTCTGAATGTATCAGTTCAGTTCTGAATGTATCAGTTCAGTTCTGAATGTATCAGTTCAGTTTAGTTTAGTTTAGTTCAGTTCATCCGTTCAAAATATAAAATGATCACATCATTTCCTTCTAATACCTTTACTTAAATTCTCTAGATACCGATTTCTTATTACCACCAGTGAAGTAGAAGATCAAAAAATTTCAATACAAAAACGATAAAGAACAAGGTTGACAACTTACATAACCTACAGATTAATTATACGAAGATAAAAATGACATTATATATTATTCTAATCTATAAAATAGATTAATTTTATCATCTTAATATATAATAAAAATGTGGAAGATGATTGGAAAGGATGTTGGTGGAAGGGTGGAAAAAGGCGCATGCATGGAAACCAGAAAGTGGGAAGGGTGAACCAATCCATAAATTAAAAGCAAGCTAAGCGGCGTTTGTTACATTCGATAAGCCATTTAATTGTTCGGTGATCTTTGCAGAGCAAGCGTCATCGCTAGTGACAAGCATAATTTCAGCTGAGATTCCCTACCTTATTTTATGTACGCCAAATTAATTTGGTGGCTCTATTTTTTTTGTTTACGATTTGCACCTCTTGCTCTTTGCCTAATTAATTTAGCATAAATCTGTTTCTTTCCTTTTCAATTGCAAGTGTTGATATTTAACGACTATGAAATGTATGGGATGATGAATAAACGATTAGAAAAAAGAGTGAGAGAAAATCAAATACCCTAGAATGGTTTTGTTAGTGTTTTGAAAGTAAGAAGTGTAATTGAGGTGTTGTTTGTTGCTTTGTTTAATTTTTGATAGGAATTATATTGCATATAAAATTGCTTTTCTTATAAAATTTCTCGGAATTGTAAAATTTTGTTTGATGTGATATAGAAACTTGCAAATTTATGAACTATGGATGATTAAGTGGATGGAGTAACTAATTCTCATGTGAATCACTTTATTTTTTAAAGTCAATCGAACAAGACATTTGAAAGCAAATTTATGAGAATTTTGAATGTTTAAGGAAATCAACAACAACCAAATTATACCTGAGAGAGAGTAGGAAATAGTTCAATTGATTAGATTATTCATTTGAATGCAAAAGATTTTGGCATCTCTCAAGTATCATGTATTTTGGCTTTTATAAACCAGAAAAGAAAAATAGTTGCATCAAAAAGTTGAAGAAGTACAACTTAGCCAACATACAAAAAATTGCAATATCTCATTATAGCTTTGATATTTGATTGTAAAGTAAGGTGCATTTTATTAGCTCATATTCTAAAATACTTCATAATCAAGCGTGTTTCTATCTGGAGTAGTCTTGGATGGTTAGCATTATGTGAATTTTTTTCTTGTGTGTATGTTAATAACTTAATATGTACCAATATCGAGGTAATAAGAAATCTAATCTTGAAACAATTTCAAAGGAATGCCCCCTCACATGTGATACCTTGTTTCATAAGTGAGATATTTGTGAACTTTCATATGATTAGCGTACTTAACAACATATACATAAGGAAAAAATGCATAGAACAAGCTTGTGTTGGTATACAGGAACAACTCTTGGTGATGCGTCCCTAATGACTACTCAGGACCCATAGAAGTGTTGGAATGTTACAAGTGTTATTACCATACCAGCTAATGTGGTAGTACGTAACATTGATAAATTTTGAACTTTATACACCTTCAAAAGTCAGAACCGCAATAAAAACCTTATCAAATGAGAATCTTAAGGGATAATTTTCCGAGATTATGCATCATACACCAACGTGTATCACGAGTATGGTACCCAAGGCTATTTGAGCAAAAAAATAGTCTTAGATTTACCATGCTCATGGTACATCTAAGACTATTTAAGCAAAAAATGAACTTGTATTATACTCAAAATACACCCAAATATATAAAATTATACTTCCTCCATTTTTTTTAAACTGTAACAATTGGAAATATTTGTGAGAGGCAAAATATTCAATTATTGCAGCAAAAAAATGGAGGAAGTACTATTTTCCCCAGCTTCTAAATCTTTAGCCCGTAAATACTACTCCCTCCGTTCCTAAATGTTGTATACATTTGGAATCTTGACACTATTCATAATATGAGAGAATCTTTTAAATATCTCTTAATATATAAGTCAAAATATAGTCATGTGGGGTCTCGTTTGATTCGTCTCGATGAACACTACAAGAATATCTAATTTTTATAATTTTTGCTAATGTATAATTAAATATATGATCAAAATTAAACGTGTGTTGGCATGTGTGCAAAACTGAAATGGGTAAAACATTTAGAAGCGGAGGAAGTAGTAGTATACATTGACAGCTTATAAGGATCAAGAATTCAAGAACTAATCAGTTTTCTCCTCCTCATCCTAAAAGAAAGAGTTACTGCCGACTTAAAAGAAGTTTTAGTAGAAAGAAACCTGGGCAGTGGACTTAGGACCCTGAGAGTACAATTTGTACACCACTACAATTAGTGTTAAATCTTACCGGTAATACCGGTAAAAGTAGCGTTCTTTAACTGAAGAACCTTTATTTTTGCTGCCTATTTAGAGGTCCGAAAGGGCCCCAACTTAGAAGAAGACGTACGTTTTTAGGAGAGAAGAGAGATGTGGTTAATTATGCTCCCCCCACCTGCCCCCATTCGATCATCTTTATTACCAATTGCTTAGCCACATCTCTATTTATTATCAATCAAATGGCTTCTTTTATTAGATGAGGATACAATATGACAAATATGTAGCTATTTGGTGGGCTTTCTAGACTCTATTATAGTATTATGTATAATTAGTACGATCTACAAGTCATTGGTGCTACTTACATCTAAACTTACGAGAAAATTAACATAAATCAATGTTATGTGTTGTATATTGGCACTTGATCTAGTACTGATTAACCATTTTACTTGTATTCATTAAATGTTCGTTTTTTTAAAATTAGGAAAAATTGATAGGAATAATCTCACCTTTGGCCGGTCTTCCACCATTGGTATCACGTATCACCTTCAATTAATCTAGGTATAATCCGACCTATGACCCCATCTGCTTATGTTGGTCTTCCACCATTGGTATCACGTATCACCTTCAATTAATTCAGGTATAATCCGACCTATGACCCCATCTGCTTATAGTGGTCTGTCACCTATTGGTGACCTACAATCATGAGTAATCTTCATAATTACGTGATTAATAGATAATTAAGTATATTTTAAACTTAAAATTTTATTAAAGTTTTAAATCAGATTTAAATTAAAAAAACTTTAAAAAGAAAAAGAAAAACCCACCCCCTCCCCTCCCCTCCCCTTCCCCCACTGCTGCCATCCCACCCTCTCCAGCCCCGCCGTCGGCCTTCGCTTCCGACAGCACCACCCTCACCAGTCCCGCCGCCGGCCTTCCCTTCCAACAACACCTCCCTCAACCTCACCCTCAACTCCCTTACCCACCCTTCCCGCTCCCCTTAAACCGCTGTCCCTCCCCCTGAAATCACCACCCCTCCTTTCCCCACTCCATAAAATCACCACCCCCCCCCTGTAAGCGTTTTCCGATGAGTTTCGGCGAAAAAGAAAACTGAGGAGAAGGGAAGAGAAGAGAATATGGGGAAGGTGAGAGAGAGGGTGGTGATTTCGGGGTGGGGGAAGGGAAGGGGGTGGTTTCCAAGGTGTGGGGTGGCGGTTTAGGGGAGGGGATGGTTTTTTGGGGTGAGGCAACTGTGTTACGGAGGAGGGGGTGGGGTGGCAGCAATGGGGGAAGGGGGAGGGGAGGGGGTGGGTTTTTCTTCCTTTTTTAAAGTCAACGATTGTTCTTGTCGGTCAAACAGGTTGCCATCATCCCGTACGAATGGAAAATATGAGCGTCAAAGGTCGGATTATACCTGGATTAATTGAAGGTCGTACCAGTGGTGGAAGACCGGCCAAAGATGGGATTTTTCCTGTCAATTTTACCTTTAACTTATTAGCAATATTTATTAGAACTTATTCAAATTATATGTGTGAGGGGGTCAAATTAAACTTTATTAGACTTGAACTTATTATTACTTATATGAATGTATCTAATTTTTTTGTTTTGATAAGGATGAAAAATAAGTTAAAGAGAATAGAACTTAATTAATTTCTCTTATCAATATTTAATTTTTAATTTTTAATCATGAATCAAATAGCACCAGCACAATCGCATAGTAAGAATAATCAGCCAGATATATAACAATATTTTCCCGTGGTAGATGGTAATCTATTGTAGTCCCCTACATAGTTTTTTTTTGCACGTACTTGTTAGTCTAGTTTGACTAATTGATGCATATAGGATGGCTAAATGGTTGTTTAGTTTACATGAAAAAGAATTGAGAAATAGATGAGTTGTTTAGCTGATTAAAAAGTGGCGATGGGAAAACTAGGATTACAACTCTCCACGAAATGGAGTAAGTTACTTAGGGCCTAAGTAAGTAGAATTTCCCACATAAGTTTAATTCCTAGTCGGCGATCAAATATTTTAATCAAATCCATATGAATTTAATTAAGGAGCATATTTCCTATGAATTTTAATTTTATGGAATTTTGGCTTTCTATACACACCAAATAACCATATATTGCTAGATTAATGTTTGCACTAGGCACTAGCTATCTACCATCATTTACTTGTGCTCAACATTTTCCTTATGCTATCATTCTCTCTCATATGAAAGGGTTAACTTTAGAATACTAATAAAATATCCCGGTTCTAATTATGTTTAGTTTTGCTTATAAGTTGGCTTATTAGTAAGTGTTACGCATGGTCGTCGATAATCTTGTGATTTGATGTTAAGTTTATATTCTTCGTAATAAGCATTTGTTGTCATCACTCTAAGGGAGAAATCGTAAACCATAGATTGGTTTTGATAACTGTTATGTCTAGATTTTCCTAATCTAGTTCTGCAAGTTCACAGGTTCCACGATCACAAGTTCCAACTACAACTTCTGAGTATTAGCTTCCACCTACTGGATGTAAGCTACCAGCTTCCAGCTACCAGCTACCAGCTTCCAGCTACCAGCTACCAGTTATCGTTCGCCAGCTATCGTCTACCAGCTATCAGTCACCAGTTTGAGCAGGTCAACGTATGACTCAAAGATATAGGAGAGTTTGTTATGAAGACCAAGTCAAAGTCGGTTTGAAGAATAAGTCAGCCCATGTGCCTTATATAGTGGGAGAGTGATTCAAAGCAAGCTGAATAGGAAAGAATAAACAGATTCTTTGATTTAAGGAAGCTGTTACAACAACTAACCTATATTTTAGGAAGCTGTTACAGCAGTCCAAACAAGCTGATTTGAAGCCTATTTAAGCTGTAAACGTATCATTAGATGCATAACACAATCTCATAAGTTACTACCGATTATTCTTAGCTTAGAGTTTTCCACTCGTATTTTACACTTAGCATTCATATTTCTACTTAGTATTCATAAAAAACACGTTTATTGTACTTGTAATTTACATTGATCGTAATGAATTGGTGAAGGTCACCCGCGGTTTTTAGACCCTTATTCCTGGGGTTTTCCGCGTCATCATTTGTAGTGCCTCTCTTTCTTTTTCGCTTTCTTTTGTTCTTCTTTGCATTGTTCATCATAATTAGCAATCCATCTTCATTAGCTAGTTGTAGGTCTCTAGCTAGATTTTACTTGTGTAAAATTTGGTATAAACAATAACAACCAATAGATTGGTTTTGATATAAATTACTTTTACATTTTAGAAATGTGTAATCAAGATTATCGAGTTTCTATTGATGAATTTACTGATGAAGTTCAAGTTTGAAAAAGATATGAAACTTCACGCAGATCAAGTCATGAAGGTTCAATTTCATAGAGAATGGCTGAAGTGTCTGACAGCCTAAAGGATAGTTGAAACTTGAACATGTTGTAGTGAAAAAGATGTTGAGCCATTAGTGTGTCTCAAACATTGCTTAATTTGTGAGTTTAGTAGTGCATTAAAAGTTTAGAAATGTAAGCAAATTAAGTTTCATGTCATTCATGAGTTTGTTTACAAGTAGCCAGTAGGAGACTACGAAGTAATATGCATAACCGAAGTCTAATTGCATTAGGAGTCTTTATACTTGGACTGTTTTTTGTGTTTAACTTGAAAATGTTTGATTGAGTTTTTGGATGTCATTTATCTTTAACTAGATTATATGTAAGAATTATCTCTTAGGTCTAAACTACGCACTCATCTTTCATCAAAGTTTAGTCAACTGAATACTGAAATCAACACATAATCCGAACTTGACCTGAATTCGAGTTTACCCGATCCAAACAACCGATTGACCATGTCTGATTTTACCTTTTTTTAGCTAATAAGGTGCTAAAGATTTTTATCTACCTAACGTTATAATAAGCGTGAAATAGTTTTTAATTTTTGTACATATCTTTCTAAATGGGCCGCTTGATGATGCGTTTGCATTATGAAACTTTGATGTTTAAAACCTGCACTAGCCGCTCCATGCCATTTCAAGGACAGAGAAGAGACTGTTGTTGAAGACACCTTAGCTTACACTTCATGTCCATTTCATCCTATTTAATATTTGGATGGCAAAATATGTTACTCATTTCTTTCTAATGCCCTGTTTGACTTCCTCGCTTGCAAGGGTGAACTTTGGCCATTAATATATTTGATACAATCTAAAAATTGATATATACTCAAGAAGTATCTAACAGTGTGTAAATAAGAAAGGATCAAAGATAATATTACATAGTAATTCCGTCGCTTTTTTTCAATTTTCAATTAGTTAATCCTCAATCGTACTTTAGTAACCCTAGGATCCAATAATCGAAGAGCGTTAGAGAGTGTGTATAGCCCATAAGCACTTCACAACAGACATAAAATGTGTTCTTTTATCTCAAAAATTTTAGTAGAAGCTATAAATTTAAGTTTGAGGATATGAAGGTGAAGAAAAATATCCTTAGAAAAGTATTTACAAGCTTGCAATTCGTGTTGAAAAGCAACATTAGTTTATATTCTAGATCTTGGATGGCCCATACATGGATGAATATCAACTATCAAGTGTACTTTTGAGTTTTGGCCTTGGTTAGGCGATCAACCACATTGCCCACCTTTTGAAAGCGAACAAATGTTTCATATAATTTGTGGTTCAAATTTGTTGTGCCATTCATGAGTTTTCAGATCATGCCTGTCATTTGGAATGATCAAAACAACCAAACAAAAACACAAAACTAGAAAAGAATTGATATCACAACTATTCACATTTCAGATTAATAAATAATGACATGTGACTTGGAATAAATGCTTTCTGATCTAATTCTTTTGTAAAGTTAGTTTATTCCACACCCAACTTTTTTATATGCGCTACTCTTCTCATACTAACTATACAAAATCTGAAAATTCCCTCAAAAAAAGAATAACAATACAAAAAAAGTTTGATTTATAAAAGTTTACTCCATCAAATACTCCCTAGCTTTGTCTTAAATCCTAATGATGTCCATACCGCTCCCCTTTTTGTCCTGATATAGTATTATGGAATAAGATCCTATTTGCAAAATACCTCTTAGAAGTCAACCAATCCAACTTAACAAGTTTACACTTTAAATAATACGAGGAATAGAATTAGAAAACTCACGCTGTAAATATAGCTCACCTAAACGTTTCAATTTGTTCATGCAAAAACACATGGTCAACCTAAAAGTTATGCCTGAAAATTAAGTACATACTACACCAGAACTACTAACTAATTATACGCTTGCTATAAATTCGCAACTCATACCATTTTCAGATATTACTTGAGTTCTTGATCTATAGTTTAAAATGTTTAGTGTAAGGTTGGGTTGGAGGGAGTAGCTAGGTTGTTTGAAAAGGCAAGAGACTGGAGATGGTCCAAGTTTCTACCATTGATGCCCTGTTTAAAACCTGCTGCAAGCCTACCACTGATGGGTAGGTGACTATATGAGACGGAAAATGTATATAATGGACACAAGAGCACCAGCATGAAGTATCCCTTGCCCTTTGACCCGTCTTTTTCACTTTCGTGGCTGCTTGAATTTCTTCTTCCATAGTTTACAAACAAATTCGTATGCTGCCATGAAACGTATAATTTCTTCTTCCATGCAATAGCTGTCAGCGGATCAATAGAACCAGAGTGCAACCCCGGAAATATATGGAGGCTTCCGTATGTTTCTCCTGAATGCTGCCATGAAATGTCTTCCACTATTTTCTTTTGGTGTCTGGTTTTAGAACTTCAGAAATAGATGGACTCCATGTCTTGCCTCAGACCTTCAGCTGGTCATCAACATGGTTACTGGCTTACTAGTTACAACACACTTCACTGAGTTATGTTAAGAAAAAAAAAGAGCTCATGCAAGATTGATATCATGCGATTTATTAATACCAAAGGCATCATAACAGGAAAAGTTCTGGCCCTGGATTGGAACACAAAGTCGTGTTTGTATAAACACTCAACCTCATTACACAAGATACATACTACATAACAGATTCACAATGACCTAATGACACAGCCTAGAGAATTTCCAGCCCCCTATCATCATAAACTTAAAAAGCAAACCTTGACGGGGCAGGCTAGTATATAAAATTGCAGCTATTCAATGTCGTCAATCCAGTCGCCATATATCCTGCTTATTTTGTCAGGTCCTTTCCATTTATGTGTTTGCCTCGGCCCAACCACCTGTGTCGCACTTGAAGGCCTCTGTGAAGGAATTCCTAATCCTGCATGGTGAAAATCTTGACGAGGGGTTGACAAACTTGGAGTTGCTGATGTATCTGTTTTGGTGGTCATGCCAATTTGTTTTGTTTCCAGCGGTACAGAGGAGTCTCTAACTTCTCCCTCCATAAGTCCTCCACCGAATTTGTGCAATTCTGTCACACAGCAACAAGGTATTAGCAAGCTGGAGGATGTGAAGAGGGTGAAGGGCAGAAACAGATATTAACAGCTATCAGCAAAAAATAACGAAAATCAACCCGCCCATAAATACTGGACCGTATTTGATGTATGGTACATTTTTAAAGAATTGAGTTAAAGTACCATAAGTATCGTTCACTGTTTAAGTCCTTACATCTCGTTGTCACAAGATCATTTTCATTAGAATTCTTATGGAAGGGTGATACAATGGGCAGAAGGGAAAATGTCAAAGCTTACTAGAACAGCAAAGCCCTAGTCCCAAAATGAGTTGAGGTTGGCTAACATGAACCTTCATAATGAACCACCAAAATTAACAGAAGTAACAAAATCAACTTGAAAACTTACTAAATTAAGAAATTAGCTCATAGTTTTGCACAACTTCGAAATAGGGAAGGCACAACTCAAAACAGGTATGTGTATTGGGATCTTAGGAGGTCCAAGAATAGGAGCTGCAAATTGCATAGCTAGAGAGGAAATCCTCTGAGCTCTACAATGTCAAGAAATGATAGTGAGCATCAATTTGGTATGCCTGCTGATACTGGACACCCATAATTTACAAAAAGCACAAAAGAATATATCCTGCCTCACGCAGGTGGGGTCTTAGAAGGTCCAAACTGTGCACAGTACATACCCCCTATATAGTACAGGCGGACTAGAAGAAAGCATCTGCAATAAATTCTCAAACTAATAGGAAAGTGGAAGCAGAAAGATCCCTAGCACCCAATTTCATAACAGCCACAATATACATGATCTATCTACATAACCAAAACCATGTATTTGATCAAAATTTCGACATCATTGATCAGTTGACTTTCCCATATCTCATCAATATATTTTGATGATTTGATCTAGAAATGCAAAGCCAGATGTTCTTTAGTTAATTTAGAAAATGCATGACCTCTTGTAAAACAAGTTAAATTAAACTTGTTAGACATAAATGCTCTTTGATTCTTTGGACCTTTGTTTCCAATGCTCTTTGATTCTTTGGACCTTTGTTTCCAATGCTCTCTCTCACCAAACATCAACCTAGCTAGACAGTCTCTTGGCGGTAGAAGGGAAGAATCAGGTGCCAATCTCTTAGCTCAAGTATTAAGAGCATAAAGCACAGACCTCCTTAGATGCACACAAGTCCTACATTTAGCATCATTACTGCTTTAAGTTAAGGTATGCAAAGTGAAATGCAGTCACTAAGTCAAATAAACCAAACCGCCATAAAACTTGAAAACTATCAAGGAAAGACTTTTAACATCTACATGAGAGAGAAGCTTTAGATGAGCCAAAAACTACAAGAAAGGTGATAAAGAACAGATGAAGTGATCAACCTTTAGGTAGAATCAAAAGGAAAATGCTGGAGGATTTATCACTTGAAAACGCCATGGAAGTTATTAGGAATCACATAAGTCACCCATTACAGTCATCTTAAATATCACAATTAAACACTACCCACAATTAACAGATAGGCATCAGGGAACAATATACAAGCAAGTTTCTACTATAACTGTCAAATATTCAGATATACATTGAAGAACTCAAGTCCACCACCAGCTGCTGCTAATACATATAAAAAGCACAAATAAAACAAACACAGTGAATTACAGACGGTAGAATATCTTTATCACATAATGCTTAATATAAATTTCTTGCACATAAAGAAAGGGAATTACTGTATTTAATATTAATAAGGAAAATTTGTCAAAAAGGACCTTTTAAAAGAGTTTATTTGTGAGAAATGACCTTTTAAATTTTTTTTGGCTTTTAACAACCTTAAACAAAAAAAATTTTGCGAGAAGAGACCTTGAGCTTGTTTTCCGACGTTGACCACCGAAAACCGGCGTTGACTAATATTTTCTCACAAAAAAACTCTTTTAAAAGGTCCATTCATTAACAACCCCCACCTCTCTCTCCTCCCCCACCCACATCCCACCTCCTCCCCTAACCAGCCACCGCCAACCTCACCCCCACCCCATCTTCATCGGAGTTTGCCGGCGAGGCTACCCACCACACGGTACCAACAACCATGCCGCAGCCTCCATCCATTTTTGTCCCTCTCTCCTCTCAATCCCCCCCCTGTTTGCTTCTGCCACCACACGGTACACCACCAACATATATAGGATGTCGCCGGAACTTAAGGAAGAGCTCA
The DNA here is from genome assembly GCA_947645195.1 of Patellifolia procumbens. Classification (NCBI taxonomy): domain Eukaryota; kingdom Viridiplantae; phylum Streptophyta; class Magnoliopsida; order Caryophyllales; family Amaranthaceae; genus Patellifolia; species Patellifolia procumbens. The sequence goes on from CANSGD010000594.1 coordinate 4,829,635, forward strand.
AGAGACGGAAGTTGATGACAAGGGGTTTGCAGGAAGAGCTCGTTAGACATTGGTGCGCCTAATGATATTGAAGACGGGGAGCCTGATAATGTTGAGAGGGCCCATCAATGTTGATGAGAATGTAAATCCTGATGGTATGGAGATGGGAGTTGAGAAAGAAGAGGCTGGCATTGGTGTTGAGAACTCAGAGTATGGTATGATTGCTAAATCTGCCGTAGCTGAGGAAGCTGGTTTGAGTGAGTGAAAGTCGAGCAGGGGAAGACGAGGAAGGTAGTCGTGTCGGCGTCAGGTGGTGGTGTGCGTTCGTGGTGGTGTAGGTCCGTGGTGGCCCAACCACGAGGATGAGAAGGGAAGCGAAAAGAAACAGAAGACCAGATTAGGATTGCAAATAGGAAGAAAATATTAGTCAACGTCGGTTTCCGGTGGTCAACGACGGAAAAAAAGCTCAAGGTCTCTTCTCGCAAAATTTTTTTTGTTTAAGGTTGTTAAAAGCCAAAAAAAATTTAAAAGGTCCTTTCTCACAAAAAAAACTCTTTTAATAGGTCCTTTCTGACAAATTTTCCTATTAATAATGTCAAAACTTCTCAAAATAACCCTAGTTGAGAAATAATCCCAAAGATCTCAAAAGAATCCAAACTGCTATTTTTTAGTGCATACAATAGACGCGAAACGAGTCAACAAAAGCTTGGCAACTTGCTGAAAGTAGCTGGGATTAATTTGAGAAAATAGAGCAAAGTTGGAATTATTTTAAGATGGGGAAAAGCTAGGGTTATTAATTAATCCTTGTCAATATTTCCTGAAAAAAAATAATCTCACTAAAATTGTGCCCATGACTACTTGTGGTCTATAAAACGCGTACATCAGCAAAGAATTTTGGCAGAGCCTCCTGGTGACATGGTTTAAAGCACGTGCTTGTTATCCTTATATATTTAATGAGTAAATAAGAAAGGTAATCATAGAGGAATCATGGATCCACGGACAAAATGAAGTTGCATGGGGCCAAGTTTAGGGAACAAGAAGTCTTTCATCAAAATTCAAGACCACCTTTCTCAACCATCCCAAACTCTTTCACACGCATGGAATGATCGAGAGAGGTTATCGAATAGGCATCTCTTCCAAATGAAGAGATTTATTTAATCAGTGATCAAGCAAAAACCAGGCTTTCAGTATCCTGACGGTAGACTATAGTGTCGGGTGGAGGAAAGGGGAGAAGAAACCAAGAAACTAAAGACAATGCTCGGTTATCGAGTCAAGCACTGAAATTTCGCAACAGTAAGGCCATGTTCTCTTGATCTACAATGAACTTAAATTAATTTTAGTTCAGTTCTTTAAAAGAACAAGGCCTAAGAATGGAATTGCTTAAAGATTATAAAGGAGGGCCATAGCATCAATACAGAAGACGAAACAGGGCTATTATACCTGTGATTAGAGGTGGCTATTGGGCGAGCTGGCCATGACCTAATCTTGAACTGGCCCGGTGAAAAACCGATCTGACCCCGAACCGGAAAAAATCAACCCCGAGCCGGCCCGGCCCGGTCAAGTAACTGGTTCGGTTTAGGTTCATGTTTTCAAATTTTAGAACCGGTCCTAAACCGATCGTAACTCTGAACCGACCTTGACCCTAACCCGGCCTGTAAACCAGTCCGCTCTTGAACCAGTCCTTGAACCTGCCCATTCTTGAATTAGCCCTTGAACCGCCTCTAAACCGTCACTAAAACCTTATACCATAAATTTAAATCTTAAACCGTAACCTTATACCATAAATTTAAATCTTAAACCGTAACCTTATACCATATACCCTAATTAAAATCTTAAAAATTATGATTATTATTATGAATGACTAGTAGACTGGTGAAGTATAAATTATGATTATGATTATGATTTGTGATCTATGAAATTGAACTACGGTTATGATTAATAAACTATAAACTATAATTATTAGTATTTTTAATAAACTATAATATACAATTATGATTATGATTAATGAGCTTTTGTTATTTGGCGTTGCGATTGGTGAAATTTCTATATGGAATTAGTATTTGATTTACTCTATGAGTTATTATTTCTAAGAATTATCCCTTTTTAATAATAATAATAAAATGATTTTTACTTAAGGTGATTTTCCAATATGAAAAAAAATTATATTAAAAAATAAAATAACCCTAAAACGATACTAAATCTAGCCCTGAACCGACCCTGACCTTGGCACTGAACCGTTCCCGAACCGTCCATGAATCGATTCATGTTAGAAAAATATAACCCTGAACCAGCCCCGAACCAGCCCGGGGTGGTCTTAGGGTTGGTTCAGAGCCAAGTTTTTGTGACCGACCCGTATATAACCCAGTATTGAACGGGTACAACCCGGCCCGTGGCCACCTCTACTTGTGATCTATGTCATTTAAGTCAGTGGGCATTACAACACATTGTTCAGGTTTGACACCAAAGAAATTCATCTAGTAAGCCAATATGCTAGAATGAGTAGCAGATAAAGATCTAAGGATGAATCAGCAACCCTTATATGGCTATCATTCTTGAATCATCATGCTACTAAGTACTAACGATGGAAATATCTGCCACTTGTATCTGTAAGAGCCTATAAATTTAATTGTTACACCCAGATTTGGGAACACAGAGTGCATTTCCCTTATTATGCCTGGTAAAGGTGAGCAACTCAACTAAGATAATGACTCCCAATTACAAGTCTAACAAGAAGCTGATAAAAAGATTTTGTGAACTCATAGCAAGTTTCTAACGCATGGAGAGTGCCATTATAACACATTAGAACAAAAAGTACATTGAAAGAATAATCTTGGATGTGGGTGAACAATACCTGCTAATCCATGGGCAAAATGGCACTTGCTCCCAAATGGGCAGCTACCGGTGGTCTCCCACTTGTTACAAATCCTCGTCTTCCAGTTTGAAGGTTTCTGAATTGGGCCATTAGCACCATAAGCACCACCCATAGAGGGGCTCACACTTATTGCCACACTCTCTCTTGATCTAGATTGCTCATCATGAAGGAAGGTGCAATTGTCTCCGTAGGGGCAACCCTCTTCAGTGTAAAACTTCTTGCAATGCCTCCCTTTGTAAGACCTCTGAGATTCAATCCTAGAATCAGTGGTGCTAATAGTAGGTATCTGATGCTCCTCCCTCTGCTCAACAGTCACACCTCTCTCCTCCTCGTGAGCAGCCACAATCTCTTGCCAATTTGGAGGCGGCTTTCTTAGCTCTTCCAGACCATGAGCAAAATTACAATTAGTAACATAAGGGCAAACCCCAGCACGGAACTTGCAGCAAAGCTTGGTTTTATAAAACATTCTTCCAATGGCTTTGGAGCGGCTAGTACCCGAATCTCCACTCTGCGAGCTCCTAGTCTTTTTGTTAGGAGGTTCACCTCCACCACCCGATCCTGATCGGAGTGACGAATGTGTGTTGTTGAAATTCGAACTAGGTGTTTCACTACCATTCCAACTCCTATATTCATCTTCAGTAGCCCAAATTGCCTGATCATTTAATCCACCCCCGCCCCAAATGTCAAACGCCCCGCCCATATCCGGAACTCCCCCCGGAAACCCAGCTTCAGCTCCTCCAAAATCCATCCACCCACCCAAAAAAAAATCCCCCCCAAAAAAGGGGGAAAAACAAAAAGATTCTACTCCTTAAACCCCAAATACAAACCAGTAACAGTATATACTCTCGAAAAACTTCAAAACCCCTAATTTTTCAACAACACGAAAATCAAGCAATAGGGCAAATCAAAAGCTACAAAATTAGGGAAAATCAATAGTACAAAACTTACAACAAAAACAAAATCAAACTACACAGATGTTCAATTCAATGTAGAACAAACCCCAAGCATCAATGTGTCAACACAATATTTTCAAATTTGAGTAATTGACAGAATTTCAACTTTGGGAAGTACTAAACACAAAGACGAAAATGTACATCAAAATTCAAAGAAAGAAGCACATTTACATAAAATCAAACATAAAAAGATGAAGTTTTGAGCAGTGTAAGATAAGATTAGCAAGTTATTTCCTCAGAATTTCGATAATGAGAAAATCGAGGAGATAAGCAGAGAATCTAACAGTTAGAGATAGAGAGAGAAAGTAGTAAAAGAAGAGAGAGAAAGCTTGGAAGTTGCAGAAATGGAGGACTTACATGTAGAGAGAGAAAGAGTGTGTGACATTAACGTGATTGCAGTAACCATGGATTGCGGGTGTGTGTGTGCTTAAGCTTCAGTAATGAAGAGAGCGCGAGCAGAGATGATGGCGGATAATATTGATGAAAGAAGGATTTTTTTATTAGCTATTTTAATTTGTACGATATGATATGATTTTACTAAGATTTTGTAATTATTACACTTCGATGTAGTAATTTATTAGGATTGTTTTTGCTATTTTTGGATTGTGTTTGGATAATTTGGATAATGTTAGTTTCTTTACTAAATTCAAGCTACTCAATTTCCTATAGTTTTTCTCACCTGAACTTATTTGAATTGAAATTTATTAGATTTTATTGGACTTTATTATCATTAAATTTCTCATATTTTCACATTTAATTAGACTTGATTAGATGTGGAATTTTTTTAAGCTGAAAAAAATAAAACCTTAATTTAAAAAAACAAATCTAAGATGGTTTGACTCTAATGACATATTCACCCTACCATCTGATTGAATATCCACCACCAATTAAATGTGTCCGTCTCATACATTAAACTTTTGCTCTTTTGGAATGACATTTAGAGATTAGGTTCACCTTCGTTCAAATGTGTCAATTTTTTCTCATGATTTTAGTGAAAATAATTTCAACTTTCCAATTTTTAGATCTACCTGTAAAAACCTATCACAGTTCTAAAATAAAAAATTTCTAGAATTTTAACATGTAAATCATTTAAGTTACAAGTTTCATAACTAAAACCCTAATCTAATTCGATAATGCAAAAAAATAACAATAAAAAATAAAAAAAAATAAAAGGTGATGCGTGAAGAAGACACTAAGAAAATAAATATTTATGTTTAAAAAGTTAATCATAATCATGTATTCTAGTAATATGAGAGGAAGTGGGGTGGAGCGAACGGATGAAAAATGAGTAAGTTTTCAAATCCATCACCTATCCACTATTTATGTCAGGTATGACTTTTAATATTATAAACCCTTACTACCCACAAAAAATCATAAAAGCATAATGAACTCAAGAGAAATGCTTTAATAGACCAATCTATCTCTCACTCAGTTGGTGTGCTTAGGAGTTAGGAATGTGGATATTGTAGTATTATTGGTGAATATGATTGCTTAGCTTTATCTCAAATTGGAAGAAAAAAGATAAGCCTTAATCAGTTCTGGATTCAATCACAACTTCACAAGGACATTTATCTCTTGTTAGCTTCTCTAATATTTGTTCTTTCTCCCATGTGAGAAGGGAGGGCAATGTTGAGTTTTTAGAAAGATAAAAAAAGGAGGAGAAAAAATGAAAAAACAAAACTTGTATTATTACTTCATTGCTACTTTATGAAGTACAAGAGCATATATATAGGCTAGCTAACAAACTACTAGCTAATAAGGTGGAAGCATACGGTTACACCACTAAGCTAACAAACCTACTAACAAGCCCCTAACAACTAAACATTATTTGACTAAGTAAAAGATGCTAGATATTAGGAAACTAACTAATCACTAGTTTACCAATTTAATTGACTTTGAATCAAATAACCAACATTCCCCTTTGATTCAAAGTCTATTTATTTATTTAAAAAAAAAACTTCATTCATTTGTGACGCACTTCTCACCACTTGCTTGTTGATGCACTTCTCATCAACTTCACATTGTTGATGCACTTCTCACCAACATAACATTGTTGATGCACTTCTCACCAACGTAACATTGTTGATGCACTTCTCATCAACTATCCATCAAGGAGCACTTCTCTCCAACGGTGCACTTCTCACCTGTCACTCTAGAACAATGTTTCTTCCACAGCCATGCTTGCTTGCTCTTCATTTTGCGATCTGCAATTTTTTGCCAAATGCCCAAATTTTTTACATTTGAAGCATTGTGATTTTCCCTTATGCCAACATTCTTTCTCTTCATGACCAAACTTCTTACAGATATTACATTGAGGAATTTTGTTTTTCCCCTTTGAGTAAGAAGTCTTGGCCAAAAAGGCTTCTTCACCTTTGGGCGAATCATCATCACCTCTCATTTTTCTTCTTTGATCAACCGCATGAAGTGCATTGATCAATTCTGCAAAAGTTATAGTAGACAAACTTTTTGAATCTTCAAGAGAATAAATTTTAGTTTCATACCTATTAGGAAGAGTAGATAAAATCTTGTCCACTGCTCTTTGAGTAGAAAATTCTCCACCTAGTAGTTTAATTTGGTTGACAATGAACATTATCCGGTTTCCATATTCTTTAGCACCTTCGGACTTTTTCATGGTCAACATCTCGAACTCCCTTTTGAGATTCAATATTTGCATCAATTTAGTTTGACTATTACCTTCAAACTCCTCATTGATCTTATCCCATGCCTCTTTCGGAGTTTCACAAGACATAATTAGAGTGAAAACCCCTTCCGACACGGCCGAATGTAAGCAAGAGAGAGTTCGTGACTTCTTTGCCATATCCTCTTCGTATTTTTTGAGTTGTGCTACTGTTGGATTATTTGGGAGAGCAGTGGGATTAGCATCATTTTCTACCACATCCCACAAGCTCAAAGCTTTTAGGTAAGATTTTATTTTTATGGCCCAAGAGTGGTAATTTTCCCCATTAAAATTGGGAATGGGAACAGAAAAATTACTTGATGCCATCAAAATAATTTGCAACACTCAAGCTCACACTCTTTTTTTTTTTGGGTTGAAAAACCTCACAAGCCCTAGATCATTTTGGCTCTTGATACCATGTTGAGTTTTTAGAAAGATAAAAAAGGAGGAGAAAAAATGAAAACACAAAACTTATATTATTACTTCATTGCTACTTTATGAAGTACAAGAGCATATATATAGGCTAGCTAACAAACTACTAGCTAATAAGGTGGAAGCATACGGTTACACCACTAAGCTAACAAACCTACTAACAAGCCCCTAACAACTAAACATTATTTGACTAAGTAAAAGATGCTAGATATTAGAAAACTAATTAATCACTAGTTTACCAATTTAATTGACTTTGAATCAAATAACCAACAGGCAATGTGTTGGTCTATTCAATTACTAAGCACAATTAATTCAAACACCCTACTTTCCCAATAGTCCCACATTACTTTGCCTAGGTTTTTACACAATGCTTCATTTCAAGATTTACTTGCCATGCTGAATTATGTTTCACATGGTTAGGTTGTTAAGTGAATGTATAGTACACTGATGGCACTGGCGAACAGTTCCTCAAACAATTTTGACAGCCTTTTCAAACAAGGTCTCAGAAGCAGCATAAGCATAGAACTCTTTGCAAAATCTTCCTTCGCAACCACCTTCGCAACCACATCATAGTGTGAATTTTCCACCCCAGAATACCCATTGTTTCTGTCCAAGACAACAACAATTTATGTGGTGGTGGGTACTTGGTGGAATAGTGGCTCCCAAACGTCCTTCGTGGTGGTGGTTACCTGCAAAACAAGGAGAAACCTCGGGGGTGGTTCCGAGGATCGCCTCTCCGATGCCTAAGTCAGTCCAAGTTGAGCACAAGATCTCTAGTAGAGAGAAAACGAGTATCAAGTGCAAGTATTTTGTGAGTGTTTAATTGAACGTACCTTACCCATGCATGGGCATGGGTATTTATATGAGACATGGACTTGTAACTAACCTAGTAAAGTGAGTGGGCCTCCTTGGAAGCGGGCCAAGGTGGAACGAGGCCTTCATTAAACTCCAGCCTAGAGGTTATGTCCGGAACGGTCTGCCTGAGGAGGTCTGCTCTTCTCCAGGAGCTCTGACGTGGAGTGGCGGGACCAGTGGTCTGTTGCCAGCTGGAGGTCTGCTGGGCAGACCCCATATAATTTGCCCCCCGGACCCAGTATTTGCAGACTGCAATATGCTGGGTACATTTGTTTTTGGTCTGGCGTTCTGCTTTTCGCAGACTGGTACGTGGCTGTCTGGGAGTTGCTCTTCACAAACTCCAGAATGCTTCCATTTTTCCCGCCCATTTGGTTGGGGTGTTGAGCAAGGGTCATCAATTCATTTTGAATTGAATTGAATTGATGTGACTCTTTGGGTTCCCAAGGAATGTAATGATGATAAGTTGGTGCTGAGTGAACGGATTGTGCCTATTTAAAGGCTGAATCGACCTTTTGTGAAGCTTTTCAGTTTCTTCTTCTTCGAACTCTTTGCTTTCAAACTTTCCTGTTGTTCTTCAAGAATTTCTTTTCGTCCTAGCCATTTTCAAGTGATTTCTCTCGATTATCCTGGGATTTGTTCTGCGTTTGGAGCTCGATTTGATATTTGATGTTGTTGCGTTTGTGGCTTTCGTCGTCTCTTTTCTCGGCGTCTTCCGTTCTTTATCTAGGTAAACTCTTTTTCCCAGATCTACTTTTGATTTTTTCCTTCTTGGATGGTTTGGATGTGATCTTCCCTGTGTTAATGGATTTTTCCCCCTTTTTCCTTCTGTACGTACTCATTTGCCTGTGTTTTTGAGGTTAGGGTTTCTTTCCTTTGGTCTTCAGATGTGATTGTTTACTTCTCTGTTACATGGATCTGTTGGGTGTTGTTTCGTTTCCGTTCTGCTGCTCTGGATGATAGGCTCTGCTCTGCTTCTTCAGCGGGGCTCTGCTCTGGTTGGTAGGCTCTGCTCTGCTTCTTTAGCTGAACTCTGCTCTACTGTTGTATGTGGGATTTTTAGGGTTTGCTTTGTTGACCCTGTTATCCTCTTTATTTGCTGGGTTGTAGGCCTGTGATGTGCCCTCATTGTTTTGTTTGCGTCATTTGCAAGAAAATATCCTATTTCTTGGCTATCTCTGATCTTCACATACCATACATATCCTTGCCCCCCAGTCTGGTAGCTCAGTCTGTAGGTCTGAGGTGCCAGACTACTTTTGCATGTATCTTTTTGTAAGAAAAGCAACAAAATATCCTATTTCTTGGCTATCTCTGATCTTCACATACCATACATATCCTTGCTCCCCAGTCTGGTAGCTCAGTCTGTAGGTCTGAGGTGCCAGACTATTTTTGCATGTATCTTTTTGTAAGAAAAGCAAGAAAATATCCTATTTCTTGGCTATCTCTGATCTTCACATACCATACATATCCTTGCCCCCAGTCTGGTAGCTCAGTCTGTAGGTCTGAGGTGCCAGACTGTCTTGTGTTGTGACTGCAAGTCTGATGTGCTGTCATCTGTTTCTTGTGTTGTGTAGAATGTCTACTTCTCAGTCTGCTGCCTCCCGTGGGAAGGGTGTGGTATCTACCTCTTCGTCCGAGCCGGATGAGCCTTACCCGATGGACACTCAGTCCCCGTTTTTAAAGTTGGATCTGCCTCGGTGTAAGGACGAGGTGGTTCCAGAGGAATGGGAGGTTTTTGACCCTTGGAATGGTTTGCGTAAGGAGGTGTTGGGTCCTGAAACCAACAGGTTCCCTCCTGTAGGCACGAAAAAATTATAATGTGCCACGTCATCATATTTTATTAATCCAATAAAGTCAAGCGTTGACTTTATAAGCGTAAATGGTAAGTGATATTAATTAATTCGGGCTTATAATAAAGTTTGAGCCGTTTTAATTATTAATCATTTACTAAGTGGGTCATGACACCAAGTCCATTTAAACGGCCCATTATGGATTAAAACCCTAGGGTTTGGAAAGGAGATTTCTCTATAAATAGTGGACTCCTTCACTTCAATTGGGGGCTCAGAAAAACAAAAGAGGAGAAACCAGAGAGAAAAACCAGAAGGCCAGAAAAACAGAAGCCAAAGCTATTCCAGAGTACACAAAAATTCTCTGGAACTCAACAAGCTACATCAAATTCTTTTTACCTAGAAGAAGAACAACAAGCATCAAAAATCAATGTGTCGTTCTATTCTAAAGAAAAATACTTGAAGAGATCAAGCCCCGTATCCCTCATTCAAGAAACCAAAAGAAGACTTGAAGAGATCAAGCCTGGAGGCTCTCATTCAAGGAAATCAATTCCGTATTACGAAGGTGTCAAGCCAAGTTCGTGATACAACAAGTCAAATCATTGTGGAGATCTAATCAGAGGATTAAATTAGAGATTGTACTCAAAAATCCAAATTAATAAAACTTCTTATTTTGTTACATTTATCTTGACTTTGTTTTGCAGACTTAGTTAAAATTTGTGTTTACAAATTTTTGGCACGCCCGGTGGGACAAGCTCTACCTCTCATCTCTTTCTCCATTCAAGTAACAAAGCAAGCTCCTTCAACAATGGTGGCCAAGAGAAGATTTATTCATGACGGCAACAACGAATCCTCGTCCCCACAAGAAAATCATGTGATGGAATCAAACCATGGATCAAAAGATGTTGTTGGTGTCATGGTGATCGAAGTGACTACCATCGAGGAAGAACTTGCAAATATGAAAGAACGTATTCAGAAGCTTATCAAGGAAGGTGAAGAAAAAGAAGCCCAAAGCAATCACCAAAGCAAGGAAATTGCCATTCTGGCAAAGAAACTCGAGAAAATGCCAACTGCCAAGTCACTCGAGAATGATGAAAGTGAAGATGACGCGAAAGAATCGAGCTCAAGTTCGATGTCCACGTCATACACAAGAAATATAAAACTACATGGAGATTCCTTGAATTCATTCACTGTCCAACAACTCCAAGAAATGATAACAAATGCCATTGAAAGGCAACTTGGTGGAGGTCTTGATAGACATAACAACTACATCAAGCCATATACGAAGAGGATTGAATCCTTGCAAATGCCAGATGGTTATCAGCCTCCCAAATTCATCCAATTTGATGGAAAAGGTAATCCAAAACAACATGTTGCACACTTTGTTGAAACGTGTAACAGTGCAGGAACCGACGATGACCTACTTGTGAACCAATTTGTTCGGACTCTTAAAGGTGTGGCATTCAATTGGTACACAGACTTAACTCCAGAATCCATTGACAGCTGGCCACAAATGGAAGAAACGTTCTTGAAACACTTCTACAACACTTGTCGCACGGTGAGCATGATCGAGTTAACGCGCACCAACCAATTGGAGGATGAACCAGTTGTGGATTATATCAACCGATGGCGAGCATTAAGCCTTCAATGTAAGGATTACTTGTCTGAAACTTCTGCCGTGGAGATGTGCGTCCAGAGAATGCATTGGAACTTGGTGTATATCTTGCAAGGAATCAAACCCAAAACATTTCAAGACTTGGCAACTCGAGCTCATGAAATGGAACTTGTAATTGCCAGTCATGAAGATCAATCTGATAGACTTCTACAATGATGGAGGATCGCATCTACAACCTTGTGAAAAAAAATCACAAATTTTCAAAAAAAAAATCTCCTAAGCAAGAGTATAAACTGCATATCCAAAAGAAAAATACTCCTAAGCAAGAGTATAAACTGCAAATCCAAAAAAAAACAAACACTCCTAAGCAAGAGTATAAACTGCATATCCAAAAGAAAAATACTCCTAAGCAAAAGTATAAACTGCATATCCAAAAGAAAAATACTCCTAAGCAAGAGTATAAACTGCATATCCAAAAAAAAAAGACTCCTAAGCAAGAGTATAAATTGCATAACCTAAAAGGAAAAGACTCCTAAGCAAGAGTATAAATTGCATAACCTAAAACAAAATACTCCTAAGCAAGAGACTAAACTGCAATTAAACTCAAAAAAAAAACTTGAACTACGTTTGGCTTGATCCATTTAAGTATATCTCAAATACTCATTTGGTACGAAGGCATCTTGAATGAATATTGTTCGAGTGCAGTCACACCAAAAAATAAACTTGGGGGCAAGTGAACATTGAAATTGCTTCGCCTTGGCCTCACAAATTTACATTGTTGCACGATGAGCACGAAAACTAGTTGTCATTTGTTCGAAGATTGGAGAAAGCTCCTATGCACCAATACTTCATCAAAGTTTGTGGAAGTCTGGAGAAAGCTTCTAAGCACCGGATTAAAAAGGTTATGAATCGAAGATCTAGAGAATGCTGCCAAGCACTAGCGATTCACGATCATGTTTCACATGGAAATTGGAGTAAGCTCAAAAGCACCAATTTTCTATCAAAAGGCTTTGAGATTGATCTAAAGAAAGATCCCAAGCGTTGAATGATCCACCAAAAAATTCGAGCAACAACGATCGATGGAGGAAGCTTTCAAGCACCATCACTTGTCAAATTTGTTGGAGAAAGTTTCCAAGCACCAACACTCATCCAAAAATACTTCAAGTTCGTAATGGAGAAAAGCTCAAAAGAATCAAATTTCTCGAACGATGGAGAAAGTTTCCAAGCACCATCACCTTCAAATCATGTTTTGACCCTCAATAGAAATCTTCTTCGAAGACCTGTCAAATAACAAAAAAAGGGCACAAAATTGTAGAAAGCTTCAAGCACCAACATCGTGACAAGGAATTCGTGTTAAAGCCTATATGACGGCTTCACAACAATGATGTCAAATATGGCGATTCTTCCAGTAAAGCGTTTAAGGTGTCCCCAAAAAGGCATGGTAGAATTGTTTGATTCTTAATCAAGTTGTAAAGGCGCCAAGGCTTGTCAACTCTTCAGGTGGCTAAGATTCTTCTCCATGGTGGCAAAAAGTTATGGCATCTAAACAACGAAGGTGAATGGCTCGTCCTTATTTGTGGGCATTGCGTCCTCCATGGCTATATTGTGCCAAGTCATGAAATCGAGCTTGGCTCCTTGTACGAGACTTGTTGACATGCCTTGAGTATCTAGCCTTATAGCGTGACTTCTCCATGCCATTGAGGGATTGAATCTTCATAGTTTTTTGGTGTCGAGGTAGAAAGAAAAGCTTCTACACCTTCATGGAAGATCTCAAGCTGCAAGATCAAGCAGGAAATGACTCGACTCCTCCACCATACTCCGTATGTGGTTTGAAGGTGAGCGATCAAGTTAAGGCGAGGCTTCTGATCCGCATGGTAACGCTGAAAAAAAAAACAACAAAACAATGTCAACACCAAATATCCCCTGAGACGGTCTGCCCGGCTTGTCCATGGCGTCAAGTTGGACGTTCCTCTCAATATAGCGTGTTTAGGCTACAACTTGCTCCTCTTTGGCGGCTTCCATGAATTGGAAAGATGAATGTAGGGCTCCTACTTTGCTGATCAGTATCATGTATCAAGGCTTGATTCACCGTGACAATGTCGGGTTGATTAAGGGCAAGACTAACTTCTCCACGTCACTCTCGATCATCTTCGTATTGGTTTGATGGTAACAAGATCAAAATAGTGTTAGTTTCGATTCCGTCCTCCAAGGCTCCAACAACAAACACACTTCCTCTCCGGCAGCGAATATGGACTCCTTAGCTTCTTAGTGTTGCAAGTTGAAAGAATATGGTTTCATATTGTTAGAGTTGTGGCTTCGTTCCTCCAAACTGTCAAAGAGTCGAAGGTTGTAGCGTCAATTCTTACGAGAGCGTCGAGAGTAATACTCCATTCCTTCTAGGCGTCAAGGGTAAATCCTCCATCTTCCATATACTCAATCTCACAAAGCTGTAAAAAAAAGTTTTAAAAAAAAAAGAGTAAAATGGCAAAATGGTACGTGAATATTGAAGTAAAATCAAAGAAACTTTGGCATTGCATTGGTGACATCATCATCATGATTTATGCATCATCATCATGATTATGCATCATCAATGATGGAAAGTTGCAAACTTGCAAAGCAGTGAAGCACAAACTCGACATCATCACATCAATAAGAAAACATCTATGCAGTACACAAGTTTGAAGATACAGATTGATGAAAAAAAGCTAGATACGGTCATACAGAGCAAATAAGAAACAATTGGAACAGAGATAGTGAAAGCGGAAATGAGAGCATGTTGTCTACTCGGGCTATATGGCGCTAGGGTCATGCTTCAATCCCGTCATAGTAAGACTCCACGGCTCCGGTGGCGTTGAAGTTGTGGTTGAATAACATCATGGATCCATGGCTCCACTGGCGTTAAGATGGTGGTTGGATTCCTCCATTGACATCGTGGCTCCGCCGCGAGTTTAGCGTTTGGTCCTCCGTTATCGTGGATGGCTCAACTCCTTCAACTCTGTCCTCGTGACTTGAGGGCTGATTCAAGATGAGAAATCAAGTTCACGATGGTGCTGTATATATAACAACTTGCAATCCGAATGAGGTGCTAAAAGATAGGAACTTATGCTATCTGTCAACTTAAAAGATAAAATTTATCTTTTAGGTTTCAGTTGCGCGAATAATGGAAACAACCAAATGACTGAAACATGTTGTGCCAAAGAAGAAAATGGAAGATTTTTAAATAAAAAAAAAAAACAAATGGCAGCAACGAAGTACTGGGATATGGTGTGAGATCACAACTAGTACTTCTTAGAAAATCTTTGTTTTATTATCATTAAATTTAATGATAAGAGTAACATAAAACAAAAAGGGTTTTATCTCATGGGTTATTGGGTCAAAGGTGCAAAATATTGCTAAAAATAATGTATCGAGACACGATCACGATTAAACACGCCAAATTGTGTACGTGATCGGTCTCGAGGGGGCAATTTGTAGGCACGAAAAAATTATAATGTGCCACGTCATCATATTTTATTAATCCAATAAAGTCAAGCGTTGACTTTATAAGCGTAAATGGTAAGTGGTATTAATTAATTCGGGCTTATAATAAAGTTTGAGCCGTTTTAATTATTAATCATTTACTAAGTGGGTCGTGACACCAAGTCCATTTAAACGGCCCATTATGGATTAAAACCCTAGGGTTTGGAAAGGAGATTTCTCTATAAATAGTGGACTCACTTCAATTGGGGGCTCAGAAAAACAAAAGAGGAGAAACCAGAGAGAAAAACCAGAAGGCCAGAAAAACAGAAGCCAAAGCTATTCCAGAGTACACAAAAATTCTCTAGAACTCAACAAGCTACATCAAATTCTTTTTACCTAGAAGAAGAACAACAAGCATCAAAAATCAATGTGTCGTTCTATTCTAAAGAAAAATACTTGAAGAGATCAAGCCCCGTAGCCCTCATTCAAGAAACCAAAAGAAGACTTGAAGAGATCAAGCCTGGAGGCTCTCATTCAAGGAAATCAATTCCGTATTACGAAGGTGTCAAGCCAAGTTCGTGATACAACAAGTCAAATCATTGTGGAGATCTAATCAGAGGATTAAATTAGAGATTGTACTCAAAAATCCAAATCAATAAAACTTCTTATTTTGTTACATTTATCTTGACTTTGTTTTGCAGACTTAGTTAAAATTTGTGTTTACAAATTTTTCCTCCCAACTACAAGTTTAAGCCTACTCTGCCCACAGTCAAATGGAAGTACAGCGACTCTGAGATGCGGCTTACTGCCCTTTACGACAGCAAGGGTAAGCCTTATTTGGCGAAGAAATCTGCAGATGCGTTCAAACGGGCGCATGCTGCATACTGCCTTGAGATTGCTGCGGAGATCAAGCCGCTTCGTGGGTCTTGGGTAGTGCTTCCCCAAGAGGGTCAGAGCATGGCAGATGTACCAGAGGGGTACACTGCTGTTTATATGAAGCAACTGGAGTTTTGGCTTAGATTCCCAATCCACTGGTTTTTGGAGTGGGTTCTCTGCAAGTACCGCATGTCTCTCTGCCAAGTCAATCCCCAGTCTCTGAAGAAGGTTATGGGGTTTATTTGGGTCTGTGAAGCTCTGGGCTTCCCCCTCACCATGAAACTTTTCCAGTGCCTGTTCCACTTTAAGAGGCAGGGGGAGTACGGCTACTTCACCGGTTCGGTGCGAGCCAATCATCTGACGGTCTATCCCGTTGATCTCACTCTGAAAGATTGGCGGGATAGTTTTGTCTTCGTTAGGGTACCGACGGAGGAGGGGCACCCTTATCAATTTAAGGCCCCTCTGCGCCCTGTGAATCCTGACTTCCAGAAGCAGTTGGACCCTCATGTGCTGAACTGGAACGAGAGGGTAGCCTACTACTACTTCAAGTCCAGATCCAAGGTTACTGCCGGGAAGCATTTTCTTCCCAAGTACTGGCTGCCGCATCACTATGTGATGTGTCAGAATACCTTCCTGAGGATAGGCCATCTGTCCCCCGACTATACTACTGGTAAGCGCTCTGCCAGCCCTTAACTATGCTTTTCATTTTCCATTCTGCTGCGCCCCATGGCATTCATTGTTTGTTTTGTTCTGCAGAAAGTTTGTTCGCCAAGTGATTAAGGGTGGGTCTTGAGCTGGCGGGCATGCTCTGCCCCCTTTCCATTATTTTCTGTCTGCATTCTGACTTGCTGTAGCTAACGAATATTCTGATATTGCAGAGACTCTGGGGTCTGCCATTCCTTGGGAGCTGGGTTTGAGTCAGTCTTCGGTGTGTCGGAGGTATCGTCCGGTACCTGAACCAGGGACCTACACCGTCCCTGATTTCATCAGGGAGATTAACACTACTTCCTTGGACCATCCTTCCCTCCGAACCAAGCGCCCGGAACTTGTGGATAGGTTTACTGGGACGTCCCGGCCACAAGGGGGCCCCTCTGCCACTGTCACCGAGATTCAATCTGATGACGAGGATGAGGCGGCGGCTGTTCCTCTGCAGGTCCATCGTTCCCGGCATGTTGCGCATTTGCCGGAAGACGACGATGATGATGATAGTGCAGAGGGGCCCAGCACTCTGCAAGGGACTGTTCTGGTTGTTGAACCCCTGCAACAGCTTCCTCCTGTGCAACCAGGTACTACTTACGATGAACCATAAGGTACTCTTCCTGCTTGTGTGCATTATGTTAATCACTTCTCATTTTCTCTGCTTACTTTCAGAACCACCTGTGGTGGAGGGTGTGCCCATGGGAGAGCCTGACCACGCGGCGACCGAGTTTGACAGGACGGAGAAAGAACCTACTCCAGTGGATGGTTCTGCTCAGCCTGATGAAGCTGGTCAGGAGTCCCACCAAGCCATGACCGAGTTTGACAGGACGGAGGCAGAGGCTGCTCAGTCTGATGAAGCTGGTCAGGATTCTCACCAAGCCACGACCGAGTTTGACAGGACGGGAGCAGAGGCTGCTAAGACTGTCACAACTCAGTCTGCAGAGGGCCAGAGTGAGGGCCAGGTACTGTCAGGTAGGTGTCTTCTTCAGACCCAGACTGCTCTTTCTTACAGGTTTCTTTTTATCTGCACCTTCTTGATTTTCCTGTTTTTATTTTGATGTGATAGGTTCCGCTGGGCAGGCCGTCCCTACGCCTGTTCAGACTAACCAGGAGGTGTTGGAGCCTCTCCAGCATGAGAGGGTGGAGCAGCAAAGCTCAGCTTTCGTCCCAGTGGTGGAGACTGTCGTGTCTCCCCCTGTTCAGAAGTCTACTCCTCCTGTCCAGAGGCCTACTCCTCCTGGTAGGAAGGCTGTTCCTCCTCCTCCCAGAGGCTTTAAGCAGGTCCTTGCCCCTACTCCTGAGGATCTGGCGCGTGTGGTTAGTGTTTTCTTTTCCTCTCTTTTGTCTTGTAGAGCCAATTCGTTCTGTGCCTTATTTTGCTGACGACATTGTTACCTTTTGTTTTCTTCAGCAGCAATTGAGGGCTAAGAAGGTGTAGTCTGCTGCGGCTCTTCAGACCTCTGCTCCAACTGCGGGCCAGCTTAAACCCCCTGCAGAGGGTGCTCAGAAGACTATGGCTGAGCCCGAGGTCTCTTCTCATTCCCAGAAGAGGCTAGCAGAGAGGCAGAGTGAGGAAGGAGCTCCCCCTCAGAAGAAGACTCGTCTCCCAGCTGACTCCCCTCGGATCATTGTTGTTGAGGACAACGTCGTCACCAAAGGTGTGTACCCCTTACCTGGTCTTAGTTCCGTCCTTTTCCCTTCTGTGGAACTGACTGGACTTTCTTTTGGCTCAGGTTCTCTGCACAGGGAATCGGCGGATGACCAGCATGAGGCTTAGGGGCAGGAGCAGATGTCCGTGCCCTTCCCTGACCCCAGTGAGTGAATGAAGCTTCTGGTAAGTCGCTTCTCGCCGGACTACGCTGTCCAGGATGTCTCTTTGGTGAGTTGTCTGTCCTTTTTATAGTCATCTGTTTCTGACATTTTGATTTTCTTCTGATATGCTTTTTCATTGATTACAGGCTGCGCAGGCCGGCGCCTTCATTGGGGAGTTCTGCCATGCTGTAGGGCTGGGTAGACATGAGGCAGATCTCCCTGAACTGCAGCAGCTTAAGGCTCAGGTAGCACAGCAGAGAGCAGAATATGCCAAGCTGAAGGCTCAGAACTCTCTGATTGTGTCTACCTGCCGCGAAACTGAGGAGGAGAGGGATGCTCTGATTGTGGAGCGCGACACCTTGCGGACTGCCAACCAACGCATGAAGGGTCAGGCGGTGCAAGTAGAGGCTATCGCGGCTGAGCACTCCCTGCTTTCTTCCCAGCTTAGTGAGGCGTTGTCTCGCGCTACAATGACGGAGACTAAGCTGAAGACCTCCGAGGGCTGGCTGCAGGCAGCGTTGAAGCAGCAGGAGCAGCTCAGGGGTCAGCTTTCTGCTGTACAGGCTTAACATGAAGGCTGCTCTGCTAAATTGGCTCTGCAAGCCAAGGAGGCTGAGGAGGCTCTGAAACAGAGGGAGGAGGAGCTAGGGGCAGAGTTCTCCAAGTTGCTTTCTGAGAGGGAGGCTCAGCAGGCTAAGGAGGCTGAGGCAGCCCTGAAGCAGAAAGAGGCCCAGCTGCTTGCTGAGGAGGCAGCCCGGGCTGCGCAGATGGAGGAGGCGTTCGAGAACAAGTACTGGGAGGATTGAAAAGTTGCGGTCCGCAGGGTCCTCTACCATCTGCAGCCCTCTTTCAACTGGGATGCCTTTGAGGATGCCTATGCCAGTCAGGTGCACGTGCGACTGATAGGTTTTAGTCGTGTCACCTAATCAAAAATAAACCTACAGACCTCTAACTAGGTAGTCAGTGGAAGCAGGGTCGAATCCACAGGGAGACAGAGTTTCTAAATCAAAATTCAACCAATTCAGCTACTCCAGATGAAATCAGGAAGGAATTAATTAAACTAAAGAATAGACTACGGAAGACTGAATAAATCGAGGATTAAACTATGGAATAAAAGTCTAGGGTATTAGGTCGGTCCACCATGCTTATACCAATCAAATAGGGTCAACTACTATCAAAACCTAAGTCAAGAGTCGGGGGATTAGAGCCTATGTTGAGCTATGGTTAAGACTCAACGCTCATAGTTCAACATACGCCGCATGTTCACTAACGTAATCAGAACTACTGATGTGTCCTAGGCCTCTAGTCGTAAGACGGATCTGTGCAAACAACTATTAACCACAAGCAATCAATGAAATTGTACACTGACATTAATTACTCAATAAGAACAAACCACATCACAATCACCCTAATCAAGCCCTAGAAATTGATAGAAATCTAAATTACAATCATGGTATAAACATGGCTTTCCTATCTAACACCCTAGAAAGAGAACTACTCACTCATAATCGAATTGACCACAATAAGACTAATATGAAACCCTAACAATTGCATCATGAATAATTGAATAAATAAGCTAAGCAATTAATAATAATAAAAGAGATTGGAGTAGAGAAGAATACCAATTGACGGAAAGTAGGAACTTTTATTGAAATCGAAATAGGTTTGATCACCTCTACATTAATCTAAAGTGTTTGAATTAAACTAAGAGCAATGTAGAATAAAACTAGTCTAAAACCTCATGAAAAGATGAATAAAGATAATGAGGAAAAGGTATTTATAATACCCCTCAAGTTCACTAAAAACGGAAACAAAAAGTGAAAAAGCGCGATTAAAGCACCAGACCCGATCGGGCCCGAGCACAGTACCCGATCGGGTCCACATACAAATTCGCCCAACTTTACTTCTGGGCTCTGGCAGCAGCAGTGCAGCAATAAAGCGAGAAAACGGCCCACCCGATCGGGTCGGGTGGTAGTCACCCGATCGGGTCTGGCGACAACTTGGGCCAGCGTGTTCCCCTCGCCTGTAGCACCACAACGAGACCAAGCAGCACTCCACCCGATCAGGTCGGGCAGTAGCCACCCGATCGGGTCTGGGGACATGCTTCCTCGCCCGATGCGATCGGGCAATCCTCGCCCGATCGGGTCCGCAACTTTTATACCCGATCATAAATACTTCGCCCGATCGGGCTATTTCTGCCCGATCAAAACACGGAAAACTCCTTTTGACTCCTTTGCTCTCTAATCTTCACGTTTAGGGGTCTTGGGACCTCCTAAACTATCCATAAAGCTCGCGAGCCATCGTACGTGCCTTGTAACATCTCGTAAAGCCGTGGTTGCTTCCAAATGATTCGGGAATAGGGAGAAAACTCCCTAAAACCTGAAATCCAACACTAAAACACAAAACCACAACTATATACGATAGTTAGCATAAAATAGCTCCCAAGAGCTCCAATGACGCACAAATTAGCTTGTAAATAAGGGAGAAAAGACTATATAAATACGTGATATCAGCGACCTCCGGCGACCCAGGAGCTCAGAGACTTGGAGTTGCTTTACTCTCTGCCTTCAGAGGGAGAGTCTTCAGAGCAGCAAGCTGACGGGAGCTCCGCGAAGGATGGCAGCTCTGTTCCTAAGCAATAGGAACTCGGGCGGCTATCTCACGCTTTGCCTCAGTCTTCTTGTGACTCCTGTCTGAGCTGCTTAGGTAGATGAGCTGGGAGCCTGTGCTGAACTGATTGCAGTCCTCCGTTTTTGCCCTCCGATGATATCCTAATTGACTTATCTTGTAATATTTGTAATTAAATAGTCAAACATTTCCTTTTCATCTGTATTTGCTCCCTTCTTTTGGTTAGGTAGCCGCCGTTGTTGTAGTATTCTGTAGCACTCTGATTTGGCTTATAGCTAGATCTTTTATGTAAGATTCAAGTATTTTTCCGGTAATGCGAGTTGTGTTCTTCTGTTGACTTTGTGCTTTCTATTTGATGCATGCCAAGTTTTGTTATTTCTGCTAAGTGCTTGCGTTCTGCTCTGATGCTGAGTCTGTCGTGCTATCACGCAATATTTCTGAGTGTTTTCGTTTACTTGGCTTGGTGGTCGGTGAGATTTGCTCAGAGCTGGGACTTTAGGGGCCCTTTACTCTTCTGCTCTGCCTTATGCGTGACAAAGATTCAACAATAGCAGAGCAAAGGAGGTATTTTGACGCCCTAAGTCATGATGATTCTGGGAGTTTTGGGGTTCGCCCTTTAGCTCCTTCTGCCATCTTTTTCGTGTCGGGGTACGTTTTGGTTCTTAAGAACTCTGGCGTCCCCATTAGCCTTAGGTGTCTATGACTTATCCTTGCTGCTTTTTGGGCCTTCGGCCCCGCAGGTTTAGAGGTAGAGGTCTATGACATCTGTAAGTCGAGCTGGCATCCGATCACTCTGCGGGCCTCAGGGGCTCTGGACAGAGTTAACCTTTCGGCCGACTCCCTTTCTTCATTATATAGTTTACTTTTGTGTCTCAAGAGCCTCTTCAGCCTTCAGTCTGACTCAGACCCTGTTTTCTTTTGCTAGACTGTGGTATTATTTCTCAGTCTGCTAAGGGTCTATCTGATTTTGACATTTTGTTTTTCATAAAGAATAGATAAGGGGATGGGGGTTTAATGCGAAATGGAGAGTGGTGGATAAAGGGTGGCTCAAAGGCCTTTCATTCATGGGAGTTTTTTGATACAATCTGGGTTACACGAAGTATTTTTTCAGTATTCGGGCGTTCCAGTTGCTTTTCAGTTCGCTTCCATCCATTCTTTTCAGTCTGTAGATTCCAGGGTATAGCTCTTCACTAACCTGGTAGGATCCCTCCCACTTAGCCGACAGCTTTCCGTGTATTTTGTCTTTCTGCACAGCTGCTGCATTTCTGAGTACCAGATCCCCTACCTCCAGAGGCCTAGCCCTCACTTTCCAGTTATAGTATCTGCTGACTCTGGCTTTGTAGGCTTCCATTCTGAACCTAGCTTCGTTTCTGTACTCATCCAGCAGATCTAGATTTGTTCTCAGGGCTTCGTCGTTCAGACCTGGCTCAAATAGGCTGATCCTCAGACTCTCGGACCCGATCTCAACAGGCATGAGAGCTTCAGAACTATATACCAGGTGGAAGGGGGTCTGCCCAGTTGACTCTTTGACTGTGGTTCTGATTGACCACAGAGTGTTAGGCAGCTCCTCTAGCCACTTACTTTTTTGCTCCTCCAGCTTCTTTTGCAGACCTATCAGGATCTGCTTGTTAGCGGCTTCGGCCTGACCATTGCACTGAGGGTTGCAGACTGAAGATAGGGCATATTTGACCCCAAACTGCTCCAACCACCCTGACAGGGGCATGTTGTCAAACTGTCTCCCGTGGTCGAAGACGAAAGCCTTCGGAATCCCGTATCTGGTGATGATGCTCTGCCACAAGAACTTTCTGACGACTGCTTCTGTGATGGTGGATAGGGCTTCTGCCTCTATCCACTTAGTGAAGTAGTCTACCCCCACAATTAACCATCTCTTCTGATATTGGGTCGTTGTGAAGGGTCCCAGAATGTCTAGCCCCCATTGGGCGAATGGGATAGGGTTGTAGATTGGCATAAGGTCGTTTGCGGGCAGCTTGATGTTCGACGCAAACCTCTGGCAGCTGTAGCATTTTTTCACCAGAGCCTCAGAGTCAGCTTTCATTGTGGGCCAATAATAACCGGCTCTGAGAGCCTTATGGGCCAGAGCTCTTGGTCCGATATGGTGTCCGCAGAGTCCCTCATGAATCTCTCTCAATATGTAGTATGCATCTCTCTGCCCTACGCATTTGAGTAGGGGCAGAGAGAAAGACTTCCTGTACAGCTCGTCCCCGATCAGGCAGTATCTGCATGCTGTCAGCTTGAGCTTTCTTGCTTTCATCTTCCCTTCTGGTAATTTGCCAGTCTGCTTATACTCAGCGATCTCCTTGATCCACTCTGGCATATCTTCCAGCTCCAAAACTCACTCTGCATCCTCGCAGATTGCACTGGTGGGTCTGACTTCCACCAGAACAGACCTATTCAGCTCCTGCAGACTGCTGCTTCCCAATTTGGACAGAGCATCTGCTTGTGCGTTCTGTGCTCTAGGCACTTGTTCAATTCTAAAAGTTTCAAAATTTGAAATCAGAGACCTCATTCTGGCTAGGTAGCTCTGCATCGTCGGCTCCTTGGCCTCATACTCCCCCTTGACTTGGTTGGTTACAAACTGAGAGTCAATTTTGAGGTGGACGTGCTTGGCTTCCAGGGTCTGGCAGAGCTGCAATCCAGCGATGGCCGCTTCGTACTCTGATTCATTATTGGTTGCCGAAATCATGAACTTCAAGGCGTATTCAATGATTTTCCCTTCTGGGGTTCTGATGACCACGCCTGCCCCAGAGCCGTTGATGGTTGCAGACCCATCTGTAAAGACTTCCCAAGCTCTGGGCTCTCCTACTGCTTCCTGATAGGCACACTCTGCTAGGAAATCAGCCAGAGCTTCTGCTTTTATGGCGGTTTGTGGGGCGAATTTGATACCGAACCCTGTCAGCTCCAGGGCCCAGTTCATGATTCTCCCCGATTTGTCTACCTTCTCCATTGCCTTTTCCAGAGGCATATTTGTCAGCACAGTGACGGGATGTGCGTCGAAATATGGCCTCAACTTTCTGGTGGCCAGCACTACTGCGTAGGCTGCCTTCTCTATCAATGGGTAGCGTGTTTCTGCACCCGTGAGGGTGTGGCTCACAAAATATACCGGCTGCTGCTTCTTGTTCTCTTCCTTCAGCAGGACTGCACTCACAGTTGCAGCAGTAACGGCAATGTATAGGAAGAGAGCTTCCCCTGTCTTGGGTCTGGCCAGTGTCGGCAGACCAGAGAGGTGTGACTTCAACTTCTGGAATGCCTCCTTCTGCTCTGCTTTCCACCTTAATTCTTTGTTCCCCTTCAATATTTTGAAGAATGAGAGAGCTTTCTCCGCAGACTGAGCTATGAATCTGGACAGGGCTGTCATTCTGCCTGTCAGCCTCTGGATGTCTCTGATGTTTTTAGGCTCTGGCAGATCCATAGCTGCTTTCACTTTGTCGGGATTCGCGTCGATCCCCCTTTCACTGACAAAATAGCCCAGAAATTTCCCTGACCGTACTCTGAACACGCATTTTTTAGGATTCAGTTTCATGCTGTGTTTGCGGAGGTTGGCGAAGGTCTCCTTGAGGTCTGCTATATGGTCAGTCTCAGTTTTGCTCTTGGTGATGACGTCATCCACGTACACCTCCAGATTCCTTCCCCTCTGACCTGCAAAGACCTGATCCATCAGCCTTTGATAGGTGGCGCCTGCATTCTTCAGCCCGAAGGGCATCATGACATAGCAAAATACCCCGATAGGGGTGATGAATGTCGTCTTCTCTTTGTCTGCAGGGTCCATGAAGATCTGATGGTACCCGCTGAACGCGTCCATGAAGCTGAGCAGAGCATGCCCACTGGTAGAGTCTACTAGATGGTCGATTCTTGGCAAGGGATAGCAGTCCTTGGGGCAGGCTTTATTGAGGTCTGTGAAGTCAACACACATCCTCCAGCTCCCGTTCGCCTTCTTAGCCATCACCACATTGGCCAGCCATTCTGGGTACTTGCAGGGCTCTATGAACCCTGCCTCAAGCAGCTTCTGAACTTCTTCCTCGATGGCTTTATTTTTCTCCGCAGAGTAGTTCCTCCTCTTCTACTTCACAGGTCTATATCCTGCAGCGGTGTTTAACTTGTGGTTGATGGTGGCGGGGTCCACCCCAGGCATCTCAGCTGCTGAGAAAGCGAACACATCTGCATTCTCCTTCAGCAGACTGATTAGGTTGACTCTGGTTTCAGGATCCAGGTCTTTGCCTATTCTGACTGCCCTGCCTTCTTCCGGTCCCAAGAGTACCTCTTCGGTCTCTTCCCCCGGTTCAGGCTTATTTGCTTCCTGCTCTGCTTCTGGCCGAGCATCGGCCTCACTGATAGCAGCACACTCTTCCTCTCTTTGCTTGGCCTCTTCAGCCCTTCCTTCCCGGCTTCTTCAGCCTGGTCTTTCTTGGCTTCTTCAGCCTCTTTCTTCTTTCCTTCTTTCTTTTCCTTTCCGGCTTCTTCAGCCTGGTCCTTCTTGGCTTCTTCAGCCTCTTTCTTCTTTCCTTCTTTCTTTTCCTTTCTCCTCTTTCTCCTGGACCCAGAATGGTCAGGAGGAGGAGGTCTTTTATCCTTCTTTAGAGCGGTCAGATTGCATGACCTAGCTGCTCTCTGGTCTCCCTTCAGTCTGCCCACCTCTCCAGTGCTGCTTAAGAAAAGCTTGGTCTGATGATGGGTTGACGGGATTCCCTGTACCGCCTCGATGAACTTCCTTCCCATCAGAGCGTTGTACGGTGACGGGAGGTCTACTACCAGAAACTCTTGTACTACCATTCTCTTCACTCCGTTCTGCCCCTCTGTGGTCACTGTCAGATGTATTTTCCCCTCTGGTATGATGGAGTTCCCCGTGAATCCGACGATTGGAGTTCCTCCTTGCTTCAGCATTGAACGATCCAGCTCCATTTTATCGAAGGTGTCCTTATAAAGGATATTCACGGCGCTCCCGCCATCTACCAGTATTCTTCGCACATCTATTCTGCTAATCTCCAGAGTGACCACAAGAGGGTCAGAGTGCGGGAAATTGATGCCTTTGCAGTCTTCTGCCGTGCAGGTCATGTTTGGCAGGTCTGGGCTCAGCTCTGCCTGGTTGATGGAGTAGAGGTTGGGGTGGGTGAGCTGCCTCAAATGAGCCATCTCTCCCCCCATCGAGCTAGAACTGCCAAATATGACGTATACCGTCTTCTTTTTCCCTTCCTTGATCTCTGCTCGCTTGTCCTGCAATGTCTGCCCTTCGCTCTGTTGCTCCTTCTCCTTGATCCCCTGATTCCAAGCGAGGTACTCTTTGAAGTAGCCTCGTCTGATCAGGCTTTCCAGATCGTTTTTTAGGCTTAATGCAGTCTTCTGTATTGTGGCCTGGCGCCTCATGGAAAGCGCAGAACTCTGCCATGTTTGAGCCTAGGCTTCTCTTCTTGGTGGGTGGTGGTCTGTGCCACCTGCTGTCATCTCTGTTGGTGAGAAAAATTTCAGCCCTTGGCGCGCTGAGGTTGCTATATTTGTTATATTTCTCCTGGGCCTTCAGCCGGTCCACTTCTCTCTCTGCTTCTTTTTGTTTTTCTCTCCCTCTGCTCTGATGGGGCCTGGGGCCTCCAAAATTCAATCTGCCTCCCATGAACTGGTGCTCATTCTGCCTGGTATCCAGTCTAGCAGGTCTGCCTGTTTCTGCTCCGTGTGTCGATGCTTTGTTGAAGTCTTCGACATCTATGTATTTTTCTGCCAGGGCCAGGGCCTCACTGAGCTCCTTCATGGTGACCCATTTAAGGTCATCCCTGAATTTACTGGTGTGGGGTAGGGCGTTCCTCAGAGCGTGCAGAGCGAGCTTCTGCTCCAGCTCTGGGATGTGCACCAGCTCTTTGTTGAACCTCCCTATGAAATCCCGCAAGCTTTCATTCTGAGTCTGCTTCAGCAATAGCAGCTCATGTGTGGATTTGTTCCTCCTACTTCCGCTAACGAAATGCTCTTTGAATCTCTTCTTCAGTTCATCAAAGTTAGCAATCGTCCCCTGGGGAATAGTCCTGAACTAGGTCTGAGCTATCCCTGTCAGAGTGGCAGGAAAGTGTCTGCACCATGTGGCCTCATTGTAATTTCCTAGCTCCATGTGGGTCTCAAAGGCTGCCACATGCTCCTTTGGGTCTCCCTCCCCTTCGAACTTGAGATTGGATGGGAGCTTCGCTTTCGACACTCTGGCCGCAATGATTTCAGGTGTGAAGGGGGACTTGGAAGGAGATCTAATCTCCTCTGCTGGTGATACCACAATGGGTATGGAGTTGACTCTGTGGGTTATGAGTCCTCTGAGGTCTGTGGGGGCTCCATTATCGCCAGAGCCCTCCTTTGGTATTGTTCCTAATCTCAAGCTGACATGCCTTCTGACTGTTCCGCCACCAGGCGCAGACAGGGCCTCTTCAGCTCCTGAGTTGTGCCTGGTTCTGGGTCGTGGCTGGACATTCTGGGCCACGCCCCTTGGATTTCCTCTGTGGACAGATCTTCTGCTTGAGCCTGCCGTATACCCTGTGGGTGTCAGTTCCTTGAACATGCTGGGATGATCTTGCTGCATTATTTCAGTATCCCACTCTCCTTCCTGCCAACCCCTCTTGATGTACCCGGGTCCAGAGCGGCTAGATAGGCCATACTCCGACGTCGGGGTGGGTGTGACGTTTGTCATGTTGTACCCGCATAGGGGGTCTGCTGTGGCTGTCTCCTCTTCAGATGACAGCTGCAGGTGCCTTCGAACTGAATCGTGTGTTCTAGTTCTCCTTCTCTTTCGAGCAGGTTGGCTTCCAACAGTTTGCATAAACTGTTGGGCAGACTGCAGCACTTGAAAGGCTGCTTGAAGTTGCTCCGGTGTGGGCATGACCACTAAGCTGCTTGGCTGTGGGGTCTGCCTGGTTTCATGGCGGGGGGTGATAGTGTTATCCCTCCTGCCTGATCTGGTGGTAGCAGCACTACCCCTTCTTGTTGATCTCGTGTTTGTTTCTCTCAGTGGAGAGTTGCTTTCTCCTCCTGAACTGTCGGAACCGAGCGTTTCTGAGGTTGGAACCACCATTGCGAAGTTGTAGATTGGGCTTTTCTACTCTTCCCCTCCTTCTAGCGCCAAATTGTTTATGTCCAAGACAGCAACAATGTATGTGGTGGTGGGTACTTGGTGGAATCGTGGCTCCCAAACGTCCTTCGTGGTGGTGGTTACCTGCAAAACAAGGAGAAACCTCGGGAGTAGTTCCGAGGATCGCCTCTCCGATGCCTAAGTCAGTCCAAGTTGAGCACAAGATCTCTAGTAGAGAGAAAACGAGTATCAAGTGCAAGTATTTTGTGAGTGTTTAATTGAACGTATCTTACCCATGCATGGGCATGGGTATTTATATGAGACATGGACTTGTAACTGACCTAGTAAAGTGAGTGGGCCTCCTTGGAAGTGGGCCAAGGTGGAACGAGGCCTTCATTAAACTCCAGCCTAGAGGTTATTTCCGGAGCGGTCTGCCTGAGGAGGTCTGCTCTGCTCCAGGCGCTCTGACGTGGAGTGGCAGGACCAGTGGTCTGCTGCCAGCTGGAGGTCTGCTGGGCAGACCCCATACACCCATTGACGCCAAGTATTTCTGGCTCAAAGTTAGCACTCGTACGTGATTGATAATTCAACCCGGAAACCAAATGTCCTTATTTTTTTCTCAGTCTCGAATCCCAAAAGAAGAGCCTTCTGTTGCATGACTTGCATCCCTCATAGCCAGCATAGCCCCAATGATTCTCTCACCCGGGCTTTCTTTATCGATGGTGTACTCTGTCAAGACATGCTACATGATATATTGCTATTAAGTGGTTATTGGATGTAATCTTAGATAAATCCCACTAAACATGGGTTGATTTATGGGCGCATGGACGTATTCCCAAAGGTTCGACTTCTCTTGTTGCGTTTATGCACAGATAACCTCTGTTAGTGCGATGTTGAGGAGGCAACACCTCATCGAACCAGTGCTATTAATCTTTACCCAGATCTATCTACAAATTTATGTAATCTAGAGTATACAAAGGTTGATATGCCAATGTGTCATCATTTGTTTTTTCATATTGATTGCATAGCATGGAGATGCCCAGTGACCCCTGCTATATCCCCTATATTAGAGAAAGGTGTGTCATTACTTATAACTAATGGTAGGCAAATGTAGCAAGGATGTCTATTCTACATCCCCGAAGTAAAAGTACAACTATCGTGGTCTTCATTCCTATGTGCGCTGCTCAAAGCTCGAACGTACATGCAATGAAGCATGTGAGATGCAGAGCACATGCTAGGAGATTCAAGAATCTGATAAGGTGTAAATTCACGCAAGGATACGGAATAACATTGTAGAATGGTAATCATGCAACTCATGATCAGTTAGATGAAATTTTCATCAAAAATTGGGGAGCTCAAACCATTGGCCTAAAACCCTGGGTGCAAATTTTACTACCAACCTGAAGAAGCAAGGATAAAGAAAGCGAACATCACAGTGAAGCAAAAAGGAATAGAGTGATTTTTTCTTGAATTATTACCAGGGTAATGTACAATGAAGAACACAAATTTCTATGGACAGCGGGAGTAATCTGAATATTAATCTGTTCAACATACAATAAGGTACAAAGGAATTGGGACTCAAATTAAATCGTGGAATTCTCAAGGTGGAAATCAAATGACTCAGCTAATTCGACAGCATCCTGAACCCTAAGTCGAGTCCCCTGTTGGCCAACGACTACAGCTGCGATCCTAGCTGCTAATGTACCCATGTCATTCAAATCTGATACCCCTCGTAATATACCATACAAAATCCCGGATGCATACGCATCTCCTGCACCACATGTGTCAACTGGCACACAAGGTGATGGAGGGATGTATACAGCTTCCCCTCTGACCCCAATGTAGGATCCACAGGGCCCATTTGTCACAGAGACAAGTGGGACAAAATGGCTTAGATACCTTGTGGCAGATATAGGGCTTTCTTGCAGTGAAAAATTACATAGAGCTCTAGCTTCATCACTGTTTGCAAAAACTATATCAGCATAATTCCCTATTATTTCCCTGAAAATATAACAAGACGCCATGAGTTAGTAAATGGGAGATTGAAGTGCTAATGGGTAAATTCTTTTTAGAAGAAGACACATAACGTTAGCTCGAAAAAGCGATAGAAAGTCCAAATTGATGGTTGATATCGATGTTAAATAACCAAAAAGGCCACCTAGTACAGCAAAGGAGCAAATGCATATATACTGCTCAGTATACTGATATGTCCAGAAAGAGCACATGGATGTTTAACAAACATGTCCTAGACTTCAAACCTTATGAACCAAAATTTCAACCAAAATGTCGTCAGCATAGAAGGAACTAGGATTACAGTTCAATCACTAGGTTCTCGACAACTACAAGAGCACGCCAACCTTGCTCGTGCGGCCTATTTGATATGACATATGAGATAATCTAATGAAAGTTTTAGGCAAATTGACATGGAATTTCTTACGAATATCAAAGATATTGCCCCTCCACTAGCAAACAAGTGTTTTTTATGATATCATCACCATAGATTACCACCTAGAGACGTGGATATAAGCAGTATTAAAATACATGTTTGCTAGTGATGCATTGCCTTAATATTCGTATGTGTAATCCCATGCCAACTTACACAAAACTCATTATCATTCCCTCGTCGATACCTTAGGCATACTTTATGCAAAGTTTGTAAAGGGTTTAACATTAGAATATAAAAACTAAAAGGTCTGCCTTACCAGAAATCATCATAGTGCCTCTCAATGCAGGATACATCTGATGCTGTAACTGCAACAAGAGCTCCATTGCTATGTGCATCCTTGCATGCTTTGATTATTGACTTAATAGTATCAGGAAACTCAAATAAATAGCCTTCAACAACAAGAATACTTGTCTTGGAGATTATGTCAGACAATCCAGAATCGTAGTAAACTTTGGAAGATGTTCCCTACAGTCAGAATATATAGGAAGGTAAGCTTACCATATTAAAACATTTCAACTAGATTATCATGTGCTTCAAACAAATCTTCTGGAAGTGCAAGATGGAAATATGAAAAAATTATGCAATATAGTAATTGAGATATGTTTCGACTAACATCTAATGGCAGAAGACTTTGAGAAAGAGGAAGTATCAAAATTAATTGTGAAAGTTGGAAAGGAACAATCAGAGAAGTGTGCAAAAAAAAAGACTAGCTTTAATTCGTTCAAGTCCAAAAATATCTCCTGCAGGTATCCCGGTCACTAATCACTTGAATTGCTTGCCTTTGAAGGGGAGAAAGTACTTCCCTCCAACTACCTTGTAAAACTCAAGTTTCATACATGATGTTCCAAATTGCAAACATCTAAGAAGCTGGTAAAGATATTAAATACGACTCCTCAAGGTTTGCCCTAGCAACATGATGACATACAAAGTAGGCAATTCACATCCTTCACCCAAAGCATGATGAAAATTATGCTACGAGTTACATGTTCTTGCATTGCACAAATGTTCTTTTTTCCATGTCCTTTAATTCACTTGCATGTGTTTTAGCACATTCATTGTTTTTCTACATTTTCATGTTCATTTTATGATGGCTCTATGTTCTTTAATGGGTGAAAAATGTGTATGTGGAAACATGACGCACACTATGCTCCCAGTGTAGGGTCTAATGATTGCACAAAGTGTTGGAGCTGTAACACATAACATTATTCTAGAAGCTTTAGCAGTAAACGGGAACTTGAGGAGATAAAAGAATCTTGTAGGAGACCTTTAGAAGAACTGGCTATAAAACTCTAACCTGGTAGTACCTAAGAATCTCTAAGGAGAGAGAGGGACAGAGAAAGAGAAAGAGTAACCCGACAAATAACTAACATGTTAAACATAATCCTATTCAGGCAATCTGTTGCAAATACTAGCCACTTTAAGGTTTAAAATGAGCTAGTATATTTCAGACCAAAGTATCTTAAAGAAAATCTACATCATGAAAGAATGCAACAGTATCCTTTATTCCACCGTCATTGGTGTTTCTGCACTAATAAAGTAATACTATTAATAAGGTTGCTATTGTTGGTACTTGATATTAAATGATACTACCTTGAGCTTGGATCGTTTTCTACTTATAATGATACCTCTTGATTCCCGATATCATTTAAAAAATACACTTTAATTCATTTTGTATTCAAAAATAAATATATTTGCAGGCTTTCGGAAACAGCCTCCCGAATAGTTCTCTAATTTCACGGGTAAGGCTGCTTAGACACAGTCCTCTATGGACCCCGCTTCATGCAAATTGATAATGTTAAGAATATCAACTAAAAGGAGTAGAGAAAAAGGGCACTAATACATGCTTTGCTGCCCAATTTAACTGAAGAAACATGACCTTCAAACTGTAATAATAAAGCAGAAGGCACAAGTTTAAACGCGTCAGCTGTCAGCTTCATATTAAAGCAGTATAATGTATCACCCTCAACTCTCAAAAGCAGATGAAAAGAAACCATCGGTTGCACATTTTATGAAGCTTGTGATTGTGAATATACACAGAACAAAGACCTGCCACCTGCCTCAATAATAAAAGTATTGGTGGCCCTTCTGACTATTCGTGATCTAAAGGATTTTGACAAATGAAATTTGACTAATGACCATATAAGATAGTGAAAAGATTAGAAACCTGATATGCAAGCATTGTGCGCTGGGCATCAGGAGTTGTAAGTACTATAACAGTCCCAGTAGTCCCATCCTTGACTGGTGCAGAAAGGAAATTCACACCCGCCCTTCGCAATTTGGCCCTATAGAAGTATCAGGGCACTTCAACATTACTAGTTGTAGGTTTGCTGAATAGCTAATACATATTAATACTAGGGAAAAAAGAAGAAAAATGTTCCACACTTATAAACAGCCACAGATATCCGACAGTAACAAATTATATATAGTAAAGGGCCGTTTCGTTCAAATCAATAATAGAAAGGGAAGAAATTGAATCAAACCCTTGCAATTACCCCCACCTTGTTTTGTTTGAGAAGGGAAAGGGCTTTTATATCATTTTCAAGTGTATAGTGGAACATGAAAGATCAAAAGGAAGGGGAACCATAATCACCACCACCACCACGCTGAACATAGCCCAACCTAACCATTGCAACCAATTGACCACCAAGCCACGGTGTCCCTGCTACTCTTCTCAGCGTCGCAGTGCCCCCACAACTCTTCTCAGCCCCGCCATGGCTTCTCTGTCCTCTCTAATCCTCAATCTGCAAATTTACCTCAGGTTTCTACGGTTTAATAGCAATGATAGAAAGTTGAAGAAGGTTTCAAATCTAGAACCTTGCCTCTCTTATTCAACTATGCCAGCGTTGAAGTCTACCATTCTTGACCTTCAGATCTCCAATTTAATGGTTGTTGTGCTTTTGGAAATGGCAATGGTGGTTGATGCTAGTGGTGGTGTCAGGTTCATGGTGGTTCACAAAGGATTGTGGCATTGGTTTCACAGTGGTTCATAAACCAATGGTGTCGTTCATGGTGGTTGTGGTGGTTGTGATGTTTCAATACAAGAGAAAAACAAAAAGGAAATCTTCCATATTGACAACTATGCCAAACAGCCACAGACATCCTACAGTAACAAAGGATATATAGGCTGCAACATGAAGCAGAGTTCTCTAAGGAAATAAATAGGTATAACACAGCTTTAGTGGAGACAATAGCAACAAGCAATAGCTCAGACAAAAGTGACATGGACATGCAGGATATGCATGGACAATATGCAGGCACCAATATAGATAATTGGATCGTGTAATAGTAATTTGACTATAGAGAACAGAGTCTACTATTGAAGATAATAATTTAGGATCAAATAGACAAGAAAGTATCCCCCAATTCAACAGAGAACTTCACCTCATCCGTAAAGGACTTACTCATCATTTCATCTTTATTTGTACGGGAAAAAGAAAAGGAAGAGCCCTAACCTGTAGAATCCACCCAATGGATCACCACCAACACTGCCTGCCATCGCTACATTCAGAACAGGTCCTCCAACCGGGAGACTACCAAGCCTTGCAAGAGCAACCAGACTATTGGACAGCGACCCACCAGCTGCAGCCTTGTAGCTACAACCATCCATTGCACGCAAAACTTTACCTCTCTCTTCATGATGCACAAGCCTCCTTGTCCCCTTTTCTAAACCCAACCTTTCAAGAAATTCATCATCCACAACTCCAGAAAAGTCGACCTAGATATGAGACAAGTGAAAATGAAGGAAATTACAAATGTGCCTAGAAACTCATACATATGAAATATCAAGACAGAATAAGGGACTTCAAGGGTATATACAACTTAAATCTCTGTCATCATCTAAATCGAAACTATGTTCCACGACAGAAGAACAAATTAACAATCAAGACTCTCTAATGTTTTCCAATTAGGCAGCTTAACAGTAACCAAATTCACTGTAAGCACATTCAACAGATGCCATTTACATAATAATGTGATAAAAAGCAATCTATATTGTCATGAAAAAACACATATTCATATAGTGAGCCAAAAACCATATGCATAATAAGCAACACTAAGTAAATCACAACTCTTTCGAAAAAAAGGAGGGAGTTCTCTACTTCTCTGTGTAGCTTATGCTTTTCTAGAAAAATTTCTATTCCCGCTCTCTTGCTATACGATAAAATAATACTTCCTCTGTCCATATTAATTACATTGTGCTTTGACCTTCTTTTGTTATTCACACATAAGGATAGGCTTGCTCTCCTTAACTTATTCTCAATTCAGTTCACTTAACTTATTTTCACTTCAGCTCAAGTCTGCACAATACTTTTAGGAAAAATTGTCAAAAACCACCTAATAAAGACATTTTTTTTGAGAAAACCACCTAATAAACATTTTATTATAAAAAACCACCTAATAAAACACTTTTTCTTTCAAAACACCACCATTTGAGACCAAATAAGTAACTCATTTAACCTTGTAATCACTTCCCTCCATTTGCATTCAACCCCAAGTGACTCTTTTGGAGTTACAAATCTGTCGATAAGTGGTTACGGGGCTAACAAAGTTATTAATTTGGTCACAAGTGGTGGTGTTTTGAAAGAAAAAGTGTTTTATTAGGTGGTTTTTTATAATAAAACGTTTATTAGGTAGTTTTCTCAAAAAAAGTGTCTATATTAGGTGGTTTCCGACAATTTTTCCATACTTTTACTCTCACATTTTCAGACGAACAGAGAACGGTGTCATGATCTTGTAATGTAATCTCTCGATATACAATTTCTAAATTTAGATATTAACGGCTAAAACGGCGTGAAACTTTACTTGTTGCGATTAATTAGTATGTGTAACTCTATAACAGAAGAAATTTCAAACGCTGAAATATCCTTGATGAGAAAATTATGCCAATATGTTGAAAAAAATCCGTTCCGAAACAGAAGCAAAAATGGAGGAAAAATCATGATTCAAAACCGTTTAACACAGTTCTAAACGCAACAAACAATGGCAACAACTAATCCAAACAAGCAACCAATTCACACAAAGCTAAAAATCAAGAGTTAAAATATAAAAATAAAAGGAAAATACCATCGCTTGACCGAGGCCTACAACATCCCAACGTTCAACATCAGGAAAACCGAAACAACACTCTTCCTCCTCAACATCACTATCAATTTCAGCCGCCGCTTCGAACGGATCATCACCACCAGAAACACCACCACTGCCACTTCTACCGCCGCTAGAAGCGGAAGAAGAATCATTCGTCGCCGCCGAGATAAAACGGCGAGAAACTCGTAAATTCCTCGACAATAAACCAGAATTACGAATTTTGGTAAAGTAAGGTTGAACTAATCCATGATGATTACTAACTTTACTACTTCTGCATAATACTCCATTAACGTAATTAGAGCTATGACGACATTGATGAAAATGAAATCGAAAAAGAGTGTTTGAAGAATTAGGTGAAAGTAGAGATGGATAACGAAGAAGGCCGATGATGAAAGAAGATGAGGATGAGGTTGAAGTGGAAGTGGAGGTTAAGATTTGGAGAGAGAGTGACATTATCTACAAATGAAAATCGAATTTGAGAGTTTTGGTTGTGGAATTAAGGGAGTATATGAAGGTTTTGTTTTAATGGTGGTTATGGAGGAGTTTGAGGTTTATCTCCTCCATTCAATGGCGGGAGGAGAGAGACAGAGAGGGAGAGAGAGAGAGAGAGAGAGAGAGAGAGTCTGGCAGTATGGTTAAGAGGGGTTTTGCGTGTGTTTGTATGGTTCGTTTGCTTTATCCTCTAAATGTTTTTGGGTTATGGCTGCTGTAACTCGGTTTTTATACGACTCGCCCAATCAACTCGGTATTTGAAAAAACCAATGTATCGCCTCTTCTCTCGAGCTTATTTTCAATTCAGTTCAGCTTTAAACAATGCTTTTATTCTCATATATTATTAGTCATTTTAGTTCGGTTCAGACTTTCACTTCAATTCAATTCAGTTGTTTTAAGCCGAAGAGAACAGGAGCCTTGAAAATATAATGTCAATACATCAGACTCGAATTGAACTTAGAACTTGTTCTCTTTTGCTGAGAATTTCTGAACTAGAAGAAATAGTGAAATGTGAGAATAAAAGTATTATAAAGAGCTAAATTGAATAGAAATGGAGATAAGCTGAATTGAACTTAAATTAACTTAATTAAGCTGAATTAAACTGGAAAATGTGGGATTAAAAGTATTGGGCAGAGTTGAAATATATGGCACTGAAAATAAGCTAGGAGAACAAACTCTCAGTAAACTTCATAGTACACTCCACCTCAACCAGTCTCGGAATTTTTCGCTCCTATTCGGATTTGAATGCAGTATATTTTCGAATTTGGACTCGAATTTTTTTCCAGATTTGGATTAAATTATCATTTAACATAACCAAAATATAATTTTCGTGTAAAAAGTGTAATGTCTTACTTGATTTTTAATAGTCCAAATTTACACGTTCAGTTTTTCATTGATAAAATAGTAATTAAATTTTTATAAAATTCATATTGGATTTTATCTAACGTCCAACTTCTATCGGATTTTTATATTTTCGAATTTAGAGCGGAATTTTCGCTACAAGTCGAGTCATACTTCAATCAGAGTCTCTTTAAACTATCATCCCATACTTATAAAAGTAACAGTTGCAGGCCTCCACTATTGACAGTTTTTTCATGAAGCTTCCTAACCCATGCAACCCAATGAATGACAAAATAGGCCCATACCAAATTAACACCTGAGATCATGCATTTGGTCCCATTTGAATTGTTGAAAACCCGGTCTTTTTCTTGCTTGCTGACGTCGGGTTACTGACCCGGAAGCAGTGACCTCCTCCCCAACTAAGCAGCATGCATCATAAGCTGTTAACAAGAGGGCTATAGGCTATTCCTACAAACAATTGGAATTTTGTTTTATGTGTTTTGGTTGGGTGTGTTTGATTAACTAAGTTAAGATGATAGTTGATTAAGTTGAAGGTATGGTTACTTAAGAACTATAGATGTGCTTAGAAAGACTTTAAAACATAGTCTAATAATTGTTAAATCGGTTTTTCTAACCTATACACCGGGTGCATATGATTAGCTACTTAGATTCCCCTTCCTACAACAAACTTGCTAAATAAATATAAGCCAATATAGAAAATTATCTTTGTAATCATCATTTTTTTACTATTACAAAGATAATTTCCTATATTGGCTTATATTTATTTAGCAAGTTTGTCGTGAGAATCTAAATAGCTAATCATATGCACCAAGTGCATATGTTAGAAAAACCGTTGTTAAATAACCAGAGAAAGCTCATATAATAATATACCAAAACTCATATACTATTGCAAGGGGCAAGATCCCACACTTGTATTTAATTTTCCATTTTATTATAGTCGCATCTCATACAACTAATTAAGATAACTCGATTAATCGGATGATCAATATACACTATATTGTTATGTGTCGTTTAATAATCATACATGTAACTCATTGAAATATAATACTCCCTCCGTTTGTTTTTAATTGTTACACTTCACTTTGGGGGATAACCAAGAAAATTGGTCAAATCTATGCAATGATTGTTTAGGAAATAAATAAAGTTGTTTGAGGAATAGAAAAAGTATGAGAGAGAACGGTATAAAGTAAATAGTATGGGGTGGTTGGGTATTTAATAGGAAAATAAAAAGACAAGTGGGTCCCAAAAGTGTGGAAAGTTGGAATATTAAAATGTGAAAGTTTGCCAAAGATAATAAAAGTGAAAGTGTAACAATTACAAAGAAACGTACTAAAAAGAAAAATGTAAGAATTAAAAACGAACGGAGGGAGTAATTAGTAAAAGTTCTACCTCTTAACCTTAAGATCAAAGTTTCAATTTCAACTTGTTGCAAATCATGGGGTAGAGAATTTCTTATCACCCCCCATTTAAAAAATATTTATATTCAACTAGAGAAAAACTGAAATGATGATGATTGATGCCTCCATAAGCATTCAAAATGCTAAGTTCAGAACTACAACTAAATGGCCACATAAAAATCATTATTATGCTCATTAATTTGATTTTCTGCACGAAGGATACCATATGTTTAAGTTGGCGTCTTGACAATCTATACTTATATATTAGAGATTTTGTGGTTCTTGTACGTAACTATATCATCTCAAATTCTAATTTGCTCATAGACAAATAATTTGTCACACATAAACGAGCTAAGGGGGAAGTGAACACATGCAACATGTCATATATTGGCTTCGAAATCTACTAACTCATAATGAAATAGAGTCATTTGGCTTATACAAATTGATCCTCTAATTTAGACATATAACCTTGGTGTAGGACATTGTTTGTTAATTCTCATACTTCTGTTTGCTCTCATTTAATCATATTAGTAGGAAAAGCCCTCATCATATACGTACCTCAACCTTAAATTTGAAGAACAGATACCTCGAAGTTGTAGAACCAATATCTGAGCTACTGGTCCATCATGTCTGTAGTTCGAGACACTACTACAAGGACTCTTTGATATATAAGTCTCTCTTAAGCGGTAGGGCGCGTAAGTTGAAAAACTCATTGATGACATGACTCCTGTTAACAAAAACACCGCACCCTTCACCCTAACGATTTTCTTTTTCTCATTGAAAATTACATTGAATTTGCCAATAAGTTTAGCAACGACTTCTAAGAGATGTTTATCCTTTTTTTTTTCCAAACTCTTATATATATTTATATTTTGGACAATTTCATTTTTAAAAAATAGTAGGTTGCACGCCTTGAGGGAGCGGCGACAGTTTAGTGGAGTCCTAATCCAAATTCTAGGACCTTGCTCATTGTTTGGGTCCTCATACCAACATTGTGCTGGGAAATTTACCCAATCTTTAAACTAGTGTATCCTGAATGCTAGTAGCTTAGCAGAGATTAACCTTGAACCAATTATCTTACCTGATGAATAAAAAAAGGCTATTATACGAGCACAAGTAACCAAGCCGTGCTAGGGCGAAGGGTTGGCTCAAATGACCCGATCCAGGCCGTGCCGTGCTAGCCTGCTAGGTCCGGCTCAAATGACCCTAACCAGTAACCAGGGCCATGCCTAATTGCATATATTGCCCACCTTTATAACTCCACACCCTAAAAGGAATACGCTAAATTACATCAAGAGATGCGTCTCAGCCTCTACAGAGAAGTGATTATTAAAGTGAGCAAATGAAGGAGACAAACAAGAAGGAGAAGTTGTGCAAGAGATGCAAACTCAGATTCATCCCATTTTCCAACACCCCTTCTTCATGCCGCTTTCACCCTTCCTTCTTCGTTTGTCGTCGTCACGACGATCAGAAAAGGTATACCCTTTTTTCCCAGCTAACACATTTGTTTTCTCTTGATTATAACTAGCTGTTGCAAAATGAAAGAAAGTGTTAATTTAGGACCTATTTATGTTACAAATATCATGTTAATTGTAGATCTAAACTAGGTTTTGTGTTGCCA
Organism: Patellifolia procumbens; assembly: GCA_947645195.1. NCBI lineage: Eukaryota > Viridiplantae > Streptophyta > Magnoliopsida > Caryophyllales > Amaranthaceae > Patellifolia > Patellifolia procumbens. Next base: position 4,869,226 of record CANSGD010000594.1, read on the forward strand.
TTAGGACAGATGATGTTGATTTTGAAATCACCATGTCTTAGCGTTTGTTAGAAATTAATATTAACAATTATTGAGACCCTTTCATGACTATATTGTCTATATAGAGTATTTTATCATAGTAAGAGGAAGGCGTTTCCTGGTCCGAAGTAGCTATTAGAAGGATATATGGTATTGGACCAAACATGAATAGCTTTGGGAGTTGATAAAGCTATATATCATATTAAGGAGACTCTGAGTTGGGACTTGATAACAGCTAATATTAGGTTAATAGCCTTACATACTCGAAAGACCGCCTTTTTTGGGCATTAGCGATAATAATTTTCTATACAAAATAGTACAAGGAAGACTCCAGTGTGATTTGTGGCCCAAATATGGCATTCATGTTGTTAATTGTAAAAGATTCTTCCTGCGTACCATAATAATTCAAGGTCTTGGTTTGGCACATATATGAAGGGTAGTCTTTCAAATGCGTAATGAATTTCTTGAGGTTGATGGAAAGAGAAGAAAAGTAAGCGTAAGTATTATGATAGAAAGAGAAACGGGGTGATCTTATGGAGATTGGAGAAAGGAGAACGTTTGCGTTAAAACATTTTTGGGACTACCGGAAACGTGAAATGGGTGACGTTTGCTTTATAGCACCCAATAAAGGTGGTGGATTCATAGGTTATGCTTGAGACTCATGGCTTTTAGTTGAGATCCTTTCAGGATAAGAGCTTGAAATTGAGTGTGATGATATTATTAGGCAATAAGATGTTTGTATTCAAGGAGATTTTGTCCTTTTTTTTGGTGGTGGAGGGAGTGATATCGATATTGTTAAATAATTGGTTGAGCTGTAGAAAGTCTATGGAGTTTCTTAATATTAGTTTATGTGGTGTGCAGTAGTTTATGGTTGTTGAAGATTAACATTCCTTAGAGCCCTAGATCTCAATATATGGATAACACAGTGCCTCTAACTGGTACATGTCCGTGAGTCTTTGAATTTATCATTACATGTGTTAGCAAGCGTGTGCTTTCCTAATAGGTAGAAGCATGATGCCATACTTGTAAATTGGTATCACTATGCAACGAATGCAAAAATATCGGCTCAGTTTTTCTGGATTATATAAAGCTCACAAGATATATGCACATCTTGAAGCATCGGTTATGCACTTGTACTTGATTCAATAGGTTTCGGTGGTTTCAGAAATATCACTGAAACTGATTAATGATGCAAAAGCAAGCTAGCGTGAGGTATCAAACCTAAGGGATAAGCAATGCTTGGGTCTATAATATCATGCTATAATCAATTTCTACTAGCTATATATTTCCGCCATGTTAGCTTTTCACACACTCTTCACTTGTTTGCAAGAACTTTCTGTTCATAGATGCAAAGCAATCCAACAAATATTGGTGTAGCATGATACCATATTTTGCTATACTTATTGAGGTATCAAACCTTGCTGCTTTTTGCAACTGATGCAAAAGTTTTACTTATTTTTGTTGAGTATATGTAGTTCACAACGTATTTGTACATCTTAAAGCATCATTTACGCTGGATTAAGAAGTTTGGGTGGTTTTAGTAATATCACTGAAACTGATGAATGATGCAAAAGCAAGCTAGCATGAGGTATCAAACCTAAGGGATAAGCAATACTTCGGTCTATATATCATGCTACAATTTATATTTACTAGTAACAGATTTCCGTTATGTTATAAATTAATATTCGTTGATTTGATTTGTCGAAGGAAAGCTCACATAATTTGCCTCGAGCTTTTTTCATCTTTGTGCTCCTTTATGTGCTTCAACTTACTCATGAATTTTCGCTCAGAAATATACCAAGGGCAACTAACATAAGAAGCAATATATGAATCATGGAAGCCAATTTCCATGATACCAATTAGTGGAGTATCTTTTTTTTCTCCTAACCTTAATCACAACACCGTATTTGGGAACTTGTTTTTCATGGACTTATGGTCTCTATGTGTCAAACGAAGGTTTAAAGATACTCAATCCTGGTTCACACTGAAGAAAATGAACCTCAAACCGGTTTGTAGAAGTATTTGACAACAGTGTCTTGATGACCTCCAAAATTTACTGGCTACATATTACTTGTTGAAGGCTCAAACAGAGAGAGTGGGCAAAATTAAGGAAAAGTTGGAGGGGAGTATCTGCAGAACCATCGAATAAAGCCTATAGTCATGCTAGGTATATGATGTCGATGCAAGTCCTATGAATGTCCCTTTTTTGGCTGCTTTGAGCATGCTAATGTGTATCCAGTGCCAAGTTTAAATAATTAGAGGCAAAGCTTAGAAGTCCTAAAGCTCCACAATTTAGAGACTCGCCAGCTGTGCAATAGAACTTATACTCTTAAGTACAGATCTCCCTTTTACAAGGCATGACGGATTTCATGAAGGTCTGACTATATGTCCCCTGTGGCATCAGCGGGATAGCACTCTGGGCAAAGGGTGACGCATAAACGTATTTCTATCTCGCAGGGGGACAATTCTTTCGATGGCTTTGTATGCTTTGAGTTTAATCCACTTTGTAGATTCCAATTCGGCAACCCATAGACATCAAGGTTTATAGATCTTAGTATGACAGAATTGCTCTGTTGCTTAGGTGTTGACATGCATGCTAGATGAGAGTGCTTTCTCCTAACACCAGCATGCAACTTTTGCCTCTTTCTCTTATTACTGTTTTCTCATCCTTTGAGTTGTTGACGCCTTCTCTCTGTTGTTTTTGCGTACAGGTACTATGAATTGGGGCCTGATGATCCACCATATGCGGCCAAGTTTTATGACTGTTGTGGTGCTGAGAACCCTGAGGCTCCTGGCTGTACTGTCGGTTCCCATATCTCATATGACGATGAATGATGTATAATGATGTAATGTATATTGGTCATCTGAGACCTTAAGCTATATCAATACGTGTAAATTATTCCTGAAATCTAGTATATGAGTAGTTAGCTTTCCTTGTCTTGTGATTAAGCTCAATTTGACTTTGATTGGGCTGGAAAAGATGGAAAATTAGGTGCGAAAGTGCTCGAGTGGTAAAGAAAAAGCTAGCTGAAGATAATTCTTCGTCAATTCTGCATCATATCATTTGACCAATCGATTGCATTAGCGGTTTGTATCATTAATCAAGATGGTCGGTAAAATGTTTAGCTCGTTCCTAATCAGTTGCTGCGAGTGTATAATATGAGGTTGGCATAATCTCTGAGTGTTGGTTTAGGGAATTTGGTGAAATCGAAAGTCATTTTTTTTTCCCGGAAAATCAGAATGATGGCAATTGGATAGAATGGCTATTTGAATTGCAAATTTGTTGTAATGCAGCAAACAAATTTTCCCATCTCTTACGGTATGTTTGGATAGCATTTATGAAGAGAAAAGGGAAAGGAAGATGAGAGAAAGGGAAGAGAAGGAAGGGGAGGGAGAAGTTGAGCCTCTATTTTCCTTCCAAAGCTTTTCAACATTTGAATGATTTGGTTTTCTAAGGAAGAAGGAAAATAGATCCTTTCAATTTCCTCTCCTCTCATCCCTATATTGCTATCCTAAGAAGGGATGGTTACTACCTTACTTTACCTCCAAATCTTTCTATCCAAACATAGTGTTAGTTCCGAAACTCCATGCTCATGGGAAACCGATGACTTGAAATGTATACCTTGTAATATAGCTATCTAGTATGTACTCACAAGATCCAATCTCATTATTTTATCATTTTTGTTATAGGACCTACTAAATATAAATGAATAAAATATTGAGATTGTAACTTAGGATTACGTAATTCTATATGCTCTAATGTGTACCTAAAAGATTGGCCATGTATCCCATTTGTAAAAGAGGGAGTTGGAAAGAAACGATGAGGGTATTATTCATGCACAAATTATTATAAACTCCATGGAGTATGGGAAAATTGTGCTATGTAAAGGGGCGTACATACTCCTCTGTTTTTTTAGTAATGACACTTTGACCAAAATTGTGAGAACTTTTTAGTCAAAGCGTCACAATTAAAAAAACGGAAGAAGTAGATAATGTGAACGCATATTGAGATATCCACCAAAAGCACACAAGCCATTATGAAGGTACATCAATATTTTAAAAAAGGTGCATTTACACAAAGTACAAAATACATATGTAATTAGATATTGTTTGGTTATATATTAGATGCCATATATTCCCACGTAATTAAAGTTCTTAGAAAGTGTAAAAATTGTACTTATTTGATTGATCATGAGAAGTTTTACTTTTCAAAGGAAGTTTTCTTTACTTACGAGAGTCTAGGTAATTAACTTCCTACATTTTGTAGAAAGCAAAACATTCTAAAAGGTTCAAATCAATCTAACGGACAACTCTATATTTTTAGACCAACCAAACAAGCCCTTAATATATCCGGAAGAAAGGAATTTCAAAATCGTAACCGTAATGAGATTTCAGGGATGAATTTCCCCGACGGCGGCACCACCGATGAATTAGTAAACCGTGTCGATTTGTTGAAACTCCTACTGTAATAAAGTCTGATTCTCTAAAGTTGGTCGACCTTTCAACTGTATTACTTGGGCGTTAAGACTAGATTGATATTCTCCTCATTCACTCATTTCCCTCTTTTTCATTCATCAAACACAAAATTACACAAAATTGAAAAATGTGGATTGAGCTGCTGTGCGGTCTCGTGGTCTACAAAATACTCCGTTTATTCTTCGGCAACGACGACGTTTTAGACATCGAAACCTCCGATTTCAACGCCATCTTCACTGTCGCTGCTAGGTCTCTTTCTTCTTCTCCTTTTTATTCACATCATTAACATGCTTAACTTCGATTATATGAAAATAATCAATTTCATTTTCATCAAATTTCAGATTAGAGAAGCTTTATGGAGGCAAGGCCTATGTCGGTCTTCGTATTCCCGACGCCGATTCCGGCTCTCGTCTTAATATCGATTTGGTTCTCATCACTAAAGGGTAATTCTGTCATTCCTTTCATCACTACCTTTACACTTACTTTAGATTAATTGAACTGAAATAAACTGAACCGAACTAAACTAAACGGAATAGTAAATGTGAGACGAAAAATATAATGTCTAGAGCTGATCAGCCGAACTGAACTGAAAATATGCTGGAGAAAATAGGTATACATTAGGAGTGTGAAAATGAATTTTGGCTGTGTCGATGTCTAATGAGGTCTTGTTTGTGTGATTCATTTGCAGGGAGGCGGTGGTGATTTGTGTTAAGAATTTGGCCGGGTTTGTTTCAGTTAATTCTGATGGAAGTTGGCTCTGTATAAGTGATCATAAACATAAGGAGGAGCATCATCCGGATCCTGTAAGTCGTGTGCATAATGCCGGAAGTTTTTATCTATGCCAATTGTAGTTGAAGCTTTTAGGGATGGTATTACGTAATCTAAATGTATATGTTTGCCAAATTAGATTACCTTTTGCATATAGGTACTGTTATTAGCAAAGCATAGGTTATCACAGTCTTACACCTATGGGTTCGCAAATGGGCTTTATATGTTTTTGGAAACTCCTAAACATTATTGTTATTTCAGTAATGAGAACCAGAAGATAACCGGTTTTTTGAAATTCGGTATTAGTTAATCTTCTAAACTTTTTAGCTAATCGAAGAATTCTTATGTTGCCATGCCAGTGAGAAAAATGAACTAAACGTTTTTCTATGCGCATTCATTGACCTCTTTCCCATTGTAATCCTTTGTTTGATAGGGTACAAATTGTGTGTCGGAGTGCAATTGTTCCATGCACTTTGTTGTCTTTTGGTGTTTTCCCACCAAATTGATACTACAATGTTTTTCTTCCTGAATTTATCATTCAGCAGAAGGATGGATTGAAAATCGAAAGAAAATTTCCCACAAGTTAAAATGAATGCTGAAGTGAGGAAAAGTATTATCAATTTGGGGGTGGTGGTATTTGAGAACCTAAAGAACGAGGTACCTTTGCTTGTGGGTATGGAACAATGATCTTAGATGACTCTGTTACTTATGTTGTGTGTTTGGTGCACGCTGTTGGTGCAAATTATCCACTTTGATATGATTATCATACATATGATACGATTTGGTTTTTCAAGCGCTCAGTTTTTGGTGTCAAAGTTGCTTAAGAATTGAATAAAATATGTGGCCTGTTCTTGCATAAAGTATAACAAATGTTTCTCTGGGCAATGCAGCAGTCTGTTTACTTTTGTAATGCATAATCACAACATTTTAATATATCAACATATATGCTGTCTGTTCATATGTGATTTGTATCTTTTTACAAGCTGGTTGGCTGTTTTTTTTCTAAGAACCTATCTATTTATCTTTAGTCTTTGGATATGTGTTTATGCTTTTCTTTTCTCACAGGTAGCTGATGCTAAAAAGCAGGCCTCTGTTCTAGAAGCATATCTTGAACAAAGAGGAGTTTCTCTTCCTGAAGGATATTTGTCTTCAAAAGTCATAATCTCCAACCCGAAGTTCCGGTATTCCATATTTGCTTGTTTTATTCTATTTTTTTTTTGTATGATATGCAATACTTCTTCCAAAAGAAAGTTGCATTTTCTGATTTTGTCTCCTACAGCTTGCATAGTTGCATTGTAGTAGTAAACTACCCTTTACTACATTCCACGTATTTGAATGTTGTTTAATTGGTCAAATTGAAAAACGAAGCTGAAAGCTCAATATAAATAGAAGCGTTGGAGTTGGGTCATGCTTATGCTTGGTTTTCATGAAGAATTGGTATTGTTGGAATGAAGGAGTGGGCTAACGTGAAACCGATCCAATATGAAATGCTTTTATATTGGAGCCATTGTACTAAAATCTTGATCCGGATCTTACAGTTTACGATTCTAAGGACCTGACCGTTCCTAATCCTACATAAAATCTTATCTTTTTGGATCTTCGGCATCTTTTGATCCTACTCAAAATAAAGATTCATATGGTAGAATCTTAATACGATTCTACGATATGCATGGTGCTTAAAGTGAAGGCACGGAGCACATGTGGCAATGTATGCAAGCTTGTTTCTTGAGGCTGTTCGTAGGTGTTTTCTTAGTACTTGTTTAGATATTGGACCCGATCCAACAATCAATAATCAATAGAATTTAGACGTATTTACCAATAACTTTGTCCATACTGGATATTCGGATAAGAATATACTTTGCAGAAATTAGGTCATACTATTGTGGAAACTAAAACCAGTATGTATAGCGTTGTTCATGAGCATTGAGAACAACAGTCTGTATGCTGTTTTGCGCATGTCAGTGCTCAACTGAAAGGAACCCTATTTGAAGCTATGTTATTTGGGTGCTCGTGTCGGTCGCAAGTACGTTTCCAAGTGTTCGAGTCGGCTATTTTATGAAAACTTCCCATGATTTTGATCCAAAACAAAGTGGTGGAGTATCTATAACCATTTCAGGATGTTGGGTGTCTGAATTTTGAAATAGGGTGGGATTCTTCCATCGGTTAATTTATCAAGCTGGTACTGCTGGTAACTGGTTGAATCTGGACGTCAAAGAGGGAGATGGCTGTGCACTCACCTAGAACGAGCATAAAATTAGCTGAATTTTTTAGTATGTTGCATTTGAAGTTTACTCTTGGAAGAGTAACTGCATTTGGTTGTTGTGTAGTCTCTGAGGCCTTTCTGAGATATTTTTGCCTGGGGCTCCTTTCATCATCTTGTACGGTTTGTTGACAGCCTGATTTTATCTTTAAAAATGTGGCGGAATGTGATGCATTTTTTAAAATCTGAAGTGATATCTGTGTCTTTTTTTTAGGCTTGTTCTATATTAAGTAGTAGTTTCTTACCAAGCCGTTGTTTCTAATTTTATCATTCAACTGAAGAATTGTGGCGGGTGAATGCCTCCTTGGGGTGTTTGTTTAGAGGGAATTGAATAAAGAGCTGGGAGTTTAAACCCGTGTTTGATTTTTAGGAAGGAGAATAGGAGATGGAATTGAGATTGGGAAGAGAAGGGGTATATTCCCATCAATACATTGCCAAGGGGGCGGGTATTAGAAATGGGAACTAGGACGATGAGTGAAATGACAACCTTGCCTTCCATGAATAGAAAGAAATCTGTGTTAGTTATTTCCAACTTACACCCACTAAGAGTCTAAGATGACAATAATTTAGTAAATAATCGCCAATGTTCACCCCCCTTCCTACTCTGTGATCTCCAAAATTCCCCCTTCCACCTACCAAATGCCATGTAGGTGTAGGCTGTAAGGTCTGAGGTTATTGATTTTGTTTTGTCTTTTACCAATTTGCAAGGTAATAGACTCCATATAGAGGTTATCAACTTTATGTATATCAAAGGCTCAAGTAACTTCAAATAAGATGCAACTAGGAGCTCCTTGGATATGGTGATACAGTGAAAGGCTCCTTAAAATGTGAAGGGAGCAGTTTATTGTTGACAATTATGACATCACTATGGGGCATGGCCCCAGGCTATACTTAGACACGGATTAAGTGTCAGCTCCGATACGTGTCGGTCTTGGTCATTTTGTAGAAAAAAAGTCAAGTTTCTAGCTAAAAACGAAATATCGGTCACAACGTGACACGGAATTGTTGAGGTAAATGAGGGTGTCCAAGTAACATAGGTCCCAAGTGGTTTAAGGTTGACAAAGATTATTGTTACGCAATTTTACAGCCCCTTAAGTGTTTGGGCCACCCTCCTTACGAGTCAGATTTATAGCTATCAGATCAGAAGCCTGGGTTGTTGCGTACCGCCATGGCTGTACGTGCAGTAACGTAGCACTTGGAGATTGTTGAAGCTGCTTGGCCCAAGATATTGCAAGGAATCGATATTTACTGGAAGGGCATATTAGGCATCATAATATAAGTCTACTAGTGGTAATTCGGGAATGAGCTAGATAGTTTGTCAAGGAGGATTTTCTATAAAGAAGAGAACAATTAGGAAGAGGGGGGATATGTTGAATGTATTGAGTGGAAACTCTTGGGAGAGTATGAGCCTCTCGAATGCTCATGATTAGGAGAGTATTAAGTCTCTTGAAAGCTTGAGTTTATCTTTGTTAGTTTACATTACATATTTTCAATCTATTATCAGTCTCATTAGCTTCCATTAAATCACCATTTCTTCTTTTAATCTCCATTTTTATCATCTTAAGCATTGTTCTGTCACTATCAATCTGCCCTACCATGCTGCTTCATAACAGATATGTAGCCTGCAGTTTTTAAGGGTGTAGGCTGTCTTTGACATTTCGTCCTTTATCCCTTTTTTGAAGCTTAAACGTACTCCTTAGGACTTTGCTGGCTGTTATATACATCTTAAGTTGTGGGCATTATGGCCCGTCCTTATGTTTGTCATTTCAGTTGGATTAGCACTTCAGTAAATTTGAAGAACGCATCAATGAAGAATTCTGCTTATAGAAACTCTAATGCTCTATTTGTATGTTTTATTCTAATGGTTACAAGAGAAGCATGCTTTCTTCTGTTTGAAGATACTCAATGGTTTGTGATAATATCATGCTGCACTATGTATGCTTTTCTTATAGACATGTGGTCCTTATGTTTTTGGAGCATCAAGGACATCTAATTTTGTGCCCTTTGTTTGATCAATCGTAGAACTCTAAATCCAGACCACTTTCCACCAGAAGTCATACAGTATGATAGCTGGGTTCACTTGAAGCCAGAATCAAAAAGCGTGTTTTCTGGATGGATTAAAGGGGCCTTCCGAGCTGCAAAGAAAGATGTACAGGATTCGACATTTCAGCAGCTTCAGTTTGTTCTTAGCACAGCACCAATGTGGGATAGGTATGTGTTCTGATGCTGGGTGTATGACTTGGTTCTTTGCTGCAGCTCATCCCATCCACTTTTCCGAAGAAGCATATGACACATGAATGACACACACTAATACATCTGAAGCTAAAGATTGGTGCATGCTAAATCTTTGATGGCGTCTTTTTAATCATCCGGATTTGGTGGGATCTATGCTGGGTTTTAATCATTGTAAAAATGCATCCAATGATGGCTGTTCAATTATTTGCAGTGCATCTTTTTTGTCCAGCAAGAAAGTAGTAACTGAAACTTTCACTGGCTTGTTAATGAATTTGTACTTAAGTTTGGTATCTTCTCAGCACACACTAATGCGGAGTGTTTTTGCTTGTTGCTTAGGCTGGAGCTCAAGGGCAGCAAATATGTACTAGGCGAGTTTCTGGAGTTTAAAGGCAAGCATGAAGATCTTCAAGAATTACAATATATCAAGAGGTCGAAAGTTGGTCGGATGATTGTACAAAAAACGTCAATGTTTGGCTTAGGTGACTTTTCTGCTTTGTGGCTCTTTACATCCAAACCTGTTCTTTCACTTTTACATTATCTTACATTTACGATACAAGGCTACTGAGGAAAGCGTAGCTTACACTTGTAGTCTCTGCCTTAAGGAGCAACGATAAGATCTAATGCTCTAATATAAGGATTTGACATTGTTTTTAATGATATGGAAGTTGTGTCTTCGAAGTTCGGATTGGACTTGAACTCAACCTTCTAAAGTCCAACTTCAATTGTGTCCAAAATTTTGAATAGTGTCCCTTAAGAAAAGAATGCCACAGAAAATAATCAGATTTATTTCTCCATATAAATTATGTAATGATATTAGTTTTTACGTCTTATTATCTGCTTTGATTTTTTATGTTAGAAAGTGTAAATTTGAGCGGAAAAAAATATTTCTATATAGAAAGATGGATAGAGATATATACATAAATAGATAGACATGTCAATTAAATTTTTGACTGCACTGAAAATTTGTGTGGACTGGACTCGTAAAACGTTTGGGCTGGTTTTGGACTCCAATCTTAAAATATTTTGGATTTGACTTCGGCTTGACCATTTAATCATGTCCATCCGATTAATACCCCTAACAGAATGTTGGGATGCGTGAATTTTCTGATATGGTATTCTTCTTTGGTGTCGAATCTGTAGATCTATCTAAGTTTGTCTTGTTGCTAACACGGATGTAGACTGCTGGTTGTTTCTTCTGAGTAATGAAATGGAAATTGTTTGTTCTTTTTGGTCTATTCTAGCTGCTGCCATTTCGTTCTTCGTTGAGGTTCTAAAAAAATTTTAAGTTTCTGCTGCTGTCATTTCATTTTTTTATATTCTATACTGCAGCTCCGACGAGACTTCAAGTTTTGTACTCTTTTCGTGATTATCGGGCGGAAGGATCTTCATCTTCTGAGTGGAAGGAGGTGACTGTCAGGTCAAGCACTGAGGTTGTATTTCAGCCGCAGGATGCCAAGAAAGTCCGCAAGTTCAAGCTATCTGCTATCACTTCTCTGACACTCAGTGCCTGAAGACTGTACGTTGCTGTCGATTAGAGGTAACTTAAGAGGTCGTTGGGTTTGTTATAGTAGTAATATCTTCTGTCGATGACTGACCTAATTGTATACCATCGTTGTTGAATTTTGACTTGAAATTGGTATACTAAAGTTCTCTCCAGTTAAGGTTATAGACAGGCGAATTGTTCTATATGTTTTAAGACAAGGTCTGAGACAATCAAGATAGAAATATATTCCCTAATTGCTCCTGCTCTCACTTTTGGTGATTTTTGTATGTACGTAGGATTGATTATTCCCTTTTTATGATGTACTTGACCATTATTGATATGTTATGGGTTTGAGAAGGTATCCATGATAAAGTACTACACTAGCATTTATCGTGATCTGGGTAGGGATGAACGTGACTTTCTAAAATCTAAAAAAGTCTGTAAGCTGTTTTATATTCGTCCTCACGCTCTTCAGCGCAAAGAGACTCACCATGGGGATATCAGTCTCTGTGTTCTGGTTTGCCAAGACCGCCGTTGTAAAATCATGCTGAAGTTGCTCCTCTAGGATTTAGGAATCTGAGACAGAAAGTCCTATTATGTATAAAGGGTTGATAAACACAAAAGTATTAAAGTAGTTTTTGTATATATAAGGTATTTCTCTTACTATTTAGGGGTAATTGGAAGAGAAAAACACACCTAAAGTGCATTTATGAGTCTGCAGTAAAAGATAGGCTAATCCTTTCTTATTAAGAGAGCAAGCAATAGGAATGGCTAATTGGCCATTGGCTATTAGTGACACCGTAGATAATGCCACTATTTTTTCGCAGGAAGTCCCTTAAGACCAGGGGTTATGCCCATAAGATCCTGTGAGGCACCTACAGAACCTTGTTGAGAAATTGAGGGACTTTTAGGAAATTCCTAATTCATGATGGCTATACCTAAATGCTTCACTTTTTTTTTTACTGTACCTAAATGCTGCATATGGAGTCACAAATATTGCATATGAAAATCAGCGAATCACCGTCATTTATTAGAGCTATATTAGTGGTGACGTTTTAATTTCAATACACACATTTATAACTTAATATTCGGCCATCAAAAAAAAACTTAATATTCAATATTCAAGGATTAAGTATCCAACGTAAAATGTTTTACAGCAGATCGACAATTATGATACTTATGAACTAGATAACCCTTATCTTTAGGTGGCACCGTTGCCACAACCTAACTCCAAATGTCTTAGAGTCCGCCGGGGTTCACGGTAGTCATGTTAAATTGCAAAGTATATGAAATGTACAACCGTTGTTAATGCTAAAAGATGCCGAGTTTAATGGTAGAGATAGATTATTCTCTTATATATTTCCCCATTTTTCACTAATAGTAATATTTTGACGTTTATTTTTGTCTATGCACAACTTTATTGATAATATCTCTAATTGTCTACTAATAAAATCGTAAAAAAAATTGATATTTTGAAACATACATTCAGTCTAATCCAACCTTATTTTTAATCGAAATGTAGGTTGTATATAAGTAAAAACAAATTTGGTTAAAAATCTATTCTAACCCTTAATATCCCTTATAATATGATGGATGAAGCATAAGATACGGTATACCATTATATTTACCTTGAACAATTATTTTATAAATGTCTTCATTTATTTTTTTATTAATACATATTAAGAGTAATTAACCGTCGAAGTTCGACCTTGAATACAGTGCCTTGTATAAATAGTTGAAGAGCGTATGAATAGTGGAAAAGTAGAATTAAAGGAAGAGTTTGTCACAAATCATGGATGCAATATATTTCATAAATTCTATCGTACATTAAGACGTAACACATGGGTGTAATACACACTTGACACATGAGAGTGTGAAAAAATAGTGCACCAGAAACCATGATATGGATGCAGTACAATTCGTAATGTTATGTCATACACACGATGTAATACACGCACTGAAGCACGGAGACATCCTCATAAGAGGTACGTGCTACGCTGCCCGCCGGATGTGTGTTTGCTCAGATGTATGGTGGGAGCGCTTAATACAAATATGGATCAACTATCAAGTTGCAAATAGGGAAGTCCATTGTTGTAGCTTTTCTGTATCATTTCTCACTTCTAGCTCCTATAGATGGTGTATCAATTGCTTTCTGTTGCTGAACAAAACCTTTAATTATATCGGAACAAGATGAAAGAAAAGGAGATCTGCTACAAGCTTTCATGTAGATTCCACAGACAAACAAAGAATGAGGCAAGATGTACATAAATTCCATTCAGGCACCTTACTGTTCTAACTGGAATTAATCATCAAATTTTGATATCAATTTGTTGAGTTTCTTATTGCAAATGCGGCGTGGAATTACTCTTGTATCTTCCAAGCTGTACAGGAACAAGCATAAGATTAGGACACAAATATTGGATTAATCTATAATAATTTTTGTTTTTAATGTTAATGTTACCTCTGAGGAGAGGACATGAACATGGCTGCGAGCTTAACAGCGTCTTTATGACAGTTGATGACATGATTGAAGCACAGATAACGGCCATATGACGAGACTTCTTCAAAGACACAAATATGCGCATCCACCAAAAAACGGAGATCTACAGCCGCAAGAACTCCATGTTTGTACATCTCCGCAGCGCCTTCAAGGTATGGAGGAAGATGGCTGGTAGTATTGTGCTTGTTTTTAGCAGTAGAAGGGAGAGCAGCAGATGTATTATCTAACAGCAGCCCCCCATTCATTGACACCATGCTCACCCCTCTGTCCATTGCAAGTGCCCATGCTGTCTTCTCTGCTAGCGTTTTTGACAATGCATGCCATAGCTGTTAAAATGTACGGTTCATGCAGGTTAAATGAAATCATATTAGTCGGACCTTTTATTTGACAGCAAGTACTTGTGTCATACTCTTGACACTCTCACATAGATATAGCAGTTCGACACCTCATTTTGACAAAATCATGGAAATGTTATATTAGAAAGCATTGTTTGATACAGAGACACGGAGATATCCGTGTTTGATATGAGAGTCTAAGTAAGTCGTAGAACCCATCTGGTATATATCGGAGTAATACCAAAAGTAGGGGGGGGGTGAAATTAATAAGATACGCAGAACCCATCTGTTGGGGGGAACTGGAAAAAGAAAGGTTATAAAAGGAAATTACTAGACAAACAACAGAAATAAACTTTCTATTACGGATAGGCGGAACAAATAAGAACGAAGGGGATAGGTTTTCACGATTGTTTGAGTTGGTACCTTGTATTTCTTGCAGAAGTTGATATCACTCCAGCTCCTTTCATCAACATCATCACAAGATGATGAAAAACCATTACGAGTATTAGTCCAAATAATAGCTGTGGCAGAAGAAGTAAAGATGACCTTCTCTATCGTGGTTGTCTGTGCACAGGCTTCTAGGACATTATGTGCTGCTCTAACTTCTATCTCCACCATATGTTCCTGCAATGTAACAGTTCAAACTAACCTGTCAAATACAACGTAACCCTTCAAGAAGCAATCTTTACTTTCTGCTAGGCATCAACAAGAGTAAGAGAGAGGCATACATCATAAACAGGATGCTCAACTGGCGGCTCGAATGTGTAGAATAAGGCAGAGCAGCCACTAATAGTGTCAAGGATACTGTGATAATCCAATAAATCAGCATGGAAGATCTTCAGGTTTTTGTTATTGTCACCATTAGACTGAAATTTCATGTTTTGGACTTCCCCTGTGAAATATTATATAATGTATGATTACAACATGATACCTAGAGGGTTCTGCAAATTGAGGTATATTATGATGCGAATATTGTGAAACGGACTAAACAAAATCCTTATGATCATATTTTTTCTTACAAGATGGCGGGGGATTGATGGTCGAAGCATTTTGAGACATTTTTTGTAGGACAATCAAAGTCAATGAAGGGACTAATAGAGTATCTATTTTTCCATCCGTCATCCCAGTTTATTCTTTACACTTGTCAATGCATGGAATTTTATCAGATAAGTTGTTATTTGATTCTCATTTGTGTTCTATTAAAAAGGCATATTTATTTGGGAATAAGTCATGCAATAAACGGTCTATCTACATGCTATTGTAGACCATGGTAAAACCAAAGATTTTGACTTCTAACCTAAAATAAATGTTAAATTAAAATCTTATTATATTAAACTTTAACTTAGTGTTAAAGTTTTAAATCCTTATATTTCTGATTTGAAACCTTATAATTTTAAGTTTAAAGTCCATATGGTTGATCTATATGCTAACTAATTGACTATGTGACACAAGTTTATTGTGATTGTATTTGGATGAGAGAGAGAACAATAAAAACATTTGAATAATAATGAGTTGTGCTAAAATAATAACATAATGTGGGAATGAGACGAAAGCAAAAGGAAAAAAGAAAAACTAAAGTAATGTGGGAATCAGACGTAGATTAGGACATAACTACTCCCTCCGTTCCATAATATAATTCCATAATATATGTCCCCTTTTCTTTTTGGAGTCAAACTTTAAATCTTTGACCAAATATTCTTATTAATATATACAAGAAACATACTTATGTTGGATCTTATTAGATTCGACTCCACTTTCATAATATCAACTTTTTATAATTTTAGTAATATGAATCTGAAGATATTTAAGGTCATAGATGTGTCTTGAAGAATATGCAAAAGCAAACAAGGCTTATATCTTGGAACGAAGGGAGTACGAAACAAGAGAAGTTAGTTAAGTGATTAGATGGTATAATAAACGAGTGATTTCTTGTTCTTCTTGTGCTCGATGCTGCAATAAAATCTCTATGCGCACATAAGTATACGAAATAATATCATGCAGCACAGCAGCAGCCTTGACTAGACAAAGATGGATGATTGGATGGAGTCTACAAGGCTTAAATATTGAATTAAGTAATTTGTCCTTTGATTACCTGGAACATTAATGAGCTAGAAGACAACAGTAATTACTAATCATAAAAATGTCCCCCCCACTGTACTCTTGGTTTTATTGTGATGGAGGGAAGGTTGGGACGACAGCATATTATATGCCACTTAACATCAGCATCAGTTTCACGGAATGCGTGCGAAAGTAATTAAAAGTTTAGTTTGTAAGATGATTAATTATCGAATTATTTAATTAGTATAGCAGATCTTTTGATAAAACCCCTTGTTTTCCTTATGTAATAGAGATCGAATTCATAGAAAACTGACTTCCTTTATTGATATATACAGTACTTGTTATGTTCCATGTATTCTATGTATATAATCAACAAGTTTAGTTATTAATATATCTAACTCTGTTTTTTCAAAATTTATGCAAAATTAGATATTTGTAGATACATATTAAAAAATCCAACAAGTTTTCCATGTTAATAATTGTCTTGTATACTTTACTAAATAGTTTTGATCACATTAAATTGTACTAATGGGAACATCTTTGTAGACGGCAATAGTAGGGTTTATTTGGTTATCTTAATAAACGACTCCATCTTAACATGTGATTTATGGTAATTAGTTCAGGCATTCTTTAAAATACATATATCAACCATAGTTTTCATTCATCATATAGAGTAAATTTAACATCTATCAAATTTCACTCCCCATGCTTCTTCTTAATAGACTTTTTCTTTACTTTTTGCACGGTCTACTAGAGACATCTTTGACCATTTATAACTTTTATTATGCATTAATTGTAATTATCCCATTGTACTTTTGGTTTTATTGTTATAAATTGTTAAATATTTATAGTCAAAGTTTGCAAAATTTGATTAGAAAAAAAGCAAATAGAAAGTGTATTACCTTTATGTTTAATTTATTAGTATAAGAATTCTTTTAATCTAACTCATTGAAAATAGAACACACTTACTATTTTGGGACAGCTTACTTTAGACATGTGGTCCATCATTCGCTATATGGAGACAAAAGGAGCTTTTTTCTATTAGATTCCGCATGGTAGGAGGAGGGATAAATTTATTCTTAGGAAAACAGACTTGAATCAATTTTTGATAAATTTGTTCAACTTATTAATACAAAATATTATGAACCAAAATCTTTGCTAAAATATACTTCCACTCCCATAGAATAATTGTGAAAATTTGTCATTCACACTTATTAATGTACACACTTATTAATGTACCCGGTTGTGTTATGTCTTTGATTATCTATCAAGTATCAACAAATATTATGAAAAATTGATGTTTCGTAAAAAAAACCTTAAAACAAATTTAACATCATTCTATATACTGAACATGTTTTCATATATTAGTAAATGAATGCATAAGAACGAAACAAGATATGCGACTAGTATAGAAGTCAATTGCTACAATAATTCGACCACGAATGGAGTGAATCATTCCAAATCAATTTTTTTATGGGTTAGAATCTGGAAACTTGGAATTCAGGGCAGAGGGCAGCGGAGAGGGAGGAGGAAATAATCAGAATTCCACATGATATGACATAAGACTGTCCATCACGTTTCACATTTCTCATTTTATATTTACACCTTAATTTCCACTTTCTTTTCACTCTTAAATTTTAATCATATGAAAATAAGAATCAGCATATACCAGACATTATAATATACCAGAAACTATTCTTTAATAATGATCATTCATGATTCATGAACAATTAAACAGGCAGCCTAGAAATTCAATTTCCCTTTCTTTTCTTACAGGTAAAAGAAATAACTTTTAGGCTGCCTTTTTCCAATGTAAAGTGCATGTAGATTTTTAAATCATGGATTCTAGATATGGGTTGCGTTAAGCAAAAAGAGTGTGTGTTTTACACCCATATTAAGATAGTAAGTGATATAACAAGCAATCAAGTTAAAGAAGATAATCCAAAATCCCATTAGATTACTATAAATTAACAGAAAAGTGAGGATTAAGTAGACAAAACTAAAATCCAGGTTAATAAAAAAGGACAATAGTCAGATGAAATCATGAATTGGGTAGTTTTGAATTTTGGCAGAGCATTAAAAGAGAAAGTGTTTAGAAAATTGTAAAGAAACCAACCTTGGGAATGAGATTGAAGAGCAGCATGAACGAGGTAGCCTCTTTGCAAAAGAGTGTTAACAAGTGCAGACCCAAGTGAACCTGAAGCATCCATTACACATACAGCTGCTGAATTTGACCCATCATTCTCTCTCTTCTTCTTCGACTCGGCTTCGCCTGTGGTGGTGGTGGTGGTGGTGGTGGCAATGGGGGCAGCTGCTGGTGCCATTTTGGAAATTCTTGATCAGCAGCCTCACTATCCAGAAAAATAGGAGAGAGAGATAGTTGAAGTTTTGGGTGATAGTTTAGCTAACTCCAACAAGCAGGCTAAGCCTCCTTATTATATTTAGAAAGGACTATTACGCAAGACTTAGCTCATTTGGTAAGAGTCTTATATCATACATAAAAAGGGTCTTTTCAAGTGAGGGTGTTAGAGATATTCAGATATCCCCTTGTCTTTATTTCTCGTGGCTTGTTTAGTAGGTGGTAATAAATGACCTTCCCGTCATAACAATAAATTTTATTATAGTTATCTAAGATAAAGATGTTACACTTTTTTTTTCACGCGTATCAAGGGAGTGATCTAAAGGAGAGCAAATTTTTCGACGAAATTTTAATACAACCAAAAATGAGATTGTATATGGCGTGTCCTAAAATTTCGTCGAAAAATTTGCTCGTTTACACCATTAAATCGCTCCCTTAATATGCGTGAAAAAAAAATGTAACATCTTTTGGGAAACGGAGGAAGTATAATAATGAAAAGGGTAACGGTATGCAAAACCTTTGTATGGTGGTAAACTGAATCATTGAATTGGGAATTTATACTAAACTCACGGATCATTCAATTTATTACTTAGAATTACTTACATTTTCTATTTTAGGTTTTTAAAAAATATTGTATTTGTCATTTTTCTAAATATAAACGATCCCGAAAGATGTTTTTCTTTATATTTACATTATTACAATTACAAATCTTCATTACCATCAGCATCGTTTTTAGTATGTTACTCCCTACGTTTCTTTTGGTTTGTCCTACTTTAACCAATATGTAGTACCTATCAAACAAATTGTAAATGTGGGACCCAAATTCATTGCACCACGAAGCCGGACGCCCTAAGAGTCCAGATATAACCATAATGGGTTTTTTGTACTTCTTCCGTCAATTTAGTTGTGACACTTTGATCAAAATTGTGAGAGCTTTTTAATCCCAATGTCACAACTAAAAAACGGAGGAAATATTTGGTAGTGGAAAGTTAGAAGTTAGATTAGTTGGGAGACTGGTAGTTAGCAGGAAGCGGGAAATGACAATTGACAAGAAGCACAATTTCTCGAACCTCTCAATTACACCTATTACCTATCATTATCATTATTAAATTCCACCAACCTCAGCAAAACACGTTGAATCACATAATTCTCTTGCGTATTTTCAGCCACAATGATACATTAACCCACAAACAATGAACGTTGAACTAGGAAAGATGGAATGCTAGTAAAGGTTTACATTGAAAGATAGATTTTGGGGCTTAACACAAATTCTCAAATGTGACACAATAACGTGTACCACCAAGCAAGACTTAATCTAGTGGAAAGGAATGAGTTTTTGAACCTTGAGGTTGAAAGTTCAATTTCCATTAGGGACACTTTGAGAGTAGGATTTCTCTTATCATTTCCCCGCTGTCAAAGTGTCTGGCCTAATAGGACCAGAAAGGGTCCGAACCACTTCTTCTTAAACAAAAAAAAATATGTAACTTGTACCAAAGGATTGATCTAGTGAAAAGGAGTGAGTCTTCCAACCTTGAATAACTTGTATAGTGATACTACCAAATGATGGTGTAGCCTCTCCAGGGCTCCAAGCATTGAGACTTGAGAGATACTTCTCTTTTTTAACAAAAGAAAATGTTACGGGAAAATTCACAAAAAAAACTCTACCTTATCCTTTTCATCTACCTTAAATTTCTCTTTATACTAGTACTTCCTCCCTTTCATAATAGTCGCGACATTTCTTGCCTACGCGCAATCTAATGTAATACTTTAAACCTTAATATCTCTAATTATTGAGAAGTAAAAAGTAGGAAAAATTACCAAGATTTTAGGTCATTTCAAAATAAAATAACAACTAGTTGCTAAATCAAAAATAAATACCAACTAGTTGCGAAATCAAAAATAAATATCAACTAGTTCTAAATTTCTTTGATTTCCATCCAACTAACAGAAACCGTCAAATTTTCGGTCACACTTGCATACCAACTAACAAGGACCACAGACGGAAAATTTGACGATTTCTGTTAGTAGTTATGGAAATCAAAAGAAATTGGAACGAGTTGATATTTATTTTGAAAATGACCTAAAGTGTTGGTGTTTTCTCAATTTTTCTTAAAAAGTATAAAAAGTTGATATTATGAAAGTATGTATGAAGACGAATAAAATAAGACCCCACTTGATTATATAGCTTTTCTTATACACTTGCGAGAAAATATAGCATAAGATTAGTAGAAGAACGGTGGTTACTATGCTAATGTTGCAAGTATTGAGAAACGGATGAAATATATCTTTGCTATCAAAAGGCTAGTCCTTCCCTCCGTCCCTAAACGAGGGTCGATCACTTGAAGTTTGATTTTTGGCTCAACTCCAGCTAAAATGTGCAGTCTGAGACAAATTTACTTTCTCACTACAGAAAATAAATAAAATTTCCTGAACAAGATGAGTCCTGATCATATAAAACATCTTCCAACGATCATCTTGAATAACTACACAGATAAATCTGATAGTCATATTCAAACTCAAGTAACACAATTGCTCATCAGTCCTAATGTATCCACTAATCAGCAATCACCATTCAACTCCTACACCTATTAGGCATTCTAATATACGGCTTTGGATCCAATGGAGTTACTAAAAGCCTCCATGATGAAGAGTTTGATCAATCTACGCCTAAATGCTAAATCAGCCGTCAATACTTATTCATCCCACCTGCCATTAAGAGGGTGATGTGAAGAGGGGTGAAGCTGTGGGATGGTGGCTGCTCGGTGTGGATGGTGGACGAAAGGACGGGCTGCCAGGATGAGGGCAGCGGGAAGTTGGGAATGCGGGTAACTGGCTAACTTCCAAGTGCTGGGAGGAGAGATTAATTCCTAGCCCTTGATTTATGTTGGGTGCATTCTCAATCAACGATTTATAAACTATATGGGAGTGTTTTTAAGTAATTCTACTTGATCTAGCTGTGTTCCTCTCAAAAATCAATACTAAGAAACTCTTAACCAATCGGGACTTCATTTGATCCAATTTTAACTTTCAAGTATTGATAGTACCCTCTCATATAATCAAGAAAACCCCACAGTTTAAATATACGTCAAGTACAAAAAGAAATACAAACGCCATCTAAAGCATGTTACATTTTAAGGAAATCGTCACTACTGACATGTCCAAATGTACAGGCTCAAAAAACTTGAGACAGCTTACAGAATAAGCCAAGTTGCAACACACTATATGCGTTCAAATTATCCACTAGATGCTCTCAAGCAACTATCCCCTTAACAGAAAACTATATTTTGTAGACGATATTTTTGAACGACTCCCCTAACAAGGTCTTTTATCAATTACTCTCTCTACTCTCTAATAGTCGTTCCAATTTCACCTTTTTTTTTTCTATTTATAAACCCTACTTTGACCATATTTCTTAGTATTTTACATAAAATGTTCTAGGATTTGCCCGAGTATAATCTCAAAAATCAGCATTTATAGTTTTAGATAGATGATTAGAGATAGCATACATCAAAATCATGTATTAGCAAACGTGAAAGTCAAACTTAAACAAACTATTGGACGATAGAGAGAGTACTTTCCTATGACTAACAAGCATCAATATGTGCAGTGATCCAACGAATATAAACAAAACCAGTAGCATTCAGTAATGTATCTAGTGGCTCAAATTTAAAGTATAGATTCCTAATTCTCTGTGTCTCAGCATCAATCCGTGCACTAGAGATTGTGCTTGTGTCTGTATTCCCTATGTACAAGAGCAAGAGACTGCAGAACTCACCATCAGGATGTTAGAATGAAAATTCTTCAGGTACTTCTGGATATTTACTATGCAAAAACCTCTTGAACTGTAATTTCAGGTCACGATCTGCGCACCAGAGTGATATGATTAATAAAGCTGAGAAAAACAATCCTTACTCGCTCTAAAATCTTCACATAATAAGGCTGAAACTTGTCCATGTTACCTTTAGGTTTGAAGAATGATATATTCTTTGTAAGAGTTGACTGAACGACTTCTACAAAATCTTTTCCTGAAATCAATTGAGAATAGCTTAAAGAACATTTGGAGCCTACTCAGTATAATAGACCAGCTTCAGTCGTCTGCTTTCCTTACCAGTTATATGGTTCTCTCCATCATTGATATTCATCAAGAAAGGAGTCGTTGAGGTGTCCTTCAGCTGCGATTTCATAAGCTCACAAGATAATCAAAAGATAGCATACAACAACAGAAACAATAAAAAACTATATATCAAGCCCATATGTATATGGAAACATAAATATAATACTCTTTACCTTGGCTAAAAGAGCCTTTGATAGCTCCAGGGGATCAATAGATGACAGTCCTGTATTAAATGCAGGAATATACTTGCCATTCTGATATCCAGCTAGGAAATGATAAGCAGCTTGACCAGGAGAAAGCTTTGATAAAGCGGGAAGGGTTCTGGAGCTGGTTCCAAAAAGAAGCAAAAAAAAATTATTGAAAAGAAGTTCTACAATTGGAAAGTCTCTATGGTTAATCGCATGCCATTATTAGGCATGTCAAAATTGGACAGCTATTTTTTATGAAATAGTTTGTCATTTCTGTTACATTTTCCAGTTTAAAGGACAAGAATATGAAACAAATAGTTAAGCAAGAAGAAGTGGTAGCATTGTTTGATTTAGATTGTTCAATACTAACCAAACAGAAACCCACCAGCACTCGCCTGATTTCTTTACCTGTCAGAACATGCAAGGATTATAGCAGAAGGCAATTTGTATAAGCTTGGTGCATTGGAGTTTTTGGTTCAAAAAAATGGGGCAACACCTTGAGAATCAAGAATTACACTTGAATCAGCAGACACCAACTGATCGGAGGAGATCTGAATAATGTCTTCTGGTGCAAACAAGAGTACTACCAAGTCCTCCAGCTCCAGGATCCTATATAATTTAACATCAAGCAGTCACAAACTAACCAGAAGAGCATCTGAAAAGCTATCAGTTATCGAGTCAATTTACCTAGCTGCCAGTGGGATGCCTCCCCTAGCCACTAGAATAGGTTCTGATAATGCTGCCAAACTTTGTTTCACTCCATTTACATCAGCGAAAGCTCTACCACATAAGATCAGAGAAGAACGCTCGGTATCAGCCGCTATAAATCCTGTACTTCCTTGAGAATCAAGACCAATTGTACTTCCTATTGTTTCACTGTAGAGTCAAGAGTAACAGTTTTGGCTTCACATTGACTAACAGAGAAAAACAACTAGTTAGCATTGCTGGGGATGTCAGAAAATGTTGTAGTTTAACAGAAATGTAACCCTTAAACCACAGGTGTAGCGTTCATACAACTTTTATATCAGTGGAGCAATGTAAAATTCCCATGTGGAATGCTTTGACAATATGACTAGATGTCTATGCTTGCTGTCGGGTCTGTTCATATCCATGATAATATGAATAATCCAGATAACCAATTTGAAGACCAACTACATAAGCCAGCACGATTACTTGATTACAAAGAACTCAAATGCCAATACTTTTCTCACCTTCCCCATCATCTCGAAAAATTTGATAGACTAGATGTGCATGATCGCATTTCTGGTTTGCTTTAACATCAAAGTTAGAGTTTGGGTAAAAACCATATTGGATGTATTCTGAATGAAACTTTCAGGCCCTAACAAAAAATGGGAAACAAGGGCATTATTCCCGAAAAGAAGGGTTGCAGATGAGTTGGTGACCTTATTTAATTAGAATACTGAGCTGCAATCCACTATAAGACAGGCAAATTGGCTAAAGGTTGAGATAAACCTTACACTCTAAATAGTATCTTCCCGTGCAAATTCACAATATGGCCTATTAAATAAACAACCCCTAAATAACTCAAATGACACACCTTATGGAAGACGCAACATAGGTTGTTACAGGACAGGTGTCGTGTGAAACTGCACGAGTTGAGGCACTCCAAAGAATATGCGAAAGTGAGAGTGCAGCTGATGGGCTATCACTTATCATACGGACTCTTGCATTACACCTCGATGACGATCCAATAGCTCCATCATGAACAAAAATGTTTGGGATTGATGACAGCTGGCTGGTGACCTAAATTCAAAATCAACACACAACGAATAAAATCAATATCTCTTCAAATTTTTCCATCCATTTAATGCTCTCGGTAGTTTCATCCGTAATGCCAACTGAAGAGTGAAAACCTGTCAACTGTAAAAACCTAAATGGTCTAGACATGCCTGTTTCAATAGTTTACTGAATTGTGACTTTGAAATTTCTGAACTTCCTCCAAAAACATTTCCTCTGAGATGGATAGGAAGTCCTGAAACAGACTCTGCAAAGAACATGCGAAGGCAGAAGTTGTTGAGCTTGTAGGCTAAGAACACGGGGATAATATAAGGGGCAAAAAATTCGTACCTGTAGTGGTTGCTCCTTTCTCCTTAAGTTCAGCGGTATTCAAATTCAGGAAAACTTTGTCTTCCACAACGACACCTCTCGCAGCCAAAGCTGAGTTCAGGCCATATGATGCTCCAGGGTGCCCCTTCAGAGAACAAAAGAAATATAAGTGGAGTATATCTAATCAAGGGGCACAAGAACCTACAACATGGTCAGATTTGAAGGGGATAAACAACAAGGATCACATTTCTGACGCTTCTTAAACTACAATGAATTGATGACAAACACAGTCCACTTTAGCAATTTTAAGATGTGTGATTGCATCATCAGTTATCCTCTAGGATAATCTACCTCGGGAAAATGAAACCAAGTATCTACCCCAGTCCCGACACTTGGTGTTATATACAGAAATCATTACTCACCATTCACTGCTTCAACACATAATATAGTCAACCCCAGAAAACTTCTGTGACAGCTCCAGCCCATCCTCAATAGCTGTTTCATCTCAAGTTGGCAAAGTCTTCTGATAGTTTTTCCTCAAATACTCAGTCCACAGAGCGATGAAGGGGCGGCTGGTTATGAAGCTATCAAAACTTCTCCACAACTTTGAAATTCAGGACGCTGTTTGGTTGATAACAACTTTCATGGAAATTCTACTTTGCACAAAATGAAGGTAATTCCCCCTTAGGTAAGACGGAAAATTCTAATTCTTGCAATCAACCAAGCACTTCCGACCTGACAAATGCAACTTCCTATCTCCAACCAAACAACCACTAAGAAAACCTATATCAATTATCAAAGCTTTACGTTGGCTAATAACTCAAATCACACATTACCAACAACCTCACATTGCCCCAAAATCAACATAAATGGTGTCATTACTTCATAAGATAATGAATCAAATGATATTAACAATCATCAATTTTGGAAGTCCATTAGAATTTAAGGCACCATTTCTCTTGTTAAATTATCATTAAGCCTGCACGAAGAGGCATGTGCCTTCACTAGAAGCGAGTCTGACCCCCTAATTTCAGTTTAGTTCAGGTCCATTTGAGTGATTCAAGGTTTAACAATTTCAGTTCCGCTCAGCTCAGTTCCATTCAATCCAAAAGAACAACGCCGTAGTCCACACTAGACATTACACCATTCGACAATTCAGTAACAATAAAATTGCAATCATTCAAGTCCAAACTCTCTCCAACACAGAATTGCATTGCTATACAAAAATATGCAGAATTAAGTAATTGGAGCAATAAAATTATGAAATTACGTGATAAAGTCTGTAACGCAAGACAGACGGCGGCAATGGCGGTGCGTCCGGCTGCAAATGAAAATGCCGATGAATTCTGCAGAGTGCAACAAACGTTAAAATGTAGTAATACTGAGAATTAGGAAATGGATAAGGCAAATATAAAAAGCTAACCCGAATAAGCGGCGGAAGCGAAGGTGATGTAGTAATGGGAGTAACAGCTTTTTCCTCATGTTTTTCGCTTATGCTCTTCTCCTCCGCCGACGGCCGCCGCTACTGCCACCAGGTCCAAACCACCTGAATGCAAACTTAGCCGGAGTATTGAATTAGATAATGGCCTAACAACAACTCTCAAATTGTTTTTGGTATCGGCTAACATAAATCGTCCACTTAAAGTGGAAAAAATATTGTGGACAATTAGATAATAGTCATTTATTCAAGGACCACTTTTTAAAGTAACTATTAGTTTGTGAGCCCAGTCCCGAGGTCTGTTTCAGCGTCCTACATATTAATTAGGTTAAAAAAATTATATAATAATATTGTGAGCTAATTTTAATAATTGGCAAGCAAATTTGTAATGTTTTCGAGATTTTGAATTTGGAAGGTAATGCATGACAAAAAAAAAATTGAACAATTTAAAAAGGAAATAAAAGGATGCAATATAGGGGAGAATTGTTGTGTATTACATTTGTAGTACTCATTAGACCATGAATATATTGTTTGCGTCGGGACTTAAGTTTCGGAGTATCCAAAGACATGGAGGGACTATTAGAAGAGGAGAAAGAGACTGGAGAGAAGATCGGGGGCAAAGGTTGGAGAATGGTTAAAGTTGTGGGTTTCTATAAAAAACAAAGAGAATTGACAAAAAAATTATGGGATATTTCCTGATATACCCCCAAGGTTAGGGCTAATTCCTCGGGTACCCTCCTCATTTTCAAGCTAGCTGAGAATCTGAGATGCCACCAGAGTCAATGTTCTTGGCTTAAATGTCATTAATGCTAACAGACGTTAGGGTTCCGTTAACTTTTGTTAATTAAACTTGACTTTTCATTTAAACCATAAAAAAAGAGAAAACAAAAATTAAACCCCCCTCCCCAAACCCACGACCCACCCCCCAACCCCAACCCAGCCTCTCACCCTCACCCCCTGTCCACCACTTCCCCCACCCCTGCCACCCTTCCCCCTTCCCTGAAACTGCCGCCACATCCCTTCCCCATTCCCTGAAACTGCCGCCCCACCCAAACCACCACCACCACTCTTGAGGGAGAAAACCCCAAAACCTCCTAAAACATTCAATTTGAATCTTGAGTAGTAAAATCAGAAATTAATTCCTCCCTGTGTGCTTCCTCCATCAAAATGGAAATGAAGGAATTTTTTTTTAAGAAAACATCGATAATTACCCCATTAGTAAGAATTCCTCCGGCTGATGGACAAACCACGCCTTGCAGGTTGCAGCATCAATTTCTGGCAAAAGCGCCATTTTTGGATGAATAACTCAAATGACGCCCAAACCCTATATTTCACATCACCAACCCATCACCGCGCAATTATGAACAAGCTCCCTGATTGCTTGGTACCCAACAACTCCCAGTGCGGAGGGCCTTCACTAGGCTCCCAAGAGTTGACCTCGATGATGCCTTCGCGGTGAGCCCTAGGACCACCAATAACAATAAGTCGTTCCCCACATGCCCTAAAAGCGAGCCCCCAACCGTTCATTGAGCCCGCTCTTTCAGGCAATCTCCCTACCAATTACATAGAATTCTTTCTCGATTTAATCATGCTTGGAAGGGTGACCCATTTTTGGGTGGGGCGGCGGTTTCAGGGAAAGGGGAAGGGGTGGGGCGGCGGTTTCAGGGAAGGGGGAAGGGTGGCAGGGGGGGGGGGAAGTGGTGGACAGGGGGTGAGGGTGAGAGGCTGGGTTGGGGTTGGGGGGTGGGTCGTGGGTTTGGGGAGGGGGAGGAGAGAGGGAGGGGGGGGTGGGGGTGGGGGTTAATTTTTGTTTTCTCTTTTTTTTTGGTTTAAATGAAAAGTCAGGTTTAATTAATAAAAGTTAACGGAACCCTAACGTCTGTTAGCATTAATGGCATTTAAGCCACGAACATTGACTCTGGTGGCATCTCAGCTAGCTCGAAAATAAGGAGGGTACCCGAGGAATCAGCCCTAACGTCGGGGGTACCTCAGGAAATATCCCAAAATTTATTCATTTTTTCCAAAATTCTATTAAGATAAAAGGATTATTGATTAGTGTATGACAACAAAAAATGAGATTGAAAGTTATAGATTAAAAGAGAACAGATTGTCATGTGAGATGTACAATGGCGCTATGTTAGCGTGTGACATAGAGCGATACGTGTCAGAGTACAATGCTTGCTTACGCGTTTTAATATATGTATATAAATATAGATTAAAAGTCGCGAGAGTAGCAAAATTAGCCCCTTAACTTTGATGCAACATGAGATTGAGCTCCATAACTTTTTATTGTAGTATATTCACCCAAATAAGTTCACTTAAACGTGAAATTTAGCCCCAACATAAAATACCTACAATTATACAGCCAAAATACTATATCATATACATATATTTGTTTTCACACCTATTATTTCTCTTTCTCTCACCTGTTGAGAAAATGGTTGGCCAAAAATAAGTCATAGAGAGAGAGTGTGTGTACAAAATATATTCAACAATTGTCAAAAATAAGTGAAATGAGGAAAGAGGGTGATGACTGTCATCAATTTTGGCCATCATCTCACAATACACCAAGTGTCCAAGATGGACAAATATTTATGTCAAAAAAATACAAGGCAATAGTTAATGAGGGGAGCTAGGGAATGATGGCCAAAAAAGGATCATCCATTGAGAGTTGTTCATTATGACTAGATTTTAAATTAGTCATGAATGAGGTGGAAGAAAGAGAAATTCAATTTATATTTGATGGCCAAATTGATTTGGTCAACCAATCGATATATTGTGATGTTGTCTGTTCACTCCCTCAACCCACCATCTTCCATCTCTCTTCTCTCCTCCAGCTCAAAACCACATAAACTTTCAAATTCATCATCAACGGCGCAAAATATTTGATAATTATTCACGCTTCCACCTTCATTTTCTGATACTTCTAATCATTTTCACCAATTTTGCTCTCAAAGCTCCAAATTCCAATACTCCACTCTCTCCTTCTCTTCCCCCTCTTTCTCTTTACCTCCAATCTCCCACGTTTTGGGAAAATTTACTGGGATGTACTCTTTCTTGTCTATTTTTTTTGGTAATTAACTAGCTTTTAGACAAAATTTTAAGCTGAATTCTTTATACTCTTTTTGTTGTTTTCATAATTTGGCTATTTGGGCTGCTTGTTCAATTCACAAAGTTCTCATAATTATGCAGGTATATGACAAAAGGTAGAAGTCCTATCATGTTGCAATTGGTCATTAATGGCCAAATTTTGCATTAGAGTCAATATGCTAGTACTCGCAATTTGCAGTTGAATGGATTACTAATATGTGCACCATTTGGTAAAATTTCATAGAAGATATGAAACAATACGTATTTAAATTTTTACTATAAAATAGGTGGACTCCTTAATTGTTGTCCCCGCCCACGTGCCTATGACATTATTTTTCTTGGCATTTGGAGCTACCTTAAACGAGACAAATAAAAAGAAAAGGACGGAATTCATAGGCATTAATACATTGACTAAAATGGTATTATGTCAAAATCACGCGTGAATCAGTGTTAAAAATATTTGAAAGTTACTTAAATTTCGTTTTCTAAGTTCTTAAATACAAACCTAAGGATGCATTTATCCTTTTCCATTTTCCAATTATAGGAAATGATTAAATATTTCATATGTTTCAAACTATATAAACTACCATAGTTTTTACTAGTCTATATAAACTAAAGTCCTCATGCAAAACGTCATTGCATTTGTCTCAATGTATAGCTTCAAAAGATCAAAAATTTATAATTCATACTAAAAGATCATTAACGCTAGTAATGATCAAAGTTTTACATTGATAAGCATAAATGCATAATTATGAAATAGTGCAACTATTATAAAAGAGAGGAAGTATACGTCAACTTTACATGTTTGAATGAATGTTTGATATATTAGCAAAGACCAAATTGTTGGATTTAGGAGAGAGAATATATTAAAAAATGAAAAAGTGACAAAAAAGAGGAGAGAAAAAGGAGATAGATATAGAGAGACCGAAAAAAAATGACTTCATGAAATCATTTTCCAAAGGCTAATGCTTCGCAAATTCCATTATACACACGCCACCACCATGCGCATGGTGCGCTCAAATGAACATTTAGTTCATTCGCAATGAACACCGTTGAACTGGAGCTTTTTTTTTCTTTTGTAATCCTCATCAATGAACATCGTTTTATATACAATGAACACGACAATGGCCCCATATTTTTTTCTCTCTCCTCAATATTTTGAATTCATTTGCCCAACATTTTCCCGCTTATTTTCTCAACCATCTATTTTCTCCTTTAAAAAATGTTCATTTTAAATGTTCAAAGTGTTCATTTATTCATATCAAATGTTCATTGTAAAATCAAATAAAATTTCAATTAAAAGTTAAAAAAGTAATATGTTTTTTGTAAAATCAACATATTTTCGAATAAGTGATATGCAATGTTTGAACAATTTTTTGTACATAATCCCAATGTTCATTTGTTTGAACTAGATGTTCAGTCTTTGATAACCAATGTTCATTGTAATCAACCTAAATAAAGTATTAATCACATTTCATTTAAACATGTCTTTTTAAAACATAATCCCCATGTTTATTATGGGTATGGTAGATGTTCATTTATCCACAAACAATGTTCATTGAAAGAATAACGTTAACAAATAATGCTTCCCAATTAACGTAGACATATTTTTTTAAAATATAATAGTAATGTTCATTATGGGTTCTCAAGTTGTTCCTTTATTTACATCCAATGTTCATTGTACAATATAATTAACAAGGGAAATGAAGTAATTTTTGAATGAACATCTGGTTGGCCACAATGAACTGTATTATGAAAAAAAACGAACATATGGTTATTTACATTTTGAAACCATTTCATTTGAACATGTCTTTTAAAACATAATACTTATGTTCATTATGGCTTTCAAGTTGTCCCTTTATTTACATCAAATGTTCATTATACAATATAAACAAGGAATATGAGATAACTTTTGAATGAACAACTGGTTGACCCAAAATGAATTGTGTTATGGCAATAAATGAACGTATGTTTAATTACATTTTGAAATCATTTGCCCAAAATATTCTCTCTGTTTCAGGCAAAATTAATGAACATCTTATTTTAGGTAAATGAACAAGTTAGGATATAAAATGAATATATGTTAATATAACAATGAGCAATAGTTCAATGATCATATCTTATTTCAAAAGAAGGGATAGAGAATTACATAGAAAAATTAATGAAAAAATAAGAATTACATAAAAAATGAAATAAAAAATTAATGAATAACCATAAATTAATGAATTACATAAAAACACTTAGTTTCCTATTTTTCAAGAATGTTGCTTCTCTTCTCTTCGACTTCTTCATCATCACCAATGCGCGTCTTCTTCATCAACACAAATGGCGCTTCTTCTTCATCGTTTTGTTTCATATCTTTCAAGAAAATAAACATAAATTAGTGAATTACATAAAAACACTTAGTTTAAAATTTAAAAAAAATAGTAAAAATAAAAAATAATGACAAAGGGTAACTAAGAACAGACCAGTTAGAAGGTTCATCGAAAAAACTGTCATAGGTTCATCCTAAAACAGATACAGGTTCATCCCAAAAAACTAAAAGGTTAATCCAAAAAAATGAAAAGGTTCATTCTAAAACTGACATAGGTTTATTGATTTTTTTAAAAAATAAAAAAATTACCCAAGAAATCACTAAAAAAAATTACATAAAATTACGTGAAATTACCTAAAACACAAACAGAGGTTCATCAATTTTAAAAAGCAAAAGGTTTCCAAAAAATTACCAAAACAAAAATGTCAAAGGTTCAAAAATACCAAAAATTTACAAAAAAAAGGACCTTTATTTCTTCTAAAAAAACCAAAATTACCAACAAAAAAAATGATTTTTAAGAAAAGCAAAAAAAAAAGAGGTTCATTCGGGAAAAAATAAGGTTCATCCTAAAAACAAGAATGTTCATCGAAAAAAGCAATTTTAGTAAAAAAAAAATGAACAATGAACCACAAATTAACATAAATTACCAAATAAAAAATGAACATAAATTAACACAATGAACAATGAACCAAAAACTAACAATGAAATAAAAATTAACGAAATGGACAATGAACCAAAAATTAACACAATGAATAATGAGCCAAAATTAACATAATGAGCAATGAAGAATATATACAAAAGCAATGACTAATATATACAAAATTACCTAAAAACGAAAGTTTATTTCCAAAAAACTGGCATAGGTTCATCCTAAAACTAACATAGGCTCATTAATTTTTAAAAAATAACCAAAAAATTACCAAAAATTACGGAAAAACTAACAAAAATTACCAAAAAAAAAGATTCCCAAAATACAAAAAAATTGCCATAAATTACCAAAACAAACATTACCCAAAAAAAATACCAAAAAAACAAAAGTTTAGTCTTCAAAATAGTCATAGGGTTCATCATTTTTTAGTCTTGAAAAAGCTGTTGTCATGACTAAGATTCATCTAAAAAACTAGAAGGTTCATTTTTAGTTTTTGAAAATAAGAAGGTTCATTTTAGTTTTTAGGAGGTCCATTTGAGGATGAACCTTTTAGGTTTTGAACTCGGTTCATCCTAAAAACTAAAAGGTTCATCCCAAAATTGAACTCGGTTCATCCAAAAAAAAGGTTCATCCTAAAAATGTTTATAAATGAACAAAAAAAACAATAATTTTTAATAAAAACCTTACTTGGAGCCTTCATCTCTTTTAATTGCATGTGTCTTGACTTCTTCATCATATTTACTAATGGCGGATCTTCTTCATCCTTTCGTTTCCTAATTTTGAAGAGAATAAACATAAATCAACATTTAATTTAACAAAAAATGTTAAAAATTAAAAAATTGAAGCAAAAACGCAACAAAAATGGCTTTTTGTGAGGTGAAATAACGAAAAAATGGTGAATTGGAGGATGAGAAAATGGTGTTTGAAGGTGATAAAAAATGGTGATTGAAGGTGAGGAGAAAATGGGATGAAGGTGAGGAGCTTTGAGAGAGAGAGAGAATGGAAGGAGAGAGATTGAAGGAGGAGAGAGAAAGTCAGTTTTGAGTGAAGAGGGAAATAATGAAAGAGAGGAGATTTATTGGGAAGGTGAAAAGGTTTTGGTTATTTAAAAAAACTGACATATGAGAGAGAATAAGGTGCGTTTTCCGTGTTCATCAGAAATGAACTGAAAGTTCATTACAAATGAACTAAAGGTTCATTATAAATGAAATGAAGGTTCATTACAAATGAACTGAAGGTTTGGTTATTTTTAAAAAACAAAACTGATTTCCGTGTTCATTAGAAAGAACTTAAGGTTCATTTGAGCGCACCATGGTCATGGTGGTGGCGTGTGCACCATATACTTATTGCTAATGCTTGGGTTTAGGGTGTTTGAAGAGAAGAGAAATATAATAATAACTCCTTCCGTCCTATATAATCGATAGACTTCCTTCATTTGTCCGTCCACATTAGTTGATACAATTCTATAAATGGCATGTGAACACAATAGAAATATTATTTTTTGATATTAATGAGTCTTACATATAATTAATTTAACAACCACATCAACCTCAACATGTACTTTATGTACTAAAATAAATACCAATAATCAACTAGACGAGTGTATCATAATGAGAAAGCCCTTCATGCGGAACTTCATGCTATTAAAGAGGCATTATTGCTTGACAAACAACATAACATAATGAGAGTGAAGATTATTTCGAATTGTAGCACAGAGGTAGACTTGTTACAAAGTCAGTTTTCCACCAATGATCTGTTTGTTAATATTCTCCAACAATGCAGGGAGCTTGAAGAGACAAGAAGAAGTGATTTTCATTGGACTAGTAGGAACAAGAATCGATCGGCGGATTTGTTAGCTAAAAATCGCTTTTGTTGTAATTTAGATGCAAACTTGACAACTTTATTAACCCTACATCATTGTTTGAAGGTCTATCTAGAGAACTGTAGCTCTCTTGTGAGCCTTATATTGGACCATTTGCCAACTCTAATTAAGTTATCACTCCCTTTTCACCAAAAAAATAAAATAAAATCAACTACTATTAAGAGAATAAGTTAGTCAAATTTATAAAATTTTATGACAATTAAAGTGTATCATCTAATATAAGTGAGAACCATGCAAGTGTTGGTCCAGTGGTGATAGGGACTGGCTTTGGTAGGACGGACTCGTGGTCGAATCCCCGCAACACACTTGGAATAGGAATGAAACCTAAACACCCCGAATTTGGCCTCAATCCGAATGTAATCTGAAGGGTGAACCGGGTGCAAACACCAAAAAATCTAGTAATATAAGTGAGAGGAGCATATAGTATTGCGTTGAAGTCCTTGAAGATGAAATACTTGGTCTTTGCTAAGCTTCACATATTCAATTTGGCTTTTGCTTCGCGCTTTGGCATCTATGAAGTCAATGGAGAGATGATATCATATTATCATGTACATGCAGAATTGCAGATGCAGTGGGAGACAATTAATTTTGTCAGTTGAATTGGAAATCGTACCTTAGCGTAAACATGGAGCTAACATAAACAAATTCCAAATCCCAACTCTCATAGTCTCATTCATTCATTCAACTCCTCTTTCTTCCCTCCTTTTCTTTTAAATACATCTAACTATACTACCCTCTCTTCTTCACTCCAGACCTTCAACTCCAACAACAATGGCGGAAAATATCAAAACAAAACAAAGAATCTCAATAGGCTACGCACTCCCTCCAAACAAAGTAAAATCAATCATCCTACCATCATTACTCACCCACGCCAAACACCAAAACATCGATCTCATCCACATTGATCTCCATCAACCTCTCCTCAAACAAGGCCCTTTCGATTGCATAATTCACAAACTCTACGACGAAAATTGGAATCATCAATTACTCGATTTCCAATACAAACACCCTCACATCCCCATCATCGATTCTCCCGCCGCAATCCGCCGTCTCCATAACCGCGTCTCCATGCTCGACGCCGTCAACAACCTCACTCTTCCACCGTCAGATGCAACATTCGGAATTCCTAACCAGATTTTGTTAACTGAAGAAAACGATGTGGAAAACCTAGGTTTGAAGTTTCCGGTGATTGCGAAACCGGTAATCGCAAATGGAACCCTAAAATCGCACCAGATGTCATTAGTGTTGAACTCTGATGGATTAAAGAAAGTTAAACAACAATCTTCAGTTGTGTTGCAGGAGTTTGTTAATCATGGAGGTGTTTTATTTAAGGTTTATGTTGCAGGAAATCATGTTAAATGTGTTCGAAGGAAGTCTTTGCCTGATATTAATCTTGATCATGCTGTTTTTGGGATGGATGATGGTGTTATACCTTTTTCGCAGATTTCGAATTTGCCTGCTAAGAGTGATGAACAAGAGGAATTGGTTAGAATGCCTCCGTTGGATTTTGTGAATGGTTTAGCTGCTGCGTTGAGAGAGGCGACAGGGGTTCATCTGTTTAATTTCGATGTTATTCGAGATGAATCTGATTGCATTATTGATCGGTTTCTTGTAATTGATATTAATTACTTCCCGGGGTATGCTAAATTGCCGGGATTTGAAGCTATGTTGACTGATTTCTTGTTGGATGTTGTCCGGGGTGAGGCTGTTGCTGATCAAAATAGTTGAATATGATGTTGCATTTCTAAATGTTAGCTGTTGGATTTTGTATTTCAATATGTTTAGGATGCTATGTAACTGTATGTTGAAATCACAAATACGAATGAATAAGTTCTTTTGGTCTTTCTAGCCAGATTATTTTGGTGCACCCCTATAAGAGGCGTTTGGCCGGAAGGCGTTGGAATGAAACAGAATGTATGTGATAGTGTTAAAGATTAAAAAGTTGTTTGGTTGAGATAAATTGGAATCAGATCTCATATCCAATGGTTTTTCACTCCCTTAAACCACCTTTAATCACATCCCACTACCCGCTATAGATTGAGATTCTCATACCTCTCCTTAAGTAATAGAAGTAACTTATAAATCCATACCCTAAGGTGAATCAAACAATTCAAAGAAAGGTATGATTTTTGGATCTATACTCACGGAGTTTTCGTTCCCCATACCGCTCCATTCCAATTATTTGAACCAAACACCCCTAATAAGTTTTAGAATTGGAGTTGGTAAAGTAACAATTAATATCCGAGATGTATTCCTGAGCAACTTTTTATAAGTTTTCCAAAGATGTGTGGTGTTGGGTTCAGTCTGCCTTGGGGTGCCCAAAGAAGGCCTGAAGGAGGTGTTTTCATGTTTTTGCAGTTGAGCTCGTAGGCCCCGCCAGATGGAGTTACCTTGGTGTCCCCAAATTGGTATCATTAGTTCAAATCTACAAAAAATAAACATATGAACCTTCACTTTCTCACTTAGTTCTAATATTCAACACTGGATGAACGAATTTAAGATTGTTGTGTTAACCTTGGATGTCGCTTCACCAGTTTACTGGTGAACTTTGAATGTAAAGAACAATAATTCTTCCTCTCTTTCTTATCTTTTCTTTTTGGTGTCAAAACTCATCCGTGTAATATCACACGCCTAATATTTCCAACATCTAGAGTCGGCAAAGGGCCAACTTGGGTTGGGTTCGAATTGGCATAAATGATTCGAGATTCTCCCTACCTATATCTAACAAATTTACATAAACGGATTAGTTCTTATTTTGCCGGCTGTAAGAGGATTCGGCACATTTTAAATTGAAATCCTTGCCAGTACTAAGTATAACCGAGTACTGATAGACAGTGTACATAGATTTAAGCCTGCTTGTAGCGTTGTACGTGCCTGATTGCACTGATTGTATCTACACAACTAAATTTTTCCCACTTTAAAACTTGCATTTCTACTATAAACTCCATTATAAAGCTGAGATGCCCCCATTAGATCCCTTCATGTATCCATAAGGATTGCGCAAAGCCATCAAAGTCGGCATGCTTAGGGGAAGACAAGAGATATCTTATGGTCGAAATGCCAAAGTACTAGATTCAACTCCATCATGATATCTCTTGGCATGCCAATCACATTTAGGATCTGTTATCATTTTATTTTTGCTTACATGTTTAAGGAAAAAACAATCCGTTGACATCAGGGTTAAAAAGTTCAGTTAAAATCAAGGGCCAATAAGGCATACATAGGTTCAATTCACTACTATAATAAGTTCATATATGTCAACTTTAGAGCCAATAAGTTTAGATAAGTTAAGTTCAAGGCGAATTGAGAAAAATGTCCAAGGGGCTGTCAGCCTGTGATAGAGTTTCGGAATGTGCTGCTGCTGCATTGGTATCGACAAATAAAAAGTAGAGCCTATGGCATGGCACTAGAACAAAACTCTGGTCAAGGGGAAGCCATAAGCTAGGTGACAATGGATATGTAACAGAGGTATGCAATTATGTATCGTGTACTCATAGGATGCAACCTGAGTTGAATCGTCATTGACAATTGAAGCATTTTGCTGATGTACTCTTAATTACTTATGTAAAAGTAGATAGGAGTTGGTTGCTAAACCAGGGTCAACGTTGAGATAGTACACCTACTGCAGTACTGCTACTGATATCATATGCTGATCAACTAGTTTGTAGATCAATATATATGAAGTATTTTTCATCTTCATCATGTTCCTTTTCCATCAATATATCGATAATTACGAAGACTTGTGTTACACGGTCTATCCATAAGCTTATGGATTTAATATATAAATTTTTAGGGCAAGACTGTAAGATCCTAATGTTAAAGTTTAAGGTTTTAAATCTCTTACAGACCTTATACTTCTAATAAGTTTAATCTTACTAATAAGTTTAATCTTACACTGTTAAAATGTTATTGTTATAAATTAAAACCTTTTGGTTTTAGCGTGCGCTATCCATAAGCATGCGGATATACCGGATTTACCATAAGACTATTAACTCATTGATAATTCATAGTTAGGCTCATTTATTAATATCAATGATTTGACACTAACATATATAACTATTATTATTCATTCTAGAAACAAATTGGAAAAAGACAGGGAAATGGAAATGCTTAGGAAATTAAGCTGATTGCTTGCTTTAACACCACAAGAAAAATAGTCAGTCGTACCTAATAGTTAACAAATTATCTTGACTTTTTTTTTCTTTCTTTTATAAGATCTTAGAAGGGAGATGGAGTTATATCAATCAGTTAGGCCTGCATATAGTATATTTTAGGCCACTTTTTGCTTATTTGATGATGTATCTTTCATATGAATGCCTTGTGTTCAAACTTAGGCAAATTGAACTGTCAAGAAACTGGAGATTAATTGATTTTTCTACCCATAGTAATGTGATTTAACATTTGTGCTAATATAGTATTATGCTATGATAGTTTCTATGGCCATCTTTACATGTAACGATGGCATTTGGTGCCAGACTGGGCTGCAACCGGCCTGATAGTAGAACTTTTTTTACATGCATATTCACACAGAAAAAATGTATGTGATGATCTGAATGTTAAATTGTCGTAAAAATGGAATATACCGCTTACCACTAGTCTCATATAGTCTGCACCCAAGTTATAATACAGAAATCAAGTGACTAAGCCTTTATACAAGAGAACTTGTTCAATGTATTTAGTGTTTAATATAGCATTTATATATCTGTCCAAATATAAATTAAGCTGATCTAAGTACTATCCTAAGTAGCTAAAAATCCAGCTGTCCCTCGATGCAAAACTTGCTCTACGAACTACGATGATATAGGCCAGGAAGGGGAGGATGCTTGGCTGACAATGAAGAAAAAAGGAAGAAAGATAAGCACGCAATCATATAATATATTGACATAAAATAGTGGTAATCAGAATTAATTTAATGATTAGAGGAACAATATCATGAAAAAGGCTTACTCAATGATGTCTCTCCAGTAGGAGTGTTCAGCATCATCAATAAGGTCATTAGGCCAGTTAGCAGCAGCTGTTTCGAAGGGATCTGTTGCAGAAGTTGTGGCGGCTGAAGAAGGATTTGAGGACCTTATTACTGCATTCTCTGTTTGAGTCATTAGCTTATTGTGGCTACTGCTCATCAGCTGATCTATCTGATGGGTACTGTACTGGTCTGGTGAGGCTGGCACTAGAGCAGGCATTAAACTGTCGGGTGTGAGAATTTCGACACCTCTTTGTTTACAATTTCTGTGATGATCACTGCTACTACTTTGTTGGCAATGTCTAACTTCTATTGGCTGAAACTTACGATTATGACAACTTGAACTATCGGATTGTAGCTGTTGATGAGTTGCTGGTGTTTCTAAACTGCTAGAATTGGCTAAAGGATTCAAGCCTGGAAATTGATTGATTTCACTTGCTATGAGCCCAGAAGAACTGGCCAATCTGATTAGGTCATTATTGTCATTCAATTGGTTTTGGAAAGGCATTGTCGAATTACAAAGGAGACTAGTAATTTGAGAGGCAGCTGCAGGTGAAGGGTTGCTGCTTGGGGTTAACACCTGTAGCATGTTGTGTAGTATCTGAAATTTCGCTAGTTGGGTGGCGTCTGATTCTATCAGTCTAAGTGTATCTTCCAAAGTTTGAATACCAATGTTTCCACTGTTGTTCATCATTAGACTGCTGCTGATATTAGCAGCCATGAGCAACTGAGGGAGGTTCGCTAGCAGGTTCAGGTCTGTCCGCGGCCTGTGAGTCACAGGATCAATACCCATCTGCAGAAGCTTCTTTTTCAAATGAGTGTTCCAGAAGTTTTTTATTTCATTGTCTGTCCTCCCTGGAAGGTGACTTGCTATTGCTGACCACCTGCAGTTACCAGATAAATATAACTGAGTATATGTTTTAATATGGTAAGGAGAATGACCCTACTGGACCGGAACCTTGCACAGGTTAGATACAGTCCAGTTTCACAGGTCATTGAGTATGCCCTAGTGGCAGGATCCACACCTATATCATCATAGGTACAAGGTGAGAATCTACCACTAGACCAAGTCAATTATCACAATGTGTAGTAAATTTATTGCTGTTATAAGTTTGTATGATGGTCATACTTGTTGCCGAGTACAGAGTGAAGATTAATGATGGTTTGTTCTTCATCATCAGTGAACTTCCCGCGCTTAATATCAGGGCGAAGGTAGTTGGTCCAGCGAAGCCTACAGCTCTTACCACAGCGGTTCAAGCCAGCAAGTTTAGGCAGAGCACGCCAACTTCCATGCCCATGTCTTTGAATGTAATCCACTAGCTGCTTGTCTTCCTCAGGTGTCCATGGCCCCTTCTTTAGCCCACTTTCGTCGCAGCATGGTGATCTTCCCATCATTTATCCTCCTTGTGAGCTCTTCTTCCTGTTTAACTCACATATATTAGAACTACATAACATATCATCTACAGGAAATTCAACAAATAATTAAGATCATATTATAAGTACTAGCTCGTCACATAAACAAAGGTTGTATACCGTACATATATATACCAGATCGTCCACAGTAATTTGAAGTTGTATATTAAGGTGTTGTTTGTTGAAGGCAAAGTTGAGGAAGGAAGATTTGTTAAGTAAATGGGATGTTTATGAATTGAGTTTAGGTATGCTAATCTATTTGCTTGAGTGCAAGGAGGGTGTTTTTATAGTATGTGTAGGGATATAATATAGTAAATTGACTTTGATGTAGTTGCTTTTTGTTTGTTTAGTGTAAATGAGAAGCTTTGATAGGCACCTTGTTACTTGAGATAAAACCAAAATTACCTAATCTCTCAATGGAAGAGTTTAATGCTTCATTAAATTTTCCTTTTAAGTCTAAATACTCTTACTATATGTGGTAAAAATAGTCTTGTCTAGTTTTGTACATAATATAAGTGTGTATTATTAACTAGATCACAATTTTTATGCCTTTGAACAAGATCACAAGTTTTGATCTTTGTTGGGTTATGCTAGTTATCATTTTTAGTTATGATAATACTTCTTCCGTTCCCTAATTATTGCAGCACTTGCACTTTTAAATTCAGTTTTTATAAATTTTGACTACCCTACAAAAAAATATATTCATGTTAAAGTATTGCATCGGAGATGCAAAGTAGCAAATGTTGCAAGAATTATGGAATGGAGAAGTATATGTAATTAAGCTAGCTTATAATTTAATATAAATAAGTACCACTGAGGGCTTGTTCTTTTGGACTAAATCGATGGAAAATAATTTCACTTCACTTGAATTGTGTTAGTTTCGACTCATGTACAGTTGTTCCCTAGATAAATTCAATTCAACTTAGTTCAAAAGAATGGGGCCTTACCCCCCTATGTATCATTTATTGCTCTCTTGACCAAAATATTATATTCTTTTGAACTGAATGATTCTAAACTAAATAAAGTCATTTGAGCTTAATCAAATATGTGAGAATAAACTTATTAAATCAGACTAAACTGAAAATCTGGAAAATAAATGAACAAGAACACTGATCTTACTCCTTCCATCATCGCTTAAAAAGTGGCTATGCCAAATTATTTACAAATATCAAGGTAATGACTAATAATAGGTGAAGTTACTGTATATGTTGCTTTTTTTTTTTAAAAAAAATCAAGTACTGATTCACGCGTGATTTTGACATATATTCCCATCTTAAGGTCATTTTAGCCAATGCATTTTATGTTTCAACACAACCCTAAGGGACTTATACAAAGTCTTTCACAAAAGTTGATACTCTTAAAAGAAGGAGGGACTTAGGAAAATCAACTAATATAACAACTTCATTGAAGACATAAATAATAGATATTGAAAAAAGAAATTTACCGGTGAAATTGTTAGTTGAAAATAGAGTACTTGAAAGGAGCTATATATTTTCTATTACAATAATGATAATTCTCAGGTAGTCTCATTACTTATTAGGGTCACTTTTTGTTTACGCTACTTTTTAAGTAACCCGTGAATAATAAAGCAAGATGATCATTTTGTAAACTAATTTTAATTTAATAAACCAATTATTTTTCTAAATCATTTGTGTAAATTAGAATAAGATAAGTGAGATACGTAAGACAGATCAGAGTAGTGTTAAGACTGGCATATGCATGACTAAATACGTAGTACGTTTCTGTACGTACTACAACCACATGAAGCTTTTCAACGAAAGGAACAGTTGATTTTATTAAGATGCTTATACTAGTATGGTAGCTACTATCTTCTTTGATGTAGACACACTTATGGCACCTCGTTTGGTTTAATACGTGGCTCGCTACTTACAGAGTCAAATATGAGACTGATGGGTTTCTTCAGTTACGGGCTACTCGTAAACTGTTAGAACTTACAAGTAAAATTCAATTCGTTTCAGTTTAATTCAATTAATTTCGATTATATAATTTGTTTTTACTTCAATCTATTTGTGATTTCTCGCAAAATCTTGAAGCCATATATAGCAAAATCTTATGAAATCAAAGTAGTGTTTTTTGGTAATTTTTTTCATACATGATAATGTTCCTCTTTTCTATCCTTATCATATTTAATACTTCCTCCATTTTTTATAAGTGACGCACTTTATGTTTACACGCTTGTCAATGTATTATATTTTTAACCATTAATGAGTAAAATTTTATAAAATGTTGATATTAAAACAATACACATATGAATCAAATCTAACAAGATCACGCATGACTATATTTTTTCCAAAATGTAAATCACCAAAGCTAAATAAAATCTAACTGTGCATAGTAAATACTTTAAAAATGCAAATTGTACATAAGGAGTTTCGAACTCGTGACCTCGAGTATGAGAGATAAATGCTCTAACCATTGCGCCACTACATTCTTGTTGCTTATTTCATGAATACTAATAATGATATTATATGTTTTCAATGAAAAGCAATATTTTAATTGCATTTATGAATAAAACTACTAATTTGTAACTTTTAATTGGCATCTTTCTACACCAAATTTTAATTGACTTAAAGTACTACGTATAATACAAATAAATCCCAGAGCATCGCCTGGGTCTAAATACTAGTTATACTTCACATGACTTAATTTAAATTTGACTTAAACCAAAATTGATAAGACTAAAATAACCTACCCGTAGATTAATATGACTAGTATTGAATATTGATTGAGTTGTTTTAATAATTTTATCAAAGATAGTTCCGAATATGACCCAAATAAATTCAAAATGAAAAGGTTGGACTAATCTTTATT
This sequence comes from Patellifolia procumbens, assembly GCA_947645195.1. Taxonomy (NCBI): domain Eukaryota; kingdom Viridiplantae; phylum Streptophyta; class Magnoliopsida; order Caryophyllales; family Amaranthaceae; genus Patellifolia; species Patellifolia procumbens. The sequence continues at coordinate 4,912,668 of CANSGD010000594.1, forward strand.
CTACTACTATAAGAAAGACAAGAGGGGCACAAAAAGGAAAACTTACAATAATTATACCCTAAAATAAAATAATGAAATAATTGAATTACAAATTATTTTTTTAAAAGGAAAAAATGTACATATACAAGCAATACAGTTTAGAAAAAATTGATTAGAATAATCCATACTATTTCCGTTTCGCCAAGATAATCTCAAGCATGACTTATTCCTGTATAATCCCAACTATTGGGGTGATCCGCCACAAACACCCCCCAAGTGACTTGCAACCTATTAACAAGGTAATTTTTTTTCTCTTATTTTTCTATTCCCACCACAAATCCCACCCATCACCAAAACCACCACCTCCTCACCTCCTCTTCCTCCCCCATTCCCGAAACCTAACCACCTCCCCAGCTTCCCCCTCCCCTCATCTTCCTCCTTGACCAGCACAAACGTTACCCTAAACCTAACCACCCCCAAAATCGTCACACTAACCCCTAACCACCACCAAAATCGTCACCCTAACCCCCTAACCACCACCAAAATCGTGACCCTAACCACCCACATTTGAAGGTTTTCGAAGGTTTTGATCGTGGTGGTGCTGGGTTAGTTGGATTTTTGAAGAGAGGGAAGAGGGAGGTTGAAATGGTGGCTGGCGAGGTTGGTGGCATCGAGAAAGAAAGAGATAGTGGCGTGAGAGGGAGAACCAAAGAGAAAGAGAAGGGGGGCAAGTGGAAGGAAGAGAGTGGTGCTGCAATGGTAGTTGTTGGGTGGGGTTGTGGACTTGTGGTGGTGGCTGGCGAGGCCGGCCACTACAACAAAAAATTGTAGCAAAAGTGGGCGTAGCAAACTGAATTTTGCTACGGAGGAAGAAGATCCGTTGCAAAGTGTGTTTTTGCTACGGAAATATTCTGTAGCAAAAGTGGGCGTAGCAAACTGAATTTTGCTAAGGAGGAAGAAGATCCGTAGCAAAATTTGCTACGGATCATAGCAAAATTTTGTTAAAGTTTTTTTTTCTACCCCATCTTGACCTACTCCCTCCCCCTATAAATCCCATCGAAATGCCGTTAGTAAGAATCGAAACCGAGACAAGGTTGTGGAAAGTGAAGTAGCTCTCAACTGAGCTATACATGATGCACATACTCGTAGATTGATTATGTTCTATATATTTCTTCCTAATATTATGTTGTCAATCATATTCTGTAGCAAATTTTGCTACGGATTACGATTCCGTAGCAAATTGTTGCTACAAAATCGTATTCCATAGCAAATTTTTGCTACAGAATTGTAATCTGTAGAAAATTTCGCAACGGATATAATTTTCCATAGTAAAATTTGCAACGGAATCGTAATCCGTCGCAAATTTTTCAACAGATATGATTTTCCGTAGCAAAGTTTACAACGGAATACAATTCCGTTGCAAAATTTGCTACGGATTTCCGTTGCAAAATTTGCTACGGCCGTTGCAAAATTTGCTACGGATCTTCAATCTATTTCAATCAAAAAATCCGTAGCAAAAACTCTTATTTTTTGTAGTGGGCGGCAGCGAAAAAGAGAGAGTGGGGCGAGAGAGGGAAAACGAGAGTGGTGGTGTGAGTGGTGATTTGAGCGGTGGTTGTTGGGTGCGTTGCGGGGGAGGGGTGGGGAGGAGGGTGGTGGCTGGGGTGGTGGCGAGGGGAGGTGACTGGGGAATGGGGATGGCGTGAAGTTTAGGTGGGGAAGAAGGGGGAAAATGGGAGGGAATTTTTGATCAAATAAAATTAAATTATTTAAAAACAACCAATTATAACATGACATGTGGCATGTTTTACCTGTTAAATAGGTTCCTTCCGGGTCACGGTGTGTTTGAGGCAGACCTCCTCCATAGTTGGGATTATACAGGAATAAGTCATAGTTGGGATTACTCTTGGCGGAACGGCCATAGTTTGGGTTATTCCAGTCAATTTTTCCTACAATTTATTAGAACTTAATACTCGGTAAACAAGATAACCACTAAAACACGGAAGAACACTTCTAGGCGTACACTTTTCGAATAAAGCAATATTGTGACCCTACACAAAACACGAGGTACACAAAATTTGCCTCCGAGATACAAAGAAGAAAAGCAGTACAAGTTTAGCTTGCTAAGAATTTCACAAAATGATGAAAACAAAGTTTTGAGAGGAATCGCTATGATGAACAATGAGAGAATCCAAAGGCTTGAGAGTTTTTTTTTTTTTTTCATCAAAGAAAGGAATCTCTTTATTATTACTATGTTGTTGCAAGGTAGAAAATCAACCGTAAGCGCCCCACAGGCACATACTAAACCGTCAAACAGAGACTTACGCACGTAGAGGATCAGGAACTAGGTCGCGAGTCACGAAACAGGTCGTGAGTTATGAAACACGCTGGTCGGGGGGCACGTCGCGGGCCACAACATGCCCTGGTCGTGTCCCCCGCGACCAATGGCTTGTTGATTCATGCTTTGCTTCGCCAGCCGTGAAGCCCTTCCTGACTCTTTACTTGTTTTCTAGCCTCGTTAAACAAACAATATGTATATTCTAATGTTACTTAAGTAGTGATACCATAACCAAACGATTTAAGTTAAAATTACATGAAGCAAATCTACCAAAATACTCTAATTTAACTCAATTTTTTTTACAATTACATTGCAAATATGCTAATAAGACTAGTCACCCTATATTTAAAGTCGAATTGAATCCAATTTATGAGCAAACAACCTATTTGCCAACTTTACTTTCCCCATGCAATTTGAGATGAGTTTGTTCAAGATAGTAAAAGAAGTAAAAGAAGAAAGAAATAAGCTGATTTTGCTCCCATTCAAGAAATTAAAAGTACACGGAAAAGGTATTAATAATGTTAAAAGAATAGATTATAGGAAAAATCGACAAAAATAATCCAAACTATTGGCATTTGTTTACAATAATTCCAAGTATGATTTATTCTAAAATAATCCCAAATATTTATGGTGTCTTCCTAAAATAATCCAAACTATATTATTCCATGTAAAAATGATATCAACTATGTATGAACTGTGATGTCTTCTTGTAATGATCTCGACGCACCAAGTATGGATCATTATTGGAAGATATAGTTAGATACCGTGCGTACATATAGTTAGAGTTTTATTGAAATAAATCGCAGTAATCTTTTGACCACATCAACAATAGTTCAGGTTATTTCAAACAAATTTTCTTGAACTATTTTTAAAAAGGAAGACTTGACAAGAATAATACCAACTATGACGACCGTTCCGCTCAAAATAATCCTAACTATGAGTTTATCTATAATAATCCAAACTATTAAGGGTACCTTTTCAAAATAATCCAAACTTTATTTTTCTTGCTTTCAACTATTCATTTTTTTTTGATAATTTGTTTTCATTTCATTTCAAGACTCTCAAAGGAGAGTGCAGCAAAGGAGTATTCTCATGATACATTTGCCTCAAAGAAAATCGGTTTTCTTAACAACTAGCATTGTACACATAAATGAAGTAATGATTAGTTCAACGAAGCAATGAAATCATCTCTTCTTTTCTTTGAAGGCCTTCCTTAGCAAGTGCATCTGCCACCATATTAGATTCTCGCCTCCTATGCATAATCTGAATTCCATTGCCCATTTTTGCATTTAATCTGATGGAGTTTATGATGAAGGCAAGGTTCCATGGGCCTTTGTTGTCGCTTGTACACCAATTAACCGCATTCTTTGAGTCCGACTCTACAACCAAGTAATGGTACGGTGTTTCATTGATTCGTGGGCGAGGAACACGTTAATGGCTCAATGTATTGCAAGAAATTCAGCATGATTTATTTCCACACAAGGTATTGGAGAGGAGAAAACACATATGAACTTTCCTTCATGGTTTCGGAGAACACCTCCAATGGCAGCTCTTTGTATGTGTGTATCAAGCGAGGCATCCACATTCCACTTGTAATGCGTGTGCGGTGGAGGCGACCAATGTATCGCAACTCTGGCCATTTTTGAGGCAGCGGGTAGTTGGGGGTAATAGATGCAAAGGGGTTCTGTAGCACCTCATTTGGGCTATACGGGAAAGGCACTCCCCGTCCTTGAATCCACCAATTTAAACGAAGTAGAATCATGTCATGTATTTCTTTATTTGTGCAGCATTTATTTTCGAAGCATCTTGAGTTGCGTTCTTTCCATATAGACCATAGTATGACAACGAAACTTGTTGCCCATATCTTCATAAATAACGTCCCACCTATAGGGAAAGACCATTGTTCAAAGAGGTCTCGGATTGACAATTTGAGACTACCATATTAGAATTAAGAGCTTGAAATATTTTGAAAAGGTACTCCCAATAGTCCAGATTATTCTAAAAACCCATAGTTGAGATTATTTTGAGCGGAACGATCATTGTTTGAGATTATTCCAGTCAATTTTTTCAGAAAAAAAATTGCTTGACCCCAAAAGCTGCATCTAAAACCCAACAAAAAGAAAAGAGCAATGAAGCATTAGGTTATCCTACAGTCTACAGATCACATCAAAAAGATATACAAAGTTGTTATAGATTGTAATTTGGTGTTGTTTTAAATCTCCGGTTGAACTACTATTAACATTTCAATTTACGGCATCACATAAAAGTGTATGAATAGTGTCTAACTGCTCCTTTTATGTCGTTATTACACAGTTCATCTTCCTCTCACCAAACATTCACTTATCATGCATTTTATTTATAAATAATTAAGTGCATCCAATAGCTCAACCTTGCTTCCATCTTTTTTGTTTGATTTTTCAATCCGTGACGACGCACATTTTACTCTTTAATAATGTTTATATATTGTGCCTTAGCTTGTTGGAGTATTAGTAGTCTAACACTGTATTATGATATATATTTAGGGTTCACTAGCTTTTCTGACTTGGTGGGAGACTATGTGAGACCAACTAGTATTGCACGTCTTAGAAGTGAACGTGATGTTTGGCGTCCATGTATTGGCTTGCATATGATATGACACGATAACCAGCCATGTAAGTTAAGCTCATTGTGTGTGACTGTGTATCATGGACCGTCATATATATATTTCTTACTTTTAAAGTGTACATAAACGTATAATAAAATTTGCGCTACCGATCTATAAAATTACATAAAATATTAAATTATTGATGCTACTAATTAAAACCTCACTTAATTTTTCTCAAGAAACTAAACTTATAGTATATGTATAATAAAATAAAGTTGTACAATGACATAGGTTTTGCACTTTATTGTTTTACCTTAATGTGCATGAAGGAAGTTCTTATCATAATTGCGATGACAGTAGAAAGCAGTTGTACTATTATAATAAGTTTTATACTTAAATAGAATGATTATGGATATTATGTTATATCTTTTTGGATAATTGAGTATATGATCAGTCAAGTGTCAATGCCCCGGCCACTACTCATTTCTGATGAACATATACTCCCACATAAACAATTATGAAGGATTTTTGGCTCAATGCCTGAATGCAAAGATACATTAACCGCGGGTCAGGTACTCAATACTCATATGGAAATAAGGTTATGTTATCTTTAACATATATAACAATTTAGTGCTTATTTCAGAAATGATCTGATCAGCTCAGAAAAGTTCAAGTCAGATTAGAAAGTAATATGAACAAAAAATAACTATAATAAGTTCATATCATATCAGATAAGAAAAATTCAGCACAGATCAGAAAAGTTCAGATTGGATCAGAAAATTTTAGATCAGATCAGACGAAAAGAACGAATCCTAAATAGCGGTGAATAAATAAAATTATGTGTTATTTTGTACAGAAAGTATTATGCATGGAAGGGACAATTGAGCTGAAAGTCTAAATTGATGGTTGAAGTCCAGGGTATATATCCTCAACTAGTATTAACCCCGTGCCTTTCACGGTTATTTGAAAACTTTATCAAATTTTTCTTCTTCATGCATTAATGATTTTTTATGTGATATTAATATGAAGTATCTATTTTAACTTAGTAGATCTTATTAATTTTTCGCCATGTATGTTTACTTCTTGGTATTTAATTAGGTATAAAATTATGTAAATAGTGCAATGATCATTATTGATATTTATAGGTATCGAAATAGGTGTAACGTCTAGTATGTGAACCGTCCGGTATTTCTTTGATAAAAAGAAAAAATTTGAACTATTTTTTTCAATTATCGTGGTAATTTCTATATATTAATGCAATAAAATGTCATATGATCTTTGAGAAGTAAAATAAATTGCCTCAAATATAATCAATCCTTTTTTAAAATTGCATAGCTGATTAATTTAGAGTTTAGAGTAAAATAATTAATAAAAATTAGTAGAAGGGTTGAGGGGATTAGGAGGGTAAATGTAGGCTATCTTTTACGATAATTTTTGGAGCTCCTTTAGTATTATAGTATGTTTCACCCCTTGGGTGGATGCCCTTCTTGGTGTCATGGGTGATTAGAGACATATTTGTGCAAATACCTGGGCTGAATTGTCAATTGTGAAGGAACACTCCTAGAATTCAAACATGAGACATCGATCTCGGTCATGCTATTTTTGATATCATGTAAAAGAACCAAGTTGATCGAAAGATTAAACTGATAGTTGAAGTCCAAACATTATATTTATTTTTAATAGTATTACATCAATATACATGGCTTTACTTTTTTAAAAATATAATCTCATTTATAAGTATGAGATTATATTATGATAAGAAGAATAATCCTCTAGGCTGCCTCGCTCAGGGCCCCCATCCAGAGGCCCATTACAAGCCATAACCCCCCAACCCCCATCCCCCCAAAGCCAAGAATTGATCCCTAGACCAAGCTAGAGAATATGGGAAGGCTCACCACTTGAGCTAACCCCAATCCTTACATGGCTTTACTTGTCCACCCCAAACTTATGATTTCTTCAAAAAAAGTGAGAATAAATTTTTAAAAAGAAAGCCGTGTGTTTGGAGACAGGAATGCTTTAAAGACTTTGCTTTTCCAAATTACATTTGATTTTATTATCATTACCGTAATTTAGTACCTTGGTAAGGATTTCACTATTGACATTTGACCCCATTGGATCAAGAAGTCAACGTGGGAGTTGAAAAGGACGGAAAGTTTGCCGGGAAAGTGGTGATGTGTCTTGCATTGGTTTAATACAGCTTTGCCTCATTTAAATCTTCTTCCACAAGATTATCTGTTTTCTAACAGATTATCCTTAACTTAATTTTCCATGTTTAGTAACCTGCATGCTATTTTGAGGTTTATGGATTAATAATAATGATTTTTACTAGCTACTTAAACGCTTTCTTGATCAACTGGGTTTCCTTGCTCAGAATTCTGGACAATGGCGTAAATTAGACTGTTTTTAGTTAGTAACTTCACCAAATAAAAGGACAGCAAATTAGCATATACAAGGGCATAATTTTCTTCTGGTTTTATAAATATACAAATTAAAATATTAAAATTGTTGGTAGAATTAGTTAAGAATTGTTGCTTCCTACCTCCTACCGTTCCAATGTGAATTTGTCCTTGCTCTCCCAAAAATTTGTAAGTTAGATCTTCATAGTGCCATCAAATATATATTTGATTTCATTGTAATGTTTTTTAGTGTCTAAAATTAAAAGAGACTTGAATGATACTTTCTCTCCATTTTACGTATAGTACTACAGTACTTTATGTTTAAGTTTGTCAATTCCCTCAAAAAAAAAGTTTGTCAAAGGGCCTTTTCTTTTCGGCTAATTCTAGCTGAACTGAACTGAACTTATTGGAGCCTGAACTGAACTTATTGGAGCTGAACTGAACTTATTGGAGGTAACTGAACTGAACTTTTGGAGCTGAACTGAACTGAACTTATTAGAGCTGAACTGAACTGAAAATAAGCTGGACAGAACAGGCCCAAAGTACAATTTTAACAAGTAATAAATACTTTTAGTGTAAAAAGAAGGTTGCAACAGTGTAAATCACAAAAGAAGGTCAAAGGGAGTATATGAATAGTGTAAAAAGTCAATGGTTGCAATAGATATGGAATAATGGATGAAGTATATTTTTTTCTATTTATATGAAATATTGGAAAAATATATTTTGAGATTAATCTAATAAATCTTATCATAATACTCCTGACATTAATTTTCATATTACTAAAAATATAATTTTATAACAAGATACAAAAAAAGTTTGGGGACCTAATTTTACTTTAGGAGATTATTCTATCATGAGTAAACCTAAACTCTCTCGCAAAGAAAAATAACTACATTGACTTGAGAATCAATTGAGTGGGACTGATTTGTTACCTCAAATTTGGAGATATAATTTGCTACTCGGCTTTTCTCCTGATCGATGTGGGTAATCGACACAACAACCTAGAGGAAAATGTGATGAGGAAGAATTAAAATTTTGATTTTTGCACATATTAATTAAATAGTAAGTATTAAATAGTATTTCCTCAGTTCCCTTTTAATGTTCCCATATGGAATATGGGGCAAGACCAATGCAAATTGATGTGGATGAGAATCTTTTGAATTTTATATTGTATAAAGTGTACTTTGATATTTTTTGCTTTTGAAAAAGTAAGAGAGAGAAAGAAAAGTGAGTGATTGAGAAAGAAATTATTCTAAAGTGGGTCCATGTGTAAGACAAAAAATAAAAATTGTTGTAAATATTTGGTGGTTGAAGGGTAAGATGGAGAAATAAATGTTCTTAAAATGGAAAAGATTCAATATGGGAACAACTTTTAGAAACGGCCTAAAACGGAAAATGATAACATCAAAAGGAAACGGAGAGAGTATTAAGCAAGATCTTACGTGAATTTCGTTTGAATATATATATTAAAAATCAAGTCCAATTAATAATAAAAAGCGAATGGACTCATGGAGGATCACTTCAATAAAACTAAAAGAATAAAGTACCATAGGGTTGCAAGTTTATTAGTAATATGTTTTTTTTCGAACTAGGGCTAAGAAAAATGGAGCATTTGGACCAAAATGTAACCATGATATGTTACTTTAACTTTGATTTCATTTTTCCTTGTGCGTTAAGATATAGAACTACCAACTTCTTTCAGCTATTCTCCCATTACTATATTTTGCTGTTTTTATCCCTAACAATCTAAGATTGTTTGTTGTAATCTTTTATTTGTAGATGAACATTATTTGAACACGACTCATGATAATCCCATTTGAATAGTTAATAAAATTGAGCAAAAGAGTCTATTATACATTTATACGATATTTTTTTTTGTTGAAGAAGGCTATTTCATAAACCTTAAAAGCGTCTTTATGAGTTAAGAATATTGCTAAATTAAGATTTTTTCATAAACCTTAAAAGCGTCCTTATGAGTTAAGAGTATCAAACGCATATAGCTAAGATTGGATATGTAATTTGGTCATATTTGTAAAGAATTCATTTCTCCCATCTATAGGAGCTAGCAACTCCAAAGTTCAAGATCCCCTTATGATCCAAACTCAACAACAAACATCTGTTAAATCAAGTAAATCAAAGGTTATGAACACACGTGACAAAGCTAGCCAAAATCGCTAACTTAGGTAGTCACTTATAGACCAAGTCCTACCTAAGGTAGTCACTTTGGTCTAATTCAATTTGTCGCACACTTAGATTTATTGACGCAACAACTGTTTTGTAACTCACATCATAAGAGAGAGTTCACGATTTTCGTAAGAACCTAATAGTATCTATAAATAAACACTAACTAAACCATGTTGTGCCAATAATTTACTCCAAATGTTTTCTTTGAAGAAATAACTTCTAATTTTTGAACATTAGAAATAAGGTGACAAATAAAAATCCTTTATCTAAAATTGACTTAGCATCTAAATAGGCGAAGAATTTATCACTTGATACTAATCCATACATGCATGGAATAAAGCTGGATCATCTATAGTTTGAGTCTCGAGTCTCAAGTATGGTTGTTACTTGATAAGCATGATGAGTATATATAATTACTAATTAGGGAGTCTGAAAAGATGCTTATACTTTTTTGATTCTATTGTCAGTTAGTTACGCAAATGGAAAGTAATTTATCCTTACTATTCTAAGAATGTCCCTCGGCTGTAAAATAAAGAAAAAAGGTATAGGATTTGCCTTCAAAGCAAAAAAGGAAAGAGTCAATAAAGTTAACTCCAAATACTAAAAAAAACAAATGAAAATTACTTGAAATAATCAGACAGATTTTGTAAGAATAAGACCCACGTTTCATGACAAAAAATTGATGGAATAAAAGATGCTATAATATAGTAGCTTTAGCTAGCTAGCTTTTTAGCCGACAGAAATGGCAACAAGAACTAGGAATGGTAAAATTCATTCTATCAAGCTTGATCCTTCTCAAATTCCTTGAATTGATCTAGGTCTAAATTTTATCCTTGAAAGTTTAATGAAGTAGGTTGAAGATACATACATCTAAAATAATATGCTTGGAATTATTCTGAGGGTCTGTTGTTTTCAACTTATTTTCAGTCCTTATAAGTTCAGATAAGTTCAGATAAGTTTAGATTAGTTCAGATAAGTTCAGATAAGGTCTAATAAGGTCTAATAAGGTCGAATAAGGTATAATAAGGTCTAATAAGTTCTAATAAGGTCTAATAAGGTTCTTATATATTTTTTATATAACAACATCATCATTATTATTATTATTATTTATTATTATTATTATACTCATTTGGCTATCATTGCTTGTTGTACGCTTGAGAATTTTATTCGTCTACATGAATAAGGGATATCGACTTTTATGGATTGTCGTTTATAAATGAACATTAAACTATTGTAGTTGGTAGTTGTTCTTGAGGCTATTGATATGCATCTTTTAAGTTTACCTCCGTAAAAATTTATAATTAATAATAACAATAACAATAACAATAAATAATGACTTATAGACCAATAATAATAGATAATTATAGTAATATAATAGTAATAATATAATAATTTGAATAATAATAATATAATAATGGTAGTAGTATTAATGATAATAAAAATTAACATAATAAGAAAATTAGTAATAACAGAGTAATTATTATTATATTAGAAATAAGAATGATAATAATTATAATGGTAATAGTATAAATAATGATAATAATAATACATAATAATAAATAATAATAATAATAATAATAATAAATAATAATAATAATAATAATAATAAATAATAACAATAATAATAAATAATTATAATAATAATATTAATATTAAATAATTATAATAATAATAACAATAAGGTGTAATAAGGTCTAATAAGGTCGAATAGGGTCTAATAAGGTCTAATAAGTTCAGATAGGTTCAAATAAGTTCAGATAAGTTAAGATAAGTTAAGATAAGTTCAAATAAGTTCAGATAAGCAAAAATAAGTTGAAAAGAACGGACCCCGAGTGTCAACCTTATCCTCTCATATTTTCTAATCTGTGCACGAGTGGTTCAATTATTGGAGGTTCTATATCACGAGAAAAATTAAACTCGTAATAAAATATAATATAAAAAACAGTAAAGCACTAAATTTTTACAATCGTGCGATGATGAATGGCACATTAATATATAGAAAGTCTGAAATAATATACAAAAACACTGCCCATAAAGAATATATAACCTATTAATCATAACCACTAACGTGAAGTGTAGTAATCGAGGCTTATGCATTTACCCGCAACGTACATATCCAATGCCACTCTTTTTAATCCTAACAAATTTACTTCACTTCAACTTCCTCGTTATTATTTATTATTATTCTTTTGTTGTTGATGATGGTGGTGATGTTATTTCAGTTTCTTTAGGTTTATTTTGTTTGTAATAAATTTAGTTTAGATTGGTTTATTTTAATTTACTTCGAATTATCCTATACTAGAAAATAAGTAATTTAATTTTTTTATTGTTTATACACATTATCTAGAAAATATCTTGAATATACAAATATTAATTACATTTGAATTAAGAATTCAGGTTAATTCATAACCGAATATGTAGTTTATGTCATTTGTAGAAAATAGCATGTTATTTTTAATAAGAATTTTATTTTTTAGAAAAAGGATTAGATATTAGAATAGTACTCCACTAACTCTTTCACATCTACTTTTTCAACAAAATACATTGATAACCAAACAACTATCATCTAAAGCTACGTGCCCGATCAAGTGTATAAAGCTTTACGGGACGGAGGGAGTATAAATTATCAAAAGGACACTATCCTCAATGGGAACAAACCGAACCATAGTACCAACTCTAAACCTCTAGGAACCATTTAAATTGGTTCCATTTTCACTTTAATAGGACCATCCAAACTGTTTATCGTTCGTTATTGTTTTCTATATCCGGTTTTCAGTTTCTTTGAAAACCAAAAACTACAATATGAAAACCAGAAAAAGTAGTTTCCAGTTATTAGTTGTCAGTTTTCAAAATTAGAATGAGAACTATCATTATAACCAAGTTTAAGTTTATAATACCACTTATATTATATGATTCTAAAATCATAAAAACCAAAATCTGAAAACTGGTGGTGATACCGAATGGGCCCTAACTTTAGTAGTCTTACTGGCTTGGTGTACCATCAAACTTGATTAAGGCTTTGTTCTTTTGTACTGAATTAATTGAAAAATATTTCATTTCATTTCAGTCAAGTCCTGCTCCATTCAGTTCAAAAGAATAGAACCAATCAATGAACGTTATAGTAAGATCAAGTCAAAGAGGGTATTTATGGGACACAACCTCTATTAGCCATGGCCATGGATCGACTCATAGTAAGCTAAAATGTCATAAAAGAGAAAGGATCACCAAAAGTTCACAAAATGGTTTTTTTTATGGGAAATTTTCAGAGGTATCCCTTGGATTAGAGCTAATTTCTCGCGCACCCTCTGGTTTTCGACCTAGCTAAAATGTCATTGAGATGACTATTTGTGTCTAAAGTGTCCTTACTACTAACAGACGTTAAGTTTCCATTAAGTTTTTAAAATATATTTCAATGTAATTTTAAAAATAGAAAATAATTAAAAACCATACAAGGTTAAATAATAAAAAATTTAAAACCCCTCCCACTCTCTCTTAGTCTCTCCTCCCCACCCCCCACCCCACCCACCCCACCCCATCCACACTCGCAGCCACCACCCACCACATTCTCAACCACCACCCACCCCACCACACTCTCAGTCTCTGCCTCAACCATCAACCCTTGACCCCTCGTCGAAACCACCACCCCGTCGAACCCAACCACCGCTAAAGCTCTTAACATCGCCCGAACAATTTCAGCCACCACCCATCGCATGGAATCTACGAAAATTTCCTCGTCTCAATCGCACGAAGATCTCTTAATTTCCGCTATTGCTGACAGCTCTCTAAAGATTTGGGGTTTGAGGTAGAGAGTGCGGGTGGATTGGGTTCGATATGGGTTATGGGTTGAGTGTTTGTCGGGGGTTAGTGGTGGTTTGGTTCGACGGGGATGGTTGGTTCGTTTGCAAGGGTTGAGGGTTAGTGGTGGTTGGGTTCAATTTAGGTTGCGGGTTAGTGGTGGTTGGGTTCAATTTAGGTTGCGGGTTAGTGCTGGTTGGGTTCAATTTGGGCTGCTGGTGGTTTTTTTAATGATTTTTTTCTTTTTCTTAAAAAATGAAAATTATAATTTAGAAAACTTAACGAAAATTTAACGTCCGTAAATAGTAATGGTATTTTAGCCACAAATAGTAACCTCAATGACATTTTAGCTAGGTCGAAAATCAGAGGATACCTGAGTAATTAGCTCTAACTCAGGGGAACCTCAGAAAATTTCCTTTTTTTTTATTTGTGCCCATTTTTCTCTCCTCTTTCTTTGCCCTCCTAAACACATACTCATTGGAAATCCCAGTATCGTCTGGCGTGAATTAACCCATTTACAAAGTGACTACCACAACCCAATCAGCCTGCCCAATAACCAGGCCTATTGGCACAAGATGTTGTCAATCACTTCCACAGGAGCATAAGCTACATAACATCATTGCACTCTACAACTATTACACTAACTGCTGTCAAGAAAAGGCAGTATGCTCTTTAACACATGGCTTATGAGCTACAATAATGAATAAACACGATTATTTTCCTGTTTATAAGAATAAAAATAGAAATAGAAATAAATAAAGAGCAGCGGTTGCCAGATCCATGTCCATTTATCAAAGTTGAGCTTTATCACAAAACAAAAATATAAGTTATTACAAATTCATACACACTGGAACTCGGTTGAACCTTCATTAACGAGATTCCTCTTGCTCTGAGAAGGTGTAACGAGACCACAGCTTTCTTTACATCTCCAGGGCTTTTTTCGTCGTATCTCCACAGCTTGCCAGTTATTGACTTCAAACTAGTCCTTAAATAGTTCACTGCACCTACAACAAGCTCCCTGTACAATCATGCAACCGACGTTCAACAAATGGAAGTGTAAAGTTCTGAGGAAAAGAAGAACAAAGCAAATTACGTACAGCTAGAAATGGTATTTGTGTTTTCTATAACAAGTCCATGGCTGCATGGCATCCACGATTTAACTTCCCGAAATTTTGAAAAATCAGTGCAGCAGATAGAGTGTCTAGTTTTATACTTCCTCCGTTTTTTTTTGTTGACCCATTTAGTTCATCACGCTTGCCAATATATAATTTCAACTGTTTACATCTTAAAATTATAAAAAATTGATATCTCAAAAAATATATAATGAGAGGACTCTCACAGGACCCACATGACTCAATATTTCTTATTAATCATAAAAGATAGTCAAAGTTTGTGAATAGTGATAAAATCAAATTGGGTCATCTAAAAAGAAATGGAAGAAGTATTGTGTTTTGAGTCTTCGACAGGAAAATTTGGAGGGAAGGGGAGGGAAAGAGAAGTATTCATTTAACCTTTGAATATAACAAGGCAGAAAGGAAGGGAGGAAAGTTTGAGCCTAAGTAAAACGATCTTTCCAATATTAAGAAGGGAGATGGAAGCCCAATCTTCAGTTTTTTTTTAATAATGAGAGAAGAAGCTCATTCTTCCAAGTTCGTTCCGCTTCCCTTCTCTTCCTCCGTGATTCCTATCTAAACAAGTCTTCTACAGGTTATAAAGCATATATAGTACAATTAGACTGGATCATCTAATACATAGCATAACTTCTTTATTCTTACTTTAGAAGGACATTAACATACTTAATAATTAGTGACAATGCAAACCATCCAAACGAAGGGGTGGCAGAAGGAGGTCCCATCTGTGCAACATGGAATAATCCACCGACACCAACTATCTTAGTTGGTATAACCTTTGGGGGGTGGTATGCCGGAACTAGGATTGAATATGAATCTCCTTTGTATACTCCCCTATGTGGATCCCTATTCAAAGATAAAAATGAAATCACCCTCCTAGAAATGTATGACAACATTGACAAGCTTCAACAGTAAGATGTTGCCACGTTTACATGAATAAGACGCAATGTCAAAATTGTCCATTCTTATTAACTGTGTCACTCAGACTCTTCATTTTATCTCAAGTGCCCGTGTGGGCCGTGTCGGATCCTCAACACTGGGACATAAATAAGATAATTTTGACACTTGTTTTGGGTCAAAATCATGGGAAATTTTCAGAAAGTAGATGAGCCAGACACCTAGACATGTACGAACATGGGCACGGAAGCGTACAGTGGATCTCTGAATGTCCGAACTGTTCGATATTAGCAAGTGAGACAAAGGGAACTAATGATAAAGAAAATGGAGGTCTCAGAAAGTCATCTATTTTCATCATTAAGAACCATTGAACCAGCAAATTTTGTCATCCCAGGCACAAAAATGGGACCTCCGAGAATCCAGACATAGAGCAGTGCCCTGGGTTCACTTCTCATTTGTGGAGAATCAAGGAAGGTCCCCACCAGAGGTGTCCAAGATTTGTGGGCTAGTTAGGGCTGATCTTACCCTAATTCTAGACTTAGCTAACCAGATATTTTATATGTATACCACCACTTTCAGGCCAAGAATTTTCTGATTCTTTACTTTAATAGTGAATGAACAAAGTTTTTTCTGGTTTTCATCCCGAAAGAACTAGTAGTACATTACAAGGCTTTCCTAGCACCATGGGGTTTTGGGACGGAGGATGTAGAAAAGAAACCAAAATCAAGACATTGTTTTATTAGCAAGTTGGAGAATTGGTGAATGTAAATTACAGATTTAAAGGGTGAGGATAAATCCAATTTCAGTTCGGTTTGGAACTTTGAAGCTATATATATAGAAACTAGGTCCTAGCTTGCATGAATAATACTCTGCCAAGATTTTCATTGATCCTTGTCTCCTTCCATAACTTACAGATTTTGATGATTTAGAAGAACCTAAATGGACCAAGTTCTAAATTCTAAAGAAATCATTCTTTCTAAAATTTGACGCCAAATTGCCAATTCTAGGATGATAATATACCCCTTCTGGTACTCAGATTCTCCCAAAGAATGTTCAACCTACTATATGCTCGAACGTTGAAATGCCCACTGCATCAAGAAAAATTGATCACTTCATAACTTGTGCCACTGAGATTCACAAACTCGAAGTGGACAATCTTTTGCAAATTGAAACTTGAAAGTGTGGCTAGATAAAGTACAAACCCTTCAAACGGAAGAAAATTAGTTATAGTACATCCATGACAGGACACAGAAGACCAGATGCACCAAGAAATTTTACTGTGTTTTTAATTTAAAACTCTCTTAGCTGTATACAATTCATTCAGACTCCAATAAGCCTATGCATATATTTACATACTCTCCCAATTGAAGTTTGACAGCTCTCTTGAACCTCTTTACGGTCTTTAAGGATCAACTTTGGCCTTCAATTCATTTGAAAAGTTGAATAAATTCTAAAAACAAGCATCTCAATACATGAAAAAGAAGGTCAAAACTCTTCAGATAAAAGGAGAATAAAATTTCCTATATCTATGAGTTAACTATTATATTTATAGGAGTTGCCAAACACAAAAGTGGTGCCTTCACTTGGCTGATCATTTCACTCCACACGATATTGTGCCATGACATACATGTTATCGATTTGCCTTTATGCTTCTTATTTCTAACTTCAAGAAAATAGAGTAAGCCAAGACTCATCCCACCATCACTAGAATAGATTGATGCTATCTTTGAGCATCAATCAAATGATCAAGTCCAAGCCTCTTTTAATTGCAAGGATCATGGTATCTCAAGCTAAGAACGCAAAAGAATACAAATCGAAGAATTCACTCATTTAAATTAACCCCTAATATTATAATTTCTCCGTTCTAGAATAAGTGCTAAACTGCTAACAATTTCCTTCTTCAAAAGTTGCAACATACTTCCTACATTCACTTCCAATTACAACACTTCCCTTTTTCAGGAAGTTTCTATTTGATTACAACAATACTCAATGAGCTCTCTCTCTCTATCTCCTCATCATGAGTGCCTCTTTTTTATTTCTCTCTAGCTCCTTTCCTTAAAAGTTGTGCCCCCCCCCCCCCCAATGTTGCAATTAAAAGTGAACGGAGGAAGTAAATGCAACACTTCTCATTTTAGTTAAGAGGTTCTCTTATCTCTATCTTGATCATAAGGGTCCCTAACATAAGTTTATAATTCAACTGATCAGAGGATAATAGAACTAAAAAAACTAAACAGGGAAATACTCAGTTGATGTTTACTTACAATGGCGAGCAAGGAGATCGACCACCATTTACATAGTACACAAACAAATAGGCATCATAGTGCTGCCCGTTAATGATGTAGAACCCATAAAGCCTTCTTACACACGTGAATGCCATTTTCTTGTACAGATACATGGCTGGAGTATTGTAAGATATCACATGCAAATATGCACCTCGGCACGTTGGTATAGAATTAGCATATCTCGTAACCTCTCTGATCAATGCTGAAGCTGAGCAGAAAGATATCTTCTTAGCATGTGCCAATAAATCAATAGCCAAATGCAGTGAGGAGTAACTATATACCTATGCCATAGTTCCTATATGCTTCAACAACTCCCAGAGTGAGAATATAAACTAGAGTTTGGTCTGATCTGGAAGAGTCACATCTAACCAAATCAGTGATCTGCAAATCAGAAGGATGCAATATAAGAAAACTACATAAATTTGCCAAAATAGTGAATATACATACAAATACAACAACGTTGGGAGCTAAAAGTTGCAGCAAACCCATATAAGCCTCTCTTGCTCATGAACAACAGCGAATTTAACAGCCAGTGAAGAATTAAAGATCCCACAAGGAAGAAAAAAGGGAGGGGAAGCGTAGGGGAACTTTTTAATGAACGAATTGCATTAATAGCTCCAAAATTGTGCACTATAGATTTATGCCATGGCTACCTAGGGATGGAAATTCGGTTCGACTCCGAAAACCTAGAAATCCGATACGAGTTGGACATTACAAATCCAAATAGAATATGATTATTATCTGTTCCCTCATCAACTAATAGATTAATAGTACATTCTAATAGGATAGATAAAGTTGGACTATTAGAAAGTAAGTTAAACATTATAAGTTTTATACTAAAACTAAGTTTTGACTATATTAAATGGCAATTTATTTTGAGTCTGTTCTGAATCCAACACAATCCGGAAGAAAAAGTATAAGTCCGCATTCAAGAGTATATATAATTCGAATCCAAATAGGAGTGAAAACATCTGGCTCCGATTGAGGTGGAGCAAGCATGGAGTTTAGTACGTCCGACACAAGTCC
This sequence comes from Patellifolia procumbens, assembly GCA_947645195.1. Taxonomy (NCBI): domain Eukaryota; kingdom Viridiplantae; phylum Streptophyta; class Magnoliopsida; order Caryophyllales; family Amaranthaceae; genus Patellifolia; species Patellifolia procumbens. Next base: position 4,931,279 of record CANSGD010000594.1, read on the forward strand.
GATCCTTTACCACTCCTACCAGTGACCCTTCTTTCCCACCAAATAAACCCCAAATTATGACGAGCTACATTATATACACCCCAAGCAAAAACAAGAAGGCAAGGAAATGTACTTTTGTGCATATAAGATTATTTGTTTATCTCATTATATCCTTCTATATCCTAACGATGCATTATAATTATTGCTGTGTTGCATTGTCAAGTATCATAAATTCATAATTCATAACAGTGTACATAGTAATTGTGTCAATACAATATTGCCTTAAAATGATGGATTATATTACAAAGTGAATTTTTGAGTACTCCAAGTGTGAAAAATATAGCAAAACATTTTCTGAATCCATGTAATTAATTACTAGAATTTCCAAGTTGACTAAAGTGTAGTCCTATCAGTGATCAGCCATACCTCATCCACAGATGGATAAATTTAAATTGATCAAATAGGAACATTTATCTATGAACGAGAAAAGAAGGTAGCCTGCACAGAACTCATCAGAAAAAAATACAATCCTAACAGTAGTAATTAGCAACCATGAGTTGAGCCTTTTAACTCGAGAAAAAAGCTCCAAAAAGTGAAAAGAAGCTAAGTATAATGTAATACACCCACAACTTAAAGAAGCATCAACACCAAACTATACAAGTTGATATAACAACACCAGCACAAGCAAAAGGGGCATACCTCACTTTCTCTTACTAGAACAGTCTTTATGGTGACAAATCCAATAAGTTCGTCACTCTGAGCATTGGGCCTACCACGATCAACAGCTCCCCATGAAATTATATCTTGACGATTAACGACGTTGTGAAAGAACTCAGACTCATACCTAAACAGATAAAATACATTAAGAATCTCCTAAAATAGATCAGAGCACAAAGAAAGATAACACAAGAGAGGATAATCCACCTAATGGGAAAGAGATCTGCATGAAGTTGTTGAAGAATTTCTAAATCAGAGGGTCCGATCGGTCGGTATGCAACTGATGGACGGTGGGATGTCTTTCGGCCTATCATGGAACTCTAAAACATTAATCTCCTGTAATATTTTGATGTATGTTGAGAAAGCAGATAAACGTTTCTTCTTCCATCAATGCAACCTCAGCTATTAACTTTTAAGAAGGTAACTGCCAAAACCTGACAATATCACTCGACCTTTAAACATATCCATATATTGCAATACCTGGCAAGACCAAGGATGATGAAACGCGATTTAGTTACGAATCCGTGAAACTCGTTTTAATTACTTACACTTGACGGTACATTGAATCCAACATGATTCTCAACGAACCATAAAAGTACTTAAATAGTTAAGTAATCTACACGTCAAGCGGAGACAAATAACACACACTATCAAAAGTTCCCCCTATCTTCAACAATCCACTCATTTATATACCATCAAAGATATACTTGACTACTTTGACAGACCTATATAAAATTTTCCCTACGTCCGTACAATCGTAGTAGTGCAACACTCTAACCTTCCCAGAACTACTTAGGGATGATTGTAGAACAAAAGACGCATCAAATAAAGCTACTGCCGTAAAAAGAACCTTAAAAATTAGAGCTCTTCAAGCATTCAAAGTGATCAAAAACGGAAACTAGAACTCAAAAGTACTTCCTTTTATCCCATTATACTGAATCTTTTAGCAATCTAGGTATTTGAACGCATTCAACTTTCGGGCAATTTTCGCCCAAATTAGAGCATACAGATACCAATAGAAGTAAGTGCTAAAGTACCAAGGCATCAGCACTGATTAATTCAGCAGCTTATACTATCAAATGCTTATCATTACGTTCCAATTTTTGGTGTATAGATAGCGATAAAACACACTGATACAAAAGGGATTCGATCACAGGTCTAACACCAATGACGAGACTTTACCAACTAAAGTAGCCGGCATTCACTTATCGTTATCATGTTAATGATTATGAAGCAGTATCAACTAATTTTTTATTTCTAAAACAACAAAGACAAGCAGTAATAATCTAATCTAATCAAGCTGAATTTCTATTAAATGAATCATACGCTTAAACCTAGAAACAAAATCCAAACTTAATTCAGAAATCAGGAAATGAAATCTAACACAAACCACATAAATCTGTGCCCTAAGTGACAATAGCAACAATTAGGGCGAGGGAGAATTGAAATTCGAAAATTAAAGGTACCTGTAACAGCAAGATGATTGAGTGCGATAAGAACTTGAAATTAGGATTTAGGAAGGAGAAATCATATAATTCTACAGTTCTATAAAGTACTGGTGTTAGACTGTTAGTGGATGTATGAATGAAAATTCCAAGAGAGAAAGAGATGTCAGATGATGGAGAGGGTTTGGAATTTCCAGATTTGTGTTTTCACTTTTGTGTCTTATGCTTTAATCTTCAATTTTTGTGCATTTTATCTGTTTCGTTGACCAGTTTTCCGACTTGTCCAATGCAACTATGCAATAAATCAACGAGGTGTTCCAGTTCTAGTCCCTAATAATTAGGGATGTCAGTGGGGCGAGGTTCGTAAACACCCGCTTTGTATCTTATTCAGTTAGGCGGGGATGAAGAAAGGTTTTGTGGGTGATGGGGTGGGAATGACGATGAAATTTTTCCTGTCATAGGTAATAGCGCGGTGTGGAGTTTAGAATGTACCCGCCCCATCCCCACCCGCCTTGCCTCATCCGTCATCCCCGCCCCGTTTTATCCCCCGCCTCCAAAGTACTTATTATAATTCCTCCGTTTCAATAAAATAGTTACATGTTCCATTTAAAGAAGTTTCAAATTAATGACTACACTTCTCCTTTTTCCTTTTTTTGGTAACTTTTTCTCTATCTCTCTCCTACTACATATCTTACCCCACAATCTCTCACACAAACAAAAAGTGCCTAGGAGTCCGCAATAAAAGAAGTGTAACTATTTTTTTGAAACGGAGGAAGTATAAGGTATTTTATTTTAACATTTTTTTAAAAAAATTAGCACATATTTAATAAACATGTGACATATATTAAAGCGTGTATGGGGGATGTTGGGGCGGGTATGATGGGTGCGAGACGGGTAAAGAGACCCATGTGGGTGATGGGGCAGGGATGGTTCTCATTGCGTACGCATTGGGACGGGAATCAAAATTTTCCCAACCATTGGTGATGGGGCGGGGATGAGATTTTTAGATGGGGATGGGTGTGGAGGGACCATCCTCCGCACCTGCCCCGCCCTATTGACAGTCCTACTAATAATGACTCGATCTGAAAAATGGATATCCGGTCTGTAACTTATCGTTTTGAATATTTCGGATCGAATAGTAAAAAAATTCTTGTAATGGGTTTGGATCAATCTTTTAGAATGAAACTAGTTTGTGGCCCCGGCGATGCCCCGGGCCAATTTTATGTCTAATTCAGTTAGAATAATATTCTTAGTCATTTTATATTTAATAATTAAAAAATTAGACACATTATGAATTACAATTTACTAATAGTTGAAAATAATTAATGTCATTTAGCATGAAAAAATATTATTAAAAAAAGATAAAAATTATCTCATTTAAAATATGGATTTTAAAAGTTACAACAATAACTCTTAATGTTCACTTTTATATCATCATTGATTTTGATAGAAGAAGCAACAATAGTATGTTAGTCTAGTGGTTGGTGCTATTTCTTACATACTCAATGTCGCGAGTTCAAATCTTCACGTAGACAATATTTTTAATATGACAAAGAAGTGGATAGAATCATAGAATGTCATCGAAAAGGGATAGTGACACGTGACGGATTGCAATGCTTGGCTACACTTTTTAATATATATAGATGTGGGGGGAATCTGATATTCGGATTAATATCCATTTATTTGGTTTGCTTTTCAAAAAATTGAATTATTTTTCAAGGTTTTTCTAAAAAAATTGGATTATTCGGTTATCTGATCTGAAGCTTCGGGTATCTGAATTTTTTTGGATCGTCAATCTCCCAATACGAAATTTTCGGGATATGAACACCCCTACTAATTGCTATCCCTCCGTCCACCCCGAAGGCTTTTTCATTTCTTTTAGGAAAAATTGTTAATTACCACCTTTTAAAAAAAAATTTCGTAAATTACCACTTTAAGAATTTTTTATTATAAATTACCACCTTTTGTATGCAAATCTTTTAAAGTTCCCACCTGTTAATGTTTTCCAAAAAAAGCGTTTATGTGGAGAGTGGCACGATATCATGCACTTCCGGTTCTAAGGCTCAAGCCTGCTGAAAAGCAAAATGGTGTTTGTGAGTCTAGGATGAGAGGAGCATGATCCAAAACCGTGAAAGAGCCATAGTAAGTGGTACAATATGGGAAGAGGTCGATAAATTGCTGGCTATTTCTAATCTTTCATGAACTATGTAGTTTGAGCAGTGTTTTTTCCAAGAGAAAGCTTCCTGGTTACATTGGTAGTCTAGGCAGTCTGTGCGGGTCATACAACCAGGAAAACGTTGATGTTGTGACAACGTAATAGGTCTCCCTCCCACTTTATCTGAAGGTGAGAGGAGTTCATTAAAATCTCTAAGACCACCCAAGGTTTATCTTGAGATTGTAGGTAGTCATGGTCATGGAGAGAGTTTCATGCATCGTCTTTTTCATGTTCTTTAGCGGGAAGGTAAACTCCAGAACAAGAAGACTTTCTTTACAAATCTTCGAGTAAATATGAAGATGAGCATATCTACTCGTTAAGCAATAAATATCCACGTTGATGTCATTGTCGTTTCAAGATATCCAAATCCCCACACAATGATTTAAGGGGTTAATGATAAGTTTATACTAAAACCTAGAGCCTTTATAATATCTTGGAGCTATTGACATTATTATCATGGTCTCAAGCACAAATAAAATGTCTGGTTTAAATCTATTTTTCAAAAATATTAGCTCTTTTTTCGCTCCCTGAACATTCCAAGCTATAATTTTCATAGAAATTCAATTTGTTTTAGTTTTAATTTGTTCATTACAGGTTTTCCTTTTGTTATGTGAAGGAGTAACCTGAAATTCCAGGTATGGGTACTAGCCCATAGTTCAATGGGAGCGTCAAAGCACTAGGTTCGAAGAGGTTCAGAGCACCTCATAGCAACATGATAGTCCAAAAACTCATACAGATACAACTTAAGGTAAGACAAATAGGCAAAAATGATAGTAATACAAAGCAATGGCATTAAAATCCATGCTAGCCACCTTGCATAGTCGAGCAATGAAGTAGTCTAGTAGTTTGGGGGACTACTTATAAGGTGGTAAGAAATGCAGAGATTCCAAGCAAGCCACAGAGCCTAGGTCAAAAAAAGGAAATGAAGGGTCAGAGACACTATGCATAATAGCTGATAGTAGTGAATAAACCTTCCACAAGTTTGCTGAACTAGCAATTTCTCTTCATTCATACTAAGCCAAGCACAAATCATCTTTTTATCAAGTTAGCTGAAGCTTCACAATAGTTACAAAAGCCTCAACTCCATCACGAGTTATTGGAGATGTATATTAATTAGTTTACAAGGCTTGACAGCTTAATTCAGGGATATCAATCTTCCAAACTTCACACACCTACAAAAGAGCTCCACTGACAAAGCGATGGTTCAGCACAGCTGAAGCAACTGGCCGCTTTCTGTAATCTGGATTCAGCATCGCCTGTAATACAGGATCATAAAACATAACTTGACAATGTTGTTGCAATAAGAAAATGTGATTACAACTTTAGTTGCTTAACAAATCAATGAACCTAAAGGGAATTTAACAGATGTTAAGGAATTGAAGACAAAAGCACTATACATACAAGATTGGACTAGTTTCATAAAGTAGGTGCAAAGCAATTTTCTTCCTTCTTTAGATCAGACTTGTTGTAGAAGTGTTCTCCGCCGAACATGTGAGTAGAGTAGAGGTATTTTGGTGAATTTACTTGATGTGAATACTATACTAATTTCTTCTCTTTGTTTAACAGAAAACAAATTTTCCACTTCAACTTTTTCTTTTCAAGTTCTTTACCAACTAAGGCGTTGTCATACACAGGCGTACAAAAATAATGAGCTATGAGGATGAAGAAGCATTTTAGAAATAGATTGACATGGTTGGAACTGGGATAATAAATTATTCTCTCAATTACTCAGGTAGAGAGTACGGAGACGAGCATTATCATATGCACACAAACAAAAGGTGCAATGCCTCCCCTGAAACCACGATATTATTAAGGTGTCCATACCCACATCAAAGTGTTGAGGATCCGCTACCGGCTACTTGAGGTGAAATGAAGTTCGAATAACATCAGCGTGTATTAATATGACATAATATGCCAAATGTGATGCACGTACACAGTTAGTGGTGATAACTGATAAGCTTATTTCTACATTCATTACTTATATTTAGCTGCAGCTTTTACATTTAGATTCATCTGGCCATCAGCAAGAAAGAGTGAAAGACTGTTATAAGGTAAGATAGAGTAATTCCCTAACCTGGAGTAGCTCCCAGCCAGCACCATCGCCAATATCCAAGAACTTGACAGCCTCCAACAAGCGATCATCAGCCAAACAGTATCTGAAAGCACATAACCATGCAAAAAGGTTGTTATCTCACTGGAAAAAGGTCTTTATAGTCCTTTTGAAATTCGGATGAGTTGATTTGGACATAAAACATCTCCAATAAAAACTGGTTTTATAGGAAAAGTATTTACTATCTTCCAAGAGAAAAAACAATCGTAAAGTAACTGCCTGTTGTTTAGTTTATCACAAGATAAATAGAGAGAAGGAACAAAAGAAAAGGGAGGGGAGAGGGTGGAGGGGAGAAGGGAAAGATGAAAGTAAGATATGAGGAGGAGACATGGCAATCATTTTTTGGAACGAATAATGTTTTTGATCCTCGGAAAATCTAGTTTTCACCTTTTGGAACAATATTTTCCACTGCCTACAAATCAACATAGGATTTTCCAGGAAAAGGATTTCCTCCCAACCCGAAAACTCTAGTATGCAAAAGACATTTGCAAATATTTGGATGTCAAAGCAAGATTATCTTCCGGCAGATATACTTCAGTTACAACAAGTAAAACGCAGCCAATTAAGCTCACGAAAGTCATCCACGTAATATGAGATGACAGGCACCCATCTACCACCCAGGTCACCCGAAACTACATCTATCATTACCTGACCACAATGTTTCAGAGTGTAGGATTGAAGCATTTCTTTTTCCCAAGAAAATTACGAACTGGCATTTACAAGTCTATGAAAACCCTAGGCAATTCCATACAGACCCAAAACCTTCATCAATCACAGATGAAAGAAAGAAGCATGACAGACTTGACAGTCTGTTTTCCTTTACGAAAATAGGCTAAAGTGAGTCTACCTATGTTACTTAGACACCCTCATATACCTCAAAAATCGAGTGTCATATCGTATCGTTTCGGGCACGACACGATACTTAGGTACTTCTTTGTTAACTAAAAACTTAACTTTTTTCTACAAAATGGCCGAGTCCGATACTTCGACACTCGTATCCGAGTAGACACTTAATCCGTGTTTGAGTAACATAGGAGTCTACATTACAGCTAAAACCTTTTTTTATTTCTCTTGGAAAATCACAATGTGACTAGAATACATTTTTCCTAGAGTCTTCAATTGTTAGAAGTTATAGGCCAGATGTTAGTCAAATGGTTGAAGGTTAAGCATCTCTGATCACATTTGGGGCATGAACATCCATCATAGAATGGACTCAATGGAAAATATATCTAATAATGTGCTTTTGGAATATAAATCAGATAAGAATTTCCTGGAACATACTCTCTGACTCCTTGAAGATCAAGCTGAAATGTATTCTCCAAAAGCCTCTGCAAAGTCCAGTGTAATTCACTTCATTCAGTTTTTAAAGAAGTGGATGTTGCAGGGTAGCAGCTTACATATAAAACACTGCTAAATTTTGAGCAACACAACTCACTCGTAAAGAAATACTATCCATGACGCCTGCTTCACAAAATGGAGTGAAGGCCAAGAATGCAAAAAGAAGACCCGCTTCATATCTGCAGAGTTTTTATAAGACAACAACATCCAAGTAACTACGCAGATAATTCCAGTCAGGAAATTATCTTAAAGATACATATCATGTATGAGTCTCCTATGGTCTTACATGTCATCTGCAATCCCAAAGTTTCTTTTCTCGATGGGATTGAAAGCACCAGCTGCAGTAGCTCGTCTCCAAAGTCCTTCTGACAGAGTTCCAGTTCCAGGACCTTTCTCTAACGATGAATAACTGGCAAAAGGCATTGAATTCATCCCCGATACTATTATTTTATAAAAGCATCTTTAAGATGTAAAGTTGTCATGGAATAACAACACATTCACACACACAAAAAAAAGCTTTAAAAGTGTTCTCTTTGGCTGAATTGAAAAAAAAGATTGAAAACACCTGAATTGAACTGAAAGGAATAGTAAAATGTGAGTAAAAGTATTGTGAAGAGCTGAAGTGAAAATAAGCTGGGGAGAACAGAACCTAATTGTGCCAAATGAGCTAGAACACACTTAAAAAAATTTAAAGAACAATATGTTGGGATTCCGAAAGGGGCGTCATATGCTAAAATGATGATATCAAATATAAAAATGAAGGTTCAAAGCAAAGACTTTTCCTCTGAATTCCCACAATGCAAATATCAACAGCAGAAATTTAAAGCTCCATGTATACAAACTGACAAAGCGGAAGTTCTGAACTTGTAATACTGCAGCTACTTATGCTGTAAATTCCGTCTTATTTGAGAGAATGAGTGAGGGATTAGTGGAACTAATTGAAAAATAAGACATTGGTAACAAACCTTATATCAACTGAAAATGCAAGATCTCGAAGACTTGCAACCAAATAGGCAGCTTCTCGCTCAAATATCGTACTGCCACCAGAGGATGGGAGTTTTTAAGCAGTTAGGCAACGGAAAAGAGACCTCAGTGACATGCTAAGTGATAAAGCAGCATAATAATAGTGCTTAGTCAAACAGCTTACTTGAGAACAACAGAAGCTGGTCCAAGACTTTGATGTAATCTGTCATGGTCATGCATGTAGACTAGGCCACTAAAAATTCCCTGGAGCATCTTGATAACGAAATCTTTTTTACGTTTAAATATTAGCCCTTGTTCAAAAGGATTCCAAGATGACCCTGATTCTAGAGTCTTATTTTTGGTCAGTTTTTCACTGGCAGCCTTTGCATAGTCTGCTGCGCTGTATTTTCCATCATAACGGAAAGCAAGCCACTACAAATGGAAAATGTACATTCAGCCGCAGCCAAGAAGAGCAAAGTAGAGACAGGGAAGTTCGACGCAATATACCTGTTCACCAGTTTTTGTCTCAAATCCACCAATCAGTATCAGGATATTCTGATATGTTTCTTTTGATCTGCTCTGAGAGCAATTACATAAAACTATTAGTTCACTGAGAACAGTAAACAAAATGCTCTGAAATGAATGTGGTAGAACTATCACCTGAAGGTAAAGATGAGTGCTTAGCTCATTGGCTGCCATCATGTCAGCCTCAACACCACCAGCCCTTTGTCCAGGATATACCTGAAAAAATCATTAAAATGACTATCAATACAAATGTTTTGTTTTGTTTCTATTAACAATATTAATAATACAAAATGCCTAGGCCATGAATAAGTAAATCTAGCATATTGGTATGATAATGTTTAATTTGAAGAAAATGATCCAGTGAGCAAAACCCAATTCCAAAGGCTTTTACACAGACCAAAACTTTGGTGAGTATATTTAAGTAACTTACATGAATAAGATGATTGATGATGATAAATTAGTAACTGGGGGATAAAGGTAATGGAACAAGGAAAAGAGAAAGAAAAATTGACCCTTTTACTCTCTAGTTCATGAAATAAAGGTAGAATTGTCTATGTACTGGATGATAGAAAACCAGCTGTTATGGCTTAATCATATTGAGTTTTGGCTATCATCAGAGTGAAGCGCATGTGTGAAGGCAGCCATCAGAAGTTAGAAGTGCTAGAAACAGTTGGCCCCGATATGACACGGCCAATTCCACATAAACAGACTGCGGAATAGTGCCTCATGAAGTTTCACACGATCATGCCAAACTGTTGTTTTAACTAGTGCCTCAGGAAGTTTAGTATGGTCATGCCAAGCTATTGATTTACTTCTATTCTTTCTAGTATTCTTCAATCTTGATTGGTGGGCTAATCAATCCTCTCATTGAGGGTTTACCCACATTAATACCTTGTGTTTCTCTATACTTAGATTGTTTTTCCCAATTCGTTAGTCTACAATAATCGTACCACTTAACAATTATAGCTATTTTTAGTGTAAGTAAGGCAAAAGAATGCTTATTAGAAGGAGGAAAGGAGAAGGCGGCGAAATAACCTTAAAAAGAACAGAAGTGCCTTTATAAGAACCTTGAGTAATTCTTCCTTCATATAGCCTGCAATGAACTGTCATGAACCATATCACTCCCTCAAACCATTACTTCATAAACTACTACTTAATAAGTACCATGATCAGAACTGCAGAAGCAAAGCATTATTGTAATACAGGGATCAATTTCCGCAATGTCGAGCGAGTATAAACCAGAAATTACAGAAGGTAACAGAATCAAAAACCTGATATTGACGCCGCCTTCACCGACATCTTGAGTTCTCAATTTCCCCATATCCTCTGATACATACCCAAAATCTACACCACTTTGAAACCCTGAATAACTGAAACCACACCAAAACAGATTATCACACAGTATAAAAACACAAAACAGATAAATTAAATTAATGAATGCAATGCAATAATAATAACCTGGTAACATTAAAAAATCCATAGCTACCGAGAAGACGACCGACTTGAAAAGAATCAGGATCAGTAATTATATTCAAACTCGCTTTCCATTTGCAATTGCATCGCCTCAATCGAATCGATGAAAATTGCGTTACTCCATTTCCACTTCTGCAATTCAAACTTCCTAACCCTAACCCTAACCCTAACCCTAACCGCATTGAAACCGAATTAAACGGTTCAGCTGCAACTGTCATCGCCATTGTTCTTCGTCTTCTTCCTTTTCTTGCTTTACTTCGAATTTCGCACAATTAATTTTCTCAACTCATCTGTATTTAGATAAGGTATGAACGGCTATGATTTAATTTCAAAAGTTACTTTAAAATCTCAACTTAACTGTCATTTTCACTTGTGAAAAAAGTGAAGAAAATGACAAAGCAGAAAAGCTTAGTATTAATGGCGAAACGAGTAGCTAATGCAGTGATAAAAATGGCGGGAGAGCATAAATATAACAAGAATTGGAGCTGGTATACTCCATTAATGGCGGCAGCTTCTGACGCCGTTTCTAAACGTATACCTTTTGTTGATTTTGTTCTTGATCTTCGAGATGCTCGGGTACGGCGTAATCCTCGAGCTTATTTTCAGTTCAATTCAGTTTTTTCATGATACTTTTGCTCGCAATTTACTATTCCTTTCGCTTCGGTTCAATTCAATTATTATGTTCAGTTCAGCTGTAATAATACAAAAATATTTGCAGATGCCGTTGTCATCGGAATGTGAGCTGCTGAGGAGATTAGCTTCTGCTTCGTCGTCGCGTCGAATTATAGTTTTGAATAAGGTTGATCTTGCAAGCCGGGCTCATGTTAAGGTGATTACTTTCATCTGCTGTGTATTTTCAGTTATTGCTTGCTTTTGTAAATTTTTATGTTACAGAATTGTATGATGTGGTATGTGTGGATCTTGTCCTTGTGTTTTGTTCCTTATATTTCTATCTCCTTCAGGGATGGTTAAGGTATTTCGAACGAGGAAATTTCCCGGCATTCTGTGTGAATTCGCATAACAAAGACAACATTCAAGAGGTAATACAAACTATATCAAATGCAGGAAGTACCAAATTTAATGTAGCATTAGAAGTATGAAGGGATATATCACAAGTTCTTCTAATGCAAATTCATTTTCCTGTTTGTTAACTTCATTGTGTTAACATTAACACCATCGCATGCATACACAATTGATGCGCTCAGACAGTGTGTTTGATAGGCGGAAGCAAATGACAGTATTGGTATGAGTTTGTGTATAGTTTGCAAGAAACGTCTCGTGCTAAGCTTGCCATTGTTTGTAGCAATGTGACTCCATCCCGTAATTGGTTATAACTCAAAACCACCTTTGTAGAAGTACATTGGCATACAAGTAGCCCTGTAGAACTACGTACGAACTCGTGATTATTGCTTCTTAGTAAAGAGACCATGACTGCTAGCTTTACCTCTTCTGTTGTTTTGTATATGGCTTTCATATTTTAAGCATGAGATTATTTTCTAATGAAGATCATGCTCGGCTTTCGCTTTTGATGAATTCATAGTTGCATTGGCTGCTTGCTAAGATCAAATGAAGAGTCCAAAGCCTATAACTAACATCCTAATCTCTGAATGTGGTTGGATCAGTTTCTAAACTTCTTGCAAGGCCAAGTCAGAGCTTTGAGGAAAGCAGAGCCTGAAAGGCATACCATAACAATGATGTTGGTTGGAATTCCTAATGTTGGGAAGTCAGCACTTGCGAATTCTCTGCATCATATTGGACGGATTAGTGCAACAGGTATAGCTTAAAGTGTTTTCTCCTTCCTTGAGCAAATAGAAAATGTCCAATTTAAAGTGGAAGAGTTGTCTTCTAGGAACTTTAATCCTTATAAACTATGAACCTTGTATCACATTATTCTTTTTCATATGTAAAATTTTGTTAAATAACGTAGTAATTTTTCTGGTAATTTTCTCCTTGCAACAGAGAAAGGAAAGCTAAGGCATGCAGTAGTTAGCCCATTGCCTGGTGAGACAAAGAGTATCTTCAGCTTGAAGGTGGTTGAGCACTCAAATAACTTCATTGTTTTACTTCTTCTCTAATCACATTCTGAACATAAATGTCACATTTTCCAGGTAGCAAGCCATCCTAATATTTATGTCCTGGATACCCCGGGAATTCTACCCCCACAGATAATTGATTTGGATGTGTGCGCCAAATTAGCTTTAAGTGGTAAGATTTCATCCACTTAATCGGATCTCAATAACTCTAATACCTGTTATATTATATTTCCTTTGTTGTATTTGTATGTTTAATTGACGCAGAAATCTGCTTTTGCAATATTAGTAAAATCGTTATGGCTTCTTGAAAATGTAATGAAATGGAATATCGATATAAACATGAATTCATAGCCGGTTCATTCCTGCTGACATTGGATAAACGAGAGGCTATGAATCAATAACTTTTTGCATGTTGATTTTTTCTTTATCTTTCTTTCTACGTTTGTGGTTGCAGGAGCTTTTCCAGACAGTTTAGCTGGAGAGAAAGCACTTGCACAGTATCTTCTATCGTTGATAAATTTAAGCAACGAGTATCAGAAATGGGAGAACCTATCAACTCATGTTCCAATTTCAGGGACAGATGATAATGTGGCACTACAAGTCGATAGCTTTGGAAACAAGATGTCAAGAGAAGAATTCTCCACTGATCATACTAAGGTGATTTCATGTTTTCAACACTCAGTCTGATTTATTTAGTTGAGCATATCTAAGGTCTTTTTTTTCTTTCAACAGCATGGTTATATTTTTCTATCTGCTCTAGCTTAATACACTCGGCACTACAGGATCCTAAAGCACATCATGAGTTCATGACTCGGGTTACATGTTCTTTTCATCACTGTACTTGTGTGTCCTTTTCTTGCACCTACATGTTTTTTTAGCATGATGCTTATTCTTTTTACATTTGCATGTTTCATTTATGACATCGCTATGCTCTTTAAATTGGACCTACAGATTAAATGAAAAGAATATGCGTGTAATCCATTAATGAAAAGAACCTGTAACCGCGAGTAGAGTATGATAATCACCATGCTTCCGGGGGCAAGCTCTAACCATTAAGGATTGCACTCGCACCCTTCTTGTTGCGAATTATGACCGACTTATGTTTTGTTAATTCACAGGATTCTGTAGTACTCTCTGTTCGCAGAAGTCTATTTGAAGCTGTGTCATCCTTCAAAGGTATTTTACAAGATGAAGAGGAATTATTGAAGCTTGTACAAGAAGAATTCATAGTATTGAGAAAGGCTTTCAACCTTCATACGGGATCAAATGAGGATACTGACCACAGAACCGCTGTAAAACTGCTGAATCTTTTCCGAATTGGGAGGCTTGGTCATTATACATTAGACACTAACCTGTAGATGTCAAAAATAAGTTACCATAGTTTGGTAAAAACCATGGTTTTATATGCTGAAAATTACTATACGGGTAACGAGCTATCACACCTTGGTTTCGTTCTGCCATGGTTTGTATATAGTGTAGACTATGTAGAGAGCATTTCCTAGTTTCTTTTAGGATATAAAAAACATATAGAAACCTTGGAATCTAACATATTTTGGTTTTAAGCTACACACAAATCCAAGCCCTCCATTAATAGGACATAAGCCGAGGATCAAGGGGCAACAGATTTTGTAACTCCTCTTATCTCCACTTGTGGTAAGGGTCCAATCCTCACAGGGGTATGGAGAGTAAGGAGTAGTCGATGGAATGGCCTATAGGGTAGCCCGACTCTGGCACCCCTGAAGCCGTAACCAAAAAATAAACCTAGTCCATACGTCATCACAAAAAAAAATTATTAAGGCACACATTTGCAAATTTTAGGTAAGGTGTAACGCTATAGTAAATAGTACGTGGAAAGAGAAAGAGATTCCAAAGGATTTCACATCCATGGAATGTACAATCATATCTAAAAGATAAATCGTTAGTGGGTGATGTCAAGTCACAAAATGAATGAAGTAAAATTTTCATCTAAGATAATTCAATATGTGAACATTCAAAAATATACATAAAATTTGTTTAATGAACGAAGGAATATATAGGATTTTAGTTGAAATACATAACATATCCTTCAATATCTCAAATGATATGCTTGTACTATGATACTATTTATGTAACCTTCCTTTGAAAGTATTAATAAGTAGGAAAGGTTGTGTTTCATCATTATCTTTATGCTTCACCAACAATAAACTTCACCTTCAGTTGACAATATTTTCTTTAATTTGGAACCAAGATAGAAAATGCTCGAATCTCACGAGATTCATACTCTCTTTCTTGTCTCTTCATACTGATGTCTTTAAGTACTCTGTATGTCGCGTATAATGTACACTTTTTTGACATTCTTATTAAAATACTTTTTTTTGTCATGCAGTCCGCAATTTTTTTTTTTGACACCAGCTAAATGTTAGAAACTAAGAAAGCAATAAAACTAACTAATCAACTACAACATGCGAACTATAAGTACTACTACGAGCCTTTTTGGCTCTTACAATAACAACCGGAGGATGAAATAGGCGAGAAGAGAACTTCCTTTTGCCTTTGATATCCCTGAGAAAAGGGAACTGACAATTTTGTAATACTTCTTCCTGCGGAGAGACATAGCCGGAGTCATTATGGATGAGTGCAGTAGGGGAGTTGAGTGTCGTTTCCTATGCCGATATATGGTTGAAGGAACCATTTGATGAAGCGAAGAGGGTAACCGCGGTAGGTGAGATCTTAGCTGAAGAGGAATTACACGTGCACTATATTTGACTTCCATGTCCTTGTTGTCCTCTTCCATGGGGGAGAGTAAGACATTGATGTCCTTAGTGACGGCTATATGAGCCTGATTAGGGGCACTCATACTCCCACCCGGGGGTTGGGGGTTGTGCCTTACTGGGCTAGTGGTTAGTGGGGTCTCTAAATGCTGGCTGCTTTGAGGAGCGGTTCGAATGGATATCCAAGTGTTTCCATGCGGTTGATAAATTTGGTCTTGATATTGTATTTTTTCACCAATTTCCCTTAAACCTATATTAAAAATTGTACCAAACTCATATAGAGCATCCTATAAGAAAGGAAGAGCGTACAATCTATGAACTCAGCCCGTTTTCCTAAATACTTTACATTTGTAAGCAAAATGAACATCTTCAAGACCGATAAGGAGCTTTTTGAAATCAACTTTGATGTACATTTGCACATTATTATTATAAATTTGGACTAACGGAAGCCCAATTTGGGATATTTTATTAGAAATCAAAGACTCTCAAATTAACACCTGTTAAACATGTTAGGTTTGAGATTAGAAATTATCTTAGCATACTCATATCGGCGTGTGTTAAACATACGGGATATAGATGAGCCATGACTCGTAAGCTCGGATTGGTCAAAGCTCAGCTCAATCTGGCTCAAATCAAGTTTGTGCTCGACTCGAGACATTCACGAGGCAAGCTTAAGCATATTAAGTTTCTGCTCGAAAACTTGCTAACATACTCGATTATAATTTTATTACTTCATTAATTTCTGAATGTTTAATTGAGTTTGTTTTGAATTCAATTTTGATATTCCCTTCACTGAAAGTTTTAATTAAGTAGTACAGTAATTTATAAAAAAGGATACAATTTTATTAGAAACCAAATTTGATTTTGTATCATATATGAGTGGCTGGAGCTGAGCTTTATTGAATTTTTTGCAAGCAAAGCTTATACTTGGTACCCTCAAGCTTGACCAGTTGAGCCGAGCCCAAAAGTTTGAGCTCGAGCAAAGAACTGATTCGAACCTCAAATTCGAGTTGCCTTGCTTGGTTTTAGTTCAGTTTGTTCGCACCCCTTGTTAGAATTCTTATTAGCAAACGTTTTGCACTTTTGATTACCACCAAACGTTATAATTATTGAATGTGATATGCCTTTGATCATCAACCTTATTCTGCAGCAATTGCAAATAGCTTGGTCGGTCAAACATCATCTAGTATACTTCCTCCGTTTTTATTTAAATGTGACACTTTTAAATTCACAGACTCCTAGGCAATTTTTGGGAAGGAAAGAGATAGAGAGAAAAAAAAAAAAGGGGACCCATGTTAGAAGAGAGAGATAGAGAGAGTTTATTAACCAAAAAAAAAAGTGTCACATTTAATTTAAAACTTCCTAAAATAGAAAGTGTCATATTCAAAAAAAAACCGGAGGAAGTATATTTAAAGGGTAGGTCATTATCTCTCTTTTATTGTTTTGAACTCACAATCTCAAGTATGGAAAAGAGAACTCTAACCATCCCTCCTATATACAATTATCGTGTTTTCCATCAAAATTAATGATGATATATAACAGAACCAAAAGGTAAGTTTCAAGTCACTGAGTCCAAATGTCCAATAACGCCGTGCAAGGCCTTAAACTTCACATGAAGGAGGGTAAAGCTCTACTACTTGTCAACTTGTCACTCGCCAACATGTTATTACGAGCCTGTTGGTGCAAAATGAGGTAATTGACCTACTTGCAACACTGTCATGAGCCACCCTAAAACTGTGACCCCAAGGTGAAACTCCCAACACAACCACAATATCAAAACAACCAAGTGCTCATAAACCACAATAGACTTCCTACTGCAGTAACACTAGCCCCAGTTTGGCACCAAACCGGGGGTGTCTGCCCCGGGTTGGCAATTCCAAACAGCTTTAGTGTTGCTTAGAGCCCAAACATTCAATAACATTACAAGCATTCAGAATTTTCCCTCTTATCCCATTCACTCAAGTGTTTAGACGTGAAGGGCAATTCCACAGCCCTGAACGGACAGGGCCTATTCAACAAGGGCAATTTAACAGGCAGAGCCAGTTGTCTCTTCAACAGGCTAAGAATGCCTGAGATATCACGATAAAAGCAACTTCGATAACTCATCAAAGGCAACGATACCTTGCACTCTTTTTGGATAGTAAGCATGGAAGAATGATAGAGGAAGTAAGCAGAGGGAAGGGATGGGGAAGGAAAGGTGAGCCTGCATTTTCCTTCTGACTTTCCGAACTTTGGTCAAGAGGGGAAGGAGACAAATCCTTCATATTCCCTTCACTAGTTCCCTTCTTGATGAAAAACCCTCCCTTTTCTTTCCGTTCCTTCCCTCAAAAATCCCCTATCCAAACACATTCGTAAACTTAATTACTAATCCTGTGCAAATTTAGGTTGTAAAATGAATAGAACACCCAATAGCTCATTTACACTCCGGGCGAATGAAATTGCAAGCTACCCCTCTGCAACATATTTTTTCACAACCAAAATAGTGAGATCACCTCATTCTCAACTATATTAAGCTACATGCATGACTAAATCATAAAAAGATGACAGAGGAAGGATGCATGAGGATCTGAAGGGGTAATTAAGTACTGACAAAAAAAACTTGTTGATACAAATTCAAAGAACACTAGAATCCTATTATGCTTCCCATCACCAGAGCTTTGGGTGTATGAAAGCTTTGTCAGCCAACAGCATGGACCAAAAACCTGAAAAGGATTTGTTGTAAGCGGACATATTCTTTGATCCTCATATACAAGAAGTATGTACAAACCTAACATCTTATCAGGCAATGGACTACACTGCAGTAAGTCTTATCGATATATATAGCTCAGGAAGTACTACATACATAGCTAATACAGAGTGTACGTATCATTATCATACTCATTACTATGAGACATAACACAGGAATTCTGAATATCGCTGGCCTGGATCACCAAATCCAGGAAACAAAAATGACAATCAGGAATTGTGAGCTGTACATTTACCTCAAGATGACATGAAGACTTACATACAGTTGATCAAACTCTTTCCATCTCTGCTGTAAGAAGACCCATTTGATCAGTTAGATGATTCATATTGTGTAGCTTCTCCCACCCTTTATCTTTGCCTATTTCAAGCTCACTTGCAATACTAGCCTCTGTTGTACTTGAATCGACCTCTTCTGTGGTCTCCGGCAACGGGCTCATGGTAAAAAATGGGTCCCAGAAGACATCATTACTCCCAGGAAGTAAACCATCAAAATCAGGATCACGAGGGCATTCTCCTGCATCTATTGGTAATGTTCCATTTTGGATCGTCGTTAATGTGTCCATAAAACCAACGTCAGGATTCTGGGTCACAGAGAGAGTCATATCAGGAAAGTTAAGGTTGCTCTCAGGCAGAAGTACTTGTTCGAAGTCTGGCATCATTGCATAATCTTGAGACCTGTGCAAATCAGCTCCTGGAATTGAAATCTTCTCGGATGGGTCATCTCCCATTGGGAGGGAAGAATGCACCTCTGAATTCCAAGCATTATTACTGGAAAGCCCTCTTCCTTCAGGAATGACAGGCTGTTTAGAACATTGTGCTACTTCAGAGAGAGTCACTCCTGAGGTTCGAGTAGAGGAGCTGCCACAGTCTACTACATCAGGAGTGGAAGGTATATGATCAAGCAAAAAGGTATTATCCTTGGGAGACTCGTCAAGCAGGGCCCCACTTAACTTCAAGATCTCTCTGAGCATTGACTGTGCAGCTTCATTTATCAATGGCTGATATTTGACAATATGACCATCAGCGAAGACATTATGCGTACTTTCCATGCCACAATTATCATCATGGTTAGGAAGTCTCCTCTTTTTATTGACTCCTGTGACGTGTCTATTGCCATCATTTTTCTGCTGTACTAGTTGGGCCAAGAAGCCTGGCTTCTGCATAGCTTTGGCGAGAAATGACATCATCTGTTGCTGCCTCTGCTCCATGCCTTGAACTCGCTGCCCAACACTCTGCAACTGGTTATCTGTTGCTTGCTGCTGTTGCCTTAACCTAACAAGTTCTTGCATAAGCACATTTTTGTCCCTTTTAAGCCTTTCAACTTCTTCTTCAATCCCAAACTTACCTACCTCAACACATGATTTAACTGAGGTGTTCTGAGTCGAAGGCTGCTGCAGATGAGGTTGAGCATTAACCGGTTTGCGTCTGTTGATTCCCTTCAATAAATGTTTCTGACCTCTTAGGAACCCCTCATTAGCAAACTCCCAGCGGTCTGGATCAACTTTCCTAAAACCCTGGTTTGCAAGACCAGAAGAAATGAAATAAGTATTAGAAGGATTAAGGTCCACAGGTTAAGATAATGCTGCAATGAACTACGCATAATATACTCAAGTGGCCAGAATAGCAGAGCTCTTTCAGATACCCTACATAGTTCAAAGCAAAGGGATTTGCAATTCTGGTCACTTTAATTGAGACAATACCTACAGGCATTCTTATGAATAAGACCAAGACAGACACACAAAAATACAAACACTAAAACATGTCAACCATGAGTCATGTAGCTGGTGCACTTACTTCAAAAGTGTTGTGCATATGGTCTTCTAAAATTCAACAATAAAACCCTCCCACATAATCACCATAACAAAAAGGAAGTTTTGGAATAAATGCACACTTTTCCTAGTGCCAAAAACATGAATTAGCTTTCACCGCAGCTACCTTTCTCCAATTCTTCCAGGCCAAATAGAATTATGATCAATGTATTCAGAGCAATTTCACTGTCCTATACGCTAAATAGACTTACTAGTCCCTTGTTCCAACATCGAGGTGCGAGTTCCTATTTGTAGAAGAAGTTGCCATTTATCTCATCTACTTTGATACAGCTAACTTGCATCTTGCACGACTATATCAATTACACGGCTTTTTCCATGAGAGAAGCCTAGAATTTATAAATTTACTTGTATTATAAGGTGTTTCAGAGATAAGGAAAGGACTAACGAGGAGTGTTTGACAAGAAGCTGTCCCTTATTTCACCATGGAGCCAGGTAGCCAAGCAGAAAATGTCCACAATCTAAAGAAGCGCAATGCTGACAAAGCACAAGCAATGAGAACAATGATAAACAACAAATTAATCATGAAATACATCCACATTTCATGATACTACGTCCAACTCAAAATGAAGTCAAAATTTGACTTTTGCACTCAAATATCAAACCCTAACAATTACCATTAAGGACGGCTATTGTATCAATGAGAAACCTCTAAAATAGTGTCTCGGTTTCATAAAGATCTACTCATTTACTACAGCATCAAAAATCAAGAAGAGGAAGAAGGAAACAATCCTTTGGTGTAACTATATTTTCTTCGAAAGAGAGCAAAAAACTAAGGTACTCCATCCTTTTACTAAAATTATTACATTTTCTATTTGATACTAAAACTACCTCGACCTGCACGTCTTCTAAATAAATGGTTCTTGTTTATGCTCGTATAGCATAAAAAGGATTCATTTGGAGGGCCATGAGAAATCCACTTTGTTTTGACCATTTTTTGTGATTTGCCGGTAAGGATAAGGAAAAATAAAGTCATGTGAAATTGTTGGATTCATCTCGACTTGTAGATTCCAAATACCAACTTTATATAACTTATAATAATATATTATTAAAATATAGATATTGTTATCAAATGTGAAAGGTAGAAGTATAACCATTTGTCAATTTTAGTAAAACGGGTGGAGTAGGATTTGCTTAAATAGTTCCTATAAACTGGGCAAAGGGAGGGGAGCAATGGGGGTAAAAAAGAGATAGATGGAGAAAAGGCATCACCAAATAAGGGATAAAAATACAAGTGAGAAGAGCAAAGTAATAAAACAAACGTGGAAGCATGGTTGTTAAAATATTAAGATATCGTCGTATGATTGAGCTTATGATTCTAGAGATTTGTCTTAATTAGCGAGAACTTCACAAATTTGAATCAACATTAATCATGCCGACAAAGTTATTAATAGATTAGCACTTCATGGAAAATCAACTAATAATATGAGTGTAACATATTGATTATGCATGTTAGTAATTACGATTCTAACATTCGATTTTACAATCCGATTCTGAGAGTCCCTTTCGATTCAAAGTAGGATCCCGATTCCGATAACTGTGGTAGGAAGTGAGTAGATCATGAAGAAACAAATGAATGTGGGCAGTGAGTAGAACATACAGAAACTGAGGGAGTAATATACAAGAAGAATTGACTAAAATTAATAATACTTCTTCGCACTATCTTTTATATATTACTTTATACAAACAACTGCCTCAGTAAGCAATTCTGTCAAATTAGCACTACCATTTAACGATTTCGGGAAATTTCAAATGTTAACAATGGCCTCCAAAACAATTGTAAAAAGTGGGTATATAACAGGTAGTTCCCACATAGTTCCTAAGATTGCTAAGAAATGTTATGCTTAAAACATAACTCAATCACAATTTCGGACTAGATAATGGTCTAAGTTAGAGAGCTTTGACCACCAAGTCATGAATGGCCAACTATTGTGAGACGGAAGCAGCAACATTTACACTTATGAAGCAGGTTGTCTCCACAATTGAACTCTGAAGTGTAGTGAATCAAAAGTCTGAAGCAAGAATTTCAAACAAGCTAACAAATAACAACAATACTTCAGGAGAAAAGAGCAAACACATTATGGTATATATTGTAACTACACCGGAAAATGACTTAAGAACCAAAAAGAGACAGAAGGCAATAAGAGACATACCAAGTCACAATACACGGTCATCAAGATTTTCTACAAGTACGCTAGAGAGACATCAACTACGCAGAAAAAGAGTCTTTAGGCAGACTTCATGCACCATTGAATGTTCTTCACTAAGAGTCACAAGCAATGCCACAGGCCTACATAGCCCGCCACAAGCTGCAAACGGTCCTTAACCCTAACTCAGAAACTTATTATTTCAGATAAAGAATGTGGTAGACGACCATTGATAAGTTAATGATTGTCCTTAACCCAAAAATTATGGAAGACTCGCGACTATGACCGTAGTAAGCAATATGCTTTCAATCACATACCCACAGCGATTCCCCTTCACAGCTTCACTAAAAATTGCAAGCCGAAGATGGTCCTTAATCCTTACCCCCAAAACCGAAAAACTTACTAATTTCGAATAGGGCAATGGTATATGCAGCCCTGAAGGTTGCATACAAGCATCAAATATATTTCCTAAAGTGGTATAAAATTAGCTTCTTGTATGCAATCCTTAAGGCTACATATAGTTTTTCCCTTTCGAATAAAGCGATTTCATCATGAACCAATTGCTAAGTTGACTCTCCTTTCTATATAAACATTCACTTTGGCCAGATTCAAACACTTGCAACAAAAGTGACTAGTGCAAGAAAAAAGATGAATGAAATCCTCCATCAAAAATCAAAACTTTCTCCCAGATTCAAAACCGTCCAAGAGAGTAAGGCATAGCTGAGTCAGTGGCTAGAGCATCCTCCTAATTCCAAAGGTTCCTCGGATCGCTTCTCATCCCGCCTTCATAGCTCCTTCTACACCAAATAAAACATCCAAACCTTATCCTAATTCCTAATTCCAAAGGTTCCTCGGATCGCTTCTCATCCCTCCTTCATGACTCCTTCTACACCAAATAAACCATTCAAACCTTGTCCTAATTCCCTAATTCCTCGCCATAATACAAACACACAATCCAAACAAAATAGACAAGCAATTCAGCCTCAAATACAATCAATTACTGATTCATAGCATAAAACATTAAAATTGCACTCCGCACAATTGAATCACAATAAAAACAACAACAATAAACATAACCACAAAAAAAAAAAGAGAGAGAGAACTAACATAAGTATTGAGCTGACGAACGAAGCTAGCAAAGTTATTATGCTTGAAGAACTTAGGCAAAAGATCCCTAGAAAACTCAGGAACATTCCCAACAACAAAAGAGTTGTTATTAACACTCCATGAAACCACAGAATCAGTAGAAGGATCATCCACCATATCATACGTCTTGCTAAGAAACGGCGCTACTGAATTCATACTAGTACTATTATTACTACTATTACTACTTCCCACCGCCATGGTTGTTGAAGATGATGATGATTCCGCCATTAAAGAAGATGAGAAATTGTATTTACAATTCAAAGGAAGAGGAAGATGATGATGATGATGATCAGAGTTGATAATGAGGGTTTAAGGTGATGGTTTTGATTGTAGAAATGGGGGATTTTTGAGGGTTTTGAAGATGGGAATTTGAAACAGTAACGATTGTTAATTAGAAGGTGTGAGAGAAAGAGAAAGAGAAAGAGAAAGAAGGGGGAAAGGAATTTGTAGAGTGAGCGAAACTGGCAGCAGGCGGTTTCAATATAGACACCAATGAGAGGAAGGAATGCAATTTCACACCGCTCTCGTTTTTGGTTTTGTGTCGTCTTCTCCTCTTTCCTTTGTCAACGAGTAGTGGGGATGAGAATCGATCGCAGTATCTTTTTTAAATCAGAAATTATACGAAGTTTGAACTAATTAAAGTTATAACTCGATTGGTATTATTGTGTTATTCTGACTTTTGATTTTTTGGATTTTAAAGTCATATGATATATTTCTTATAATGAATAAGAAGTTAGTCAAATTTATTGAGAACATAATGATTTTGGAAACTGACAACTAAAAAACAAAAACCCACTTTTTCTGGTTTTGTGTTTTTGGTTTTTAGGTTTAAAAAGCTGAAAACTAAAAAACAAATAACGATAACGAACAGACCTTTACCTTTAAAGGTTGTTTTCTTTCGTATCTGAGTTGGATTGAATTGAATTGAAAATGAGTTGGGAAAAACAAACTCAAAATTTTCAAGTGATATATTTGTAAAAACTTATTGTAAAAACTTATTTGATAAGACAAAATGATGTGAAATTTGGGATTGGCCATCGTCATTTTGTCGCAAGTAATAATTGCACATCTGTGGTTGATTAATAAGTTGTCAAGAAGGATGTAAAAGCTTTTACAAACATTTTCTTAATTTTATGATTAATGGCCCGTTTGGTAGGATGTAAAAAAATTTCTTGGAAAATGTTTTCCTCTATTTTTCAGTTTTTTGTTTGGCAAAGGAGTGTAAAAGCATTTTCTTTTCCAATGAAATAGTTCTCTCAATTATGGAAAATCAAACAATTTCCCTTCTTTTTACTTACCTCCCTTTTACGGTCCTCCCACCTAGGGGTGTAACTGAGCCGAGCCGGCTCGTAGAGCCCTCGAGCTCGGATCGGTCAAAGCTCGGCTCGAGCTCGGTCAACTTCGAGCTCGAGCCGAGCCCGAGCTATACTTTAGTCATTCGAGCTCGAGCCCGAGCCCAGCAAAGCTCGGCTCGTTTGAGCTCGGCTCGGGCTCGTTTTGGAGTTATTTAGTAGACTATTTTGTTATTCCTATATTTTGAACCTTTACTAGTCTATTGTATTAAGTTGTTTGTTATCTTATGAAAGACCTTGATTGCATTAAATTTGTGTATGGTGAAATTTTGCATATTTTACTTTATGTAAGAAAGAGTTGTAACCATTAGACGGGTGAAAAAAAAAAACGAGCCGAGCCCGAGCCGAGCTCGAGCTCGAACATTTGCAAAAGAGCCGAGCTCGAGCCTCATGTAGGCGAGCTCGTCGAGCTCCGAGCCGAGCCCGAGCTCGATCAAAGTGAATTCGAGCCGAGCCGAGCTTGGTCGAGCTCGAGCTCAGCTCGGCTCGTTTACACTCCTACCACCACCTCTCCTTACTTTCCCTTTCATTTTCCTTTTTTCCATTATCTTTCTTACATGGCACCAAACAATGTAAAACTAATTTTACAATTGTGTTTTCCATTGAAATTGTTTCCCGTGAAAAATATTTTACATAAAAAATGTTTTACACCCAACCAAATGGAGCCTAAATGAGAGTCTTCAAAGAAATGAAATGTCATAGTGTGATATGTTACCATATAAGCATATGCGATGGAGTAAAGTTAATACGTGGTTCTAATTTTTTTTTTCAAACTTTACTGACAAAAGAAATCATATTATACGTACATTATATATACGTACAAAACTTAACTATTGAGTTCCATCAAATTTTGATACCAAAATATATGCGGCATTACCCCGGCGTTAATAAGTAAATATTTAGTCCATACTTCCTCTTTTTCTTTGATAATCACTATTTATCTCTATTCACTCTATTTACACTTTTCCTTGTAATCCATCTATCATGATTTGTGCATAAGAATAAACATAATCATGTAAGACTTTGTTGGATTCGTGTTGGTAAAAACTTAATTCATACCATTTTTTTTGTAACATTACTTAAACGGTATTTGAAATAATAATGTTCAAAGTTGTGTGGAAAGCATAAAACTATATATAATGTGATTATAAGAGATCGAATAAGTATATTTCAACACATGGGTAAATATTATAGTCCACCATGTGCCACCCTTCTTATTTCAATAAAATTGTATCTACACCATTCTCATACATTAAAAAAAATACAAATATCGTCAACGTGAAATTTCGTGTCTATAAATTGAACCATTGCTCTAGTACACTATCTTTGTTTCTTTCAGAAGATTACTAATGTCATATAAATTGTTATTGGAAACTTAGTTGCAAATTTTGAAATACACATTATGGAAAAATGACTTACTATACTTTTTGCCAAAAAAATCTTTCTAAACTCAATGAGGAAATGACATTAGCTATTACACTACTAAAAGTATAACACACAAAAATCGAGTAAAGAGTATGTTTAGGTATTAAAGTTTGGGTTTTTTCACCTTTTGGGTATTGAAGTTTCAAAACTTATCGTTTGGGTATTATGGGTGATTAAACTAACATTGGGTTAGTGTGATGGACCCGCTCTCATAATGTATCTGCTTGCAATACTTCCAATAAACAAAATAGGGTCCATTGAAGATAAAGCTATGCTAAAAAAATCGTCATTTCTTCCAGGTATAATCTATACATTCGTTTTGTTTTCTTCTTTGTGAAACTTAGTTGATGATTTTCGTAGGTTTTCTCTTAATTTTTAGGATATGGTAAAATTTGAAACTTTAATTTTTTTTACCTTGAGATTAATTGTTGTTGTGTATATTATTTATGTGCTTAAATATTTATTTCCTTTTAGATTTTTTTGAAAGGTATTATAACAGGGAAAGAGTTTAATTTTCAAATATTAGGGCTGGTGATTTTTTTTGGGTTGATAAGCTCTTTATTAATTTTGTATTTGACTCTATTTCACTCATGCATTGCAGTAATTACTCAAACAATACAATACTATAAATAAAACTACGGACAAAAAGATGATAAACTTCAGCTAAATATTTTATCGACCATGTTGCTTGCATAAATAAAACAATTACCCAAGCAACTTTAATCAGCCTCTACGTGTTTTGACAGTGTTCTTAATGAAATCCCCAATATTTCTTAGCAACATTTTTGACAATTAGGAGTAAATTTTACTTTTGACTATTTAACTCTTCTTATTTTTGACTAATTTTAGATGAGTTTAAGTGTAGTTAACTCACCTAAATTTTCATTCCAATATCCAAAATATGAGTAAATAAACTTTGATGAACGAGTATTGAGAATAATGATTGGCTACCTGTTTAGGTTGCCTGGCATGTTATATATATAGGGAGATAAAGTATCTTTACAAAACCCTAATAAGAGTCTAATTACCAAATTACCCTAATACACCCCCACAATCTTTACGGGGAGGAATCACGGATAGATTGGAACGATGTTTACAAAACAACGCAGAAGAAAGACCCTTAGTAAAAATATCAGCAACCTGCAACTGTGTCGGAACATGCTTGACCTGAAGTCCACCTTTAGCAACCATCTCACGAACAAAATGATAATCAACATCAATATGCTTACTACGATCATGATGAACAGGATTGGCAGTAAGATACATAGCAGAAACATTGTCACAATAGAGAATGGTAGGCCGACGATGAAAATACCCTAAATCAGCTAACAATTGACGAATCCAAATTGTTTCAGCCGCAGTGTAGGCAACAGCACGATACTCAGCTTCAGTAGAAGACTTCGAAACAGTAGGTTGCTTCTTAGAACGCCAGGAGATCAAATTCTTCCCTAGGAAGACAGCATAGCCAGTAGTAGAACGCCTAGTGTCAGGACACCCGGCCCAATCAGCATCAGAATAGGCAACAGTCACAGTAGGAGAGCCAGTACTATGAAGAAATAGCCCATAATCAGAAGTTCCCTGCAGATACCTGAAAATTCTATTCACAGCATGAAGATGAGTAGTACGAGGCGCATGCATAAATTGAGAAACCGAATTAACAGCATAGGCAATATCAGGACGAGTCATAGTCAAATATTGCAAAGCACCAACCATACTACGATTATCTGTGGGATCAGCAAGAAGTTCACCATCTAAAAGAGAAAGAGTGACACGAGAGACAACAGGAGTACGTACGGGTTTGACAGTATGAAGACGAAATTTCTGAAGAAGATCAACTACATATTTGTTTTGAGATAAAAGCAAACCCTGAGGAGTACGTAAAACCTGAATGCCTAAGAAGTAATGCAAATCACCCAAATCCTTCATAGCAAATTGAGCAGAGAGAACACTGATAAATTTCTGAAGCAAAGAGGAACTACTACCTATAAGCACAATATCATCAACATATAGCAAGAGAATGATAATATGACTACTGTGTTTGAGAGTGAACATAGAGGTGTCACAACTGCTGCACTTGAAACCAATAGAGAGAAGAAAATTGCTGAAACGAGAGAACCAAGCTCGAGGAGCTTGCTTCAAACCATAAATGGATTTTCGTAACCGACAAACATAATGGGGTTGAGAAGGGTGTTCAAAACCAGGAGGCTGACGCATATAGACTTCCTCATTGAGGAAACCATGAAGGAAAGCATTTTTGACATCGAGTTGACGAATAGGCCATTTAAAAGTAGCAGCAAGAGTAAGAACTAAGCGAACAGTAGTAGGCTTAATTACAGGACTAAAGGTTTCAAAGTAGTCAATACCTGCCTGCTGATGATTACCAAAAACAACAAGCCTGGCCTTAAACCGCTCCACAGAACCGTCAGATTTATATTTAATCTTATACACCCACTTACAACCAAGAGCGTTTCTATTGTTGTTGCGAGGCACAAGTTCCCATGTATCATTCTTAATTAATGCTTCATACTCATCACGCATGGCTTGTTGCCAACGTGAATCTTTAGACGCTTGCTTAAAATTAGACGGTTCAGACTCAACAACATCGGTTTTTAAATCCAATAAATTCCTAGTGGAAATGATTCCGTCTTTTAGACGCGTGGTCATGGTATGAACATTAGTAGGATCGACACACGTAGACGACTTTCTAGGACGCCTAGGGGGAGGGACGATAGGAGACGGGGACGACTCAAGACTAGACGGGGAGGGTACGTCACACCTATGAAGAGAGGAGACGTGTGACGGGGAAGGGGGCAGCAGACCGCCGGCGGACGCAGGGTGCTGCTGCGGACTAATAGAAGTAGGGGGGAGGCTCGGCAGCGGCACGCTGCTGCTGGGCGAAGACTGCTGCGTACAGGCAGTAGTGGGGGGGAGCCTCGGCAGCGGCACGCTGCTGCTGGGCGTGGGTGCTGCGGGCGCGCAGGGGAGAGGCCCGGGCTCGCATGCATTCTGTGAGCAGGCAGCGGGTTGCTGCATGTGCTCCCGTAATGCTGCGGGCTCGGGGGAAGGGAGACTCGAGGACACATGCCTAGGGTCACTAGACAAAGGAAGACTCGGGATCCAACCTAAGGGGTCAAGAGACGCAGTCATAGGCGAAACAATGGGTGTGCTAGACACAAGAGAACGATAGGGAAAAGTACGTTCACTAAACAATACATGACGACTTGTATAAACTTTGCCAGAAAGAGGATCAAGACATCGATAGCCCTTATAATTTGACGCATAGCCAATGAAAACACATTGAATCGACTTAGCCTATAATTTATTGATTTTAGGATCTAAAAACAACGGAAAACAGGCACAACCAAAACATTTCAAGAACTCATAAGAAGGGGGACGATGAAAAAGCTTAGCAAACGGGGATGAACCCTGCAAAACCGAGCTAGGAAGACGATTTATCGTATAAACCGCCGTATAACACGCATCAACCCAATATCGAGATGGCAATTCAGATTGAATAAGCATAGTGCGGGCCATCTCAATAATAGTTCGATGTTTCCTTTCTGCAACACCATTCTGCGCTTGAGTCCGAGCACAAGACTTTCGAAAATAAATTCCCGAATCACAGAAATGTTGTAGTAAAGGAGTGTTATCAAATTCACGTCCACCATCACTTTGGAAAAATTTAATTTTGGAATTAAATAAGTTCTCAACAAGTTTCTGAAAAACTAAGAAGGTCGAATAGACATCAGATTTCAGTTTAAGTGGATATAGCCAAGAAAAACGTGAATAATCATCAACAAAAACCACATAATACTGAAAAAACTGATTAGATTTAACTGGCGATTGCCAAAGATCACTATGTATCAAATATAAGGGATAGGGGGCACGATGAGTCACAGACTCAAAAGGCAAAAGATGTATCTTTCCTACTTTGCAATGAACACAATCATCATGAAACTTAGAATTACATGAAATCAAGTTTTGTGAACGTAAACTTCCTAAAACTCTAGCAGAAGGATGACCAAGGCGAGAATGCCAAACATCTCCAGACTCCTTGGTGGCTAGGAGGGCAGGTACAGACGACTCTGGACAAACTCGAGAAGACGACTCTGACTCTAGGAACGAAGGCTGAAGAGGGTAGACACCATTCCTACTGATTCCCCGCAAGAGAACTGCCCCCGTGGTCTTGTCCTTAACACAAACAGAATACTCGTCAAAACAAACTATGCAAGAATTATCCTGACATATCTTTTGAACAGACATCAGATTATGTTTTAACTGGGGAACATGACACACCTTCGTGAGGCGAAGGGGGCGACTAGGGGAAGACAGAAGCAAATTACCAAGTTTATTAATGGGAAGTCGTGTGCCATCACCAACAACAATAGACTCGAACCAGTGTAAGGAAGAGTGTTAGATAGCTTACCATCCTGGGAGGTCATGTGAGAGGCGGCTCCAGAATCTGGATACCAAACGGAGTCATTTGTTTCACCACCAACAGACAGTGCAGCTAGGGCACGTGTGACACCATCAGGAGAAGAAGGTACAAAGCTATGATTAAATCGTTGAGGGCAATAGGCTGCTTGATGACCTGGATACCAACAAAGACCACAAGTATCGGAAGAAGGTGTATTGGCTAAATTGCCGTTAGATGGATTACTTCCTGCTGAAGACAAATCATTAGCAACATAATTGGCACAAGAATAATTAACATAAGAATCATCATGAAAATTACCCATACCATTATTGCGACCTGCATTGCCACGACCACCCTGTCCTCCATTGCCGCGTCCTCCATTGTTACCACGACCACCCTTGTTACGATTGTTGTTCCTGTTTTTGTTCTTACCACCCCCTTGACCTTTAGAATTCGAACCACCCGAAGAGGATGATTGTGAACCCGAAGGGCCAGACGGAACAGCAACTAAGGCTTGATGAACTGTAGGCGTCTCGGCATAAGCACGCATAGCTTTAATGCGTTGCTCATGCTGAAGAAGCTTAGGGCGAAGATCATCAAACGACAAAGTCGTTTGAAATTGAGACAAAATAGTAACAAGAGCATCATAATCACGATCCTGATCGAGAGCGGTCAAGGTATACTGAACCAAATCATACTGAGAGACAGGACACTGAATAGCAGCTAAGGAATCAACAATTATTTTAATATCACGCAAAAACACTTCCATAGACTGCTGATCAGTTTTTTTCATATGACTAAGTCGACCTTTTAAATCCATAGAACGGGCCATACTAGCATGCAGAAAACGTGTCTGTAACCTATTCCAAATCTTAACAGCAGTACGTAACTCATGCACATCCAACATAATATCACGAGAAATCGATGCATATAACCACAGTTTAATTTGCTGATCAAGTCTCATATACTCATAAAACTGTGGATTAGGCAACGATTGACCTAAATTATCAACATAAGTAGGAGAAGGAACAGGAATTGAACCTTCTACAATACCAAGTAATTGATGCGTGGAAAGAAAACATGTCACCTGAGTTTTCCACATGAGATAATCTTCGGGTGATGCTAATTTGATGGTAACATATCGGGTGATATCTTGATGGGCAAAAGAAGTCGCGGACGGAAGAGACGAAGGAACAAACGGCACGGAAAAGGGGAGTGGGTGGCTGCTGCCACCACTCGGAGGAGGGCCAAATCCCGGTGGGAAATCGAGAGGATTTCGGGACATGGAGCGCAACAAACTAGGGCTAGCCGCAAGAGAAGACGACGCGCCTAGGAGTGCGGGTGGTGGCGGAAGCGACCACGGGCCTGAGGAGGCGTAGCCACCACTGGTTGCGGCGGCAGTGATGGGGGCGGCTGCAAAGGAGCCGCTGTACGGGCTGCCGTGAAACGGAGCCACGTGCGTCTGGATGTGGCGCACGTCGGTCGTCGGCGGTGCAACGACGGAAGAACGCTGATGAAACGGCGTTCGAGGACTGACAACAGATGTGTCGGCAGTGCTGGTTGTTTGGGCGGCGGACATGGTGGATGATCGCCGGAGAAACGCCGAGCAAGGTGGCTAGGGTTTCGGTAAAAAAATTAGGTTTTGTGCGGAAAATAAACCTAGGCTCTTGATACCATGAACGAGTATTGAGAATAATGATTGGCTACCTGTTTAGGTTGCCTGGCATGTTATATATATAGGGAGATAAAGTATCTTTACAAAACCCTAATAAGAGTCTAATTACCAAATTACCCTAATATTTGATATCCGAAAAGTAAAAATTACAAACATTAATACCAAAAAGTATGATTAACTCAAAAACCTCTTCAACACCACCTTCCCCAAACGAGTTGTATCACATCAAAATCAAGAATAAACTAAATACTTGGCTCAAGGTTTAAGACCAACTTTAGAGTTGAGATGTCGACGCACAATCTTGAAAGTTTAGAAGGAATGTCTCTCACAAGTCAAGCAATAGACCCACCAAAGTCTCTGTCGGCCACGAGTATTATATGATGTGGAGCCACAATAGCCCCTTAAAATATCTATTAATGGGCTAACCATATGATTTTTTAAGGGTCTATATTTGAGTATGATTAATTTAATTTCAATTTTATCATACAAGTGATAATGATTTAAAATCTTGAAACAGAAAGAACTACATAAAAATATAAAAAATTATGTTAGGCGGTCTAGATGAGTATATGTAAACTATATGTAATAATACCTATGTTTTTTTTTACTCGCATCATTTATAAATGTTACACTATTCATTCATATTGCTTTGAACTAAATTTGTTGACTTATATATTACGAAAAACATAGTTATATGAAATCTTGTTGGATTCGTCTCAATGTGTAGATTATTAATATTAAATTTGTATAGTTTTTTCTTATATACAACTCAAGATATATAATTTTTAAAGTGTGCATTGGGTTGTGTAATATGGTTCAATGATGTAAGTAAAAAAAAAGTCGACCAAGTATTTAAGTTAAAACTTTGAGGTTTTAAATTCTGGAAACAGATATATGCAACTCTCATACTTATAAAAGGGGTCGAACAGGGGTTTCACCTAGAAAACAAAACGAAAGAATAAGAAGATGGTATTGTTGAGGCTAGGGTTTAAAACAACCAATAGGTTTGGAGAACAAGAGAGAGGCTTAGCCGCTTAGAGATGAATTCGGCATTGAAAAGTGAATGATGCAATTTGATAATGAATTTGGAAGATGAGAGGAGAGAGATAGGGTACGAACATGATGAAGAACACGGGATAGAGGAAGAAGAGGAGG
Organism: Patellifolia procumbens; assembly: GCA_947645195.1. Lineage (NCBI taxonomy): Eukaryota > Viridiplantae > Streptophyta > Magnoliopsida > Caryophyllales > Amaranthaceae > Patellifolia > Patellifolia procumbens. The sequence continues at coordinate 4,964,715 of CANSGD010000594.1, forward strand.
AGGGAAAAACGAAAAGAAAAATAACACCATCACTATTTACGTTAGGTTAATGACTTTCTACGAGATTGAGGTTAATACTTAATAGATGTAAATATAATGGTTACATTGAAAAAGGCTTAAAATACGTAGTTACATTATACTTTATCTGTCCCAAATTAATCGATACACTTCCTTTATTCATCCATCCCATGTTAGTTGATGCACTTCTATACATGGATGTGAATGCCATAGAAATATTATTTTTAATATCAATAGATCCCACATATAATTAATTTAATAACTTCACCAACATGTACTTTATGTATTAAAACAAAAATCAATAATTAATTACTCACAATTCACAACAAAATAAGTTAGTCGAATAATACTTAAAAGCTTTGTGGTAATCGAATTCAACATCATCTAATATCGGACGGTCAATTTTACAAACAAAAAACCAAAATTGAAAAACTGAGACTAATACTGAATATGTATCCTAATCAAGTGATAATGACATCTAATGTGATTCAATCAACTTAAGTGACACGTAAAAATAAGATCAGTTTTTTTTTGCTGGGTATTAGGCTGGACTGAACCCATCTATTTTATAAAACCAAACTAGAGTTCTGAATTTTGACTAGTACAAAAGTATGGAGTCAGTCCTGTAAAATTGTAATATTGATAACAAAATGAGACGTGAGAAGGGACATGCTTCTCTTCATTAGCTTGCCTTCCTTACCCTTTCCTTTCCCTAACTTCATTTCCCTTGATCCTTTGAGATAGCATGAGTTGGATTAGTCTAAAGCACGACATGACCTAGCACGGTAAAAGCTAAGTATACATACTATGATACACAGCACGTTCGATCATGTATGTCTCTGTACTGCAATCTCAAGATGAAAATACAGACATTTTGCAGCCCGGGAAAAAACAACGGCAACTCAAAAGAGCATTATCAGGTGCCATCTTTAGAACTTTCCTTTCATCTTCCATAATGTATGTTAGCCATGCCACCAAAGCCCATTTGCTCGCAAAAGATGTTTCTCTTATTTTCGGTGTACTTTCCAAACCAGGAAAAAGGTACATTACACACAACGACACAAGTATAATAAATACTATCGATTTTGTACATAATATTGAGCAATAATTTTCTTCGACACGAGTCGGAAAATAGATTAGATTGTAAGTCAAGGAACTGTACATGTATTTGATCAAACTTTTATTTACCATAGACACAGAACAGCCTAATTACTCCTGACCCTTCCTAAAATACCATTGTTAAAGGATATGGTGTAGTAATTAAGCTTGGTTGCTCGGAATTCAACATTATATTTGAAGGTGTTTTCCTCTTCAAAACACGATAACTATGACCACAATGAGCAAGATGATCCCGAAAATCACTAAGAGCAAACAAACCTGCATATTCAAAAGAACTTCATGAAATTAGCAAGAATAAAAGTGAAATTCAAGATTACTCATCCGTGGTTTTAATATGAAAATTGTTAATTCATTCGACAAAGTTGGCATTGCGGACTCAACAAGGTCTATTTACAGCCAAGAGACTCAAATAGTTGTGTAAAAACAATGTAAATGCTAGTTTAAGATCAAGAAGTTTAATATTAACTTTAGAACATACTTCGTTACAGAGGTAGATGAGCAAGACAATCAATATACAACAAGAGAATCATTTCAGTAGAAGATCCAGATAAGAAGTAAGAACCCTAATAAAAATATTGTCAGTCTGAATAAATAAGACTTCAACTGGGACCGATAAGGCAGTATAAGAAAGATCAGTCAAAGACACATCCCACATTTTCTCTCACTAAGCGGACAAGATGGAACAAACTAAAATCTATCATGATTTGTTCTGCAATCACAGTCTCCCTGTTAATCATGATGCTAATTCGTGCTATCCACACATGAAACCCAATCATAATCATGGCATCAGGATAAATATAATTTCCACAGATTAGTAAAGCTTGAGCTGCAACATACCAAAGAAGAACTAGATTTTTGATACTTTGAAGCTTTGACAAGTTGGGAAGTTCCTTGTGTAGTTGCAGCATGGGAATTTTCAATGTTTGAACTAATATCATCTGAAAAATATAATGTTAATCATTGATCATAAGGAAGACCTTATGAACGGCAACTAAAGTATGGAGAGACTAAATTTCTTACCAATCATAACTCCCTGATCATGAACCAGAACTGCTAGATCTTTAAATATCTCATTCACTTCACCAATCTGCTGTTGGATTTCCTGAATTCCCTGCTCTCTTTCTTCTATAATAGCCTCGTTAAAAACAATCTCATTATCCAGAAACACTACCTCCTGTCTGCAAACAAATCATAGAAACAGAAGATCTCAGCAATATGACATACTGTGAGAATGCATCCGTGATGCAGATAATTAATGATTGTTCTAAGCGTCTCTCCATGGAATTTAACAAAATCATACAATAGCCATAAACCTAGTCCTAAAACATACTAGGTGGAGTTGTTCTTAGCAATTATGAAAGAAGCAATACCATAACAATAGGTCAAACAATCATAATCTCCCCCCTCTCCCTCTTTGTTCATCCCTTATGCAATACATACTTGTTTACTGTAACTCTGTATGTGCATCCCTGCTTGGATATAAGCCACTTGTCCGGACAGAAGCGCAGGACAAAAAAATGTTTTTTAGGCTCTTTTGTCCCTTCACTCTTCTAGACTGAGGGAAGAGGGAGTTATTAGGGCCCAAAAACTCGCATCCTCTACCTAACACCACTTCTGTCAGGTTGATAACTTAACAACTTTTCTATGACAATGCATAGAACAAACATGAAAAACAGTTTACGGAAAGAAGAAAAAAACACCGACAGTCCACCGACAGAACCATCACCTTTTCTTCCAAATCCTCATAACATACATCAACGTTTACATAAAACATCTTGTACCAACAATCCACCAGGAAACCATCACTCACCTTTGGGACTCTAAGAGAAGGGCCTGCTGTTCCTGCTGACGAAATGAGCTTATTTCCTCATTATTTCCACTAGGCCTGCACCCAACATGAGATAGTGACACACGTTATAATTACAACAGATATATCATTTGGTATTGAAAAATAATAGCATAAGCATTTTCAAAGATGCCTACTACCTAATTCGAAAGACTATAGACTAGGACTACTAAAACACAACAAACAGACTGTTAAGGTCTCCATTAAAAGTGGCTAATATTGTGACACTAAGGGATCGTTTGGCTCAAGAGATGGAACCAGGAAAGAGAAAAGAAAGGAGGTCACAGTTTTACAACCTAATTCAAAAGACTGAGGAGTATGGACTACTATAGCATAATGACACCTTTTAAGGTCCTCCATGAACAGTGAATAATATTGTAACATCAAGAGATGGAACCACGAAAGGAAAGGGAGACGAAGTCACAAACATACTTTCCACCTTTTGCTTTGTTAAAGGGGAGAAAGGGCTCTTCATTTCTGCTCTTGTGTTTGGTAAAAGACAGCTAACATAAACATACAATTGTTATTATTATCTTTGATCCATCCCCCCACCTCCAGCCCAAAAATCCTTACTACTCTTCCAACCCAAGCCCTGTTGTTGCTTCGTCACAACTGCCACCAAGCACCACCAACCCATTAGATACCACCAAAACTCTATCAATTTACAAACACACACAATCGATCCACCACGTTACCCCAGCTACCACTCTCAGTGCCTTGCTTCCCTCACACACATAAACGGCCGCGTGTTCCGCAGTCAAACACCACAGCATGACAGCATCCACCTATTAAAAACTCATGTTGGACCATCAAGGTTCTAATCTCAAGCTTTGGGGGCTATTTTCGTCTTTTCGACCATCACATGGCTGGAACTGTGCCAGCATGCACCAAAAAGACAGTCAAGGGATATAACTGCCTCTGTCTCATTTTCTCGTGAACCGCGCCTTCAGTTTACTCGGTTATGGATGGTAGATGGTGGACAGTAGTAGACACAAGGTGGGGACGGCAGTCACGGATTGCATTACATGGCGGTGGAGAAGACATGGAGTCAGGAGGTAAAGGTCATGAACACTGTTGGTGTCCGTTAGATAAAATTTTGGGGTGGTATTAAAAGGTAGAGATGGTGAATGGTTTCTGACCAGCCATTGGTGGTTATGAAGGTGGTGATTCACTCTTGATGAAGGTAGAGGTGGAATCGTGGAAGAGGCATATGTGGTGGAAGAATTCTTCAAAATCTGATAATATGGAAATACAAAACCTTAGGAGGTGTGTAGAATCAGGTACAATTTCAAGGGGGGAGGGGGAAACCCATTATATAAGTAGATAGGGTTTCAAAGAAAATTGAACCAAACAGTTAACTAAAAAAGGGGGGTAGCCAGTTAACCATCCACTCCCCATCACTTTCTTGATTACCCCTAACCATACAGTCTCTAAATTTCCCCTACAAGTACTACTTTATCGATCTCCTCCTTGTTTAGAAAGTACTACATACTAATTATCTTTCAGTTAAACACAGATTGTAGCCTCTACTTTGATCGGCATCTGCATCTCCATCAAAGCAACGAATCCCCCCCTGCGCCAGGTCTGATGGCAACTCCTTCCAAAATATTGCACTTGTCCACAATTCACATTCATGGGTACCATAATATTAAAGTGACACCTGAATGCAGGAACAAATATCTTGGCAAATTAAGCAAAATAACATCATACAGAAATAGAGTTTAACTTCTGTTTTTCTTGCAAGGAAAAAGAAGAAGATTTGTTCTTTGCTTATCTATTGTTTAGTTAAATTATGACAGTAAGCTTAATCCTTCAGTTCAATAAACTAGAGAGCAGCCTGTAATAATTCAAGTTACAACAGACAGATCAACAGAAGTACACAGCTCATGACCAATTACTTCATAGTTTATCATGCACTATCCAATCACTTGAGCTGCAAATAAGATTAAACACAGCAGAAACTAGACTAATATCAACCCATTCATATCTGCAATCAGGAAATTAGTCAAAGGATTAACACCCCCCCCCCTCTCAACAGTTTTCCAAGATTACTTTCCAGAAATATAATACATAACTCTTCAGAAAATGGAACATTTACAGATATACAAGCATAGAGTAACAAATTTACCCAGAAGATATAACTTCTTTTGGAACAAAAGGCGAATATGCAGTTTCTCTCTGTGCTGCAAGTCGCTGTGCCTTTTGGAATTCCTTAAGAACTGCCTGGAAATCTCTAGCAAGTTTAGCATCAGCAATTTTCTTGCTAGCCTGCAGTGAAGGGAAGAAATTCCAAATATAAGAGAAGCAGTAACATAAAAGGCTAAAAGCCAGGATATTGAAACAAATGTAAAGAAGACATATATATGTAACGGTGAAAACAAGAAAAGGGTTGCATAAGAGAAATAAAAGATACAAGCGTCCTAATTAATGGCATTTCTGTAAGTATTAACAACTTTGGTTCTAACTTTTGTTACATGTGAAAATTCCCCTTACCTACACATGTGCCCCTTTAATACTTATATGTACCCCACAAAATGTTTTTCATGGTTATGAGCTTATATTTGGTTTTCAACGGATCCTCCCTGTATATATATGTAATAGATTTAATATAGAAAAAACATCCATTAGACGGGAAGTCCAATAGTATATATCATAACATATGTGCACTTACACTGACTTCAAAGCGCAGATCAGTTTCACTAGCTTCCTTTAGCTTTGCCGAGGTTTCTCTAACCAACTCCCCGATATGTAACCTCGTCTTATGTCTGCAGATAGTGTGATTTTAACCAAAGGTGTAAGCTGTTTTTCTTTCTAGCCCAAAGGAAACAAAACTTATCTGCCTTCAATAACCAAGAATTAAGAATATATTTGCAAAAAGGACCTCAACATAGAGAAATTGGATACTACTTATCATATATGCAAACAATTTGCAATGTACTCCCCCTGTTACAACTGAACTGCAGCTATGTCGTGAGTTATGTACTTTTAAGTGAAAAATGGTTTAGGACACAGAGACTATATTTAAGCAGCAAACAAGCACTTCTCAATTATCTGTCGTCTGAAAACTTACCAACCTTATGAGTTTGCATAAGAACACGTAAATGAACCAGAACTTATAACCCACTGTAAATCCATTATCTTATTAACCTTAAAACCACCACTATTTTATCCTTATTCTAGACACTGATTCTCTATCCTTATCCAACCCTTTAACCCTTGTCCTACATACCAAAGGCTCCGTTCGAGAATATGGGATTATCTAATTTTGAGGAGGAGGGTAGCAATTCGGATAACTCCATAATATGAAGAGTCTAGAGACAGCCAATGAGTTGAAACCACTTCCACACACACTTGTAACCAATAAGAACGTGTGCCGACTGTGAAAAACCTTAAATCAATTCAACTACCCCACCTTATTCAAATCACATCTGACCGTTGACACACCTGGATTACGTTCCCAAAGAGAGTACCAATTTCTCCAAGAATAAGCCATTTCCCCAAATTTGGCTAAAGCCAAACAAGAGGAACAGTATCATCCCACCAAAAAACACAAATAACGGGCGCCTCTTCGAGCAATGCAAAATCAGGACCACTCTTGGAAAAATTGACCGGAATAATCTCAACTATGACCGTTCCGCTCAAAATAATCCCAACTATGAGTTATTGTAGAATAATCCAAACTATTAGGGTTACCTTCCCAAAATAACCAGATCTATTTTTCTTGTCTTCAAGAATCCATTTTGGAAGTACTATGCATACTAGAACTAAGAGTTCGGATTATTTTGAGAAGATACCCCCAATAGTTCAGATTATTCGAGAATAACCCATAATTGGGATTATTTTGAGAAGATACCCCCAATAGTTCAGATTATTCGAGAATAACCCATAATTGGGATTATTTTGAGCAGAACAAAGGATTATTCCAATCAAATTTTCTATTCTTAAATCTACGGTATCAGAGTGACATAGAGCTCATCGATAAGCTACTAATAGTACCAATCACACTCTTGAAATCCAAATTCACGAATACACAAAGCTCAACAGAACCATCCCATTGCTTTGTTATAGCTATTTTGAAGGCAGCACGGTAGCTCAACAAACTAGAAGGGTCTCTAATCACAATTCTAGGGTAAGAAGATAATCTATCTTCTAGAAACTCCTACTGTTTTTGTTTTTCCTCAACATCAAATCCATAATTAGAATGTATCAAAATTAGAAGTGAATTCAACGATTCTAGAAGATAACGAAACCCTAACCCTAACCCTAAAAATGGAAAAAGCAGAATCCGAAAAAAGAGAGAAACTAACAGACGATCACGAAGATCAAGAGTGTCTTTAGGAGTGCCGAGGGTATTGACGAGACGGTGGAAGGTGGAAACAGCTGTGTTAATTTGGAATATTCCAGAAGCTACTGCCTGAGATGGGTCTTGTTGTTGTTGTTGTTGTTGTTGTTGCTGCCTTCGTAAAGAAGGTAGAGGTCTACCAGCTTCCAAATCCGCAAAACTCATAATTCTGGACTGATGATGATGAGTGTGAACTGTCACTGGCAAATTTGTGATTGTGTTTATGGAATTCACCAAGAAATTCGAGAAGTCAGCAGTTGGGAATTTATTGTATGAGTCGACAAAATAGGGAAGTTTACCCGACGCAGGCGCTGCCAAGGAATGAAGTTTCACTATTTTGATTGATTGATTGATTTCTCTCTCCTGTCTTGAGTTTGAGTTGACTTGCCTTAGCGTCTTCGTTCTGTCAAATGCCTCGATTGTTTTTGTTCTCCTTCTATGCCTTATGTCATTTTGGAGAAATTCTTGCTGATAATATGGTGGTCGGTAGGGGTGAGCAGAAAAGTTGGGTACCCGGTTTCAGATTTAGAACCGGTGGTTTCGAAATTGGAACTGGAATTGTCGGGACTGGGTCTGGGTATTAAATATTAGGAACCGGTTGGAACTGGGTACCCGGTTCAACCGAATCTAAGACCAATTTTTTTTGAGATTAATGCATATGTAATGTATGCTTAAGACTTGAAAGTTTTTAAAACTAACTTGTCAATGGAAGTATCAAATTATGTTATATATGATGCTTATATTTAGCTAAACAAGAAAAATATAGCTTTTGAATGCAACTGGGTAGCGGGTACCCGGTATTGGAACCGGCCAAATAGACCAAATAACAATCACTTTTGCAGGACTGGGCACCCGGTCAAAGAACCGGTCCCGGTTGGTTCCGGTTCCAATTCCAAAAATTAAGGAACCGGTCCAACTGGTTCTGATTCCGGTTCCAGGTTCTAGGTACCCGGTCCAACCGGTTCCGAGAAATATGACCGGGTACCCGGTTGTGCTCACACCTAGTGGTCGGTGGAGTCCAACCAAATAAAAAAAAAGGTAAAATAAATTTAATTGGGTTAAAAGTAAAAGCAAAGCTTAAGGGTCCGTTCTTTTCAACCTATTTTTGCTTATCTGACCTTATTCGACCTTATTAGATCGTATTCGACCTTATTCAATCTTATTAGACCTTATCTGAACTTATGAGGACTGAAAATAAGTTAAAAAGAACGAACCCTAAAAAGTGGTAAAAGTTAACCAACAAACAAAAGGCAAACTGTAGAGAGAAAAAGACTCTTGGGAGGGAGTAAGCTTGGAGGGAACTATGGGAAGCAGCAAAGGAAGCAACGGAAAGAAATTGACATCCATTGTTGAAGCTCATTTTTTGAAGAAATTAAAGCTCATTTTTTTGTCTTCCATTGAATAAAACGAATCTGCCATATTCCATTGAAGAGAACATCAAAGATGCACAAATTACTGGAGAAGGTAGCAAATTATGTGTTTAAAAGTTTAGATTTTTGATACCGAAGCAATTGATTTTGATTAATTTTTCATGTTTGGAACATAAGGGATTTTCGTTAAAAAAACGATTATGTTTTTAACCATCAATTTGATAATTGATTTTGGTAAATTTAATTGTTTGGGGATTTCTGAAAATGGGTATTTTAATAGATGTATGGAAAATGTGGGGAATGGGTAATTCTAATGTATGGAAAATGTGGAAAATGGTGAAATTCAATTGTTGTATGAATATTGTGGGAAATGGCTAATTGAATTATCATTTGCAAATTCTGTGAAATAGGGAATCGAATTGTTGTTTGGATTAGAGAAGTCATTATCCATAGAGAAATTATGTATGAAAAGAATAATATGATAGATTGCACAAAAGGAGACATGTGAAGAAAAACATCAAACCTCTTCAGTAATAGTTGATAAAGTAGCACAAGTAGTTGATAAACTGATCTATGTTGTTTTTAGTACAAAGAGTTATATGCTTTAGTATTGGAATTAAGTTGCTTTGATATGAGAAGGTCTTCATTACACTTAAATGATTTGTATGGTTTATTGGCCATCTCTGAAGCACATTAGAGATAATGACAAAAAATTATTGTTTGGTCAAGCACATAGTTAGCAGCCCTATTGCGTTCAACTGGTCATAAGATCGCTTGTGTAATGTGATTGCAAAGTTTAATTTGTGAACTAAAATTTATTAATGTATGTATATATAAATTATTCTGATTGCATAGGTGATGCGTAATGACATTGAAGAAGGTGAATGTGAAGTAGACTTGGGTTATGGTTGCGACGTGACTAATGTTGGGGACAGGGATGGGGATCTTAAATTGGATGGACGTTTATTGGAGTCTTTTGTTCCACTCCAGGAAGTATCACCACCTAGCATATGTTGCGGGAGTAATACTATAGTTCAAACTCCAAAAGTTGGGATAATATTTGCTTGTTGGGAATATATTGACTCATACTACAAAAAAATATGGCAAGCAAGAAGGCTTTGGTAGTATAAAAGTTTCGGGGAATCCATACTTCTTAAAAAGTGGGAAGAAGTATTACTGTTCAAATGAACAGTAGAGATCCAACAGCTGTGGTTTAATTCATCCAACGGTTCAGCTTCCTTTCACCCCTACCTAAGACTTTTCCCCATCTCATTCTCTCTCTCCAACATTTCTTCCTCAAACTTCCTTCAACCTCAACAGCCCTCCTTCCATGGCCACTTCTTATCAATCTGCGACCCATGACGTCGGTGATCTCTCTCTCCTCTCTGATTTTCTCACTTTGCAAATTTGGTGCTTTTTCTTCTTCACTCTTCGATTCCATTAAACCCCGCGAAAAAAACTCCATTGAAGAATAAGCTTCGAAAAGTATAGGTGATTTTGCTCTTCCTATTCCATAATTACCTGAAGATGATCTCTTGCCTAAGAATGTCGTCCAGGTTTCACTTTTTTGAATTCCTTCCTTTTTTTCAATATTTAATTTTATCTTTTTTCGCTGAAATTTATTGCGTCTTCTTCGTTGTTTTGATTGTTTTATCTTATGTTTCTTTCGATTTCTCCGTTTCAATTTGTTGGTATTTGTGATTTTAGAGCTGTGTAGTTGCAAGAATAATCCATAGGAGATGGGAAAATGGTAAAAGAGTTGTTGTTAGTAGTCCAGCTTCGATTGAGATAACAACGAAAACTAAGAAATGTGGTTGTGAGGCAATGATATATGCTTACAAGTGTGATAATGGTGAGTGGAAACTAAAGAAAGTAGTGGTTGAGCACAAGAACCACACTCCATCACCTAGTAAGTCACGCTTTATTAGTATGTATAGTCAGGAAGAGTTAGACACTCATATGAGACGGAAGCTATTTGACGAAATTGCCGCGGGTGTTAAAGTCCCCCAAATCTACAATATTTTGGTCAGAGTGAAGAACGAGGTAGTTAATATGTCTCTAACAAAGAGAGATTTTCACAATGTCAATGGTATTGAGAAGAGGTTGATTTTGAAGGACGGGGATGCAAATGCAATGTTAGAGTATTTTAATAAAATGATTGCGGACAACCAAAACTTCTTCCACATTCATAAGTTAGATGACACGGGGGTGTTAGAAGATGTGATGTGGGTTGATGCAAGGAGTGGGGTTGCGTGGGAAGAATTTGGGGATGTGGTTTGTTTTGACGCGACATATCTCACAAATGAGTACGTGTTACCGTTTGCCAATTTCTTTGGGATAAACCACCATGGGCAAAAGCATCCTCCTCGGATGTGCATTATTGTCCCATGAAGATACAAAGACCTATCAATGGTTGTTTCATACATGGCTAGCATGCATGGGAAAACCTCTGAACGCTATACTAACTGATCAAGCAGCCGTAATGCATAAAACGTTGTCAATTGAAATGCTCGAGGCACGTCATAGGTGGTGCTTGTGGCATATTGTAAATAAATTTCCAATAAAACTAAAGGGTTATAAGAGCAACTATGAGGAAAATTATAATACATGTATATAACAATATAATTATAAATACATAAATGTGAATACACCGTTGAGAAAATGATATCAAATAAAGACTTTTTTTGTATACATCTATATTTTGTAAGAAAAGTATAAAAATAAAAAAGAACTTAATACGGGCATCAATGTGGGTACCCTAGTCAATAGCTAATGTCTAAATGGGACCCATATTTCTAAAGTCCAAGCAAAGGACTCGGTCCTACCAATCTCACGGCTACTATAAATGTTACAAAGACCTATTTAGTGAATGCACTCAAATTAAAATTCGGCGGTCCTGATGCTAGGATCGTCGGTTATTTCGACGTTGCGGCTGGGTCCGTTATCGAAGGAATACTTGCTGCCATGCTATTCGCTTCCGAAGATCACAACCGTCCACTAATAAAAGTGGATGATACATGGCGGTTCTTGGCTGAACCCCACCATTTGCCTTCTTCTTCCTCCCCAACCCAACTACAAAATTAACTTTCAAATTCGAAAGTTAATATTATTGCTTAAATCTGAAATAGATATAGAAATTATATATTACTAACTTTACAGACTAAGCAAAAGGAAGGAGATGCAGCTTTCTGTCGGTGGAAATTTAAACATGGGTTCATTTAACATGGCTTACATGGGGGGTGGTCAGAAAAGTGAAAGGGAAGGGGAGCAGGGGCAACGGGGTAAAAGGAAGGGAATAGGGGAGATGGGTTGTGTGGTGGTCGGAAAAGAGAGGGGGAGGAGGTGGAAGAATGGTAGGAGAGAGAAGAAAAGTAAAAAAAAATTACCCTTCTTTAGGTAATTGGTCATTTTGACTTGTTAAAAGCAAATACTCTCAAAAGGTTAACTTGTCATAGGATTATCCAAACTTTAACTTATTAAAATAAGACCGCTAAAAGGCTGACTTATTCCTTCCTAATATATATATATATATAAATGACTTGAATGAAAGTGAAGTAAAAAAGACCAACAGCACAATGAGAAAGAGGAGAATTCAAACCTGTGTTCATTTACCACGCTAAGAAGCTACACCACTGAGGTAAGATGCATGATGTGATAGAAAATGGAAGGAAATAATATATGAATTGTGTCGTAATTGGGTCGGGTGTACCGTGCGCAAGGTACACCCATGTACATGGTGAATGATCTCATCTTTGAAAGTTAGTGAAAATTTCCTTATTTGTATATAACCCTGTGAGTTATATTTATCATTTATATACACATATCAAAAACACATAACAAGGATTGCAACTTTCCACGTATCACCTCATGTTAGTGTAGCCAACGTACATGATAAATTCCTTTTCATTGTTTCCAATATGCATATAATAGGATTTGAACCGCAATCTATTAGTTGGAATGTCATATACTCTATCACCAAGCCACATCCTTTTTGTTATCATATTGCAATTGATAAATTCTTTTATCTTTATAAAGTTTTAGTAAAAAGACTAAGTAAAATTTTTGAAAAAAGTGAAAAGATCTTCGTCATTACCTTTCTTCAATATCCTTTTAAATGATATAAACGGTAATACCATCTAAATTTATTCTAATCAAAAATAGAAATTAGCGAAGAATTATTTTAATTCAATAAAACATATAAAAATATAAAATTAACTCGAACCACTTCCGAGATCACAAACTAGTTTTCCATATTAAAAAAACGTTGCACGTAATAATTTCGATAGAAAAAGGGGGAAGAAATGCGTGAGAGTGAAGGGAAGAACGTGACGGCAACATTAGCTTAACCTCTCCTCCACCATCGCAAACGACTCTCCCTCCTCCTTCTTCTTTCAGGCGTGCTCTTCACATAATCCTCTCTTCCTTTTCCATTCTTATACCTCAGAAACCCCATATTAATCATCTCAATCACTTTTATTTCATCTTTCTCTTCGATCTCTGCCATTTTCGAACTCCATGTCGGTGCGTTTCATTTCTATCTCTTAATTCATCGCATTTCATTTCCTGTTATCATGCATTTTTCTATTGTTTCAATTCCTTTTATTCGAATCAAATCACTTCGTAATATTGCTAGTATGATCATTTTATGATTGTTTTCAACTTGGGCAATCGCTAATTAATCATGTTTGTTAAATTTTTGCTGTCGAATCAATTTCATATGTTTTCCGTTATTTCCTGTGTATTTGATGCCGGTTTAGGGTTTGAATTTGTAATTAGTGTTTATGTTAATTTTCTTGTCGCTTTACGTTTGTGCGATTTCGTTTCTTAATTTGGCTGTCAATCTATGAAATCAAATGATTATTTATTTCAAAAAAAAAACAAAAACGGTTGGAGTCAAAAGGTGAAGGTTGTGAATTTGTATTGTGTAAAGGTGATCTGACATAATCATATGATCCATAGCCTGCAGATAATACCAAGGGCTTCGAGATGAGGCACCATGAGTCCGTGATGTTTACCGCTTTGGTTGGTTATCATTGTATTGGCTATGAGGTTATGTTAATGTGAGGGTGGTAGGATGGTAGAGCGGTGATGTTAGCGTCACTTGGATGAAGTTCTGATAGTTGAGTTATAGTCATTTGATTACTTTTGCGTTGCCATATGGCCCCATATTTGGAAGTAAAGAAGGTCAATGGTGGAGAACTTTTCTGTTTCAATTTTGGTTAAGCTGAATTGTAGGTTACTTATAGTTCATTCTGAACTTTCTATTGATGAGGTGTGGTAATTGATTTTTCTGTCAGTGCCCAGCCTCAGCTTATCTTCTTTATTTAGAAAAATCTTCAGTATCTGAAGAACTCAGAAGAGCATGCCATATATTTTGAGTGCTTGTTATACTGAGCTTGAATAACGCATCATGTCATTTTGTTAAGGTTACTGCTGGAGAGTGTGATTGTGGTGATTTAATTAGGATGTAGTGATGTAGTCCCTTTAATCTAAGGCCATGTATTTTCTCTTTATCCATCGTTCCTGATCCTATTGGCTTGGGTTTCTTTGGGTTCTGTTCTCGCCTATAAAATTTCAGAACACTTTTAAGTATGCATGAGCCATATGAGTAAATGATCTGATTTTTTCAATACTATATAACTGAGGAAGAGAGTTTTTGTGATGTATATCACTATTTCTCATCTTTGTGTATATTTTAATTCTGTAGTTCATTCATTTTATCTGTTAATTCTTGGTTTACATGCTTTTGAACTTTTTGCATCCTGCAGCGCTACACAAATAGGTTTGGGGGACTTTACGACTTTAGGTACCCATCCTTGTTATTACAATGCTTCTTATTGAAAAAAATGAATTTTTGCAGATGAAAAGTGTGAAAGTATGCAATGTTTCCCTTGGAGCATCTGAACAAGACATTAAAGAGTTTTTCTCATTCTCTGGTGAAATTGAGCATATCGAATTGCAAAGGTGTGATAATTTTTTGTCATTATCTTCTTAATTCACTTTCTTGTGTCGATTTTGATTTCTCGAGACAGGATTTTGGAATGTCCAGTAATTTATAAGACTATATAAAATGCAGTAATTTCTATGTGTCTAAGTTATGTGATCTATCCTTATTTGTTTCTTACATTTGCTGTTAATCTATCATCAGTGAGAATGAGCGGTCTCAAACTGCATATGTCACTTTTAAGGATGCTCAAGGTGCAGAAACTGCTGTTCTTCTGTCTGTAAGTCCATTTCTGAGACCTTTGGGTTGATTTTGTACCTTTGCTTCAGTTTCTATCTGCAGTGTACTTTAGCTCCAATGAAATCTTTATGGAAATTGTTCTACTCTATTTCTCTAGGTAAGATTATTATGTGAAAAATGGGGATGAAGTGCTGGTTGTTGCAGCAGCTATGCTTTTTGTGGCATGAAATTCATGGGGCTCACCTAATGTTTGCATTTTCTTCCGTTTGATAAGAATGAATCATACTGCCTCCTCACTATAATGTAACCAATTGTATTTTTTTCACGTCTATTGGGGGTTTGGGGGGGGGGGGGCACTTTTTGTCACTTTCTCTGGATGTTTCTCGAGTATTGTTGTCTCCTGATGTGTGTGGCTGTGCACATCTGCTGAGAGGAGGGTGAGGGTTGTTTAAATGCAGATCACTGCTCTTATACAGCTAAAAGGCTCTTAAAATAGCAAAATACTTTGTGCTGAAGCTTGAGTTTTAAGCATTAGCAGCAGTACTTTTCTTATAATAATTTATTAGTTGGTTTAAAAAGGTTGTCTTGGAGTGTGTCATTTGGTGTTTTTGTTGACCTCTGATAGTATTTAGGCTGTAACGTTCACTAGGTACGAAGCTTGGTGAACTACGATTGTGCTGGGAGCAGAGGCTAATAGAATCCTAGTTGTTTTATAAATATGGGAACTATGATAAGTTGTAGAATTTACCGAGTTACAATAACAATCCCACTGTGGGATCGCTCTGAAGCACAAAGTTTCAGTGGGACATTTCATTTATTTTGTTAATTTGCTACGGGAACCGTCTGTCCTGATATTGAGCCAAGCCCCCTCTGTTTATTATATTAAGGGATTCGCTAACTCTTCCCCGAGGAAAGTCTTGTTAGATGTTTATGTTTTAATTATTTGCTGTTGCTTTTTTCTAATCGATATTTGATGATCCCTCCAATTGTTAGGCCTTTTTTTTAGTAACTCATCTTGTGGCATTTATGTTTAGGTCTTTATATTCTATGTTTTTTGTAGTCTTATGCGGTTGACATACCTGGTGATATAAAAACCTTTACTCTTCATAGGTTCAAAATTTTGTTTTCTGTCATATTAGCATACAAGCATTATGATCACCAAGTTGGGTGTTTTTGTTCCTTCTTGGTTCACTGCATCATAAGCCCCTTCACCAGGCCCCTCCCTTCCTTCTTTAGATCAGTAACACTTTGTTTGGATAACATAGAAGGAGGGAGAGGAAGGGGAGGGAGAGAAGGGGAAGGGGAGGGAAGAGAACGGGAAGGAAGATGTATGTTCCATTTTCCCTCCAAATCTTTCCAATTTTAGAGGGATGAAGCTTATTAAAGGAGGGAAAATGGTCTCTCCCTCCCCTCTCCCCCCCAAATATTTCCCAAACAAGAGAAATTGTCCCCCTCCGTTTCCTTCTATTTTCTTCTATCCAAACAGATCTAAATGACTTTCAGACTTTCAGTGACGTTAGATTTCTCGATGTTGAAGTCCCTGAATGTGCTGCTTTTCATTTGTTTTATTCTCCCTTCCCTTTGGTCTGGGCCTCTGGGGGTGTGGGGGAATTTGTATTTGCTCTCTTAGAGAAGCCTTGCAACCCCGCTAATAAGGGCACTTGAGCAGCTGATGATAGATTCTGCCCAGATAAAAAAAGTCGATTGGATCCAGACATCCAGTTATATATTCGATGGAGTCCTTATGAAGTAACTCTACTTCTTTCTTCAGGGTGCGACCATAGTTGATCAATCAGTAACAATAGCTCTTGCACCGGATTACAAGCCACCAGCTCCTAAACCAGTATCACCTACGGTATGTTTTGTCCAATTATGCAACAAAAGTGACTTTTTTTGTTGAACATGAGGATATAAACAATTATTTTTGAACCATTTAGGCCCCCGCAAACGTGAGCTCTGGACCTGATGGGTTTCCAGTAGTGCAAAAGGCTGAGGATGTTGTGACTACTATGCTAGCCAAGGGTTTTGTCTTGGGAAAAGATGCACTAAACAAAGCAAAGGGCTTTGATGAAAAACATAAATTTACATCTACTGCTTCCGCTACAGTTGCGTCGTTGGACCAAAAGATAGGCTTGAGCGAGAAGATAACCATGGGCACGATCTTGGTGAATGACAAGATGAAGGAAGTAGACCAGAAATTCCAAGTCTCAGAAAAAACTAAATCTGCATTCTCAGCTGCTGAGCAAACTGTCAGTAATGCCGGATCTGCTATTATGAAGAACCGCTACATCTTGACCGGGACTTCTTGGGTTACCGGTGCATTTAACAGGGTTTCCAAGGCTGCTGAGGACGTTGGTCAGAAAACTAGGGAGAAGATGGCCGAGGAAGAGCGAGGAAAGAACATGGAGGCTGGATATTCTCAGGTCTCCGAGTCTGGTTCCCCAAGAGCCGGTGAACACAAGTGAGCAATCCTGAAGTTTGATCCTGTAATGTGGATGTTTTTCTGAAATTGGTAGTTGGTAAAAATTTCATCTTATGCCATTGTAGTTTGGTTTTTTTGGTTGTTTTAGTAGTTGTTATAGGTGTATAGACTTATCTACTCCAGTTTTACAGTGAGTTTTTGTATCTCTTTATCCTGTTGTGTCAATTTTAATTACGAGCTGCACAAATTCACCAGTTCTTGACATCTCAGTGTTTTTCCTCATTGACATTTGACATAAGCTAGGAAATATTTATGTAATTAAATAATTGTCATGTATACTCTTTTGAGAATCTATTAGAATTTGTTTTTCTTTTCATTGTATCCATTAAAAAAATATATTAGAACTCGTTTTATATCTTCTGATGAAACCCATTTGATGTAGGCATTCCTCGAACTATGTTTTACGCATAAACTTGATTCTTCGTTCTCTTAAGAGTAATTTTTATTAATGTTCTTTTTTGTTGTACTTGTATGTTCTTCTACCAGAGTAATTTCGTTGTGCTATCTAGTAAACTGAGATATGTTTTTTCATACTTATATTTTGAATGGCAATTCTTTTACTTTCAATTGTATGTGCTTTTGGGATGTGACGAACAATATAGTTTTTGGTACATGGTTCACTTCGTACTTATATATGCGTGCCAAAGTCTAACACAAAAATTAATCAAGATTAAGGAATTATTATCTATTTATAAAATCTTACAAAAAAAACATCATCCAACTTTATGTTAACGTCATAATCTGCCTACAAAGCATCTACTACTAGATGTTAATTAAACTGTACATCTAAACTAGAAAAAGTACACAATTTATACTACTAATGAAATCAAGAAACTCATTTCTAACTCAAATGAGTTAGAAATTTTTGGTGATTAGTCCATTTTTCCTAAGACCTAACCCTGCTTCAAATGGCACTTTTGTTTGTCCAATCCATGATGATCCACCCACAAACTCATCCACAGTAAATCTTGCTGCTTCAACAATCGACAAATTAACATGTACCCCAGGTGATTTCATCCTTTCGTTAGTATTAGCTCCTGGACCATAATTCATAAACTCGCCGTAAAATACACCATTTAGCTGAGATGTTGAATTCCATGGTAGCCATCCTTGTGGATCAACATGATCACCTATGTATGATAACATATATACAACCGTTGCTAATTCATTCCATGGACGTCCCAAGTAGGTTGAGTAGTTTGATTTCACCCGTTCCAAATCTGGAGCAGCTCGGATTTGACATTCATGGATTGATATACCTGAACATGTATTCGAACATGCTCGTTTCTGAGCTGTGATCGTGTTCTTTTGCTGCTCCATAGGCTTACGAGAGTATATGGTGCAATTTTGGAACATCGCTTGTGCCTTTCCGAATATGGTGTCTATGGTTCCGTATATATCACAGTTTCGGTAAAACTGGCGGTTTGTATGTACGTACAATGTGTCTTGATACCCTTTCATTTCGCACTCGTAGAACACCGATTGCTCAGATTTTACAAGAAGTGCTACAGCTTGGTGCTTTTCTGGTCCTGCTGTGTTCTCAAATGTTATTCCACGAGCCATGAAACCCACACCTCTGACTCCTACATCGATTAAGTGCTGTAAGTTTATCATGTTAAAATGAACAAAGTACGCAATTATATTGTTGGATTTTACAATCAAAAGCAATCTAATTTGTAACTGAACATATAACGAATACTATAAAACACCTTTGTTCTCTTTTACACTTTGACTTTCACTTTATACAATGCATACTTCGACTCTTATCTTCAAACATAAGTAGACTCCAATCTCTCTCAATCACCCTCATACAAGTTTTCTTAGGTCCTCCCTTACCCTTCGATTAAATCAAAGAAAATTACTTGTATTACTAATGGATTGTTTATTAGTTGGATTGATCCATCAATTGAAAATGGGGGAACAAATTGAAAAGACAAGTTGGCAAGTTGCTAGTGTACCTGCTTATTATGAACGCAATTCAAGGCAGGTAATGTGGGAGGTCTTGTTTACATAGTGTCCATCAGGTTTACAACACCTTTTTGCCAATGGAGAGGATATAATGGTGAGCCGACAAAGAGATTGGGGCAAGTTGCCATCAGTGAATGACAGAAGTAAAGGGCAACTACTGATCTTTAATTCATGGAGGCAGAAGATGCGTTGAAGCTCACTACAGTTAATTGACCTTAGGTTGTTGAATTCATATATGTCAAGAACCCTGAGTGAGACTGGCAGGGAACCATCAGCTGGAAATGACTCCACATCATTAACCCAGGAAATTTTGAGCTCTTGAAGATAGGCGAGTCTGCTAAGCCGCAAATGTGCATAATTCCGGATGAGGCTCTCACAGTATTCAACGTGCAGGGACTCTAGGCTAGGAGGCAACCCAACTTGGGGAAATGACTCAATATTCAGGCAGTGTCCAATATGTAATTTGTGAAGGTTAGGAGGCAGACCGCTTGCTGGAAACAACATTAGTTTCTGACAGTGATGAACTTGTAGACGCTGAAGAGACGTGCTGAAAGACATTCTATCAGATAATGATTCGAGATCCCAACAAAACTCGAGACGCAGAGATTGCAGCTGAGGAGGTAGATCATCCTCTGGAAAGGACAAAGAAAGTGGACAATGCTCGATAGAGATAAACTGAAGACATGGAAAGCAGGCAGCCATTCCATAGGGTAGCCATTTCAGATTATGGCAGTTAACTAAGGATAAGGTTGTGAGGTTTCTAGCAGCCCGGAGTCTTCCAGCAGGGAAAGTATTCAACACATCACACGCAACTATTTCAAGGTCATATAAAGATTCCAAACCAAAATCATCTCCATCAGAAGTAATCTGGGACTCTTGGGAACTACTGTCGTCTACTATACCCACATAATTTAGCAATTGGACATTGCCAACAGAAAGATGTGGAGAAGAATCAAGCCTCTCAGTATGGAAATATAAATATTGGAGATGTTGACAGCCTTCAAGGAACGAGTCAATTTCTTCAACAGTACAGCCAATGACAGTAACTGATCTGACCGAAGAGGGGAGACGCCAACATTTTGGATCAATTAACCCTGCCCACTGTTGCTTTGATTCTAGGATCACGCTCTCTAGAGAAGTCAAGAGTGGCAAAACTTCTTGAACTTTTGTGATTGAAGCACTTTCAACTGGCCCCTCCCAGCACAAGCTCAAGTCAGTGAGATGGGTCAAACAAGCTAGACTTGTCAAATCTAAGCTTCCAAAGTCATCAAGCCTTAATTCACAAAGATCTAATGAGCAGGGAAGTGATCCACTGAGTTGTTCACAGTTCCTTATGTCAAGCACCACCAGAGAAGGGAGCTCTAAGGGAATGCCCCCTTCCAGCTCTTTGCAGTTCCAAACATACAACTCCTTTAAGCAAGGAAAGGGCCCAACTTCACCTCCATGGGTGGGCCATTTCTTCCACATCTGCAAGCCATCAAACTTCAGAGTCACCAATGATTTAAAAGGCAACGAAGACTCACTGTGCTGTCCATAAAATCTGTCGCCCAAAGTTTCCAATTTATCAAAATCCTTGATCAAGAGATATCTAAGGGAGGGAAGTTTCCCTAAAGGTGGCATATTTACACACTTTAGACACTTCTTGAGACTAAGCACCTCCAAATTACTGAATGCTTCATCACCTAGCCAATCTGGGAATTTATTCCCTTCATAATATTCGATTGTAAGTCTTCTTAAATGTGTATGAGGCTTTAAGGCATCAAGAAGTCTTTCATGCTGCCTATCTGTAACAAAGCATGTTTTTCGCTGCACCAAAGCTAACTCATCAAGATGCACTTTATCCCTTAAGTTAGCTGTAAAAGCATCTGCCTGCGCAACAACATTTTCAAGCCCAGATAGCCTCAGACTTCCTCTCAACTGCAGAAGTTCTCCCAACTCTCTGATGCTCCTTCCACCATCCTCGCCAATCACAAAATCTGTCAAAGTTTGGAGGCAACTTAATCTGCCTATATGTTCTGGAATCTCACTGAGGTTGCATGTGCCACGAATGTCAAGGTGGCGCAGATGAATAAGATTCCTTATCATTGCTGGCAATTTTTTGAGTCTTTGACAGTGAGCTAAGAGCAGTGTTTGTAAATTTAGCAAGTCACAAATGGAGTCGGGCAATTTTTCAATAAAGGTGAATGAAAAATCCAAGTAGCGTAAAAGCTTGAGCGCGCCAATAGAAGATGGTATGTTAGTGATTTTGTAACCTGACAAGCTCAACACACGCAAGTGGCCAAACAACTTCACTGATTGTAACATACAGTTAGATAAGTAGTAACAGGCCTGGGTGGAGAAAGATCTCACTGGCAATAACGTACGTAGTTGATAAGCGCTAGCACTGAGCATGTAGTTTTCAACCGAGTCATACTCACTTTGGGTAAATGCGATATGACGAGGCGTTCCCACGACAATATTTGAAAAGTTTGACTCTAGCATAGAACCGAATTCTCCCATGACGTAGACAGCCAAGTCATGAATCAAATCATGCATGACAAAGTAATGCTTCATAGAGTTAGAGACTTGGAAGAAGGATCGTGCCAATAGATCATGGAAGTACACTTTACCGATATCTTCGACTCTTCTATGATCATTTCTTGCCTGCTCTACGAAACCTTCAGCCATCCATAGCAAGACCAGTTTCTCTTTGTCAAAATAGTAGTTCTTAGGGAAGATAGAACAATATGCAAAGCACCTTTTCAGGTGTGGAGGGAGATAGTTATAACTCAATAATAATGCTGGAAGAATTTCTTTCTTGCCAGAAGGCAGATCCCACAGCCTGCTACTTGCTATAGTCTCCCATTCCTTGGCATCTGAAGTAAAGCTCAAGAGTCTCCCAAGTGCTTTGCTGGCAAGAGGTAAACCTCTGCATTTTGCAACAGCTTTTCTACCAATAGATTCCAATGCCACATCTTGAACTGCCTGGGGATCACCAAATGCATGTGCATTAAACAAGGCCCTAACATCGTCATCAGGAAGCTCAAGCAACCGAAGGGTAAAAATAGGATGAAGCATTCTAGCAATGTCCTCATTGCGGGTAGTCACAATAATAGAGCTACCAGGGGCAACGGTCTTTAACGAGATAAGTAGATCTTGCCAGCCGGTATTCAGAGTCTCATCCCAAAGATCATCTAATACAATCAGGATTCTCTTTCCAGCCACTCTTTCACGCAAAATCTTTTGATGCAGCTGCAGGTCATCAGAATTACCATGCAGTGTGAGCTGAAGCGAAGTCTCAGGCAGTACATTTAAAATTTTCCTTATTATGTGGATAGCATCAAACACCCTGGGAATACAAGTCCATGATTTCATATTGAAGATTTCATCCACTCTAGGGTCATTGAACACTAACTGAGCAAGGGTGGTTTTCCCAATCCCAGGCATTCCAACAATGGAAATTACACGAATATCATCTTCAAGAAAGCTTCTGACTTTGATTATCCTTCCTTGGTCATAATCTCTCAAAAAACCATCCTCCAAAAATTTAATGATCTGCTCTCTTTCTGAATCCCTACCATAAATTCTAGACTCATCCACAAAACCAGATGTGAGTCGTGAAGACAACAATTGGCAAGTCTGCTCCAAACCGAACCTCAGACCAAGTCCATCTATGAGATGAGTTAAAGCATTAAATCTTCGATTTATCTCCTGAATCCTCGAGAGCTGTCGTTCATGAAATGGATCAACCACAGCAACAATTCTTCCTAGGATAGCAGTAAAGCTGCTACGTACATCACGAACTTCTTGAGGGGATTCGGTCATCATCCGATTCTCCAGAGCTTCCGTATGAATGTGGTCTACGAGATCCTCAGCATCATATACAGCATGCTTCACATCATTGAGCCATGTTCTCACATCCAGGTCCATGTCCTGCCTCTTCTCTGCATCATGGACCACCCTTTTGACCACCATTATCGAGCTCCTCAACTTTACGAGCTCGGCAGCAGTTGATTCACGTCCAATCAGCCATTCCCTCAAATTCTCAGGTGCTAACCGATCAATCAAGACATTGAACAGACCTGAGATGAATGGTACAACCGCATAGGTACCCACTGTTTCCATGTTCAACAGTTGCAGCTACAAACAATCAGGACTTCAAAAGTTACAATTTTTATATTTTCCCCAAACTATATGACAACATTCAATGGGAAATTCCTCTGGTAATGCCTACTCTGGTTGTTCATTTGAGCCACTTGCTTTAAAGAATGTAATTATTGACTTTTACTACTTTGTAAACAATTCTATGGTGTTTAGCAATATAGGAGTAAGATTATAGAAACATTATTAACAGATGTTTAACGATAGAAGTTGAGTAAGTATTAGTCTTAATCATCCTATAAGACAAACAATCAACCATCAGGTTAAGTAGTATATTGATATCAAAAGAGGAATGACCTCTATATTGTAAAGGTGGAATTCATCAAGCTTTGTCGCAACCCCGTTGCATCAACTGTTTTCTGCTTCGTCGCACCAGTTGCCTTGTGGAAGGCTGGAAGCCCATTCCTGGAGAGCACATGCAGGCATAGACATAGTCGTTGGTGGATTGAGACTTTGAGACTTTGGACTTGTCTATTTGATTGATTTTTCGCTTGATAACAAACTTGAATTAATTCTTTGTTTTTTTTTTTGTTTTTGGTAAGGAGAAGTGGCCTGGACCCGTTCGGGTCCTATTGGGCCAGATACTTGAGAATAGGGGGAATGATAAGGGAATTCCCACCCCCAAATGCCTCTAGTGGGATTTGATCCCATGACGTTGAAGTCATGGGGCCAAACTCTACCACTAGACCAAGCCAAGCTTGGTAATTCTTTGTTTTCATGATTCGTTTGTAATGTCAAACTTTTGCTTTGCGTTTATATCTAAAATACTTATTTCGTTTCTAGATAAGTAACACACTTTCCTAATATGGAAATGTCACAATAAGTGACACCAAACTTAAAATATGACATTTTAAATAATCTCTATACTATAAGGGAAGAGGGGAGGTGGACACCAAAAATAAGAAAAGAGAAAATAATAAAATAAATCAAGGATTTCAAAAACAATAATTAAGGAAATAAGTTTTATTTCCAAACTTAGAAATCAGGTTTTTAGCAAAAAATATTTAAAACTTCAAACTAAAATATCTGAAAATCTACAAAGTAAAAACAATTTTTAAAAATATCAATGGTTATATTTTCTTGAGATCTATAAACAGACACCCACTTTGCTATATTTTTATATACCTTTGAATTTTATGTTAATTTTCAAATACATGAGTAATTGATTACTCATGCATAGTGTGCATTTAATCAAATTGATCATGAAATATGATAATGTATTTAAGGATGAGTGACAAAGTGGTAGAGAGAGGGAGATAATGTATATATTTTTTTACTCACGAGAGATGACCCTCTAAATAACATCTTAATCTTTGGTAAGTTTTTTTTGTCTTTTTTGGTGCTTTGTTTTTAAATCACTATTGTTGATCCACTCTTTAATGTTTATTAATTATTCTTTTTTTATGCATGTATATTATTTTAATATTTAAGCTCTTTTGAAATTACAATTACATCCTCTTAAAAAACAAAAGAACTAAAACTTAACAATTATTTTTAAAAGTAAGAAAAATATGTTTATACTTCACTAAAGATGTAATTTCTCCCAAATTCTTACTCCATTTTACTCTTTCGTACGTGGCATGCATCGCGTGCATATAAGGCTAGTAAAATTATATGATTACCCTTACTCAAGCAATATATATCCAATTGTCTATTTAATTAAAATACTCTTTCTCTTTTTAGTCGTGGTCCCCAACTTTCTCTCTCTAACCTCCTTGGTTTCCCCCACTTTCTCTATATTCCACTTATTTAGAAACGGAGGAAGTAAGAAGGATCGACGTAGCATTAACGTGGGAGAAGCATCCTACTAAAACATCACCCTTAAACGACAAAATATCTATAGTAAAAAAATAGAGGGAGTATTATATAAAAAGCCTATTTTTCTTCAAATGTTTTTATGGTTGCTTTCTCAAAAAAGGCTATCGTAATGATTACATGTGAGCCATGAATTGCTCTACATCAACATTTGTTTATTTAGGTATATATATATTATGGATAAGGCTAAAAAGATATGTTTCTTAATCTTGTACATGTATTATAGGCAATTTGTACAATACAAAAATAATATTGATGCCTTTCAAATTTATATTTTATAAATTCATAATATATCTTATGTTTTTGGTATTTATCCTACAGCACATGCCACTATATCATATAATATACTGCATAATATACAAAAATTATACTTTGACTTGCATTAATTGTCGTTTTTTTGGATAACATCATAACATGTTGTGGTCATATCCATAATTTGGATAGTGAAATTGGTATTGGCTATGTCCATAGCTCGATCTGGATATTGCCCAACATTAAATACTCCTTTTATCTGTGTAGTAAGCTTGGAAAAATTCTGCTCATAATTATGCCCACAATATTACTCAACTAACTGGCGATTGAAATTTTAAATCAGACAAAATGTAAGCAATATTTTTTCAAGCTAACTACAAATCAAAGGAGCATGCAATGTTGGCAATGTCTGGAATGGTCATAGTCAAGACCAATTCCACTATCCAAGTTACGGCTATGACCGAAATATGGTATAGTATTGTCCAAAACTAAAACTAACGCTAACTATTTTTCATATGGTGGTTGTACGAGATTGAAGAAGATGTTAATGGAGTATAAGGAATATGTGCCAAAATTTTAAACTACGACACTCTATATTATATAGTATAATTTAGTATATTATAAGGTTTAATTTCATATATTTCAAAGAATAATTTTTGCATATTATGCGGTTTATTATGTAGTAAATGGTATATATTTGAATTGTATTAATTTGTGAATCATAAATACCAAATACATAAAAGAAATTCAGAACTCAAAAAGTATAATTTTGGAAGTTATCCATAATTGAATCGTTTAGTATAAACTGCCTAAAATACATATACAAAAAATAAGAAACATATTAAACTTAGCTTTATCCATAAATGTATTAACATAAATAGAAAATGCTGATGTGGAGCAAGTCGTGGTTGTCATTCTATGTTATGGTAGTCTTGTTTAGTAAAAAAAAATTCAAGAGAATAATCGGTGACCGAGATCTGTGAAAGAAAATGGGAAAAGTATTGGAAGATGTAGAAAAACTAGATGCCCACCAACTGTTTATTAAAATGAAAATGATGTACTTCCTCCGTTTTTTTTACTTGCATCATTGAACCATATTACGCAACCCAATGCACATTTTATAAATTAAATATGTTGAGTTCTATATGAGAAAAAATTATACAAAGTTGATATTAATTATTTACACATTGAGACGAATCAAACAAGATCCTACATGACTATGTTTTTCGTTATATATAAGTCACAAATTTGATTCAAAGCAACATGAATGAATAGTGTAACATTGCCAAATGATGCGAGTAAAAAAGCGGAGGTAGTATTAGCTAAAGACACTATGTAAAGATTCGAAAGAAACAATAACAAATACCACATGCATGCCATTGGAAGGACGAAAATCATAATAACAATAAAGAAGAGTAGTGAAATTTAGTTAGATAATGCACTAGAGTATTGAAAAACCAACAAATACCACATGCATGCCATAGAGAAGATGAAGATCATAATAACAATATATAAAAAAGGGGATGAATAACAATAAAAAAGAGTAGTTAAAATACCTCTAATCTAATTAAACAAGATGACCGAGACAACAACGTTCTTTCCTTGATCTTGATTGTTTTTAAGGAAAAGAACCAAAGAGCGAATCTCTCATTCCCTAAGTCAGATGGGATAATGTATGTACATCAGTTCTCAAGACTTGAAAAAAGAAGTAAAAATAAAGAAAAGAACGCATTTCCACATGTCAAAAGATAGTTGTTTATAATTGACAACACTAAGGGCAAGATGGGAATACAGAAAAAACATGGACTTAATTTGACTTCATCCCCTTTTTTATATAGGTTAGAGGATATATACTCGTGCCGAAGTCTAACACAAAAATTAATCAAGATTAAGGAATTATTATCTATTTATAAAGTCTAACAAATGCATAATCTGCCTACAAAGCATCTACTACTAGATGTTAACTAAACTGTACATCTGAACTAGAAAAAGTACACAATTTATACTACTAATGAAATCAAGAAACTCATTTCTAACTCAAATGAGTTAGAAATTTTTGGTGATTAGTCCATTTTTCCTAAGACCTAACCCTGCTTCAAATGGCACTTTTGTTTGTCCAATCCATGATGATCCACCCACAAACTCATCCACAGTAAATCTTGCTGCTTCAACAATCGACAAATTAACATGTACCCCAGGTGATTTCATCCTTTCGTTAGTATTAGCTCCTGGACCATAATTCATAAACTCGCCGTAAAATACACCATTTAGTTGAGATGTTGAATTCCACGGTAGCCATCCTTGTGGATCAACATGATCACCTATGTATGATAACATATATACAACCGTTGCTAACTCATTCCATGGACGTCCCAAGTAGGTTGAGTAGTTTGATTTCACCGGTTCCAAATCCGGAGCAGCTCGGATTTGACATTCATGGATTGATATACCTGAACATGTATTTGTACATGCTCGTTTCTGAGCTGTGATCGTATTCTTTTGCTGCTCCATAGGCTTACGAGAGTATATGGTGCAATTTTGGAACATCGCTTGTGCCTTTCCGAATATGGTGTCTATGGTTCCGTATATATCACAGTTTCGGTAAAACTGACGGTTTGTATGTACGTACAATGTGTCTTGATATCCTTTCATTTCGCACTCGTAGAACACCGATTGCTCAGATTTTACAAGAAGTGCTACAGCTTGGTGCTTTTCTGGTCCTGCTGTGTTCTCAAATGTTATTCCACGAGCCATGAAACCCACACCTCTGACTCCTACATCGATTAAGTGTTGTAAGTTTATCATGTAAAATGAACAAATTACGCAATTATTGTTGGATTATACAACAAGAAGCAATCTAAATGTAGTGGAACAAGGGGATATAAAGTACGTTGTTATAATTTAGTTGCTACCTTGTGGCTTTCGTGCACGCTAATGCATACTTTGACGTATATTTCATAACAGATCGGTTTGCAAAAAATTCAATTTTTTTTAACCTCTTAAAAATATAGGTTGAGATAAATTTTACATGAGTCATTGAAGATGGTTAAAGTAGAGCATGGGAGTACAATAAAACTCAATTTGTAGCAACTAGAAGGTAAGAAAAAGTATAATGTTTACCAAAGGTGGCCGTCTTCATAGTTGTTATGTTATTATGTATCACACTTATATTTCCCGTGATAATAGTTTTGCCCTTGCCATCGCCTATGAACCATAGATTCAGCTTATTTTTCCCTACAGTTAAGTTCGCCTCTTGGTATCTGCATTAAGAATAATTAAACTCATCAGTTACGCATGTATGTATTTATAAGTGATTCCATTTACAATTGTGGTAAATTTAGTGGTTATATTTCCTATTTACTATGACAAAATGATGAAATTTAGTGTTTAATTGGAAAATTGTGATCTTATAAATCATGTTGCCTATTGTTAGTTTGTTACCTTCCTGCCTTGACATGAATAATAAATGGAGTCCTACTTTTCTTGGGAGCCATTTCAATGGCTTCCCTAATGGACCGAACAGTAACATTAGGCCCAATACCATGCTGAGAAACTGTTATATTGGGCTTCATGTTATCCAGTGATGTGCTCAGCATCTCCATGTTTTTTCTTGATATCCAACTTGGGCCTTCTGGTTGTTTGTGCTCCGTAATGGTAGACTTGAGGCCCATTAACCTTCTACGTGAAACGACGTCGCAGTTCACTACAGTGCTTGATAGATCTAAGTGGTTGCTTACTATCTGCCACACCTCTTGTAAGATCTGAGCCGTCTGATCTTTTACTACTCCACCTGCTTCTTCAAATCCCTCCGTACACGTGTCTTGGTTTGCACATATTGTTCCCATCCATGTCATCAAGTCCATCATGTAGCTTTCACTCTGTTTTTTTTACCCCACGTGAAAATCACAAGCTAACAATTAGTATCATCCTTTCTTTTTATCTCCCATAAGTCTTATTATCGGAAAATCATAAATACAACTCTTGAGGCGATATATAAGGAGATAAAAAGGAAAACTTAAGTAACTTTCAAACATCAATAACACAGATTTACGTGTGATTTTGGTATAAATTCTCAACTTAATACCATTTTAAGAAATATATTTAATGCTTATATACAACCCTTAGGGCTATATATATCGTTACCCTTTAAATTATATGGAGATAAAGTATCAAAAATATAAAATTGTGCACATTATTAATTCGAATTGTAGAGTCTACTCTTTATTGTGTTTTATTTTCAATTATTTAGTTTTGTTTTAGAGCTAACAAAATAGAAATATGGTATTTGAATAAGCGATTGTAAGTATTTTGCCGTCAATTTACAAAGAAATATGATTACTACAAGTATGAATTAATTTAATCTAGTCATGCAGCCTAATTCATATACAATTATCTTTAATGAAGTCCTATAACCCAAAAGGGGAAACTCGTATTGATATCGAACATGTTTTAGCCTTATATCTTCTATTGTAATATCACCTTCAGTCATGAACTTAACTTATTTTTGTATTGGTGCATTGAATGGTGGAAAAACTGGAAACACAACAAATTATACCCTTATCTCATATCAATATAATTGTCACGAGGTGATCATGGGTTATTCTATTGCCAAGGAAATTGGACTTTTTTAAGCAAGGGAGTTGGGCCAAGCTGAACTCCAATTAATTATTTCTGTACTAAGCTTGGAAAATCGGGTCAAATTTTACGATTTTCGATTCATGTCCAATTAAGAAGCCAATGGAAAATTCCGTCTTGACGTGTAATTTCTAAATTGAACAAAACAAACCGGGCTACTCATAATCACCCCTCCCCATGACACTAAACTTCCATGTATATGATACCTATATTCCCTAGCAGTCTACATTAACATGACTACATCCAACCTAATTGTATAATTGCACCATTGCTAGAATCTCATACAAAACAAAAAAACTAACAAACAAAACTGCAAAACCACAACATGTACATAACCAAACAAGACAATAATAATAATGAGAATTCAGCTTCACCAACTATTCTTAAACTAGCAAAGTACTAATTAATCAGTAAATTAAACTCTTTTTACCTGAATATTCTTCTCATAATTAGATGCTGAGAGTAGATTAAGGTGGCCAGCACTCCGTGTGAGCAAGTCCATTGAATCTTCCATGAGCTCAACACAATCATCATGAGCTGACCATTGAAACGATTCCTTCACTTCATCAAGACCCTTCATTTCCATCATGATATAATCAACGGCTTTCCTTAATCTCTCCAATGTTACATTCAATGACACCTCCACAACATTACCCTGTTCCTCACCACACCCAATCCCATCCACATGGTAATTATTCCATGCTTGATTTAAATACTCCCCTAACGAGTTAACACATAGGTCCGGATACCGAGTTACCCGACACACCCGGGTCAGGCTCACTGAGTTCTGAGCTGACTCGGTCGAGTTAGCATGAGTTGGTGATGATGGTACTATGTTAGACTTTTTGTAGTGTTTGTGTTTTATAACAATTACAATTGTTGTTATTAATGCAACTGTTACTAGGACTAACAATAAAGCAAGGAGTGCAACTCGAACGTACTGTTTTCGGGTTTCGGGTTGAGTTTGGGTTAGATGTTGTGTAAACCTGGCTGACTCAGTGGGTTTGAGCTTACCATACTCCATTGATCATTGACTAATTACTGTAATGATATTGGTTATAAGGGAGGGTTTTTATAAACTTTGGACATTAACTAAGGGAGTTCGTGTATGAACAAAAATATGATGTAGGTCTAAATAATCCATGCACATAATAATTACCTTGGTTAGGATAACCAGCTGGTTAATTACAGCAATAAGATAGGTGCACCACGTCCATGAAATCTAATTCTTTCCTAATATATAATCTTTCGGTCTGAAATTAATAGTCACATATTCTTGGATGAACAATGCATGAGCATGATGGATTAAGATTTATTTGTGGTTTATAGGGAGGAAATTTGGGATGGAAATGCTGGTAAAAATCTATAAGATA
Organism: Patellifolia procumbens; assembly: GCA_947645195.1. Taxonomy (NCBI): domain Eukaryota; kingdom Viridiplantae; phylum Streptophyta; class Magnoliopsida; order Caryophyllales; family Amaranthaceae; genus Patellifolia; species Patellifolia procumbens. The sequence continues at coordinate 4,996,259 of CANSGD010000594.1, forward strand.
TAATTTTGAGGTAAGAGAAATTGGAATATGGTGAGATATAATATATATGCCGATTGTGTGAACCTTCTCAACAATCCAAAAAAGAAATCCGGATATGAAAATATATTTTGCTAGTAATAGATACTATTCTTTCCTAACAAAATAAAAATGTATTGATCGCATTTTGATTCTCAATCAATGTCTAGATAATGAAAGGTGATGGAAATAGTTGGAGTTTTATTTCCAAAAAACTTAAAGTTAGCTTTAAAATGAATCCAAGTTCATTTATTGTGTGTACTTAGTAGGTGGTAGGTTGTAATTTGTAACAATGACTTCAAGATAGATAGGTTATGGAAATAGCCATTTGATAAAAAGAGATTAATGAATAGTTTCTCTTCCTTTTATAAGAAAGGGATTAATGAATAGTTTTCACTTAATTAATTGTATGCGTAACACTCTAACTCCTCTGGGTCGAGAGTAGTCACCAAGTACTACACATCGATCAATAACCAATACTTGTCCCTATCAACCAAACAAGTCTTTTCAGCACATTTTGTCCTCACTCATATGCACCGCGAAAATATTACACGAATTACTATCAACCAGACGTACTTAACTATGGAATTCTTAGCAAATGAGCTCCCTAAAAAGATTAGACATCTTGATATGAATAGTACAATAAAATCCTTTAAATGCAATTATGGGAGTATATATATATATATTTCGATAACCGATTGTATGAAGTGATTGGTAAAATGAGGTTTTAAATAGCCGATTTTTATACATTGTGGTTGGTATTCTATATGATTTGATATTTCTTTAAAAAGTGAGTATATACAATATACACCATCCTTAAACATTTATTTCTACTAGTTACCTAGAAAAGTGAGAAGAGAAATAAAGAGTTCATTCATTCTACGTACATTCACAGGTATTTTTTGCTCATATATTTATTTGATCATTTGAAACTCTCTTATAGTGTAGAATTTACTGCTTTAGAGTTTTATCAAATGAGAATGAGCAAATAAATAGTCTCGTATATGATAAAGTTGTATGATTACTATAACATCCAAAGTTAATGCTTAAAACTATTATCTTTATTGATAAGCCAAAAACATTATTAGGAGCTCCCCTCGAGCGTAGAGTCTTCTAATGTTCCTTTTTTCCTTGCCATTTTAAAAAGTAAAAAATAAAAATAAGGAATATAAAAACACATTCAAAATTACAAGAGTGAATGAGATAGATATTTTATACGTGTGTAGTTGGGTTGATATATGAGAAAATGGCCTAATGAAAAAAGGTCATCAACTTAACTTGAGATTGATAAGTGAGCTTTAGGCTCACTAATTAGGAGTATTTAGGTCATAGTTCCCCTTTTATTACCTTTTGCATCCTTTTTCATACTTTGCATGTCTTGCATTAATTTAGACCATTTGCATTTAGGAATAGTTTGCATTACATTGCATATGCATCCTCCTCTGCTATATAATCTCCCCTTTGAGTGTTGCTTGATAGATTTAAAGGAAAAGGGGCCATTTACAAAGGAGCAATTGCTCTATGAACCACTTTTTTGGGCCCGACCTCTCCACTGTGTCTAGGCAGCAACTCAGTTTAGTTTTTTACGGCTTTGCCTTCAATATTACATGGGTATTTAAGCCTGTATTTGTAATAATCAGTTACCTAATTTTCATTATTAAGATATTTTAGTCTTAATTAGAGAGATTCTAGAGTGAGAAGTTGGAGTTCTAGTGAGAGAAAATAGATCTAGCTTTTGATTGTTGATGAATTCAAGGTTGATTTATGAAGAAATTTTGGTGGATCATATCATCATCTACATTTGAGTATTGCTTCTTACTTTTCTCTTGATTATCTTAATTACACTTTCTTAGTTACTTTGGTTGTAGCTTGATTAGTTGGTAATTAACATTATTAACATGATTTCCACCATTGATGAACTTCCATTGTTGCTTCAAACTTTTTATTTGGACTTCACCATAGTTAGTGAGTAGTTTACTAGCTAGGGGAAGGGGATGACCTTGTTGATCATGTGTTGACCATAAAAGTCAAGTTTGGGGGTTAGATTTAAGAGAGATTGTGTTGGCTAGCTTAATTGATTGTCTTGTTTGATTGATTGATCACCATTTGAACATAATTTGAGAACTCAAGGTGATTGAGAGATGAAGACTTGAGTTGACCTTTGATTAGTCAATAGGTTGACTTTACCATAAGAATAAGTATTTGACTCTCTAGGACTCTAGTTGCATTGATTCACTATGAGTTGTGAAAATACTTGATTAGTTGATTTTACCATGAGAATAGGTAAAATCGGTTCATTAGGTCTTATTGATTAGTTTGCGAAAGTGATTAGGAAACATTTGAGTGAAATCGTTCTTTAATTGACCCTCATGAATTTCCTTAGCTTGACAATTGGTTAATGCTTGGTTGACTTGTGATTTCCCTATCCCTAGTGTTTCTCTTGTTGATTTTAAATGCTATCACTTTGTTCATAGCTTATTAATTAATCCTTAGAATCCTAGTTGATCATAAATCTCTAAAACTCCCAAAAATAGACCTAGCTTACTTTATCAAACTCAATCATTGCTTAGCATTACTTCCTCGTGGATTCGACCCTTGCGTACCCTATATTAGGCTTATTTTCGATTACTAATTTGGTGCATGCGTACAACAAGCGTGTCAGAGATTGGTATTGCTTTTAACATCTCAATTTAAGTCAACTAAATCACATAATATAATACTTTTCTTCCTTACCTAAATTGTAACTCTTAAATATAGGAGGGACCGTACTTTCTATTATTCCTTGATAATACCAAATTTACTTAATCATAAATTGGATATACTCCAAACTACAATACCAAGTTAGCTAGTACTTTGCGTCTCTAAGAAGGGGTACATTAGAGTTAAGACTCGAGATCAAATTTTATACTTTAATTACCATGTATATAACTATAAATATGATTTTTTTAACAGCAACAAGCATCGTCCTCAGAAACTCGTTAGAATGGATACGCATGCTAAGGCCTACAAGTTGGCACAAACATCCCCTCTTCGTAGTAGCGTTATCCAAGTCAAGAACATGAAGATATCAGCCTTATTGAAAGGAAAGTACAACACCCCATGGTGCATACATACTCTTATGGACGACATCAATCAAATTTCATCTTGCTTCAAGTCTACAACAATCACACACATTTTTAGTGAAGTCAACACTCAACAGAGTGGTCGACTACCTCTCCAAATAATGATATTCTATAACTCAAATAGTCCATACAGACAAAAATTGGTATTTTTTTGGATAGCTTATTTCACCATTGAGAGAAGGGTGCCTAAGGGCCTGTTTAGATTTACTAAAAACAACTGAACTGAACTGAACTGATTGGAGCTGAACTGAACTGAACTGAATTGAATTGAACTGAACTGAATTGAACGGAATTGAATTAAATTGAATTTAATAAATATATAAATAATATTTAAACAATAACAATATGAATATTAAATAATAATTATAATGATAAGTAATAATAAATAATTATTAATGAATAATAATAATAATTTTATTTTGGATATTTTCAAATGATAATTATAATAAATAAAATTAATAATCATAAATTAATAATAATAATAATTAATGATTATAATGATAATTAATAATAATTATTTTATAGTCTTTGTATTAATATATTAATACCAGATGATGATTATATAATAACAATAATATCTAAGAATTAAATTAATATTACTATTT